>JANTQA010000032.1:11300000-13700000 GCA_027625915.1 Anaeramoeba flamelloides
GCATTATTTGGGTAGGTTAAAAAATATTCAAGGAGAATATTGCTTTGAAAAAGAACCTATAAAAAATAGAAAATCAAGATTATTTCAATTAAAAAAAAAATTAAATAAAACCCTAACAAATTGGTTAAAAAATTTCTTTTTATCTTGGAGTGGAAATGAAAATGTAAATTTAAATAATGCCAACGATGATCATACTAATTTAGATAAGAATAATATTAATACTAATACTAATAATAATAATAATAATAAAAATAATAATAATAACGACAACAATGACAATGACAATAACAATGGTAATAAAAATATTAATGAAAACCAACAAAAAATAATGTTTTGTAATGAAAAAATTTATGTATTTTTATTACTTTTTAGTATTTTAATTAAAAGAATGGAAAAAATAAAAAAAATATTATTTTACAAACATTTTGGATTAATTTCCAATACTATAATTGAATTGCAAAAAAAAAAAAAAAATATGAATGAAATGAATTTTTTAAATAAAAATTCAAAAATATTTTCCAAATTAAAAAAAAACTTTTCTAAAGACCCTTTTAAACAATTTATTAAAATGTTAAAACAACTCCTCTCCAAAAAAATTAAAGATGAAGATTTTCTTTATGAGTGTTGTTCACTTTTTGGCAATTCTTCTTATAAATTTATTCAAATTCATCTATTATTTGGCTCCGTAATTTCAGCTTTAATTGATATTTTGAATGAAAAAAAAAATAAATCATTATTTAATTTGTTTAAAAATGAATCATCGTCATCAAATAATAATAATAATAATAATAATAAACTATTCAAAATAAATGAAAAAAAATATTTGTTTAATTATAAATTATTGTTTCCTGATTGTAAAAAAATTTTTAGAATTCAATTTGAAAAAAATAATTCCAAATTAATAACTGAAAAGGAAAAATTGAAAAGAAAGGAAATCCATGATTTAATTGAGAAATGTAAATCAACAATCCTAAATAATAAAAATGAAGAAATATATTCAAAATTTATCCAAAATCGATCAATAAATTCTTTAAATACAAAGACAAAAGAAAATAATGATAAAAAAAAATTCGGTAATAATAAATTGAAAAATGATCTGAATGAAAAAATTATTAAAATTAATACAGCTAATTGCCAATTTGACAATAAAAATAACGAAAATGATAATAATAAGGATGGCGGTGTTGATGATAATGAAAATCGCGATGATAACGACAACCACGATGATAATGAAAATCACGATGATTTAAAACAAGAAGGAAACGAGGATAATAAAGAATTTGAAGAAAATGATGAACACAGTAATGATAATGATGATAATGATGAAAATAATGAAATTGAAATTGAAATTGAAATTAAAAAAAAAGTAAATGTAATTAATAATAAAAAACAAAATGAAAATCAGAAAAATAATATTGATTTAACAGAAACAAAATTAAAAAAAGATGATAAATTGTTAAATAATTTAACTTTAATAAATCAAGGATTAGAATATTTATTAAATAATAATAAAAATGAAAGTAAATTATATTTATCAGTTGAATATATTGAAGAAAGTGAATTGAAATTTTTAGAAAACATTCAACAAGATTATTTATCAAAAAGAATTAAATTTGAAAATATTTTACAAAATTCTTTTAAAAAAAATATTTTTGAGCCAAAAAAATATATTCTTAAAAATAAATTATTCTTATTAAGAAATAAAAAAAAATCTTTCAAGAAAACTAAAAATCAAAATAATTCAAATACTAAAAATAATGATAACAACAGCAATGATGATGATGATCGCGATGGTAATAGCAATAACAATACTAATGCCAATGAAGATATGAGTGATATGGACGACAACCATTATGATGACGATGCTTGGGCATATCAAAATATTTTAATAAAAAATGATTTACAAATAAAAATTAATTTTAAACAACCCAAATTAATATTCACACCAAAAACTGAAGATCTTTTTTATCGTGAAAATTCTTTAGAAAATGCAAGAAATATTAATAAAAATCAAAAAAAAAAATTAATTGAAAAAAATTGGTTAGATGAAATTTAAAATTTCTCATTAATTTTTGTATGCTTTTATTTTTGATATTACAATTAAATACCTTACGAATTTATTTATTTATTTTTTTTTTTTGATTTTATTTCTTTTTAAAAAAATAAAATTTGTAAATTAAAAATCTTTCTAATTTTGTAACAAAGCATTTTATCAATACAATAATTTTTCAAATATCCAATTATCGAAAAAGTACTATTTTAGCGTTACAAAGTTGAAAAATCCTACTTTACTAATTTGAAATTAGTTAGATGTGGTTTAAATTGAAAAGATAAAAAGTTTTGGAGTTAACTAAATTATTTTTCAAATATTTTAACCCACTTTATAATTTTAAAGGAAGCAGTTTTGTGTGGTTTTATCCCATATTCTTAATCAAAAAAAGTTTTGCATTTTTTTTTCAAAATCATTTTTTCTATTTTCATTCAATTTTGGATCAGAATCATTTTATCCAATTTTTTGTTTACAAAAATATTTTCAATATTTTGATCGGAATCAAATTATTCTAATTTTACAAATGATTCTAATTTTGCAAATTATTGTTTTTTTTTGCAAATTTTACTGTTGTGGAAAAAAATTTGGATACTTGGGGAAAAAAAGTGGGACACTTATTTTGTCAAAAATTAAAAATTTAATTGTCAGCATTACTAAAACTGATCAAAACCACCATAATTTTTTGAAGATAATAAAAACCCAAATGGGGATTTTAGCCTTTGAAGTAGAGTATCTAACTTTGATTTTCTTCATTTCAATTACATCAAAATCCTTTAAATAGAATGTCTTGAAAATCAAATTCTTATATGTGATTGCATAAAGTTGCTAAAATGAGGAAAAAGTTCGTTTTTTGGACAATTCATACCTGACAAATTACTATTTTTAGAGATGACGCTTCATACCTAATCTGAATTATTTTGTGAGTACTTGAGAAAAATTTGGTTCTTATTAAGATAAAGCAATTGTGAAAATCATCAATTTCTGATTTTTCGATTTTTCATTATAAAACTTAATAGAACTTTATTTTTTTTAACAAATAGCAATGAATATCAAGATTAAAGATTTAAGGCCCAAATAAATCGAATTAAATTTCAAAGAACTAACGCGAGAAATACTTATTTTCAAAATAACATTTAGAATGGTAAAGGTATAAAAAAAAGTGAAAATTCTTCAATTTCTAGTGAAGATTTAGTTCAAAAATATAATATTTGATTTTTAAACTATTCTACTTTGACTATCTTGACCAAATTGAAATCACAGAAGATCAAAGTTAGATACTCTACTTCAAAGGCTAAAATCCCCATTTGGGTTTTTATTATCTTCAAAAAATTATGGTGGTTTTGATCAGTTTTAGTAATGTTTGACAATTAAATTTTTAATTTTTGACAAAATAAGTGTCCCACTTTTTTTCCTAAAGTATCCAAATTTTTTTCCACAACAGTAAAACTTACAAAAGCAAAACAATAATTTGCAAAAAAAGAATCACTTGATTCCATGAAACCAAAAAAAGAATTATTTGAGGTTATTTTCGAAAAAGAATTAAAATGTGAACTCTGAATATTTTTTCTTCTCGAATAATAAAATAAAATAAAATAAAATAAAAATTGATCTATGAAACCACAAACTTAATATTGTTAATAAAAAGTATTATCTAATTGTAATAAAATTTAAAATTACTACTTCAGGAAAAATAGACCATTTCTTATTCTTAGAATAAAATCAATCAAGAAAAAGAAATTTAAAAAAAAAAGTTGTGTTCAAATAAAAATAAAAATTATGGATATTCATTTCAATTTTTTGAAAAATTTAGAAATTATTTATTGTCAACTATTAATCACTAAATTTATTTTGATTTTTTTGAAAAGGTATATTATGTAATAAATTATAAGATAATAATAATAATTTTAATGATAAGAAAAAAAAAAAAAAAACACAAAAAAAGGGGGGTGGGGATTATTTAATTTTTTTTTTTTCACGTTCATTTGTTGATGTAATCGATAAACCCAATCTATTTTTAATTAATCTAGAATTAGGATTCTCATCAAATTCAGAATTTGCAGTATTGCTTTTCATTTTGGAGACTTGGAATTTTCGTTTTAAATAAGCACCTAAAACTTGACTTCGGCTGTCTTTAAATTTATCTGACAATTTGATATATTTGAGATAACCATCCCAAGAAACATTTTTTAATTTTGCTTTTTTTGCAATAACGTTTTTGACCCTTTCAGCAAATTGGATTGGAGTTTCATTTTCTTGTTTAGTCATAGGGTCTAAAAAATAAATATCTGCAACTAAGCCCCACGAAGCCATTACACCCAAGAGATAAATGGGTAAACTTTTTTTACGAGAGTTCCAAAATGCATCGACAAAAATTTTGTTGTATCTAATTGCTACAGGGATAATCGTTGCGTCCAGTTCAAATGCACCCTTTTTAAACATTACACAATATTCATTATTTACACAGGTGCCCTCCGGAAACAATAAAATTGGGATGTTTGATGTCTGAAGATGATTTTTAATTTTACGAACCGTTTGCTTGCGGTCTTTCTGAGCCCCTCTTTCAAACCAAATGGGTTCCAATGGGCTCAAAATTGTATCTTGAACTAAACCAGCAAGACCCCCATGGTGCTGCCCTACAATGGAAACCAATTGTCTTCTCATCATTAAAACTGCATCTATCATTGTTGTATGATTTGCGACAATAACAGTATTTCGGAAATTTTTTGGGACATTTCCATGATATCTATAAAAGTTTATTGAAGTATTAATAATAAAAATAAATAAATTAGATCTTGATTATTTATTAATTTTCTTTGTTTTTTCGAAAAATTAGAGATTTAAATATCCCCATACTTCTGAGAGGCAATTCTGTTTAAAAAAAAGTAAGAAAGAAAAATATTAAAAATAATTTCATTATATCTAATTATATTATGAATTTTGATCAGGATCCCCCCATTAAGGCTAAAAATTTATTTTTTTATTTATATATCATTTCGTTTTAGAACTTCTCTTTATTTAGATGAATAAAACACTAAATTCGAAATAACCGTCTGGGAAAAAAAGTGAAACAGGAAAAAAAGTTCACCACAATTTTTAATTAGGAACCAGAAAAAGAAAAGTAAAATCAATTAAAAAGAAGAAATAAATTAACTTCAAATAATAACCCATTATATTATTTTGAATCAATCCAACAAAAATAATTTAAATTTTCTTGATTATCGAAATTGTTAGAGTGATTTTGGGGATCGTGAAAAATCTAGAATTTTTTTACAAGATTTTAAATAATTGATCAACCAAATAAAAACCCATAACAAAAGATAGTATTATTAAAACTGTTATTGTGTTGAATTCTTCATTTTGTCTTTAATTGTTTATTTTTTCTTTTATTAATTGATCTTAATTTGAATTTTCAGGTTCTATTAAGGTTCCCAATTAAAAATCGTGGTGAGATTTATTAACCGAATGCCAAGATAAAATTCACTAAAAAAATGTACAATATCTGAAGTATCCAAACTATTTTTTAAACAACAATGTTATTGTATTTTTGTAAATTAAATCAGGAAAAAATGGCAAAATAATCATTTTTTCAGACCTAATTATATTATTGATTTCTTGATCAAAGATCTTTGTTAGTCTATATTCTAATAATTTAGAGTAATAGTGGAATTGTTAATTTTTATTTTTTTTATTTTTGATAACCATTTGAGTTGCTTGAAAAGTCCTCTAATTTTCAAAAATGGATTGGAAAAAAGGAATTTTTGAAATGGGAGTTTTCTCTTGATTTTTAATAACTGGTAAGAACTTTTTTTCAAAATTGGACTTTTGAAGATGTTTTTATTAACACAACTCAACTGATTTGGATGGTGAGAGGAGAAAAAAAAATAACTTTGAAAATGTATTTTAATCTTGAAAGTTTCATTTTTTTTAATAGAGTTAGTATATTTCAAAACAATTAATTTCAAATTTTGAAATTACTCTTGATTATAAAGATTAAAAATAAAAAAAAAATAGAAGAATTTTAATTTTTAAATCTTATTTTTTTTGTTAACTGTAGTAACTTAATTCCAATAATACAATAACTCGCGCTTTCTGATTTGGAATTCAAAATTATCCAATATATTTTTCAATCTGTTTAATATTAAAATATTACCAATCAAGAAAAATATATTCGATAATTTTTTCATCATCATTCAAATAAAAACAGTTATCAGTTTTTTGTTGGATTAGAAATGATTAACAAGATTAAATCCCCATTTAAAAAACTTTTTCAAAGAAAAAAATAAAAATCACCCTATTTGAACTTTTAAAAATTAATAATCTCATTTCATCCAAAACTTTGAAAAAAGATATTATCTTAAGAAACTTATTTAGAAAATATTTCTTTGTAATAAAAAGATAAAAAAACCCAATTAATTTTCACACTTGAAAAGTATGATAAAAAATTGTATACATCCGTTCCAACCCTACCGTGAAATCTATTATAAACAGAAAATTCATTTTCTATATCATACTTGGCTTTTTATGACAGGATTTTATGGTTATGTGATAGCCGATTACAAACTGTGAAATTTTATAAAAGAACAAAAATTTCTCATAGAGAAAATATTAAAAGTTGATTATTTGACTAGAAAACTTCTAAATGATCAATAATTCAGAAAAATTTTGGTGGTTTTTGTGGATCCATAATTTATAAACACCTTAAAATCAAAAGCTAAGACCATTTCAAAGAAATAATTAAATTCGATCTACGATCTTTGGAAGCTTTGTTTTTTGGATTTTTGAATTTACAAAACACAAGCTTTTTTTCTCAGTCTTTCAAATCAGAAATTTTTTTAAAAAACCTAGCAAACCATAAAATTATGTAATAGTGTATAACAGAAGATTTTTTTTTTTTGTATTTAACAGAGACAAAAAAGTCAATTTCTATGTCTGTCAAATTTCACAGTAGGTTTGGAACGGCTGTGTCATAAACTTTTGTCTCTATTCTTAAAAAATGCAATATAAAAATAAACAAATTGTATTATTATTTAGAACCAATAAATGACAAATAATAGCTGAGGAGATTTAAATAGTTTTATTTAAATTGAATTTAATTTTGATATTTTAAGGGAGTAGCTACACCATAAGACATGATAAAAATTTCAGAGAGATGAGATAAGAACATTTTATTTTAGTGGCGTGTGATCGTAGATTCTCTAAAAATTTTTTTAAAAAAATTATTTGATATTTTAATTTTTAGTAATGTTCAACAATTAAAAAAAAGAGATAGTATTGATAAAATAGTTTTTTTTTTTATTATTTTTTTATTAAAATAAACTTAATTCCATTAATTTGGACACAGTTTAAACAGTTGGAAAAATAACAATAACATGATTTACATCCAATTGGAAATTAATTTTAATTCAACAAACTATTTTCATTTTTTGTGTTTTTTGTTTTTGTTTTCATTTTCTTTTTTTCAGTTACTTAATCGGTTTAGTTAGATCTGAAAATTTTTTATAGATGGTTGATAGATGGTTACAGTTGAGTATCTTAAATTGAAAAATCCACACACAACCGGTGCATGGTATCTTATCATTTGATCGATCAACCTTTGTTGGTGTAATTTTAACAAATCTACCAATATATTTTTTGTTCAAACTCTTTCATTTCAGCTCGTTTCATTTTTTTTGGACACAATTGTTTTGATTTGAGTTTATATTGTTTTCTTATATTTGGATGAAAATGATTACTTAAAAAACCATTAATACTATGTTACTTAAATATGGTTTTATATTACGTTTGGAAAAATATCATAAATTGAGTTTTTGTTTCCCTATTTTTGATTTTAGATGTGTCCAAATTTTTGGAATGGGGTTTAAGTTTTTTTTTTTGGGAGAAGATAATTTCAGATCCTTAGAATAAAACTTATAACTATTTTGTGATTTAAACTTTGATAACATATAATCATATTCACTTCTCATATTCCACCAAACCCAACGATTTAAAATCCTAACAATTTATAATTTGACTTAATTATTCTAATTTTGGAATCTTCTAGCTATTTAAGTCCCATTTATGTTTCCTTTTATGATTCTCTCAATTGTAATATTGTTGTTCTTTTTAAACAAAATCCATTAATCCTAAATGCTACTGATAAAAAAATATTTCTAATTGCTTTATGTTGTCAGGATTAAAAAAATCTCAAAAATGATGAAAAAATAAAAAATGAAAAAATTAAATGCCACAATAGAATGTTAAGAGAAGGATAAAAGATAAGTCATTCAACATTCAAAACACTATTTTAAGCAATTCAACTCAACATTCTATTGTGGCAATTTCTTTGAGACTTTGAAAGAAAAATTTAAAAAATCTAATGAATGAAGTACTTTAAATAATAAAAATCAACGAGGTATAACCAGAGTAAAAAATGTTACAGCAATTTCAAACCTGGTGCGCACGATTTAACTTAACTTAAAATTTCAATTTTCATTCAACTTTCATTGAACTTAAAGATCTGTTAAAACTAAATCAAGGTTTTAACACCAAAACTCAAGAATACCTGAATGACAAGCTTCGTAAACAACTTTTCACTTTTTCTTTTAAGCTTTTTTCAAATTATTTTAAAAAAATTCTATTTTGTACGAGCTCTTGGATATGAAGGACAATACAAGAAGATTTGATTCCAAAATAACAATCGCCCTTTTCAATTAAATGGAGTTTAAAGAAAGTTTAATGAAAATTGAAATTTGAAGTTAAGTTAAATCGTGCGCACCAGGTTTGAAATTGCTGTATTTTCTGATCCTCTTCAGAATTGCAAAAAAGTGAAAAATTTTTCTTTACCGTGGCTACTCCCTTAAAAGAAATTTACACTTCATTTTTGGAAATACTATTATTGATTTAAATCAACAATTTAACATGCTAAAGATCTCAATCTTTCTTTTTGAACCGTCTGTGTTCAGAGAGTTTGATTTTAAAGTTTTATTATTTTTCTTTTCAAAAAAAAGATTTTGATTTGAAAAATTATAAAAGAAATAAAAAAAGAGTAAAAAAAAAAAAAAAGAAAAATTTACGCTACTGATGCATGCCAAGATAAGACGCATCCCTCTGTAAAAATTTTAAAAGCTAATTTATTTAAAAAGGCTTTTATTTTATTACTTCGAAATATAAATGTTGTCGAGGCGATCAGACTCGCAAGCAAAATCCCCGATGCAAAAATTAAAATCCTAATGGGCAATAAAATTGCGTATCTCAGTATGACACCAAGCACCCAAGTGACAAACAAATACCATTCAAAATTCCAAGCTTTAGGTTTTTTTTCTTGGAAGGCAGCCGTGAAATCGTCTGCAACGATCTTTTGCATGCCCCTTTTCACAAACGAAATTGCCTCAAAGAAATCCCCTTTGATTTTCTCTTTCGAGTCCTCATTTCTTAAGCCATGTAGCAACCTCCCAGGCATTGTCCTTTCAAATCTTTTTTGGATAAAAGTCAGCTCAGATTTACCTGGCTCACCCATTTGGGTACCATATCTGATAGATCTTCCCTGTACACCTTGCGATAATTTGACATACGACTTTGAGCGTGGCATCTTATCGATGAATTCGCTGTCAGACGTTTCATCACCAGACTCGTATGACACTTGGGAAAACAATGGTGTTTCTTGTGAAGACAACTCTTCTAAGGCTTGATCAACATCAGATTGAGAAATGGACATTTTCAAAAAAAAAAAAAGTATGAAGAAGATTCTTTTCAAAAAAAATGATTTTGGAGGGGAAAAACAATTTCATTGTGAGGTTTTGTTTATGTGTGTTTGTAACAAAAAATTTGATGACTAAAATCTCTTTTTATTTTTGATACACTAATAATTTCAAAAACTATTCTTAGTTTTGGTTTGATCATTATTTGCTCCAAATCAAAATCAAAAACTGATTGGAATGTTGTGATTTTTTAATATTTTGTAAAAAAAAGACAAGAGAAATCAAAAAGAACCCCTATTTTTTCGCACCAGTTCTTTTAAGAAACAGAAATTGAAAGGTGAAAAACCCAAATAAAATTTTAAAATTAAATGTTACTTTTTTCCACTTGTCAGATTGAATTATTTCTAAAAGTGGCTTAAAATAAGTTAAAAAAAAGTACTTTTGAACAACAGAACATTACTTTTTATTCATTTACAAGCTTGCTTAGAAAATTATTAATGTACCAAAAGCTTATTGGGTCAAGTTCTAAACGATCAATAATGTTTGTGTGTAAACTCTGGCAGTGGTTTGTAAAGTCTTTTTTTTTTTCATCACTTTCTTCAAAATTTGAACATTTTGACTATCTTTTTTAATCAGGCTTTGAAACGAATATTTTTGATTAGAAAGAACAACACTTCAAAAATAATTTTATGATTCAAAATTGAAGTTATCTAACGAAAACATTTTTGACTGATTTTATTTAAAAATCTTTTAAAATTCTGGGATTTTTTTGATCTTAATCCTTAAAATATTATACTGGTGTTTGACTTCTAAATGGGAAATTATTATCATACCAATTTTCCAGATTTTTCTTTTACAAATTGGGATACCAAAGAAGTAAGTTGTACTTTGTGGTCTCTTTATTGTAGAAACGAAATTGAGAATGAAGTGATATTTTTTCCTATTTCTGATTCAAAAACTAGTGTCACTTCAAAAAAGTCTCTGACTAAAGGTTCAGTTTTGTTTTAAGGTCCAGAAAACAAAATAAAAAAAATAATTATTTAATATTGATAGACAGCGATCAAAATAATCAAGTTCCACAATCAGAAAATACGTTTCAAAATATAATCCATGTTTTTCTTCTTCTTGTCACAATAGAACCTATAATTCACAACCTAATCGTATATCCAAGGAAAAATCAATTTTGGAAGCAAACTCAGTGATATTTTGAGTAAAATTTAAATTATGAATTGAATTTGTGATGCTTTTGAATTTTTAAGTTTTTTGATAAATATTTCTTGTAAAAAATTAAATCAAAATGAACTATATTATTATTAAGATGAAAAATCAAATTTGATTCTTTCTTTTTGAAAAATTCTTTTTATGTTTACAATTGGACTTTACGACACCATTACCTTATTTACTTAATTTTTATTACTGTTATTTTCCAATTAAAAAATGAAAATTTATCATTCATTTCCCAAAATATTTTTCTATGAATAATTAGTTGAAAATCCTTAAACTATTTAACTAATCTTGTAGAAATGATATTTTTAGGCAATAAAATAAACCTGCTTAGTTAACTCTAAAACAAAATTTTTCCTATGTTAATTAATTAATATTCATTTTGGAAATTGAAATAAAAATTTTCATTTTTTATTGGAAAATAACAGTATTCACTTCCTTTGTCCTTTTGTGTATAGGTCTTTTATAATAACGATACACGGGTTTTTTATTTTGAAACACATGGACAACAAGTATAGATACATTCTTTTGATATCAGTATTTATCAAATTCATTGGTGATAAAAAGATGAGAAAGAAAAAAAAAGAAATAACAATTAATTTTTTGTTAATTTCTTTTCAAAGTGTTTTTTATTTTATATCTTCAAATTAAATTGCAATTATTGATCTTATTCTTGTCATTTTCATTATTCACTAATCGAATCAATCATCTAATCATCAAATCCCGAACACACAAGTTCAAGAACTATTATTATCTCAAATAGAAAAAAATTGTAAAATTTAAAAATATCGACCTTTTTTGAGATAATTAAACAAAATATTGAGTCAACCATTAACCAAACTTAATATAATTATATATATATATATATATATATATATTATACATTTAAGAAACAAAAGTATTTTTTAAATAGGAAAATTAAAAAAATCCTAAATTTTGAAAATTTGATTGAAAAAAATCACTTATTCTGATTTTAAAGATTAAAAATTAAAAATCATAACCTTTATATTAATTTCAAAAATTGTGAAATATCGTTTATTATAAGTCTAAAAAGGATACATAATTTAAATTAAATTAAGGAAAACGAAATTATTTTTTTCAAAAATGATGACTTGTCTGAAATAATAAATTGAAAACAAATTATTATTTGCTATTCAATTACAACTAATTTTTAAAATGTATTAATTATTCCCAATTTAATTATTAGATACTTGTAAACACCCAATATTGTTAAAATAACAAAAAATTAAATCTTAAAAAAAAGATTAATTATAATTTTTGAAATGACCATTATGGATTTAATATTACTGAACTTTCAATGAAAAAAATAAAAATAAATAAAAAGTAGATTTTTTGATAATAAAGATAGATATTTTAGAAGGTATTACATAGTAACAATTTTCATAGTTTTTATTTGTCTTTTACAAGATCTCTTTTTTTTTCCAGATGATCTGTTTTAAAAAAAAAAAGAAAAAAAAAAAAAAACCAAAGGAACCAAAGGAACCAAAACCAAAAAATCAAAAGAAAAAGTCAGAATTACTTTGTAGGAATTGTTCTGATTTTGGGTTACAAATTGAAAATTCAAGCAGCTTGATGATCAAAACTCATATAATATTTGTTTCAAAATAAATGGAATATAATTTTCATTTAACTTTCCCAAAAAAAGATTTTTTAATAAAAGTTTTACATTTCAAATTTTTAATTCTTAAAATCACCTTAAATAATTAATTTACCTTCTTTTAGAATTGGGAATTTTGGTGATATGTTTTAATTCTTGGAATGTGTTTTTTTTGGAAAGATGAATGAAAATTTTGATCTTTTTATTTTACAATTAACATATCTTTAAAATAATTGAAAAACTTCAATTGGACTATTTTTATGTAATTAGTAAAAAACTGTTTTGTGACAATTTTTTAAAAAGTGCTCTACTTTAGATAGCTCTTAAAAAACAATCTAAATTGCAATTATAAAAATCATAAATAATTAAATCCAACAAATCTTTTTGGTCAACCCTTTTAGATCTTTGAGATGAAAAACGGCAATTTAAGCCAAAAAAAAGGAATCTGCTTTCAAAAAAAAACAACAAAGAGTTGAAATTTTCAAAGGAAAACAAACAAACAGTCCTCAACCAACAATGAGAATTCTTTTGTTTTGCTCAATTTCTGATAAAACAAATTTTTTTTTTTTTATTTTTACATCAAAAAGCATTTTAATTTCCAACCTTTTTTTTTATTTCTTTTCCCTTTTTCTTTGTTTCTTTCAGGTTCCATACCTTTTGAAATTCTTTTAATTTCTCTGACTAACTCAAAAAAGGATTCCTCGACATTTGTTCTTGTCTTTGCAGAAGTTTCCATAAAGGGGCAATTGAAACTTTTAGCCAAATCTCGGCCTTCTTCGATCGAGACTTGCCTTTCGTTCTCAAGATCGTTTTTGTTTCCGACAATGATCATTGGGACTTCGTCCGAGTCTTTCGCCTGCGTGATTTGCTCTCTAAAACTGGAGACCTCGTCAAGGGAGTTTCTTGAGTTGATTGCATAGACAATTAGAAACCCTTCTCCTTCTCTCATGTAGGAGTCTCTCATCGCAGAGTATTCTTCTTGCCCTGCCGTATCAAGAATATCTAGCAAACATGTTTCTTCGTCAATCACTACTTGTCTCCTGTATGAGTCTTCGATTGTTGGATCTTTTGTTTGAATGAAATTTGGAGAAGAAAGGGATCGTTGTATTTTGTTCGTTTTAATATTTTTGTTCGAGGAGTTTAGAATTGAAAAGGTTTATAATTGGTTAAAAAGAAGAAATTTTATTTTTTAACTTTTAGGATCTGTTCTTGTCTGATGCCTTTAAACGCTACTCAATGTTATTAACAATATTTTCATTCTCAAGAAAAGAAAAACAAAACAAAAAATTAAAACAAAGCACAAACCATAAACATCAACAAAATGATTTTGTACCAATTGAATTGTTAAAGCAGATTTACCAACACCACCTCCTCCAACTACCACAATTTTATATTCAGTCATTTTGTATTGATTTAAATGTGATCAAATAAGGGTTTCGATTGAAACACAAAAAGATAAATTTATAAAGAAAAAAATTATCAAATTTGAAAAAGAAAAAAAATAAATTTGGTTTAAAAAAATCTGTTTTGAATTCAAATTAGCTGAGCTATTTCAAATTCTATTCAAGTTAAAATTGAAATTTTTTTGTTGCTCGTTAAAACTTGTGAGTTTAGTTTTTCAAATTATTCCTTGTAAGCGGCTTTAGTTAAAATAATGAGACAAAACTTATGTTTCGAAATAAAAAGCGTGTCTTTTTTTTCTAAAAGCCTTATATTCGAAAATAACCCAGAAACCAAATATAAACAATTAGTAAATACCCTACTGGTTTCTTAAAGTTCTACTATTGAAAAAGAAAATCTTAAAATGAAAGATCAAATATAAAAGTTATATACAATTAAAAAAAAAGTTAAATTTTATTTTGATCTCCAATCAAAAAATTACTAAAATTTCAAAAAAATTGAGAAAATAACAACTCAAATTAATGATTTAAAATATACTTAATCCCTCATATAGTTTACCTTCAAAATTAATTTACTCTTAAGTCTACTATCGGATAGTAATTAAGAGGCTGGATTAGAACCAGACAAAAAAAAAAAAAAAAAATGGAAGGGGGTTAATTGATAAAAGAGTTTGATACAACATTTTGAAAAACCAATATCTTGATATTTAAAGTTTTATAACTAAATTTTTAAAATTTCCAAATAAAATTTTAAATAGTACAAAATTATTTTTTGAAGATATATCTCAAGATTGATTTTTTCATAAACTTCTCAGGTACAGATCAAATTATTTGAACTATTTTTATATAAAATTAGATAAAGATGATTAGTTAAGGTAAAGTTAGTTAATTACAGTTTATATTAATTTAACTGAATTAAATTTGTTACTTAAATTTTGAAAGGAAGCTTTATTAAAAGTCTCCAAAAATATCCATTCTAATTGATTTTTTGATAATTTTTATCTATTTTTTTTTATTCATATAATTTACAAAATATTTGTCAACCGAAATTGAATAAATAATCTTTTATTAATTGGAAAAGAAGCGTAATAATAATAAACTAAAATTCAAAATTTTCCACACAGCTAAAACGTTCCAAACAATCACAATAATACAATTTCATTGAAATTGGAGATAATTTTGATTTTTCTAAAATCTGAAAATCATTTTTTCATCTTTTTTAGTTTTTTTGTTTTGATTTCATTGTTTGAATTACGTAATTTGTTTCGTTGGATCAAAAAATTTTTTGAGCAATTGATATTATGGTTAAAGTCAAGATGTTCAAAATAGAAGAACTCAAATAAAATTAGTTGGTAGTATCTAACCTTTGATCGATCAATAATCCTAATAGAACTGCAACATATTTACTAATGTATTTTTTTTGTTTTGCTCTCTCCAAAATTTTTGACACACCCTTCATTTATTTGTATTGATAATTATTTATTTATTGTTTTAGGAGTATTGTAATTTATGAAGAAGTGTTAACATTTCAATTAGTGAATGGTTCTAATTTGGTAAATCTTCTTGAATTGATTAAATAAGTTTTTTTCTTCACAAATTGAATTTTGGTGTGTTAAAAATTTTGAATTGGGGTTTATATTGATTTTTCCTCTAAACAAATATTTAAAAAATAAACTATTGTTTAAAAATTTTGACTCACTTTAGAATTTTAATGGAAGTTGTTTGGTGGTTTGTTCCAGTATTCTTTTCAAAAAAATATTTTCAAATTTTTGGATCAGAATCATTTTTTCTAATTTTTAAAATTTTAGTTTTGCTTTTTCAAATTTTTCTTAATTTTTGACTTTTCTTTTTTTTTTTTTTTTTTTTTTTTTGAAAAATTTTTCGTTTTTTTTTTGGTACTTTTTTAATTGCAAATGATCATGCCCAAAAAAAAAGATCTTCGAAAAGACAAATAATCACTAGAAAAATGTGACTCTGAAATGTCTTATAAAATGAATTGAATTATTAGCAAAAAATGTTTTTTTTAAGTTTTTTTCAGAGAATGTTAGTTATAAATAATCCGTAATGCCCATTTCGAAAATAGTGACTCTCTTTTTATTAGTTTATGGTTTTATTTTTCTGGATTTGTTAAAATATCAGGCTTTTTTATATTAAAATAATTTAAAAGTGAATTACAAATCAGATTTAATTATTTGTAATTCTTGAATCCGAAAGGATATAAGCTAAATTTCAAAAATAGGGGCAGATTTTTCATCCTAAAAAAATTTCTTTAATTGTTTTTTAATTTGAATAATAATGTATTTTACTAAATTTTTTAGAGATAATAATCAAAATAGATTAATAAATAGAAATATAGTGTAATCATTTTATTTTTTGAAAGACTAACGAAAATTGAAAAAAATAATATCTTAACTGGGAAAAAAAAGTGCCCCAATTTTGAAATTTGGTTTATATGTAGAATGATTTAAAAATGAATTATTGATCAGATTTAATTATTTATGGTTCTTGAATACTAAAGGATATATGTATATCTATTTCAATTTATTATTTCAGGTGAGTCAAAATTTTTGAAATTGTGTTTAGTTAAAAAAATTTATTTTAAATTTTTTGTTTTGTGCTTAATAGATATTATTTTATTAACAGCAATATATTTTCACTATACATACACGGTGAAAAATACATTATATTAGATATTTTAGATAACAACAAATTTTATTTAATAAACTATCTGACACTTTTTTTTTTTATTTTTTATTGATTGGAATAAAAGTATTTTTGTTTTTCCAATTTCTATTTCTTCTCAAAACCACTTCGATTTTGAAAGACAATATAAAACTAATAGATACTTCAAACAATTTACCTCGCACCAATTTATGTCAACTGTTCATTAATAAATTTAAAATTCTTTAATGAATTCTTTTTAATAGTAATTGCATGAAATTTAAAAACAACATAAAGCATTAATTTACATCAAGTTAATTTAGAGTTTCAAACATTTTTTTTTTAATTTCCTTTTTAAAAAATAAAAAAGAAAAAATAAAAAGTAAAGGAAATATAAGAAAAAAAAAAAAAAAAAAAAAAAAAAAAAATTTGATTAAATTAGAAAAAATGATCAGATAGAAAAAATTGTAATAATTTATTTTGAGAAAAATAATGAATTAAACCCATAGAATTTGTTTGATTTTTACAGAATAAAATTGGACTTCTATTACTTAAAAAGAGTTTATTTACATTTTGAGAGAATCTAATAATTAAGATTCCCATAGAGATATATCCAATAGTATTTTTTTAAAAAAATTGAAGATTCTAAAGTTTATTCAATTCCCAAATGAATTTACGGTGATTTTTATTTGTTTTATTATGCTTATTTATTATTTGGATAAATTGATTTTCATTAATGAATCTCAGATTCAAACTCAAATGTTTAGATAATTGAAAAAGATACTTTAAATTGAAATTATTTTCTTCTTTATTTTAATGTGAATTATTTTTTTTTGCCACTTTATTAAATTTGGAAGTATTATTCCAATAATTTGAAATAATAATTACCATAATTTATTGTATTCATACATAGAATTGAATTTTAGCTTAGGGTCTGGAGAGTTCATCCAATTTTTTATCTTCATTGTTTTCCATTTGATAATATTTTGTTGTATTTAATGTAAAAATTTTATTTTGATTTATTTTTATACCATTTTTTTATTTGTTTAATTAAATGATAAAAAAACTAAATTTAGTTCTTTGTTAGATAATAATAAACTAAACTAAAATTTAAAATTTTTCACATAGTTAAAACCGTCCAAACAATCACAATAATACAATTTCATTCAAATTGGATTTAATTTTGATTTTAAGAAATATGAAAATCATTTTTTTTATCTTTTAGTTTTTTTTTTTCATTTCATTTGATAAATTAAGTAACTTGTTTCGGTCGAGAAAAAATTTTTTTCAACAGTTGATATTAGGTTAAATTTGAGTTGTTCAATATAGAAGAACTCAAATAAAATTAGTTGATAATCTCTAATCATTTCTTTGATCGATCAATATTCCTAATAGAATTCAAACAAATTTACCCTTGCATTTTTTTTGTTTTGCTCTCTCCAAAAATTTTAACACAACTTGATTTATTTGTATTGATAATTAGTTATTTTTTTATTTTGTGGGATATTCTAATTTATAAAAAATTGTTAACATTTCAATTAGCTAATGGTTCTAATCTGGTATTTCTTCTAGAATTGATTAAATAAGTTTTTTTTTTTTCACAACAATTGAATTTTGGTGTGCTAAAAATTATGAATTGGTGATTCTTTTTATGAAAAAATGATTTATTTCAAGATTATTTGCAACCATTTTTATTAATTTATATTTATGATTATTATTTTGACTATCATCCCTTTCGCCATCAACCTTTTCTTGGATAATGGCATTGTTTACGTTATTGTTGGTATTCTCATCCATTGGTGAAATTGATTCTTCTTTTCCTGAAATTTGATTTAATAAAATAAAATATATATCTAAATCTAAAAAATTACTTATTAATTTAGTGATTATTATCTTTCTTTTATTCATATTTTTATTTTGAATTTTTTTTAAATGGTAATTTATCAATCTAATTAAAATTTTTTGAACGGAAAGTTTTTTCAAATTTTCAATTGGTTCATTGTCAAACAAAAGGTTTAATAATTCAAGATAATTCAACAGATTGATTTTTAAAAATAGTCCATATTTGACTATTTCCCATTAAAAAAATATAATTGTTTTTCTTTTAAATAGATCTTGTGATTTTAAATTAAATAAATTACAACCAATAGAAATAGTGGAATTAAGGCATAATATAAAGTTTTCTAATTGTAATTTCTTTATTCATTTTTTTTTTTTTTTCATGTTTACATTTGTTGAGGAAATTTATTGATCTTTCATCAATCATTTCGATAATAATATTATTAAATAATTTGCATAATAAAACATTATCTTTAATTAATGAATATAAATCAACCTTCCCTTTGTTGATTGGTAATAAATACTTTAATTTTTTATCAAATTTAAATAATGAATTTAAATATTTTATTAAAAAATTAATAATTAAATTATATTTTTGCTTTCGACTATCTTTTTTCAGAATATTTTCATTCTTATTTCTTCTTTTTATTTGTTTTGAATTATTAATTTCGTTTAGTTGTTGATTTCATATTTCTATTACAATATTATTTTCATTTATAATATAATTGTCATTCTCATTTCCCTTTTCATTTTAATTAATCTTATTTTACTTTCTCTTTTCTTCAATATAAATTTTCTCTTTTATATTTTCCCCTTTCTTATAAATTTTAATTCCAATATCAATTTCTTCATTACATTCATGATACACTTTTTCTTCATTAAATTTTTTTTATATATTTTTTTCTTTGCCATTTTCTGTTATAATTTCAATTTCTTCTCTTTTTAGCTTTTCTTTTCCAAACTTTGTTTGAAAATTTTCATTAAAATATTGATTATTATTATCACTAATACATTCATGATTGATTTGGTTATTCTCAAATGGGTTTTCTTTTTTTTACATGTTCTTGGCTGTATAAAAATTATCACTTTGCAAATGTTGAATAATTTGATCTAAAGAATTAATTTTTTCTATTAATTTTAAATTTTCGTGATGTTTTTTAATAAATTTTTCTTTAGTAATATTACTGAAATCATTTAAATCTTCAATTTTTTCCTTGGAAATTTTTCTTCGTTGTTCTTTAATTTCTAATTGCTTTGTTAATTTTTTGATCTCTTTTTTTTGATTTCTTAATTGACTTTTTTCATGTTTATATTTTATTAATTCATTTATTAATAATTTCTTTTTTTGATTATCTCGTTCGATTTTCCTTTGATATAATTCTAACTTGCCTTTGTATTTCTTTTTAGAGGAAAGAAGCAAACAATTATTTTGAAGATTTAAATTTAATTCATTTTTTAAATTGAAATTATTTTGTTTTAATTTTGATATTTCATCTAATAATTTTGAATGTTTTTTTTGATTCTCGTTATTTGTTTGTATTAATTCGTTTTGGTAATTGATTTTTAAATCATTTACTTTTTTTTTTAATTTTAGATTCCTTTGATTCAAAGATTCCCTTTCTTTCCTATTCGATTGTTCATCATCATCATTATCATCATCATCACCATCATCATCATCATCATCATCATTATCATTATCATCTTCATCATTATTTTTTTCAAGATCTATTGATAATTGTGATTCTAAAATTTTTATATTATTTTTTAAAAATTGATTCTCGTTGATTAATTTTGTATTGATTTGATTTGTATTTATATAATTATTAAGATTTGAAGAATTTGTATTTTGTATTTCATGATATTTGCTTTCAAATTGTTGGCTATTTAAAAGCGCATTTTGTTTTTCTTCTTTTAATTGGACATTTTCTTGGGTTTTATTTTCAATTTTCTTTTCCAAGTTATAAATATGTTTTTGAAAATAATTTCTATTGATCTCAGTTTGCTTTTTGAAATCAGTAATTTGTTTTTTATATCTCAAATTTTGATTATAATATTTTAACTTTTCAATTTCGAGATCTTGTAAATCTTCTTCTTTTTTTTGTACTTCAATTTTTAAATTGTCAATTTGAATTTGTTGTGTTTCCCTTAAGTAACTTATTTTTTTTTCCATCATTTCAATCAAGGAATTATTTTCTTTAATTAATTTTTCTTTTTCTTTTTTAGTTAATTCTTTAAGTTCATTGATTTGAGAAAGCAATTTCTTTTTGAGATCCCCTTTTTTCAATTTTGTATCATTAAAGTCTTTTTCAAAATTTATTTTGATTTCTTCTATTTCCTTTTTCCTTTGAATTTGCTCTTGTTTGTTAGATTCCTTTAGTAATTTTATTTTATTTTCCAAAGATTCAATTTGTTGATTAAACTGCTTTTCTTTTTCAAAGAAGGCCCTTTGATCCAATTTAACTCTTTCTAATTCAATTTTTGCATCTTTTTGAGTATTACCACTATTTATATTTGAATCCTTTAAGAGTTTTTCAAGAGTCTGATATTTATTTTGAACCATTTCAATAATCTTTTTTTTTTCATTAATTTCGCTTTTATATTCGTTTTTTTTTTGCTTTAGTTGCACCAAATATTTGTTTAATTCTTCAATTTTATAATGAAATAACAACAAATATGTTAAATAATAAAATTTTCTTTTTTTGAAATATTCCTGGTTCAAAATTAAATCTAATTCATGACTGTTATTCTTCCGAATATTTCCACCACCAATTCCAAAAAAATATTTACTTGATTCGTTTAATGATTTGTTTAGTGAATTTAAAATTGTTTTTGTATCTTTAAACATTTTCTCATTAAAGTTTATTGGCTTTTTTAATATTATTTCCTTTGGTTCGTAGATCCTTGTTTCTTCTTTTTCGTCGTAAAGTTCATAGTCTTCTTCTCTTTCTACTTCTTTTTCATTTTTTTGATCTTTTTCTTTTTCTTTTTCTGTGAATTTTTGATTATTTTCTTTTTCTTCTTCTTTTTTTTCTTCTTGTTTTAATATCTGTTCTTTGTTTTTTGCCTTTTTTTGATCCTCTTCTTCATTTTTATTGAATAGGCTTGTATTGTTAAAAGAAGAGAGAATAAATTGGATTGACTCAAGAGATTTTGATTTATTTAAACTGAGCTTTTCTAAAAAATAATTGTGTTGTTCAAGCCGGTGATTTTTTTTTTCTAATTTAAGCTTTTGTTGTTCTACTTTTTCTAATTTCTTTATTTGTCTTTGAAAATTTAAAATTTTCTTTTTTTTTTCTTGTTGATCATTATGGAGTTGTAAATTTGTTCGGGAAATTTGATCTAACGAAAAATAATAGTGGAATTTAAACAAGAAAAAATGAAAAATATACAAGATTTTTATGTGGTGGAGAGTATGGAAATGTGAAAATTAAAACTCACTTGTTCTTTTTTGATAGTAGACCAATTTGTCTTTCAGATCCTGGAAATCATTTTTGAGAATTTCGTACTCTTTATTCATCTCTTTTGATTTTTTTAATTTTAGAAAGATTTGATTGGTTTTTTTAATTAATTTTTCTTCATATTGAATTTGTGTCAATAGTTTCTCATTTTCTGCTTCTTTTTTATAAATCTCTTCAAGGTATTGTTCATTTGAAACATTAGCTTGTTCAATTTTCTCAATTAAATAATTTGTCCGTTTTTGATAATAATTTAGCTCTTTTTCTAAGTCATAAATTCGGTTTTGAAGATCTTTTTTTTGTACGTTATTAATATCCAAATTATTACCAATGGATTTATAAGAGATCAACTTCTCTTGTGCTTTTAAATATTTTTTATGGGCTTCCAAGCCCTTTTCTGCTAACAATTTACATTCTTCTTCTTTTTTGAGGATTGCTTGTTTTAATTCTTTGATTTCCTCTTCCCATTCATCTGGATTTTTTTGTTTTTTTTGGCTTTGTAGACCTCGTTTTTCAATAATAATTTTATTTTTTAGACATTTCTCTTTGATGTTTCTTTGAAGAGAAAAAAACCGATTATTTTTATGACACTTTAGATAGTTTTTCATTTTTAATTAATAATAAAAAAATTAATTTTATTAAAAAAAAATAATCTTAAAAAATATTTTAAAGTTTGATTGATGTTTTTGGATTTTTATTCCAAGTTATAAATGTAATAGGTCTAATAATTTTTTTCAGATATTTGTCAAATTTTTATTTAATATTTTGTTTCTTTTTAAAAAACAATTAAATCAAATTTTAAAGTTTGATTGATATGAATAATTTATTTTATAAATCTAATTGTTTAAAGAATGTATTCTAGAAATAAAATGTGCTTAAAAGAATATTTTTCTATTTTTTTTGTTTTAAAATACCGAGTTAATCATAAAATAAGAGTTGAATCTTTTATTTTTTTTTGTTATATCTAAGATCAATATTTATTAGTTTTCCATTTATTAATGAACTATTATTTATTATTTTGTACTTTAAAAATCAAATCAATAAAAAGTGTGAAAATATAATAAAGGATTTCTGTCATTTTGTTTATTATTAAAAATTAAATTGAAACATTTTTCTCAAAATGATTAATCAAAATCATTAATTTAATAAATTTAATTGTTAAACGAATGCGAGTTAATATAAAAAAGTGTTTACTATAATATTTTCAAAATTTTTATTACTGAAAATACTGAATTAATGAAAAAATAAGAAGTATACAAGTTATATTTATAGTAATATCCAAGATCGATACTAAATTTATTTCCCATTTATTAAAAAACAATTATTTATAATATTTTACTGTAAAAATTAAATCGATAAAAATAAAAAAACTGTCACATACAATAGATATCAAAGCAAGTATTTTTTTTTTTTAATTTAGAGTATTTTAAAACTTGTAATGGTTATTTTAGTTGTCAAAAAAAAAACAAAAAAACATCGATAAAGTAATCATTATTCCAGGGATCAGTTTCTCAAGGCAATACTCAAATATTATGATTTAAGTTATTGAGGTTTTTAAAAAATCTTTTGTTTATATGAAGTGTAAAAAAAATTTGATCTTCAAAATCCAAACAAACAAAAATTTTCCGAATGATCATTTTTTTTTTTCCATTTTTTATGAAAAAGAAAACTTAAAAATTGATTTTATTTCTTAAAATTATAATCATCCTTTTACCTTTTTTAATTTCATAACCCATCAACATTACATTATAAACAATATTTGTTATATTAAAAAGTAATATATTTTTATTTCTTTTTTCTTTTAATCTTTTAGAATAAACACAAAAAAGAGATTTATTGAACATTTTGAAAAACAGTTCAATTTCTATAAGTAGGGTAGTTATACAGTCTTTCCAAGTTTACCATAAAATTTTAAATAAAACACAATTGAGTTTTCAATTCTTTTTTTCTATTTTCAAAAAATTCGGAAATAAGAGTTATTATTCAAAAAAAAAATTTCAATAAATGAGCTATTATTCAATATTTTTGTAACATCAAAAAAAAAAATTTGAAGATTCATGAATCACTTTAAAATATTGTTCAAAAAAGGTATATTTTTAAAGATCAGCCAATATTGTTATTTTTTTTTGAGTTGTTTTGGACCAATAATTTTTAAGTGATTCATGAATCTTCAAATTTTTTTTTTTGATGTTACAAAAATATTGAATAATAGCTCATTTATTGAAATTTTTTTTTTGAATAATAACTCTTATTTCCAAATTTTTTGAAAATAAATAATAAGAATAGAAAAATCAATTGTGTTTCAATTTAAAATTTTATCGTATCCTTGGAACGGCTGTAACCATTTAAGTTTTAAAGTTTTTTACAAATTTTCTTAGAAACTGTTATTTTATTATAATATGGAATTTGATTTTAATAAATAAAATTTTCTTGAAGATATTTTAGGAATTAGATAATTTTTATCCTCTAAATTCAAAATGGATTGTTAAAATTTCAAATATGATTGATTTTTTATAATGATTCTTGTGAGTATGTCCTAATAATTTGCCATTTTGTTTTTTTTTTTACAATTGTTGTTTTAGTTGTTGAAATAGATGTAAAGTATACCATCAAAACAATTTAGAATTTGAACCTATTTTTTAAATCCCAAAATTCAGATATTTCCAAGATAAAAGTCAAAAAATAAGACCTCATCAAGATTTCATTTTATTATTTTTATAAAAAACAAATCCATAAACAACTATATTTTTTAATAATAAATCATTTTGCTATAAAAAGTTTATTAGAGTATCACATACAGGGTAATTTTGTTTTGAGTTGTAGAATTATCTTTTTTTTTTTTTTTTTTTTTAAATTTTTGGTACTTTTTCTTTGATATTTTTATTTTGTAAAATCTAGAAAAAACTCAAAAAATTATGTTATAAATCACAATTTAATCATCTTTTGATCAAGGGTATTTTTTATTGTATTTATCATATAATTTTAGCTTAAAAATGTCAAATAATTTTAACTATTTATTTTTAGATTGTAATTGTCTACTCTTCTTGGATTTTTTTTTTCATACGGATTGTTTGTTTTTATAAATCAAAAATTTATTCTAAAATATTATTAGACCAAGATTATTTTTTTGAAAAAAAATATAAATCATAAAAACCAATTAAACGAACTAAATAGTGTTCTTAAGAAGAGGAAAAATTAGTAAATTTCTAAAAGAATTATTTTTAGTATTTCAAACTTTAACATTTGGGGTAGAAAATCAGTGTTAATTTAAGTTTTATAATTTTATTATTTCACAAATTCCTAAAAATTACTAATTTTTGATCATTGCTTTATTATAAAGGTAAAAAAAATTCGAATTTCTCCAGTTGGAAATAATAATAAAATGAAAGTAAACAAAAAAAAGAAACAAAAAAATTTTTTTTTCAAATATTAAATGTGTAACTTTAAGATTAAAGTCATACATAAACTTACAACTTTTTGAAAAATAATGTTTTTTTTTGTTTTATCAATAAATTTACAATAAGAATATAAATGATTGGTTATTTTATTTTTTTTTTAAACTCTTCACTAATTAATTCACTTAGAATGTAAAAATTACATCACAGTATAACAAAACCCAATTCATTAAATCTATTACAATATAAACATATGTCTATATATATATATATATATATATATATATAAAGTGAATTTTAATCAAAACTACAGCCATCTAAACCACTTTATATCTTCTAACCTCTTCCATTTATATAATGCCCATTTCTCTGCTACTATAAGGTACGAATAAGCATAAAAAACTCAAAGATAAAAAAATATATGGAGAAAAACAATTATTTAATTAATATTCCATATTTAACTTTGAAATTAAGCATTATATCTTAACTTTGTTTTGTTTTAAAGGTCACCCATTATTTTTTCAAAAATCAATTATTTTTCTATTATTGACTCTTGAAGAATAAATAAGAAATAAGTAGAATAAAATACATCAAGGAATAGTAGATATCGGTGAAAAGTAAATCCAATTTATTCAATATTATTTCTTAGAAATAAAAAATTAAAATTCTTGTAAACACAAACTAAAAAAAACAAGAATATTTATTTTGATCTTGATTTTCATCCCCAAAGAAAATTACAATAGAAACCTCTATCTTTTCTCTACAGCCATTTTCACTTTCACTCACTCAAAAAATAACCTATTTGTATCAGTAACTTTCGATCTTGCAAGAAAAAAAAATTTCAAATAATTTAGGTATTCAAAAAATAATCAAAAAAAAATAAATAATAGTGAAAAAATGATTATTATTATTCTATATCAAGTTAAATGTTTTAAATACAATAACCCATACGTTACACCTAGATTTGTTTAACTATGCAATGTTTTAGATTCATTTTTTTATTTTAAAGGTTATTTATTTTAATGATTACAAATATTAAATATAATCAAGAATAATATCTTCAAATATAAACATTTATTATGGTAGGATTTCTTCCTTAATGATATCTTTAAAAGCAATATTCTATAAGAATTTATTCTAAAAAGAACAAAAAATAAAAATAATACTTTTTTAGATTTCTACAACTTATTAGTCAAAGTAATTTGATATTTTCAATTTCAGAATACTGTTGTTTTTTTTTATTCAACAAAACGATATTATCAATTAAATAATTTCTTATTCTATAAGAAAGAATATTTCCAAGATAAAAAGAAAAAAGTGGAAGAAAAAAAAATATTTCTAAAAAAGAATATTATAAATTTTTTATTTCAATTAGTTTCGTGTATTTTTATTTGATCAATTCAAATAAAAAAATTAGGAAATAATCATTATTTTTTTATGAAATTATTTTGTTAAAATACCTTCAAATTTTTACTATTTCACTTTTTTTTTACTCTTAATAAAAAAAATAAAAATATAAAAACAAAAAAGCAAAATATTTAATGAAAACAAAGAGATATAAATATTAAAAATAATAGCGAAATATTTAATAATGATTAAATAATTTTATTTATATTCTTTCATTTTTTCACGAATTTCTTCAATACATTCGCTAATTTCTGGTCGATCTTCTTTATTAAATTTGAAACATCTTTTTATTAAATTTTGGAAAATGTTTTTTGGACCAACTGGTAATGTAGATCCTTTTAAGATATTTTCCCTTAGTTCTTGAACCTGTTTAATGTTTCGAACATTTTTCCAAGGTATTTCTTGTCTCATTACTTCCCATATTATTACACCAAAGGCATAAATATCTAATTTTGTGGTTTTTCTTTCCTTTCTCCATTGCTCTGGTGGCATATAAGGAGGTGTACCCGAAATTTCGTCGGTTTGTTTTGAGGCTTCCACTGTTTTGGAAAGCCCAAAATCTGTAAGCAAAGCACGCCCGTCCCCATCTAATAAAACATTTTGTGTTTTTAAATCCGAATGTACGATACCCTTTGAATGTAAATACTGAACGCCACAGGCTATGTCATAAAGCACTTCCAATTTTCTCATGAGGGGGATTTTCTTTGCTAATTGCTTTTTGGTCCCGTGCACTAATCGGAATAAGTCTCCACCACTACAAAATTCTGAGACAATTCGCATATTTTTTGGATCAGCAGTGGATGCGCCATAAAAGCGCACAACATTTGGGTAATGCAAACTATAAATAAATGCTAATTCTGTTTTAAATTCTTCTAATTGTGCCCTGCTCCACACTGTTTTATGTAATTTACCAATTGCTACTTTACACCCAATCCATGTCCCTAAATACACAGTTTTAAACCCTCCCTTCCCAAGCTCTTTACTAGTTATTAGCTTCTTGGGATCAATTTCTTGGTAACTTGAAGGATCAACCGTTTTTTTAATTTCATCCATATTTTTATCTAAAGAAATGTTTTCTTCATCAGAATGCATATTATCGTCCAATTTGGTAATTTGCATTATATTTGAAGAAAGATCTGGATGATATTTTTCTAAAATTTGTTTTGGAGTAGCACCCTAATACAATAATATTAAGTATCAATTATTATTTTATTATATGATTTTATTTATTATAAATGTTCATTAAAAAAAAAAAATTGAAATTAAATTAAGAATAAAAGAAATAATTAAAATGGTTAGAGGAATTAAGTGGGTGAATATTGAAATTTTTTTCGTTTTATTTATGATTATCAAATTAAAGTTTGAAATTTTTCATTTTAAAAAGTTTTTATTTAAAGCACCTGTGTCAGTATATAAACAAAAACTCCTGATTTTGTCATTTTTTTTTTATTTTCACTTTTTTGGAAAGTTATTTTGCAATTTTTTTTCAAAAAAATTAGGAAAAAAATAAAAACAAATAAAGAAAAAAAATAATTTCATTGAAAGATCTCAATGACAAAACAAAAGTTACTTGGAATGGAATAATAAACACTTGTAATTCCAAGTAAATTAGATCTTGAGCCAGAAAATAAAAAATTTATTATTTTTCCACACTTTTGTTCTTTTATTTTTTTCGATTTATTTTTGGTACGTAATTGTTTTGGATTTTTTTTTTATTGTACGGCTTATAGTTGCTAAACACATTCGTGTCATTCAATTCAGTTTCCAAAAAAAAACAATTGTTCTTTAATTTTTCGTTTCATGGACGAAAACTTCTTTAATTTTTCATTTATGAACTAAAATTACAACTTGTATTTTATTGTGCTTGAAAAATTCTTCCATTCGTAAATCTTGCAATGATGAATTGCCCCCCATTAATAATACTCTTTTTAATTCTCTGAATGTTTGAATCATTTTCTTCGTAACATAGATTACTGTTTTCCCATACTTGAAAAAAGACTTTTAAAAAAATGATTTTGAAAATCCGGATTTTTTTCTTTTATACTCAAAATATCCCTTTAAACTTTTAACTCAATAGCAATTATATGACATTATAATTGGTGGAGATTTTAATTTAAATAAAAATAAAATACAAAAAATCATTATCCATAATTTTTTTATTAATAGAGAACAATAAACCAAATCCTATTAATAACAATATTGATTTTTTATTAACAAATAATAAAACCCAACACCAAAAAAATCAAAAAGTGTATATAATAAATTAAGTGGTCACAATACGATACGAAATAAAATTTTTATAAGCCCCAAATGGGAAATTAAAAAAAAATTAGATCATTAAAAATACTTTTTTATTTGTGAGAAAATTTAATGAATTCTTTGATCATAAAATATTAAATAAAAACAATTTTAAAAAATTTAAAAAACAATTTTTAAAATTAATAAAGAAAATGAAGAATTATTTATTTCAATTAATAATTTATTTATGGATAATAAATAATTTATTTATGAATAATAAATTAATTTCTCAAATTAAACAAATAAATTCCCAAAAAATCGTTCAAATTAAAATATCAAATTAATATTTAGTTTGAATTTAATCGAAAATATTGGAAATTAATAAATAAAATTAGAATATCTCCAACAAAAATTATTTTAAATAATAAAAATTTAGAAAAGACTTATTTTAATTATTGTCAAGAGATTAGTAAAAAAACCTGAATTAAAAATCATCAAATTAATTAAAGATTATTATTTTAATAAATTTGAAGATTTAAAACTTATAAGAAACAAAAGTTGTTTTTTCTCTAGAAAATATTTATGATTTAATAAAATATCAAAAGAATAAATCAGCAAAATATTTTGATAAAATTCAATTTTTCAAATTGATTCCCATAAAAAAAAGAATATCTACTTTTTTTCTAAAATTTCAAAAAATATTTCTAAATTGGATTGATAACCCCAGTGAAGAAAGAATTAAATTTATTAAAGAAAGAAATATTTTATTTATTCACAAAGCTGAGGAAGAAAAAATTCCTTTAAATTGTAGATTTATCTTAATTAATAATACGTTAGCTAGATTTTTTTAAAAACTCATTTATTAAGGAATAAAGGATTCTTGGAATCTAGTATCAGATTCTCAATTTGGATAAAAAAAAATTAGATACAGAAATAGAAGTTCTAAATTTATTATTTAGACTTATAAAACTTAAAATTTAAACTCAAAAATATAGTATTTTTTATTTTCACAGTAGATATGAAAAAATGTTTTGATACAATTATTCAAATATTTTGGTTCATCAGACTCTCGGTAAATATATTAATTATGAAAAAATCAAAAAATTTGTTACAAAAATTTTATAAAAAAGAAGGAATATGAGTTTATCAAGGAGATCCTCTTTCCTCTTTAATGTTTGGATTTATCAACCAATTTTTTTAATTGAAAAAATAAAATATTTAGTTTAACATGTTCAAATGTTTGTAGATGATTTAGTTTTAATAATGAAAGTGCTAATTTCAGAAATTGACAAAAAATTAATTATAATTTATAAAATTATACAAGAATTTGAAACAAATACCAATATTGATAAAAATTTAAAATCAAACGAATTATCTGAAATAAAATATTTCGGAATTTGGCTTGAAAAAGAGAAACATTTACAAAAAAACTTCAAAAAAGTATAAGAAAATTTTAAAAAAATCAAAATGATATTTATACAGCAAAATGTGTACCTGATGGATTACAATGAAAAATGTTCAAATTAATATGCTTTAGTCAGTTATTTTATTGATTAGTCATCTTTAATTTAATTCAAAAAAATTTCAACATGATAGATGTTTGGATAAATAAAAAAAGTCATGAATTTTTTTAAAAATTAATTCACACTCTTCATGATTTATTTATTATAAAACTGAAGCAAAAATTGACCAAGTAAGAATTTCAATTTATAAAAGAAGATATAAACTTGGAAAGAAATTAGAAATTCTTGGTTTTGAAATTATATCAAAAAATTTAAAATTTTCAAAAAAAGATTATGAAAATCTCAATTGGGAAATAGAAAAATTAAAATTATTAAATAAAAATACAAACCAATTTAGAGAAAGTTTAATAATCAATATCTCTGGGTGGAAAGGTCATGAATATTTAAAAATTATTAGATATAATAACAATATAAAGAAATAGTCGTGTTTATAGTGCCGCCGAGTGATGTCAATTGCCTAAATTTTTTTTAATTATTGAAATAAACCGAAAATTAAATAAACTTTCTATTTATTTCAAAAATTTAAAAAAACCTCACGACACGTGCAATAGAGCGCCGTAGGGTGCCGTAGGGTGCCGTCAAGTGCCTAGGTTTTTTTTTAATTTCAGAAATAAAAAGAAAATTTCAGAAATTTTCGATTTATTACTAAAATTAAAAAAAACCTAACGGCGGTTTTCTTGAGGTTTTCGGTTTTATTGGTAAAATCTATTGATTTTCGTTAGGTTTTTTTGAGTTTTCTATTTTATTTGGAAAATCAACTGATTTTCGTTAGGTTTTTTTTACTTTTAGAAATAAACCGAAAATTTTAATAAATTTTTGGTTTATTTCTAACGTAAAAAAAAACCTAGAACACTTCACAAATAAACAGAAAACTCAAGAAAAGATAACGGCAGTTTTCCAGAATTTAAAAAAAATTGAGTATTAAATCAAAGATTTTATTCAATTATTTTGAATTCTGGAAAACCTAACGGTTGTAAGAGGAAATTAATTTCCTCCCTTCAAAATAAAAAAAAAAAAAATTTGATATTTTTTTTGTTTTTGTTTTTAAGGGTCTAGTCATTTACCATGAAAATGCACCATACTCGAGGGGTAACCTGAGACCAAAAAGGGTATTGTGAAATGGCACTTCTTTTGGTTGACAAAATTCAAATAACAAAAAAAAAAAATTCCATTGCATCTCTTTGACAAAAAATTCAACAAATAAAAATAAGTTTGAAAGAATTCTCAATTTCGAAAAAATCAAAATTTAAAAAAAAATTCGTATTTTCTCATTTTCTTTTTCAAATGAGGTTAAATTTCTTTAATTTAAAACAAATTGCTTTCTTGTATTTCGCAATCAATTTTATTCGATTTAATCTGATTTGTGGTTATTTTGTAACCCTCTAAATTTGACCAAGTAAGGATTATGTAATATTCTTTCAATAAAAATAACTCATTTGAAAAAAGAAAAAAAAGAAAAAAAAAGTCACCCAGATCTCAAAAAGCGCCAAAGAGCGACACTTCAAAACTGACAGAGTTGTTTTCAAAATTGTAATTCACAACCATTCTAATTGGAAATTGAGTGTCGCTCTTTGGCGCTTTTTTCTAAAAATGTCCTCATTTTTGGTTGTTGATTTTTGGAGATCGATCGTACACCATAGGTTGGTTGGTTTTTGATTGGTTTTAGGTCCTCAATAAAATTACTAAAAAGTTTTTTTCCATTTCAGAATAAAAAATTTCACCGTAATGACTCGACCCTTAATGTGATTTTTTTGGGATTTTTGTAAAATATTGATATTTGTACATTATCAACATATGTAGACAATTTTTTTTTTTTTCACAATCAGCTTGAAAATGAAAAATATTGTTTTAGCCAAGCGAGACACTTCGTTTATTATGACTTGTTTTTTAATCATGGTTTAAAATGGCTGATATTAGTAAAGCAAATTTATATTATTTTTAATTTCCCATTAATTTTTTCGAAAAATAAATATACTTGGTTAGGAATAGAACCAAGGTAAGGTGTTTTGAAGTCAAATTACCACCCTGAAAAAATCTTCAAATGTCTAAAATCTACAAATGTATCAAGAAATTACCCTCAGCAGTTTTTTTTTTTTATTTTTGGAAATTTCTAATAAAAAAAAAAAATGATGATATTTTTTGATATAGCTGTTTTAAAATGAGAGGAACTTTTTTGAATTGTAAGCATTAAGAGTGACAAAGAAATCATGAAAAACCTGGGGATGAATAATATTGGCTTCATATATATTTGTCATTTTAATTCTGTTTATTAGATTATAAGTTCATTTTGGTTTAATAATTTGACATTTAGGTTAATTTGACACTTAGTTTATTGTTAATTTGCTTTGGGGGTTTGTTCCTGAATCTTGATCGTTATATCTAATTTTTCATCAATTTTTCAAATAAGATTTGGAATTAATTCTTGAAAATTTCAATTTTATATCATTTTCAAATTTGGTTTTATATCAATAAGAAGAGAGCTTATGAATAGCACTCAAGAAATAATATGATTTTTTATAAAGCGATATTATATCGGAAAGTTGTAATAATTGTGAGACATGAATTGATCAAAAAATGAATTTTTGCATATTTTCACGTTTCTTTGGTTTCTGTGAGATCTGAAATATCTCAGATTTCTGGTGATCTCTGAAATATCTGTGATTTCTGTTACTTTCTCGTAATCTTTATAATTCAAAAAAGTTCCTCACATTTTTGATACTACTAAATTGAAATTTATGTTTGGAAATTTTTACTTGATTTTCCTTTTTGAAATTATTCTGATCAAGCTTTGAATAAAGTATTTTATGAAGTCAAGTGCTAAGAAACTCTGTAAAATTAGTTGTTCTTCAAATTTTTCTTTGTTCTGTACTGTTTGATAAGAAACAGTTCGAAGATTTATAAAAATGGATATTGAACTAAAAATTTTTTGAAATTTATTAGAATTTATCAGTATCCAACAATTTTTTATTTCACAACAACATTGAAACAATATGTTATATTTTTTGTATTGAAACGTTAAATAAGGTTTTGTCTTTGTAATTGTTGGACTAACAGTATTAATTGTCTTAGTAATGTGTTGATATAAATTTTTCTCACAGCTTTTGTAAATTAGATAGAACTTAAAATACTAGCATAGATAACTCACATGGTACTTTTTTTTATTGGTTTTAAGACATTCTTTTTACAAAATAAAGGTTTGAATCTTTGATCGGTGCAAAGAAAAAGAAAAAGAAAAAAAAGAAAGAGTAAAATAATAAAGGAGAAAATAATTTTTTTTTGAAGGGAAAATCTTGTAGAACAACAAAAAAAAACGATTAAACTAATATCAGGCGTTTTTTTTTTTTTCATTTTGATAATTGAATTGTTTTTGGTTGTTTAAAAAAAAAAAGAAAAATAAATAAATTGTATTGTTTTTGTGTGATTTTCAAGAATGTGATTTACCTTGAAATTTTTTTTATCACCATCTGCGCCTCTGTCTTTAAGAAAGGAAATTATTTCCAAATTCGGATTCTTAACTGAACAAGCATAAAAAAGTGGTGTGTTTCCAAAATAAAAATCGGGTTTATCGACTTGGGCACCTTTTAGAATAAATTCTTGAACGACTTCAATTTTTTGTTTAGGTCGAGTACAATAAATGTGTAAAGGAGTTAGTCCCTTATCGTTTGCAATGTTTACTGGTGCTCCCAGTTCTGTCAAAATTTCCAACTCTTCTTCACCTGGATCTGCTAAGCATATCATATGAAGAACACCAACATTTTTGGGAGTAGTGACTTTCACGTTTGCACCTGCACTCGTGAGGTAAGTTAAAAGTTGGCTGTTACAATTTTTCCAACAAAGGTAGTGTAGCGGGGTAAACGACAATTCGTTTTGGGAATTAACATTTGCTCCTCCATCAACCAAGATCTTCAAGAGCGGAACGGTAGCCCCATTAAGACAGAGAAGATGAAGTGGTGTGTTTCCGTAAAAGTCACGAGCTTTTAGAGAGTACCCTGCAGTTATTGCGCTTTTTAGCATTTCTTTGTTTAATTTTTTTCGTGAACACAAGAGATGAAGTGCTGTTTGTTGGTTTTTTGGTGTGAAAAGTTTGACACTAAAAGAGGTAAGTGCTTCCTTGACGGCGTTTACATCTCCTTCTTGAAAAACTTTAATTAATTTTGGTTCAATGCTATTAGTCATGCTTCAAAAGAAAACAGAAGAAACAAAGTTTTTTAAAAAATGAAATATTCCATTTCAAGACACAAAAGCACGATCAAATTTTTTTTTTGTTTGGTCCTGGTTCTTTAAAATTCAACTTCTACTCTGAAAAGTTTTATTTTTTTAAAAAACCAATCACAGAGATCTTTTGACTGTGATTCGCATTTTTGAGAAAAAAAATCAATCCATAAAAATAATAATATAATAGGGTTTTTGATTCAAAAATATGTTTAATATTTCGAGTAAATACATACACAAAAATTTAGAAAAAACAATTGGTTATGAATTGTTCTTAAATTCGGTTCTACATTTATATTTTCAAAAAAAATTGTATTAGGATTTTTAATTCCAGAAAAGTAGTCAAATTTTATTTTTCTAATATTTTTTTTTTCTTATTTTTCTTTTTATTTCCATACAAACCCCCAAACAACAATTACAAATAAACAAAAAGAAACAAATTAAACAAAAATTTCAAATATAAATAATTTTACGAAATCTGAATTTTAATTGATAACATTCAAAAAATTGATTTTTTTCAGGAATTTTTTATTACTTAGATTTTCTTTTTCATATCAAATTGGCTTTAAAATTTTTAAAAATGGGTAGTAATTCAATTTCATTTTGAGATATCTTTATTAATCAGTAAAATATATGCAAAATAAATTAAAAAAAACATATTTTTTTTTAACTAACATTTTCTAATAAAAATCAATTTGACAATTTTTTTATGAGACGGGTAAACTAAAAAACTAAAACCCTGTACATAACTAAAATAGTTTAAAGAATAACAATACTGATACAGTTTCATACAATTTGTTGATGATTTTATTTTACAAACTCTAACATTTCTTTTCATTTCTTTTCATTTCTAATTGTTTTCATTTCTTTTTTTCCAGTTTCTTAATCTGTTTCCTCTGATCTGGAAAATTTTTTTGATGTGATTGAAAGAATTTTAATATTGTATTTGTTAAAAGAAAAATCAAAGACATTTTTTTTTAAAATTTTGCATTTTTTTTCTGATTTAATAATTTAATTAATTAAATAAACACAAATATTTTTTTCTCGCTTTTCATTTATTTTGAAGTTATCATTTCATGTTTGGTAGTTTATCTCTCTCAATTTCAGATTTATTTATTTATCGATTAATTTTTTTATATTATTTATTTTTTTAGAAAATATGAATTAAATCAAATATAATGAAAAAATTATTTCTTTTTGATTTCCATTTTTTAATTTTTTTTTTTTTTTCTATCACTTGGATTAATATGAAAAAAGTAATCTTTTTATTAAATTTAAAGTATTTCTATTAATTAGTTGGTATTTAGAAATAACCTTTCAAATTGATTTTTTTTAAGAAGCTAGTTTCAAAACTTCCAAAAAGTGTATTAAGGAAAAAAATTTTTTAACTTTTTTTTTAATTTTTTTTTCAATAAATAGTATCAACAAAAAAATCAATAAAAATTTTGCATTATTTAAGGGAGGAGTTATTATTGCCTCTTATATGCCCAAAAAAATCAATAAATTATTGTTCATCAAAATTGAATTTGTGAATAATTTAAGTGGAAAAAATTTTATTATGAATACTAACTCTACATAAAAATTAAAAATTTAAATATGTTATTTATGAGGAAAATATCACTGGTATAAATCCAATTGAAAAAAAAATGATACAAAATATAATATTACCATTCAAAAAATATTTAATAATCGGTTCTTTAACACTATTAAGAATACTATTCAATATATTTTTTAAAAAATATTGCTTTTATTTATTCAAAAAAAAAACCTAAGTAGTTGATTTAAATTATAAATCAATAACAATTAATTAAATTTATAACCATATTATTTCTGTAAATTCTAAATAAACCAATTAATTGTTTTTAGGGGTTTATTCTTTATTTTCAATTTAATTTTTGAAAAAAAATATATGATCCTCATTTTGTATTATTAAAATACTTAAAACCAGTAAAATCAAAACTTTTACAAATAATAATCAAAAAATTATATATATATTGGTTTTTCTTATCTGATTATTTGATTTTTTCTTATTAGGTATTTTTAAAATAATTAGAAAAACAATAAAAAATATTATTTAATATAAAATTATCAAAAATTCTTTATGAAAAATAATACGAAGTAGAATAACTCTGGTTTTTCACAGGGGATCATTTTTACCAACTTTATTAGTGCTAATTTCACATTTTCCTTTTAAAAAATATTCCACCTTTATAAAATCATGGGAATATGTTTGTAGATGTTTTCTTTTTCATGATAAAATGAAATCAAAAATCATTTTCATCAAAAAAAATTAATTCAATATATTAAATTATTATTCTATTTGGAATAGTAACCTAATAAAGATAAAACAGAAATTTTTAAAGATTTAATAAAGATTAAATATTTAGGTGTTCATTTGGGTTAAAATTTCACATATAATTTATAATCTAAAAATCACAAGTGGTGACATTACAACTGTCAGTAATTATTTAATAGTAATTCTCAAAATAATAATTTGAAGATTAGACTAATTAAATCTTTTAACTTTAATCAATGAACATAAGGGATAAAAAAAATTCATTAACAAGAAAAAACTTTAAATTAGTTAAATTTTTGGATAAATTTATATATAACTAGTAAATACAAAAAAAATAAAAATAAAAAAAAAAAATGGCAATTCTTATTTCCAAAACAGAATGAAAATCGAAATTGATTAGGTTTTTGATTTTATTTTTGATAATTTTTCAAATTTATATTTTTCTTTTTCTTTTTTTGATACTTTTTGTTATTTTATCAAATATGGGTTTTCTTTTTCTTTTTCTCTTTGATCTATTCCTTTTTTTTTTTTTTAATCCGTTTTTTTTTTTCAAAAGATCAGAAAGTGGAAAAAAAAATGATCTTCGAAAATACCAATAAACATTAAGACAATTGGGACTATACAAGGTCTTTTAAAATGTATACATTTAATGATCATAAAAAATTTTCTTGTTAACCTTTTTTCATTGAAAGTTCAGTAATAAAAAAATCCATAATACTCATTTCAAAAATTGTGACTAACTTTTTTTTAGTTTTTGGTTTTATTTTTTTTCATTTTTGAAATATCAGGTTTTTATAGGTTTAGAACTATTTAAAAGTGAATTATTAAGAATTTTTAATTATTAGTTATTCTTGAATTCAAAAGAATATATATTTTTTTTTCAATTTGTTATTTTGGGTGAGTCAAAATTTTTGAAATGATGTTTACGTAGCATCTGTAAAACCTCCGAAAGTATAAGTACAAATAGTAATATATCCCCTTGAACAAGAAAAAAGAAAAAAAACAGGCAAAAAAAATTTATTTTTTTAATATTGAAAAAATTATTTTTTTTTTTTAATTGTTTTTTTAGTGTGATAAAATTTATTTGAAAAAAATCTTTATTCTTCAAATAATGATAGTTAAGATTAATTCTTAAAATAAATAGATTTATATCTTCTCGAATAAAAAAAGATATAAAAAGAAGAAAAAGGCAAGGAAAAAATTCTAATTTTTCTCCACTATTGTTTAATTCTATTATTTTTTTTTTGGTGGTGGTTTTGGGATTCCAGATTCTATTTTTATTATAATTATCAAGTTAAAACAAAAAACAAAAAAAAAAATAAAAAAGGGAATAAATATTTAATATTTGATAATAAATCTCGAAAAAATATTTATAAACACAATTATATTTACCTCCTTCAAAAAAGATATCACGATTAAAATCATTATCAAAATACTCTTCTGTTGGTGGTGGGAGTGGTGGTTCTATTTTTAATAAAGATATTAAAAATTAAAAAAAAGAATTGTTATGTGTGTATGTGTAAGAATAAAAAAAAATATTTTTATTTTTTGTTATTATTTGTAGGTTATGTTAGTTAAAAAGAAAGTACTTGGAATATTTGGATCATCTTCTGATTCATCCTCACTCTCAGAAGTTATGTTTTCAGTATCAGTACCAGAAAATTCAAATTCTTGATTTTCAAGTGAAGATTCTATAATATAAAAGATAGTAAACAATAAATAAATAAATAAATAGAAATAAAAATTGTATAAATAAATAAAAGAAAAAAAGGTAATTGGAAAATAAAAAAATAAAATGTTAAAATGTTGGTAAATATAATCCAAAATTTTGAACAAACCAATCTTATTTTTAATGTTACTTTAAATAATTTTAAAAGACGATGTGGATCGATTTTTTCTTTCTTCAAAATAATTAAAATATTTTTAAATGTGTTCTAAAGAAAGAAATAACTAATTTTTTGATTTTTTTTTTAAATTAATTTAATTTTCCAATTCAATTTTTTTTTTTCTCATTTTAACAAGGATTTGTTGCTAATTGATGAATATTGGTTGTAAATTTGATTTTTATATTGAAAAAAAATATAAAAAAGGGTGATTAAATCGCAATCAAAAGTTTTTTAGAAAACAAAATTTCTTGAAATATTATATTAAAAATTCTTTAAATTCAAATAAAAACTGGAAAACTTCAGAATTATTATAAAAATAATTTCAAAAGAGTCAGAATAAATGTGATTTAAACAGCAAAAATATCTCAATCAAAAATCTTCCAGATCACTCCTGAAATTTCGTTCTTTTACTAATGGTCTAAATAGAGATTCATAATTTCTAAATGGAATTATTTTAAAATTATGTCTTTACTGTTTAAAATTTAAAAGACCTAAAAACCTTATTAGAAATTTAGACCATTTTTTATGGTGATGGTGTGCTAAATATGAAAGATATGGAAATGGTTGGAAAAATTTATCAAAATAAACACAAGCAAAAAAATCAAAGAGAAAATAATCAACACAATAAATAAAGAGAGACGATCCCTTAATAATGTTTTTTGCAAATAATGATGAATTTTATAAATATTCAATAGATTTTTTAATTAGATCTCTTCAATTGAGATATATTTTAAAATCTTAAATCCCATTTTTGCTTTTGCGTTGTTTTCTCTCTTTTTTGTTTTTTCTTCTTTTTCTTTTTTTTCTTTCTCTTTTTTTCTGTTTTTTTTTCTTTCTTCGATATACATCCACACATACACACACACATACACACACACACACACACACACACACACACACACACACACACACACACACACACACACACACACACACACACACACACACACACACACGCATATATATATATATATATATATATATTTATCCAATAGTAATTTGCGGTCTTAAAGATGAAATCCCAAAAAATGAAATCCAATTTTTGTAAATTTTTATCTAACTTGTATTGAGAAATAATGTAACAAAACATTCATTTTCAAAATCTTATTCGGGAATAATTATTTTACTCTATATCAGCCAAAAAAACTTGAAATGAATACTCAAAAAGGTATTTAAAATATTTTACTTTTTTGGTTTTTTCGTAATTAAATAGAACAACACTATATTAGGAATGTTATGTTTCCTAAACCACTAATTTTGCATTTAATATTTTGTTGAATCAAGTGGGAAGCTATGATCTCTGGGCATTCTCGCAAAAATATAATGCAATATATAAATCGAGAGGGATTTTGTTCATATTCCCATTCAGGTTTTTATTTTTTATAATAGCCTAAAAATATTTCAATCGGTCTAAAGATTTCTTCAACGTATTAGTGGTAATATGAAACATAAGACCGGTTTTTAATTAAAATTATAACTAGTGGTGATTTTTGTAACTTTTTGAGAAAATAAAATTATAAATAATCAGAAATAATGTGGTTAAGAGTAATCGAATCTCCATATCTTCGGATTGTAAGTTGGCCACTTTACCACTGGAATATCATCGATTCTCATTTTTTTTTTTATTATTAAGAGGTTTAATCTTGATAGAATTTTGAATTGAATATGAAAAAAATTGTACTGCATTTTATTGTTTAAAAAAATCGTTTGTATCTTTATCATAATGCCAATTTTTTATTGAATTTTGTAATGCCTCTTTTTTCAAAAAAAAGTGTTTAATTTTTTTTTCCATTTTTGGAAATATTTTTATCAAATTTTTTTGAAATATATATGTCTTAATATACGAAAAAAATGTTTTTTTAAAAAAAAGAATTTGTTTTAATGAATATTAACATCTAAATTTGATTAGAATATTGTTAAACCTAGCCCTTGATTCACTATTTTGTTTAACTACACCCAGAATCTTTTACTAAAAATTGTAAAAAAAATAAAAATATTTTCAACGTTTTATTATCTTTTAGTTATTAAAATCAAATTATTTTAAAGATCAGTCCAAAGGGTATTGAAGTTGCTTGTTTTTATCAGAAATTCCAACAATAAAGAAAACCATTTTATTTTTTTGAAAAAATTGAAATTTCCATTAAATTTTTTTCTTGAAAAAATACAACCCCTTTTTTTCTGTACCAAGTGGAACACACACCACCAAAAAAAAAAACAATTTTAAAGACAAAATTGAAATTAAACTATTCTTTCTATGGGTTGAGACAATAAATTTCTCTTTTTTGTTATTTTCTTCAACCAAAAAAAGATAAAAGCTAACTACTACCAATCATCCAAGTTTCAAATGGTTTTATTTCCGATGTGTATTTGTAATTTTTAAAACCCACTTGGTGATAAATAATCTCAAAAAGTAAATCTCATTTATGAAAATGAGTAACAAATCCCCAATTTCTATTAAAGATTTAATTTTTTTATGAAAAATTTCGCTTCAAAAAAAGCAATTAAATCCATTTTTCCAGTCTAACTCTAAACTAAATAACGTTTTATTGTTTAGAATTTGAAATTGTAAAAATGGTTTATTTCCAAAAAATTATTCCAAAAAAAAAATGATATCTTCTTTTGTTTCAAAAATTTAGTGTTTCAAGGCATTTTGTTTTTCAATACAAATCTATTTTGTAAAAATCTCTTATGATCAAAAAAGTAGAGTTTCTAAACTTTTTTAACCTTGTTAAATTCAAATTTCTACTAAGTAACTCTTCATTCAATTCGTAATTAATAATTTTTTTATTATGTTTTCACAATAAGCAAAAAATGTTTCGGTTTATTATCTTTGAATATTTTTTTCTTTATTAGTTTATTGATCAACGGTTCCCATTCAATTTTTAATAATAATATAAGAGTCAATATTATTTTTTGGTGTCGATTACTGGAAATTAGAAAAAATAAAAAATACCGAAATTGTATCGAAAGACATATAATTGGTTCTATTATACGATTCGTATTAATATTCCTTTTAATTTTTTATTAGCAATTTATGAATAGAACCATTTATAATGAATTTATTATTTAAAAGAAATCTAAAAAAAAATCCTCACTTTTTTGGAAATAATTTATACTTATATTATTAAATAATATCCATTAATAAGTTTTTGAAAATATGAAGTTGTGAGTTTTTGTGTTGGTTGTTTTGTTGATCTTTCGTATTTTTTTAAATTTTATTTTTTCTTGAGATGGAAGATAAAGACACTGGAAGTAATTCTCCAATCAAAATATTCTTTTAACTAAATGTAAAAATATTTAAAAGAGATCTGTTAAATTTAAATGTAGCTTTATAACATTTTTATAATCAAGTTTAAAATACTGTTATTTCCCAATTAAGAAATGATACTGTTACAATCAAATTATACCCATTCAAAATTTATCTCAAAAGCTCAAGAAAGGAAGCTTAATTAAATTTACTGTTATTTTCCAATTAATAAATGAAAATTTTTATTTCAATTTCCAGCCCGGATATTAATTATTACTGTTACAACCAAATTAGCAAATTAAAAATATTGTCTTAGAGTTCACTAAGGAAGTTTTGTATTATTGCCTAAAAAAATCATTTCTAAAAGATGTTGTTAAGATCTTGGATTTCCATCAACTATTAAACTAGAAAAATATTTTGGAAAGTGAACCAAAAATTTTCGTTTGTAAATGGAAAATAATAGTAGTGTTAAATACTGGTAAAAATTTGTTTTTTTTTTTTTTTGGACAAGAGCCCAAGGTTTTGGAAACTTTTTTAAAACGAGTTTAATTTTTCTATAAATAAATTAATTCAAAATTTCATTTCAAATTCTCTAAAAAAATATTTTGAGTAAAAGTATTTTTGAATACCAATTACCAGAAATCACAGAAATAATTGAAATCACAAAAGTATGCCTTCTCAAAGATGATCTAACCAATTTTAGTTTTTGTAAGACGAAATGAAATTTTTGTAGGTTTTTTTTGTGTATTTATCAGTACTTAAGGTTTACAATCCCTGAAATTTGAAAGAAGATTATCTTACGTAGGGTGCAGTGACTTGTTAATTTGGTTCTTAGCTGATAGATCTTGGTTTTGGTATGAGTTTTAAAAGTGGTTCAAAAAGGTTATATTTGGTAATTTTTTTTTTTTTTTCCGAAATCAGAAATGAAGAGTGTATGACGAATATAATGTAAGTTAAGTAATAATAAACTATCTTCCAAAATTTTGGACATAGTTTAAACAGTGGAAAGAGCATCATTATCACACTTTAAATTTAATTTAGAATGAATTTTGCTTTTAAAAACTATTTTCATTTTTTGTTTTTTTGTTTTGTTTTCAATTCCTTTTTTCCAGTTACATAATCTGTTTGGTTAGATCTGGAAATTTTTTTCGATGGTTGATAGAAGGTAAATGTTGAGTTTGTTGAAATAGAAAAAATCACATACAATTGGTTGATGATATCTTATCATTTGATCGATCAACAATTATTGGTGAAATTTGAACAAATTTACCAATACATTTTTTGTTCCGCTTGTTTCATTATTTTTTACACACCAATTTTTATTTTTGAGTTTTATATTTATTTCTTTTATTTGGATTAAAATGATTACTTATTAAAACATTAATACCCTGTAACTTAAATGTGGTTTTGTATTAGGTTGGGGAAAATACAATAAATTGAGTTTTGTTTTGCGTTTTTTTGATTTTGGGTGTGTCCAAATTTTTGGAATGGGGTTTAAAATGTGGTTTTTGGGTTGTTGATTGAAATTTTAATTAGGTTTGGTTTTATTTGGTGATTTTAAAAAATAATTTTTTCCTTTAGTTAATTGGCTAAAAAGTAAATCAAGATTCTTTTCTACAACCCAAAAATTTCAATTTATTCTTAAACACCTACCAATATATTAATCTTACACCCTTCAATTCGGATTTCGGATAAAAAAAAAAATAAATTGTCAAAAATTGCCTTTTTGAACCACTTTTAAAACTCATACCAAATCCAAGATCTATCAACTAAGAACCAAATTAACAAGTCACTGCACCCTACGTAAGATAATCTTTTTTCAAATTTCAGGGATTGTAAACCTTAAATTTTGCTTAGTCTCAAAATTAAAAGAATTTTTTCCCTAATTTCCCATAGAGATGTATCTTTTGAGAAAAGTATATAACAATAATCAGTAAATAATCTGAGTTGAGGCTGGGTGAGATGATAAAAGTATAAAAAAAAAAAAATAAATGAATTGGTGTTTGACATTTCTCTGCAGGCGCCAGGAAGGGTGAAGGTTTACAATCCCTGAAATTTGAAAAAAGGAAAAAATATGAAAAAAAAAAAAGAATAAAACACTTTACGTTGTAATAATTTTGATTTGTTGCGTATTTGGTCGATTTGTTGTTGGCTTTTTTTTAGTGACGCTCTTCTTGTTCTTTTTTTAGGTTTTTGTTTTTCTTGGTTCTGTGTTCCTTCAATTAATTTTAATTCAACTTTCCTACTTTCGATTGTCTCTAATAAGCGTTTCGAAATAGCTGCTTTTTTTTTAAGAATTGTATTAATAAGCTTTTCTTTTTTGATCATGATTTCGTGTGTATAAGGATGTGATGTCAGTGTGGTTCTTATTTGGACAAGATACTCTGACAGATCCATATTAGGAAGTTTTATTTTCTCTTCCAAAGTATTCCTTAATTCAATTGCCTGATAGAAGTGGTCATCGAAAAAGGTTTGGTTATTTTCAAAAGATTGCCTAAATTTACTTTTAATCATGCTTTGTTGCGCTTTAATCTTTTTTCTCAAGACTTCACTTACTTCGGTAAGGATGTCTTTCGCAACTTTTTAGTTTTTGCAAGGTTAATTTTCCGGTTTTGGGGATTTAGTTTTGAAAAAATTAGAAGAAAAGAAGGAAACAAGAGTTGAAATGGGAATGTGGTTTAATTGAATCAAATTTGTTGAATTCTTTTTTTAATTTTTTGGAATTTCAAGAAAAGGAAAAAAATTCAAAAAAAAAAAAAAGAAAAGAAAAAAAGGGATCAAAAGTTAAAAATTATTTCGAAAACACTAATTCACATACTAACAGATGGTGGTGCTTTTGGCAATGTTAAGTCTTGGACATAATTACTGGGGAAAAATCCTTTTTGTGAATCTAAAGATCCTTCCCACCAGCCATCACTATTACGGGAGATAATCTTTATACGATCTCCACTATTGAAATTTAACATCTCAGTTTCTTCTGTTTGATAGTCGTACAGAGCTTTTGCAATGTTCTTATATTTCTTAAAGGCTTGTTTTTTTTTTTTTTGTTTGCTCATTGTAAAAAAACAAAAATGGATCTTGATTTGGAAAAAATGAATTTTATTGGAAATGCTGCTGAAGGGACTCGTCTCGATTATTTTATTAATTTTACGGCCAATTTATAAATAAGGACTCATTATCTAGAAATGTGTTTAATATTGAAAATAAACAGTTATTTTTCCAATCTAAGTAATTGGCAAAAAATTTTCTCAATATCTATTAACTTTAGGTAAAAAAATTAAATAGAGATTAATCCCTTAACCAGTTTTTTTTGGTTCTGTCAAATTAGATATGGAAAATAACACTAAATTTCTAACAGAATGATACTATTATAATTCAGTTATTATAACAAATAATTTCCACACATTGAAATTAACCATTTTTTTGCTAAAGTTTTGAAAACTAGATCTTTTTATTGAATACCTTTATTCTTAAGTTAGGAAATTCAATCTAATTTCAAGAAGAGTAACAAATACTTTTGAAAATTATGATTGGTTGAAGTGGTTTTTTTTGGAGTCAATGGATTTGAAATAGGGAAATTTATAATCTCCTTGAGTAGTAAATTTTTTTAAATTTTGGACTGAAAAATAAAAAATAAATTTTAAGATATGATCAAAAGTAAATCAAAAACAAATTTCTTTTATTGGGAATAAAAGAGTTGGAAAAAGTATAAAATTGAAATAAAATTCAATTTTAAAAATAATAATTTTTAAAGAAATAGCACTTTCCCGATTTTTGACAATTTTAAATGTAAGAACACTACAGTACAAAGATTTTTTTATATCTCACATTTTGTTGAAAGTTTGAGTCTTGAAAGTGGAACTGAGTGTAGAAATGCAGTTTTTTTTATAGTTTTTATCATATTTTTGTATTTTGGGCGATAAAAGATTTATCTCCTAAAATACTAACTCTATTTTTTGAGATTAAATCCACACATTGATTAATCATTTTGTGAAATCTTGTGTTATAATAGAAGTCTAATATTCTATGACTATATTTACTTAGGGTTTATTATGTGTGACTTTGATTGATTTAATGTATAGATCTTCTCTTTAAAAAAAGATTCACTTTTTTTAAATTTGAAAGGTCAATTAAAGTTTACTTTACTAACTTATTTTGACAAGAGTATATAAAATAAGTTTTATTCTTTGAAAATCATGATTTTACAACATCAAACAAGAAATGTGTTTAACGGTTTTCAAGTATTAACTTATGTGTTAATAAAAATAATAAGATAGCTTTTTTTACTTTTATATTGGAAACTAGTTAATTGTGGATTTCGAAAAATACACTCAAATAAATAAATTATTTGAATAGTGGATTAACTCATCCATTTCATAAATCGAAACACTAATTATACAAAAAAAAATTTAAAGGATCTTGGTAAGATATCATTTTATTTTTAAAAAATAATATTCTCTTAATGAATTTCTCTAAATTGTCTAACTTTATCCGAGATTTATCTGTAACTCAAGTATAATGTAATTGTGTGTAAATGAAATGAATATTTGATGGTTAAATGGTTTGAAAAATATGTTATAAATCTTATTGTATAATAAATTTTTAATTTAGAAAGGGAATTAAAATAAATTCCAAAATGAAAATTTTTAATTGTAATCTACAGTCAGTTCCACTGTTAAGACACAAACTTTCAACTAAATTTAAGGCACAAAAAAATCTAAAATTAAGGCACAAAATTTGGATTTTTTGTTTTTTACAATTTATTTTACTAGAATCTGAATTTTGTGTCTTAATTTGAGATTTTTATTGTACCTTATATTTCGTTGAAAGTTTGTGCCTTAAAAGTGGAACTGACTGTATAGTAAAAAAAGTAAAATATAGAAAATCCATATAATAATATTCTAATATTAAATAATTCATCTTCAGAACCTCCAATAGTAGATATTTTTTTATTTTTTAATTTCAAAGATTTGCCCCATAATCATTATAAAAAACCCAAAGATTAGTTCTTTTGGTTTCCTTTTTATCAAGTGGGTTGTAACATAAATAAATTCTTATTCAGAAAAAAGTATACATCTTACAAATTACCAATGTTATGGAATTTCATTGTTAATATGATAATTACTTATTGGTGATTTTCATATCAAGTATTCATTTTTACATTTTTTGTTTTTTTATTTAGGATTATTTAACAGTTGGAAAATGAAAAAAACAAAATTAAAAGAAACAAATTTTATATAAATCCAACAGTATAAAAATGGAAACAGTTTAAGTTTGATTTCAAATGGGCGAGATATAGGAATGATGAAAGACTATTTTTGTGTTGATATATGGAGCCAAGAAAAAAGCAAATAAAAAAAAAATCGATTCCAACTAAATACCTGCCAATAATCCGTTTTTAAATGTAGATTGGTTAATTAAAAAATTTATTTTTTTTTCAAATTAATATAATTAACTATGATATTCTTTTAAATAAATTATTTCTGAAATATTTTAGAAATATGAACTCTTTTTAAAATAAAAACGTAGATAAAATTTCAAGAATTATTCATAATTGAATCAAATTAATAGAAATTTCATTTTATAATACAAGAAACCCTTAAAACATTAAAAGCACACAACTCAAGATTTAAAATGCATAAAAATAAAACAATAAAATTGAAAATTAAATATTTTCATAATTGATATGCCCTTTTATTTGAAATAAGAAATCTTGTTTAGTAACATACATGGGGGTGAAAATATACAAACAATAAAAACTGCTGAATAATGTGAATTGGGAAAAATGTCTTTACATGTTATTGATAACTATTTAAAAATCAAATTTTTGTGTTTAAAAGTCCAATTTTCAATATAAATCCACAATTAATCAAGATTTTTTACATATTTGGGGTATTTATATTGATAATTAAAGTTCACATTTTGATTCTTTTTCGAAAATAACATCAAATAATCATGTTTTTAAATTTATTGAATCAAATGATTCTTTTTTTCTTCTAATGATAAGTCACAACTTATTTCTTGTTTAGATTTGTTTTTTAATAGAATACCATCATTTTCAAAATTTAATAATTAATAATTTTTTTAATTTTTATTTTCATAATCTCTGAAAAAAATAAATTCTTGAGGATTCTTCTTGGGGTTTTAGTTCTAATCATCTTTTCATCGGTCATTTTGTTTTTAAGTTTATTTTGGATAATAAAATTAGGTTACTTTGAAATGGAATCAAATGAATCTTTTTTTTTTAATAGAGTTTTGGTACCAAATAAAAATTCTTTTTTTTTGATCCATAGGATCAGAATAAAATAATTTTTAATATTTTTGAAAAATAATTCTTAAAAGGGGCTTTAACAAGTGAAAATGTTTGATAAAAATTGTTTTCAAAAGAATCATTTTAATATTATTGATTTCAAAATTTTAATTTTTGGGATTCTAAAAATTCAATAAATGGAATCAGTTTGGGAACCCTTTTGATAATTCAATCTTTAAATTTGTTGTTAAATATATATATTTTTCAAAAATTGTTTGGGTTTTTTAATATTACACTGAATCATTTTTAATAGATACGATAAACTTTTTTATCTTTACTAATCAATTGTTTAAAGACATTTGGACAATGGTTCACTGATGCAATTTTCGCCCACTAACACTATACTTGAATTTCGAGACTTATCCTTGGTAGGTGCTATTCCCTGAACTACAAAAAAAAAAAGAATCGCAAAAAAGAAGCAATAATAAAAATTATTCAAAAGCTGAAGATATGTTTATTAACCAAAGAAAATCTAAATTTCTAAGTGTTGTTTTTAATACACTATCAAAAAAACACCGCATAACCTTTTAATACCAAAATTCCAAAGATCTTTGACAAAAATTGAAAAGATATTTTGAAATTGTTTATTTTAATTTTAGTTGAGTGTTTTTTGCTTTCTAATGTTGACACTTAGTTGGGTTTTTTTTGAATTGTTTATTTCTGTTTGTAGGTTATTTTTTTTGGAGACAAGTTAGAAAAAATCAAATAATCAATCCTGCCATTATCCAAAATGAAACCAGCAATAATACTCCCCATCATGTTTAGTAAACCAGACCAATTCTAAAAATTGAAGATATCTTTTTGGTGTTTCATAATCAAGATACAAGCCTGAAGGTGAAATAGCCAAAATTAAAAGTCAGTGTGTAGTCAATAGAACTCCTAAGCAATGTGTGAATTTGTTGAAGTGTTGCGTGTCACAAGTAAAGAAAATTACAGTATGTTCAATAACCAGTGTCGGCGTTTTAATATGTGTTTTTGAAAATTATTTGTGTTGTTTTTTGAAATAACTGTGGTTTTTTTTTTTTTAAACGTTTTTTTTTTTTCTTTAACTGTGGTTTTCTGTTTTTATTTTGTGTTCAACAAAAAAATACAGTTCAGTTTAACTCTACTTTCAAGTCAACAAATACGTACAATAGATCATATGATCATTGTGTTTTTCTATAACTTTCAAGACCAATCTCCTGATAAAAGAGATCTAATTGAACCAAATTTAAACAAAACAACACTAAAACCCAAATCTTTCAGTTTGAATAAATACAAAAAAAAATCAAAAAAAAGGATAAAACAAGTTCCTTAAAAACTTTTTTGCTTGTACCCTGGCATATTAACAAAATGAGATATCAATTTTCCAAAGTTTTTTAAAAAAGCTAGGAACCAAAAATTTCAATTCATTTTCTTTTTTCCTTTCGCCAATCGTCTTCAAATCATATCTTGTTTTTGGTTTAATTATTTACTTGTTTTTTTTTTTGCCTATATTGGAGGAGATAAGAATCCAAAATGAAAGAATATTTCATATTGAATCAAAAGTTAATTAGACGATATTTTATCTGATCTAAAATTCTACAAGAACATACCCAACGACCAAATTATTTATAAGTCAATTCATTTTTAACAAGCTTAATAATGAGAGGAAATTAAATCTCTTATAAGATCAATTTTCAGAGATTATAACAAGATCTTTCAATTTTTCATTTAAAATAGAAGAAATAATATTTTAGAAAACTTTGAATAAAGATTTCTTTTATAGCTTTGAGAATGACAGTAATATTGTCAAGATATACTTCCTTTTTAAAAATAAGCACACTTTTGAAAACTTTTAATTGTTGACCACAATTAAAAAACGAAAACAACTGAAAAAAGTTGGAAAACAACAGTTAAAAACACGTTTTTCAAAAAACCACAGTTAAATTTTAAAAAACGACAATTATTTAAGTCAACACGGGTTATTTAACATACTGTAAAAAGGAAATATTTAGTCTTTTGAAGAAGTAATTTATCGAATTCCTTTCTGTGGATTTTAAAGTTAAGTATCTTAAATACTTTTGGAAAATTGCAAAATTTTAAATGCTTTGTATGTCAAGATAAGTTGAATGAAAAATCGGAAAAATTCTCTCCATTTTCCTATTTTACTTTTACAAATAGTTTTTCAAAGAAATAGATTGTAATTTGCAATTCTTTTAATTTACTTAGTGTTTTTTTACAGTGACCTTTATCGCTATTAGGTAAGATAAGAATCCAAATAAAAAGTTAGATTTTCGAATTGGAAAAACTATTCAAAAAAATTTTATTTAGGTAAAATTTCTTAATCCAATATATAATTCCGAATAAATAGATCTTAGTTTGTAACAACCATTTATTTGTTTCATCCCTTTTTGGTTTAGATTATATAAATCTTTTAGATGAACAAAGTAACCTAAATGAAACTCAGAATCAAATAAATGCAACGAAACTTAAATTATAACCATTTTAAATTGCTAATAACAGTGTTGGTCAGAAAATAAGAACAAAGTATTTTGAGACGGCAAATCAAATTTATGAGATGACAAACTGTCTCCAGATTTATTTTTCTCAAAACACACAGTTGTATAATGAATTCAAGTTGACAAACTTATACCCTTCCATAATTGAAATTATTTTTTTTTTTTTTAAGACATTGGTATTTTAAAGAAAGGAATCGAACGGGGTTGGGATTTAAATAGCCTTTTGAGTTCAGATCATTACTTTAAGTAGAATGGTTTGTATACATTTAATTGAGTTATTTTCAAAAATTTCTTTATAATTCTAGATTATGAGAGTTAAATGATCCTTGTCTAAAAAAATCAGAAAAAGACCTTTTTCTCATTTTTTGATTCTAAAATTACAAATTAATCTTTTAATAACTTCTTAATTATTTTTGAAAATTTATTAAAAGAACCCTATTTCTCTTTGTATAAAGTTATTATCAACACATTTATCAGCTTCGTTTTTTATAGCAGTGATCATTTATCCAGAGGATGGACGAAATTTTCAGAAGGAGATAAAGTTAAATATCATATTTGTTTTACTAATGTAATTGAAAATGGTTCCCTCATTAAAAGCAAATAATGTTAGGTTGCTAAATTTAAGTGAGAAAAAACTTTTAATGAATTTGACTTCTTAAAAATTATTGTTTTCATAAGAACACAGCTTACAGAGTTTTTTTTCTCCAACAAAAAAGACAAAGCATAATTTTCTAAAAATAAATTAATAAACTTGAGAAAGTTGACAAGTTAATTTTCAGAATTGTTTTTAGGAATGTTAAACCCCCAATAAGAACCATTTTTAGTGTCGAATCGATGACTTCTTTTGTCATACTTTTTCAAAAGAACTTTTAGAATTTCTCAAAAGGATTAACCAAATCAAGTTTTTGTAAAATGTTTCAAATGGTTGGCAGAACAAACTGGCTAATAAAACGGGAAAGACTCTGTTTCGACTTTTAGATATTACCTTTTGAATTGGCTAAATTCCTTTATTTTTTTTTGAATTTCTCAAAATCGTTTTTTTCTTTGAATGAAACCTATAAATCTCTTGTTGCTAGTTTTCCTAATTGTGACACCCATTGTTGTTGCTGACGAAAACGAGTGTATGGCGTATTTAATTTCCGCGTTTGTTACAAACCAATACCCAAATGGGACACAGCTCAAGGCAGCAACGGGTAACCAGCCAAACGATTACGGGAATTACTATCTCTGTGATCAATTGCATAAAGAGAAAGTTGCACAGTATTGCATGGCTGAAATTGCATACACGGCATCCACAAATGTATACATTGGTGCTTGTGTGCCGATCAATTGTACGGAATCCGATTTAACTAAATTAGCTCCAAAAATCTTTCAAATGCTCGGGTATGATGCAGACGGTGATTTTATATGCCACAAAAAAAACGATTTAAATGCAGGCTTTTATATAGTCTCTGTGCTCTCCTGCTTAATTTTGTTGTTTGTGTTCATTGGGACTGGGGTTGATTATTATTTCATCCAAAGCAAGATAAAGCCAACAAAAATTGCCCAACAGTTACCAAAATATGTTGAATTGCAGACAGATCGACCAGAGTCCTCCGAAAAGGAAGGTGGCAAAGTAAACGGAATCGGTCAAGAAGAGAAGGAGATTAACAGTCTCTCTTCCTCCGATATGATTTCCGATTTAAGCGATTCTCAAAAAGAAAAGAATCCCTTAATGTCAAATCTTCAAGAAAATTCTTTTAAAAGTTACTTTGCCAAAAACTTGGAAAAGAAATGGTACACAATCTTCTTTCTTCAATTTTCCCTCATAAAAAATGTGACACGTCTATTTACAACGCAAAATACACCACTCGATATTTTTAACAGTATAAGGGTTCTTTCAATGTTCTGGGTAATTTTTGGTACTTACATTTTCATTTCTTAATTTTTTTTTTTTTTTTTTTTTGTTTTCATTTTTTTTTTTCTGTTTTTCACTTTCCCAATTTTTAAAAATTTTTTTGAGATTCAACATCTATTTTTATTTTTGAAAATTAAATTAATTAATAACTCCTTACATATTGCCCTTCAAAAAACGAGAGGGCCAACCCTTTTGAATCTTTAAAACTTACTTTAACTGATTAACTTGTAATTAGCTAAACTAATTCTCTTTGCTTTTTTTGGAAAATATTTTTTTTAACGAATTTGGGAATTTTTCCTTCGAAAAATTTATTTGGTTAAAGGTCATTCTGTTAATTGCAAAATAAAAAGATCAAAATTTTCATTCAGTTTTCCAATAAAAACTCATCCAATAAATTAAAATAAATTTATCAAAAGTCCACAACTCTAAAAAAGGGAAATGAATAATTTAAGCTGGTTTACTGAATTAAAAAATTTGAAAGTCCTACAGTGTTTTATAAAATCTTTTTTTGGGAAAGCTGAATGAAAATTTTGTTCCCTTTATTTTGTAACTAATAGTAGAGAGACTATTTTTTCAAAAATTGAACGCTCGTCATCCCTTAAACTGTTTTATCAATCTCAAAAAAAGAATTCTTTTATTTTACTTGTATTTTCGCAAAAAAAAAATAATAAAAAAATTGAGGAAAACAAATTTCAACCTACCTCTTTGAAAGCTTTCTTTGTACAAGAAAAATATGGAAAATGAAGTGAAAATTTTTTGACAATTTCTAATGCAAATGTCCACAAAAGCAATTAATTATTTTTTGGTATAACCGTTCACTACTGTTGTCAAAATAAAGCGTGCAGAAAATTTTAATACTTGTGTCAAAATAAAAAGTGCGTTTTTTTTGTTAAGAATACCTATACATCAACCAATCCAAGAAACTGACAATAAACCATAAACAAATACAGTACTGATTTCTTAAAGTTCTAATATTTAAAAGGAAATTCTAAAAATAAAGGAACAAATTGCAATATTTATCTCAAAAATATAGAGTAAATTTTTCATAAAATTTTAATCGTCAAGAAATTAAATATTTGAGAATAATTAAAAAAATTTGAAAAATTTTAAACTAATTGCATTAATAATTCAAATTGCACTGACAATATCAAGGAGTTTACTTTCAAAATTGATTTGAACTTAGGTATACTATTGGGTAGTAAATTGGATGTTGCATTGGAACAAGAAGAAAAAAAAGCACATATTATATTCGAAAACACGGATTATAGTCGTTGTGCACACATTATTTTGTTCACAGTAGTATGAAAAAATAAAATTGGAAAATTTCAAGTTAGACAAAACTATTGCTTCAATTCCCATTCCATCCTTGTTAATAAAGTTGTATCCATAATATAATCAACACCCAGCCCTTAAAAATCATGAGGCTATTGTATTTATTGTTGTTAATAGTACTACGATTTTTTAAAAAGTCACTAGTCTCGAAAAAAAGGTATATTTTGGGAGTGAAAATTTTTAAATGAATTTGACAATAAATTTTCCTTAAATTCAACTTTAGGATATTTACTTGAATTGATTATAACTAATAGTTTTGAAAACACTCTTATCATCTAAAAAAAGTCAAATATGAAAAAAAATAACTGATGATAAATATTCCGTGTCCGTCAAGTGCCTTAGAGTGCCTAGTTTTTTTTTAATTTTTGAAATGAAAAGAAAATTTATTTAATTTTCTGTTTATTACAAAAATTAAAAAAAAACCTAACGAAAGTGTCCGTAGAGTGCCGTAGAGTGCCTAGCTTTTCCAAAATTCAAAAGAATTGAGTAAAATATTTGATTTTTCTCCATTATTTTAAATTCTGGAAAAGATAACGGCGGTTTTCTTGAGGTTTTCTGTTTTATTTGTTAAGTGTTCTAGGTTTTTTTTTACTTTAGAAATAAACAGAAAATTTATTAAAATTTTCGGTTTATTTCTAAATCAAAAAAAAACCTAACGAAAATCTATCGATTTTACAAATAAACAGAAAACTCAAGAAAACCTAACGGAAAGTGTCCTAGGTTTTTTTTACTTTTTGGAATAAACCGAAAATTTCTCAAATTTTCAGTTTATTTCAAAAATTAAAAAAAACCTAACGGAAAATCAAAAAAAATTTTTTTTTTCAATTTAAAAGAACAAATAATCCTTTCCTAGTCAAAAAAAAATAGATTCCCTATTTGAAAGATATTCATCAGATTTAAAATACTTTTAAAATATAATAAAATGGCTTCTTAATTATAAGAAAAAAATTCTCAAATTTTTTACTATTAAATTGAAAAAAAAATATTAATATAATCTGGAAAATTGGATTTTTCAACTTTTATTGTAAAATATCTTTAAAAATATATTTTTTGATAAATGATCTTTTATTAACGAATAATATTTATTCTAATTGAAGTTATTAAAAAGTGTAAAAATTAGCAAATATTTAATTTTTTTTGAAACAATTTTTTCATGATCGTTTTGTGTAAATAACACATGTTGACAACCTTTAACCCATTACTAAAATTTAACCCTTTTTTATTTTTCAAGGCTTGGGTTTTTTTAAGATATAGGAATTAGAGCACGCACACATACTTGGTTCAGATTCAAATTGAGCTTTTGTGATTTGATCTTGAATTAATTTCAAATGTTAAAACAATTAAATGCTTTTGTTTCAAAGATAAATCTCATTTTAAAAATTTTGAGAAATAAAATAGATTTTTTTATAAAAATTCAAAAAATGAAATTTTGCTCATTATTTTGTCAAAAAATTACAATTTAATCTTTTAATTTATTCTTAATACTTTTTTAAAAATTTATTTCAAGAAACCCGATTTATTGTTTGTTTAATGTTATCATCATATTGATATTCTTCTTTTTTATTCAAGGCTCTGCCAATATTTTTTGAGAATGGGTTAAATTTTCATAATGGGGAAAGTTAAAAGCATGGGTTGGTTGCATGACTGTAAACCTCACCAAAAATAATTGCAATCTTTCAAATGAGAAAAATATCAAAATTAACCATTAAACTTGGATTTTTATTTCTTTTGAAGACAAGGTAAACTAAGTGGTAGGTTTCGGTTAATTTCCATTCAACCACTGAATTTAAAATACAGGTATTTGTAATTTATATGACAACAAAATTTCAGCTGTTTAATATTTTTTTAAATTCTGAAACCAGTGTTTCATTTAAGGTTCTTGGTTCATAAAATATACAACTAAATTGTATATAAAAAAAAAAACCGAAACAAATAAAAATGGAGATCACAAATTACAAACTATTTCCTTGAATACTCTATTTGCCAAAAAAAAAAAAAAAAAAAGGGGGGGGAAAGAAGAATTTAACATTTTTTGCCCATTTATTATTCAAATTACAGTAATGTAAAAAAAAATGGAGTTAAATTTCCTTTTTATAAATCTACAAATGAATTTCCAAAATATTACATTCCAATGTAAAGTACCGTTCTAAAATCAATATTTTTACTAAGTTACCTTGGTACTTACCACAATAAAATTCATTCTTCAAATACAGTTAAGAAATATTAAAAAAAAGAAAATTGAACAAAAAAACATTGAACATTTTTTTGAATTTTATCAGTAAAAAATATCGTTAAAATTTTTTTTAAAAATTTTTCAAAAAAAACACATTTTGAGATTCAAACATTGGATTATTAAGAGGTAGTACGTTTGGTTTTGTTTAGAACTCTCACAAAATTTTCTTCCGTGAAAATAAACAAGAAAAAAAAATTACAGTTTTTTGTTTTTTCAAAAATGATGCTTATAATGTGGTAGTGTGATCATTCCAAAAAATTTGTTTTAAAGTATAAAAGTATGATAAAACAATTTTATAAATGAAAAATGCCCGTTTAAACCTTCCCATTTGGGTTTTCTCAATATTTGGAGAGGTTAATTATACTTTTAATTGAACTTCCTACCATTTTTGAAAAGTAAAATTATTTTTTTTCGCCCAAATTTCTCTATTAAATTTTTCATTTTCTTTAAAAATTCAAAAAGATTTTCTTTTTCAGACTTTATATTCATTTACAAACTAACAAAATCTCTGGAAGTTAAATCAAAATACATAAATTTTTATAAAAAAAATGATGAAAAATTTTATCTTTTTATAAATTTTTTGGGCAATTTTTCTCTTCTTGATCGATCTCTTCTCAAAATGAAAGTGACGAGTAAAGACTGTTTTCCAATACCTGCAAAGAATGCGTGGCCCTTAAAATATTCATTAATCATTATTTTATGGTTAAACATACAGTCAGTTCAACTTTTCAGACACAAACTTTCAACGAAATTGAAGTTACAGAAAAAATCTCAAATTAAAGCACAAAATTCGGATACTAATAAAAATAATTTGTGAAAAAAAAATTTCAAAAAATGGACTTTAATTTGAGATTTTTTTGATACTTAAATTTTGTTGAAAGTTTGTGTCTTAAAAGTGAAACTGACTGTATAAGTAAAGCTATTTGATAAAGGTAGAGTATTGAAAGTTTCCAAAAGTGTAACCCAGATTGTTTAAAAGAGCAATATAAACAGTTTAAGCAGCAACACTTTTGAAAACTTTTATTCTCTACTTTTTTCAAATGACAGTATTTTGATTCAATTTTTTGAATTCAAGATTAAAAGTTTTTATAAAATAGTAACTAATCCTCGACAAACAATTTCTCCAAGTATTGCAGAACACTATTTTGATTATTCAAAATTGTCCTTGGGGTGATATTTTTAAAAAGCAATTACAACTGGGTCTCAAAATAGCATATTAATTTCAGTGCCACAAACAAAATGTTTGATAAAAAAATAATATGCTATTTAGTGGCTCATTGTATTCACTTTTTAAAAATATCGACTCAAGATTCAATAGCATTTTTTCAAAAATAAATTAGAATCTTGAGATTCTATTTTTTCGCATCTTTTGAACTACTTTGATCATTTTTTGATTTTTCATCTCATTTTAAGTATTATCTAAAATAAATCCATTATAGGGGACGTATGTTTCAAAACATTATTGAATCATGTCCTTTCTTTCTTGAGATCCAGAAGAACTATAAATTTCAAAATTATTAGGAATTTGTTAGTTTTTCTGGATCTCAAGTGAGAAAGGTCTTAATTCAATACTTTTTTGAAACATACTTCCTCCATTATGCCTTTATTTTAGATAGTCCTTAAATTCTTTTTTTTTTTTTTCATCTCTTTTCTTTCATTATAAAAATTCTGGATCCCTCCCGTCTGTGAATTTTAAACCAAATCAAAAATAAGAAAAAACAAAATATTAACTATTTTAAATTGCTTTTCTAAAAAATATTTACTTGTCTTAATTTATTTTTTTTTTTTTAATTATTAATTCTTCTTCTATTAATCTTATTGTAAATTTGTAATTTATTTTTTTTTGATTCTAAAAAAACACTTATGTAAAGGACACACTTTTTTCACTCTTGTGACAAAATCCGGATATATTAATATTGATTATCTATTAAATTTGCCAAAATCTTCAAATGGTCAGATTATTGGAGGTGCAGAATTTGGTGTTGATGTTTTCTTTTTCATGTCGGGATTTTTAGCAGTTTATGGATGGTTAAAAGTTATCACTATTAAAAAGAAATATCCAATTTTAATTTCTTATCTTCACAGATATATACGTTTGGTACCAACATTAGCATATTTCATGCTTGTTGTGATATTTATTACTACCTTTATGGGAGACGGGCCATTATTTTCCAAATATTATGATTACCAGAGGTCAGCATGTGGCAAATATTGGTGGTCTACACTATTGATGATCAATAACTGGTATCCAAAGCATAAGGTTGGAATGTGCTATGGCGTAACATGGTACCTTGCCAACGACTGGCAATTTTTTTTAATTGCACCTTTTATTGTCATCCTTTTTGCGAAAAAGAAAATTTTAGGCTACTTAACAGCAATTGTTTTAATGCTCGGTTCATTTCTGTATTCCATCCTTATAGTCCACCACTACGACCTTCAAGTTAATATCTTTCAAGTTAGCGTCAACTATTGGGATTGGTTTTATTACAAGCCAATGTCGAGATACCCACCTTATTTAATAGGGATGATCTTATGCTTTTATTTCTTCGACAAGGATAAAAAATTCTATTTAAAAAAAGTCAAAATTGGTTTAATTTGGAGATATGTTCTTTACATTATCAGTATAGTAATTTTAATTTTAACTATTTTTGGTTCAAAATCTGCTTACACATCAACCTGGAACGGGGCACAAAATATTTTCTTTATCACCTTTTCACGATCAGCTTTTGTTGTCGCTCTTGTGATATTTGTCACCTTATGGATTAGTGGCTATGGTGACCCACTTAAAAAGATTATGAAGGCTAAAATATGGGTCGTTCCTGCTAGATTAACCTTTTGTGCCTATTTAATTCATATCTTTATCATGGACGTCTACGTGTACAATAGAAAACAACACTTTTATTTGACAAGATCGACATTATTGCTTTTATATTGTGCCTATTTATTAATAAGCTATACTTTAGCGTTTGTATTTTCCTTAATAATCGAAAGCCCAATAATGAATTTTGAAAAATTACTCCTGAAAAGATAAAGATCCGATTTTGCAACAATAATCGAAAGAAATTTCATAATAAATATATCGATATAGGTTACTATAAATATTATTTTTATTTGATCATAAATAAATATAAGTTTTCAATACTTTATGATTTTTTTTTTTTTTTTTTTTTGTTCAAAAATAAGAATATTTAAGGTTTATTATTCATTGATATTTATTATTGTAAAATTTTTTTTTTTAGGGTAGGTTAGTGGAGAGATTATTTGAATCTATTTTTTTTTAAGAAGTCTAAAAAGAATCATATTTTTTAATTTTAAAATAAAATATATATTTCTTTGAAAAATGTTTCGTTAAATTAAATTGAAAAACTGATTTTTTTTTCGGGTTTTGGAATATTTTTTATCATTTTATTTTTTTCCATGTTTGAGTTTTAATATATATTCCATGTTTTTTTTTCTGCAAATTATTTTAATATTGAGTATTTTTTTCATACTTAATTGTCCAATCAAAAGTTCGTTCATTGTAACTTTTTTCAATAAAAAAATACCGCAAAATAGGTGTTTGTTTCAAAAGTCGGTATTTTTGAAAAGGATGGTATTCGTATTTTCATGAGTTTAATAGCTTTCTTTATTTTATTACATAAGATTATCATAACTTTTGAAAAAATAATTTTGAAAAAAAATATAACTGAAATCCAATGTGTAGTTTTAGCTGACTGTTATTTTTGGTGTTAAAATTTTCCTTGTAGTGAACAGTAAAAAAATATTCATTCATCTTGCCTTAAAAAGAGTTTTTTAATCACGTAAAATTTCAATTTTTTTAATAACTAATTCGAAGTTTAAATTACTTACAAACTTTTTAGAATTGGAGCTTTTGATGATTTGATGTCTTTCTTGGAATGTGCAAGTTTTGGAAAGCTGAAAATATATTTTTGTTTTTTTTATTTAATAATTCCACTTTGATTATCAAAATATCCAATTTTAAGGATGTAAGTACATTTTCCCATTTTGGAAAATTTTAATTGTGTGAACACTTTACTGAACAAAATTATTTTTCGAGTTCCAACAGATATTGAAACTTTGGAAACAAAACACCATCCACTAGTTTATTCGTGTAAAGAATCAAAGTAATTCAGAGTTGAATCTTAAATTTTTTGATTTTTTAAACATTTTTTTTGATGAAATTTTTGAGTTTTATTAAATTTGTTTTTGGATCTAGAAATGTTTTTATACAAACGATTGAAATTAATCAAACAGTAAACCTAAAAAAATTGACTCGAAAGGGTGTGCATTTGAAACAAATATTTTCTTTAGAAGACCAAACACGAAAGATCACCATTCCAAATAAATTTGTTGAAATCTAGAATGAAAAAAAAAAAAAAAAAAATCGATAAAAGCCTATTTTCGAAGATTTGTTTTCTTTGTCTTCTTAATTTATATGAATACAAACTATTTTTTTCCTTGAATTTCTAGCCCCATTACTATTTTATATTATTATATAAAACCTTTTGTGACAAATTTGCTTTCAAAATTCTTTTTTAAAATATTTTTATCAAACAAATCGAAAACAAGGAATATTATTTCAAAAAATAAAATAAATGGGTTGAATTCTTGGAATCAAAAAACAGTTACAAAAGATTCAAATCAAAATAATTGAAAAATTCAATAACAAATTTTTTATCAGATTCAGAATTTTTTTGAGTTATCATTTTAATGGAAAATAAATAATTATAAAATCAAAAGAATTTGTCCAATAAACCCTCATTCTCAAGAAAAATTACAAAAGTCTCTGATTTTCTGAACTAAAACTAGAATTAGATGACATAAATGAAAATAGGATTCTTAAATTCATTTTGGAAATTCTTTTGAAATAAACAGTAATTTGTTTTCTAAACATAATTTTTTTTATAAAGAATTAAAAATAAAACCAAATAAAGAATAAGTAATTGTGTAAAATTTTATAGATAAGATCAAGTAATAAATGATTTTTATTTATTTTTTTTTGATCAATTTTTTCATTTTTTTGATTTCCGTTTTTTTATTGGTATGAAAATATCTTATACTAGGATATATTCCACTTCCGTATTTATTAAAATATCTGGGTATTTGTCTAAAGAAATGATTTGAAGAATTCAGTTTCACATAAATGGTGGCACTCAAAAAATGAAAAATGTACTGACCCCCTTAAAAAGTAAATAAATAATTTTAACTTTTTTTGAGTTATTAAAAGATTGAAATGTTACATGATTTAGAAAATCTTTTTTTGGAAAGCTGAGTGAAAATTTTCGTTAACAGTGATCAAAAAAAAGTGTACCGAAAGACTAAAATCCGTGTGTAAAACTATTACCCGTGATTTTTTTTCTTCTTGTATAAAGACAACATCCAATCTACTAACAATTAGTATACATAAGTTCAAATAAATTTTGAAGTACAATTCCTTGTTATCTTAAGTAATTTTTAAATTATTCATGCAAATAGTTGAAAATTTTCCATAATTAATAGTTTCAATCTTTTTGAATTTTTAAGTTTTTTTTGATAGATAAAATTTTAATTTAAATCTACTCTATTTTTTGAGATAAATTTTTCAATTTGATCCTTCATTTTTTGAAATTCTTTTTAAATAATAGAACTTTAAAAAACCAATACCAGATTTTAATTAGGGGTTTATTATCATTTACTTTGATTAGTTAATATAAGTCTTCTATAACAAAAAAACACGTGCTATTTATTTTCAAATATACATTAAATTTTTTAGCATGCTTTATTTTGATGACAGTAGTGTTTTTTTTTCAAATGTTAACTTTTAACGGTAAGTAAATGAAAGACAAAAATATCCATATATTCACTTTTTCAAGAATACATAACATAATATTTAGATCTCTTGTAAAACAATCATTTTTATAAAAAAAACTTTTTTCTTTTTGTTAGCTTTTTTTTTTAATGACAATCTATTTTGCAAAAGGGTACACAGACTATTATGAGGGGGGTCAATTTACACCAACTGAATTTTTCTCTTCTCTTCAAGAAGCTAAAGATTTTTTATTTTCAAATTTTTTCAAATCCTTTGGCGATTATTTTGAAAATATTTTTGAAGAAATTGAAGATATTGAATCCGAAAACATAAGAAAAATGTTAATGGCCAATTACCCTCGTGACTTGAGTGATGGTATTCGAGAAATACATTATCAAATAATTGAAATCACAGATCAAAGTGGGAAATTACTCGCCAAAAAGGAAAGAAAAAAAACCTTTTTAGATCTTGCAGAACTTCAATTAAATTGTTACAACAATTACATAAATTCCAAAAGTGTGGACTTATTGTTTCAGGATCTTGAAAATTTTTATCGGAAACAAGAATTTACCGATTTTGAGCTTGTGGGGAAAAAAGTTCATAAATTGCTTCTTGAAAAAAGAACAAAAATGAAGGCAACTGAAATTCGCCAAAGACTTGAAGAAAATAAAGAACAATTTGATGAACAAGATCTTGAAACTTTTCTCAGTTGGGTTTATTTTTTTGGATTTAAATACATTTCCAAAGGCAAGTGGACGTTTTCCTCAAAAGAAAAAAAAGAACAACAAAAGGCATATTTAGGTTCACTCTTCAAAGTGCTCCAGATCCTCAAGATAGATTTTGGAAAAGAAGAAATTAAAGATGACGTCACTCTTGATGGACGCTTTAAATCAGAGTATAAAAAATTTTTCACAGATTTAATGAATGACGAAGAAACAAAAGACATGGCAATTCGAATTTCAAATAGCCCGGAAAATGGTATTAGCGGAAAAACAAAGGACACAAAGATATCGAACAGCGAACAAAAGGAGATCGTCAAAGAACAAACCCAAAACAACGAAGAAGAAACACAAGACAAGCCAAAGGAAAAGCAGAAAGAAGAAAAAGCAAGTCTGAAAAAAGTTCATCTTTTAATGCTATTAATTAGAAGTGGGTTGTATCGAAATCTGAACGCTTCAGTTAAAAATCTTGAACATACCATAACTGATTATTCCTGCAGATCTAAGAAATTTTGGGAGTTTTTTCTTCATTGGATCTATACAGGCGAAATAAAAAGAGAATTATTAACAAAAGAAGTAATCAAGGAAATGAAAGGCGCACAAGACTACTTCCAATTAAATGATAAGCCTTATCCCATTATTAAATGTTTATCAATTATTGAAACGTTCTACCTCGAAAATCAAGAAAAAGAGAATACCAAAAAGAGTAAAAAAACAAGGAAAACTAAAAAGAAGAAAAAAACTAAGAAAAAAAAATAAGCCTAAATAGAAAGCTTTAAACAATGACAAAAAAAAATAATTAAAAACTCTTTGAAAAATTTCATTTTTTGCATTCTTTGATGAAGAAAAAAAATTTTACTAATCTTCAATATTTTTTTTTTTTTTTTCAAATCAAAAATTGCCCCTTTAATATAATCCCAACTAATTTATCATACTTTAATTAATTTCAAATAATTATTTCTTAATAACCTTTCTCAAGCTTGTGAAAAAAATGACCCATGGAATTGGATCAACCAAAATGTTATGACATGATATGACATTTTTTTAAAAAAAAGTACAATGATCATGTTATAACATTTTGTCTGTTTAAAATATCATAAATAATAATTAATAGTAATGATTGATTATTGAAAAAATAGCTAATTCATAACCGATAAAAAATATAATTTAAAATGTTCCACAATAATAAAAATATAAATATTTAGAGAGAAAAAAAAAAAAAAAAAAAAAAGAGAGAGAGAGAGAGAGAGAGAATCTTATAATTTCGTGATATTGATACCCTTCTTATTAATTATTGTTATGATTTAGTTTTAGAATTTTTCTTGTTATATATTTATTCAATAATACCCGTATTTTTAGTGGACTTTTCTTAGCACTATCTTCTTTTTACCATCATTCAAACCTTCAAAATATACAGATTTGTTGGATTTTTTTCACCAGATTCGGAATTTTCATTATCACTGTATCATTGATCGATCAAAGTTGAAGATCTTTTTTATCATGATTTTAAAAGGGGAAATTTTACCAAAAAAAAAAAAAAATAAGTTAATGAGTGAAATGTACATTTGAATATTATCAGGGTTCACATTTTGATTCTTTTTTGAAAAAAACCCAAAATAATTCTTTTTTTTTCACAATGATAAGTCTCAATCCATTTCTTATTTATATTCGTTTTTACAAGGAATCACATCATTCTCAAAATTTAATATTTTATTATTTTTTTTTTTTTTTTCAAAAAAATATTTTTTTTTAAAAAAATAAATATTTAAGGTTTTTTCTTCTTGGGATTTTAGTTTAGATCGTCTTTTCATCAATCCTGTTGTTTTTAAGTTTATTCCTGATAAGAAAATTATTTTTTCTTTGAAATGGAATCAAAAGATTCTTTTTTTTTTTGTTAATAGAGTTTTGGTACCTAAAAAAATTCTTTTTTTTGATTCCATTGAATCAAAATAAAATAATTTTTAATATTTTTGAAAAAATTATACTTCAAAGGTACTTTAACAAGTGAAAAATGTTTGATAAAAATTGATTCTGTGGGATTCATTTTAATATTATGATTCCAAATTTTAATTTTTGAGATTCTAAAAATTCCAAAAATGGAACATTTTGTGAACTCTGAATATTATTGACTGATTTTTTTTTTTTGTAAAAAAAATGTGAAACTTACTTTTGATGAATAGTTAAAGGATTTCATTATCATCATTTTTTTTTTTTAGATAACAAAAAGAAAAAAGATAAAAATATGAAAAAAGATAAAATGTAAAATAATTTAACATCTTAAAAAACAATCAAAGTTGGAAAATAAAAAGAATATCATAAAATTATTAAAATGAAAACTTTAACTTTAAAATAAAAAAACTATCTTAAATTTAAATCCAGTACTACATTTCTTACATTTCACACATTTACGAACGGACAAAGTAGATACTTGTATATCTTGAAAAATAAATCAGAATATAACCCATTATAAAAAAAAAGAAAAATGCAAAAAAAGTGATTATTGTACTCAATATGATGAAAATATAAATCACTTTATTTGGTATTGTGAAAGATAGAAAATCATCAGGATCAAATGGAAAAAAAATTAGTGATAATTTTGATAAAAATTTATATAAAAATGTTTCACTTAGGAAAAATACCCAAAGACTCTTTAACCTGACGAATTAAAAATGTGAAATTTATTGTTCTTGTGGATAATTTTTCATTAAAGCTTTTATAATTGGAAAACTAAAGTTAATAAAGAAAAAATTTATTAAATAAAAAATTCTAAAATGGTAAAAAAAAGTATATATAAATTAGGATACATATTGCCCCACTCATTGGGGGCAGTGTCTAGTTTTTTTTTTTAATCACAAGAGTTGAACAAAATCAAAGATTTTACTCCATTGTTTTAAATTGAAAAACAAAAACTAACAAGAGTGGAATATCAATTTATTAATCACAGTTTGTCAAATTTTAATTATGATTGATAAACCCTTTATCGGGTTTTTAATTATCCTGTTTTAGGGGACGTGTCTTCATGTGCCTAGAGTTCCCTAGTTAATTTCTTTTACAGAATTCAAAAGAACTGAATAAAATTCACGATTTTAGTAAAATCTAACAACAGAAAATTAAAAAAAAGTAAGGGCGCTTTTTTTTAATTTAAGAAATTAAAAGAAATTTTTGTAAATTTTCATTTTCTTTCTCAAATTAAATTAAAAGTAACTTTATATTTTCAATGATTCCAAAGATTTGAGCAAAATCAGGGGTTTTAGTCAATACTTCCAAACCCTGAAAAATCTAAAGACGGTGGATAATTTTTAATTTGGTAATGTGAATGATATAATAATTTTGTACTTTAATATTTTAAGTATTTTTCTTCCTCTCATTTTTATTTAGTAAATGTGTTTTGATTACTCCTTCCTCTCAATAATAAAAAAGGTAAAATTATTTCAATAAGTGAAAATAGAATAAAAAACCAAAATAAAAATTTTGAAATTAGACAATTGATTTTAGATACAATATTTACCCAACCAAAAACTGAAATAACAACTCCAATTATTATATGAAAAAATTCAAAAATAAAGTAAATTAAAATATTTTTTCAAAATATTCGATAAAATCTTTGAGTTTGATTTAAAAGTACTTATCCACCCCCCAAAAAAAAACTTTTTTGAAAGGCAAATATATTTATTAAAACAAGTCAATATTTTTATGAATATGTGATTATTTTTTGATAATAATATTCATATGAGATTTGAATTTTCACAAAAATATAAAAAATAGAATAAAAACCTTCTTTTAACATTTTGAAAAAATAATTTCTTTCTTTTACAATTCTTCAGATTCTCAGAATTTTATGATTTTTTTGCAGTTAGGCTGTATTAATCACAATTTGAAGCGTCTTTAATGATAATTTTATTGTTCAATTAATAAATAAAAAATTTTTTTCAAGTTTTGAATATTATTTTACAAGAATTATTATTTCAAAAAAAAAAAAAAAAGATCACTATAAAACCAACAGGATATAATATTTTCATAAATATATTAATCAATCCTCATTGAACTTTGAGAGACAACTTTCATTATTTGAAATTGATTTTCATAGTAGTTGTTAGTAGGGTTGGGTATTCAGATTAGAACCATAAGAACACTATTAATATCAAATTATAAGAATTGAAATTTTAGCTTAAAGTTTCCAATTCCTGAAATTTGAAAAAAGTATTATATTGTGTAAAGGGTATTGCGAGTTGTTATTTTGGGACGATCAGATCAATTATTAATTTTGTATTGATATTAATGGTATTTTAAAAAGACAATTTTTAAACAATTAATTCCTATTTTTTCATGAAATACTGATTGGCGAGTGTAAAGTTAATTGAAAAAGGGTTGTATTTAATAAAGAATTATAATTTGTATGTTTTGAATTGAAATTTTCCTTTCCATTTTACTCACTTAACCAAAAAAAGTAAAAAAAAAATTTTTTTTAAAAGCTCCAAATAATACCAAACCGAAAGAAAAATATTTCTATTTACAACTCACAAATTATATGTTTTCGATAACTTACCTTCTGATATATATGGCTTTATACTTTTAAATTTAATTTAGGAAAAAAAAATAATAATTGACATAAATTGTCTATTTGAACAACTAAAAATACCCATACCAAGGACAACATCCAACAGTTAAGAACTAAAATTAAAAGTCTCAGTATCTAATACATGGCAATCATTCTTCACATTTCAGGTATTGTAAGCCTTAAGCTAAAATTTCAATTCTTATAATTTGATATTAATAGTGTTCTTATGGTTCTAATCTGAATACCCAACCCTACTAACAACTACTATGAAAATCAATTTCAAATAATGAAAGTTGTCTCTCAAAGTTCAATGAGGGTTGATTAATATATTTATGAAAATATTATATCCTGTTGGTTTTATCGTGATCTTTTTTTTTTTTTTTGAAATAATAGTTCTTGTAAAATAATATTCAAAACTTGAAACAAAATTTTTTATTTATAAATTGGAAAATTAAAGTGTTCTATCCAATTTTAAATTGTATTATTCAAAATTTATTTGAAAAGGTTTTCTAAAAATAAAAAACAAACAACAGAGAAACGATTTATAAGTTTTTAATGAATTTGTAAGAGATAAGTCTAAATCTCTTTAGATTTTTTGATTTTGTAAAACTCACTTTAGAGAACTCAAAAAATTTATTTATCAGGCAAATATGTCAAATTTTATGTCAGATTAACCTTTGTAAACCTTTTTAATTTACCTGGTGAGTTTTTAGCTGCATTGTAAACCAAACTTTTTGATTCGTTAATTATTCTCAAAATTATTTTAAAAAAGAATATTTTCTTTGTGTTCTATATTCCTGAAAAAAACCCAATCGAGTACCCCAAGTTGAATGAATTTGAATGAAATCCAAGAAGAAATTTTTCCAAAACTTTTTAAAAACGGATTTTGTGACGTCAGTCTTCCTTTAAGAAAAAAATTTCAAATTTTGTTTAAATTTGTCCCAAAAAGTAGTAAAGTCTATTTTTAAATCAAACACATCAATTCACGGCCGATTCTTTGAACAAACTAATAACTTTTTTTTTGATTTAAATATTAATCGGTCTTTTAAAATAATCATTTTTTTTAAACAAAGAAATTATTTACTTCTTTTTTTTTAATAACAAATATTAATTAATTTATAATTCATTATGGGAAAAGTCCACGGATCACTTACAAGAGCAGGAAAAGTTAGAAACCAAACACCAAAGGTTGAAAAACTTCCAAAGAAAAAGAAACTTACAGGCCGTGCAAAAATGAGATTTTTATACAACAAAAGATTTGTTCATGTTGTTGAAGAACAAGGAAGAAGAAGAGCAGGGCCAAACTCCAACAAAAACAAATAAATTTTTTGTAATTTAAAAAAGGGTTATTGTGTTAAACACCCAACAACCACTTTAACCAAATGAAAAAAAATAAAAGAATTTCTTTTATGAAATGTTCTTTTTATTCATTTTTTTAGTTGAAGAAATAATTAAAAAACAATTTCTTCTTTTTTGTTTTCTTACAATAATAAACAAACCAATCTAAAAACAAATTATTTTACCTTTAAATTTTTTTGTAATTTGAGAATTTTTTTTTTTTATGAACAAAAGAATACAATCATTTCCTTGTTGAACAATTTTGTTATTGAAGCAAAAAATAGTTTTAAACACCTTTTAATTTAGTTTAACCAAGTTGATCAAGAAGTTGCTTTCTCAAGTTTGAAAGGAACGTTTGTAAAATACACTCTCAGTTGCCTTTTGTAATAAGAATACTTAAGACTTACTGACCCCTTAATTCTTGAAATTTTATAAAATTCTTCTCTCAAAAAATCAACTATTTGAAATAATTATACAATTTGAATGATTTATTTTCGTATAAAAAGTTCTAAAGTTCTACAACAATTACCTATTTTGCATTATTAGAGATATTTAACAAATTTTATTTTGGATGAATTGTTTTTATTTTTTTTTAAAACTTTTCTTAAATTATGACAAATAGAATTTTTGTGGTTCTATTATTATTGTTCAGTTTATTAGGTTTCTTAACCTGTAACGATCAATTTCCTACACAATGTGAAGGCTATGTTAAATTCCCAGAAGATCTTTCAAGGTAATTTTACTTCATTCCATGTTCCCAACAAAATGAATCATCCTTTTCTTATCTTAACGAATTTTTTTTTTTTCTTTTACTTTTTTTCAGTGAAATTAAGATCGATTTTTCTGAAATTAGGGTCGAGCTTTATAACCCAAATGGGATTTTAAAAGAGATTACTGAGTGTGATGAAAATGGTATGTCTATTTTTTTTTTTTATAAAAAGTCTTGTTTATTTTTTTTTTTTGTTTGTTGGTTAATTTTTTTTTTGTTTTGTTTTTTATTTTATTTATTTATTGCTAATAGGATATTATGTAATTCCTCTTTATGACAGCTTTGGTGAATATATTTTAAGTATAAATGCACCAGAAAGGTGGTCATTTAGTAAGTTTTTCTTTTTTTTTCATTTCTTTTTAGTTTTATTATTAATGTGAAAAAGTGAAAATTTGTTGTGGAAAGTCATCAAAAAAAAAACAGTTTTTCTTTTTGAAATTACCTATTTTTTTGCTTTTTTTCTTTTTGCTTTTTTGTTTTTTTTTCTTTTTTTTTTTTTCCTATTCATTTCAATTCAAGAACAAATTTTGTCTTTTAAAAGATTGTTCAAATAATTCCAAGTTCGTCAGTTTCATGAAAAAGAATTGTTTCCTCAGAATTGTTCAAAAAAATACCCTCCAAAACCAAAATGAGAAGGTACTAATAAATCCTAAGTCACTTTACAATTATTTCACATCTTATTAATTCAATCTCATTGATTAATTTCAAAGACAATTCCAACGAAAACTTGAGAGATTGCAAGAAATAAAATTTATTATTTTACAAAAGCCGAGTGAACAAGTGTGAATTTAATCCTACATAAATTGGTGTATTCAAAAAAAAAAAAAAAAAAAAACCCAGAATAAGATTAACGCGAATTATGGAATTTGAATTTTTAAAATGGGATCAACTACTTCACTTCATATTCAACTTTTATTCAGTTAATTTTCAATGAAATAAATATCATTTAATTTTTTCACTCAATTCAATGGTATTTGAATAATAAATAGAAATAATTTTCACTTGGTTTTCAATTTCCTTTCTCAAAAAGAGATCAAGTCCACAAACTACTTCTTTGGGTACTCAATTTGTAAAAGAAAAATATGGAAAAGGAAGTGAAAATTTTTTCCCATTTAGAATTCAAATACCAGTAATTGCGAAAAGCGCGAATCTCAAATTACCATTATTATTGTGAAATTAAAAATAGTTAATTTTAAGGCAATGTTCTACTAAGGAAAAAACATATTAATGAGTGGTTTTTATTTTTAATTCTTTTTTGTTTCATTAAATTTGTTTTTTTTTTAATACTGATGCAAAAATAATAAATTTCGTAAAATGAAAGAGAAATTTTTCATTAATTGATTGGAATATGACAGATCCAATTTTTAGAATTTTCTTGATCTAAATTCAACATAATAAAAGTTTATGTTAAGCAATCCTGGAGAATTAAATAAAGATTCCTCGATTTAATTTTCAAATCAAATCAAATCAAATCAATTCAATTGTTTCTGATTTAAAAAGTTCAAAAAATTTAATTCAAATACCAACAAAGGGAAACAGTTATTTCTTTCATAAAATTACTAAAATAAAATTCAAAAAAAAAAAAACCTTGATTAAAATGGTTTTCAAAAAAAGAAAACAGCACATAAGATCATCAAAGGATTTTATTTTGTTTTGTTAAAAAAATTATTCGTTTGTCGCTTTTTAACAACTTGAAAATTTCATATTGCTAAAATATAATTTTTTTTTTTTCCAAAATAATATAAAAAAAAACAAAAAATTTCAATCCCAAAGCACCACAACAAGTCAAAATTCAAACAATCAAAGGTATAAATACATGTTTAGCAGATGTAAATTTTATATTTTCAGGGATTGAAGTTTTCGGAAAGGTCAGCGGTTCTGGTTCAAATTGTGTCAATGGGCCTGAAGGGTTATTTGTTAATTTGGTTAAGGAATCACAAGAAAAAGAAAACAACATTGCACAATCGATCACAAATAAAGAAGGAGGCTTCCAATTTTCAAATGTTTTACCAGGCAAATACTCTGTAATTTTGGATGATCATAGTTTACCAAATTCATGGACAATTTCCCGTGGTACTATTGAAGTTGAAATTGGATTATATGAGAATACTCTACCAACGAATTTAGAAATCTCAACGTATTCAATTGAAGGAAAAGTTGCTACGACATCTGAAGAAACATTAGTTGATGTACCATTTTTGTTGTATGCACCAGAAGGCGAAGAACATGAAACCAGCGAATCTGCAAAGGAGTTACTCAAAAAAAAACCAAATTTAACCAATTTCAAAGAGTATATTTTAATTGATACTACTCTTTCCAACGATGAAGGGTTTTTTGAATTTTCATCTGTTTCTTGTGGGGAATATTTCGTAACACCATTTAGCGAATCATTATCAATTTTCCCCAAAGAAAAATCTGTCAAAATAACTTCTGGCAAGGGCAAATTAGATACATTTTTAGTTGTTGGGTTTTCTGCTGAAGGATTAGTTTTAGATCATCAAGAAAAGCCAGTTGCTAATGCTGTCTTGATTTTTGATGAGAAAGTCAATACTATAACGAACGAAGACGGGCAATATACCATTGAAAATATTACAGAGGGTATCCATGATATCAAAATTGAAGCAGAGCATTATTATTTCAATGAGGAAGAATTATTACAAATCGAATTAACTCCAGAATCTAAAATCATTCGAACAGTTCATTCCATCGGGTATGACATCTGTGGTAAATTAAACTTTGAAAATGATCAAGAGACCGAATCTTTATCAGCTAATAGAAAACTCTTAATTTACACACACGATCCAAACGATGAGACAAATAAGGACAAAACCATCAAAATATTTACCGATTCAAAGGGAGAATATTGCTTTAAGGCAATTCCAAATATTGGGTACCATATTGTACCAAAAATCAGCAAATCTGAACAAGAACAAGGGCTAGCTTTACATACCGCCCAAAGCTTCCCATTATATGTGAACAATGGGCCATTATTTGAGATCAATTTTGATCAAACAATTGTCAATATTGAAGGGCGCGTAATCTGTGGCGAACAGGATCCTAAAAAGGCCATAAATGAACAGCAATTTGGGTGTAGCCCACAGGACATGAAATCTATTGTGATCAGACTCGAAAAATCGGGCAAATGGATCAATCCAGACGAAAAGGGAGAATTTACCTTTGAAACCTTCCCAGGAGAAGAGACCATCAGAATCCATAGCAAATATTGGTGCTTTGCAAACGATCGATTCAAATTACAAATCAAGGATAATGACGTCCAAGTCTTATTTGCACAAACAGGATTACTAATTCCAGTCCAATCAAGCCATTCCGTCCAATCTCAGTTATATTATGCAGGCGCCACAAAAAAAAAGGATCAGAAATTAGCATTAGAAAAGGAATTAAATTTGGAAAGCGGCATGAATTTGATCTGTGTCAAAAATTCAGGAAATTACATGATCAAAACAGATAATTGCTACCAATATGAACAAGATGGTTATCGATTCAACACCGAGAAAAAATTAAAGTCCCTCGTTGAATCTGATTTAACAAAACTTGAATTAAAAAAAATTGCCAAATCATTTAAGCCAAAGGTCTTTTTGAAGGCTCAAAAAATCAAAATCATTGGCAAAATCCAAATTGATAATGCTCTTGAAAATATTCCAAAGGAAATTCAAATAACTGTTGTTCCAATCGTAAAAAATAAATTTGGTACTTTGACTAAAAAAAATAAAGAGTCAATTGAAATTTCTGCACTCAAAGAAGAAAACGGACCAGACGGGGAAACAAGTGAATTTAATTTTGAATTTTTTGGAGAATTTGGCAAGGCCTATGAATTTATTCCAAATTCAGACTCCATGCTATTTTATCCAAAAAAAATTAAAACACAATTTATTAACGAAATTTACGATGACGAAAATTCGATGATCCAAGCGTCCGAGCAAAAGGAAATTGACTATACCTGCCCAATTACATTGCAAAAAATGAAAGCAAAAAAGGGAATTTTCATTGTCGGAGAAATCAAGCCAAGCTTGTCCAAAGTCAAAATTTTTGTTACACGAAAATTGAAAAGTGACTTAAGCAAAGACCAATTAAAAGACTTGGACATGGGGGAGGATCACTACCAACAACAACAAGAAGGAAAAGTTGATGCCGAAGATGAAGATCAAATCACTGCCATAACCAATAAAAAGGGAATTTATAAGGTTGGCCCATTGGACGATCTTTATGATTATACTGTAACCGCCGAAAAGGAGAACTATAGATTCCACAAGGACAAGAACAATGAATTCAACTTTGGCTATAAAAAACTTGGATCGATCACGGTCAAGGTATTTGAAAGGGTAATTGACGAAAAAACTAATAAGGAAAAGAAAATCCCAATCGTTGGCGTATTACTCTCCTTATCTGGCGCTGGTGGATTTAGAAGCAACCAAATCATCTCGAAAAAATCTGGTACCTTTGCCTTTAACGACCTTCTGCCGGGTAACTTCTTTTTAAGAACAATGCTCAAGGAATATGAATTCGAAACCGCAACAACAAAAATTGAATTAACGGAAGGCGCAGACTTTGCAATTGAGATTCTTGGTATAAGAACCAGTTACAGTTGCTTTGGTAGAGTTCAAACTTTAATCAACCAACCACTCAAGGATTTAATCGTTGAGGCAACTAGCTACGGCGAAATTAATAACGCCGACGATGCTGCTGATGCTGATGCTGATGAAAATAAAATTATTTCACATGAAGAAGCACAAACAGATTCAACAGGAAGATTCCGTATTCGTGGTCTGATCCCAAGTTATAAGTACACCATTAGAGTTAAAGATCATGAATCATTCCAAAGGACAAGCCCTAATGAAATCACCCTCGAAATGAGCAAAAAGGACATTTTTAATACCAACTTTGTCGCATTCCAAGACAGCAAAACTTTTGATCTTAATGGCTTTGTCAATACAGACGACGAATTTGTTGACTCATTAGACGTACAATTATTTAGAAATAACGACAACAAAGTATTCAAAACCATCAGGCCCTTGAAAAATTCTGGTTTCTTCATCTTTTCAGATCTTGAACAGGGTGAATACAAAATTAAACTCGTTTCAAATCTTGACTCCAACCAATATAAATATAAATTGCCCAATACCAAAATCACTATTCAAAAAGATACATTCAAATCGGCTAGAGACTTGGTGCAACTTGATTTTAGCCCCAAATTAATACCTCCAATGTCATTGTCCAGCTCGAAAAAATCTCCTCTCGTTTCTTTAATCACTTTTGCATTTTTCATCTTTTGTGTTTACGCTGGAATCAATTACCAAAAATCAAAAGAAATTTTAAATAAATTTTTGGCTTCAATCAAAAAAAGAAAATTAAGAGGAAAAAAAAAAAATGTTAAGAAAAGAAAATAATTTTATGAAAGAATTTTGTTGTTTTTCAATTTAGATTTTTTTATTTTGCAAAATTTCGGAAGATTTTTTTTTTTTTTTTTTTTTTTTTTTTTTTTTAGAAAAATTATTCATGTTCAAGTAATAATTTATATTTGCTTTGAAAAAAAAAATTCAAAAGTTATTTTTAGATAATAATAAATAAATTTCATACAAGTATTAGAGATAATAACTTTTTACTGTTTTTTATTTGTGAAATTTTTATTGTCTTTGTATTATTTTTAAGATCTTGAGAGACATAAATTGCTTAAAATGAGATTAATTGAACGAAAAAGTAATAAGAAAAATAAATTATTTTATTTCCATTGCTTTCAAATAAACTTTATTAAAACACACACTATATCACCTTTAATTATAAAAAATAATGCATATTACTTTTTTTGAGTAAAAATGTTCTAATGATCAGAATTTATCGTTAATTGAATAGTACTTTTATATGAAACTTCAGATTCATTTAACATCAAGAATGTTAAGTCAATAGAAATTGTTGAAATTTATAATTTTTGCACTTTTTTTTTTAATTTTACAATTTAGGAAAAACCATATTCTCTTTTTTTTAACAATATAAATTTTCTCTTTAAGATAAGCTTTGTTTCACTTAAAATGGTAGCTCAAAAAAATTTCAAAATATCAATTATTTTTTATAAATAGCCTTTAAAGATCAAATTAGAAATAAGAAGAATAAGACACATTATAGAAAATTTGATATAATTATGAAAAAAAACTAATCAGTAGATATATTTTCTTAAAAATTGAAAAACTCAAATTCTTCGGTCTTATTCGAGAAAAACTATAATGTCCATTTTAATCTTTAATTGAACATCCTAAAAAAATCTCAAGAGAAATCAATATCATTTCTCTATAATCATTTTTTCTGTATGAGTAACCTTTGAATAACTCATTTTTATCAAGTGATTAATGATTTGCTTTTAAAAAAAAAATTTACTATTGAATTACATTTTGGAAAAAAAAAGTAAAATGACAAAAAATGTGAAAAAATATTGTTATTTTTGAAATTTCTAATAAATATTTTTTTTCAAATGCCAATTAAAATACTTTGCTAATATACAATTCACCCACCCCAACTTGTGAGATTTGACTATAAAATTGCAGATTCAAAGAAAAAAAACTATAATGAATAGTTTTTTCAATTTTAATAAATAAATTATTGTTTTGCTGGATAAAAATGAAAAAGGGTTTGGAATTTATTTTATATTTATTAAGATAGTGGGGGGTGTGGAAAATTTGAAAAAATGAAAAAAAAAAGAAATAAAATAAATAAAATATTCATAAGAAAATGTTAATATTCTTTGTCTTGTAAAACCAAAAATTATTATCCTTAATTATTATTTTAATGAATTCAGAGAAATAATTATTTTTTATTGGTATTTTGATTTCTGTCTATTGGAAAAATTATAAATTATGAGATATTAGTACCACTTAATCAATATATTGATTCCTTGGTTGATTCAAGATTTATAAAAGTAAACTTATCATTTTTTCTAAAAGATAAAATAAATTTAAAGTCAGTTCCAATTTTTAGATATAACCTTTGAACTAAATCTAAAGTACAAAAAATCACAAATTAAGGTACATTTTTTGATAATTTTTTTTATCACAAATTATTTTTACTAAATTCGATATTTTTTTCCTTAAAATTAGATTTATTTACTACATCAAATTTAGTTGAAAGTTTGTGTTGTAAAAGTGGAACTGAATATAAAAAAATAAAATTAAATAAAACTATATTTATATTGAATGTACAGATAAAATAGCTTCTACAAGGGAAAAAAGGGGAAAATTACTTATCTTAAAAAAATCCAAATTAAAAGAGAAAAACCATCAATAAAACTTGGTTACTTCCTTATTTGATATTTTTTTAAATAATTAAAAATTCAATTTTTTTTATTTATATAAGAGTGGTTTGATGAGTAAACCGGTAAGATTTATATTCTTTTTTTGTTAATAATAATAATAAATAATAATAATATTTTTTTAAAAATATTCAGGAATTTAATATAAAATAATCAAAAAAAAAAAAATAAATAAATAAAAAACAAGAGAAAACTCTATAAATTAAAAAAAAGATGATAAAAAATAAGGAAGAAAAACACCATCGATAATTAATCAACTTCAATAAATTCATCACTCCTACACTGATAAAAACTATTTCATCATAATTTATGAAGTTGAATATAATAATTATTTTTTTCTAAATCTTTCTTTTTTATTGGTTTTTTTTTGCTTTTTTTTGTAGATAATATTGAAGAAACATTATTTAAAGAAAAATTAACAAATAAATCACTTAAATAATAAGAGAAAGTACTAAGAATAAACTTAATTATTTATTAAAAATCTGTTTAACTAAAATTAAGCCATTTAAAAATAAATCAACAATGTATTATTGTATGTTACAATATCTTGAATAACCAACCTTTCCCCTTTTTATTTTTTTAAAAAATAATATTTAAGGTATTTTCAAAAAAGTGGGGAAATTTTTTTTTACAATTCATAAAAAAATATCTTTGTTAGTAAAAGTTCTCTTTAATTAACATTGTCAAATTAAGTCTAATATTAATGTCGATTGGATCAATTGACCAGGGTATTTATTTCAAAAATTTTGGATAAAATATTTACAAAAAATAAAAAAAGAAATCACACTTTTTTTCGTAAAACAAATTACTACCAATCTCAATAAAGAAACAGGAAATATGGAAAGGGTACAAATAATTGTTTAAACCATCAAATGCAGTTATAAGCCTTCAATTCTATTTGTAAATTTTTTGAGGTTAAACAAGAACTGAAAACTTTTTTTTCAATCAAAAAGAAAATAATTAACAGCAATTTTCATACCTAAAAAATATCAGATATAATCGATATCAGAAAATTTAATATCTTTTATTTATGTAATAAAATACTAAAAAATAAATTGAATTATTACCAAGAACTTATAAATGGTATTTAATGATTTCAGATGTTCAAATACCTTTTTGAAGATTAAATTTAAAAGATATATTTTCAAATAAATTTGACCCACTTTATTGATAATAGATTATTTATATATTTAAATATATATATATATATATATATCACAGGTAATACTTTTTTTCATTTGAAAACCGCGAAAGATTTATAAAATCGCGTTTTTTCGACTTTTTTACACGTTTTTTCGTTTCATTCATTGTTTTCGTTTCATTCATTGTTTTCGTTTTTTCTTTTTTGAAAAAGTCCTCGAATTTTTTTGAAATCATACTTTCGGTTTCTGGGATGTGAAAAAACACATATGAAAAAACTTAAAAACAATGAATGTAACGAAAAAAAAAAAACAATTAAAACACAGGTAGGGTGTAATTGCTTTAAATATATTAGAAAAAAATAGGGTAATTCGTGATTTCCTATTTACGTGAGGGACTTTGGTTTTAAAAACATTAAAATAGTTTGTTTTCTCTTTTGAAAACATCAAAACAATATAAAGTGGATTTTCTGTTAAAAACTCTTGGAAATTGTAAAAATTTGAAATACAGAGTTAAAAAAAATTTTTTTTGAAATAAATTACAATCTTAGGAAGAAAGGTTGTTCATATTTTCACTTTTTAACTATTCCAAATTAGATCGGCTCACCCAATTTTTTTGTATTGTGATTACAAGTAATTTATAATATTTTTTATTGATCACAAAAAAAAACATTAAAAATTATTATCATAAAAATAATTTTTTTTCTACAATTACTAATTTAAAAAATTTGATCAGTAATTTTTTTATCATATTAATTCACCTTCGACTTATGAGCAATTCAATAAAATTTCCAATTATTTTTTTGATTCTATAATACCATGTTTTCCACTATTTTTTCACATAATTGATTATTGCATTTCTTATTTCTAAGAAGTTATTTATTTATGAATCCTTTATTATGTTTTGTTTAAAAAACATTTTCATTTTTTATTATTTAATTTTTATAATAATTGTTTTCAAACAATTTTTTGCTGCATTTTTTAAAAAAATTAGGACTTTAGACATTTAAAAGATAATTATTTGTTAAAATGATTGAAAAAACTCAAAGTCTACTTAACTTAAGTTATAACCCTTTCACCTTTTAAATACTTTTAAGTATTATAATATTATTTCTATATTAAATTTACATATTCAATTATTATTATTCTCTAATACTACATAACAAGGGGGGATTAGGAACCAAATAAGATAAAATTATAACACTCAATAGATGTAAAGATAAGGATAAATTAAAGTATCCAGTAAATTTGGTTTAAAATCATAAGTAATTGATGTCATTTTTTTTGTACTTTTCCTTTTTTTTGTGATCGATCAAAAAAATATTATTTTTAAAAAATATTAATTTCAATCAAAATAAATTTTAATTCAATTTTTTTGTTTTTTTTTTAGTAATAAAATGAATTAAATATATACATAATAAATTTTTCTTCCCATTATTTTAATTATTTATATCTTTTATTTATGTTTTTTTTGTGTGTTGTAATTTTCAAGAATTTTTGAGATATACTAAAAGAAATATATAAATATTTGGTAAACGTAAATATTCAAAAAAAACTCCATAGTCCATGATGTCGATATACATGGAATTCACCCTTTTCAATTGTTACTGTAAATAAAAAAATCCGATATATATATATATATATATATATATATATATATATATATCAGAGAAACGATTTTTACGCGTCGCTCACGTGTGCGCCAACGTGTTTCATTACATCGACAAAATCGTCATACCTGTGATATATATATATATATATATATATATATATATATATATATATATATATATATATATAGATATAGATATATTGGGGAAATTAAAGTTCTTTTTTTTGGAAAAAAAAAATCATTGTTTAAAATAACTTATTTTCTATTTTTTAGTTAGAACAATATTAAAATCCATTCAGGAGAAATGTCACGTTTCTAAAATAAATACTCAACCCCAATATAATTTTTTGATTTAAAGCTTTCACAGAAAAATCTAATATGAAATAAAAAAGAATACCAAAAACAAACTAAATTAAATCAAAAAAAATCAGTTTTTATTCCTACCTCATCCCAAAAAATCATACTACATTGGATCAAACATATAAAATAATAAAAAAAATATAATTCTACCTTAACCAAGCAAAAAAATAAGATTCAAATTATAAATTGAATTCCAATTTGTAGCCGAAATGTAAAAAATAATAATATCGAAATAAAAGAAAAAAAAGTTATTTGGATTATTCTTTTGAAAAAAAAAATCTAAAAAATAACCAGAAAGAAAGAAAAAGAAAAACTAAGAAATTAATTTCTCAAATTATAATAATGATAAACAGTAGTGTAACTTTTTTTGCTTACATCAATTCTCTAATTTGAACTGTATTTTGTAAATTTGAAATCCTCCCCTAAACCGTTTTTTCTTTATATCATTTTTTTATATCCCTTCGTTAAATTATCAACAAGAGATAACAGATAAATCCAAAAACACAAAAATTTCAAATCGCTGAGAATTTCATTTTCATATCAATATCAAAGATTAGTAAAGGGGGGATATATATCCAATTTTTATTAATATTTTATATTAATCAAATAAATCAATTTTCTGTGTTTTAGGATCAAAAGTCAAGGATAAAGGATGTTTTCACTTAATTTTCAAAAACTTGTGATTCTAGTCTTATGTAATTAGCACAACCACCCCCCCCACCCGAGATCTATCTTTAAACATAGTTGAATAGAATCGAATGTATATGATATAATTACTTGATAATTCAAAATGGTCTAAAAAGTTATTATAAATAGTTTTGAAGTAATAAATTATTCAATTTTTTACTTAGGATCAGAATAAAAAGGTATTATTTGTGGATTTTTTTTAATTAATTTCGAAATCTAAAGAAAAATTGAAGACCAAAAGAATAGTATCCTGGCCTAAATTATAATTATTTATTGTATCCAAAGGTAAATATTTTTTCTAAATATTTCTTTCAAGGTTTACTTAATAATCATCTGTATAAAAATCATAAGAATAATTAGTTTTGTTTCTTTTTCTCTGGGAGATAGTAGTAACATCAATATATATACAAGATATGTTACACCAATTTATCAAATATATATATTGGCTAATTATTGAATTTTTTATCAATTATAATACCATTCCAAACATTTTAGAGAATTATATTTTGTCGCTTTGGAGTCTGAATATTGATGATCCAACCTTTAAATGTGTCTCAAATTGTAGATTTTTTACTAAATTTTTTTTTTTTATTAATACAAGTATCATTATTAATTGATGGGATCAATATAAACTAGATTCCAAAAATTTGGACACAGTTTAAACAGTTGAAAGAACATCATTCCTGTACTTTAAATTCAAATTGGGAAGAATTTTGATTTTACAAACAATTTTATTTTTTGTCTTTTTTGTTTTGTTTTCATTTCCTTTTTTACAGTTATGAAATCTGTTTCGTTAGATCTCGAAATTTTTTTTCAATGATTGATAGAAGGTTAGTGTTGAGTTTGTTAAATTGGAAAATCAAATACAATTGGTCGATGGTATCTTATCATTTGATCGATCAACAATTGTTGGTGAAATTTCAACAAATTTACCAATGCATTTTTTGTTCAGCTCGTTTCATTATTTTGGACACACTGGTTTTGATTTTTGAGTTTTAAATTTTTTTTCTTATATTTGGATGAAAATGATTACTTATAAAAACATTAATACCTTGTAACTTAAATGTAGTTTTATATTAGGTTTGGGAAAAATACAATAAATTGGGTTTTTTTTTGCCTATTTTTGATTTTGGGTGTGTCCAAATTTTTGGAACGGGGTTTATAATACAACTTGACTAATTGATTTTCTAGAGATTTGAACTCTGGAGTACTAATGTGTTTTACCTGGAATAACAACACACTTTGGTATTTAGACTTCTCTTTTGTAGACACTAACCCCTTAATTAGAATTAATGAAAAAATGTTTATATGATATTTTAGATTCTTAAAGTGATTCATTAGCTAACTTTGTAATTTAACAAAAAAAATTATTAAAAATTTTATTTTATCTCATTTATTGAATCAAAAAAAGTTTTTTTTTTTTTTATTATTATTCGATATATTGTTTTTATTATTGTTGTTGAAAAGAATCAAAAATTTTCAAATGATCAAGATAAAATCAATTCGAATTAATTTTTATTTTCTTTTTTTAAAATCAATTAGAATACATTTTTGATTGATTTATCCAACCAAATCATCAATTGAATTCGAAATATACAATCAATAAAAAAAAGCAATCATGTAAAAGATTAAAAAAAACAAATTAGTTTAGATCATATTGCTTTTTAATTTTCAATAATTCAGACACGAAATTACATTGATCATTTAATTGGTAATATTCAACAGCATCAGACAATTCATCAAAGATTAATTTTGGGTCTTCGTTTGTTGTCTGTTCAATTGAATTTGTATAAAAATATTTGATTAAAATTTTCAAGCTTTCGAAAGATTTATTAGTATAATCTTGAACTTTATTTGTACTATCTTTTTCATTAACATAATCAAACATCGCCCGAAATAAGCCACTTCTGGCAAATAAAATGAATTTGTGCACTGGTATTTCTTCATAATTAACCTCTTCATCTTCATTTTCATTCTCATTCTCTTCCTCAATTTTCATCAAAATTTTAAAATCTTTTGAATCATCATCCTGGTATAGCCGGGCAATGTCCTTTTCAAGTGTATTATTGACAGATGGAGGGAAAGTTAATTTCAATGAATTAAAAGTTTGTTCAAGTTTTTCTTTATCTTTCTCTGAAATTTCATCATAATAAACCCATTTCAGAAAACTCAAAGTTTGTTCTTTAGTGATTGTTGATTTTTTTTTTGTTCAAATAATTTTCTTTGGATTTGATCAATTGTTAATTTGGTTCTGCACTCAACAAGAGTCTTATGAACGGGTATTTTGTTTCCCAATGTTCCAATTTCACAATCACAAAATTTTTTGGATTCAAATAAAAGTCTGAGATCTTGCGAAAGTGTATTATTGAAATCAAGACAAAGAAAGCTAACATCTGAACCACTGAAAATTCTGATCATGCCTTTTGAGCGCAAAAAAATATTAAAAAAACCTGGAAGGGTGATTTTTATTGGAAATCTATTGTTGTTGTTTGATTCATCTGTTGGGAATAGGCTTTTGTCAAACCCCCACCCATACAATTCGTTTTGGTCTGTCAAAACCAAAGTTCGTCTGAGCCCTGTTGCCAGTTGGACAGCTTTCTTCTTCTTGAGTTCTGGTATTAAGGTAAAAATTGTTTTTTCGACACCAAGCCCATTTTTCCTAGTGTGACCGCAGCTAAAGGTTTGGCCCTTCTTGTTGATTAAAATGGTGTGGCTATTACCTGATTTTACAGTCAGGATCTCGGATCCTAGAAAGTTTTTAACAACAGCGGGTGTATTTTGAGAACGAGTAGAGCCAATACCTAACTCTCCATAGCCATTGTTTCCACAGGCATATAAAAGATCAGGCTTGCTTGTGATGAAAAAGGAATTTGTGCCAGCAGATCCTGCAAAGATTTTGGTAACCTTGTCATGGACATAAACAGGCATATGTTCAAAGGTACTCTCTTTGCCAGTGCCCAGAGCACCACGATAGTTCGATCCTGAGGCATACAATTGGTCTCCATTACAAAGATAATGCCCAGAATAAATACCCATGGTAAGTGAATTAACAAACAATTTCTTTTCTTCGAAAAATGTTACAGGCCTGAGCTTATCATAAGTACTTAGGTCTGCGTCAAGAAGAGGTACTTCTTTATAACCGTTACTATTGGCCAAAGACCATACCTTTCCTGATTCAGTTAAAATTAGATAGGTTTTGCGACTTGAAGCAATGTCTTTGATTCTTTCGTTTTTGGGTAATTGGTATTTCCTTTTCTCCTTACATTGTTCATAAAACTCCAATTTGTTTGGCTTTTTCCAAACAAGAAAATTCGATTTCATCTCCACAGACGATCTTTTTTATTGTTTGGGTTTTTTTGATTTTGGTTTCGGTCCATTTGGGTAGATTGCTCAGAATTTTTATTGTAATGAAACTCAAATCTTCTTTTGCTCCAGTGACATAAAGAAACTAATCGTTTTCGATTTTTTGAAAAAAATGTGAAAAATCAAAATCTGAGAAAAAAATCACTGTTGTAGTTTTTTCTATTTGAATTCGAGTTTTTCTCCTCCTAATTTGCTTTGAAAAAACAAGTTTTTTAGTAAAAATTTCCAATAACTTTTCAAGTTTCTTGATTGAAAAAAAACGATTTGGGTATTCATTACCGAAAGTTTAACATTAGGCCGATCGATATACTGGTATTTGAATTTTTAAATCGCAAAAATTTTCACTTCATTTTCATATTTTTATTTGGCTAATATAGAAGCCCCAATCACAACTGTTCTCTTTGAGAGTATGATTTAGAAAAGAAAAATATAGGAAAAGGAAGTGAAAATTTTTTCCCTTTTAATATTCCAATTCCTGTAATGTGTGCCCGATAAATATAATACGTGTTTTAAAATATAAATCAGACTCTTTTCTCTTCTTGTTCCAACTCAACATCCAATTTACCACCCAATAGGATACTTAAGCTCAAATCAGTTTTGAAAGTAAACCCCTTGATATTGTTAGTAACTTTTAAGGACTATGTTTTGGGGTGAAAACAGTGAAATAATGTATAAAATCACCCTTGAATAAGTAATGTAATCCAAGTAATATTTGTCCAAGGAGAATTTCTTTTAGAAAAAATGTGAAATTTTTAGAATTTCAACAATTTTCACAATTTTTGCCTTGTTAGATCATGCAAAATTTTGATCCTAATCTTTTAGAATTTTCATTGTAACTTTCGGAACTCACACTATTTTCTAGAGCTGTTCTATATCTTTTTTAAATTTACTTTTACAAGTTTGAAATGTTCCAAAATTTGAAATGCACTTGAAAATCCCCAAAAGCAATTTTTTGCAATTATTTTTTTTGTTATTTTCAATTTTTTCTTTCCATTGAAAAAGAAAGAAAAATAGTCTCCGTGAAAAGGTATAGATGACAAAAAATGTTTTTTTTTTTTTTGTCCAATTTCTTCTGAGTGAAAAATTTTTTTGAGAAGTGAAAGTGAAACAAAACAATTACTCAACCCCCCCCCCAAGGGTGGGAACGTACTCCTTAATTTAAATATGCCGTTTGTTTAATTTTTTTCGAATTTTCTTGATTTTTTTAAAATTTTTGGGTAATTTTTTCAAAATTAACATTTTTTTCTAAATTTTGCTCTATTTTTGAAGAGTTTCTTGATTATTATCATTGGTAAGAAAGTTTTTCAGGTTTTTTTAGAATTGTGGGGGTAAAAGAATAATAAAAAACGCGAAAACTCCGTTGGGGGGTTTTTCTTGTGTCATAAGTATTGAACCGGTTAGTGGTTGTTTCCTTAGATGCGGATTTTTTTTTGATATCGAGCTTGATTTATTTTAATAAAGAGATCTTAAAATTTAGTAGACTATAGATTAAGTGAAATAAGTTACTTTATTAAGTTTATATTGGGTCTTTATAGATAAATTAATTTGATAAAAGTCTGAGGTTTGAAAATAAAAATGGGTTTGAAAAAAATTTTTTTCATGTTGTTTTACTTTTTTTTTTGCTTTACTTTTTTTTTTGCTTTACTTTTTTTTATAAGTTTCTTTTTTATTTTTTATACAGATTTCTCAAATCTTGTTTTTACATTATCACAGCACAGGGCACAAACTTAAAAAAAAACGCACAAGTGATGACCTAAAATATTGTAGGGGGGGGATGTTGGTTTCACTTCAGTTGGTTTAATATCACACCATTTGTTGAATATCGTATCAAGTTCCTTAAAATCTAATTATGAAAAAGTCTTTCAATTCTAATATTGCTTTTTTTCATCCCCTTTGTCACCACACCCAAACACATTCAAAGCAAAAATAAAAAAGGGGGGAACTTAAATAACTTAAAAGGGGTTTTTTTTTAATGATAAAAGAGAGTAAAAGTATAAAAAATAAATAAGTGTTTTCAAAATGATATTAATTAACTATTAATATTTTTGATTAGATCCAATTTCATCCTTAATTTATTTTATTAATTTATACCGTTTTTTTGAGTTAATTTTATTAATTTTTTAGTATTAATTTTATGTTTTTGAAGAAATTTTTGATATAATGAATAATTCTTCATTTTCTTTATTATTTTTATACAAAAATTATTCTTTTTGTAAAAAATGTAATATGAATTTGATTAATTTTTTATTTGTTTTCTTTTTTATTTTTTCTAAAAAAAATAAAAGAACTTTTCATAAATTATGATTTTTTCATCTCCAATTTTGAACTAATCAGAAATTTATTTTTTGGTATTCGGGTCACTTAAATTATTTTATTATTGTTTTGGATCTTTTTTTGAAGTTTTTAGTATATTTTTTTTGTTGAAAATTGATATCATTACCTTCTTTTAAAATTTGTTTTATTAGTCTCTTTTTTTCAATAATATTTTATTTATTGTTTTCCTAAAATTTCCTACAAATAAAATTGAAATCTCCACCAAACATAAAAGTTTTGATTGGTATTGAGTTATAAGTTTTAATAAAAAAAAAATTATTTCTTCTACAATTATTAATAATAATTTAATCATGTAAATGTATTTCAATAAAATTTCAGTCTTTGGTTAAAAGATATCTTATAATATCAATTCATATTTTTTATAAATAATAATTAACATACACTTGTTTTATAGTTTACATTTGGATTTTTCATTATTTATGAGATAAGTATCACCTTGGATTGGTCTAGAATCAAAGTTTTTTGTAAATGGGTGTTAATGGTATTAGTGTTCTATAGTAGGAATGACTCTAAAAAACCTATTATAAAATTTGTGCACAATAAACTATTAAATGATGATATTTTTTATTTTAGTTTCACAATTTAAAATTAATAATAATTTGATTTTTTTTTTAAATCCATTGCCTTGATTAAAAATGGAAACAAAATAATAGTATTCCATTATTTAATTATTCTTCATACAGGGTTTCTAAAAGTTTCTTGTTTTTAAAAGTTATTTAATTTCGAAGATTTACTCGATAATTGTCTACATAAAAAAACATATGTTGATTAGTTTAGTTTCCTTTTTCTTAAACTAGTTGTTCCATTAGTATATTTCTGATGTGTGTTAAAATAATTTGTCAAAAGAGATCTCTAAAGTAACTTATTGATTTTTTTTTAAAAATTGAATTTTTTAACAATTTTTCTACATTTTGAATAGATTTTAAACAAGAGACTTTTTCAAATTTAGGGATCTGAATATGCTTATTTTACCTTTAAATTTGTGGCGGGATTCAGATTTTTTTCTGAATTTGCTGGGTTTTTTTACTATTAAAAATGATCTTATTTAATTGATGAAATCATACAGTATTATTTGACTAATCAAAGTTTTAAAGGCAGAGAATCATTTGAGAAGCTAATATGATTTATCTGAAATAGTAATATACTTTAAATAGAGATCTCTCTGGTAGAAGTTTATCCCTTAAATACAAGACAATCTTTTTAAAATGGTTGTAGCAATACTTGTATTTGAATTCTAAAAGTTTAAAATGTTCACTTCCTTTCCAATATTGTTCTTTTCCAAAAAGAGTTCTCAAAGAAGAGGCTGTAATTTGACTCGTCTTATTTGAAAAAGGAAATTCATCATTAAGTGAAAATTATACCATTTTTCTTTCAAATATCGGTAGAAACTTTTAAAGTTCTGATCGAAAAGTTATTAAATTGTAGTTGGCTGAGGAAAACTAATTTGTAATGAGTTATCAAAATTTTGACAACTGTCATCTTCTTCAAGACTTCTTCATTAATTTTGTCAATTAGCTTTTTAAATTGTCTCTATTTCTTTAATCAAAAATTCAAAAAAGTAAAGTTTTCAAAATAATAAAAGAGAATCCCATTCTTTCAATTGTTTTGTAATTTCCAAATTTAAAAGGTAACTTAACAAAAGTAATCTTATTGGGGTTAATTTTATATTTGAAAAAAAGTGAGTTAAAAGTTTAAAAACTATTTAAGGAATCTTTTTGATTGAAATCAAATATTGGATTGGTTTGTGTCAAGTATACTCACCTATTAACAAATTCCAAAATTCAAATTATGTTTCCAAAACTTATTCCATAAAAAAATCTAAATAACATAAAACTGTAAATTCAAGACTAAACAACTTACAGAATGTTTTACAACACGATTTTGAATCTAATTCTCTGAAATAAATTTTTAAAAAATAAAAAATTAGTTATGGTATTTTCTCATTTTCTTTAATTTTTTTCAGATTTAGTCTCAACAATAAAATGAATTTCTTAACTGAAAAAGAAGAGTCACTGCTCCAAAATGGAAGTGTCACCCAAATCAGACAAATTATAAACGAAAAAAATGTAAATCATAAATCAAGGCATGGAGAATGGACTCCATTAATTTATTGTTGCTGGAAAAGAAGGGACAAGGAATTGTTGGATTTCCTCCTAAGTATCGGTGCCGATCCAAAATTGACGACGAGCTCTGGGTGGACGGCCTTGCACTATCTGTGCGACCTCCCCTACGAAGACAATACATTTATTGAAACGATTATTTCCAAGGGGGCCGACGTCAACCAGGCAAACACAATGAAATGGACACCGCTGCATTGTGCGTGCGGCTGCCAAAACAAACTACCAAGCCTTGAGACAATAAAGACCCTAATCTCGAATGGCGCTGATCTCTCGATTAAAACCGAATCAGGGTGGACAGCATTACATTTGATCTGTGAGCTTCCAAATCCAAATGCAGAGATTGTCAATGCTTTATTAGAAAATGGAGCCGATGCGAACGTGTCAACAGACGACGGGTGGTCTCTTGTTCATTTCTTGGCAGAGCCACGTGACGACCCTCAAAATAGGGTCAGTGCTTGTAATGTTTTAAAATTAATTTTAAAGGAAGGAGTAAATGTTAACCTTTTAAATGCAGACGGGTTTTCGCCCCTTCATTTGCTCTCGGTGACAGAAGGAGGCAAAATTGATATCCAAATCTTGTTGAACTTAATAAACGCCAAGTCCTCACTGAACCTTCGCAAAAGTGGGAAAAAAAAAGGAGAAACTCCTTTATTTTTGCTTTGCCATAACGAAACAATTGATTTGGGGGCTTGCAAATTGATGATCCAAAACGGTGCAGATCTTAATAGCAAATGCGTAAACGGGAACACACCTTTGCATGGCCTGATGGAATTAATGACAGACATAGATAACCAGTGGATTGAATTTTTAATTGAAAATGGTGCCAATTTTGAAATTAAAAATGTTTGTTTTTTTATTTTTAATTTACTTTTCTTTTTTTCAATCTTTTGATTCTTTTTTCGTTTTTCACAAACCTTTTTTTTTTTTTTAAATTCGCTCACTTTCTTTTGATTTCTTTTTTTTAAAAATTTATGTGCTTTTCGGAAAAATAAGAACTCTTCCAAAAAAACCGACTAACTTGTTGTTACTTGTTAAAGGTTTTTTGTTTGAAAAAATTATACTTGAAGAGTAATTTAAGAACATACACATCTCAATAATTGATCAAATTATCACTCATAGACGAAATTCTGCATTCACGAAACATGCCCTTCAAATTTGAAGTGTCACAAAAGATCTAACTCATTTTCTTCAAAACCAGTTACCCACATAAAAAATTAAATTGAAAATTTTTCAGTTAGAAAAATCTGTATTGTTGATTTACCTAATAACGTTTCAATTAGGATTACTTTCAAAAAATAAAAAAAACAAGAACAAACAAGGATCTCTTATTTAAAAAACCCGAAATTTTCGAATAGTGGAGCCTGTTCCTAAATTCAAGATTTTTTTTTTGGTTCAATAAATTGATGCTTATTTTGTCAATGAATTTTCGAAAAAGTTAACGTCGAAAGACCAACTTTGATAGATAATAAAGAATACCCTTTTCCACCATGATTCTCTTCTTTTTCAAAAAGAAACATAGAAAAAACTAATGTGGATAAAACCTAACCTTAAAATCAATTATTCTTGAAAAACACCCAAATATTTTTTAAAAATTAAATAATTTTATTTTTGAATACAGCTGTTTTAAAAAAGCACAGACTAAAATTTAACTAAATGGACTTAAAATTGCCCAATCCACACATTTAAATAAGTTTTATTAACACTTTATAACACTTTTAGAACTCATTTTTTTTTTTTTAAACAGCTGTGTATAATTGTGGGAAAAAGTTTGTGAATTGATTGTCTGGTGAAAAATGAAAAAAAAATCAAGATTTTTTCTTTTATAAATCGCAAAGTATTATAATTGTGGAAATAAAAAATGATTTGTCTTGAGTAAAATTATCTCGTTACACTTTAATAATTTAATTTTTATTTAAAAAAAAAAAATAAAATGAAGAAAAATAAAAAATCTTCGAATAACATTACTTTTTTTATTACCGTTCCTCAAATATTGAGAAATAGTTTAATTCCATTTATAAATGTACGAAACAGTTTTAAATTATTTATAAATAATTTGTTCTTTAGGCGTTGATTCTTATTTTTCTGAAATTATATCCAATTTTTAAATCAATTTTTGTAAAAAAAGTTAAAAGAATTCAGTTATATAATTTTGATAATTCATATTGGATTTTTTTATTTATTTTAGTGGAGCGAAGGTAATTTATAGGGAATTTTTATATTTTTTTCAATTATTTTATTCATAAAAATTAAGTGTATTTATAAAGTGAAAAAAAAAAAAAAAAAAAAAAAATCTTTTAAAAAAAATGTTAAATTATTTTGGCTTTAACAATTTTAATGGTGGGGAATTGCCAAGTAACACTAAAAATTAAAATTAAAAATGAAAATTTCTCATTTTTTGTACTTGGAAAAGGAGAATGTTGTTCCAAATTTGAAAAATTTATGTGTTAAAATACAAAAAATCACAAAATTAAAATTTAATTTTACATAAAACAGATTGTAAATAATTAAGCATATTCAAGTTTTTTATTCAATTATTAAGCTGGATATAAAAGAAGAATATACACAAACTTTTCATTTTTTGTTCTTTTTTTGCAAATATATATATATATATATATCTATTATATACATTCAACCTAGGGCATCAATTTTCTTACTCACAATTAACACACACAAAAAAGATTAAAAATTAAATTTTTATTTAGTTCAAACAAGAAAATTAAATTAACTAAAATTTTCCTTATTTTTCTTTTCTTTTACACTTTAAATTCTTTTTCTTTTCTTATAATTTAATAGGACGTAAGATTTACTTTTAAACGATCACTAATAAATAATTGATATGAACAAAATATTCTTTTAAAAATCAATTGATGATTTTATAATACGTTGAAATATTTCTATACCAAATTGTTTTTAAATTGTGACTTCTAACATTAAACATAAATATCTAATAAGATAAAATTCAAAATTTAGAATCTGTTAAGGGATCACTTTCTCACGACAACAAAGCAAAATATTAAAGTATGTTATTGGCGATATTTTCTCCTTAATAATTTTGTAAATTGAAATTGTCAAAAAATTATGATTATATTAGAAACTCAGAAAAAATAATATTTTTTCAGTGAGATCAAATTTTTTTTTCCATTTTTTCTGAAAAAGAAAACATTTAAATTCATTTTATTTCTTATATTATAAAAAGTTTTTACTATGTTTATGAATATTTTCATCATTATTACACCATAAACTGTATTTATTGTCAGGAATATTAATATAAAGATCTCTTTTCAATTTTGAGAAAATTCTTTGGATAAATAACACATCGTTTCATTGTGCGGATTATAAAGCATTAGTATTATTTTAATAAGAATAGCTTTAGTCCTTAATTTTTTCAAACAACCCGGAAAATTTTCAAAAAAATTATGTTTTTTATTTTAATATGAAATTTTGATTATTTGAAAATATAATTTTCTTCAAGTTATTTGGGAATTAGGTAATTTTATCCCATAAAAATTCAAAATCAATATTTTTATGAAAAAAATGATTTGAATTGTTATAAGGATTCTTGTGAACAAGACCAAACAATTTGGTAAAAAAATTTTTTGGATTTTTTTTCATTTTTTGAAAATCAGAAAACAACTTTTTTAAAACATTAAAGAAAAAAATTTTTATACTTATTATATCTAAATGTCATTGATAAATTTTTATTAAACTTTAATCAAATAAAGATTCATTTAAGGATCTAAACTTCAATTTGTTTTATTTGCTGAGACTAGAATTATAAAAATTAAAAATACAATAGAAACCAAATTAAAAAAAAATTTTTTTTTCAAAATCAATTCTTGCAAACATAAAACTAAAAATATGTTATACAATTTTCAAGAATTAACTTTCCTGTGAATAAACCTAATATTTTACTTTTTTTAGTTTTATTATTGTAAATATGTGAAATTTTGAATTCAGAAAATAGACTAAAATTTATAAATTGTTTAGATGATGTTAACTCGTCCATTTCATAAGCCAAAACAGAATTTTCAAAAAAAAAATTTTTAAGATATCTACATAATTGTAATTTTTTTTTTAAAAAAAAAACTAGAAACTTAAAACAAAATTTTGGTTGCTAGTAAAATAAATTAATTATTACTTTCTTTAACAAACGTTTTTGTACTTCCCAACTAGAACTAAAATTTGTTTCAGTCAAAGGGCCCATCATTTTTTTCAAATATCAATTATTTTTTATAATTGGCCTTTGGAGAGCAAATAAGAAAGAAGTAGAATAATAAACACCAAAGGATTGTTGAAACCCGTCTGAAATAAAACTAAAAAATCAATAGATTTTCTTAAAAATTGAGAAACCCAAATTCTTAGTAACCTCATTGAGAAAAACTACAATAGTCATTTTGATCACCGATTGAAGATCCAAATAAAATCCCAATAGAAATAAATAGGATTTCTCTACAATCATTTCCACAGTTCCAATAACAATAGAATAACATGTTTTTACCAAGTGACTAATGATCTTGCAATAAAAAAAATTATTGCAACCGAATTACGTTTTAAAAAAAATCAACGAAAAATATGAAAAAAATCAAGATTGTGCAAAAATGATTTCAATTTTGAAAATTTCCAACATAAATTTTTTCTTCTAATATCTATGCAAACCCTTTAAACACATGTATTTCACTCATTGCAACTGGGCTCCTTTGACTGAAAAATAGTTTAATAACAATAATTTATTTTTTATTAAATTTAATATTTAAAAAAAAAAAATAATAATAACTTATTAAATAAACATCCAAATAGGAACATAAGACACCACTTGATAAATCAATAAAAAAAAATAAAAGGACAATTTTAAGATTAATTAAAAAGCATTCTATATTTTCGATTCAAAACTTAAGAAAATTAAGAATACTGCTAAAACAGCAATTAAAGGAAAACAAAATAGAATTTACAAATGTTCAAAAAAAATTAGAGCAGAGCGAAAAGGAAAACATCCAACATATTGAGCGAATAGAAAGTCAAAAAACCAAAATAAAACAAAAGGAAAAACAGATTCAATTGAAGGATCGAAAAATTAAAACAATTAACAGTCAAATCGAGCAAAAAAAACGGGAAAATGAATTTATTAACCTCGAACTCCAACAATATCAAATCGAAAAAACAGAGCTATCCGACGATTTAAATGAAAAGAAAAAAGAAAATCAAGAATTAATGGAAAAAAATAAAAGTATGGAAAAAAAGGTAAAACTATTAACAAATAAAAATAAATTATTACAAAATAAAAACCAAAATAGATTAAAAGAAGTCACCGAATTAAATTCAAATTTAGATACCATGGACAATGAAATCAATTCCTATATTCAACAATTAGATGAGAAGGATGAAGAAATTAAAGAACTGGGTGAAACAATTGAACAATTAACTTTAAATAAAAACAGATTAATGAAAAAAAACACACAAAAAGAAAAGCATAACATGGAATTAAATAAAAAGTTACAACAAGAACAAGAAGAAAATTTCAATTACTGTGAAGAAATAAGTAATTTAAATCAAAGAATAGTCGAATTACAAGAAATCGAAACCAAAAACGAGGAATTGGAAAAGCAATTAACTGACTGCAAAAAAAAATTATTGGGAAACAGTGAAGATATAAAATTAAAAGAAGACGAAACCAAAAAGCAACAGCAAATTATTAGCACTTTCAAACAGAAAGTTAACCAATTAATAGAGAAAAATCAAAAAACAAATAGCCAACTGTTAAAAGAAAAAAAAAAAAATGAATTAATCGATCAAATAAAAATTGATAAAAATAAAAATGAAAAATTAAATCAAAAGATTCTCAATTTAAATGATAAAAACATGGCAATGAAAAATAAAAACAAGCAATTGAAAAATGAAATAACGAATTTAAAATCAAAATTAACAAAAATTAAGAATCGAAACAAATGGAATGAAAAGAAGCTTGAAAAGGAGATTCAAGAGAAAAAGAAATTAATTATACAATTAAACAGTGAAAACTTTCCAACCAATGATAACAAAGATGAAAATCAAGATAATAAAAATAAAAAAAAAGAGAAAAAAGATCAAGAAGAAAAAAGTGATAATAAGACTATCAAAAATGAGAACAACCAAGATAAAAAAGAAGAAAATGGACAAGAAGAAGAAACAAATGCATTGTATGAAAAATTAAAAGAAAAATATGATAACCAAAAACAATTAATTAAGCAATTTAAAAAAAAAGAAATCCAAAATCTAGAATCGTCAAAAAAATTAGGAAAAAAACTATTAAATATTATTAACAATACCCAAATTTATCAGTCAATGCCTTTACAAATTGAAAAAAATTTAGAAAAAACTAAAAAGCAAGTTGTTGAACAACAATTGCAAATAATCAAACTTGAAAAAAAAAAATTAAAATATAAAAAAAAAACATTCAAATTTGAAAACAAAATCGGGCAATTAGAAAAAATTAACACAGAACTTATTATCAAAATAAACATATTAATGAACCAATTCAATAGCAAAGACCCAAACAATCCAAACACCCTTTCCCAACAGCAAGATACAGAATCAATTAAAAATTTAATTTTTTTTACCAGTATGAATGATAATAATAATAATCATAATATTGGCATGAGTAATATTGAGAATAGTAATGAAAGTAATAGCGAAAATGAAAATTATAATATTAACAAAAATTTTTTTACCAATATTATTGAAAATACAAAAATTGAAGATGAAAAATAAGAAAATGGAAAATCTTATTTTAACAATTTTTATTTTAATTCTATCGAATAATTAAAATTGATATTTAAACCAAAACTTTTTTATTTTGTTTTGTTTTTTATATTTGAATATATTTCAAATATTAATAGCTGCTGAAATATAATCGTCGGATATCTAATATTTGAAATTAAAAGTTTTTTAAAAAATTATTTTGATAAAATAATGTTTAGAATTTAATAATATTTTATAATTAGTGTTCTATTCTATTTTATTTCAAATAAATTGTTTTTAATTTTTAATTTTAATTCTAATTCTTTTCGAAAATAGACAATTAAAATTTATATTTTGAAATAAATGAAAATATCAGTTCATCGGGGTATGTATTTTTCTTATTTTATCAAATTATTTTCATTACGATATCTGATTATCAATACAATGCTGAAAAGTGTTAAATAGATTGTATATTATTGAACATATCTACATTTTTGTTTTTGTTTTTTTGAACAGTGTCAATTATTTTTTAGTTCTCAAGATGTTTGATCAAATTATTTAATATAACGTAGCTATTTTTAAAAAAGTGGGGCATTTTTTTTTTACATTTCATAAACAATCCTCTTTGTTAGTGGATCTGTTTCCTTAATGATCAATAGCACAATAGAGTGAAAATAGTAATACTAATTGAATCAATGAATATGGTATTTATTTCAAAATATGTTTGTTTCAGAAATATTGCCAAAAAATTAAAAAATTGAAATAGCACTTTTTTTTGAGAAAAATATGAATGAGTTATTTCTATAAAAAATGAGCAATATAGAAAGGGTATAAACGGTTTTTAAACAATAAAATACATTTAAAAATATTCAATTTTATTGAGAAATTTTGTCAAATTAAACCTCTTATGAAAACGATTTTTTCATGATCAAAAATAAAATAATAATCAACTTATTGTCACCCCTTCAAAAAACTCACCAAAAATTGATATCAGAATATTTAATATCTTTTATTTATTTACTGTCAAACTAACAAACAAATTGAATTATTATCAAGATTCAATAAATGATTGTTAATGATTTTATTTATTTAAATAGTTTTACCACAATTAAGTTTGATAAAGATATTCAAAAATAATTTACCCCGCTCCCTTTTTTTTTGGAATTGGCTGGGATATAGAGATTACAACCTCACTCCACAAATTTGGACACACCCAAAATTAAAAACAGGCAAAAAAAAAAAAAACAATGTATTATATTTTTCCAAACTTAATATAAAACCACATTTAAGTTATTGAGTATTAATGTTTTTAAAAGTAATCAATTTTATCATACATAAAAGAAAAAAATAACCACGAAAAAATCAAAATGATTTTTAACTAATAAAAATTATCGCAAGTGGTACAATGAAAAATGTTGTATAAATATGCATTAGTCAATTATTTTATGAATTAGCCATCATTAATTAAACCAAAAAAGATTTTAAAGGGATAAATGTTTGGAGAAATAAAAAAAATAAATAAATTTTTAAAAATTAATCCACATTCCCCATAAATAATTTCTAAAAATGAAGAAAAAATAGACAAGTCAGAATTTCAATACATAAAAGAAGATTTAAACCCATTCAGTAATTATAAATTCTTGACTTTAAACATATATCCATAAAATTACCTTTTACAAAAAAAGATAATGGTACTATCAACTGTAAAGTAGAAAACTTAAAATTATTAGATATAAATCTAAATCAATTTAGAGAACTCTGATAAATCTATAGGGAAGGATCCAGAAAATTTAAAAAATATTAAGATTACAACTTTAACATTATTAGAAATAAGCAGTGGCTTTTCACAAATAATTTGAATGGGTAGATAGAATGGAAGATAAGGAAGGCAAGACATTATTTTTATTATTGGAAAAAAAAAGAAAATAATTAAAAAAAAAAAAACAGTTTTACATGAGTAAATAATAATTATTTGCGCAAAAATCAAAAAAAAAATAAAACAAATTGTATTATTTTAATAAAGACCCCACCTTGCTAATCATAGCCATAATAATGGTCTTAATTTTTATATGATTAAATTTTATGATCATGTATTTTCATTCGGGTTGATTATTGTTAAATTATTTTCATTATTTTTTTCTTTTTAATCAAATTCCCACAAAACTTGATATTTTTCGTCTTTTCTTTTCTTTTTTTATTTTCGAGTTATTCCTACTTTTATATTTCATTATCCCAGTATTAATCAGTAACTATTTGATCTTTTTCCTTAGTAATTCTTCTTATAAATATCAAGTAATCACATAGAGAAAAAAATATAAAAATTAAAATATGATTGTTTTAAAATCTTTTTCATAAACATCGATTTATTGGAGGTATTTATTTGATTTGATAAGCATCTATTTTCTGATCTAATTGAAAACTCTAAATAATTCAGAATCAAGGTTCAAAATTTATCATATTATCTTTTTCGTTTATAATAATTCAATCCTTTTGTTTACATGCTTTAAACAATATCCTTTGTTATACTATGTTTGGACTGATTTATATATATAAAGAATTTTGAAAACAAATTTGTCAAAAAATTTTTTTGTAAAATAATAATAAAAAAAAGTTCTAGGCAACTAATTATTTATTCCCATTTAAACACATCCAAATTCAAAAAAAAAAAAAAGAAAAAATAAATTATGTACAATAGATTTTAACTCGGTAGAATATTTTTTTCTTTATTCTTGATTTCAGCAAATATATCTAGTAAAATGATCTTTATTCTAAGGTCTTTAAAAGAAAAAATAAACTTTATTGAATAAAAACCTAACTTGGACAATTTTTTTTGGCTTGTTCCTTAATAATTTTCAGCAAACCCAGAAAAAATTTCTAGATCTAAAACCTAATTTAATAAAACTAAAAATTTAATCAAAAAACTTATGTTCAAAAAATTGAAGAATTTAAGATTCAACTCTGAATTGCTTTAGGTTAGTTTTCTTTTTAACGAATATAGTAATTAATAATATTTGGATTAATAAGTTTTTGTATCTTATAACACACAAAATATTATTTTTAGAAAGGTTTTACATTATTAAAATTCACAAAAATATAAAATTCAAAAACCTACCAAAAGATAATATTATGTCGAAGAGATCAAGAAATAAAAAAATGAATTTATTTTATTAAGAAAGTGAGTACAACTTATCATTTCGATAATTTTTAATCGGAACAACCTTACTGATAAAATATTTTTTGACTGTGATGAGATATTTAACTTAGAAATCAAAATAAATTTCGCTGCTTTATTTGTGAAAAGAAAACTAACCTAAAGTAAACTAGTGTTTAATCTTTAAATTTTTCTATTTTTGGACCATTTGTTTTTTATTAAATCTTTTATTTTTGAAAATTAAGTTTTGGATCTCAAAATTTGTAACAGTATGAGTGAAATTAATCAAATATACAACTAAAAAATAGACATAAAAAGTTGTGTATTTGAAAGTAGTATTTTTTTTTACAAAGCCTAATACGAAAGATCACCTTTTCTCATGAAATTAGATGAAAAAAAATATGAAAAAAAAAAAAAAAAAATTAAAACAAAGTCTATTTTCAAAGATTTTTTTTCTTTATCTTCTTAATTTGGAGGAACCCAAAAAAGTTATTACCTGTATTTCTCGTCAGCATTACTATTTATTATTATTTTATAAAACATTTTTGCAAAATTTTTTTTTAGAAAGTTGCTTTCGACGTACTTTTTATCAAAATAAAACCAAAATAAAGAAAAATGTTTCAAAAATTAAAGTAAAAGTACTGAATTCTTAAAGCAAATAAAAAATGATAAAAGATTCAATCAAAGAATCCGAAAAATAAGAAAAAATATCAAACAGATTCCGAATTATTTTGAGTTTACAATTTAATACTGAATAAATAATTATCATATCTAACAAATTCAATTCAAAAATCTTCATTTATAAAGAAAAATTTAAATTATAACTTATTTTCAGAACAAAAATATAAGAATTAGATTAATTAGATGAATTAGATGAATTAGATGAATTAAATGAATTAAAAGAAAATAGGATTTTAAAATTCATTTTACAAATTCTTTAGAATGAAAAAGTTATTGATTAATCTAAAATTCCAAGAAAAAGTATTTACCTGAAGAATTAAAATTAAAAACAAATAAAAGAGAAGTAATTATATAAAATATTTAGATATGATTAAGAAATAAATAATTTTTATTTATTTTTTCTTGATCATTTTTTTCATTTTTTATGATTTCCATTTTTTAATTGGTTGATAAATAAAATAAAATACATTATATGTCACTCTCATATTTATTAATATATTAAGTTATTTGGTGAAAGAAATGATTTGAAAAATTCAGTTACGTAGAAACTGTGACACTCAAAATTTATAAAAGGTACTTGCCCCCTTAATGCTAATTCCCAAAAAAAAAAAACGCTTTTTTGTAGAAAAATAAAAACCTTAATTTGAGAAATAGAACTACTTTTAATTGAAAAAACAATTGTAAAAAAATAGACACTGTGGACCTTATCTTATTCAAGTATAATTAACTTTTTTATCATTTTTTGTGTTTTACTTTATTGAATTTTTTCTCTTTATGCAAGATCCAAAAAAAGAAAATCAAGAAGAAAGCGAACCAATTTTTGGAAACGAATTACAATTTCTTGTTCTTTATTCAAGGACTGGAAACCCAATTTATTCTAAAAAACAAGACAACCAAATTATGAAACTTGGACCAATCACCACTTCACAAGAGCTCTTTTGTGATATGTACAAACAAAAATTTGCTTATGTGTGCTGTGGATCGACAAAATTTGTTTTTTATAATTACTCAACACTAAACTTTATTGCAATTAGTTCGAAAGAAACTGTGCATTTATTAAAACGGCTGTTAATAATCGTAAAGAATTTATTTTTCTTCAGATTTGGGCTAGAGTAAGGCAATCACATTTTTTTTTTTCATCATTTCACTTTTTTGTTATTTTTCTTCTTTTTTTTTGCACAAAAGAAAAAAAATCATTTTTTATTCATTTTATTCACAGCCTCAACAAGGGCTTTTTGCCTTCTTTCTTAAAATAGTCTCTTTCTCCAATACTTTTTGAAAAAAGACAAGTAATAATTTTTCGTTTTATTGGATTTTTTTTACTGTTGTTTGCTTTCACGAAATTCTGTTTATTTATTAAACGATCGTATTAAAACAATTCCAATTCCAATTCCATTGCAAAACCAAATCACAAAACAACTTTGTTCTTATATTTTAAATAATGATAAATTTTTGTATATTTGCACCAAAAAGGCATTATTTCGAATGTTTCAAAAAAAAACCTGATATAAGATATCGAATATTGTTGGAGTATTCCCAATTTAGATTACAAACTCCAAGAGAAAAACATTTGCCAACCGAGATAATAATTGAAGGTATTATAATTTTAGGAAAGATGAACTATTATTGGATCAATTTAATAACAAATTTACATAAAAAATAAAGAAAACGAGAATTTTATTATTAAAAATTTCCAAAATAGTGGAAGAATTGAAACAATATTCTATTTTTATTAATCGATCAGGATTTAAGAATTATACAAATTTATAAATGTTTAGAGGAATTAAAAATCTTAGAAAGTTACCTCTGGCCTAATTTGAATGTCAAACAATGGGAAAAAGTTGAAATTGATTTTGGGTTTTAATTTTAAGAGATTTTTGTACAAAAAATATCATTAATATGAATCTCTTATCAGAAAAGTAAATTAGGTGGATTATTTTGGGAGATATTGAAAATTTTTGAAATGGTTAAACCGGGTACTTTAAGGAAGTAAGTACATTTTACCATTTTGAAAAATTTTAATTGTGTGAGCCTTACTGAAAAATATTTTTTGAGTGGCCACAATGATATTGAAACTTTGGAACTAAATTCACCATTCACTGATCTATTTGTGAAAAGAAAACGAACTCAAAGTAATTCAGAGTTGAATCTTTAAATTTTTCAATTATTAAAACAATTTTTTTTAGATTAAATTTTTGGTTTTATTAAATTAGGTTTTGGATCTGGAAATATGTTTATACGGATGAGTGAGATAAATCAAACAGTAAACCAACAAAATCGGACCTCGAAAACGTGTGTCTTTGAAACAAATATTTTCTTTTCGAAGACCAAACACGAAAGATCACCTTTTCAAATAAATTTGTTGAAATCAAGAATGAAAAATGTAAAAAAAAAAAATCAATAAAAGCCTATTTTTGAAGATTTGTTTTCTTTGTCTTCTTAATTTGTATGAATCCAAACAATTTATAACATTGAATTTCTCGCCCCATTACTATTTATTATTATTTTACAAATAAATATTTTTACAAATTTGCTTTCAAAATTCTTTTTTCAAATATTATTATCAAAAAAAAACAAAATAAAGTATATTATTTCAAAAATTGAAATAAAGGAGTTGAATTCTCGGGACCAAAAAACAATGACAAAAGATTCAACCCAAAATAAAATAAAAATTTAGAAAAAATTTCAATCAGATTCAGAATTATTTTTAGTTCTCATTTTAATGGAAAATAAATAATCATAAAATCTAATAAATCCAATCATTAAATCTTTATTTCTGAAGAGGAATTTCAATAAATATCCATATTTTCTTATCCCAATCAAGAATTAGATAAATTAAATGAAAATAGGAATATAAAATCAATTTAGAAATTCTTTAGAAATAAAAAATAATTTGTTTCTCAAAAAATTTACAAACAAAAGTATTTCCATAAAGAATTAAAAATAACTGTTGAGAGAAAAATGCTGGACAGAGAAAAATAGTTGGGCAGCAATTTTAATTGGGAACATTACTGAAAATGATTTTTAATTTCTTTTTTTTCTGAAATAACTAAAGAAAATAACAATAATATACTTATTAGAATAGTGATTAATGTAATTCTACTTTTCCAAAACCTTATCTCTTATAATCTAAAGCAAGTTTAAAAATTACCAATTTCAGAATTAATAGTAAACTTTACTAAAACTTGGATTTTTGTTAAAATAGCATGATCTACTTTATTTATCAACCATCCAAATGAGTATTCTACACAAATCATAGATTAATGAACTTGTAACACATTTAAACCTGGATTTATATAAAAGTCGCCCCATTATCAATAGTATTTGATTTTCAATTTTACGAATGTTCCCGATTAAAAATGGTGTCCAACAATTTTTCTGTGTCCAAAATTTTTCTCTCAGCAGTAAAACCAAATTAAGAAGAAGTAATTATATCAAATTTTACAGATAAGATCAAGAAATAAATGATTTGTAATTATTTTTGATCCATCAATCTTTTCATTTTTTTGAATTCCATTTTTTAGTTGGTATGAAAATATATTATACTAGGATATATTCCACTTTCGTATTTATTAAAATGTCAATATATTTTAGTTAAAGAAACGATTTGAAGAATTCAGTTTCACATAAAAAACTGGCACTCAAAATTTGAAAAATGTACTTACTCCCTTAAGGAGGAAGTTAACCTTATTTGAATACAAATCGGAAAAAAAATTCTCCTTCTTTATTTTTTTTTCTTTTTAATAAAAGAAATATATTAAAACTTGTTCTCTTCTTTTTATTTGAGTGTTCCTTTTATATTGTTATACTATTGAATTATTTTTTATTGATGAACTCAGAATACTAAACGAAAGGAATATTCAAGTATTAAAAAAAAGAATCTGAAATGAAAATTTTGCACTTTTAAAAACACAAAAAAAAGTATTCAAAAATTGAAAAAAATTAAAAGGTACAAAATTGGGGCTACTGCAAAATTTAAAATCAATTAACACCCCCTTTCTTCTCATTTTATAAAGCACATTTGTTTTAGGTTAAGATAAAGAAATATATACATTATTAACCCGTCTCAAATTTTAAAGTGCATATTTTATTAAGCACTTGAAAAAATGTAACGAATTAATTTTTTAATAAAGAGTATATTTAAATTTGTTATATTAAGGAAGTGGGTAAATTTTACCATTTTTGAGTGTCACTGGTTATGCGAAACTGATTAATTCAAATCATTTCTTTAACTAAATAAATGAATGTTTTTTAAAAAAGAGGATGGGGGTGGGGTTACACAACTATATCACCAGATTGGAAAAGTTTGAAAATATTCTTTTTTCATAATTATTTGTAAAGTAGTTGGTAAATGTCAATATAATTCTTTTCAGAACTGTATTAAAAACCTTTTTATTACACATTTTTTGAATGATTTTATAAACTAAAATTGAATACTCTGCACAAGTGTCAACATTGTGTCTCTGTTTAAATAGTTTCTGGGTTTATCACTCTGTATTAAATGTTAGAAAAAATCACTTAATCTGTTAAATAGAGAATTTTGAAGTGAATAAATCCATGTCTTCTCAGTCAAACAGTGGATAAACAACACATTGTCATTAGAAGTATTTTAAACACAATTTAGTTTTCTAAAATTTTTAGATTTTTCTTTGGTAAAAATCAATTTATAGAAGAAATTACTCATGGCATTTCACGTACTAGAAGGTACAAAAAACTTCAATTAAGAGTTGTGTATTTTAAGTAATTCTCATTAAATTTATCCAACAAATAAGTTTGCATGGGTATAAAATAGATTTCGAAAAAAATAATAAAAATGAAATTTAAAAAATGTTCAGGCAGACTTATTCTTTAATTAAAGCTTACGATACTCATTTAAAATATCCGTTCTCTATTAAAAATTTTTATCACCCTTTACACGAGATTATATATAAGTAGTTTCTTCTAAAAATAAATATTTATCAAAAAGACTCGAAAAATATTGAAATAATATTCCCAGTGTGTACATTAAATAATTACTTTTTTATATTAATTTCCTCATTTTTTCTTCTCTTTTAATTATTGTTTAAAAATTAATGTAATTTAACAAAAAAAAAAATAAAATAAAATAAAAAAGTGTTATGAAAAAAGTACTTGTTGATGGGGTTTTATCGAATGGCCAATCTTTAATTTCGCCCTTACTGGATAATTTAATTCGTCTAAGTAGAACCAATCAATCATTCTTAGTCCAGGCAAATTGCTTTGAATTCCATAAGAATGTTATTTCCCAAGTTGAAGAAATTTTACAAAAGGTTTTAGATTCAAATGAGGAAATAGAAATGGTAATTGTTTTCCAAGATACCAAATTAATTGGATATGTTCATACAGAAAGTATTGAAATCTTAAATTCAAAGGATATATTTTTGCTGATTGTTTATTTACAAAGTTTGTTTTATAATCCAACAGATATAAAAAAAACAACAAAATCAAACGATCAAGAAGAAGAATTGAAAAAAAATACAAACGAAAAAGAAATTGAAATTGAAAAAGAAAAGAAGAAAGACGACAAAATAAATGATTTATCAAACCAAAAAAAAGAAGAAAATGAGAAAGTAGAAAACGATGATAATTTAATTATAACCAAAAGGTAATTTTATTATTATTATTTATTTATTTATTTTTATTTATTTATTATTCTTCATTATGAATGATATTAAATCTTTAGAATGAAAACAATTCTATGAATAATGTGAAAAAAAATTAAATTTGTTTCAAAAAAGTGGTCAAAAGTTTGAAATTCTGAATCTTAAACGATTTTCTATTTGTTTAAATCAAAATATTTTTCTTTGGTGTAATAAGATTAAAACAAAAAAATCTTTTCAAAAATTAAATAAATATTAATAAATTGAATTCTAACGTAAATTGTTGATCAACATCTATTTTTTAATATTAAAGTAGATCTGTAAAAAAAAAAAAAAAAAAAAAAAGCAGGGTATGAATATTGATTGAACCATTGCCTATTGATGTGTATTTCAAAATATATTCATCAAAAAATTTCTTTAATTACTCCTTTCTCTCAATAAAAATAAAGATATTCATCAAAATATTTCCAAAAAATGAAAGAAAAAGAAAGTTACAATCTTGTGATCTTCTAATTTTTTATTTTGTAATTAGTGTTTCGACTTATGAAATGGATGAGTTACCCTCATTTAAATAATTGGTTAATTTGTGCCTATATTTTTTTAAATCCAAATTTAACATATTTCCAAGATAAAACTAAAAAAACTAACCTATTATTTTTATTAACAATAAAGTTAATTCTTGAAAATTGTATAAACATATTTTTAGTTTAAGTTAGAAAGTCTTTACTTTGAAAAAAAAAATATTTTGTTATTATTTTTTAATTACTAATCTAATATTCCAATTCTCAGTGTATCAAATAAAATTAATCAAAGTGTAGGTTAAATAAATCTAAATTTGATAGAGCGTTTAACAAAAGTTTACAGATGAAATGTAGATCTATTTTAGCAAAATTTTTTTCTTTAAAGTTTGAAAAAAGTCATTTTCTGATTTTCAAAAACTGAAAATAAATGACAAAAAAATTTCAATTTTGAAAAATTTTTTTGACAAATCGTTTGGACTTAAACACAAGAATAGTTAATAACAAAACAAATAATTTTTGGAATCAAAAAGATTGATTTTAAATTTTGAGGAGAAAATTAGGAAATTCCCAAATATCTTTTAAGAAAATTGGATTTGAAAAAATCAAATTTCATCTTATAACAAAAGCACTAGTTCTAAGTAAAATTTGAAAACGACTTTAAAACTTTAATATTTATAACTATCTTTCTTTACAGTAATACAAATATTTTTCAATTTGTTGAATGTATCATTTTTTCGTAAACCAAAAGAATTATCTCAAAAAAGAAAAAAAATCTTTACATTAATATTCCTGACAATAAAGACTTTTTATGGTATAATAATGTAGGAAATAGTCATAAAAATAGTAAAAACTTTTTATATTGTAATAAATAAAATGAATTTAATGATTTTTTTATTCAGAAAAAATAGAAAAAAAATTTGATTAAACTGAAAAATTTTTCTTTTCTGGGTTTCTAAGTTGATCATAATTTTTTTGCAATTTATATAAGGTATTTCCAAAAAAGTGGGGCATTTTTTTTTACATTTCATAAAAAATAATCTTTTTCAGTGAAGGTATTCATTAATAAACTATACCAAATTAAGTTTAATATTTATACTTACTGAATCAACCACTTATGTATTTAATTCAAAGTATGTTAGTTGAAATATTCCCAAAAAATGAAAAAAAAAGAAGCACTTTTTTGGTTAAAGCAATGTACGACCAATTTCAATCAAAAACCGGAAATATGGAATGCGAACAAATGATTTTTTAACCACGAAAACGCAGTTATATGTTTTTAATTATATTGTAAATTTTGTTGGGATTATACATGTTATGAAAATATTTTTTTCGATCAAAAAGAAAATAATAAACACCAATTTTCACCATAAAAAAATATCCGATAAAATCGAGATCATAAATTTTAAAAAAATTTATTTCTGCAATACAATACTAATAAACAAATTGAAATATTATCAAGAATCTATAAATGGTGGTTAATGATTTTATATATTTAAACACTTTTTTGAATTATAAGTTTACTAGGGATATTTTAAAATAAATTTGCCCCACATTCTTGGAAATAGCTTATATATAATTTTGTAAGTTTATAATATCACCAATAACATATTTTAATATTTTGGCCTGTTATTGTGAAAAGTTGGTCCCTTAAACACTTTTTTTGTACAAAACAAATATACAACAAAATTCAAAAAAAATGGTCAATATGTTAAGAATCCAAACGATTTTTGAAACAATAAAACACATTTATTGTTTTTCCTTCACTTTGAAAATTTTATCAAGATTAAATCTTTTGGAAAAAATCAAAAATATGGTAAAAAAGAAAAAAATAGCCACCAATTTTCACAGCTAAAAAATATTAGATAAAATCGAGATTCAAAAACTTTAATATCTTTTATTTATGTAATACAATATTAAGAAGCAAATTTAATTATTACTGATAAATTGCAATTTATGTTTGGAAATTTTTACTTGATTTTTCCTTTTTGAAATTATTCTGATCAAACTTTGAATAAAGCATTTTATGTTGTCAAGTGTTAAGAAACTCTGTAAAATCAGTTGTTCTTCAAAATTTTCTTTGTTCTGGACTGTTTGATAAGTAACAGTTCAAAGATTTATCAAAATGGATATTGAACGTAAAATTTTTTGAAATTTATTAGAATTTATCAGTATGTAGAATCAATGTATATTAAATTTTACTATTTAAATATACACAATTGGGTTTAATAAAGATATTTTCAAATAAAGTTACCCTGCTTTTTATAAAATGGTTATATAAGGTATTTCCAAAAAAGTGCTTATTTTTTTTTTACATTTCATAAAAAATCATCTTTGTTGGTGGAGGTATTTGTCAATTGATAATACCAAATTAAGTTTAATATTAATACCGATTGAATAAATGGATAAGGTATTTATTTCAAAATATGTTGGATGAAATATTTCCCAAAAATGAAAAAAAATAGCACTTTTTTAGGAGAAAACAATGTACGACCAATTTCAATAAAAAAACTGGAAATATGGTAAGGGTACAAATTATTTTTTTTAACAATCAAATGCAGTTATATGTTTTCAATTCTATTTGAAATTTTGTTAAGGTTAAACAAGTTATGAAAACCATTTTTCGATCAAAAAGAAAATAATAAACACTAATTTTCACACCTGAAAAATATCAGATAAAATCGAGATTAGAAAATTCAATATCTTTTATTTCTGTAATACAATACTAATAAAAAAAATTGAATTATTACCAAGAATCAATAAATGGTAGTTAATGATTTTGGATGTTTAAATACTTTTTTGAAGATTGGGTTTAATAAATATATTTTAAAATAAATTTGTCCCACTTTTTTGGAAATATCTTATAGATATATATATTGAGTCTTCATAAACTCAAATTAGAAATATATATATATATATATATATTGGATTTAAATTAAAGACTCTTTTTAGAAACGATTCATGTACTATCTTCAATTATACCAGTCAATACTTAAAAATAATAGATGTTACCAAATTAAAAAACAATTAAAAAAACTTTTTAAAGGGATTTTTTTCAAAAAAAAATATAGACTAGAATTTAACTAATTAAAAAAATTTTCTTTTCTTTTTGACTAAATCTTATTATAAAATTTACATATATGAAATAATTAGTGAAAAAAATGATTTGGATAGCAAGTCAAATAACCAAAATACAGAAAAAAACAATCAATCTTTTAAAAATGAAGACCTGGATGAAAAAAATGAAAATATTGAACAAGAAGAAGAGGGAAACAAAAAAATAGATAATGAAACCGAATTACAAAAAAGCAACAAAATCAAAGATTTTTTAGAAATTTTATTTTTAAGAACAAAAAAAAAAAAAAAAGATAGAGAAAAATATTTGATATACTCAAATAAAATTAATCAAGATACTTTTATTTTATTTATCAACAAATATAAAGAAGTTTTACCAGAAAACATTGAAAATGAAAAAACAAAATTGAGAAAATCCGTTGAAATATTTGAAACAGAAAAAAAATCAAAATTTTCATTTTTACCCCCATTAATATCAATTGTTTCATTTGAACAAAAATTCCCAGGCTTGGTACATTTTATTCTTGTAGACAGATTAAACAATAAGGTATAAATTGATATTTTTTTTAAAGATTTATTTTCTTATATAATATACTCTGATTCTATTTATCAAAATTTTAATTTAATCAATTATTTCATATAACAGAAAGATGTTTTTAATCCAATGGGCAAAAAATAGTTAAAAAAAAAAAAAACATAATTTTTGAATTTAAAATTTGAAAATAAAAAGATCTTTATATGTAATAAATTGTTAGATTATAAACTCCTTTTAAGGTTTAGAATCTCTGTAATTTGAAAAAAAGATTATCTTGTGTAGTGTGTAGTGACTTGTTAATTTTATTTTTATCTGATCGATCTTGTACTTGGTATGGGTTTCAATAGTGTTTCAAAATGGCAATTTTATACAATTTATTTTTTTTTTTTTTCTGAAATACAAATTGAATCTGTAAGACCATATATATATCAGAAGGTAAGTTATAAAAAAAAGTTATTTGTGGGTTTTTGATTGAAATTTTTAATTATGTTGAGGTTTTATTTGGAGCTTTTAAAAAACAATTTTTTTTTTTCTTTTAGTTAATCAACTAAAAAGTAAATCAAAATTTTCTTCTACAACCCAAAAATCTAAATTTATTCTTAAACACCTACCAATCTATTAACCTTACACTCTTCGATTCGGATTTCGGAAAAAAAAAAATAAAATAAATTGTACAAAATTGTCATTTTGAGCTACTATTCAAAACTATACCGAGTACAAGATCAATCAGATAAAAATCAAATTAACAAGTCGCCCCCAATACAAGATAATATTTTTTCAAATTTCAGGGATTGTAAACCTTAACTCAAAGTTTTCTAGACAAAAAATGATAAAATCACTTTTTTTTTTTTTAAAGAACTGACCAAAATTCGATTCTTTAGAAATAAGAGAAATAATAAACTTACGATTAGAGTCAATAATCATAAAGGAAATACCTGTAAAAATTATAAATTTAAGAAAAAAATAAAATGTTAAAAATATTTCTCAGCCTCTTTCATTGAAAAAACGTCTGTGCAAAATTTCTCAATTTTTTTGGAAAATTAAAATTGTTATCAATAAGATTTTTTAATGCTGAATATTGTTATTTTAAAAGAAATTTTGAGGTCCCAATTTTCTTGATATTTAATTGAGTTTTTAAATTTTTTTTTTCGAATTTTCTTTGGAGAAAAAAAATAAGATAAAAAAGAAAAAAAATCAAAAAAAAAAGATGCAAAAAGCAAAAAACAAAAAAAAAAAAGAAATTTACTAAATCCGAAAAAATGATTCTGATCTAAAAAGTGATAATTGTATTTTGAGAAGAATATATAACATAAATCATAAAAATTGTTTTTATTTTTCCAATCAAACTGGGTGAATTTTGACAGAAAAGGAGTTTAAAAGGGAATTATCATAAAGAACAAAAGTATTTTCAATACTGAAAATTTAAATCTTGCCAAAAACAAAAAAATAAAACTTTATCGTGTTTTTATATTCTCACATGCTTATATTTCTTCAATTTGGAGTAAAACACTTTCTTTCAATCCAAAATAAGTTCAATCCAATTTATTTCGATTTTTAGTTGTTGTATAAGCAGTTATATTTACCAAAGTGGTGGTTTTGTTTGTACTTTTAGTAAAAATTACTCATTTTAATCCATATAATAAAAAAAAAAAAAAAATCAATGAGATCACAAAAAGCGCCAAAGAGTGGCAATACGAAATTGGCATGGTTTTATTCCAAATGAAAATTCACAGAGATTTTAATTTTAATTGAGTGTCACCCTTTGGCGCTTTTTTTCTAAAAATGTCTTCGTTTTTTATTTTTAGTTTTGAGGTGGCTATCAAACCTCAAATACCGATTTTTTTTTGATTGGAATTAAGGACTGATAAAAAAAAGAACTAGTTTTTTTTTTTCATCTTAATTGCTAGGCCTTATCTTTGAACAAAAATAAAAACAATTTTAATCTCTAATATTTTTATTTAGATTTTTATAATTATTTAATTTACCAAAATATTAAACATTTTTATCTTTAATAAACTTTATCGTGTTATAAATTGCATTATTAAATATAATACATAATTTCCATCATTTTTTTTTTCTTTTTTTTTCAATAAAGGTATTCTAATTTAAATCAAATGTTTAGGTATAAAAGCAACAACTCCAGAGTTTTACATCTTTTTTTTATTTCAACTTTTTTGGAAAGTTCTTTTCCAATTTTATTCCAAAAAAATTAGGAAAAAAATAAAAACTAATAAAAAAAAAAAATTCATTGAAAGATCTCAATGACAAAACAAAAGTTACTTGGAATAGAATAATAGTCACTTGAAATCCCAAGTAAATTAGATCTTGAACCAGATAGTAACAATAATTATTTTTCCACACTTTTGCTTTTTTATTTTTTTCGATTTGTTTTTGGTACGTAATTGTTTTGGAATTTTTTTTTTAATTATTGTAAGGCCTATGGTTGATAAATAAATACGTGCCATTCTATTCAGTTTCCAAAAAAAAATTTGTAATTTAATTTTTCTTTCATGAAAAAAAATTGTTCAATAATTTTTCGTTTACTAACTAAAATTTCTTTTCTTTTTTTTTTAACAAAATTTCAACTTCTGTTTTATTGTGTTTTTAAAATTCTTCCATTAATAAATCTCGAGTGGGTGAATTTTTTCCCTTTTTTAATTCTCTGGATTTTAGACCAATTTGCTTCGTAAAATAGATTACTGTTTTTTCATGCTTGAAAAAAGACTAAAAAATAAATGATTTTCAAAATCCAGATTTTTTCCTTTTAAACTCGAAATCTTCCTTAAATTTTATAATTATTTCAACTTTTTAAATTTCTTCTAATCTATATAAATAATGTTTTCCTAATCAATTTATCTTTTTTTTTTTTTTTATTAATCCTTATATAGATTTATTCACCATCAATTGATCAGGAGACAAAGGGTGGTAAATTAATAAAAGATTTAGTTTGGGATCTTTTTTCTAAATCACAAAATTATTTAATGAAAGGGTGTAGTTCGATGGTTTTAAAGGTAAACAAATGGTGTTATTCTTATAATTTATGGTTCGAAGATCAAAACCAAAATGTAATCCCTATTCCAAAAAATCTGCCGTTAGATGAAATCGATGATAATAAAGACTTTTATGAAAATTTGAGTGTTAAACTTGGTCTTGGTAAGAAAGTTAATTGCTGGGAATTATTTACCCTTTATCTTGGAATATTGCCTTATGAAATTTGCATTGACTTTAATTGGAGGTTATATAAAGATATATGTGACCGGGTAATTGAAGATTAATGTAATAAAAATATTATTATAATCAATAAATAAGCAGAGATGGTTTTATTCTTGAATTTTTTAAAACAATGATTATTAACATTATAATTTTGTTAAATATGATTTATATACATAAATTTAATTGAATTAGCATCATTTTCAATTTTCTATTTATTTTCTTATTTTTTTTTAAATTCAGTTTATTTTCTTGATTGTTTTTATTTCTTTATTATTTCTTTTTTTGAATAGTTTTTTAAATCAAATATTTATTTATCTCTTATTTCTCTTTATATTCTTTTTTTTTTTTACAGATTATTTAGTGTTTTTATTTTTGTTATTAAAAAGTAAAAGGTAAATAAGAGTAATGCCTAATGGACAATTTTTCAAAAAAAAATAAATGAAAATGCAATTGATCGATATTATAAACAAAGATATTCTCAAAAAATTTTTACAATGAAGAAAAATTCTGGTTTTTATATAAACTTTGTTACTGTCAAAGTTGCCCAAAAAAATTTTCAAATATCATTTATTTTTTTAGAATTGACCTTCTAGGAATAAATAAGAAATAAAAAGAATAATACACATTAGAAAATTGTTGATATCCTTATGAATTAAATTTAATCACTCAATAGATTTTCTCAAAAATTAAAAAATTATATTTCTTAGGGCAATATTGAGCAAAACAACAATGTTCTTGTTTGTCATCTCAATTGAAGATCAAATAAAATTCGAATATTAATGAATATATTTTCTTTTCATTCATTTTCTCTTTTTAGTAAACTTTAGAATAACCTATTTTTACTTAGTGGTTATCGATATTGAAATAGAAAAAAATAGGAAAAACAATTAGATATCAATAAAAGATAAAAAAAAAAAAAAAAGTGAAACTCGAAAAAATAAAAAAATGATTTCAATTTTGAAATTAGTAAAAAATAATTTTATTCTCCTAATATCAAGCAAAACACTTTAAACACGTGTATTCCATCCATATTGCAACTTGGACTATTTGAATGGAAATTGGTTTAGTTCAAGGTTGGAATTTTGTTGTTTTCAATCATAAAAATTTGTTAAAAAAAGTATCAATATAAAATACTAGAGAATATGTTTCAGATCAATCACAAAATATCAAAATTAACTGTTGATATAAAATTGGCCCAATTTGTGATAGTTAAAAGATGTATATCTTTTTCCTTTATTTTAATTAAACTCGATTGGTATTTTCGTAATAATTATTAGGTTAAATTATACCCAATAATTTGAAATTTTAAATATTATTTCAAAAAATTCTTAAAATGATAAGTGATGATTCTCCATTTCTAGGTTGGTGTTGTTTCTAGAACAGTTAGCAGAAATGTGAGGGGAGTGAGTTTTCTCGGAAATTTATTCATTAGTTGGCTTTTTAATGTTGTGGTATGCGATACCTAGTAAAATATTTGTAAACAAAAAAGGAAAATATTTATCAATGAAAATTTTAAAATAATCACTTTTATATTTGATTTAAATTATGTTACCCAAATCTAAAGTATTGGAAAATCTCAAGAAAAATAAAAATATTAATTTCTGAAGTTATTTTTGGAAATAAAAACTTTTTCCAAAAGGTTTACACTTCATATTGTTATTGAAAGTGGTTTTACCCATCTTTAATTGGTTTTTATGTAGATATTAATTATTGATTTTTAGAGAAAAATTATTTTTTTCCAATAATTAGTTTCTTTTCCTTTTTTCTTTTGTTTATTGATTTATTTCTAAGCAATTCTTTTTTTTTTTTTTTCATTTTTTTTCAATTTCTGATTCTTTTCTTTTTAAGATTTTTTTATTATATCAATTTGAAAACAAATAGGATCTTAGGTTATACCCAGTAATATTAAGAAATGTGAGATCATACCATGTCGATTAAAATATATTTTTATTTATTCACAAAAAAAGTTTCAAATTAACTTTTTTCATTGAAACCTCATTAAGAAAATAAATACTCTTTTCAATAATTGGGGTTTGTTTGTTTTTTGTTTTCTTTTTTAGTTTTTCATTTTATGGTGAATAATTTTTAAAATATCTTACTTTTATTTATTCGGGGTGATTAAAAAGAGGGTTTTTAAGCGGCATTAAATATTAGTTATTATTGGAGATTTAATTTTTTTTTTTTTTTTTTGGTTTATTATTTTGATTGAATCCGAATTTTTTAAATATAATTTTGTGAGTTCCGAGAAATATTGTTTATGAAAAAAGTTAGAAGAGGGAAGTTAAAATATACAAAATCATAATTTAGTATTCTCAAAGTTGGTTGCTATAACGTTACCAATGCTACCGGGAAATTTTTTAAATATCAAATTTTGATGTTTTTATCGATTTTTAAAAAATTTTAGGGAAGCTTTAAATAGACTGTAAGAAAATATATAAGAATAAAAAGAGATTGCATAAACAAATCAAGATGATAAATTTTAATCCCATTCTAGAAAAGTCTTTGGTTAAAGATTTATCAAGAAAACACTGGTGTTGAAAATAAAAAGTAATTGAATTTCAGTAAGATTATCATTTTTTAAATACAGTCGGTTTCACTTTTAAGGCACAAACTTTCAACGAAATTTAAGGCAAAATAAAAATCTCAAATTAAAGCACAAAATTCAAATTCTAGTAAAATAAATTGAAAAAAAAAATTCAAAATTTTGAGCCTTAATTTGAGATTTTTTTGTGCCTTAAATTTTGTTGAAAGTTTGTGTCTTAAAAGTGAAACTGACTGTACTGAAATCTTTTGATTTCATTTTGGATTTCATGTTTAACTAAAAATATCACATAATAAAAAAGAGATCAATATATATAAAAAAAAGAATCCAGTTGATAAATTATGATCTGTTGTATGAGGGTTAAATAGAAAAATGGCTAAAAGAAGTCAAAACTTTTTCTCATATATTATTACAATAACTGTAAAATCTAAAATTTGAGTTAACATAAGGACGAAATTGTCGTAAGAAATTTAAAGCAAACAACATTTTGGGAAAAACAGTAAAACGGGAAAAAAGTTTAAACATTGTTTTTAATTCGAAACCAGTATTGAAACCTAACTGAAAATGAAAAGTAAGAGATATTCATAATAAAAAATAAAGGATATAAACACAAAATGGAGGACTCAAGACACTAACAGTTTTTTTAACACTAGCTTCTGTTTGAGTTTTGATTCATTGATCAATTATTAAATTTGTTGAAAAAATTGACCTTTTTTATGTATCTCCAAAACCAAAAACCGATTCTGTGAAAAGAGAATGTCCCATTTCCATTTGTTAATATCTTTGTTATAATAAGGTAACGGATTAATTTTTCCAGTTACAGTCAGTTTCACTTTTAAGGTACAAATTTTCAACGAAATTTAAGGCACAAAAAAAATCTCAAATTAAGGCACAATATTCAAATTCTAGTAAAAATAAATTGTAAAAAAAATGATTACAAATTTTGTGCCTTAATTTGAGAGTTTTTTGTGCCTTAAATTTCGTTGAAAGTTTGTGCCTTAAAAGTGAAACCGACTGTAAGGATTCTCCGAATTTTATTCTCTGTGGGTACTATAATTACATATCACAAGTAAAATAAAACATTTGATTGATTATATCTTAAAGGAAAGCCAAAATATTCCTATTTTAGGATTTTTGAGGAAAATTAAAAAAAACAGTTTTTGATCAAAAACTTGTATGACTTTTCAAACAAAACAAGGTAAATTTAAAATCGATTTTTTTTACCCCTTGGAAAACTTTCACTCCGGATTAAATTGATGTATGTTTATTCCCTTACCTTTTATTCGATAATACTTGAATATAAAGTGGAGGGACTGTACTCCAGAGACTTTTGGATTTTTAATTTTTAGTTGAAAAATTATTGAAATTTTGTAAAATTTTAAAATTTGGAAATGATCTTGACTCTTTTATATTTTCATCCACAAATTTGGTTTCGATGGTTAAAATGGTTAAAAGAGTTTTTTATTTTTTTTTATTTTACAATTTTTAAATATTTTAATTTGACAAAAAATTTGTTTTTAATTTTGTGAAACAAGAAATAAGATTTTTAAAAACTAACTTCAAAAAGGCTGAAAACCTTTTACTTTCAAATTTCTTTGGTTTGGAAAAAAAAAAGAAACCAAAAATCATTTGCGAAACTCCATTATCAAATTCAAAAAATCCCTTGATGTGGAAAACAAAAACTTTTTTATTACCAATCTGAACAGCACAGCCCATTGAAATTTTAGATGGGAAGAGAAAAGGAATTAGAAAGTTTGGTATTTTGAATGATATCACATACCAATAATAGTCACTTTCAAAGGCACTCTCATAATCGACTAGAAATAAAGAAACCCAAACTACCTTCCTATTGTAAACAAGCTGATCTCTTCACTTATCACATTTACAGTCAGTTTCACTTTTAAGGCACAAACTTTCTACAAAATTTAAGGCACACAAAAAATTCCAAATTAAGGCACAATTTTTCTGGATTTTTTTTTTCTCAATTTATATTCCCAGAATCTGAATTTTTGTGCCTTAATTTGGGATTTTTTTTGTGCCTTAAATTTCGTAGAAAGTTTGTGCCTTAAAAGTGAAACTGACTGTACTAAAATTGAGAGAAGACACAGCACTAACCCAAACATACAAAAACCCCAAAACAAAGGGGAAAAGGAAACAGAATGGGTTTATTGATCCCAAAGATTGCAAAATTGAAAAAGTTCAGAAACCATTTCCCTACACTTTCATTTTGAAACACCAACGAAACAGAAATCTATCCCAAAATAAATAAATAACAAAGAATCTGGATTTAGACCAACTGCAATGGGAAGAAAGGTAGTGGATTCTTAATTTTGAAGAATCGTTGGAGAGAGGTGTGGTTAAAATGACAAAGATGTTAAAATTTATCAAAAAATGGGTTTGCCTTTCTCACTTTTTTTGAAAGAAAAATCTTATTTTTTCGAGTTAAAAAGATCTATTTACTCAACCAGATTTTAAGTTTATAAATATGTTTTTACACACCAAACGAGTATTCACAGATCATGAAATTCGGAGAATCCTTAATTTGTTTCTTCATCAAATTAATTTTAGTATTCCTTTGTGGTATTGTTTTCAATTAAAAAACCTGTTGTGAACTTTTTTTCCTGTTTCACTTTTTTTCTAAAGTGTTTCCCACCAAGTAGAAATTTTGATCTCAAGGCCTTTGAAATTTCATAAAGCTTAAAAGAGAAGAAGCTGGCTTATTATTGTTTACCCAATTTTTTGTAACAACAGCTGGTTTCTAAAATTTAAAAACAACTCATCATTTTGAATTTCTTTTGAGTGAATTTTTTTCCATAAATAAAAAAAATCCTTATCAAAATAAAATACAAAAATATTTGATAAAATTAATCAATCCAGTTGAGAATCACAAATTAATTATTCACTCAAACCGCCAAACACAAAACCATCACTAAACTTTTATTTTCTCACATATATCTGAAAATAACAGAAATGAAAATTATAATCGTAACCACAAAAAAGTGACTTAATAAGAAATAAAACAAGGTTTTTTTTATCGGAACATAAGTATTCAAACACAAAAGGGTGAACAGTCTCTTTTTTTGTCATACAAAATGGGATAAAATCATCATTTCTTGAAAGTTTCTATTTTTCTCTTGATTGGCTTTTTTCCAAATTTTGGTTTGTATTTAATTACACTCCCTTAAGATGATAGAATTACCAACTGCACTGAATGTAAATTTATCAATAATGTCAATTATTGTTATTGTTGGTGCAACTGTTGTAAGCGTAGCAAAATTTTTATTTACGATCTTCAAATTATCCAAAACACATCCCTTACTCCTGGCTGTAAGCTTTCTCTCATTGGGGTGGTTTTATTGTTATTCAATGATTTCTGTGGTTATTGGGTTTAAGCCAGATGGGGCTTTGCAAACATTAATGAGAGGATCCTTTGTCTTGGGTGCGATCTTAATGGGCACAGGCCCATTTATCATCCTGTGTCCGACTCGCCCAACCTTTACAAAACTACACACAATGGCGATCAGGAGGACAGAGCCAAACCCAAAACTAGATAAGCACCCACTTGGCGCTGCAATTTTCTTTTTGATTCTTATTGCTCAAGTTTTTATTGAGTATTCTCTTGTTTATGTTTTAAACAATGTTTTGAAGGTAAAAATCATTCTTCAAAGTTTTTAAGAAAAATAAAAAACAAAAACACAAGACAAAAGACAAAAACAAAAGACAAAAACAATAACAAAAAAAAAAAAAAAAAAAAAAGAAAAAAAAAAAGGAAAAAATATTTAAACAAAAAGTTAGAAAATTTCAACCATTATTTCTTATTTTTTTGTCCGACCTTTTTTCAATCTGTTTCAAAAGAAATTATTTCTTGTTGTTAGTTTAAATTCAAAAAAAGAATTCAACCAAAACATTCATACTAAAACTCTTTATAACTTGGAAAAAAAAAAAAAAAAAAAAAAAAAAAACAAAACACAAAATAGCTTGACATTAGATTTATTTTGGGTATTACTGTTGGATATGGATTGGTAATTTCCTTTTTTTTAGTGGGACTATTTTCAATTTTTTTAAAAACAGAAGTGATTTACCGAGGCATTAACATGCTTGACAAGATCAGATCCAACATCTTGATAAAAAGAAAAAATATCTTGTATTCAAAGGTCTGGAATGTGCTGCATTTCTTATTATTTCTTATTGTCTTTGTTTTGATCTATGTCCTCATTGGTGTTGTTTTTCACACTGAAGAGACCTTGCTAGACGACGAAGACTCGAGTGAAACACCAAATAGGGGGTGCCATATTTTCCTCTTTGCATTAAATTCTGTTTTAGCGTTGATCGTCAGTTCACAAGTAATTAGCTTGTCCTTCCACCCGATCAAGATCGGGTACATTGAAACTGCACAGGGCTCTATGAGCACAAGCCAAATCAGGTATATTGCGATCGCACGGAGCAGCGATCGAAGTGTCTTATTCAAAAGCCACAGGATCAGGGACAACCAAAATAAAGAGATTAAAGGCACCATTTTATACAACATCAAAACGGCCCCGTCACACAACGGGTATACACATATCGAAACATACGATTCTTGGGGGAAGCTTTACCAAGAAAACGATTCCAAGTGTATGTTTTTTGTTGGCACCGGGAGGTTTTATAATGAAGATTCTGCATTTTTATTTTTAGATCGAGTACGGGAATATAGCACTAGCAAATATTATAAGTTTTCGGGGTTTGAATTATATCCATTTAACGGATGGAAAAACGATTGTAAAGAGGATATCAAAAATCTCGCAAACACATTTTCAAATTATGAATACACATCCTTTATCTCCTCTGATGCCATTAAAATGAAAGAATTGAAAAATTCAAAATCCTTCCTTGAACACCTTAATAAGGAAAAGAATCGAAGAAAAATGGTAACTACATTAAAAAAAATGGAAGAACTAAATTTAGAGGTAGGTAACCAAGTGGTTGATCGAATTATTCAAACAGTACCAGTAAATAAGGAAGAGAAAAACAAAAAATCGAAAAAAGATAAAAAAAAAAAAAACAAGAAAAAAGGAAAAGAAGAAGAAGAAGGAAAAGAAAAAGAAAAAGAAAAAGAGAAAGAAAAAGGAATAAATTATACTGATTACAGCTTGGTTAATTTAGCGCAGGATTATAAAAAATTAAAAACACTTCGATTTGAAGAAACAAAGACCTTAAAGCAATTAATACAAAAATCAAAATTCAAAAAATCACAAGGTGTAACTTCTGAAAATTTAAATTCTCATATTAAGGGATCAATGTATATTGATGATTTTGGAGTCAATTCTGAAATAATTCAAAAAAGAGAAAAAAAATTAGAAAAAACTCCTCCACCAAAATCATCATTAAATTTCCAAGAATGGGAAACGTCGAATAGACTTAGGATTGTTTCTGGACTTGCAGATATTTTGATTGAAAATGAAAATTGGGATTTCACTGATAACGACCGTTATAAGGATGCTTTAGTCGAAGATAAAGGCATTGGATTAATATTTAATGAAAATATTAATAACGAAGGTGATAATGATGATGATGATGATGATGATGATGATGATGATGATGATAATACTATTAGAAATTCCACTCAAAGCATTTCTTCGGATGTTAAAGTATTAAGATGTGAAGTTGAACGGTTAGAAGAACAACTCGGATTAAAGGGTACCGAAATTATTTCAATCTCTAAAAAAAAAATTAGCCCAATGTTTAAAATTTCTGATGGTGGCTTAACAATTGAAAGAATTGGAGAAATTGGCTATGAATTAAAAAACAAAAAACAAAAAACAAAAAATGAATCTGAAGGGGAAAAAGAAGAAGAAGAAGAAAAAAATATCGAAATAGAAAAAGAGAACGAAGAAGAAATTCAAGCAAATGATCAAGAACAATTATTAATCGAAAAATCACAACCACTGCGATTTAATAACCATGAAGACGTGCAAGTATTTAGCAATGGTAGATGCCTCGCATACCCAATTAATAATGAAAATAAAGATGGTGTCTTGTTAATAGGTGAAAAGGAAGTATCTAGAAAGAGAAAATTTGAATTTGAATTTTTCATTGCCAACACGAACCCTGATCAAATTGAAGATATCGAAATTGGAATTGGATTTGTACCAAAAAACGATCAAAATAAAACCAGTATCAATGAGATTCGAAAAACTGCCTTTGCAATGATTTCCCGTGAATTTTCAGAGAGTGATAATGAACAAGACGATAAGAAAAAAAAAGATAAAAAGAACAGCAAAAAGAAGAGCAAAGAAAAAGAGCAATCAAATTCAGACACAACTTCGAATACAGACTCGGACTCTGAAAAAGACAAGGAAATTAAAAAAAAAAAAAAAAAAAAAAAACAAATTGAATTAGAATCAGGAACCGGGTCTGGAACTGAATCTGAAGATGAATTAGAAAAAAAAAAAAAAGATAAAGGAAAGGAAAAAGAGCCACAAATTGACGAAAACAAGAATGATGTGGTTATTCAAGATGAATTTGAACAAAATCCAGAACTTTTACCATTATTAAAAATTGCAAACGACTTTGAGAAAAAAATAACTGAGGGCAATTTCAATTTAGAGGAAGAATTGGAAAGGAATTTGGAAAAGGAAAACGCATATGGTGATGAGGATGGCGAGGGCGAGGGCGAGGGCGAGGAATCTGGATTTGGTCCAGGGTTTATTGTCATTCCACCAATTAAATTAAATTCCAAAATCAGTGCATCATTAGATTTGCAAACGGGTGAATTGATATTTAAAATTAATTCCAAAACAATATTCACTTATAAAGAAGACTTGGGGAAATTAGTTGATAATAATTATTATCCAATGATTTGGTTTAAAACAGATTCGACGTTTATTATTCTTAATTCGAGCGAACAGTCTTATTCCAATTATTGTAATTATAAATTCCATCGTGTCATCCAGCAATATTTAACAAAGCAAGACTTTTATAAAAACAGCAGATGGACCAACGTAGTAACAAATTACCCAATTACCGATGAAAGCATCCAATTTGAAATGAAAATTGTGAAGTGTTCAACACCGTTATCATCTTTAAACTTTGGTGTCGGCTTTATTAAAAGCATCGGCTTTAACAGAGGAAGTGATCTAAATTTGGAAATGGGCAACGACGATCGATCGATTATTTATATGGCAAATTCTGGGATGATCAAAAGCAATGGGGTTTATAAAATATTTGGACCTGCCTATCACCAAGGCGATACCATAAGCTGCTTCGTAAACATTAAGACTGGGTATATAGCCTTTGCCAAAAATGGAATGCTTCTTGGAATTGGCCATAAATTCAAGCCATTTACATCATTGTACCCTATTTTTTCCTTTGGCTCTGACGATATTAAAATTAAATTGAATTTTATTGGTACAAATGGTAAAAACCAATTTAAATATCCTCATGCCTTTGGCGAATCTACTAATTTGCCCTTCCTATCGAAAAACATTTCCCCCTTGCTACATGACTCTCTTCAAAGACTCTTCCAAACCTGCCTCTATCCTGTTACGATCATACATGAGGTCCAGAAAATTGGGCAATTGGAAATTGCTCGATTAATTCGACGATGCTCGCATTTGATTAACATCCAATTGAAAAATGAAAGGCCACTCACAATTATTGAACAACTCAGTGTTGATTTGTTTATTAGACTGTCAATAATGAGATTTAGACCTTTGCAAATCCACCAACAGGGCGACCTTTTAAATAACTATTCACAAAATAAAAATAACTTTCTCGATCCTTTGGCAATAGAATTCGATCATAAGCCAGAAAAGAATGAAGATAAAACAGCAATTAGATTACAATCGCTAATGATCGAAATAATCAAATCTTTCCAATGGATCAAATTTACTAATTCCTACAGAGCTTCACAATTCCTTAACCATTCAATAGGCGCAATAAGGGATATCAGAGATGGGCTAGAATTACAAAATAAAGGGTTAACGAGAAACCAATTTATTAGATTCAGATTATTTTCAGATATCGCCCTAGAGTGGCTGTCAAAATTAGAAAAATCATTAATACAATATTCAATTTCAAAAGATGCAATAGAATTATTGACAACAGATTATGATTATTTTGAAACTTATTCTGATGATGATGATAATAACAAAAATAAGGATGACGATGACGATACAGAAAATATGGATCCATTTTCAGTCCTTAAATTTTAATTTATTAAAATTATTCTTAATTTTTTTTATTTATCTATTTAATTTATAATTTTTTATTATATTTTGGAAGAATTAAAAACAAATATTTGGAATTATTTTTAATTAAATACAATTTAATTTCCTCTTTTTTATTTTTTTTTTTTTTTTTTTTTTTTTATTTTGTTTTTTTCTTTTCTTTTTATAATTATTTTTAACCATCAAAAAAGAAAATGTTTGGCATTTTATTAATTAGTAGTTGAAATAATTTTTGCATAATTTTTTCTTTGAAAAAAATATTCTGTAATTTAAAGTAGAGTTGTACCTTTTTTATTTTATCATACAACAAAAATCCTTCTTTTAAGAAACAGATAGCATAATAATATCAAAGTCATTTAATTTACAATTATTCCAATTGTTATTTCTTATGAAAGTGTGATTTAATATGTTTTAGAAAAGTCTGATAATCTCTTTATTTAATAAATTATTTTTTCCTTTTGACATCTATTAAGTTCGCTTATCTACATTTTCACAATTTTAACTTTTTTTTGTTGATACATCAAGTATTTACTTTTTTATATTTTTGAAATTTTTTATTGTGATAAAATTAATGAATATTTTTTTTATGATTTTCACAAAATATCTCTTAGATTTGAAATCCAAATCTCATTAATAATCGTATTTGTGAAAAAAAGAGAGAACCCAAAGTAATTCAGAGTTGAATCTTATGTTTTTGGATTATTTGAATAATTTTTTTAATATTAAATTAGGTTTTTTGAATTGAGAAAATTTTTGAAAATTAATATTTTGAATTGGTAAAAGGATAACTCAGTAAAACAGACATGTGAAGATGTATATTTAAAAAAATCTATTATCTTTTACAAGAACAAACAAGGAGGATCATCTTTCCAAATAAATTTGTTGAAAATCAAAGATGAAAAAAAATTACAACCAAAGTAAATTTTGGAGGATTTTTCTTCTTTATCTTCTTAATTTGGCTGAGAAAAAACATGATATCATCTCTTTTATCTCATACAACAAATATTTATTATTATTATATTGTTTATTATTTTGGCATCATCTCATTTTTAGAAATTTATTTTCAAAAGTATTGTTTAAAATTTTTTTATCAAAACCACACAAAACAAATAATTCAGTTTTAACGGTTAAGGAAAAAAATATTGAATTCTTTCAATTAAATTATAAAAGTTCAACTATAAAATAGTAGAAAATTAGAAAATACATTAATAACATTCAGAATTATATTGATTTTTACAATACGATGAAAAATAATTAATTGTTGGGGAATCAAAGAAATAAACCCAATAAATCTATATTCCCAGAGATTTATTAAAAAAATTTCCTATTACCTGAAACAAATCCGAATTGGATGAAATAAATGAAAAATTCAATTACAAGTTATTTTGGAGAATTCATTTAGAAATATGAATTAATTTGCGTACTCAAAAATAGTTCAAAATAAAACTTTTTATATAAAGTATTTAAAAAAATGAAGGAAGAACGACAAATTGTATAGGGTATAAAACTTAAGATGGTAAAAACCCTTTTTTTCAACTTTACTTTATTAATTCTTTCATTTTTTTAATTATTATTTAAAAATATCATATACCAGAAATAAACTATTTTTCAAACAAAAGGGCACACCTCTCAAATAGTCAATATCATCGAATTTGATTGTTAATAAGATAATTACTTATTGGTGATTTTCATTATTCATTTTTTCATTTTTTGCTTTTTTTATTTTTGGATATTGAACAGTTGGAAAATGAAAAAGCAAGATCAGAAAAAACCAATTTGGAAATAATCTACCTGTGTATAAACTGAAACAGTTTAAGTTTGATTTCGAATGAGTTAGAAATAGGAATTAAGAAAGACCATTATTGGATTGATACATGGAACAAAGAAAAGAGAAATAAAGAAAAAACATTCCAACAAAATACCCAGATGAATTGTGGCTTTATATTGAATATGAGACTTTATATTGAATATGAGACTTTAAAGAACAAAAGTTTGACATGTAAAGAATTATCAATAAAATGTTGAGAACTTTTTCCCAATTCGCCTTGTTCAAAGGTTTTTATTGGGTTTATAATTTTTTTCATTACAATTTACAAAACGAAATTTCTCATTTCAAATAAAAGGGCACACCAATTTTTAAAATATTGAATTATAATTTTTATTGTTTAGTTTTAATGAGTTTTAAAGATTCGGTTGAGTGTTTTTTTATGTTTTAAAGCGTTTCTTAGATTTTAGAATGATACTACAATTAATTTGATTCATTTATGAATAATTCTTAAAATTTTTTGTGCCCTTTTATTTGAAAAAGAGTTTAGTATATCAATTTTTTTATTACAATATTAATAAATATTGTGAAAGGAAAACTTTCAAATGATTCATTTTTGAATAAATTGACACCACTCATTATTGGGAAAATCTACTCTCTATCCTAAAACATATTTGAAAAAGAAATTTTTTCATAGATTACCGTATTCATAATAAAATATTTTTTTCTTCAATAATATTTATAATTGATATATTAAGAGGGATTTGAAAGGAATAGTACTAATTTGATTTACTTTTAATTACTTTAAATACTTTTATTGGAGACGAACATATTGTAACACCATTCCTTAACCCCCCCAATATATTAATGAATTATTATTACAAAAAAAAAATCTAAATGAATTTTGGTTTGTTTTTAAAAATAAGTGTTTTATTGTAAAAAAAAAACGATTACATCCTTTAAATAAAATTATTAATGAAAAGAAATAGGTAGTTTGTTTTGTTAATATTCAAAACATTACAGGGTTTTTTAGGATATCTTTGAAATAACTTTTTCAGATACTTATGAAATAGTGCGCTTACATATTTACCAAAGGATTCATGGTCAAATATACAAATATTAAAATTTGTTATTTTATACAAAAACTATTTTTTTTTTTCTTTTTAATTTTTAATTTCTTGTAAAACACCTAAGAACAAAAGAGTGGCAATTTACTGTAGTATTGATTATTAGGGAAATTATCCAAGTTATTAAGTTTATTCTTACTTCAATACAATTGATGAACTTGTATAAAAAACCCATTTGATAAATATCCTCCGAGGTGGAGTTTTAACAATTTGGATAGTGAAATTTAAAAGTAAAACAGAAAATCAAAATTAATAAAAATCATTTATTTAAAATTTGTATAGAGACCATAAATGTTTTCTGTAATATAAAGGGATTGTTTTTTATTTTCACATAGCATAAGTATTCATTTTGAAAATATACTTTGAATTAGGATATAATACTGATAAAATTTTGAAAATACAGTCAGTTTCAAATTTAAGGTACAAACTTTCAACAAAATTTAAGTAACAAAAAAATACCAAATTAAGACATAAAATTAGGAATTTTTTTTTTATACAAATTATTTTACTAGAATTTGAATTTTGTCCCTTAATTTGAGATTTTTTTGTGCCTTAAATTTAGTTGAAAGTTTGTACCTTAAAAGTGAAACTGACTGTAATAAAACGTAAATTGACCATATTGAAAAAAAGTGTAACACGTTAAAATTTAAAATAGAATTGTTTATGCGTATCCTTATTACTGAAAAGGGAAAAGCAAACTCAATAAAAAAAAGAAATAAACTAATAAAGTTAAATATTTCATTATATTATAACCAATCAAATCAACAAAAAAATTGTTAACTCTACTTTCATATCAAAATCAAATCAACAGTTTGAGATATCTCAAAAATAGGTAAATTTTCGAAAAATTTTTAGTAGAATTGATCAAACCAAATCAAAACCAGACCAAAAGGAAATGTTCAAAAAACTGTTGTTGTGGAAAATCCTTCCTTTTTGTATTTAGTCTTACAATATTTTTTTTTCCCCATTGGTTTTACTTTGAATTATCAGGTTCTCTTAAGTTTCCCAATTTGAAAACAATATTTTACTTTTTTTCACAAAACACAAAAACAATTTTCTTTCGTAGTCACCTTGCTGTAACTTTAATAATTTGTGAACTCTTTTTTAAGAAAGATAAATGATAATACATAAATCTATGTTAGTAATTTAGAATTGTTCAATAGCATAGATTGATAACTAACCAAATAGGAAGAAAAAATATGAAAGGGAAAGATTAATTTGTAGTGTGCTAATTTCTGGTTTTTTTACAACCCAAAAACTTAAGAATCAATTTACTATCAAAGAAAGAAAACATTTATTTTTTTCCATTTCATTTCACTACCAAAACTTTTTGTGAATCAGATCAAATGAGCGACGACAATTATTATTACGAAGACGAAGAAGACGACTTTTATTTACAAAACCCAAAAAACTTTGCAAAGACGGAGAAGTCTGATCCATTAAAGAAGTTTAAAAATAAAGTAAAATTTGAGAAATATGTCTTTGAAGATGAGCTAAATGTAAACTTTCAAGACTCTGTAACCAACAAAGTTCTGATAAAGCAGAAAGAAAATGACAAAAGAAAAATTAGGCACAAGTCAAAAGAAGATCGTGCTACAACAGAACAAGTGCTTGATCCTCGAACAAGAAAAATCCTCTACAAATTAATGAATAAAGGTGTTGTCACTTCGATTCATGGCTGTCTTTCAACAGGTAAATAGTTTTGCCTTTTATAATATGTTCTTTTTTTTTTTTTTTTTTTTTTGGATCACCAAAATTCTTCAAACAACTAAACAAAGCAATACCAAACAAATTAGTGTTTAGGATCTTTGGTAAATTGTTTAAATTCAATTAAGACTATCGACACACTTTAAATTATTCTTTTTTATTTTTTTTTTGAAATGATTACGTGATTACCAATTTCAACAAAATAGCCTTTGAGATTTAAATTTCTTTATATTTTCTTATTGCTCACAAATGAAGCAATTCAATTTTTTTTCACAGAACCAAGAAGAAATTGAAGTTCTTGATGTTTTAGATTTCAATGTAATAAAATATCTACTGATTATCTTTTTTCAATCTGAAATCTGACCCTTCGTTTCGTTTAGGATTTCTCAGTACACCTAAGTTACTATTTGTTTCAAAATAAATTGAACAAAATTTTCATTCAGCTTAACAAAAAAAAGTTTTTAATATAAATTGGGAAACCTTTCAAATTTTTAAAATCTTAAAACCAGCCTAAATTATTAATTTCCTCTGAGAGAATTGAGCCTTTTGGTTGGTTTGTTTTAATTCTTGGAATGTAATGTATTTTTTGGAAAGCTGAATGAAACTATTGATCTTTTTATTTTACAATTCATGGTATACCCATATATAACACAAAAAAGAACCAATCAAATATAAAGAGAATAAAAATTACGATCTATTTCTTTGAATTTACTTGTATTTGAAGAATAAAGGGGAATTAATTTTCATTTGATTATCATTTTTATTATTCAAATACCAGCAGTAATTGTTTAAAAAAAATATGAAAACGAAGTGAAAATTAATGCCCATTTATTATTAAAACACAGGTAATAAAAAACATTATTTCTTTTTTGATGATCTAGTTACTTGAAGTGGACATATTTCATACCCGAGGAGTGGTTTGACACCAAAAAAAAGATATTGTGAATTGAGCTTCTTTTAATTCACAAAATTCAAATAACAAAAAAATTCTAAAGTTGGTTCACAGGATCTCTTTGACAAAAAATACAATTAAAAAAAAAAAAGTTTCAAAGTATTCTCAATTTAAAAAACAGCTTAAATAAGTAAAACAAATCACAAAGATCTCATTTATAAAAATAAAATTGCAAAGTCGAACAAAAAATTCCAACAAACAATCAAGAATGATTCAAACAATAAAAAAAAAAATTACATTGGATTTTAAATCCAAAAATTTCATTAACAAAAAAAAGTTTATAAAAAATACAACTAAAAAATTCAAATTACAAAAAAAAATTACAGTTTCCCAATAACAAAAATTCAAATATCGAAAAAAACTCTAAAGTCACAATTTTGAAGGAAAATTAAAACACAAAAAAATTTCAAGTTAAGGCACCTTTTTTGAAAATAATTATTACTTGATTTATATTCCTCGAATATGGATTAATGTGCCTTAATTGGTGATTTTTTTGTACCTTAAATTTCGTTGAAAGTGTGTGACTTAAAAGTGGAACTATCTGTAAAAAAAATTCACCAAGGCTTAATTACACAATTCAAATTTTGAAAAAAATAATGTTTTCTTTTACAAGATTTTCATATACTTCAATTTCTTCGATTTAAAACAAATTGTTTTCATTACTGGCGTTTGAATTCTAAATGGGAAATAATTTTCACTTCCTTTTCAATTTCCTTTTTTCAAATAGAGTCACAAATTATACCCTACTTTTTTGAAAACTAAACTCCATTTCACTCAAAGGGGCCCAGCCAAAAATGAAAAAGTCACTTTATTTTTAAGAATCAACCAAACTTAGATTGTTTAGAAATACGAGAAATAATAAACTTCTTATAAGAGTCCATAATTATAAAAGAAACCCCTGAAAAAAACCATAAATTTCAAAAAAAAAAAAATGTTAAAAAATTTTTTGGGCCCATTCATTGGAACGTCTCGTGCAAAATTCTCAATTTCTTTAGGAAATTAAAATCGTTGATAATAAGATTTTTTACTTGTAAATGTATGAATTTTAAAAGAACATACAAAGCTTAACTTTTCTTAATGTTTATTTCGTTTTTCAAACTTTTTTTTTTTTCAAAGTTAATTTTTAAAAAAAAAAATAAAAAAGAAAAGAAGAAAAAAAAAAAAAAAAAAAAAAAAAAAAAAAAAAAAAAAAAAAAAAAAAAAACAAAAAAACAAAATTTTACAAAATGAGAAAAAATGATTTTGATCTAAAAATTGAAAATTTTAGTTTGATAAGAGTAATGAATTAAACTAATAGAATGTCTTCCATTTCTTCAATAAAACTGGGCCCCTTTGACTGAAAAAGAGTTTATATTATAAAAACAAAAATATAGAAAATGAAAGTGAAAATTTTTTCTCGTTTAGAATTCAAATACCAGTAAGTACAACTCGGTTTAATCCACTGAAATACATTTTATGATTGGTTTTTAACCATCTGTATTTGCAAAACAATACTTAAAATTTCTTGGGGAAAGAATAAACTTATTAATACATCCAATTGGTTACATTATTGTCATTCCTTTTGAAATCAGGAGGTTCATGATTTATTTTTTTCTTAATGTTTTTATTTCTTGGAAAGATCGATGAAAATTTTGACCTTTTTATTTTTAAATTAATAGTATTATGGAATTAACAGTATTATGAAATTAAAATCAATTGTAATATTAAATTAAAATTCTTTACAAAACTTTAAATTCAATTTGTTTTTTTTTTTTTTTTAAAATCCTTAGGAAAAGAAGCAAATGTTTATTACGCTGAAAGAAATGAAAAATCATTAGCCATTAAAATTTATAAAACTTCAATTTTGGTTTTTAAAGATAGAGATAGATATGTAACCGGTGAATTCAGATGGAGAAGTGGCTACGCAAAGCATAATCCTAGAAAAATGGTCTCACTTTGGGCTGAAAAAGAAAAAAGAAATTTACATCGTTTGAATGATGCAAAGATCCCTTCTCCAATTCCTTATGAAGTCAAAAGTAATGTTTTAGTTATGGATTTTATTGGGAAACAATCCTACCCCGCGCCCAGACTAAAAGATATCAAATTAAAACCTCGAAGATATCGAAAGCTTTATTGGCAAATGATTAAAATCATTCGAAAAATGTTTGTTGATGCGAAATTAGTTCATGCAGATCTTTCTGAAGTATGCTTCAATTTCAATTTCATTTTCATTTTTTCTATTTAGAGAATTGGATTTCAGTTCTCACAGAACATAAAATAAAGATATTCCTTAAATCAGTTTATCAGAGAAAAATAATTACTCAGTAATAAGTGTCTTGTATCCTTATTTACTTTAAAATTTTTTTGTTTAGCACCAAAACAGATTTACTTTCAGAAGAAAGTTCTGCGAAGTGTATACAATAAAACACTACAAAAATAGTTTCATTAATTCTAATTAACAAATAAGATTCAGATTAATAGCAAAAAAAAAAAAAATAATTGTTAAGGGATTAGCGCACAATGAACAACACTAAAATGAAAGTATATTATTATTGATTGTAAATCACATTTGTGATCCATGGATCAAATGTCTCCAATCAATTCTATTAATAAAATAGTAACAAAAGTTGATCTTCAATTAAAAATGATTCGTTGGATTATTAAAAAATCAAGAATTTTGGAAAAAAATTTGTATTTAGAAACTAATTTAAAGGTTGAATTCTCAATATTCAGACTTCAAAATTGAAAAATATCTTTCTTAAATTTATCTTAAAATGTAGATTAGTTGCTAATATGTACAATTTTTTTTTTTAAAATCAAATAATGAACCAATAGACATTATTTCGAGAACTTATTTTCAGAAATATTTTGGTAAATATATTGACAATACAACAAGTTTCAGAAAAAAGGAAATACAAATATTTAATATTTCTATTTTTGTGTTTATAATTATTGAGTTAATCTTTGAAATTAAAAAATTTTCAAAAATAGCATCTTTTCTTGGAAGTTCTAAATATTAATTTTAATAAATAATAAAATACTCTTATTTGGGTTCGATCTTTCGATTTAGAAAAGGAATTAAAAAAAATTTCCAAAACGAAAATTTTTAATTGTGATCTTTAGTAAAAAATCTAATAATTTATTGTGCAATAATATTTATAATAAACCATTTTCCAGTCAAAGGGGCCCAGTTATAATGTGTGAATTACATGTATTTAAAGGGTTTACATGGATATTAGAAGAAAAAATTTATTTTGGAAATTCCAAAATTGAAATCATTTTTTCACAATTTTGCACATTTTCACTTTTTTTTTCGATTTTTTTTATAAATACCTAATTCATTTCTAAATTTTTTTTTTATTGCAAGGCCGATATTCAATTCGTAAAAATGCTTTATTCTGAGATTATTAATAAAGTAGAAATCATTGTAGAGAAATCATTTTAATTTCTATTGGGATTTTATTTAGATCTTAAATTGGAGATCAAATTGAACGAATTGTTGTTTTTCTCAATAGAGCTCTAAGAATTTGAGTTTTTTTCTATTTTTAAGAAAATCTATTGATTAATTAGTTTCATTTCAGGTGGATATCAACAATTCTTTGATTTTTTGTCTTCTACTTATTTCTTATTTAATTTTCAAAGTTCATTTATAAAAAATAATTGATCTTTGAAAAAAATATTGGGCACCTTTGACTGAAACAAAGTTTAGATTTTTTAGAACCATTTGAACTATATGGTACTAATATGATTTATCATCAATTATAACATACTTTACTCATAGACGAATCTAGTGTGGCGCTAATTCCATAAGAACCCTCATTCCAAAAAAAGTGTGACAAATTTTTCTTCACATTTCTTTATTAAATTTAACCCAATTCCTATAAATCTATTTAAATATCAAAATTGTTATTCATCATTAATCGATTTCTTCATAATAATCCAATTTATTTATTTGTTTGTTGGGTTACATGAAATAAAGGTATGAAAGTTTGGTGTCTCAATTTTATAAAAAATATTTTTTAGCGTAAAAATTGATTAGTTATTTTGTTCTTTTTAATCCTAATTTTTTTTTTTTCCAAAGGAGAGATTTAATCTAAATAAATTTTCTAATCTAAGAAAAGCTTATAACCGTATTTTATTGTTTAAAAAATTGTTAGTACCCTTGCAATATTTTCCTTTTTTTTGGTGATCCTCAAGTAATTTCTTTTGTATAAAAAAAGTGGGATTTTTTTTACATTTCATATAAAATTCTCTTGTTAATTGGTTCGATTCGTAAATTGGGTATAAAATAAAGTGAAATATTAATACTGGGTGAATCGACACCTATTGTATATATTCCTAACATAAACTAAAATTCAACTTTTTTGACACAGTTAAAACCGATAAAAGAATCACAATAATACAATTTCATTCAATTTGAAATTAATTTTGATTTTTGTAAAATATGAAAATCATTTTGTCATTTTTAATTGTTTTTTGTTTTCATTTCATTTTTCCAATTACATCAATAATTTAGATTCGATGGAAATTTTTTTATTGAATGCTTGATATTTGGTTAAAGTTGAGTTTCTTTAAAATAGAAAATAACAAAATAAAATTAGTTGATGGTAGCTATCATTTGATCTTTACATAATCCTAATAGAATTTTTACAAATTTAGCAATGCATTTTTTTGTTTTGCTCTCTACAAAGATTTTTTAACACACTCTTGATTTATACTTATTGATAATTGTTTATTTTTTGTTTTAGGGGTATTTTCATTTATAAATAATTGTTAAAATTTCAATTAGCTCGTGATTCTAATTTGGTATTTTTTTTCGAGAATTTATTTAATACTATTTTTTTTTTTTTTCAAAAATTGAATTTTGAGTGAGTCAAAAATTTTAAATTGGGGTTTGTTTTTGAAGTACAAAATAATATGTACTGATTTAATTAGCATTGTTATTTCTCTTCATTTTATACCATTCATTTATCAATAGACCCACTACCAAAGAGAATATTTATGGATTGTTAAAAAAATTGTACACTTTTTGGAAATATCTTATTATCCATTTTTATTCTCGTTCAAAATGAAAACAAATACTATACAAACACAGTGGATAGTTTTTCATTTAAAAACTTTTGAATATTTTTAATTCAATTTTACATTTTTTTACTTTATTGGATTTAGATCTGATTTTTACATTCTATTTTTTTTTATAATAAAAACAAAATCCCACAATAATCTTAAATGAATGATTTACATTTTTTTTTTAATATTTAGCCGTTTTTTCAATATATTTTACTAAACAATTTTCATTAAATTCTATTTTGATTTATCTATTTATCAAACCAATCAAACAATTAATACATTTACCTATTTACCTATTTATCTACATAATATTTAACAATGAACAATCATGAAATAGTATAATTTATTATATATGGATAAAACAATTTATGTGATCGACGTTAGTCAATCAGTTGAACGGGATCATCCAAACGCCTTTGTATTTTTAAGAAAAGATTGTTTTAATATAAATAATTTTTTCAATAAAAAGGGAGTAAAAACTTTAACAACAAAAGAACTTTTTGATTTTGTTATTTCAAAATCCATTACAGAGGAAAATGAAACAGAATTTGTTAAAAATTTGCAAAAAATCACGAAAAAAAGAGATAAATTGACCAATGAACAATTAATTCAAGACGAAGCATTTAAAGAAGTTTATATACCTATGAGATTAGACGAAGTGGTTGATATTGAACGTGATCTTGATGATATGAAATATGGAGAAACAGAAAATGTATTTTTTTAAATTAATTTTTCTTTATTAATTATTTTGAATATTTTGGTTGAATAAATTATATATATTTTTTTCTTCATTAAATCATTATTAAAAAATATTTTTAATTATATAAATAGATACACTATCAAACTGTTTTTGGTTTGGTCATTGGCTCACAGGAAGAAGGAATCTTAAAAAATATTAAAAAAAAGATAAATAAAAAAAATAAAAATAACATCCAAAAAAATACCAAAGAAAGCGAAGAAAATAAAAAAAACGAAGAAAATAAACAAAATGAACAAAATGAACAAAACAAAGAAAATGAAGAAAATGAAGAAAATGAAGAAAATGGGGAGGAGGAAGAAGAAGAAGAAGAAGAAGAAGAAGAGGAGGAGGAGGAAGAAGAAGAAAAGCAGTATATCAGAAGGAAAATTGTAGGATCAAAGGAAGAAATTAGAAAAGAAAAAAGAAGACACAAACAACAAGTAAAATTGCAAAAAAAGGAAAAAAGAAAAAATAAAATTAAAAAAGGTGTTAAAAAAAGAAAACAAAGAGTAATACAAAGAAAAAAAAAGGGACATAAATAAAAATATTCTCAAAATAGAATTTCAATATTAATTTATATGATTTTTTTTATATTTATTAAAAATACTCAAATAATAAATTAATTTTTTTTTTTTTATTTTTATTAATCTTTTTAATTGGTTTTGACAAATAATTTTTGATCTTTTTTTTTTTTAATATAGAATTGGATTTATACCAGTGTTATTTTTCTCAAGAAAAAATATTAGAAAAAATATAAAAAATTATGCTATATTTTTCAGATCTACATCACTTGTTATATTTGATATTGTTTGTCAAATGTTGTTGTATTGTTATAAGCTTTTCATTTCTGGATAGAAAAAAATAAGCTAAAATTTAATAAAAATTTGGAGAATTTTATTAAAATAAAAATATCTTGAGTAATGATTTAAAGTGCTGTATTAAGTTCTTTTCTGAGATTGAAAATTCAAATGAGAAAAGTGAAAATTTCTAGTTGAAAAAATATTGAATCATTTTTTCCAAAAAAAAATTGGTAGAATTTTAATATTTCTTTTCACTAAAAATCTTATTAATTGGTGCTTTAAAATGAAAAAAAAATGTAGAGTTTTCGAATTAAAACTTTTAACTTTTGATGACTAAAATAGTTTAAAAAAAGTAGGTAATTTATTAATAGAAATTGGAAAAATTTGTTTCATTTTTTTATTTTTTTAAAAAAAAAAAAATTGACAGAATTTTTCAAATAGAAAATAACAAATTATTTTTTATTTTTTGAGCAAAGTTTGTTGGTTACTCTGTTTTATGGTACACACTTTCACTCTATTCAATTCCAATCAGATGACAAATATATTCCAGATGAAGTTCCAATGTACCATGAGATTTTGGAACAAATTTTCAAATGAATGATATATTTTATTTGTTGTTTTTAAAATTTATCACTATTTCAGACAAAGATCACAAAGTGTGAAAAAAAAATTGAAATTTTAAAAAATTTTTTGTTTTAGATTTTCTATTTTTTTAATATTTTTTGTCTCAAAATATAATATCCACTAATGATTTTTTTTTGAAAAAAAAAAAAATCAATAACTACTGATATGGGTAGGTATGTTTATTTAAATGAATATTTGATTGAAAAATAACAAAGGATACTCAATTAAATTGGGATCTAAAAAGCATTTTTTTTTATTCTTTAAGGTTCTAAAGAAGATATTTTCTGATTTTTATTCACAAGAAATCTGAAAAATGATTTTCGATTTTGAAAAAATTTTTTTATACGAATTGTTTGGTCTTATATACGAGAATTGTTAAAACAATTCAAATCATATTTGAAATAAAAATAAAAAAAAAATAATTGTTAATTTTCAGGATAAAATTACAAAATTCCCGAATATCTTTTAAAAATTTTTATTTTGAAAAATCAAATATTATATTAGAACAAAAACTCAATTTCTAAGTAAAATTTGAATATGTCTTTTCAACTTTTAAAGTTCACATTATTCTTCTTAAAAAAATGAAGTATTGTTCAATAGGTTGTATAATCGTTGTTTTTGGTTAGCCAAAAGAATTATCATAAACTATTTTTCGGTCAAAGGGGCCCAATTGTAATGGTATAATACACCTGTTTAAAGGGTTTGCATAGATATCAGAAGAAAAATTTTATTTTGGAAATTTTCAAAATTGAAATCATTTTTTAACATTTCTACACATTTTTGTTTTTTTTTTTCGATTTTTTTTTTAAAAACCTCATTCAGTTGCAGAATTTTTTTTTTATTGCAAGATCAATAGTCACTTGGTAAAAATATGTTATTCCTAGGTTATTGAAACCATGTAGAAGATTGTTGAGAAATCTATTGATTTCTATTTCAATTCAATTCGATCTTTGATCTTGATATTTGTTTAATAAATGTGAAAATTTTTCACTTCATTTTCATATTCCCCTTTTTAAATAGAGACCACAAATACCAACAAACTTTCTTTGGGGACTTAATTTCTAAAAGAAAAATATGGAAAATGATGTGAAAAATGTTTCATATTTATTATTTAAATACCAGTAGAAGTTCAAAACGAATATTCTTGTTTTTCTCAATAGGACCTAAGAATTTGAGTTTTTCAATTTTTAAGAAAGGCTATTGATTAATTAGTTTTCTTTCAGACATATATCAACAATTCTTTGAGGTGTATTATTCTGTTTATTTCTTATTTGTTCTTCAAAGGTCAATTATATAAAATAATTGATATTTGAAAAAAATGTTGGGTCCCTTTGACTGAAACAGAGTTTATATATATATATAGAATTTACATAAATATTAGTGGTAACAAATAGTTGGTATTGTATAATATTGTTTACAATGATAATAAATAAGGTAAAAAAAAATTATAATGCAAGAAATAAAATGAATTCAGAGGTTTTATTATTCGTATAAATTGAAAAAAAAATTGATATAAATGAAATAAATTTATTTTCCGGGTTACTTTCTGGAACAGAATTTTGGACAGTTGGTGTGTGAAAAATTTTTAAATGGAGAATGCCACGAAGAAAATATTTTAAAATTTTGCCCGGTGGCCTTGAAATACGGATTTCTTAATTTCAAAAAATTTACAATAATTATTTTAAACTTGAAAAAAATATAATTTCTTAAAAGATAAAACAGATTTTGAAATCATTTTTTTCTTATTGTTGAACAAAAAAAACAGTCAAAATAACCAAATAATTAAAATAAAATTTCACCCAAAATACGTTTTTAAAACCAAAAAATTCTACTATTAACCGAAAGAAATACTTTTCAATTTGAAGTTATTTAGAATCAAAAATTAATAATCCAATCTTAATTATTTCAGTGAGTTATTAACAACCCAAAAGATTAAAATTATCAATATGTTTTAATATGATTTCTTAATTTTTTAAATATTCCCCAACTATTAAAACTTATATAAATTAATAATTCAAATACAAAAAATAATTAATATTGTCAAATAACTTATTTTTATTTCAAAAGTTCATTTTTAATAATCTGAATATTTTAAAAAGAATATTGACAAGTCTTCTAAATTTCAAGAAATTGAATCAATATTTGTGAATAAAATAAAAGATCAATTTTTTTAGATCTTCAAGGATTCAATATTTTGATTTAGATACTATTTTGAAATAAGGTAAAAAAAATTAAAGGTTGTTTATTCATACAGACTCTCTGAAATTATGAAAAGTGAGATTTCTTCATTAAAATAAAAATTTTTCACATTATTCATTTTCGATATTGATAATATAAAAATCCGAAAAAAAGGATTTAGATCATTTGACTGAAAAACAATTGGAAAAATGAACTCTTTTCAAAATGGCAATTCATTTCTCTAAAGTTGAAAACAAGGTTATTCTATTCAGATTTACTTGTATCCTTATTTAAATAAGTACTCTATTACCTTTGACGAAAAACATACTTAACTGTTATATACCCATAATTTCTAAAAGGAAAAAATAGATCAATTTTTTTTTTATTTTTTTTCCCTTTTTTGATTTAAATAATCAAACAATAAAATACTCTACTCAATTCTTATGAGCGATCTCCAAAAAAAAGCACAAGTTGGTATGACACCAATTTCACTTCTTGATTGCCGTGGTTCATTTAGTGAATTAACAAACAAAGAAAAGCATTATGCACATCATTTATCACAAGCATGTTGGGCGATCATTATGGTTACACTTGAGCAAACAAGTCCCGAGTCACCAGAAATTTTTGAACTAATCTTGAGGCTTTTTGGATCTGTTGAAGACATTCAAACACTCTACAAACAAAGCGGAATTTCAAAAGAGGAATGGGACTTATTACTATGCTATTTTTCAGTCTTTTTTCATAATTCAGGTAATTACCGAGGATTTGGGGATGCCAAAATCATCCCAAAGGTCGGGCCAGAGGTTCTTGAAAAGCTAATTGCAGTTTCGCCAAAGAAGGAGATCTTGACACCTATCTTCGAAAGAGTCCAAGAGCCAATGTTCACCATCAATGAAAAGGATCAATCACTTGGTTTCCCTTATCAAAACGTCTCTTCGTATTATTCCCCTGACATTACCAAGGAAGACATTGACGTGTCTGAGGAATTCATGAAAGAACAAAATATGTTGCCTTTGACTTCTCGTTTATGGAAAGTCGACCAAAAGCATTTAGAATACAGGTTTGCATCGATCGAAAAAAAAGAGAAGGTTACACACCAATACAAAGGTTACACCCTCGATTTTGTTTATGGCGAATTTTCAGAGCATTTAAAAAGGGTTAACAAACACCTTACAAATGCCATCCCTTATGCTTCAAACGAAACACAACAAAAAATGTTAGAGGCTTATATTGAGCACTTCAAGACAGGCGATATTGACACCTTTCATAAATCACAAAGACTTTGGGTAAAAGACAAAAACCCCAATGTAGAATTTAATTTAGGGTTTGTTTTTCTTTTTTTCTCCTTTTTTGTATTTTTTAAAATTTTTTTTTGCTTTTTATTTTTCTTTTTTTTATTTTATTTTTTATTTTTTTTTTTTTTTTTTTGACTGCTTTTTCTTTATTCATTTTTATTCGTTTGTTCTGATTGGAAAATTAAACAAAAAATAGAGTTCCACAACAAAAATCGCACATTTTTTTCATGTATTTAAAACGATTTCAAAATACTTTAATTGCAAAATATAAAGATCAAAATTTTCATACAACTTTCCAAAAACAACAAATTTCCAAGAATTAAAACAAATCATCTAAATTCTAAATTCTAAAAGGAAAATGAATAATTTAAGCTTCTTTTCAGAATTAAAAAATTTGAAAGGTTTCATGATTTTTAAAAATCTTTTTTATTAAAAGCTGAATGAAAATTTTGTTCAATTTATTTTGCAACAAATAGTATTTCAGCGTCATGGTTTTAAGGAATATTTCAGACTATTGTTGTTTGTTTCGTGTATTGAAATCAATTCCCTTTTGTAGAACAGTATTAAATTGCTTTGTTTCAATAAATATGACTCATTTAAAGATAAAAAAAATTACTGAAATACAAGAAATAAATTGAACGATCTCAAAATAAAACTCTTTCATTTTGGATTTAAAAAATTGAAAAAGATTTACAAGTCATATTTTATTTGAATCTGTTTAATACAAAATGAAATATATTTTTAAGTGTGCGATTGTAGTTGTGTCCTTTTTAAAAAAGTGGAACCAAAAAGTTTTCCAAATTAAATTTTAAAACAGTCAACAAACTTTACAAATTTTCAATAAGGTTATGAAATTGAAATTATCCTTGTTTAAAAAAAGTTTTCAAGATTTTTAATTGGGATCATGACTGAAAACAAAAAGTAAAATCAATTAATAGAAGAAATGAAAAGAGTTCCAAAATGATAATCCATTATTGGAATTTTTTGAATCACAAAAATTTTAAAATATGGAATCAAAATATTCAAATGATTCTCAATGGAAACAATTTTTATCAACATTTTCAACTTGTTAAAGTTCCTTTTAAGAATAATTTTTCAAAAAACAAACAAATTATTTTAATTTGTTTCTATTGAACCAAAAAAATAATTTTTTATTTGGTTCAAAAATTTGATTAAAAAAAAAAGTATCTTTTGCATATTTTATATTTCAAAGTAAAATAATTTTCTTACTAAAAATAAACAGAAAAACACCAGGATTGATGAAAATTTGATTAAAACTAAAATCCCAAGAAGAAAAAGCTCAAATATTTATTTTTTTGAGAATTATCAAATTCTTTTTAATAATTTTTAAAAAACCCTATTTATTAATTATTAAAACTTTGAGAACAATGCAATTCTATTAAAAACCAAATTTAAACAAGAAATAAGTTGGGACTAATGATTCAAATAAAAAAAGAATCATTTGATTCCATAGAATCAAAAAAAGAAATTTTTGTGACTTTTTTTTTTTTTGAACAAGAATCAAAATATTAAAAATGAAAAACAATTAATTTCTTGAAACAAATTAACTCCAACTAATAATTCATTATATTATTTTCAATATGCCCACAAAAACAATTTGTATCTCGACGGTTATCAAAATACGATGAGTGAATTTGAAGATCTCAAAAAAAAGTCAATTGCTTTAACAAATGGTTAAGAATAGATAAACAAAAGAAAACCCACATACCACAAGATAGTGTTAAAAAAAACTGTTAGGGTGTTTAATCCTCCATTTTGTCTTTAATTATTTATTGTTTCTTTTATCAATTGATCTAAGTTTGAATGTTCAGTAAGGTTTGCAATTAAAAATCATTTTGAACTTTTTTTCCTCAAAATATTGTGGAAAAATTAAAAAAATATTATTATTTTTTTTAGACATAAATGATATTTCAACATTAGAACTGATTAAATATTGTTAAAACGAGAACAAAATGAAAGAAAAATGAAATTTCAAGAGGAATAAACTTAAATAGGAATAACAATAATTAAAAAGAGTTAAACGAAATGAAAAAAAAACAAAACAAGTTTTTATCAACTGACTAGGAAATAAATAAAAATTTTGAGACTTTTGTTCTTATTTAGTTTTATATCAATAAAATAACATTAACTCTTAAATATTGATTTGTTTTTTTTTTTTTTTTTATTATTAATATTTATTATTATTATTATTTTGATAAATTATAGATTTATTGAAACATATAGAGATTATGTTGGTGTACGTGCAGAAGCAGAAGGTTGGGTTGCAATAAATATTAAAAGCCAAAGTAAAATGTTTGGTAAATTAGTTTCGAGTGCAGAAGAAATTTTACCTCAATTACCATGGGGACGCAAATTCAATAAACCTTTTGTAATCCCTGATTTCATTTCTATTGATGTGTTAGCATTTGGAGGAAGTGGAGTAATAATTCATTGTTTTTTTTTTTTATTACAATTTTTTATATTTTTTCATATTATTTATTTAAGGCTCTAGTCACTTATTGTGTATTTCCCATATTATCAAGCGTTATCTTACTCTCTAAAAATGATATTGTGAACGTACACTCCTTTTGGTTGAAAAAATTCAAATAACTAAAAATAAAAATGAAAATGTGAATGGTGAGCTTCGTTAGTTGAAAACAATTTGAATAAATTTAAGTGATAATTCCATATTCTTTCATTACTTAAAATGTCTGGAACCAAAACAAAAAATCAGAGGATCTCAAAGACAAAAATTCAAATAACAAAAAAAAATTACACATGATCTTACTTAACAAAAATTCAACTTTAGAAAAAAAAAAAAAATAATCTTTTACATATTTTATATTTCAAAAATATTGAAATTTCTTCAATTTGGGGTAAATCGTTTTTTTTTATCTGTAGAAAATCAATTTAATTTAATTCAATTTGTAGTTGTTTGATAATTCTTTTATATTTACAAAGTAATATATTTGTTAGATTTCTTTCTGTTAAAATATACCCATTTCAAAAATTGTGACTGATCTGAAAAAATAAAATTATTCTTTGGTATTCAAGAACAACTAATTATTAAATCTTATCAGTTGGTAAAAAAATTTAAACACGATTTTCAAATGGTTATAAACAATCTAAAAACCTGATATTAACAAAAATTAAATAAAAATAAAATAAAAAACTAAAAAAAGTGTGAATCAAAATTTTTGAAATGAAAATTACTGATTTTTTTATTACTGAACTCACACTGAAAAAAAGGTATTAACAAGTGGATTTTATGCTAAAAATTAAATTCATTTTAAAAGAAATTACAAAGCCTCAATTTTCTTAATGATTATTTGTCTTTCTTGAAGATCTTTTTTTTTTCCCACATGATCTTTTTTATCAAAAAAAAAAGCAAAAGAAAAAAAAAAAGAAAAAGAATAACAAAAGTAAAAAAAATTTAAAAAAGCAAAACTAAAATTTGCCAAATTCGAAAAAATGATTCTGATCTAAAAATTTGAAAATTTATTTTGATTAAAATCTTGAATAAAATTTACAAAAATACTTTGTACTTACATTATAAACGTGAGACAACATTGTTGAAAAATAGTTTAGATCTCAAATAGCACCGAAGAGCAACACTTCGAAACTGACATACACTTGTACACAAAATAATAATTTACATCTATTTAATTTGAATTTGAGTATCTCTACTATGTTCTTTTTTCTAAAAATGTCCAGTTTTTTCATTATTGATTTTTATTGAAATCTATATCATCCAGCCCATAGTTCGATTTGCTTTTAATGGGTATTAAAGAAGCTGATAAAAATTACTAAAAATTTTTTTTTGATTTTAAAATTGTTTTTTCACTGCAATGACTAGATCCTTAAGGTTTACAAACGCTTAAATTTGAAAATGATAAACATAAATATCTTTCTAAAACATATAATGGCTTATTTTGATTCTAATATTTCTTACTATATTCTATTTTTTTTTCTTTTACATTCTGAAAAGGTGCCATTAGGAATTAACATTCCAAATATCCCATTTAATGATGAAGGATTTAAAAATTTAAATTTACAGAATAGTCTTTTAGCAAGGTTTCCAAAAGAAGATATCCCATACTTGGTAAAAGAAGATATGGAAGTTATTAAAAAGCATTTTATCAAAGCATATCAAATTCAAGTAGGTTATCATGAATTGTTAGGACACGGAAGCGGAATTCTTTTAAAAGAAGAAGATGAAAAAAAAAACTTTGAGGAAAATTTAATCAACCCAATTACAAATAAAAAAGTTGAATCATGGTATAAAAAAGGAGAAAGTTATGATAATGTTTTTGGATCGTTTGCATCAAGTATGGAAGAGTGTCGAGCTGAAGCTGTCGGGTTATACTTATCTGGCATTGAAGATGGTAAATATAATAAAATCTTTGGTGTTGAAGATGAAGACATGGAAGATACCATTTACAGTAACTGGTTGATCTTACTTCGAGGGTCTGTTCTAGGTACGATGTATTATTTCCCACAAGACAAAATGTGGAAGCAAGCTCATTGCCGTGCACGATTTGTAATCTTATATGAACTAATGAAAGTAGGAGTAGTAGAAGTAACAATGAACTCTGAAGAAAATGATTTTATTGTCAAATTAAATAGAGACCTGATCAAAACCAAAGGTATGCAATGTATGTCAGAAATCTTATTGAAAATGGGCATTTATAAGGCAACTGCTAACGTTGAATTGGCAAAAAAATGGTTTGATGAAAATTCAATCCTCGACGAAAAAATGACCAAAATTAGACAAATTGTTATCAACAAAAAAAAACCTAGAAAGGTGATGTTACAAATAAACACTTTTGAAAAGGATGATGAAATTATTATCAAGGATTATGAAGAAAATGGTGAAGGAATGATTAAAAGTTTTGTTGAAAGATTCCCAGATTTATATAATTAATTTATATATATATATATATTTTTTTTAAAAATTAGCGATCAACTAAATACTTATATTTTATATTATATTATGTATGTATACAAGCATGTGTGTATATGTATTTCTTCATTTCCATTATACTTTATTTAAAAAAATAAGACCAACTTTAATTTACTTCTTACTCATTTATTTCTTTGCTTTTTTCTTTTGGATATTTACTTTTTCATGGAAAAATAATAGAATAACTCTTCATATATTTACCAAAAATGATTTCAAATAAAAGTTCACAAAATACTTTTAAATATTTTTATTTATTTTTATCTAATTATTGGAAACATGTGAAAAAATTACTTTTGAATTTTTTTTTATTTTTATCCAATTCAAACTTTTTACAATTTCTTTCAACAAATTTCTGATTTTTTTTGAAAATTACGCTAATTAACCAAGACTCAAATAATATTTACTTGATCTTGGTGTTCAATAGTATATTTTTCTTTTTTGAGTTGTATCATTGAGCTTTTTTATTTTCGAAATTGTCCCTTTTTTTTTTTTTTTTCTTCTTGAAAATTAACCATTAGACAAAATTTTTGATATAGTTAAAACATTTTAAAGGAATTACAATAATACAATTTTATTCAGATTCTGAATAATTTTGATTTTTAGAAAATTTGAAAATAATTTTTTCATCTTTTATTTTTTTATGTTTTTTATTTCATTTTTTGAATAAATTTGTCTGTTTTGTTTGATCAAAAATTTTTTTGAAATGATTGATCTGAGGTTAAAGTTATTTTTTAATTTTGATTTATTAATTCTGTAAGATAGAATAATATTAAAATTCTCTCAAACTGAGAAAAGAAAGAAAAAAAAATATTCACAACAACATAAAATAAGAAAAAGAATAGCAAAGAATATTTTTCAATTCAAAAATTTTGAATTGAAAAAAATAAATTCACACAAAACAATTCAACGCATTGAAAAATACACAATTTTTTATTTTGTTTGTGAATTATTTTCTTTTTAAGGGATTAGCCGTGTCATAGATTTCTCTACAATCAAAGTATTTTGTAATTCGATGTAAATGATATTAGTGCACAATGGCTCAAATTACACTAAAAAATCTATTTTGAATTTTATTGAACAATAAATTATTACATTTTTTACTAATGATCACTATTCAAAATTTGTTATTTTGAATTTTTGATTTTTAATTCCGTTTCCAAATCTAAAAATAGAAACTCAAAATAATAGAATTCAAGTAGTTAATAATTCATATTTAGAACATCCAAAAGTAACTATTTTTTTCAATTTTTCTAATTTCAAAATTTAACTCAATAACCAATAAAATAAAAACCCAAAGACTGATTATTTTTGTTTCCTTTTGATCAAGCTAACTCGTTAAATCAAAATAATTCCAATATTACAGAAATACTGTGTCAAAAAAATCTATTGAATTAATTATTTAATTTTTGAAAAAAAAATTTGTATTTTTTAGTGACTAATCTACTTTTCACCACATATTTAAGAAAATATTTTGCAACTTTGTCGTCTGAATATTGATAATTCAAAATTTAAATTTGTCTTGTAAATCCATATTTTTTTCTGAAATTGTTGAGTTTTTTTACTAATGCAATAATCATTTTTAATTGATGAGATAAAAAAATATTATAACTTGGCTAATCGATTTTTAGAGGCATTTGAACCATGTAGCATCAATATAGTTATTCCCAATAATAACATACTTTGATGTTATGCCTCTCCTAGCTAGACGCTAACCCCTTAAGAATATAATTGATGTATTATTTTTTTTTTTGAACGCCACTAATTATATCACTCAGATTGTCAAAACTCAATTTACAATTAAATTTGGCTTTATTTACCGAGAAACTCAATAAAAAATCCTAGATTGTATCTAACTATTTTATTGATCAATAATTGTTTGACACATTTAAACAAATATTCTATTATATTTTATCATATTCCATTTCACATTTTGTGACCGGTCATTTTTTTTATTTTGATTTATTATTTTTTATTTTTATCTTTTGTGAATGTTGGAAGATATAAACTATTTTTCAGTCAAAGAGCCAATGGTCCTAAATTAGTATTTCTCCAAGGATTTATTTAATAATATTTTTATTTACAAACATTGAATTTTGATGTATCAAAGATTTCATAGATTTATTGATTGTTAAGGATTAAGTGTTAAATCACTTTGTGTGTAAAAGAGAGAATTTTGAAGTCAATATATTGGTTACTTCCAATTCAAAGAGTGGGACAATACCACCCTTAGAATTTTTTTTAGGGCCAATTCATTACTGTAAAAAATAATATTTACAAATATAAAAAAATTATTAACAATTTTTATGTGTACTTAATACCTATTAAAAAACTATCTAAATCCATTGATGTTTCATCAATCTCCAAAAACCAACAATCACAAATAAAGGAAATTTTTAGAAAACATATATCATATATCTACACTCGATCACCGATTTGTTTACTGAGAATATATAAATTGATTAAAAACTATGTTAGTTTCGAAAGCGTCATTCTTAGATGCTTTTTAATCTATGAGAAGATTTTTTTGACATTTTTTATATTTCCTCAGTGAGTTATTTTTTTCTCAAGAATGTTACGAAACACTTACTCTGTCAACTTTCGAGTTCTATCAAAAAAAAAAAAAAACATGTTAAATCAAATAAAATTTATTTTATACTGAAAGAAAACAATTTGATTCAAATTGAAGAAAATCAACCCTTTGGATATATAAAATAAGAAACAATTGGATTTTTTTTTAAAATTTAATTTTTTAGATATTGAGAATCCTATGAAATTTTTTTTTGTATATTTAAATTTTTTCATAAGATCCTCTGCAAAATGTTGTTTTTTGTTCGTTGAATTTTGTCAATCAGTAGAAGTACAATTCCACAAAACCCCATTTTAGTTTCAAGCCACACTAAAGTATGGGGAAAATTCACAATAAGTGACTAAAGCCATAAACTTGTTTGAATTTTCTAAAAAATATGAATTGGAATTTATTTGAAAATTTCACTATTTACATAAATTCAAATAAAACTATTTATCGAGCCACAATTTTTTATTTTTTAAATTGATCCTTCATAATAAACCAATTTATTTAATTTTAAGATATTATATCGATGAATAAAAACAAAGTTTCTTATGAGGATTTTATAGAATAAGTTTTATGGTGTGAAAATTTGGTGCTTTATTATTTTCTTTTTGACCATAAATATTTTTTTTTCTCAAGGATTTATAATCTTGATAAAAAATCTCAAACCGAATGGGGAAACATTATAACTTTAACTTCTGATTTAAAAATCTTTTGGATCACTTATCATATTATGGTTTTTTATTGAATTTGTTCATACATCGTTTTTCTCCAAAAAAGTGTTTATATTATTTGATTTTTTTGGGAATTTTTTGATGAACATATTTTGAAAGACACACAATGGGTAACGATTCAATCAGTATTTATATTTCCCTTAATTTTATATTACTACTAAGGAATTATTATACTACTTGGAAAGACAATATTCTTTGAAATATTAAAAAAGACTAATACCCACTTTTTTGTAAATACATTAGAAGGAGATCTGAATTGATTTTTTGATTAATAATAAAAGAAGGAATTGTTCTTTGAAATTAATTTGTTTAACCTTTTCATTGAAATTACTTTTCATTTTCAGGTTTCTGTGATTTCTATAATTTCTGTGATTCTCTTCATTTTTCTGATTAAAAAAAACATGTTGAACTTTTTTTCCTGAACTGCTAAATGGGAAAAAATTTTCACTTTTAGAAATTTTTGTTATTTGATTTACTTACTTTGAATTTTTATTCCAAGAAATCAATTGTACTTTAGTTAGGACAATTTTCATCCTACACAATTTTCATATAGTGTTATTAAAGATTAATTCTCTTTTGGTTTTTAAGCCAGAACAATATCCGTCAGTCGTAACAGAACTAATAAAAAAAAAAAAAGAAGATCAGAAAGATGAACAGTTTTTCCATTTTATTCTCCAAATACTAGTAATTATAAATGAAGAAGATTTGTTTCTCCAAATTTTTTAATAGTCTTTAGATTTAAAAGTAAATTAAGACGTGTGAAGTTTGAGTTTGAATATTTTTGAAGAGATTGAAAATTTTTGAAAAAACACAAAAGAAAAAAGGTGTTGTTTTTGATTTGTTTTTGAAAAAAATTCCTTTTTTTAAAAAGGTTTTAAAGATTAGGTGTTAAGAGATTGCTTCAAATGGTTGCAAAAGATAAAAATCTTTTTTCCAAATAATTAGTTTAAAAGATTAATTTTCTTTTTCTTTTTCTTCATCTTCCTCACTTTCTTCTTCTTCTTTTTCTTTTTCTTTTTCATTTTCATTTTCATTTTCATTTTCATTTTCTTCTTTTTCTTTTTCGTTTTCGTCACTTTCATCCTCGTTGTCACCATATTTTGAGATCTTTGATTTTAGATTTTTGATTTCTTTTTTGAGTGCTTTAACTTTTTGTTGAAGATCTTTGTTTTCTTTTGTTAATTTTTCATGACTTTTTGCCCCAAGCTCTTGCATTAAAAATTCAAGCGGCTTTTCAGGTCTTTCAGGCTCTTCATAAAGGCTTGTCAGAATTCTTGTTAGAGTATCAATTAAACCATTTGATTCAATGGTTTGACGAAATTCTTCTTTTCTTGTGCTCATAAGAATTAAATACAAAAAATGAAATACAAAAAATGATTTACACTTACTTTCACACACGATAAAAAATCCCATAACTTTTATCAAGTATTCAGCCTTTTCAAACTTGCAAACACTTTCAGATAATTTATAAACCTTTCAAATCCTTTTCAACGCTTTTAAAGGCGAAATATTTTATATAAGTGAAAATCTTTTTAAAAGTCAGGAGATCTTTTGTAGTGCAAAAAGAAAACTTTCAAATCAGAAAAATAAATCAATTTTATCTTATTTGGAGATTATATAGGTGTTTCAGACAGCTCCTTATCCAATTGTTGAAGGTTGTTTCTGATTACTGGTATTCAAAAATCGGTTTGAAAAACACAAAAAAATTTTAAGAAATATTTCTGAATACTGGGAAAAAAGAAGGGTTGGGGTTAATAAAATAGAAGAAAGAAAAAAAATGTTCTGAAACACTCTCAAAAGGTTTTAGATCTTTTTTCTAGTTTTCTATTTTCTTTAATTGTTAGAAGATATCAGAAATTATCATTTGTTAGATTATAAATATAAAAACTAAAACCTAAAGAAAAAAGTACATAAAATAAGGCAAATTTTTCAAAATATCAATAATTTTGAGTTCAATTAAGATCTCTTAAGATTCTTTTCTACTTTCTTTCTTTTTTTTTTTTTCTCAAACAATTTCTTACTAATTAACAAAATCCCAAAGTAATAAAATTTTGAATTAATTTCAATCTAGATAAAGTACCAACTAAACATATTGTATGGATAATTCAATTCATTTGTATTTAATTTAAATCGTCTTACTTGATTTTGGTTTAGAACTATCCCAGTTAGATATATTTGATTGCTCTTCATGGAAGATCTAATAATAACATGATCAATATGCTTTAGATCCAAATTGAACATGTTCAAAAACTCTTCTAATGATTTTTTTAACGATTTTCCCAACCCCAAATACTTTAAATAAAAAAATAGAAAAAAATGTCAGTTAGAAAAAGTAAAAAGTTTTTTTAAAAAAAGCTTAGTATTTTAAAAATATGAAAAAGAATAAATCAGAAGCTTGAAAAAAGAAATTTTAATTTTTGAAATGTGCATTATAAATTTTTTATATATAAACTTCAGATGAAAAAATTGCAAAAAGAGAATATTTTTCTTCATAAAATACAGTTAATATTACTTTTAAAGTATAAAACCCCAGATAAATTTAGTTCAATATATATATATATATATATATATATATATATATGTTCTTGCTGTATAAAATTTGGATTCTCTAAAATAAATACTTTAGAAAAATTCCCTCAAAATGTTCCAGAATTTGAATTATTTTTTGATTAGTAAAATTCCTTAGTATTCGTGCCTTAAAGTTGAGCCCGACGGGAATGATTGGAAAAGAAGGTCCTTAATATCATTTTTTTATTAATGCTTGTTTGATTTTTTGAAGATATTTTAGTTTTTTGAAACTACCTATATGAAAAAAAAAAAAATGGAAAAAAAAAACCATAATAAAAAAAAATTAACCACATTAAAAAAAATGATCAAAATGATTCAAAAAATATTTAAAAAATGTAATCCCAAGACTATAATTTATTTTTAAAAAGATTTTATTGTATTATGAGTTGATATTTCTTATAAGTGATTGTAAATCCCTAGTACCAGTATAAAAGTAAAAAAATACCTTTTTTTTTGTCATTTTTTTTGAATTAACTTTTTTGAAATATCTTTAATTTATAGTTTTGAACCAAGAATTTTTCTAGGTTTAAATAGTCATAAATTTTTGCATTTCAGGCAACTTTTTGTTCATTGAGCTTTTGAAAAAGGAGATTGAAAAAAAATTAAAAAAAAAATAGCCAATTTTCGTTTTTTTAATAGTCCTGGGTCTTTAAAAGTATCGATAAATATCCTATAATTATTTTTTTGTAAACTTACTTTTATGATCCAAAAATTTTTAGAGAATTTTAAAAAATAATAATCTTTAATTATCAAAAGTTTAACATCTTGGGATTATATTCTGTATCAATTTATTTTATTTTATTATTTTATTTTTTAAGTGTAAAATACTAAGATATTATCTTGTTCATTTGTTTTTTATTTATTTGTTACAGTCAGTTTCACTTTTAAGGCACAAACTTTCAACGAAATTTAAGGCACAAAAAAAATCTGAAATTAAAGCACATTTTTTGGAATTTGTTTTTTTTACAATTTATTTTACTAGAATTTGAATTTTGAGCCTTAATTTGAGATTTTTTTTGTGCCTTAAATTTCGTTGAAAGTTTGTGTCTTAAAAGTGAAACTGACTGTATTTGGTTTTTTTACTTTTTGTAAATCAACAGAAAGAAAAGAAATCTGATAAAATTGTATAAAATAATTGAAGAAAAAAAAGATATTGTCATCAAATAAATTTACCTTTACAAATAAAAAAAAAAATATTCTGAAAAGTAAGCGGGTGTTAAATTTGAACTTTTATAAATTCAATTAAAAAGTTAACCAAAATCCAAAAAAAAAAAAAAAAAAATGAAATTTAAATTCCCATAAACCAAGAAACCTCAAATATATTAAAAAATCTTATAAATAAACAAACCCCGCAAGTATTTTTTTTCAACGTTGTGATTTCTTTTTAATTATGTTTAAGATTTCAAAAAAATGAAAATACAAAAAAAAAACATTTTAAAACTTTTAATTATATATAAAAAATGGATGAAATAAAATTTTTGAATTTTAGTTCACTATTCTTGTTATTATTTGTGAAATAAAATATTATTTAATTAAAATGAAAATAGAATTTATGTTTAGATCATGAAAAATCAAAGATTGGAAAAAAAAATAAAAATAACTTTAAAAAAAAATTGTTATTTATCCATATTATTAACACTGAAAATGATTTTCATCTCAAAAAAGAAAATTTCTTCTTTGAATTTTTGGTAATAAAAAATTATTTTAAAAACTAAACACTTAAGGTAGATTTTGTTTGATATATCAGGTAAAATTTCAATTAGATGTTATTACCTATTTAATTCAAAAAAATTTTAGTGAGAAGAATTACAATTTACTAAAAAATAAAATATAAAAAGTATTAATTTCAATTTATATATGAATTAAATCTAAGGTGTCGCCTAGAACAAACCCCTTATTTTTTGAATTTTTTTATGATTTCTGAGACTAAATAGAGTTTTAGTATTTAGTTGTTAAAATTAATTTTTATCACAAAATACTAATATACGGATTACCTTGATTTTTCCCTTAGATTATTTATTAAGGGACTATTCTCAATTATTTTTTTTTTTGGAAAATTTCTAAATAAGGATTTATTCTCTAGAAATATGTTTAATATTGAAAATACAAGGGATTTTTCAAATCAAAGTTACAGGCAAAAAATTTTCTTATTCTCAATTAATTGTCGGGTAAAAAAATTTAATTAAGATTAGTCCCTTAAAAAAAATTTTATTTAAAAAAATCATATTGTAGGTAATATATACAAAAAATCGAAATGTATGTTTGAAATTAATACTCTTGAAAAACAAAAACTGATCATTTGTTATCAAAGATGATCCAAAAAGTTAGAATTTTGTTTTAATTGAATTACTCATTAATTATAATTCAAATCAAAGAAAGAAATTTGTTAAGAAAAGAGTTAAAATATCAAGAATCAAGACACCAATGATCATCGAAAGAAAAATTTTGAATAATAGACAAAAAAAAAACCTACTTTTATTGGAGAAATTCCAGATTTCTAAATTAGCAAATATTCATAAAATTTCATTTTTTATTTTACACACTTATCAACTTTTTATAATTCTCAAATGTTATCAGGAGCCTTTGGACAAGAAATTGAACAAAAAAAACAATACAAGAACAAATTGGTCACCATTATGCACATTCACCATGCCACAATTGACACAAATGCAAAGCCAGGTGAAAGAGTGCATTTATATTTACATAAAAACGAAATGAAAATTTTGCTCTGTACATTAATAGAGGGTGCTTGTGAAAATGTGAAACTAGACTTATTACTCTTCCCAGGTATTGAAAATGATCTTTTTCTGTTTGATTTTAATTACGTAATTTCTTTAAATATTTTTCTTATTGTGCATGTTGTTGGGAATATCCCTCTTTCTCTTTGTTATTTTTAGGTGAAGAAATTTCCTTTACAGCTGAAGGATCTGGATCAACTTCAATCCATCTTGTTGGTGTACAAGAAGAATTAAAGGACGACTTGGAAAATTTTGAAGGTGATTCAGAAGAAGATTCTCAAGAAAATTAGAAATGGTGGTTGGATCATTTCAAAGACACAATCCTTTCCAAAAAATAATCCGTGGTAAGAGTACAAATACCACCATCTTTTGAAAGAGGTTGTGATGCTAATTCAAAAATTTGACAATTAATATTCAAAATGACCATCATCAACGGTGGCTGAATTGCTGAAAAACTAAAACAAAAAATATTTAATGTGCTTTTCAATAAAACAATAGACCAAAACCCAAAATAACTATTAATCAATTTTTCCAAAATTTATGAAAGTTTTGGGATTTAAATGCTTATTATTACTATAGAGGGTTTTATTTTCTCAATCTTAAAATGTTTTTATCTTTTTTATTTTGGTTTTGTTTCTCTCGTAATTATGAATATTACAGACATTTCAAGCCAAGTGCCGAAGAGTAAACTTTCTTTGAATTTTTAAGATCCATCAAAACTTTCTTGAAACTCATTTCAATTGAAATGATCAATTGTAATTTCTGTAGAATTCTTCACTTATTGTTCTCAAGATTTATAATCCTCGACAAAAAGGAAATTTTTTTACAATTTGTTCACAAAAGTATTAAAAAATTAGAAAAATACATTGAAAAGATGTTGAAGGCGGTTGTCATTTTTGTAATTTTGTCTTTTGCTTTTAAGACCTTAATTCAGTTCTAACATATATTTCAATTGAAATGAGTTTCAAGAAAGTTCTGATGGATCTTAAAAATTCAAATAAAGTTAACCGGTCAGCACTATTTTGGAACGCTTTTATAACTTTTTAAATTGAATTGTACCCATTAATTTCCAGACTAAATCGTTTGGTGCTAATTTCTATTTTTTTTTTTACAATTTGATGCGATTTTTCTAAATGAATTAATTGTTTTTTAAAAAGTATGATATATTTTTCCAATTTTTGAAAAAGTTCAAAATTCAACATATTTCCAATTTATTTCAAAAAAAAATATTTCCTTGAAAAGAAAGAAGGAAATCTTCATGTTTGTAAAGGTATTGTACCAAAATACGCTTTAAAAATAAAACTTCCAAGCTTTGGAATAACTCAGCAGTCAAAATCTACTTAATTTAAAAAAAAAAAATTAATAATTATTTTAAACTTGAAAAAAATATACATTTTTTAATTTAAAGTGCAGTCCAAATAAATTTTTTCCTTTTTATTGACCAAAAAAATCAGAGAAAAAAAAAACAAAAATATTAAATAAAAAATTCCCCCAAAAACTTTTTTAAAACCTAAAAAATTCAACTTATAACTTAAATATATATATTCAATACGATTATTTTTAATAATAATAATTAATAACACAATCTTAATTAATTCGAATGACTTAGTAACAACCCAAATATCAAACTTATCAATAGACTTTCCAATTATTTCTCAAATTTTAAAACTAATTCAAATTAATAATTCTAAAATACAAAAAAAAAAAAAAATAATAGATATAAATAAATAACTTATTTAAATAATAAGTTCCTTATTTATACTCTGAATATTTGAAAAGGAATATTACCTAATGGTTTATATTTCAAGAAATTTAGCAAATTTTTGATTAAGGGGGCAGTCATTTTTGAACATAAAAGAAATCTTGTCAAGATCTTCAAAATTTTTTTTTTTGGTAATTTGTGTTTCAACTTATGAAATGGATGAGTTTACCCCATTTAAACAATTTATTGATTTGAGTCTTTTTTTTTGAAATCCAAAATTTGCATGTTTCTAATATAATACGAAAAAAAGTAACCTTTATTTTGTTTAAGAATTAAGTTAATTCTTGAAAATGGAAAAAAATATTTTTCGTTATATGTCGGAAAGTATTGATTTCGAATGCAAATTTTTTTTTTATTTGGTTTCTTTTTCTTTTTATTAATCTTTCAATTCAAATCTTAGCCAATAAAACTAATTGTGGTATAGGTGATTCAATAAATGAATATTTGATAGAAGTTTAACTATAGTTTATCAATTAAATTGAGATCTGTTATAAAACAATTTTTTTCTTTAATGTTTTACAAAAGTTCTTTTCTGTTTTCAAAAAATCAAAAAAATTTTCAGTTTTCAAAAAATTTTTTAACCAATTATTTGGTCTTATTCATAAGAATCCTTATAACAATTCAATTCATTTTTGTCAGAAAAAAATTGATTTTGAATTTTGAGGATAAAATTAAATAATTCCCAAATATCTTCAAGAAAATTTATTTTGAAAAATCGAATTTTATCTTAGAACAAAAACAAAATTTCTTTGTAAAATTTTTACATGACTTAAAAATTAAATGATTATAACTACCCTTCTTAAAAAATACAATTATTTTTTAATCCCTTGAATATATCAATTTTTTGTTTAACCAAAGGTTTTATCTCAAAAAAGAATATATATATATATATATATATATTAAGTTTACTGGTAACAACGATTTATTATAAAATAATAATGATCAAAATGGCAATAAATGGTGGTAAAAAATTGATATAATGTGAGAAATAAAATGAATTTGAAAGTTTTATTTTTCAGAAAAAATGGAAAAAAAAAATTGATTAAACTAAAGGAATTTTCTTTTATGGCTTTATTAGTAGATCAGAATTTTTTGACTCTTTCAATTTACAAAATTTGTAAGTAGAGAATACCACCAATAACATATTTTAAAATTTTGCCTTGCTGTCGTAGAAGACTGATCCCCTAAAATAAATGATCAATTTTTTCTGGATCTTCAAGGATTCAAGAATTCAAGAATAGATTTATTTTAAATTGTATTTTTAAAATAAGAAACAAATTTTCAAGGTTATATGTTCATAAAAATTCTCTAAATTTATTAAAAGTGATATTTCTTCAATATAGAAATGTTTTTACTAATTGTTCTGAATCGAATTCTATCAACAAATTCAAAGAAAAAATGGTAGATTATGTTATTGGAAATCTAATTGGTAAAAATGAAGTTCTCTTAAAAAATATAACACGCTACTCTAAAGTTGATAAATAAGTTTTTTTATTGGATTTAATTATATCCTTGTAAAAATAATTACTCCATTGCCTTTGGGAACACAAATAAATAAGGGTTACTATTATTAGAAGAAAAAGTAAAACTCTTTATAATCATAAAGGAAATTTGAACCAACGAAAAAATTCGGATAATGGTTAAATCAAGCCATCAACTTTAAAACAAAATCTGGAAAAGAAAAAAAATTAAAAAATGCCAATTTCAAAAAAAAATAAAAAACAATAACAATTTCGAGTTTTCAAATTTTTAAAAAACAAATAAATAAAAAAGAGGGGGGTGTTTATTTTAATATACGAATAATTCTAAATTAATTAAGATATAAAATATTATTTAGAATTATAATTAATTCTAATTTTGGTTCGTTTTAAGAAAGACTAATTTTATATTAGAGTGTAAGTAAATATTTGTTCATTAAACATTCTTATTATAAAGTTCAAATATTAGTGATTAATTGTTAATCGCCAATCATTAAATTTTCTTTAGTGGACTTGTATAAACCGTAATTTTATTTAATAAAAATAACAGTAAATATCAGATAATTTGTTGAAAAATAAATTGAATAAAATTTTCATTCGAATTTGCAAAAAATTGTTTAAGGGACTAATCTCTATTAAATTTTTTTTACCTAAATTTAATAGAGATTGAGAAAATTTTTTGCCAATTACTTTTATTTGAAAAAACCCCTGTTTATTTTCAATATTTTACATATTTCTAGATAAGGAATCCTTATTTAGAAATTGGTCAAAAAAAAAAATAATTGGGACTCAAACCTTAAGAGATCAAAAACAAATCTCAAACTATTTGTTTCCCCTGATAAAATCTTGGTCTTTTATATTTGAGAACTATGGTGTTTTTTTTTTTTATGTATATTTCTTTATTTTCGGAAAGCTGAATGAAAATTTTGTCTCTTTTATTTTACAACCAAAAATAATTTTTATTAATGATCGATCAAATTTTTTAATTTCAGTAATTGTTTCAACATCTGCAAATCTTCTTTAATAATTGTCTCATATGCTTCAATTTGATCATTACTTGATGGAATGGTAGTATTATCAGTGAAATTCACCTTAATGGGGTTATTTCTTTCAAAGCATTGGAGTTTCACAAGGGTGTCACCATTACTAAAATTCATAAATTGTTCATTATTAAATTCAAATTTTTTTTGATTTTTTTTGATATCTTTGATTGGTTGCAAATTGCTATGTGGTTGTAAATTGTTTTTTGTGTTATTTGTTGTTGGTTTTAGGGTGCAAACGGTACATTTATTATCTTCAAGTTCAAGTCTATTATTCAACTTGGAACGGCTTCTTGTTATTCTTCTGCTCTTCGTTATGCTTTTTGATGCTCCTAATGCTCCTGATGAAGGAAAGTTGTTCTGTTGATTGGACGCTATGCTTTGTGATCTTTTGTTGTTTTTTTTAATTTGATTTCTTGTTCTCCTTATGGTTCTTGTTTTTGTTTGTGTTTTGTTTGGTGCTTGTGTTGTTGTCTTGGCTCTTATTTTTGTTTTTGTAGTTTGTTTTTTGTTTTGTGTTTTTGTTTTTGTACTTGTCCTTGACCTTTTTCTCGATATATTTTGTTTGGATTTTTTTTTTGGGAAATTTTGGGTGTAAGTCAAATACTTTCGGTTCATCTTGGTGTTGTTCACCAAATTGAACCGAGCCTTGAAGAAAAGAGACATTGCCCTTTGGATTTTTTGAGTGTCTGAAGAAATAGTTTCTTCTGTCGGGTTTTCGATTTTGGTGACCAATTTGCATACATCACTAATTGAATTCTTTTCGATTGTGATTTTCCTTGGTGGGTTGACGTTTTGTTGGAAGTGCTTCTTCTTCAATCCAGTAAACCACTCGGGTTTCTCCAAGAAACATGTGGCAACAAGCTTTTCGATAATGAAAAATTTTTCCAAATATTCTTCTGAATTTACTTCTTCAAGGTACACTTTTTTGAGAATAGATCCATTTTGAAAAGAAAAGGCTAACGTGGGGTGTTCTTCTTGATTACAAGGCGTTGGTTGGTTTGCAAATAAATTATATTTTTTTAAAAAAAAGAGCATCAAATCTTTTTGGCTTAAGGTCCATCCAATATTGTTCTCCTCATCAATAACAAACTGTTTTGTTAAAATTTCTGCATTAACTGTTACTGTTTTTGGACAATTAGGGTTCATTAATTGACATTCATCCAATCCTTCGATCGAATCAGGAAATTGTTGCTGAAGAATATTTAATTTTCGATGAATTGAAGTGATCGTTCTTTTTGGGGCTTTACTATTGTTCATATGTTGAGTGTGCTCTTTGAAGTGTTTGTGAGTTTTTAGTTATAATACTTGTTTCTGGAATTTAAAATTCGAGTAAGAAACTTAAAATAGAGAAATGTTTTTTTTTTTTCTTTTATCTAAAAAAAAAATTAACAATTTCGAACTTATAAGAAGAAATGATTTTTTTCTCTTTTTGGACTTTCTTTTTTCTTTTGAAACCCCTTTCCTAGCTTTTTAATTTAAAATGAGTGAATTTTGGAACAAAATCTAAAGTTTTAAGGAACGAGTAACTCTTATTTATTTTTTTTCACAAAGGTAATAGAGTAATTATTTACAAAAGGATACAATTAAGACCAATAAGAAACTTCGTTTGTCAACTTTAGAGAAATGAATAATCATTTTTAAAAGATTTCATTTTTCCAAAGGAATTTTCAGTCAAAAGATCTAGATCCTTTTTTGTTGGGTTTTTGGATCAAATTAGAAAAATAATAATTTGCTAAACAATTTATTTTTGAAGAAATATCACTTTTAGTAATTTTTGAGAGCCTTTATGAACAAGTAACGTTGTGACTTTAATATTATTTTAAAAATACATCAAAAATAAATCAAATATTGTATCCTTGAAGATCTAAAAAATTTGAACATTTATTTTATTCACAAATATTTATTCAATTTCTTGAAATTTAAAAGACTTGTCAATATACTTTTTCAAATATATAGAGTATAAACAAGGAACTGTTGTTTTAAAATCAGGTATTTGATAATATCTATATTATTTTTTTTATTATTGGTAATGATGCATTTGAATTGTTTTATTTGTTTCAAAATCTTGAAAAAATTGAGAAATAAATGAAAAACTTATTTGATACATTTAATCATTGGGTTGTTAATGACTTGCTGAAATAATTAAGATTGGGTTTATAATTATTGATTATAAATAATCAAATTAAAAAGTATTTCTTTAGATAATAAGTTGAATTTTCCAGGTTTTAAAAAAGTATTTCGGGAGAATTTTTTAATTCGATTCTTTGGTTCTTTTTCTCATATTTTTTCATTCAATCCCTAGAAAAAATAGATTTGGTATGTTCTTTGAATCAAAAAATTATATTTTTTACAAGTTTAAAATAATTATTGTATTTTTTTTTGAGATTAAGTAGATTTTTTAAACTTAGTTATTTTAACACTTAGTGGTTTCATTTCTAAAGTGTATTTTTGTACAATTCCTTTACAGGCAATAAGATTTCAATCTTCTTTCAAAGAAAATAATTTTTTTTAAATAATTTGGAAATATGTTGAATTTTGAACTTTTCATAAATGGGAAAAATGGATCAAACTTTTAAAAACAATAATTCATTTCTGAAAATAGTATTAAAAGTAAGCCATGTCTTGTAGTTATCAGATTTTCACTTTATTATTCAATTTCAAGATACGGTAAATTTTTTTTAAATTTGTTAGTAAATGTACTTGAAGATTTTTTTTAGTTTACTAGTCACTTAATAAAATTGCAATAAAAAAATATAAATTTATGATTTTAATAACGGGACGCTGAATTCAAGTATAGTACATTTTTTCATTCTTATAAACGACTTTTCAAATTTACCTGAATTTTTGGTGTTTTTAAAAAAAGTATTTTAATGAAAAGATATTGAAATTTTGAGGTAAAATTTATTTACTGAAATAAAACAAAAAAGATCTCAGAAATTGGTCAAGGTAATTTTGTTTTCTACATGATCTTCAATCAAAACAATTTTAAAACTTAAAAAATACTTATTTTTATTGAGTAACTTTTAACAAAAGCCTTTGCAATCCTTTTTCTGAATGCCCATGGTTTAAGGACAATAATAGATATTTTTTTGAATTATCAACAAAGAGAATTCATGAACTTAAATTCTATTTTCTCTCGGAGTGGCAAAAATAATTGACTGTAACTACAAGTTTTTGAGCTCAGATCCTTTAAAGAATTGAATTTTGTTATTGAGTATGATTTTTTAAAACCCACATTCAAAAGAAAAACCTGAAACTTCATATTTGTTTATTTAGTTTTTTTCATTCGCAAAAATTTTCATATTTAGTATTGTTGGATCTTTAAAAAATTTTTTGAAAAAAAAAATTAAATCTTTTCTTATTTTTTACCCTTTTTGATAACCTCACTTATAATAAACACCATTGGTTAATAAAAGATCTTTGATCAAAAATTATTTTGTAAAGTACTGATAAATTGCAATTTATGTTTGGAAATTTTTACTTGATTTTCATTTTTGAAATTTTTATATTCAAGATTTGAATAAAGCATTTTATCAAGTTAAGTGTTAAGAAACACTCTAAAATCAGTCGGCCTTCAAAATAATCTTTGTCAGAGACTGTTTGATAAGAAACAGTTCAAAGATTTATTAAAATGGAAAATGAACTAAAATTTTTTTCAAATTTATCAGTATTTTACGATTAATGTGGAAAATCCCAATTGTCTAGGTTCTAATAAGATTTTAGTCTAATTTAATTGTATAAAATTTGAATATTATTTTTTTTTAACATGTTAAGGGATTAACGTCTATCAAGGAGAAGCCTAGGATCAAAGTATGTTGTTATTGGAACGTAACTACATTAGTGATACATGGTTCAAATGTCTCTAAAAAATCGATTAATCAAATAGTAATATTTGTTGATCTCATCAATTAAAAAAGATCTATGTATTAATAAAAAACCTGAGCAATTTCAGAATAAAATCTGCTTTTCACCAGAAATTTTTAGGTTGAATTATCAATATTCAGACTACAAAGTCATAAAATATCTTTCTTAAATTTGTGGTGAAATGTAGATTAGTTACTAAAAAAGGCATTTTTTTTTAAAAATTAAATAATTAATGAATAAAGTTTTTTGTCAAATTATTTCTGAAATCATGGAAATATAATGATGCTACAAGTTTCTTTATCAAAAGAAAACAAAACTAATCAGTCTTTGTACTTTTATGTTGATGATTATTGAGTTAATCTTTGAAATTTAAAAATCAAAAAATAGTTACTTTTGGAAGTTCTAAATCTAAATTATTAAATACCAGAATACTGTATTTTGGGAGTTACTATTTTTAGATTTGGAAAAGGAATTAAAAAAATTTTTTCAAAATGAAAATTTTTTAATTGTGATCATTAGTAAAAAATGTAATAATTTATTGTTCAATAAGATTTATAATTGATTTTTTAGAGCTATTTGAGCCATGGTGCACTAATATCATTTACACCCAATTATAACTCACTTTGATTATAGAGAAATCTATGGTGGTGCTAATCCTTTAAGAGGTTATAATCAAATATTTTAAAAGTATTTTAAATTTAACCAATATCTTTCAAATGGAGAAATAGTTATTTTAACTATAAAGGAATTATTGATTGATATAAATTGAAAAAAATATTTTTTTTTTGATTTTCCTTTAGGTTTTTTTTACTTTTGGAAAAAAACAGAAAATTTTTATAAATTTTCAGTTTATTTCAAAAAGTAAAATAAACCTAGGACACTTTTCGTTATGTTTTCCAGAATTTAAAAGAATCGAGAAAAATCTATGATTTTACTCAATTCTTTTGAATTCCGGAAAAGTGCTGTTAACCTTTCTTGAGTTTTCTGTTTATTAGGAAAATCGAAAGATTTTACAAATAAAACAGAAAATCCGAAGAAAAGCTAGGCACTTGACGGACACTTTCATTATGTTTTTTTTTAATTTTTGAAATAAACTGAAAATTCAATAAATTTTCGGTTTATTACAAAAAGTAAAAAAAGCTAGGTATTTGATGGCACTTGAAGGAGACTTACAATAATTATCATCAGAGATTTTTTTTCCCTGTTTCAGTTTTATTAGATGAGTACAATGTTTTCAAAACTTTTTTTTATTATCTATCAACGTAAATATCTCCAAGTTGAATTAATCTATAATTCATTCAACCCATTTATTTGTAATTTCTTAAAAAAAAAAAACAATTTTTTTTAACTAAAGACTTTTAAACAAGATGGCTATACTAATAACAATAAATAAAATAGCTTCATGAAATCGAAGTGTAATCATTTTTATTATATTCCGAGTAAAATTTAGTATTCTTGATGATAGGTTGATGAACAAAATCGTTTTGTCTAACTTTTTTTTTTTCAATTCTATTTTTTCATACTCGTGTTTTGTCTGAGTAAAAGAAAACATTTTTAGGCTTTGGAATTAAGATAGAATTTAAAGGAGTAGCAACCATCTTGTTACAATTTTTACTTTTTAAGATTTTGAAAGAAGATAAGTCAATAAAATTTTTAACAATGGATGTGTATCTAGTTGCTTTTTAGTATATAAAGCATGTATCGAAATAAAATTTATTAATTTTACTTTTAAGACGGACAATTAAATGCTACAATAGAATGTTATGTTGATTTGTTTTAGCGAGTAAGGGGACTATTCAATGGTTTAATTTTTATTTTTATTTCAACATTCGGTTGTTATATTTAATTTTATATTGGAAAACAATTTAATTAGTTTTCAAAAAGTAAAGTACTTTAAATACTCAAAATCAAACAAAACCACAAACAAATATCAAAGATATTTTTTAGATCTAATTCAGAATGCATAGAAATGTGAAAATGTTGACTTCATGTATAAGACTCTTATTATAATTGGACCAACTCTATAAATTTAAAAAGAAGAATATTAACTTGATCAAAAAACAGAGAAAGTGAATCAAGAACAAACTTCCGACCTGCAAATTTTATAATAAAACTTTTTCTGAAATTACCGATTTAATAGTTAATTAGTCAAACTTCCTTAGGCTATCAAAATTTTAGCTGATGGGTATAATCTTACTTAATTCTTATTTGTTCTTTAAAGTCCAATTATAAATGATATTTGATGTTAGGAAATTTTTTTTTTTGGATGCCATTTACCAAAACAAAATTTATGATTTCGTATTTTAAATCTCAAAATTAAAAATTGAATACCAATAAAGTTTGTTACAGTCAGTTTCAAATTTAAGGCACAAACTTTCAACGAAATTTAAGGCACAAAATAATCTCAAATTTAGCCACAAAATTTTTAATTTTTTTTTACCAATTATTTTACTAGAATTAGAATTTTGTGCCTTAAATTCAGATTTTTATTGTGCCTTAAATTTAGTTGAAGTTTGTGCCTTAAATTTCGTTGAATTTTGTGCCTTAAAAGTGAAACTGACAGTAACTTTTTTGTCTAAAATCAACCACATGTCAAAAAAAACAAAAATTAAAATGGGAGTTTATAAACTGAAGGTACTAGTAACTCTTATTTACACTTTTTTCCCAAAGATAATACTGTCATTATTTACACAATTATAATTAAATGCGATACACAAAAATACATTTATCAACTTTAGAGAAGTTAATTATTATTTTTAAAAGAGTTCCTTTACCCAAAATCAAATTTCTGAAAAATAATTCTTAATTCTTCTTGTTATCAGAATTTTTTTTTGAAAAACCGAAAAGTAAAATTTCCCAAAGTATTGTTATTTTGGTGAAATCTTGCTATTTATAATTTGTGATATTTTTATGAACATATAGCCTTGAAACTTTAATTTTAATATAAAAATACCAGAAAAATAAATCATATATTGAATCTATTGAATATCCAATAAAAATGAAATATTTTTTTTATTCACAAATATTTATTGAATTTCATGTAATTTTAAAGATTGGGTAATATTCTTTTTTAAAAATTCAGATTAAAAAACAACAAATTTTTATATAAAAATGAGTTATTTGAAAATTAATATCATTTTTTTATTTTTAGAAATATGTATTTGAATTCATTTTATTGTTTTGAATATATATAAAAAATTGAGAAAATAAAATCAAATATATTAATAATTTTTGATCTTTGGTTATTACTGATTCACTGGAATATTTAAGATTGGGTTATTAATCATTGATTAATAATAATCAAATTAAAAATTATTTTTTAGTTATATAGCTAAAATTTTCTGGGTTGTAAAAAATTATGTTAGAAGAATTTTTAATTTCATGTTTGAATGGTTTTCTCATATTATTTGTGATCAAAAAGAAACAAATGTCTTTGAACTGTTCTTTGAATAAAGAATATATATATATTTCAAGTTGAAAATAATTATAGTAATTTTTTTAAAATTAAGTATGCTTTTTTTTTGAGTTTTTCCAAAAATTTATGTTTTTTTTTAAAGTCTATTTTAATACACTTCCTTAATAGATAATAAGATTTCTTTCTTCTTTAAAAGAAAATAATTTTTTGGAAATAAATTGGTATTATATGAATTTTGATCTTTTCAAAAAATGAAAAAAATCACCAAACTTTTAAAAAAAATTATTTCATTTCGGAAAATAACTTTAAAAGTAAGTTTTGTATTATTGTAAACATCTTTTTAATTTTTTTTCAGTTTCAAGATTGGGTAAATGTTTTTTGGAATAGACTTTTAAATTTATAAAAAGATTTTTTTTATTTTACTAGTACCTTAAGGTTTACAATACCTGAAATTAGAAAAAAAAATTATCTTGTTTGAGGTGAAGGCTAATTATGAATTTGGTTCTAAGTTGATCGATCTTGAGCTTGATATGAGTTTTAATTTTGGTTCAAAAACCCAGTTTTTGACAATTAATTATTTTTTTTTTCTAAAATCCGATTTTACAAGTGTAAGAAGAATAGATGATCCGTTCTAAATTAATGTGATTTGTGGATTACTGATTGAAATTTTTAAATAACTTTGTTTTATATTGAGGTTTTATTTGTATCTTTTAAAAACATTTTTTTTTTTTAGTTAATTAGACTAAAGGGAAATAAATATTTTCATTTAGAAGCAAAAAACCAAAATTTAATTCTTTAAATACAATCTAATAAAAGTTTTTCACTTTTTAATTCGGATTGGGAAAAAAAAAAAAAATTGTCAAAAATGACCTTTTATGAACCACTATTAAACCCCCTATCAAACTCAAGATTGACCATCTTAGAATCAAATTAACAATTCGACAACATCCTGAAACAAAACAAACTTTTTTCAAATTTCAGGGAATGTAAACCTTAAAATTGTGAAAGTTCGAAAATGTTAGTTTTTCATTTTTTCTCAAAAACCTTTCTTCTCGAAATTATGTCTTCTGTTTTGCAAATAAACATACACTTCCCATTTTCTAATAAAAGAACACCAATTACTTTCACTCCAACAACTTTAGTACAGGATATTATTCATATGGTTTGTAAAAAAAATCAAAAAAAAAAACCCGAAACCTTTGGTTTATTTTGTGCTGATGACAGTTTTTGGTTAGAAAATCAATTTACATTGATGAGCTATAAACCTTGGTTTCTTGTAATCAATTATTTTCCTCAAAAGAAAAATATAACACAAAAACACAAAAAAAAAACCAAAAACAAAAAACAAAAAACCAAAAACAAAAAATAATTAACAAAAAACTTTTTTCTGAAATTTCCTTCTTGTTATCAAAAAAAAAAATTCTTTTCTTTTTTAAAAATTTAATTTTGTGGACGTTTTTCTTCTACTGTCTAATGTTACTATTAAAACCAAGAAAAAAATTGAAATAAAGAAAATTCAAACAAAAGAGATCAAAATTTTGGCTTTTGGTGAAATTTACTCTATAAATGTCGATGAAAGTTCTCCTATTTCACAAATTCTTGAAATACTTTCAAAGGTTTCAAATAAAACAATTGTTACTGGGTTTGTATTGACATATAACGATAGTAAGATCGTTTTTTCTGATCTATTTAATTTCAATTTTTTTGAAAAAAAAAAAAAAAAAAAAAAAAAAAAAAAAAAAAAAAAAAAAACAAGAAAAAGAAAAAATTTCAACAATAATAACCATAATAATAATAAACAAACAAAAACCAACTTTAACATGAACGAACAAAATAAAACCAACAAATACAACTTTTTCTTCAACAATTTTTGTTTTTATCTAATCCTTCAAACAAATCTCTTTTTTTTTTTCACCTTTATTTTTTGATTCTAGAAATCCTCGATCGGAAATTAACTTTTGAAGAGTCAGGAATCGAAGATTTAGAAAAGACCACGTTTGTATATAAACAAGAAATTTTCCCGACTCTTTTAAAAAAAGCACAAATTAAATCAAAAAAAGGGAAAAAGAATTTGTTGGTAACACAAAAAATTTTTGGCTGTGATTTAGTTCACTCTCTGGGCCGAGGATCCAAAATTGTGGACGTCCCACCAATTGTTACAATGTCAATGGAATTCATTGAGAAATATGGCCTGAAAACTCGAGGGATTTATCGGATCTCTGGCAGTATAATGAACGTCCAAAACCTTGTACAGCAATTTGATTCAACAGATGAAGTCAATCTTTTAGAATTTACAAAATCAGCCACAGACGTAACTAGCCTTTTAAAACAATACTTCCGAGACTTATCAGAGCCTTTACTAACATATTCCCTTTACAGCACATTTGTTAAAATTCATAGTAAGCAATCTTTTTCCTCTATTTTTTTTTTTTTTTTTTCTTTCTTTTTCTTTGATATTTTTAGAATTTTAAAATTCAGGCAAACATTGCAACAAGTAAACACCATTTACTGACTTGTTTATTCAACCACTTAATATATTATTATACTCATTATTTTTTTTTTTGACAAGACAAACAAAATTTTTGTTAAATTTATTGTTCAATTCACCATAACATTAACTCATTTCAAAATTAGGTAACATAATAATTATTTATTTAGAATACCAATAAGTTATAATAGTAAATTCTCTCAAACCAAGAATCTAATTTTTTTTATACTATTTGTTGCAAAATAAATGGAACAAATTTTTCATTCGGCTTTCCAAAAAAAGGTTTTAAAATCCTTAAAAATTTCAATTTTTAATTCCATAAATCTGTTTAAATGATTGATTTCACCTTATAGAATTGATTACTTTGATGGTTTGTTTTAATTCTTGGAATGTGATTATTTTGGAAAGCCAAATGAAAATTTTGATCTTTTTATTTTGAAATTAACAGTATTATTTTTGTAAAAATTTTTTCAAACAAATAGCTTTTTTTTGATTATAGTAATTTTAAAAAAGTAAAATAAAAGATTTCAAAAAGTATCAATAAAACAATTGAAAAACTTCAAGATACCTATTTGAGACCTTTATTAAAAGCTTTTATTGTCACACTTTTTTAAAATGACTTTACCAGAAATTATTATTTAATTATGAAAATACTGTTTTTTCAGTAATAATTTCTCGAATCACAGAAATCACAATAACCACAGAAATCACAGAAATCACAGAAATTACAGAAATTACAATAACCACAGAAATCACAGAAATCACAAAAATTACAGAAACCTGAAAGAATTTTTAAGGTTTAGATTAGAAATTAATTCTAAACAATAAAGATGATTTTCAAGAAAGTAAAATGGACTGTGATTGGATATCATTCTTTTTTTTCCCTTTTACAAGGTTAAATATTTACAAAATTTGGAAGGTGTTTCTGAATTTTTAATTAACATTTGTAAATTAGAGTAATTGTGATATTTCTCTAATAGTATTAATTCGATGGAAACTAAACTAAAACTCAAAATTTTATGAAACACTAAAATTCAATTTTTGAAAAAAAAATCTTATTATATAAATAAATTCTCGAGAAGAAATATCGAATTAGAACTCATTAGCTAATTAAAATATTAACAATTATTTATCATACACAATACTCAAAAATGAAAAAATAAACAATAATCAATTCAAATAAAAAAAATGCTGTAAAAAATTTTGTGACGAGCTGAGAAAAAAAAATGTATTGGTAGATTTGTTAAAATTTTACCTAACGATTATTGATCGATCATATGATTTGATATCATCAACTGATTTTATTTAAGTTTTTTCTATTTAAAAGAACTCAAATGTAATTAATTTCAATTATTCAAAAAAAAAATTCCAGATCAAAATAAACTATTAAGGTAATTGGAAAAAATGAAATGAAAACAAAAAACAAAAAAATTACAAAATGATAAAAATATTTTAAAAATCAAAATTATTTCCAAATTGAATGAAATTGTATAATTGTGATTGTTTTAACTGTATCAAAAATTCTGAAATTTTGTAACTTTATTGTTAAGGATTTGGTGTCAAAAAACACTTTATCCGTTGAAGCAGGAATTTCGAAGTGACTAAATTAGTAACTTCTAATACAAAGAGTGAATAAAAAGATTCCTTAGAAACATTTTAAACTGAATTTAATTTTCTAAAATATGATTGAATTAAAGTGTCTATGATAATATCAAAGAAAAATAAATAAAGATTAAGAATAAATAAAAAAAAGATAAACTCTGTTTCAGTCAAAATACCCAACGTTTTTTTCAAATATCAATTATTTTATATAATTGACCTTTGAAGAACAAATAAGAAATAAACAGAATAATTCACATCAAAGAATTGTTGATATATGTCTGAAAGAAAACTAAATAATCAATGGATTTTCTTAAAAATTTCAAAACTCAAATTCTTAGTGTCCCTATTGAGAAAAACAAGGATGTTCGTTTTGAACTTCTACTGGTATTTGAATAATAAATATGAAACATTTTTGACTTCATTTTCCATACTTTTCTTGAAGAAATCAAACCACCAAACGAAGTTTGTTGGCATTTGTGGTCTTTATTTGAAAAAGTAAATGAAAATGGAGTGAAAATTTTTCACATTTATTAAACAAATTATCAAGATCAAAGATCTTCATAGAATTGCAATAGAAATCAATATCATTTCTCAACAATATTTACATGGTTTCAATGTCCTTAGAATAACACATTTTTACCATGTGACTATTGATCTTGCAATAAAAAAATTTTTTGCAACTGAATGATGTTTTAAAAAAAAAATCGAAAAAAAAAAACAAAAAAATGAATGTAAAAAAATGATTTCAATTTTGAAAATTTCCAAAATAAAATTTTTCTTCTGATATCTATGCAAACCCTTAAAACACATGTATTATACCATTACAACTGGGCCCATTTGACTGAAAAATAGTTTAGAATCAGAAAAAAAATAATAAAGAATTTAAAAATATATTTTGAAAAATTTATAGAGTTTTAACGGAATTGAAATGAATTTATATGGCTATATAATCCAAAATCATTTGGATTTGAGATCTTTTTTTCCTTATAACATTTTGAGTAATATTGGGCAGGAAATATTCTATAGTTAATTTGACAAAGTTCTTTTAGGTTCGTATTCCTAGCAATTCATCCATGTCTTCATTAACAAGGCAATAATCTTAAAATCAAAATTTTTGATTTTTTTTAAGGTCTTTTTTCTATTGTTTTCTGTTTTGGTTCAATATCTTTTATCTCCACATATAAAGATGATCGATACCATCATTTTTTTTTCAACTACATTGACATATTTTGGAATCTACTCCCTTTTCCCATTCTTATGTGTAACTATTAAAACTATTTGTAAAAGACTTTGAGTTGGAATAGAATTGTTGATGATTTCCAGTACAATTATTGTTTTTTTTTAACCTCAAGTTGTCAGGAAATAGACTAATTTTATGATATCTTTTTAATTTTATATTTTTTTTTCAGGTGAGTCACAATTTTTGGATTTTATTTTAGATACAAATAAAACTGATTTGAAATATCAATATTTAGAAGTTGAATTAAGATTTAAAAAAAACCTAAAAAACAAAAAGATGAGTTTTTTATAAAAATTAATTAATTGAAAAAAAATAAATAATAAATAAATTTGGTTATTGTTAGTAACACCAGTATTAGATTGATAATAATTGATGGGTGTTTAAGAAATATTTTATGTTGTGTCATAAATTTGAAAAGAACCATTTTAGATCTGATAATAAGATCATTTTTCAATTAAAAAATGAAAAAAAAAAACTCCAAAGAGTCACTAAAATTAAAAAATGTGAAATTTACTTAATTTTTGTTATATTGATAGATTTAAATGGAAAAGCAAATTCAAATCCCAATGATTAAACTCCTCTAATTTTGATTAATTCTGAATAAATAGTTGTTAGTTTTTCTTTCATTTGAATTATTTATTACAAAAAAAAATTGATAAAGATCGGTACTTTAGAACTCTGAAAGAACTTTCAATTTTTTTCCTTTTACATTTTATTATTTATTTGTGTTATTTTTCAAAAATTTACCATTTATTTTGATGGACTTCTCTTCAAATAATAATTCAACAACTAATGTTTTCAAAAAACTGATCAGATTTTCAAAAATTTTTTTCAAAAAATTGTCTTTTTCCAAATAATTTGGTTTGGAAAAAGTAAATTGCTTCATTTCAAGAAATAAAGTAAAGTTATTTTTTCAAAATAATGAAATTAAACGATCATAAAAAAAAAAATAAATATAAAAAATTGTGAAATGTAGATAAGCAGTTTTTAAAATTTTAAATAAAAAATTGGTGATAATTTGAATGAATAATTAATATTATTTTGAATATTCTTATCTTTAACTTAATATCATATTTACATTAATATTAAATATAAATTATTTTTGAATATATTTTTTTTCATAACTTTTTTTTGAAAACAAACAAAATAAAAAATTAAAAAAGATATGAAATATATTTGGGAACAACTCCCAAAATTAAAGCTATTATTGAAGTGCTTACCAAAACCAAATTATGAAACAATAAAAGTATTATCAAAGCATATTCATTTTGTATCTTTGCAATCCCATGTAACCAAAATGCCAATTGATAATTTAGCACTATTAATGGGTCCCAATTTATTAAAAAATCCCAAATCAGATATGGAATCGATGATTAATGATACAAAAATACAATGTGGAATTGCTACTCTTTTATTTGAACATTATGAATATCTCTTCTTTGTAAGTTTCCTTTTTTCTTCTTCATGCTCTACTATTTTTTCCATTATCAAGCAAATAAAGATTCGGCAAACTCTAAATTACTTGAATATTTATATCTATTTACAAAAACCGAAAATATCTCTACAATTCCTTGTTTCAGGTTTATTATTTTTGTTTTGTAATCGTGGAATTTTTTTTGTCAGTTTGACTCAATAAAAAACAAAAATTATCATAAAATTAACAAAAAAATGAATTCAAGGAAACCTTTCGATTTTTTATCATGAATATTACTTTAATGAATTTTAATTAGATCACTAAATAAACATATAAAAATCATAACTTTAATAATAAAAATAAAAAAAAAACAGAATCACCTTAATTTTTTATACAAAGTGGTATTTGAAAATATTGTTGTTATTTAATACACTAAAAGTAAAATTTTTGAAAAAAGTAAAAGAAAAAAGGAAAAATAAAAAACAGTAGTCTGTGTTAATTTTTCACAAAAACTAAAATAAGTTCTCTTATAAATTATGTACAATAATAGAAAATACTAGTCATCAAGGCATCATTGCAACCATAGATTCGTCTATAAATAAAGTATGTGGTAATTAAAAGTAAATCATATTCGTGCTCTATATTTCAAATGACTCGAAAAAATCTTTTATAAATATTATTGAACAATAAACTATTAGATTGTTTATTTTCTCTGGAATTGCCCAGCCTATGAAAATAATCGTAAAATCTGGATTTCTGAATTAAAAAAAAATAATTTTTCAATTATTTTTATTAATAATAATATTTCTAATATTATTAATAAACAAGATTCAATATCTTTATTAGCTCTAGTAGATAATAAAACTATGTTTGAATCTTTTAAAAAATTTCTAAATTCAAGTTTAGGAATTTGGGGAGTGCCGTCAAGTACTGTCAAGTGCCTAGGTTTTTTTGAGGTTTACTGTTTTGTTTTTAAAGTGTTCTAGGTTTTTTTGAGTTTTCTATTTTTTTTTGGAAAATCTATTGATTTTCGTTAGGTTTTTTTTACTTTAGAAATAAACCTAGAACACTTCACAAATAAATAGAAAACTCAAAAAAACCTAACGAAAATCTATTGATTTTCCAAATAAATAAAAAACTCAAGAAAACCTAACGGAAAGTGCCTAGGTTTTTTTTAATCTAAGAAATAAAACCAAAAATTTTTGAAATTTTTGCTTTTATTTCTCAAATTAAAAAAAACCTAACGGCAAATAAGAGGAATTTTAAACTTCTCCCTAAAATTACAATAAAAAAAAAACTATTAGATTTTTTAGATAAGGATCACTATTAAAAATTATCAAATTAAATTTTTTTTTTTTAATTGCATTTTCCAAATCTTAAAATAGAAACTTAAATTAATAATTATATTGCAAGTATTTAATAATCAATATTTAGAGCCATCCAAAAGTAACTATTTTTGAAATTATTATAATTTCAAAGATTAACCCAATAATCATCAACATAAAAACCACAATATTATTATTTTCTTTCTTTGAAATCATTAATTTGAAACATCAATATATTTTCAATATTTCAGAAATAATTGGTCAAAAAAATCTATTGAGTTAATTATTTAATTTTTTCAAATAAAATGGTATTTTTAAGCAACAAATCTACATTTCGAGACAAATTTAAAAAAAGGTATTTTGCAACTTTAGATCATGAATATTGATAATTAAACCTTTAAATTTGTCTCTAAATGTAGGACATTTTTCTAAAATTATTGAATTTTTTACTAATACAACGATAGTTTTTAATTGATGCGATCAACTTTTGGTATTATTTTACTAATCGGATTTTTTGGAGACATTTAAGCCATGAAGCACGAATGTGATTTCCCCAATAATAACATACTTTGATTTTAGACTTCTACATGGTGGCTGCTAATCCCTTAATATACAATAACCTCAATAACTAATAATAATTGATTTGATATCTAATCAACATAACTTTTCTGAAAAAGTTTTTTTTTTTTTTTTTTTTTTTTTTTTTTTTTTTTTTTTTTTTTTGAACAAGGTCATTATCTGTTGATATCTATCGAGGAGTAAATATATTTCCCCTACTCGGAATACGGAAAAAAATATTTAATATTCATTTTTATTTTTAATTAATACAACGCTAAAATTTTATTTTTCATTTAATATTCTTTAAAAATTCATATTTATATTAATTGGTATATTTGTTCTCATGCATTTTTATAAAAAAAAAGGAAGGTGAAATAAATTTCTGGCCAATAATTGTAAAAGGAAAATACGAATATTTAAATAATCAAGAGGGAGAACTCCCGGTACATATCGATGAATTTTTTGCTGTACTTTCCAAAGGGCAGCAGTCAGAAACAGAAAAGGCAGAATGGTGGACAGTGAAAAATGCAACCGGTGAAAGGGGGTTTATACCTTCAAATTATGTCATCGCAGTTGAAGATCCAGATTTTGATTTTGAGGAATTTCTTAAACCTAAAAAAAAAAAGAGAATTACAGTAACCGAACGAATGGAAGCGCTCCGGGAAAAAATGGGAAGAGTCAACCAAGCAATATTAGATATTGAAAACGCCTCCCAAAAAGTAGAACAAAAATCAAATCAATTAGAAATAACTTTAGAAGAACAAATAAAATTAAGAACACAATTAGAGCAATTTCTTCAAAAACAATTTCCTGAGGAATTTGAAAAAAATTTATAATTATATTAGATCAATCTATATATTTCTTCTTTTATTTTCTTGTTTTAAAAAATTTCAAATTTGAATTTAAAAAATTAAACAAAAAAAATTAATTTAATTTGATTGTAAAACAATTGTTATGATATGGAATTTTTTTATTTTATTTTTTTTTTCTTATAATTTATGTTCTTTTAAACAGTTTTTGAGCTACGCTAGTGATCTTTTTATGATTAAAATTTTTTAAAATGACTTTAATAGGGAATATACAAACCTTCAACCATTTTTATTTTGTTACTATTTCTGAAATCCACCTGTAAACTTCTTCTTGTGGGATGAAACAATTAAACACATAGAGCTTTTTTTTCATCATTTACTATCTCCAAGATTAAAATATAAAACTATTTCACAGTATTACAAACTTAATCTAATATAAACTATTTTTCAGTCAAAGGGGCCAGTTTTAATGGATGAAATACACGTGTTTAAAGGTATTGTATGGATATTAGAAGAAAAATTTTATTATGGAAATTTTCAAAATTGAAATCTTTTTTTACACATTTGTGTTTTTTTTTTTCGATTGCTTTTTCAAACATCATTCTGTTGCAGAATTTTTTTTTAATTGCAAGATCAATAGTTAGTTGGTAAAAATGTGTTATTCCTAGGTTATTGAAACCATGGAAATGATTGTTGACAAATCATATTGGTTTCTATTGCAATTCTATGAAGATCTTTGATCTTGATATTTGATTAATAAATGTGAAAAATTTTCACTTCATTTTCATTTCCCTTTTTTCAAATAGAGACCACAAATACCAATACACTTTGTTTGGGGACTTGGTTTCTAAAAGAAAAGTATGGAAAATGAAGTGGAAATTGTTTCCTATTTATTATTCCAATACCAGTAGAAGTTCAAAACGAACATTGTTGTTTTTCTCAATATGCTCTAAGAATTTGAGTTTTGAAATTTTTAAGAAAATCAATTGGTTAATTAGTTTTCTTTCATATGGGTATCAATAATTCTTTGATTTGAATTATTATGATTATTTTTTATTTGTTCTTCAAAGATCAATTATATAAAATAATTGATATTTGAAAAAAATGTTGGGCCACTTTGACTGAAACAGAGTTTACAAGTTGATATAACTTATACAAATAAAGAAGGTTTCCAAGTAAGAATCTTACTAGTTGAGTCATTTACTGTGCATTTATCTCCTATCCGAGGAGTAGCTTGGTACCAATTAATGATATTATAAAATTGAACTTTTTTTACTGGTAAAAAAACAAAAAACCAATAAAAAACAATCATAGATCCCTTACACACACAAAAAAAAAGAATTGTTGAAAATAAGTTTCAAAGGAACAAACAGATAAAAATTTAAAAAATATAAAAAAAATTATACAGGATCTATTAATAAAAAAAGTAAATAATTTAGATTTTCAACTCTTTATTTATATATTTATATATTTCATTATAAAGGAAATTAACAAAAAAGAATATTTTCTACTATTTTTTAAAAAAAAAAATAATTTTATTTATTTTAATATAATGATAAAAAAGGTCCTCTAAAAAATCTTATAACAAAAAAGAGAAATAGGTATTTAAAGTAGAATAATACAATATAAATATTTTTTTTTTTATTTTTTATTACCAACTTTCAACCGAAAAATAGAAATTAATGGAATTTAATCCTAATTATTCCATTTCATGAATTAAAGCATTTATGAAAGTAAATTTTTGATTTTTTTAACATTCAATATTTCGAATTTATACATACTGATAAAATAATATAAAAAAAAAACATAGATATTTTTACTTGAATTGTTTATAGAAATCGATAATTTGTGATTTTAATAAGTATGATGTATCCCAAATTTCTAACATTTTTTTTGAGATTTCTTCAATATTCATCAAGTTGAATAATTTTAAAGAGTTTTCTTTCAGTGTTTGCTCTAACTCTTTGAGGATGTTGTAGCTTTTATGATATTGGTCGATTTTGTTAAAAAGATAAATTGAATTCCATTTAAGTAATGAATATGCCACCAAAAGTGTATCTTGGGCGATTTCTTTTAAGGAGGTCAAACGGATTGAAAAGACTGGATTGTCAATTGGTGTAGTAGTAGTTTTTACAGTGGTTGTCTTTATTGTAGAGGATGACATAATGGATGACTCTGTTTTAATCTCGATTATAGTGCTTGTTGGTTTTGTAACTGTTGTTTTTTTTAATGAGTCTTTGTTGTTTTTGTCTGGTATTAAGTTTTTAATCTTTTTCAAATAATCGTTGTATGTATTAAAAATTTTTATTGGTCCCATTAATGATTCAAGAGCTTTTTCAGAATTCTCGTCTTTGTTTTTCTTATGAAATTCTTCGTCAAAAAATTTACACTCATACCAATCGGAACCATGTTCTTTCCATTCCTGGAGGCATACCCAACAAAATTCGTATCCACAGCCATTTCCTTCCTTACTACAAATCATGTGGTTGCAACCGCCATTTTTTTCGATCAATTTATGACACTCTGGACAAGGCTTTGTGTTCTGTAAAATCCATTCTTTCGTTGCAGAATGGACATTTGTATCCTTTTCCCAAGTTTGCACATCCCGACAACTCAATGGTGAATGGCATTCTGCCTGACATCCAAAACAGAATCTGTGACCACAAACACAAAGTGCATCGTTTCCAAAAATAATGTTCTCTTCGAAAGAACAAAGATGCCCGCAAGAAGGGGAAGGGCAAAGGCAAAAATTCTTGCTCTTTGAAAGATATTGTTTGACCAACCTAAATTTATAGTTATAAAACACTTTTGGAGGAACAACACGTGAGAGAAATCTATCATTGACTTTTCGACAGCACTTGTAACCCATACACTGAATATCACGAACTTTTCCTTGCTGTACGCAGAAGCTGAGGTATCTATTCCAACACTTTTTACAAAAGAAATGTTGGCACCCCAATGAGTGTCTATTTTGGCTCTTTCGTGCTCGATCACAAATACCACATTTTCTATTCTTTCCAAAAAAGTCTTTTTTTCGTTGTTGAAAAAATTGATGGTTAATCTTTGTTTCTTTCATAGTTCTCCTCTTCGTTTTTGTCCAATTGGTTTTAATTCTCTCAAAGTCCGCATCATAATAATCAACAAGGATTTCTCCAATTTCAAAATCAAGATTCAATTCTTCACACAATGCCTCAATGTCACGAATATATGCAAGAAAATATTTTTCAGTTTTATTTTTTACAATCATGTTCACAATCTTTGGCCAAATATATAAATCATCAAGATCATTTTCCCATTCTGTTTCTGATTTTATTTCTTTCTCGTTTTTTGATTCCATTTTTTCCTCGGATAACAAAAGGAACTTTTTGATATCCATTTCAGTTGGTATGTCAATTGGCTTTTCAACAATTGGTTTTTGAACTAAGGTCATAACTGGACTAATTTGATAAAATTCTTTGAATATTAATGAAAAAAAAAAATAGATATTAAAAGTTTAATTTGGTTAATTAAAAAAAAAGTGAATAATTTATTTTCAAAACTTGTTTTTACAGGATCTTAATAAAATACCAAAAGTGAATATCGATTATTCTCAATTCTAAAATCAATTTTCTGATTTTTTTTTTTCAAAATTAACTTATTAAGAAATCTGTGAAATGAATAAGAGAAGATTTGATCAAACTGCTATTTGTTTGCAATGTATTTGAAAATTTCCACTTATGGTTTCTTAATTATTACAATTTTGAATGACGATCTTCTTTTTATGACAAATTAGTGTTTTTTGGTTGTTGAAAAATAAAAGTTTATTAAACACAAAACACTAAAAAAGTTTGAATTATTTGTGGTTTTGATTTATTTCAGACCACTTTAGTCACACTCATAATCCCTAGAAAATTTTTATGAATTTTATGGGATAAAAAGATCAATTTCTAATTTACTTTTAAAAGTTAGAAATTTAAAGATTCTAATTATTTCTTGTGAATCCAATTGTTTGGGGACTGTCATCGAATTTCTTGGGTAATGGGATGGAGTCTATGTTATTTTCTCATTAAATAAATTTTTCTTAATTTGAAAAAGCCCGAACACTTTTTTTGAAAGATTTGTTTCAAAGTCAACTTTAAATAATGTATTGAAAAAAACTCAAGTAGAAAAATCTTTTCTGAAAAAAGAATTCTTTTTAGCTTGTTCAAAAAGTCATTTGAATTCAAAAATTGGCCTTTTTCTCAAGCTTTTTAATAGTTACAACAAATACTATTTTCAATTGCTAGATTTGATGATAAATCTTGACTAAAATTATTAAAACTACTTGATGTAACAAACAATTTTTTATGAGAATCATTTGTAAAAGAAGTTTCACAACAGAGTTTCATTTAAGACTGTGTTTTTAAATTGTTAATAATTTCAAGTTAATACTTTGATCTTGAGAGTTTCTTTTTTAATTTTCTAAGTTAATAAAAGAAGCTGTTTTTATTTTCAATAGAAAAAAAATGATATTTTTTTATATTGTTTAAAATTGAATAAACAAAACTAGAGTATGAATTTGTTTCATTTCTCAATGATTGGAAAAAAACATTTTAAAGAATTCAAAACAAAATAAAAAAAGATTCAAGATATTCTTTTGATAATGTTATGTGTGAGTGGAATTCTAATAAAGATCAAATTGAAAAATAGGTTTATTTTAGTTATTCATAAAGAAGATCCTAAATCATAATTTTTGGGGAAAAAAATTATTAAAAATTAAAAAGAAAGTTGAGAAAACAAAAATTTTTTTTTTTCAAGACTAAAAATATTAAAAAAAAATGAGAAAATGGAACAATTTTAATAAACTTATTAGGGGGTTTGCTTTCTTGAATAATTACTGTATTTAAATTGGCTTGGAAATTAAAAAGAAAATTATTTCATCTGGATTTGAAAAGTTATTAGGTTTTGATCAGAAGACAAATTCTTTGGATTCAATCCAGTTTATGATCTTGTTGGCGAGTTTATTCATTTTAAGGAATCTTCATATTTTATGATAAAAGAAATTTTATTTTATTACTATCAAATTAAGTGTAAGCTTAAAAGAATGATAGTCAAGGAATCTTGATCAAATGAAAATTATTGTTTTTTTTTGTAATGATTTGATCTTTGTGAAAAAATATTTTCTGAAAACCAAAGTTGAAATTTACCTTTAAAATCTTCCAAATACAAACTTGATTGACTGTAAATTCAATCCAAATTATTTTCAATCACAATATATCTTTCCAAAAATGTTCCAATATACTTGAAAATTATTTAAATCGCATATCACAATATTAAAAAAAAAATCGATTGTTATGTTTTTCTTTTTTCATGAAATTTTGATGATCAAGAAATGTGTTTTTTTGAAGATTAAAGAAATTTCTATATATCGAAATATATGGACTTTTCTTTCATTGGTATTCTTTTAAACTATTATTTTGAGTTGAAATGTGGTAATTCAATCCGTAGGTGGTCTGAGATATTTTAAACTGTTTAATCTGAAAAATCTTTTATTAGAGCATTTATTCTCCCTATTTTTCACAAAAATCTGTGACCACGTTTCCTTTTTTTAATGAAAATAATGAAATTAAATTTATCAATTTCGTGAGATTTTCAATTTAAAATTTGTTATATTTTGTCAATCATGGTCAACGAATAATATATCTCATAAAATAATACCTTTATTACACACATTCACAAAATTTGTTCTTTCGAAGAATTATTTTGTTTTAATGTTTTCAATGTTTTTTCTTTTTAATAATGAGTAATTCGAGAAAACAAACTAAAAAAATCTAAATTTAAATTTCTATTGTTTTTTTTTTTTTTTTGATTTTTTTTTGTGGGGGGATTATAACCAAAGAGTTTACAGTCAATCCAAAGCTACCGTGAAATTTTTTCAATATCAAATTTTGATGTTGATATAACTTTTTAAAAAGTTCAATATGAGAATTATAAAGCTCATATTGAAAAAAAAAATTCCTAAATGAGTCAATATTCAAGAATTTTTTCTGATTTTCAAAAAATAAATTTTCAGATACCAAAGTGACTCTAAACATTAAAAATTCATTAAGAAACAACATAAAATCACTCTAAAAAATGAATTTTTTTTTCGATCACATTTGAAAAATATTTTTCATATAAACTCATTTATGAAAGATTATTTTCAATATAAGCTTTCTTATTCTTTTATTCTTAGATTTAAAAATCTATATCAACATCAAATTTTGATATTGATAAAATTTCACGATAGCTTAGGATTGGCTGTAAATCTTGAACTTTATGAAGTCATTTTCCAATACAAAATAAAAATTCTAACAAAAATAATTTATTTAACTTTTATAAAGCTTATAATAAAATTATATAAAGCGGTTCCAAGGCTACCATAAAACTTCAAATAAAACACAATTGATTTTTCTATTCTTATTTTATATTTTCAAAAAATTCGGAAATAATAGTTATTATTTAAAAAAAAATTTCAATAAATGAACTATTATTCAAATTTTTGAAATATCAAAAAAAAAAATTCAAGATCCCATGAAACTTAAAAATTATCAGTCCAAAACAGCTTAAAAAATCTCAATATTTATTGATCTATTGAAATTTACCTTTTTTGAACAATATTTTTAAGTGCTTCAAGAATCTTCAAGGTTTTTTTTTGATGTTTCAAAAATTTGAATAATAGCTAATTTATTACTATTATTATTTGAATAATAACTCATATTTTCGATTTTTTTGAAAATATAAAATAAAAATAGAAAACTTGATTGTATTTTATTTAAAATTTTATGGTAGACTCTGATAGACTGTATTTATTGTTTCAATGTAGTATTTTTTTTTTTTTTTTACTTATTTAAACAAAGTTTTTTCGAACAATTCAGTGACTATATAATCCAAATATTTATTTTATATATATTTTTTTAGAATTTAAAATGAATATCAAAATGAGGTGATATAAATATTTTTGTGATTTTTATTTTTATATCAATATTTGTGTTTGAAAAATGATATAATGAATAAATTGAAATAATTAACCAATAAATTTTTACTTTCTAAATTAATGATCTTTAAAAATTATTTTTGGTATATTTATAATTATCGATAAGATTGTTTTTTTTGATATATAGTAAAGAAAAAAATACCGTACATGAAAAAAATCCCGGACAAGATTTTTAATTGTGAGTATTAGTAAAATTTTTGTCTAATTTCAATGAAATCCTTATTATAAATAACCAATTTTTTTATGAGATTAGTAATAAACCTACCTAAAGTCCATCAAAGGAAGGTGTCTCTAGAATACTTGAGTAATTGTTTGATAGCCTAATGTTGATCAACTTTTTTTGAAAAATAATTGAGTTTTATTGAGGTTTACTAGAGTTTGGAAAATGATAATTTTTCTTCTTGTTTTTTGATTGGTTGAATGGTGTTTTGAACAAGTGTGATTTCATCAATCATCATTCTAATAAGTGGAGGAGTTATAATTGAAAAAGTTCGATTCTTAAAAAAAGGAATTTGTTTGTAAATAATGAAATTACACATCAATTTTACTAATATTCACAATTAAAAATATTGTACCGGATTTTTTTCATTTATAGTATTTTTTTTACTACTCTTAATTTTAAAAAGTCAAAAGTGAAAGAATTATTAAAAGAAAAAAATAAAAAAGTATTCAGCACCAAGTGTTCGCGAGAGGTTCCCCATCTCACTAACTAGCTTAGCCCTCAATTCGTTGATCTTCTGGGTTCGGAATGTGTCCAGGATTATTAAATTGGGTATGGCCGAATACATTAATTTAAGACTATTCATATAATTGTAAAAATACACTATTTTCAGTCAAAGGTACCCAGTTTTAATGGTGAAATAGCATGTCTAAAGGGTTAGCATAGATATTAGAAGAAAAATTTTATTTCGGAAATTTTCAAATTGAAATCATTTTTTCTCATTTTTGCTTTTTTTTTATTTTTTTTTCAATCTTTTTTTTAAAACCTAATTCAGTTGTAAAAATTTCTTTTAATTGCAAGATCAATAGTCACTCAGTAAAAAATATGTTATTCTAAGGTTATTGATATAGTAGAAATTATTTTAGAGAAATCATATTGATTTCTATTGGAATTCTATTCGATCCATGATCTTGATATTCAAATAATAATAGTTGCAAAATTTACATTTCATATTCATTTCCTTTTTCAAATAGAGACCACAAATACCAACACACTTTATTTGGGGACTTGATTTGTAAAAGAAAAGTATTGGAAAAGAAATGAAAATTATTTACTAATCATTATTCCAATACCAATAGAAGTTCATAACAAAAATTGTTGTTTTTCTCAATGGTGCTCTTAGAATTTGAGTTTTTCAATTTTTAAGAAAATTTATTGGTTAATTAGTTTTCAATCAGACACATATCAACAATTTTTTGATGTGTATTATTCTATTTATTTCTGATTCTTTATTCGAAGGTCAATTATATAAAATAATTGATATTTGAAAAAAATGTTGGTCCCCTTTTACTGAGACAGAGTTTATTAATTATCTGATACAAATTAAACAAATTTGGAATTTTTCATTTAAGGGACTAATCATTATTAAATTTTTTTACCCTAAATTTAATAGTGATTGAGAAATTTTTTTGCCAATTACTTAGATTTGAAAAACCCTGTTTATTTTCAATATTAAACTTATTTCAAGATTAGGATTCATTATTTAGATATTTCTCAAAAAAAAAAAAATAATAATTGAGACTAGTCCCTTTATAAAAAAAAAAAAAAAATTGTTAATTAAATTTTACTTTAATGATAATCTCCATATTGAACAAAAATTCTATATAATCACTAAATAACATGTAAAAGAAATAAATTAAATATAAAAAAATCTTATATTATTTGGTGTTCATCAGTAACAAAAATTTCTTCCACTTATGAAAATTGTTTTTTCATAATTGTTACTTGAAAGTTTTTGAAATTTCAACAAATGATTCAAAAAAATAAATAAATTTTTTTTGGAAAATTTATATTGAAAAATGATGAAATCAAAAGAATACAGAAAAATTTAAAAAATATTTAAATAATTTTTTTCAAGTTATTTTTTTTTTATAACAGGCACCTCTACAATTTTTAAGGATAAAATTTCCTTTCTAAGATAATTATTTAGAAACTATCTATCTTTATATATTTTCATAATAAAACAAAAACAAACAATTTATTTCAAATGAAATTTTATTATTTGTGATAAATTGTGATATAATACAATTTATATTAGAACCAGCCAAAAATTAGTGAAAATGCTAATAAAACTAATATATAAGTATAATTTACAAAATGATAATTTATGATTAATTTGACCAAGTAAAAAGTACCAGATAAAAAGAAAAAAAGGGATAAATTAAAAAAGAAAAAGAAAAATATTTCTATCAAAAAAAAAATTAATTTATTTTGAAAAACGATAAATAAATTATCTGATTTTGCTCAAAAAATAAATTAAAAATTTAAATATATTTAGAATTCAGATATGGCTTCTGTTTTGTTAATCTGTTAGGTTTTCTCTTTTTTTTTGTGAGATCAAAAGTTGCATTTTCTTAAATAAATTCTTTCAAATGGCCAAAGCATCTAGAACCTTCATAACTAATAAATTTTGTTTTTAGGTTCAAGGGTTAAAGATAAGAGTTGGATATCTGGTTACAGCAACATCAGGAACTTGGTAGGCGTCTCCATTAATTCTAAAAACTGCAAAATCAACAACCGATTACAAACATTATCAGCCTCTACATAGCGAGGGATTAATACTTGATGATATTTGCTTTATTTTTAATTTGGTTATATTACGGGCAAATTTTTTAATTTATTTTACAGCGTCTATTTGAAAAGGTGATAAAAACCCCAATGATTTTTTTTTCAAAAATTAATGTAAGAACTGTATTAAGGTTTTATTGAAAAAACATTAAGAGACTAGTCTATATTTTTATTTTTTTTTTAATCAATTTTTAATTAATGATTCCTAATCTTGAAATAAGTTTAATATTGAAAATAAACAGGGGTTTTCAAATCTAAGTAATTGGTAAAACCTTTTCTCGATCTCTACTGATAAATTCAAATAAATATCTGAAAATTTTTAATTCATTTTCCATTTTACAAATTTGTTTACACAAGCTTTTAATTAACCCATTCTAAATCTTTGAATGTGAAGAAACTTTGTCAAATTGACTTGATTTTCAAAATATTCTTTCTCTTGAGTTGTTTTATTTGTTAATTGAGATTTAAAAATGGAAATTGAACTAATAATTTTAATTAAATAAATTTGAATTTATCAATATTAAATTTAGGTTAAAAAAATTGAATAGAGACTAGTCCCATAAATAATTCTCATTGAAAAATTGAGGTTTTTTTGATCAAGTTTAAGTAACATATCATGAAAAGTCATTAATCTCCCAACTTTTTAGATAGAATTATTGTGTTAATCTTCCCATGGAAGTGTTTTCAGGTGTGACTCATTAACAAAAAATTCCTTAAAAATTCAACGATTTCTGATATATCTAATCAAGTCAATTTTTCATTGAGTGGAAAAAAAATTAAATCTTTTTACTTTACAAATATAAATTATGGATCAAGATTACTATTGGTCCTAAAAAGTGTTTATTTATTTATTGGAAAATGATAGAGAGGTAAATTTTCCAAAGATCTCTTGACAAAATGTTTTTCAAAGTCAACAAGTATACTGTTGTTCATATAATAATTTAATTTTAAATTAAATTCAGATTTTCTATAAAAACTGTATACAAATTATAATTGGAATGAATTTTTAGAGTAATACTGATCCTCATCCATTTATAAAAGGGCACCAAAACTGACATATAAATACATCACCAGTCTTTAATAAATAGTTAACTAATCATTTAAAACCAAAGAGTTGAAACTTGAAAAGATATTTCATTTTTTTCATTTTTTCTAAATTAAAGAATGAGTCGAGCAATTGCTCTATTTGAATTTGAAGGGACAGAAGATAATGAATAAGGATTTGAGAAAGGTGCAGAAATCGTAATTACACAAACGTATGACGATTTCGATTGGACTGCTGGCTATTTATCAAACGATCCAAATAAAACTGAAGGTTTATTCCCAACAAAGTAATTTGTTTCTAATCCATATTTCGACCTTTTTTATATCAAATTGAGTATACAAGTTTTAAAAAAGTGTTATTGCAAGCTACTTAAATATTTAAACAACACTTTTATAATCTTTTAGTACCCACTCCATTAAAATAGCGGTAACACCAAAAATTATTTTCTTTTTTTTCTCATTAAATTAAATTTGAAAAATAAAAATATTTTTTCCTTATTCAAAAACATTAATAAGTTATGTCGAAATCCAACAAAAAAAATCAAACAAAATAATAAAACAAGAAAAAGATCAAAAAAATGAAATTTCAAAAACAAAAAATATTCTTCAAGAAAGCCAACCACAAAACAAAAACAAAAATGGAAATGAAAAAGAAAAGGAAAAAGAAAAAGAAAAAGAAACTGATGAAAATGAAGAAAACAAAAAAGAAGAAAAAAATAAGAATGGTTTGTCTCTTAACAAAGAATCACAAAACTTAGTTTCTACAAACAAAAGTCGGGAACACTTTCAACACTCTTAATAAATTCTCGAGAACAATTATTAACTCACAAAATTACCTTTTTTTTTTTGTATTATTTTGAATTTTTCGTTTCCTTCCAATTACTTACCACCAAAAGAAACTAAATCAAGCACAAAAATTAAAAAAAGATATGAACTCCAAAAAGGTTTTGTATGGAAATCAAATGATGAGAAATTAAAAACTAGTATTCTTGAGGTAACAGAAAAAGGTATTTTTTCAAAAACTCAATTTTTTAAAGTTCAAACAGAAGTAAGTTCTTATATATTTTCTTTCTTTAAAAAACTCGATATTCTCAAAATTTTGTTTTTCTTTTCTCAAAAATTTGCCACATCAGTTAAAAAATTTATTTTAATTACAACAGAAGAAAAAAGTTTAAAGTAGAATTTTACTTTACGAATATAAAATATTGATCTACTGTAATTTTCCAATTACTGGTATTTGAATTAAAAATGGGAAAAAATTTTCAATTCCTTTTCCATGTTTTCAGTCATAACTTTCAAAGGTATAAATCTAAACTAACCATTCCAGAACAAAATTGTCAAAGGGGAAACAATTGTGAAATCGATTTAATTGAAAGATGGTAGTGAAATAGGGCAATTTTTCAATTATTTTTTTACTTATTTTTCTCAGATCAATAAAGATCTATAAAACTAAAATTCCTGAAACTAGACTAATACCTATTGTTAAAATCTTAAAACCAATTTCACTATGAATATAAAAAGCATAGCATCAAAAAATTAGTTTGCTAAGATTTACAATTAAAATCCAAATTTGGGTTAATTGAACATTCTTAAATTTTGGTTTAATGTGATGGATTTTATTTTGATTTGAATAGTCAATTTATTTTTTGGACTTGGTTTTTGTTTTAAAATGAACAAAAAAAGACCTGAAAAAATATTCAAAAAGAGATCTTTACTATCATTTTACAATTAAAATCAATTTGTCAATTTTTTTCCTTATAAACTCTGTTTCAGTCAAAGGTTCCCAACATTTTTTTCAAATATCAATTATTTTATATAATTGACCTTTGAAGAACAAATAAGAAATAAGCAGAATAATAAACATCAAAGAATTGTTGAGATATGTCTGTAGGAAAACTAATTAATCAATAAATTTTCTTAAAAATTATAAAACTCAAATTCTTATTCCCTATTGAGAAAAACAACAATGTTCGTTTTGATCTTCTATTGGTATTGGAATAATAAACAGGAAACAATTTTCACTTCAGTTTCCATACTTTTCTTTTAGAAATCAAGCCCCCAAACAAATTGTGTTTGTATTTGTGGTCTCTATTTGAAAAAAGGGAAATGAAAATGGAGTGAAAAATTTTTCACATTTATTAAACAAATATCAGGATCAAATATCTTCATAGAATTGCAATAGAAATCAATATGATTTGTCAACAATCATTTCCATGGTTTCAATAACCTTGGAATAACACATTTTTACCAAGTGACTATTGATCTTGCTATTAAAAAAAAATTCTGCAACTGAATTAGGTTTAAAAAAAAACAAAAAAAAAAACAAAAAAATGTATAAAAATGATTTCAATTTTTATAAATTTCCAAAATTAAATTTTTCTTCTGATATCTATGCTAACGCTATAAACACATGTATTTCTCCCATTGCACCTGGGCCCCTTTGACTGAAAAATAGTTTAGAAAATATTAAAATGTTATCTATTGTTATTTTCGAATTAATAAATGAAAATTTTTTATTCTAATTCACAAATATCAAATATATTTACTAACCATTGGGGAAAAAAAGTGAAACCAGGAAAAAAAAGTTTTAATTGGGAACCTTAATAGAACCTGAAAACAAAAAGTAAAACCAATTTCAAGAAGAAACCAATTAACTTTAAATAAAAATTCATTATATTATTTTCAATCAAACCAACAAAAAAAAGTAATTTAAATCCCCTTGATTCTCAGAAATCGTTTGAGTGGTTTTGGAGATCGCAAAAATAGTCAATTTTTTTTAACAAATTTTTAATGAATAGGTCAATCAAAAAAAAAAAACCACACAGCAAAAGATAGTATTAAAAAAACTGTTATTGTGCTAAATCCTCTTTTTTTTTTAATTATTTATTGTTTCTTTTATTAATAGATCTTTACTTTTCATTTTTCAGGTTTCTGTGATTCTATTAGTTTTCCCAATTAAAAACTGTGTTTCACCTTTTTTCCCTGTTTCACTTTTTTTTCTAAATGGTAATTATTCGCTGAAAATCCAAAAAATCAAGAACCCAACAAAATCAATTAGAAATGATATTTTTCATGATTTAATTAAGCAGCCTGATTGAACTTAAGAGAAAGTTTTAATTAAGGGAGTCTGATTTTAATAGTGTTATGAACTACCGCGCACTCTCTTTAGTCTCAAATTTTCCTAAAAAATGATATACTCAATGAAAAAATGCGTAATTAAGCATCAATATAAATTCTTTGATTTATTAATATTACAATCTTTTTCTATCAAATATTATGAGTTTACTATTAATTGCTCAAGTAGCTTATTCCTGAAAAAAAAATTTAATATATAAAAATGATAATTGTGATTTTTCAAATGACCAAAATCACCTAAATAGAGCACCACAAAGATATTACACGTTTTGGCTATTTTGTCCATTAACAACTCATACAAATCATTCATTTAGTTATATTGGCACTTGAAAAAAAAATAATCTTTACATGGAAATCAATTTTATTTTTTTTTTCTGTTGATCAATTTTTTTAACAATATATTTAATGAACAAAAAAATTAAGATAGATGTAATTGAAAACATTCTCTTGATGGTTTAGGATAGATAAAGGGTGTTATGGATATTAAAAATAAAGATTATATTTGTTTGTTGCAAAGGAAATTGTAATTTCAAACGTGCTATTTAGGGAATTTAATAGTAATTAATAGTCAGAAAGTACATTTTTAGACTTTTATCAATAAACCCCAAACCCTATTTAGATATGATTCATTATATATTGACTTTTTTTGCTTTATTTCAGACAATTAATAAATTTAGCAAAATAATATTTCGAGAAACTCATGTTAAAGCAGTAATAAATGTATAAAAGGCGCAAAAGTCTACTTCCATTAAAACATATTTTTTTTTTTATTAGGGCTGTAAGAGGAAACTAATTTCCTCCCTTCAAAATAAAAAAAAAAAAACACATTTTTTTTTTTCAAATGAATTATTTTCAAATCCATTCATCATTTTTTTCCGTATATAAATTAAAACAGAAGAACAATAAAAGTAAGGATGTGATGAATATATGTATTTTATTAAATTTTAGTTTCAAAAAGTTGACAAAAGTTAGATCAAATAAAATTTTCGATCAAAGCAGAAAATATTTTCAAAAAGAAAACAGAAAAAGATAGAAATAAAATAAAAAAAGAATATCGCCTCTTATTGATTTATTCTTTGAATACATTGAGTAAAGAACAGTGAGAATTTTTACTTTTTTCTTTTTATTCGGGTTATTATTATTTTTACTTCCATATTTTATTTTGTTTCATTTTAGAAGTATTTTTTATTTTTTCTTGTTAAGGGACTAATCTCTATTAAATTTTTTTACCTAAATTTAATAGAGATTGAGAAAATTTTTTGTCAATTACTAAGATTTGAAACCCCTGTTTAAATTCAATATTAAACATATTTCTAGATAAGGAATCCTTATTTATAAATTGGTCAAAAAAAAAAAAATAATAGAGACTTGTCATTTAATCAATTTTTTCCATTTATCAGTAAAATAATCAACCAGCTCTAGATTATTTGAAAATTCATTTCTGTTTTCACACATCCTAGAAAATCTTTTAATAATTTCATCCTTCCGGTTGAATTCTTTGTGTTTTGTACTGGGTTTTTCTTGTTCTCTTGGCTCAACAAAAATACAACAAAAAATTAGCGTAAAAATTACAAAAAATGATTTGTGTGAAACTTTAAAATTTGATTTCCTGAGGAATGCTTTAATGAAAAAACAAAAAAAAAAAAAAAAAAAAAAGACTAATAGGATACGAAAAAAATCAAATATTAATTAAAGAGTGAGAACACCTTTTTATTTTTATTCATTTTATGTAAAAATAAACACCAAATACGGGCTATATCAAATAATGAAATTAATCAAACGGATGAAAATTTTGAAGAATTGATTTGAAAAACAAGAATATTTAATTTTTTCCATATTTTTATTTTTATTTTTATTCTCAAAGATTTGGAGAGAAAATTTCAATTCATTAGTATTATTTTTTTTCTAGGACTGATCCTATATTATTATAAACATGTTTTAATTGTGAACATGTTTTTTATTCAAAAGGTTCCGAAAGAGGATGTTAGTTTTTAGAGATATCAGGGGGTGTTTTGCCTCATTTTTTAAAACAACACATGAATTTATTACATTTTTCTGGTTTTTTTTCAGATTTTTATTTTGTATCGAAATATTATTTTAATGCACTTTTGTTAAATTAAAGTGCTTTTTTTTACTAAAATATTTTCAAATATTCAACTAGTAATGAAAAAAATAATTTAATTTAATCAAGGGATAGATTTTTTAGTATTATTATTTTAAATTTTTCAAACGTTTGTTTATTTATACTGATAAATTCAAAACAATTGAATTTTTTTTTACTTTAATTTCCTTTTTTATAAATCTTAGAAATGTCGACTTTCAAAACAGTTAATGGCAAAGAATATTTATAAGAACAGCTAATTTTACAAAGTTTCTTAACATTTGAATCCATCAATAAAATATTTTTATTCAAAGTTCCAGTAAAAAAACTGAAAGAAAAGGAAATTGAAGTAGAAAATTCAAACATTTATATGAATTTATCATTAATTAGTAATCAAATTCACAAAATTTTACAGAAAAAAGTCAAATCCGAACATATTCTTAAAAAAAATACGACACGTTATGAAATTTGCCAATTTCTAACAACTAGTGTTGTAGAATATTTCGTTTTTTTTGTTTTTTTTTTATTGTAATAAAAAAGAATTCAATAAAATCCTTAATTTTACTATTTCTTTTAAATCAAAAATAATAATAATCAAACCTAATGAATTTAGGAAGTTTTCAATTTTTTCAGAAAAATTATATTATTATTTTTATATTTAAACTCTTTTTCAGTCAAAGGGTCCCAGTTTTATTCAAGAAATAGAATATGTTCTATAAGTTTAATTCATTGTTCTTCTCAAAATAAATTTTCTATTTTTAAATCTGATCATTTTCACTCATTTTTGAAATATTTTTTCTAATTTTTCCAAATCAAATTTTTTTTTTTTCTTTTTCTTTTTTTGTTTTCTTTTTCTTTTTTTACGTTTTGTAATTGTTGTTTTTTTTGTTTTTTTTACAAAAGTTAAATTTGAAGATCCTTTAAAACTCCAAATTAATATTAATAAAATTGAGACTCTGTATTTTCTTCAAAAATGAATACATTTACAAGTAAAAAATTCTTATTGTCAACAATTTTAATTTTCAAAAGAAATAAAGAAATTTTGCATGAGGGCGTTCCAATGAAAGTTTACCAAAAAATTTTTTTAACATTTTATTTTTTTTTTTTGAAATTTATGGTTTGTTCGGGTATTTCTTTTATGAATCCCAACTCTAATCTGAAGTTTATTATTTCTCTTATTTCTAAACAATTCTAGTTTGGTTTATTAAAAAAAAAAAAAAGTGGAATTTTTCATTTTTGGCAGCGGATACCTTGGAGTGAAATGGAGTTTATATCTGTTAAATAAATTTTTTACTCTTTTTTTTAATTTGATAAATTTTTCTTTAATTACTTTTATCTTCCAATAAATAATCAAATAAATTCTTCAAATGTATATAAATATAAATTTCATTTTGTTTTAATAGTATTCAAACATGACAAATGTTGTAACTTTTTCTTGGGAAGATATCCGATGGCTTCGTTCAATGCACGAAAAATACTATCCAAATGTTTGTATAGCGCCTTTAATTGATTTAAAGCCGGTCGAAAGAAAGCCATTTAGCACTCTGCCAGAATGTAGGAAATTTACCTCTGAACACTTTTTAAATAGAATTACCGAACACCCCATTCTATCGCAAAGCGAGATATTGAGTGAGTTGTTTAGTTCTATTGATAGCAAATCATTTAGTAAAAAGAAAAAAGAAATTGAAAAAAAATCACAGCATTTTTGGAAATTAGTGCATCATAATTTACCCGTTCCTGATACCAAATTATCACAACAAATTGATTTATTTCGAAAAAATCTTGCAGGTCACTCTACTGCTGTTAATGAATTATACCATATACAAAAAGAAGTTTCAGTTAATCAATATTTGGAGCTTCATAACTCATATGTTTTATTAGCCAAAAGTTTTTTCAATTGGTCAAAAATTCCATTTGATTGGAGAACGGAAATGCCAGAAAATGCTAAAAAATTAGATAATTCAATTCGGAAGGCTGTTAAAGAAATTGCACGGTCTTATAAAGATGCAGCAAATAAATATCATGAACAAGTAAAAATATTTGAATACACCATTTTTCTCTCTGATAGCATAGATTCTTTTCTTTTAATTATTATCATCTACAAAGATCGAATTATCATAGAATAATATTTGTTCATTCATTTCTTACCTATATGCACACATACATGCTTAATTTATTTTTTTTTTTTTTTTAATTCTATATATTTGATCCTCTTTGATATATAAATAATAGTCTGATTCAGAAATGAATTTACTTGAAATTTTCTTTTTGGAATATCAACAATATTCTTCATGTTTTAAACAGCCTTTCAACAGCAGGGATAATTCACAAATCAAATACCATGAAGCCGAGCAATCACAACTTTCCTTAGAAAAGAAAAGTAGCCCGTCAGAAAAAGATAATGAAAGACTTGAAAAGGCTAGAAAATTAGTTTCAGAAACTAAAGATAAAGCAGATACTATAACTTATATTAATCTAGTGGCAGGTGAATATTTTCGAAAAATGAGGGCGAGGGATACAAAAGAAAAATTAAATGCATATACAGATCTCCAAATAAAACTTTATCAAGATTTGAAACAAATTTTTACAAAAGCGAAAAATATGATCCAAAAAATTGATTTTGATAATTAATTCAATTTTTTAACAAAAGTGGATTTTAAAAAAAAACAAATTTTTTCTATTTTTAGAAGATTTGACAAATTTTTTTTTATTTCTATTTATCTTTTATCAAAAATATTCAAATATCCCCTTAATGAATTTTAAAAAAATGTTTGATTTTATTAATTATTATTATTATTTTTTTTTTTATTATTGATTTTTCTTTTGGATAATAATTTTGAAAAGAATACTAAAAAAAAACAAAATGGTTATCATATTGTAGAAAATTTAATTCAATATAAGGGTCTAAAAATTTGAATTTAAAAAAAAAAAATGTAACTTTTTTGAGTAATTCAAATGATGTTTTTTGGTATTTACCTTAAAAAATTGTTAATAATTTTTGATAAATAAAAATCGATAAATAATAGGTTATTAATGAATTGTTTAGTACTATTCAAAAAAGATTCATTATTTAATGATTTTTTAAAACATTATTTGAAAAAAAAAAATAATTAAATAGAATTGCAGGATTTAAAAAAAAAAAAAATTGTACTAAATTTAAAAAAAATTGACAACTGATCGAAATACTATACTTTAATAATTATCAAAGTATGAGAAAAAATATAAAAAACAAACTTAAACTCAACATTTTCAAGTTGAAGAAAATAAATAAATTGGTTTTGAATAATTTTTTGACAAAGAAAATATGAAAAAATAGTTATTGGTTTATGAATATAACCCAGAAACAAGTACACTAATTTTGAGATTTTTTTTTATTAAAATTATCTTGGTTGATGTTAAAATTTTCATATTTCTTTACATTTCGTGAAACTTCCAATTGAATTTAATTAGATGAAAATTTTTTGTTTTTCTTTTCGTTTTTTTTTTTTTTTCTGTCTATATAGAACTTAATTTTAATGTTTGGGGTACACAAGTGTAAATATGGAATATTGTAAAAAATAGAGTTTTTCCAATTTTTGAGATAAATAAAGAGTTCCATGCATTTATCAAAATTTTGTTAATAGTAAACGAAACATCGGTTTTGATTTTTAAACTTGAATGGATTTTCAATTTAAAATCATTTGGTGAACACTAAAACTATGTTTGAAAAATGATTTTTTTTCAAAATTGAAAGATTGTTCACCAAACTATTTTTTTGATTAAAATTATTCTTAGTCTATTAAGATAATCATAAATTATATTTGCTATTACCAAAATTTGAATAAATGCATGGAACTCTTTATTTATCTCAAAAATTGGAAAAACTCTATTTTTTACAACATTCATATTTACTCTTGTGTATCTTCTTAAACTCGTTTTTGATTATCAATTTTATTATTTTTTTTTCTTCAATAAAAAAAAAATAAAAGAAAAAACAAGTAACCAAAAAAATGTAAAAAAAAATTAAAGCAGAGAACTTTTTCTTTGAAAGCTGTAATTTAAAAAATAAAAGAAATATAATTAATAAACAATATAACCTCAAGATTCTTAATCTTAAATAAATAGCAAATAATTGCTAAAAAAATCAAAATAAATTTCTGGATTATAAAAAAATGTTGTTGAAGAAAAAAATTAGGTGTTTTTATGACTCATTTGGAATAATTCAAAAGAAATAAAATTAATAATTAAAATTGATTTTTTTCAAAAAAAAGAAAAAAATTTTCTGGTTCAGAGTTTTTCTTTTCGACTTTGAACTTCTTGACTTTTATTTTTTTTTAACTTTATTGAAAATAACATTTAAAAAAATAATTAAAAAAACAATTTGTAAATTCGGAAATTAACTTATATTGGCATCAAAAAAAAAATAATAAATAAAAGGGGAAATGTAGGTAAGAAATGAATATTATTGTTTTTTTTTGAAATATTGTAGTACGATAATTGATTTGAAATTGGTTTTCATTTGTTTATTGTTTATTATTTTAATTGTTTTTTCTCTTCTCAAATGATAATATTTTAGTTTGTGTATTTATTATTAAAAATAGTTCCGTTAGTCAAAGCAAAATCATTAACATATATTGAAAATTAAATCACAATAGTTTGAATAAAAATTAAAAAAAAATTTGAAAAAAAAATTTTGAGGAACTAAAATATTTCTAAATTAAAAAATATTAATTTTTTGTTTTTTAATTTCTTTTTGCAAAAAAATAACTTTATTTTTGTTTTGAAAAAAAAAACAATTATATGAGTTATATAATTTTTTGTATTCAGTATTTGATAAAAAAAATTCTAATAAATTTTCTTTTTTAAAGTGTATGGAAATAATAATTTTGTGCTGTTTAGATTCTGTTCTGAACGAAAATCAAAATAATAAAAAAATCAAAATCAAATTTTATTCTTAATTAATGATAATTTGTTGATAAATAAAAGAATGGTTTTCATATGGTTCTGTTCATATATTTTAAGTGGTAAATATACCTTGTCTTGTATTTTATTTTCTGAAATTTGTTAAGATTGTTTTTAAAATACTTTAAGTTTTTTTTTGATTAGATCAGATTTTTTTTTCTTACTATTTAGATGGACTAATTTTCAAGGCTTTTTTGAAATCTATCATAATATTATCTCATTATTTTTTTTAATATATTTTTATGTAATATTTTTTCATTGTACACACCAATAACTTCAAAAATAATAAATCTTAAGACTATTATCAATCAAAAATCAAAGTGATTTTTTTTTTAAATATTGATTTTCTTAAATGAAAAGATTTATTTTAAATTGATAAATTAAACCATGAAGTATATATTCACTTATCATGAATTTAATCAATAATCTAATAGTAATATATCTTTAAAAAGGTTATTCTGAAATTACTAGTTTTTGTTAGAAACAAAATCAAATCAAAAAACTAATTAATTCACATCATTTCAATTTCAAAAATTCAAATAACATAAAAAAAAACACATTAGTATCTTAATAGAAAAAAATCAAAATAAAAATTTTTTCAAAGTGGTAAAAATCATCACAAAATAAATTAATATAAAAAGAAATTTATGAATTATCAAAGAAGCAAAATAAAAACGAAAAAAAAAATATAAAAAGTTCTACAATTGAAAAAACCCAAATAAAAAAATTTCGGAAAATCTCACTGTCACAAATTTAATTAATTAAAAAAAATGAAGTATCCACAAAGACAGAGTTTCAAATTTCACCTCAAAAATATCTTATTTTATTTTATATTTACAGATGCTTAAATTGTATTTGATTGAAAATAGATAGTTGAATTTCCTTTTAAAATAACAGTTAATTAGGTCTAATATAAATTATACTTATTTGTAATCTTATTAAAATTCGAAAGGTTGAATTCTCAAGATTCTTTCAATAAAAATAATTAATTTGAAAAAATTAACGAATGAATGAAAATTTCATAGTTATTAGTATCAAAGAGTAATATTCCTAAACCAAGGCCGATTTATTCAAAATTACAATTTACCGTAATTTAAATGGGAAATTTGAGGGGGCTCTTTGAATCTTTTTTCTTTAAAAAAATTTTTTTTCATTGTTTTTCTATTTTAGAAATATATCATACACTATATCTTGAAAAGTTTTAAATTCCAGATTTCAAATTTATAAAAATTATCAAAAAGTTTTTTTTTTTTCCTTTTCAGTTTTCTTTTGTTGAAAATGTATCTATACAAGAGTAAAAATTACGCTTCCTTATTTAATTATTATTTTTTTTTTTGATAATCATTGTAATTATTCTAAGAAATTACTATTTTTGTTATATTTTATTTTAATCAAGATGAAAAAAATCGATTAAGAACAGTTATGTTGAGTTCGTATAAAACAAGATATAATATTAGTAGTTTCTTCCAAAATTAATTTTTAGAAAAAAAACATCTAAAAATAAAATTATCATATTTTTACATTTCTAATACCTTCAAATGATTTTTTGTAACTTACCAAAGTTTTTCATTTGATTCCAATTTTTTTACTTATATTTGGGCAACTGGTTAGATTAAAGTTCATTGTGTTTTCTTGGATATTAAATAATTAAATCTCTTTTTTGTAAAACTTTTTTTGGTATTAATCATTTTATTTTTAAATTCAAGTTTAAATTTTAGGAAGCTATTTAAATAGTTAAAATAATAATAATACTTTCATTTTCACTTATTTCAAAATATTGTTAATTTTTCATTTTTTATTTTCATTTCATTTTTTTTATTGCTTAACCTGTTAGATTCAGTATTTTTTTTTTTGTTGGTTGATAGGCAAATACACATGTGTAAAAATTGATCTCTTAATATTTTAATTTTTTTTACTAAATTTATCACATTTACAACATCACTTTTTACACAGGTATATTATTTTTCAGTTTGATTCATAAAAACATTAAAACAAAAAAATATTCTTATCTCAGATACTAAATTAATCAAATTGAGAATACATGGCATTGCATAAGAACATCTTGTATTCCTGTGGTAATTCACAGTTATGACACTTCTCTTATAATGGTAAAATATGAGAAAACAAAGTAAGTAAAAAAAATCAACTAATAATAATTTTTGAAAAAAATGTATAAATCTTTTATTTTTTGTTCTTTGTTTTAAAAAAATTAATTTAAAAAAAGTAACAATTAAGAATGAAGGTAAATGGCCATTGGTAATGAGACCAATATTAAGTTATGATGCCAACAATTAAAGATACTAATATTCGTCTTAAATGTTGTGAAATATTTATCTATTTTAATTTAAAGTTACCCAAATATATTTTAATTTTTTTTAATTTTTTTTTGAAAATAGGGGTTTTTAGCTTTTGGAAAATAATTAATTTCCAGAAATATTATCGAGGCCGACTTTCATATGATTATTAGATTATATTCTGTAAATAAGAATTAGTGCAAAAACTCCCCTCGTTATATGATGTGGTTACAATTCTTGAAGAAAATGTTCAACTCTAATTCAGATCCATAATATCTCGGATTTTAAGTCAATGGTTACTGATATATTCTTCAAAAAAATTAGTCTAATTTCCATTTTAATAAATCTAAGTGCTATTCTTTGACCTCAGCTCTTTTTAAAGAATATTTTGAAGAACAACTCATTTTATAAAGCTTCTTAACATTTAAATTATTCAAAACTTTATTCAAAGCTAAGATTATAAAAAATTTCAAAATATGATATAGTAAAAATTTTCAACAATTTATTTGAATTTATCAGTAAGGCGAACACATAAGACAAATATTACATTAGTTATGTTAAAGAAAAATTAAAAAATAAAAAAGTTCAAAGCAATTATTTAAAATCATAATTTCAAATTAATTTATTGCTTTTTTAATTTTGGAGATCCTTTTTTTTAATTGTTTAACTTCTTCCTTTAATTCTTGGTTTGCCTTTTTTTCTTTTTTGAAGCTTTCTAATCTTTTGCCATATAATGTTTCCAATTCAAGATATTTTTGTTTTTGGTCTGTTTTTTGTTTTGATGAGCTTTGTAAAAGTTCACTGATTTTTTGTTGGTAATAATTTTTTTGTTCTTCAATTTTGGAATTCAGGAGATTTAATTGATTTGTGACGAAGGTTTCTGTTTCATAATCGTCATAACTCCTGATTTTTTTTTTAATTCCATCAATAATGTTTTCTGCAAAATCTTCTTTGTTAAATTCCTCGAGAGCTATTGATTGAAAAATAAAATGAAAGTATGAGAAGAACAGTATAGAAAATTGAAATGATATTAATTAAATGGGTTGAATTGGGATGATTGAAAAAGGTTAATATAAAATCGGTTGGATCTGAAATATAAATGTATAATTTTTTAAAATAATTTTAAAAATAAACCCTAAAATGTGTTTTAAATTGTTTTTGACTGCATATAAATTGATATTTAATGGTTTTTCTTTTTTTTTTTTCTTTTTAAGGACAAAAAATGAAAAATCTCAAACAATATCTTCAAATTTTGTTTTAATCTCTTTTATAAAATCTGATTAAATAATTTCAAAAGTAACCTCCATTTAAACTCGGTCAATTTTGAGATTCCTGACTTTAAATTATTTATTGGGAATCGAGTGTGGGAAAAATAGTATTATTTTTGAAAAAAGTGTTGCAAATAAGGTTTTTTAAAAATGGTCCTTTTGTACATCCAAAAAACCTTCAATAAAGCCATTTGTCTAACTATTTTCATTTTTTTTGTGATCACTACTTTTTTGAAAAAGACTTTACCAGTTGAGTTCCAATAAATCTTGAAAAATCAAAAGAACTCTAAATTTTTTCGTAAAATGAAAATAACATGTTTGTTTCTCAAGGTTTTAAAAAAAAAAATTGAAAAAGAGCAAAATTTTCAAAAAAATTACAAATAAAAAAATTATTGAGATTAATTGAATTCTTACAAGTTATTCTCCCAAATGAAGTGCTTTTTTTTTCTTGTTCTTTGTTTTCTTGAATAGTTGTTGTTTCTGAAGTGTCCATATTGGTTGTTAGATCACTAGAACCATCAGAGATTTTGACTTTTAAATAAGATTGATCAATCGATTCTGGTTCCTCATCTTCATCATCTATCTTTTGAGCGATTGCCTGTAGATACAGTTCTTTTCCAATAACAATTGTTGTGGTTGTTACCCACCTTGAATATGGCTCACCCTGTACTGTCCTATAGTTCCATCCAAATTGTATTGTACCATCTTTTGAATTTGCAATTTGTTGATGTATTTGTTTGAGAGCTTCTTCAGCTGAACATTTGAAAAATTTTTGATAGGCTTTTAAAAATCAAGAAAAGAAGAATAATTGTTTCAGGAAAAGAATAAGAAAATAAATTAGTTTGCAAAATCACTTTATTTTGGTTTTTGACTTTTTGCTTTTTTTGAAATTAATATTTTTTTGAATTCATCAAGTAATCCACTCTTTAATTATAAAAAGTGAAAAAAAAAAAAAAAAGAAAGGAAAAGGTGAGGTATTTACGTTGCATGAGTTTTTTGTCATCTATCCCTCCCTTTTCTGGAAATTTTTTAATTCCTAAATCCTTAAGTGCTGTTTTGTTTGCATAAACCATATTATCAGTTGACATTTGAAAAACGGTAATATTTAAATCGATTGATTCTAACTTTTTAAAATATCGTTTTTTGTGTCTTCTTTTGATATGGTGTGAATTCTTGGTTGATATTGTTTGATTTCCCATTTTTTGTAAAAGTTTGGTTTTGAAAAAAAAATGTTTTTTAAATTTTTGATTTCGGTTTAAAAATGGAAAAATATTTTTGCATTTTAATCGTTTTCTGGAAAAAGGTGGAATTGTAAACAAAGCCTCAACAAACAGAACAGACACTAGTAATATACATAAAACACAATTTAATCCCAAATATATAAACCAGATACAAGATCCAAAAAAAATGATGGAAAAATATTATTCCCAAAAAATTTTGAAGTTAAATTTTTTTGTAAATTTTTAAAAAATTATAAAAACCATTCATGCAAATTTAAATAATCCTAAAAACTGGTTGTTTGCTTTTGGTCATTGATGAACAACCTTACTTTATCGTTTTTCCGTTTTTTTAACTTTCTGACAAAAAATATTGAAAGATTGTTTGGCATGAATTGGTATCTTTTTTCAACAAGGGTTTTTATTTTGAAATATTGACAAACATTGACCAGGTTGTCAACACTAAACGAAAAGAAATCTTGAATATATAATGATATTAAGCAAAAGTGATGAGTAATTATTCCAAAATTTAAATCCAAATATTATAACATAATAATTGTGAAAGCTTCGTTTTAGTTTTTTGTGTCGTTTGGTTTGAACAATTCGAATTTTTTGGGATTGGCAGTATTTCTTATTTAAAATTTCATCCTTCATATTTTCAAATTTTGAAAAAATTTTTCATTCATAATTTTGAAATCTACGAACTTCAACTTTTAAAAGAGTGCAAGTGAAAGTAATTTTTTAAAGATCCACAAAATTTGCAAAGTTTCAGAGCATTTAAAATCATAAAATGCTTTCTTCAAAGCTTGCATAAAAAAAGTTGTTTAATGAAAAATCTCAAGTAAACATTTTCAGAAATTTATTTGAATTTATCAGTATTATTGATTTCCATAAATCCTAAACAACACTTGGGTAGTCAAAAAAAAATGTATGTAGTACAGATTTTCAATTCTTGAAAACCATTCGAAAATCTAGGAATTATTTTATAAAGTAGCAAAAAATCAAAACAAAGTCAAGTTGGAAGAAAATGTTGAAAAATTTACTGTTTTGAATTTTGTCTCTTGTAACCGAAAACTTAAACCTCGAATTCGTTAGTGAACATGACGGAAATTCATGTTTGTGTTGGATTAGTCTGGTGAAATATCTTGTGGGATTAGTAAAGGAAAAAAAACTTGGAGTAAATTTAGGATCCCACCAAAAACACTATTTTGGAAACTGTTTGTGTTTTTGAAAAAAATAAATGTTGTTTTTCCAAATTTCGAACAATAAATATGGTTTATAGATTTTAGATATTTTTAATTTAGGATAATAATTGTTTTGGAAACCACGATGAGTTTTCAAATTTTGTTTAAAAATATTTATTGATTTGGCAAAGTTTAAGTAGCCTAAGTTTTGAATTGATATAAGAATTTTTTTTAAGAGATCAATTTTATTTTAATTTTTTTGATACTCTATTTTGTTTTTTTGACTATTGTAGAAAAAAATTAAGAGGTTTTTTTACTAAAAAATACATAAAAAATTGTTTCAATGAGCTTGTCATGTCCTTTTATATTATTTTTTTGAAATTTTTCACTTTTTTTTAAGTTTCCACAAATTGATTTCAGTAAATAAATAAAAATATCTCATATCAAGAAAAAATGTCAACTTGAAGGACGACGTTTTTAGGTGAAAACAGTAAAATAATGGATAAAATCACCATTGAATAAGTTATGTAATACAAGTAATATTTGTCCAAGGAGAATTTCTTTTAGAAAAAATGTGAAATTTTCACAATTTTAACAATTTTCACATTTTTACCTTGTTAGATCATGCTAAATTTTGATTTTAATATTTTAGAATTTCCCTTTCAATTTTTGGAACTCATACTATTTTCAAGAGCTGTTCTACATCTTTTTTAAATTTACTTTTACAAGTTTGAAATGTTCTCAAATTTGAAAACACTTGAAAATCCCCACAAGCCATTTTTTACAATTATTTTTTTTGTTATTTACAATTTTCCTTTTTATTTAAAAAAAAAGAAAAATAGTCTCCGAAAAAAGGTAAAGATGACAAAAAATGTTTTTTTTTTTTTTTTTGTCCAATTTCTTCTGTATGAAAAGTTTTTTTGAGAAGCGAAAGTGAAATAACACAATTACTCAACCCCCTCAAGGGTGGTAACGTAGTCCTTAATTGAAAAAAACCCGTCCAAAACAACTTAACGGATCTTTCAAAATAAAAGTTGTATTTCAATTTTCTTGAAAAAAATATACATTAGAAACTCTTATAAACTAAATATAAACAATAAACGAATATGATATTTGTTTCAAAAAGTTTGATTATTTAAGGAAGTAAGTACATATTTCTTTTTGAAAAATTTGTATTGTATGAACCTTAATTAAAAAAAAGTTACGAGAGTGACTCAGATATTGAAACATTGAAACCAAAACATCATCCACAGCTCTATTTGTGAAAAGAAAACCAACTCAAAGTAATACAGAGTTGAATCTTTTATTTTTACATTTTTTGAAACTTTTTTTTGATTTATTTTTGAGTTTTATTAAATTTCGATTTTGGATCAAGAAATGTGTTTATAGAAGTGTTTGAAATTAATCAAAGAGTAAAACAAAAAATAGGCCCGAAAAGATGTTTATTTGAAACAAATATTTTATTTTTGAGGATTAAACACTAAAGATCACCTTTTCCAAATTCATATATTAAAATCAAGAATGAAAAAAAAAAAAAATCGATAGAGTCAGTTCCACTTTTAAGGCACAAACTTTCAACGAAATTTAAGGCACAATAAAAACCTCAAATTAAGGCACAAAATTCAGATTCTAGTAAAATAAATTGTAAAAAAAAAAATTTACAAATTTTGTGCCTTAATTTGAGATTTTTTTGTACCTTAAATTTCGTTGAAAGTTTGTGCCTTAAAAGTGGAACTGCCTGTAAAAATTTATTTCTGAGATATGTTATCTTTTTTTTTCATAAGTTCTATGAATCCAAACAATTTATAACCTTGAATTTCTTGCCGCATTACTATTTATTATGATTTTACATTGGATTTTTTTTGCAAATTTGCTTTCAAAATTCTAATTTTGAAATATTTAAATCAAACAAAGACAAAAATAAAGGATAATATTTCAAAAATTAAAATAAAAAGTTTGAATTTCTGGATTCAAAAAAAATTGCAAAATATGCAACCTAAAATAATTGAAAAATTGAGAAAGAATTTCAATAGGATTAAGAATTATTTTTAGTTCTCATTTTACATGAAAAATAAATAATTATAAAATCAAAAAAATTGGTCCAATAAATCTTTATTTCTGGAGAGAAATTTAAGAAATTTCCTATTTTCTTAATCCAAACCAAAATTGGATGAATTAAATGGAAAAAGGATTTTGAATTTCATTTTGGAAATTCTTTTGAAATAAAAAGTAATTTGTTTCTCAAAAAAATTCACAAACATAAGTATTTACATGAAGAATTAAAAAAAAAACCAAATTAAGAAGGGGTAATTGTATTAAATTTTATAAATAAGATCAAGAAATGAATGATTTGTAATTATTTTTGATCCATCAATCTTACCATTGTTTTGAATGACATTTTTTAGTTGGTATGAAAATATATTACACTAGGAAATATCCCGCTTTCCATATTTATTAAAATATCAATATATTTGACAAAAGAAATGATTTGAATTCTTCAGTTTCGTATAAATGATTGCACTCTAAATTTGAAAAATGTACTTACCCCCTTAAAAAATATCTTCTCAAAATTAAGGAATAAACGTGAAAACTTTTAAGGTGTTAGTTCCTCTTATTTATTATTTTTTTTCCCAAGAGTAATAGAGTTATTATTTGCACATCAATGCAATTAAATCCAATATAAAACATCATTTATCAACTATATTCAGAAAAGTTTTATTATTTCTGAGAGAACATTTTTCACAATAAAATTATCAGTCAAAAAGATCTTATCCTTTTTTGTTCAGATTTTTGTATAAAATTAGAAAAAGAAAAATTTGTGTAAAAAATTTTGAATTTGTAGAAATCTCACTTTTAGTAATTTACAAGAGTCTGTATCAACAAATAACAACAATTTTTTAATCTTATTATAAAAAAAATAATAAAAATAAATGGAATATTAAATCCTTGAAGATCAGACATAATTGATCATCTATTTTATTCACAAATTTTATTAAATATTTGATTTGAAAAAAAAATTAAAAGCACCTCTTCTTAATATAGAACAAACTTAGAAACCATGAAACTTGTAAGTTTTTAAATTTCCATATATGATAAATTAAATATAAAATAATAATTTTTGAAAAATTTTTCTCTTCTACAAACTGATTCTTTGATTTCATTATATCAACTAACCTAACCAGTGACTTTTGTATTTAAAGAATTATTTTGGATCAAACTGAAAAACAATTGGATTAAAAACAAAATATTTTTCTATAAAAAAATTTACAAAAATCAAAATTTATCCAACTTTTGGAGTTTTAAAAAGAAAACTAATGTAATTCATTCAAGTTATTTTAAAATAGAACAATCAAAATCATATCAAAAATATATACAAAAATTTTATTTTTTTATTCCTTGATTTATCATATCCCAATCATAAAAACCCATTTTCCAGGTCGAAAAAAAAACATCATCAAAAATTTATTTAAGCAAATATGAACCTTTTTGAAAATAAAAAATTTCAAATTTCAAAAAAAAAAAAATGACAGTAAAAATGAAGTGATATATATATCTTGTTTGGTATATTAAATAATGTAATCAAAACTTTTAGAAATCGGTTTTTAGAATAATTTTCAGTGGTTTGTAGTCTAAATATTAAATTAAAAGATTCAATACTTTCCGAAAGAAAATTTTCAAATTGATTAACACTCAATGGAAAGAATAAAATCAAAGAATTAAAGTTAGACACAAGTTAATATTGGATTTCAGTTATAAATCTTTTATTAATTATTTTTTTAAAGTTATAATAATTTTATGTCATTAGGTAAAAGATAGCTATTAAATTGGGTAAGATCTCAATAACCCCTTTTTCAAAATTACACATTTTTCAAAAAAATAAACTCCATTTCATTCGAAAGTTCCCAGACAAAAATGAAAAAGTCATTTTTTTTATAAGAATCAATCAAACTTAGATTGTTTAGAAATACGAGAAATTATGAACATAGTATGATAGTATATAATAATAGAAGAAAAGACTGAACTAACCATAAATTTCAAAAATAAAAAAAAATGTTAAAAAAAATTTGGAAACATTCCATTGGAACGTCTCATGCAAAATTCTCAATTTCTTTAGGAAATTTAAATTATGAAAATAATATTTTTTTACTTGGAAATGTATGAATTTTAAAAGAATATTTAAAGCCCAACTTCTCTTAAATGTTAATTTGGAGTTTAAAAGATTTTTTTTTTCAAATTAATTTAAAAAAAAAATAAAAAAAGCAACAATTACAAAACGTAAGAAAAACTGGAAAAAGAAAAAAGCAAAATACAAAAAAAACAGTTTTTTACTAAATGAGAAAAAATGATTTTGATCTTAAAATTGTAAAATTAGTTAGGGGAGAATAATCAATTAAACTCGTAGAATGTGTTCTAATTCTTCATTAAAACTGGGCTCCTTTGAGTAAAAAAGAGTTTACATCTTTTTGGTTTATTTTTTTTTTTTGAAATTTGTTCCAATGATGAAATTTATCTTGTTCAATAAGTGAAAGAAAAATATAAAATTTTAATCAATATACAGAAAAAAAAACAGGGGAAATACATTGTAACTCAAACATGGATAAAAATAAAATGATAAAAAATATACCAAAAATAAAAAAAAATCATTTTTTATATTTTATTTAGCAATGTATTTTGATTGAAATATTATATTTTATTTTAAAAGTGAAAAATTATGATTCCTTTTAGAATATTAAAAAAAAAAAAAAAGTTAACAGAATATCTCGACTAAATCACCCTAAAAACAAAAATTTTACTATTATAAATGAAAAAAATATTACTGAAATACAAATTTTTTTTTTTTTTGCAATTCTTATTAATACCTAAGAAAGCTGCAAACCCTTTTCAAAATTTAAATTTATAATTGGCTTTATTATCTGAGGGTATTTCAAAAATACAAAATTGAAACATTTTTTTTTGATAACATTTTCCGAGTTAGGAAGTGTGATAATAAAAATAAACTTTTATTCTCTATAGAGACCATTAATAAAAAAAAAAAAATGAAAAAAGGCACTTAATTTTAGATGGATTCAATAAAAAAATAAATTAAAAAATAGAAAAAGAAATGATAGGAACACAGGTCCGACAAATTATGTCGACAAAAAATTTCATAAAAAATTGACAAAAATTAACAAAAAATATCAATCAAAAAAAATCATAAATTATCAAATAAATTTATTTTTTTTTTAAAAAATAAAAAATCAATTAATGTCAAATAAAAATCAAAATAAAAAATAATATTCAAAAAAAAAAAAAATATTTATCATAATTAATCAAAAGTTCATATCAATATAACCATAAAATCAGCTCCTTTGCATACCTCTCCAAATTTATCTATAAATTTATTTTAAAGATTCTAAAGAAGATATTATTTTTTTGTTAGAAAAGAATAAGAAAAAGTTTGAAAGGATTAAGTCCATTTTACCGATTTTGAGTGTCATCATTTAAGCGAAAATGAATTCTTTAAATCATCTCTTATAACCAAATACATTAAAATTTTAATAAATATAAGAGTGGAATACTTCCTAGTATAAGATATTTTCACACCAATTAAAAAATGCCAATGGGAAAAAATTGATCAAATTCATTAAGAAAATATAAATAAAAATTATTTATTTCCTGATCTTATCTCTAATATTATAACAATTACTTCTTCTTTACTTGGTTTTATTTTTGATTCTGAAAGGAAAAACTTTTGTTTGAAAAATTTTGGAGAAACAAATTACTTCCTCTATTTAAAGAATTCCCAAAATGAATTTAAAATCCTATTTTGATTAAATTCATCTAATTCTAGTTTGGTTTCAGAAAATAAAATATTTTTGAATTCTTTTTCAGAAATAAAGATTTATTAGACAAATTCATTTGATTTGATTTTATTTATTTTCCCTCAAATAGTAAAAACTCAAAATAGAATTGAATTATATTGAAATTGTTCTTTTTATTTGAGTTAAATATTTTTTAGTTGTTTTGTAATTCTGAGAATTCAACCCCTTTACATTAATCCCTGAAATGTTATTCTTTATTTTGGCTTTTTGTTTGATAAAATATTTGAAAAAAGAGTTTTGAAAATAAATTTGTAAAAAAATGTCTTGTAAAATAATAATTAATAGTAATGGGGCCAGAAATTCAAGGTAATAAATTGATTGGTATTCATACAAACTAAGAAGATAGTGAAAACCAAATCTTCAAAAATAGTCTTTGGTCGATTTTTTTTTTCATTCTATATTTCAACAAATTTTTCTCTCAACAGTTAATTGTTTTTTTTTGGTCTTCTAAAAGAAAATATGTGTTTAAAATACACACCTACTCGTCTATTTTTTTTTTGGTTTGTTCCTGAATTAATTTCAACGACTCATAAACACATTTCTAGATCCAAAACATAATTTAATAATAACAAAAATTTAAGTAAAAAAAAATCGAAAAATTTCAAGATCATACTCTAAAATTACTTTGGTTTGGTTCTTTTCACAAATAGAGTAGAGAAGGTTATTTTGGTTTTCAAATTTTCAAAATTTAATGACACTATTAAAAAAATTTTTTTTAGTTAAGGTTGTATAAATTAAAGTTTTTGAAAATGGTAAAATTTACCAACTTTCATAATTAAAATAAAACTTTTTCCCCTTCATACCCAATTTTAAGATTTACAATCCCTGGAATCTAAAAAAAAAAAAAAAAGAACGGTAATAAACCAAAGGTTTTGTTGTTTGGTACTTAAGATTGTGTTAAAAGATAAAATCGAGCAAATACTATCTTCAAAAGTGTTGTTGGGAAACCTAATTAAGGGACAAATCAACTAAAAAATCTCCGAGTAAATTTAATAACAAATTTCAAAAAAAATTTACCACATCTTGAAATTGAAAACACAAGTAAAAATCTGATTACTACAAGACCAAACTTACGTTTATTGCTATTTTCCAAAAGGAATTATTGTTATTAAAAGTTTGATCTATTTTTCTCATTTTTGAAAAGTCCTAAATTCAACATATTTCTGAATTATTTAAAAAAAAATTATTTTCTTTGAAAGAAGAATGAAATCTTAATATCTATGAAGAAAGTGTATAAAAATAAATTTTATAAGTTAAAACCACTAAGTGTTAAAAATATTTCTGTTTAAAAAATCAACTTGTTTTCAAAAAAATTTACAATAATTATTTTAAACTTGAAAAAAACTAAAAATGTTTATTCAAAGAACAGTTCAAATCAAAATTTTCTTTTGATTGAACAAAAAAATTACGAGAAAAAACAACTAAAGAATTAACTCCAAAATTCTTCCAAAATACTTTTTTTAAAACCTGGAAAATTCAACATATAACTATAAAGAAATACTGTTTAATTTGATTGTTTAAACTCAATAATCAATAACCACAATCTTAATTCTTTTATAGTGTGTTACAAATAACCCAAGTGTTAAACTTATCAATGGAATTAATTATTATTTCTCATTTGTTTAAATATTTTCAAATAAATAAAATGAATTCAAATTAATAATACTTATAATAAAATAAATAAATCTTTTCAAATAACTGATTTTAATAATAAGCCGTTGGTTGTTTATACTCTTAATATTTGAAAAAGAATATTACTTAATCTTTTAAATTTTTACAAAATTAAATAAAATAGTTGTGAATAAAATAAATGATCGATTTTTTTAGATCTTCAAGGATACAATATTTCGGTTTATTTTTCAGATATTTTTAAAAAAAGAGTTAGGGTACCAAGTTTATTTGTTCAAAAAAACTCTCAGAAATTGCACAAAGTGAAATTTCCTTCAAAAAAAAAAATGTATTGGTAAATTTTTCTTTTTCTTTTTTGATCCAAAAATCCGAAAAAAAGGATTTAGATCTTTTGACTGAAAATTTAATTGTCAAAAATGAATTCTTTTTCAAAAATGATAACTCATTTCTCAAGAGTTGATAAATGAATTTTCTTAACAAGTTTAATCGAATCCTTGTTGAAATAATTACTCCATTACCTTTGGGAAAAAAACATAAATGATCTTTACTATTTATTAAAGGAGATATTATACAAAAATTTTAGTTATGAAAACAAGATGTTGAGGTTTGTTTAAACTGTATTTTGAATACAAGTTTGTTTCTTTTTAACAGAAGATTTCACATTACAACGTCACAGATATTCTTTCAAACCAATTTTTTGGGGAGAGAATTTTCCTTCTGAAGAAATTAGATAAAATGACGATTAGTTTCAAAGTTAAAATCATCACCAACAAAAAAAAAATGTTAAAAAAGATTTTAGGAGGATAAATTAAAAAAACAATGATTTTAAGGTTTATAATCCCTGAAACTGGAAAAAAGATTATCTTGTATTGGGTGTGGCAACTTGTTATTTTGGTTCTTAGCTGATCGATCCACGACTAAGTTTGGATCGTCATGGTGGTTGAAAAAGGCTATTTGTGTGATTTTATTTTTTTTTTTTCCCAAATACAAATTGACGAGTCTAAGATTAATTAATTGGAAGATATTTAATTAGTAATTGAGTTTTTTGTTTTCTATGTTGAAATTTTTATTTACGCTTTGTATTATTTGATGCTTGTAAAAAAATTTTTTTTTATTTACTCCTAATCCTGTAAAAGGAAAATGATTATTTCAATTGACAACCCAAAAATTTACACTTTCAATTCAATACCTTCCAATCAATTAATCTTAGACTCATCAATCTGGATTTCGGAAAAAAAAAAAAATAAAATCACAAAAATAGCCTTTTTCAACCACCATGACGATCCAAACTTAGTCGTGGATCGATCAGCTAAGAACCAAAATAACAAGTTGATACACCCAATACAAGATAATCTTTTTTCCAGTTTCAGGGATTGTAAACCTTAAGGGATCAGTACTCGACAACAACTTGGTAAAATTTTAAAATATCTTATTTATGGCATTCTCTACTTACAAATTTTGTAGATGTCAAGCGTTAAAAAATTCTGATTGACTATGAAATCCAGAAAAGAAAATTCTTTCAGTGAGATCAATTTTTTTTCCATTTTTTTCTGAAATAGAAAACCTAAAAATTCATTTTATTTCTCATATGATAAAAAGTTTTTTACTTTGTTTTTTTCCCATTTCCATCATTATTATACAATATCAAGTCTTTGTTGTCAGGAATATTAATGTAAAGAGTTGTTTTCAATTTTGAAATAATTCTTTTGGTGAACGAAAAAAAATGATTTATTCAACATATTTAAAAATATTTATATTACTTTCAGAAGTATAGTTATAACCATTAAATTTTCTAAAGTCATTTACAAATTTTACTTAGAAATAGGGTTTTTGTTCTGAGAGGAAATTCGATTTTTTTAAATAAAATTTTCTTGAAGATATTTGAGAAGAGTTGTAATTTTATCTTCGAAATTCAAAATCATTTTTTGTCTTCCAAAAATGATTTAAATTTAAATTAAAACTCTTTTAAATAAGACCAAACAAATTGTTAAAAAAATTTTCAAAATTGATAATTGTTTTGAAATTTTTTTACATGTTTGAAAAAGAGAAAAACAACTTTTTTAAGCCTTAGTGAATAAAAATATTTACTTAATATATCTCAATTTCATTGACAAATTTTTCTTAAACTTCGATCAAATATTCATTCATTAAATCGCCTATACCTTAATTAATTTGTTTACTGAGATATGTAAATTGTAAAAATAAATTTCAAAATTATAACTAAATGAAAATTGACTTTCGAAATTAAGACTTTCCAACATAATAGGAAAAAAGTATTTTTCCATTTTCAAGAATTAACTTAATATTTAATAAAAATAATAGGTTACTGTGAAAATTTTTATCTTGGAAATATATGATAATTTTGGATTTCAAAAAAAAAAGAGACTCAAATTAGGAAATTGTTTAAATGAGGTTAACTCATCCATTTTCAGCCAAAACCAAAATTATAAAAAAAAATTTACGAGATCTTGAGAAGATTTCAATTCATTATTTAAATCTAACTACTCCCTTAAGGTTTACTATCCTTGAAATTTGAAAAAGGATTACTTTGTGTAGGGTGTAATGGAGATGTTAATTTGGTTCTTATCTGATCGTTCTTCAACTTGGTATGAACTTTAATAGTGTTTCAAAATGGCAATTTTTGATTATTTATTTTATTCCAAAATTCAAATTGATAAGTTTAAAACTAATATATCGGATTGTAAGTTATTAAAAAATGTGTTTTGTGGGTTTTTGGTTGAAATTTTTAATTAGGTTGGGTTTTATTTGAAGCTTTTAGAAAAAAATTTATTTTTTTCATTTGGTTAATTGACATAAAAAGTACATTAAAAAAGTTTACTACAACCCAAAAATTTAAATTTATTCTTAAACACCTACCAATCTATTAACCTTCTTTCGTCTTCAATTCGGATTCCGAAAAAAAAAATAAATTACCAAAAACTTCACCTTTTTGAACCACTATCAAAACCTCCACCAAGCACAAGACCGATCAGTTAAGAAACAAATTAACAAGTCACCACACCTAACACAAGATAATCTTTTTTTTATATTTCAGGGGTTGTAAACCTTACGAACTACGTTTCAGGTAAAAATAGTGAAATTGTTGAAAAAACACACTTGAAATAATTCCTTAATCTCAATTAAATTTACCCACTGAGAATTTCTTTTTCAAAAAAAAAATGAAAAATTTAACAATTCATAAATTTCCCCTTCTTAGATAATGCCAAAATTTGATTTGTACCAATTTTATAATTCCTACAGTGATCAAAATAATGCGTGCACAAAGACAATAATCTGTGTTTCAAAATATTATCCGTGCTTTTTTTTCTTCTTGTACCAAGGCAACCTCCAATTTACTACCCAAATAGTATACCTAAGTTCAAATCAATTTTGAAAGAAAATTTTTAATTAGGTTATTATTTTTAATAAATATTAAGTTAATTCTTGAAAATGGGAAAATACTTTTTTCCTATTATGTTGGAAAGTCTTAATTTCGAAAGTCAATTTTCATTTAGTTATAATTTTGAAATTAATATTTCAATACAAATCTTTGCCAATAAAACTAATTGTGGTATAGGTGAGTAAATAGATGAATATTTTGATACAAGTTTAAGAAAAGTTTCTCAATAAAATTGAGATCTATTAAGTAAATATTTTTATTCACTAAAGTTTAAAAAAGTTGTTTTTTTGGTTTTCAAAATATGAAAAAAATGGCAAAGAATTTTAAATTTTGAAAAAAAAATTGTTAAAAAACCTTTGACCTTATTCACAAGAAACAGTATAATAATTTAATTAATTGTTTGTGCGAAAAAAATTAATTTTGAATTTTGAGGATAAAATTACAACTCTTCTCAAATATCTTCAAGAAAATTTTATTTAAAAAAATCGAATTTCCTCTCAGAACAAAAACCCTATTTCTAAGTAAAATTTGTAAATGACTTTAGAAAATTTAATGGTTATAACTATACTTCTGAAAGTAATATAAATATTTTTAAATATGTTGAATAAATCATTTTTTTTCGTTCACCAAAAGAATTATTTCAAAATTGAAAACAACTCTTTACATTAATATTCCTGACAACAAAGACTTGATATTGTATAATAATGATGGAAATGGGAAAAAACAAAGTAAAAACTTTTTATCATATGAGAAATAAAATGAATTTTTAGGTTTTCTATTTCAGAAAAAAATGGAAAAAAAATTGATCTCACTGAAAGAATTTTCTTTTCTGGATTTCATAGTCAATCAGAATTTTTTAACGCTTGACATCTACAAAATTTGTAAGTAGAGAATGCCATCAATTAGATATTTTAAAATTTTGCCCTGTTGTTGTCGATTACTGATCCCTTAAAATCATTTTTTTTAAGTTCTCCTCCAAAAATCTTTTTGAAATTTTTTTTTTGTTGGTGATGATTTTAACTTTGGCACTAGTAATTAATTTTTTATCTAATTTCTTCAGAATGAAAATTCACTATACAAAAAATTGGTTTGAAAGAATATCTGTGAGCTTTTAATGTGAAACCTTCTTGGAAAAGGAAACAAACTTGTATTCAAAATACAGTTTAAACAAAGCTTAAGTTCTTATTCTAACAACAAAAATTTTTGTATAATATCTCCTTTAATAAATAGTAAAGATCATTTATGTTTTTTTCCCAAAGGTAATGGAGTAATTATTTCAACAAGGATTCGATTAAACTTGTTAAGAAAATTCATTTATCAACTCTTGAGAAATGAGTTATCATTTTTGAAAAAGAATTCATTTTTGACAATTAAATTTTCAGTCAAAAGATCTAAATCCTTTTTTCGGATTTTTGATCAAAAAAGAAAAAGAAAAATTTACCAATACATTTTTTTTTTTGAAGGAAATTTCACTTTGTGCAATTTCTGAGAGTTTTTTTGAACAAATAAACTTGGTACCCTAACTCTTTTTTTAAAAATATCTGAAAAATAAACCGAAATATTGTATCCTTGAAGATCTAAAAAAATCGATCATTTATTTTATTCACAACTATTTTATTTAATTTTGTAAAATTTAAAAGATTAAGTAATATTCTTTTTCAAATATTAAGAGTATAAACAACCAACGGCTTATTATTAAAATCAGTTATTTGAAAAGATTTATTTATTTTATTATAAGTATTATTAATTTGAATTCATTTTATTTATTTGAAAATATTTAAACAAATGAGAAATAATAATTAATTCCATTGATAAGTTTAACACTTGGGTTATTTGTAACACACTATAAAAGAATTAAGATTGTGGTTATTGATTATTGAGTTTAAACAATCAAATTAAACAGTATTTCTTTATAGTTATATGTTGAATTTTCCAGGTTTTAAAAAAAGTATTTTGGAAGAATTTTGGAGTTAATTCTTTAGTTGTTTTTTCTCGTAATTTTTTTGTTCAACTGAAAGAAAAAATTAATTCGAAAGTTATTTGAATAAAATTTTTTAGTTTTTTTCAAGTTTAAAATAATTAGCGTTATTTAGTTTGATTAAATAGATGTTTTAAACAGAAATATTTTTAACATTTAGTGGTTTTCACTTTTAAAGTTTATTTTTATACACTTTCTTCATAGATATTAAGATTTCATTCTTCTTTCAACAGAAATCATTTTTTTTTGAAATAATTCAGAAATATGTTGAATTTAGGACTTTTCAAAAATGAGAAAAATAGATCAAACTTTTAATAACAATAATTCCTTTTGGAAAATAGCATTAGATGCAAGTTTGGTCTTGTAGTAATCAGATTTTTATTTGTGTTTTCAATTCCAAGATACGTTACAATTTTTTTGGAATTTTTTGATAATTTTTGGTTTTTTATGTAATCATAGGGTAAATATTAATGATAATCTTTGATTTTAAATTTTAATTTTTTTTGATAATTTATATCTGGTTTTTCTGTCAATTTTTAACAATTTTTGAGTTGATATCTTTTGAAAAATTTTTTTGTCAATTTTTGATTATTTTTGTTTGAAATTTTTTGACAATTTTTTTTTGATGACATAATTTGTCACAAAATATCAAAAATAATCAAAGGATGACAAAAAAAATCAAAAAATGTCAAAAAAGTGACAAAAATGTGACATAACATACAGTCAGTTCCACTTTTAAGACACAAACTTTCAACGAAATTTAAGGCACACAAAAAATCTCAAATTAAAGCACAAAATTCAGATTTTAGTAAATAAATTGTAAAAAAAAAAAATTCCAAAATTTGTGCCTTAATTTGAGATTTTTTTGTGCCTTAAATTTCGTTGAAAGTTTGTGTCTTAAAAGTGGAACTGACTGTAAAAAATCATAAAAGTTCGACATAATTTGACAAAAAAACTCAAAATTTTTAAAAAATGTCGGACCTGTGAATAAAGAAATTGTTGTTTTTTGAAATCTGATAGAAAGTTAATTGGTTAGAAATTGGTTTCATCTGTTTATCTATTTTAATTTTAATTTTTCTTTTCTCAAATGATAATATTTTATTTTGTATTTATTATTGAAAATAGATTCGTTACTCAACTCAAAATCATTTATGACTTTTAAAAAATAAATTACAATAGTTTGCCTAACTTATAAAATAATAATTTGTAAAAAAATATTTGCTGGAGTAAAAATATTTCTAAATTAAAAAATATTAATTTTTTGTTTTTTAATTTTCTTTTTGCTAAAATAACTTTATTTTATTTTGTAAGAAAAAAAATTATATGAGTTATATTATTTTTTGTATTTCCCAGTTTTTAAAGTAATTTCTAATAAATTTTACTCTTTTCTAGTTGATGGGAATGATAATTTTGTTGTGTTTAGGTTAGGTTTCTGAACTAATATAAAAATAATAAAAAATAAAAATCGAATTATATTTTTTTTAATGACTGATAATTCGTTTATTGGCATAAAAAAGTATTTTTACATGGTTCTTACTTAATATTTTAAGTGGTTAATATGTCTTTAGTTGTATTTGATTTTTTGAAATTTGTTAATATTGTTTGAAAAATAGTTTTTTTTTTTTTTTTGATTAGATCAGATTTTTTTTTCTTACTATTTAACTAGACTAATTTACGAGACATTTTAAAAATATATCATAATACTGTGTTTTTATTTATTTAATATACTTTAATGTTGATAGTTTTTAATTTTGTATACCGATAACTTCAAAAATAATAAATCTTAAGACTATTATTAATCAAAAATTAATTAAAACTTCTAATTTAATATTGATTTATATTCAATGGGAAGATTTATTTTAAATTGTTAAATTAAAATATGAAGTATATATTCACTTATAGTTAATTTAATCAATAATTTGGGTGGGTTTTTAATACCAAAAATGGTAAAATGAAATTATAATTTTATTGTTACAAAAAAAAAATCAAATCAAAAAATTAAAATATTCAGATCATCCCTATTTTAAAAAATTCAAATAACATAAAAAAAAATTCATCAGTATCTTAATAGAAAAAAATCAAAATAAAAATTTTTCAAAGTATAACATTCATCACGAATTTAATTAATATAAAAGAAATTTATGTATTATCAAGGATAAAAATCAAGACTAAAAAAATATATAAAAAGTTTTACAATTGAAAAAAAAACAAATAATAAAAATTTCGGAAAATCTCACTGTCACAAAAACAATTAATAAATAAAATGTATTATTCTCAAAGAAAAAGTTTCAAATTTCACCTCAAAAATATCTTATTTTTTTTTATATTTACAGATGCTTAAATTGTATTCAATTTGAAATATATTGTTTTCTTACCTTGTAAATTCAGTTAATTAGGTCTAATATAAATTATTCTTATTATGTCATCTTCTTTAAATTTGACTAGGAATGATTTTTCGAGATTAAATCAATAAGAATAATTTTGTTGGAAAAATTCAAAATAAAAAAAAAAAAACAAGATAGTTATTAGTATCAAAGAGTAATATTCCTAAACCAAGGCCAATTTGTTCAAAATTACAATTTACCGTAATTTAAATGGGAAATTTGTGAGGGCTCTTTGACTCTTTTTTTTTAAAAAAAGTTGTTTTTCATTGTTTTTCTATTTTAGAAATATATCATACACTATATCTTGATAAGTTTTAAATTTTAGATTTCAAATTGATAAAAATTCTCAAAAAGTTTTTTTTTTTCCTTTTAATTATTTTTTTGTTGAAAATGTATCTATAAAAGTGTCAAAATTACGCTTCCTTATTTAATTATTTATTTTTTTTTTTGATAATCATTGTAATTATTCTAAAAAATTACTATTTTTGTTATATTTTATTTTAATCAAGATGAAAAAAATCGATTAAGAACAGTTATGTTAAGTTCGTATAAAATGAGATATAAAATCAGTAGTTTCTTCCAAAATTTTATTTTTATAAAAAAAAAGTTCTAAACATAAAATTATCATATTTTTACATTTCTAATGCCTTCAAATGATTTTTTGTAACTGGGCAAAGTTTTTAATTTGATTCCAATTTTTTTTTTTACTTATATTTGAGTAACTGGTTAGATTAAAGTTCATGTGTTTTTTTGGATATTAAATATTTTTTTCTTTTTTTTTTTATACAGCCGTTCCAAGTCTACCAGAAAATTTTAAATAAAATATAATTGATTTTTCTATTCTTATTCTCTATTTTCAAAAAATTCGGAAATAAGAGTTAATATTCCAAAAAAAAATTCAAATAAATAAATGAGCTATTATTCAAATTTTGCGCACATCAAAAAAAAAAAATCTGAAGATTCTTGAAGCAGTTAAAAATATTGTTCAAAAAAGGCAAATTTTTAAAGATCAGTAAATATTGATATTTTTTTTTGAAATTGTTTTTGACTGATAATTTTGAAGTTTCATGGGATCTTGAATTTTTTTTTTTTGATGTGCGCAAAATTTGAATAATAGCTCATTTATTTATTTGAATTTTTTTTTGGAATATTAACTCTTATTTCAGAATTTTTTGAAAATGGAGAATAAGAATAGAAAAATCAATTGTGTCTTATTTAAAATTTTTATGGTAGACTTGGAAAGACTGTAAAACTGTTTATGTGTTAATCATTTTATTTTTAAATTCAAGTTTAAATTTTAGGTAGCTATCAAAATAGTTAAAAGAAAAAAGATACTTTTATTGTTAATTTTTTCAAAAATTGGGTTATTTTTCATTTTTAACTTTTATTTCATTTTTTTATTTTCATTTCATTTTTTTTATTGCTTTACAGGTTAGATTAGGTTTGTTTTTTTTTTTTTGAGAGATCAATACACATGTGCCAAAATTGATCTCTTAATATTTTAATTTTTTTTACTAAATTTATCATCTTTACAAAAACTATAAAACTTTTTCCAATGCACCCTGACGGGGGGGGTTGTCAACGGACTTGAGGTTTCTAATATCAAAAAAAAACAATTTAATGAACCAAGAAAAATGTTGAGGGGTTGGTTTTTGTTTTTTGATTTCTGAAAATTATTTTCGATTTTTGAATTTCTGTTACAGCCCCAAACATTTTTCTTGGTTCATTAAATTGTTTTTTTTTGATATTAGAAACCTCAAGTTCGTTGACAACCCCCCCCCGTCAGGATGCATTGGAAAAGTTTTATAGTTTTTGTAAAGATGATAAATTTAGTAAAAAAAATTAAAATATTAAGAGATCAATTTTCGCACATGTAGATTAGCTTTCAGTTGGATTCTTAAAAATATTAAAAAGTCTGATATATTCTTTTCCCAGAGACTAAATTAATCAAATTGAAAATAAATGGCATTGCATAAGAACATCTTGTATTCCTGTGGTAATTCACAGTTATGACACTTCTCTTATAATGGGAAAGAATGAGAAAACAAAAGAAGTAAAAAAATAAAATATTAATAATTTTTGAAAAAAATGTATAAATCTTTTATTTTTTGTTTTTTTTTTTTAAAAAAATTAATTTAAAAAAAGTAATAATTAAGAATGAAGGTAAATGGTCATTGGTAATGAGCCCAATATTAAGCTGTGATATCAACAAGTAAGGATACTAATATTCTTCTTAAATTTTGTGAAATATTTATCTATTTTGCATTAAAGTTACCCAAATCTATTATTTTTTTTAAATTTTTTCTGAAAATAGGGGTTTTTAGCTTTTGGAAAATAATTAATTTCCAAAAATAATATCGAGGCCAACTTTCATACGATTATTAGATTTTATTCTGTAAATAAGAATTAGTGCAAAAACTCCCCTCGTTATATGATGTGGTTGCAATTCTTAAGGAAAATGTATAACTCTAATTTAGATCCACAATATCTCGGATTTTAAGCCAATGGTTAAGACGAACACACAAGATAAATATTGCATTAGTTTTGTTAAAGAAAAATTCCAAAATTAAAACAGTTCAAAGCAATTATTTAAAATCATAATTTCAAATTAATTTATTGCTTTTTTAATTTTGGAGATCCTTTTTTTTAATTGTTTAACTTCTTCCTTTAATTCTTGGTTTGCCTTTTTTTCTTTTTTGAAGCTTTCTAATCTTTTGCCATATAATGTTTCCAATTCAAGATATTTTTGTTTTTGGTCTGTTTTTTTGTTTTGATGAGCTTTGTAAAAGTTCACTGATTTTTTGTTGGTAATAATTTTTTTGTTCTTCAATTTTGGAATTCAGGAGATTTAATTGATTTGTGACGAAGGTTTCTGTTTCATAATCGTCATAACTCCTGATTTTTTTTTTAATTCCATCAATAATGTTTTCTGCAAAATCTTCTTTGTTAAATTCCTCGAGAGCTATTTATTGAAAAATAAAATGAAAGTATGAGAAGAACAGTATAGAAAATTGAAATGATATTAATTAAATGGGTTGAATTGGGATGATTGAAAAAGGTTAATATAAAATCGGTTGGATCTGAAATATAAATGTATAATTTTTTAAAATAATTTTAAAAATAAACCCTAAAATGTGTTTTAAATTGTTTTTGACTTCATTTAAATTGATATTTAATGGTTTTTCTTTTTTTTTTCTTTTTAAGGACAAAAAATGAAAAATCTCAAACAATATCTTCAAATTTTGTTTTAATCTCTTTTATAAAATCTGATTAAATAATTTCAAAAGTAACCTCCATTTAAACTCGGTCAATTTTGAGATTCCTGACTTTAAATTATTTATTGGGAATCGAGTGTGGGAAAAATAGTATTATTTTTGAAAAAAGTGTTGCAAATAAGGTTTTTAAAAATGGTCCTTTTGTACATCCAAAAAACCTTCAATAAAGCCATTTGTCTAACTATTTTCATTTTTTTTGTGATCACTACTTTTTGAAAAAGACTTTACCAGTTGAGTTCCAATAAATCTTGAAAAATCAAAAGAACTCTAAATTTTTTCGTAAAATGAAAATAACATGTTTGTTTCTCAAGGTTTTAAAAAAAAAAATTGAAAAAGAGCAAAACTTTCAAAAAAATTACAAATAAAAAAATTATTGAGATTAATTGAATTCTTACAAGTTATTCTCCCAAATGAAGTGCTTTTTTTTTCTTGTTCTTTGTTTTCTTGAATAGTTGTTGTTTCTGAAGTGTTCATATTGGTTGTTAGATCACTAGAACCATCAGAGATTTTGACTTTGACAATAGACTGATCAATCGATTCTTGTTTCTCATCTTTATCATCTATCTTTTGAGCGATTGCCTGTTGATAGAGTTCTTTTCCAATGATAATTGTTGTGGTTGTCATCCAGGCGGAAAATGGCTCACCCTGTATTGTCTTATAGTCCCATCCAAATTGTATTGTACCATCTTTTGAATTTGCAATTTGTTGATGTATTTGTTTGAGAGCTTCTTCAGCTGAACATTTGAAAAATTTTTGATAGGCTTTTAAAAATCAAGAAAAGAAGAATAATTGTTTCAGGAAAAGAATAAGAAAATAAATTAGTTTGCAAAATCACTTTATTTTGGTTTTTGACTTTTTGCTTTTTTTGAAATTAATATTTTTTTTGAATTCATCAAGTAATCCACTCTTTAATTATAAAAAGTGAAAAAAAAAAAAAAAAGAAAGGAAAAGGTGAGGTATTTACGTTGCATGACTATTCCAGGATCCATCCATCCCTTTTCTGGAAATTTTTTAATTCCAAAATCCTTTAGTGCTGTTTTGTTTGCATAAACCATATTATCAGTTGACATTTGAAAAACGGTAATATTTAAATCGATTGATTCTAACTTTTTAAAATATCGTTTTTTGTGTCTTCTTTTGATATGGTGTGAATTCTTGGTTGATATTGTTTGATTTCCCATTTTTTGTAAAAGTTTGGTTATAAAAAAAAATGTTTTTTAAATTTTTGATTTCGGTTTAAAAATGGAAAAATATTTTTGCATTTTAATCGTTTTCTTGAAAAAGGTGGAATTGTAAACAAACTCAACAACAGATCAGACGCAGCTATTTAGAAATCACAATTTAAACCCAAATATATAAACCAGATACAAGATCCAAAAAAAATGATGGAAAAATATTATTCCCAAAAAATTTTGAAGTTAAATTTTTTTGTAAATTTTTAAAAAATTATAAAAACCATTCATGCAAATTTAAATAATCCTAAAAACTGGTTGTTTGCTTTTGGTCATTGATGAACAACCTTACTTTATCGTTTTTCCGTTTTTTTAACTTTCTGTCAAAAAATATTGAAAGATTGTTTGGCATGAATTGGTATCTTTTTTCAACAAGGGTTTTTATTTTGAAATATTGACAAACATTGACCAGGTTGTCAACACTAAACGAAAAGAAATCTTGAATATATAATGATATTAAGCAAAAGTGATGAGTAATTATTCCAAAATTTAAATCCAAATATTATAACGTAATAATTGAGAAAGTTTCATTTCAGTTTTTTGTGTCGTTTGGTTTGAACAATTCGAATTTTTTGGGATTGGCTGAATTTCTTATTTCAAATTTTAACAACAGATTTTCATAATTGAAGAAATAAAACTAAATTATGAAAGAAATTTGAAGATTTGTGACATTTTTTTACTATTTCTTTTTGAAATAAGAGCTATACTCTGAAATATTTGGGTTTTAATTTTTGAAAGGATACTGTCGAAAAATTTAATGCGTGTTTCAAAATAAAAAGCGTGTTTTTTTGTTATAGAAGACCAACATTAACCAATCAAAGAAAATGATAATAAACCTAAAGAAATACGGTGTTGGTTTCTTTTAGTTCTATTATTTACAACGAAATTCTAAAAAAGAAGGATTAAATTTGAATTTTTTTCTGAAAAAATAAAGTAAATTTTGAAGAGATAATTTTTAACCAAAAAAAACAAAAAAATTTCAAAAAAATTGAGATTATTACACAAAAAATTTTCAACTATTTGCATAAATAATTTAAATTTTACAGAATATAACCGGACCTTTACTTTCAAAATTGATTTGAACTTAAGTATACTATTTAGTAGTAGATTGGATGTTGCCTTGGTACAAGAAGAAAAAAAGGCACGGATACTTGTATTTGAATTCTAAATGGTAAAAATTTTCCTTTCATTTTCAATTTCCATTTTTAAATAGAACCAAACCACAATCTACCCCCTACCTCTTTGAGAACTCTATTTATTTCAAAAAAAGATGGAAAAGGAAGTGAAAATTTTTGACCATTTAATATTCAAATACTAGTAATATTTTGAAGCACGGATTATAGTCATTGTACACGCATTATTTTGATCACTGTAACTAAAAAACTAATGCCAAATTACCATTTGTTCCTAAATAAATGGAACAAAATTTTCATTCAGCTCTCCAAAAAAAGATTGTTAAAATCATGTAACTTTCAATTGTTAAATTCAAAAAACCAGCTTAAATTATGAAATTTGTCTTTTTATGGAATTGGGAAATTTGGGGATTTCTTTGAATTCTTGAAAGAAGTGTTTTTTGGGAAAGCAGAATGAAAATTATGATCTTTTTATTTTGAAATGTACAGTAACACCCAAATAAAAGATATTATATTTCTAATAGAGTATTCTTCTTTCAAAAAAAGTTCTCACTGTTAAAAAAGTTGTTCTTTTATTGTCAAAAATTATAAATTTGTATGAGGAATATACGCAAAAAGAATAGTAATCTTGAATTATGAAAAAAGATAATAAGAATTCAAATGCTGATCAATAACATTTAATACCAACACCACTACCCATGGGTGACTTACTTTCAATAAGATCAAGAATTTTCAAAAAGTTTATTGTTGAAATCGCATACTTTTAATTTTCAATTGTAATAGAGTCGCAAAAATTGGAATAGAAATACATTTTTAAAGCAGCTCATATCACCACTGTTATTACAATTCTAAATAATGTTTAAGATTTTGTCAGATTTATTTTGTGAATGTTTGAGAAAAATATTATTCTAATTAGATTATAATTGAACAAGAATAAATTACATTTGAGTTGTTCTAAATCTAGTATTTCTTGATAAGATTTTTAACTTCAAACCACAGATTTCATGATTGTTATACTGGTATTTGAAGTCTAAATGGGAAAATATTTTCAATTCATTTTCCTTATTTATGACAAAGAGAGTTTCCCTACAGGGCCAGGTTGTAAATTGGAGTTTTGTTTGAAAAAGGAAATTGTAAACCAAGTGAAAAAATTTCACATTTGTAATTCAAATACCAGTAAGTTGTTTAGGATTAAAAGTTAAAAACCGTTTTTAATTGGGAAACTGTCCAATAACAAAATGTTAAAGATCTGTTGATAAAAGAAATGAAAAGAGTTTCCAAATAAATATAAACTCCATTTCAAAAAGTGAAACTCATAAGAAGTAATAATTGAAAAGTACGATTATTCTAAAGTATTCAAATAACGAATTAATAATTAAATCTGATTTGTAATTCCTCTTTTTAATCATTCCAAAGATAGAAAAGCCTGATTTTTCAAAAATTTGCAAAATTAAAACCAAAAAAGACAAAAAAAGTAGGCAACGGTTTTTCAAATCAGTATTTCAATTTTTTTATTACAACCAGTTTCAAATTTTTGGCATAAAAAACCTCAAATTAAGGCTCAAAATTTAGAATTATTATTTTTACAAACAATTCTACGTGAATCTGAATTTAGTACCTTAATTTGTGATTTTATTTTGTGCTTTAATTTTCATAGAAGTTTGTTTCTTAAAAATGGAACTGATTGAATTTTCATAATTTTAAAAATAATAATGAAAAAAAAAATTAGTCAAAACTATCGATTGATTCACCTGACATCAACCCATTGAGAATCTATGGCCCATAATGGATCAAAAGCCATTGGAGAACATACCAATTCTGTTCTTCCTCTTCCTTTTTTTTCATCGAGAGGGATAACTTCCCAAGAGTTTCCCTCAAATATTGCCTCGTATATTTTCAGTAGCTCGGTATAATGGTCTTCATCTGTTGGTAGGGTATTCAATGACCTTTGATTTATCATCGACCATTGATTCTCAATTGGGTTATGGTCAGGTGAATATGGTGGTCAAGAGTCTACAGTCAGTTTCACTTTTAAGACACAAACTTTCAACGAAATTTAAGGCACTTAAAAAATCTCAAATTAAGGCACAAAATTTGTAATTTTTTTTTTACAATTTATTTTTACTAGAATTTGAATTTTGTGCTTTAATTTGAGATTTTTTTTGTTCCTTAAATTTCGTTGAAAGTTTGTGCCTTAAAAGTGAAACTGACTGTAATATCTTACTTCCCCGATTGAGACATCCCCCCCCTGGATGTATGTAATAGTACACCATCTTGTTGAAATACCCAATTTCAAGTCCCGAACAATTTTATAATCATGATCAATTGATAATTAAGACAAAATTTATTGTTAGTTTTTAAACACTTGAAAGTTTGTGCCTTAAAAGTGGAATTGACTGTAATTACACCCACTGAAAACAATTTAAGTTTCTCAAACATATTTTGACGATTTTCCATAAAAATAATAATAATATTATTTTTGATTTAAAAATTTTTAAAAAAATATAAATTAATGTTAATTTAAAAATATATTACACTAGTCGGAAAAAAAAATTTTTTTTTCGAAATGAACAAAAAAAACATATATTTTATTTTACCAGTGTACAATAAATACATTTTAGATAAATTATAAGTGAATTTTCGAATTAATTTAGTCTATTATAGAAAAATTTTAAAATTTTTAAAAAAACACAGAACAAAGGCGAGAATACGGCATCAAAATACCCAAGAGTAATTTTCCAATGTTCAATTCGATATGAAAACTGTGTCATGGTGTGTTATAAGTTATGGTAACTAGGAAGTAACAACCTTCTAAAAAAATTACTCTTAAATAACAGAGTGTACCAAGTATCTATTCACTAGTAAATTCAGCACTACATAATTAGTTATTTTTTTTTCGAAAAATTAGATCTATTAGTTACAACAAATCCATCACAAGTGTGAATATGAATGTTGTAAAAAATAGAGTTTTTTTGATTTTCTCAAAAAATTGTGATTTTCACACCGTTACCAAAGTTTTGATTATGGATATATCTATATCGGGTTAAAATTTTAAGTTAATAATGATTCTAAATCAAAAACCGCCTCGAAATTACAGATGTTTTGTTTTGAAAACAAAATTTTTTTTGGAAACAAAACATCTGTAATTTCGAGGTGGTTTTTGGTCTAAAATACTTTTTTGCTTATTTATATAATCTCATTTCTAAATCTCTATTTCCTAAACTTTGGTAACAGTGTGAAACTCACAATTTTTTGAGAAAATCAAAAAAACTCTATTTTTTACAACATTCATATTCACACTAGTGATGTTCTAAATAACAAATTCTAGTTTTTTTTTCTAATATGATGAAGTTCAGGTTTTAGTTTGAATTAACTTTTTGTATTGTGTCTTACCTTTTCGATTTTTAGGCTTGTGTCTTTATTCGTCTCTTCACAAAATTTTGAAATAGAGCATCTCAATACATACACCTATCACAGACCACAGGAAATAAATTCTTGTAGCACACTCAGAGTAGTATAATAAACATAAAAAATTACAAAATTTTATATTTTATTGTTTCTTTTTTTTGAAATCGGAAAGGCAATCTGTTCTTTGCCGTTTCTTAACAGCACCTTTATTGATATTATTTCCCCTAACACCGATTTTAAATTATATCAAAATGTCATGGGTATCACAAATTACAAGTTGATAAATTGTTGATTTTCTTTGCTTTCCAGTATGGAAAAGATTTTCATTTTCTAAATCTCGAAATCTAGCATGTTCTGTACAATCTATTGCAACGATGACATTCGACCAAACCTGTTTAGACCAATCTTTGAGAATGTGTTTTCAACACACAATATTTAGTCATCTAATAAATACAACTAATTGAAAAAAAAATATCAAATTTGTTATTTTAATCCAGTTCCCAAAATTCTTGTCGGTGAAGCGTTAAAATAAACACCAAGAACGCTAAACTGTAGAAACTAGCGATATACCAATAATGTTAATCGTAATTTTTCTTTTATTTAAAACAAACTCCTTTATGGAATTGGAAGTTCTAATTTATCTCATTTTTTGAATATTATCTAAAGTTCAATTTTTAAAATTGTGAAAATAATTAACTTTTAAAAATGAAGAATCAATTAAAAAAATATTATAAAAAATTTTATCAATACGTAAGGAGAGACCACAAATTAATTAAAATATTTCTTCAAACTGTAGTCTTAAAATATCGAATCTGCGTGACATTTTAATGTTATTCTCTTTTGAATATTATCATACAATTTTTGAGTTTAAATACGAAGTATTTTTATATTCTGGTCAATATTTATAATTACACCAAATTAGTATCACATCATTTCCAAATTTTTGTAAATTATTTACGCATTCTTCACATTTTTATTGAAAAAATAAAATCTCGGTCAATTACACCGAAAAAATCATTTTTTTTTTGTTATTCAGACGAATATTATATCATCTGGAAAACAATTAATTATCTTAATCTCAGGGTCTGATATCATATTTGACAAGATATCTTTTTTGAAATTTTTTCACATAATCCTTCACATTTTAGTGTGTGAATTCACACATTTATTAACCGTGCGAAAATTTTGTAAACGATTTTTCTCGACCTCTATTTCTGAATTTGTGATACATTCCAAGCAATATGAAAATTTATTTCTCCTTTTTGTGTTCACACTTTTTTTCACACTCTTCACACAACATTCACAATTTTGGTAACAAGCATTCACAATGAAAAATAAATTTGAATCAAGGGTCGAAAGTGGGTAATTTTTGATAAGCATCATACATGTAACAAATTATTTTTTGGATTTTTTATTTCTGTTAATTCACAATTCAAAATATTACCGATTTTGCGGACTTTAATTTCTTGCACAGCATTTTCAAATTGAATTCTCAGAAAGAAAAAATCCAAAAAATAATTTGTTACATGGATGATAACTAACAAAAATTACCCACTTTCGGCCCTTGATTTAAATTTAATTTTTTTTTGTGAATGTTTGTTACCAATATTGTGAATGATGTGTGAAGAGTGTGAAAAAAAGCGTGAACACAAAAAGGAGAAATAAATTTTCATATTGCTTGGAATGTATCATAAATTCAGAAATAGAGGTCGAGAAAAATCGTTCACAAAATTTTCGCACGGTTAATAAATGTGTGAATTCACACTCCGAATTGTGAATGATTTTGTGAATCATTTTCAAAAAAGAGGTCTCCTCAAATATGATACCAAACCCCGAGAAAAAAATAAATAATTGTTTTCCAGATGATATAATACTCGTCTGAATAACAAAAAACGATTTTTTCGGTGTAATGACTGAGATTTTATTTTTCAATAAAATTGTGAAAAATGTGTGAACGTTCACAAAAATTTGAAAATGCTATGTGTGAAGAATTCAATTTGAAAATGCTGTGTAATTTTTAAATTTTCGACCGGCAATAATACTATAATGACTAAAATGAACGATAAAAAAATAATTCCGATATCCAAACAAAAATATTTCAATAATTGAAACGATGTAAACTGATAAAAATTGTCTTTAAAATCACGAGAATATTAAAATATTATCAGTTCCAATTTTAAAATAAAAGTTTTTTGAAAACTTTGGCACAAAAATATTTCAAATTTTGGCCCAAATGTTAATTTCTTGGTAGATAACCAAGGCATCAATATTTAGTAATAATTCACCCTTTTTTGGAATTATTTCGCGCTATAATTTTCTATTAGAGTTATATTTGTAAAAGTTGAACTAAATTAAAAAATTCAATCAAAAAATATTTAACAATTTTCCAAATTTTGGATGACTCCTGTGATTTTCAACCGTAATTTTCAATCAACTTTTCAAAAATAATCCACAAACCAAGTTTTCAAATCAATCCTCAAAGTACCCAATTCTATAAAGTTAATTCATAATCAAAGCCTGTTTACATAATTGTAGAGTTGAAATGATACCTGATCTAAAAACCTATTTTTCGAAAGCTGAATGAAAATTAGGATCTTTTTATTTTATTATTAAAAGTATTTTGAAACACAAAGATCAGTTGTTGCAAAACCTGTTATTTTGGATACCTCGATTTTAAAGAGACTATTTTCACATCAACCATAATTATAAAATAAAAAATCTAAATTTCAATTAACAGTGCTGTAACTAACCTGTGTTTTTTATTTTAACCCATTACTAAAATTTAACTCATACAAAAAATATTGGCTGACTCTAGAAATAAAAGAAACAAATCAATGGGATGACAACAGTATATAAACAAGAAAGATGGTTCTTTAAATAAATTTTAAAAAAGAATTATGAAGATACTGGAAGATTAAAATGTAATTTTTTGACAAAAAAAATGAAGAATAATTTCATTTTAAGAATTTTTATAAAAAAATCATTTAAACTCTCAAATTTTGATAATCTCTCAGAAATTTTTGAAACAAAAGCATTTAATATAATTGAACCATTTTGATTAATCCAAGATCTAACCTCTAATGTCAATTTGGTTCTGAACCAAGAATCTTTAAGTGATTTCTGTTCTTCCAATACCCAAGTCTGAAAAAAAAACACGAGTTAAATTTTAGTAATGGGCTAAAGGTTGTCTGAACAGGTTATTTCTACCACTATAAAATCCTTTCTAGACAATTTGGCAAATTTTTTTCACCCAATTTATTTTTCAATTTCAAAAGTACAACCGAAGTAACAATAAACGGTGAACTTGATAAAGCAATCAAAAGCAATGAGTTGGAAACAGTCAAAAATTGTCTCCAAAAGATCCAAAGAAGATTATTATCGTGGAGGATTTTCATAGTTGGGCGATAAACCGTTTCAACGTATTAACAAGGGCGTGCTTTTTCGGCAACCCATCAATTGAAATGATGCAGTATTTCCAAGATGAAGGTCTTGATGTTAATGACGAGGAAAGAGGATCACCCTTAGCATTTTTAATTGTGAGTTGAACTGCAAAATTGGAGGCTGTGAAGTTTCTTGTCGAAAATGGGGCAAATGTCAAAAAGCAAAAACTCGAATTCTATCTAGAAGGGTAATATGCAAGGTACTGGATTGAGACATACCGGGGCCCGCTTTACAACTCCTTATGTACTGTCAGAAAAGTAAAGAAAATCTCTTAGAAATGTGTCAATTATTGATTCAAAGTAATTGCGACATCGAACTAGAGGCTTCTTTTCGAGAGCAACAAAAGAGAGACTCAGACAACTATGATAGTGACAATCAAACCACTACAAATAATTTGGGTTTATATTGTTGCAATTCCAATTCAGAAGCTATTGATCCAAAAATTTTCAAATTATTATCGGTTAATAAACAAGATCCGAATCGGATAATTAACGAAGAATACATCTCTGAAAAGTAATTTAATTTTCAGATTTTTTGGTCTTTTAAGGGATTAGCGTAACCATAGATTTCTCTATAATCAAAGTATGTTGTAATTGGGTGTAAATGATATTAGTAAGCCATGGCTCAAATAGTTCTTGACTCTAAAAAATTAATGATAGTTTTAAATCCTATTGCACAATAAATTCCTGTTGTCAAAATAAATCTTCAAAAAAAATTTAATACGTGTTTCCAAATAAAAAGCATGTTTTTTTTTTGTTATAGAAGACCTATATAACAACCGATCAAAGAAACTGATAATAAGCCCTAAATAAATATGGTATTGGTTTCAAAAAGTTATATTATTTAACAAAAAATTCTAAAAATGAAGGATCAAATTGCAAAATTTATCTCAAAAAATAAAGTAAATATTTTATTAAAAATTAAAATCATCAAAACTGCAAAAAAATGCAAAACAATTTCGGAATATTATGAAAAATTTTCAACAAATTGCTTTAATAGTGATAAATTACAATTTATGTTTGGAAATTTTTGAACGATTTTCCTTTTTGAAATTGTTATGATCAACTTTGAATAAAGTATTTTATGAAGTCAAGTGTTCAGAAACTCGGTAAAATTCGTTGTTCTTCAAAATATTCTTTGTCCTGGAGAATTTGATCAGAAACAGTTCGAAGATAAATTAAAATGGAAATTGAACTAAAAATTTTTAAAAATTTATTAGAATTTATCAGTAATTTAAATTTTACTAAAAATATCCAGATGTTTCCTTTCAAAATTTATTTGAACTTAGATATACTATTTGGTAGTTGATTGGATGTTGCCTGGGAACAATAAGAAAAAAAGGCACGGATTATATTTCGAAACACAGGTTATATTCGTTGTGCAAACATTATCTTGATAACTGTATTACATTTTTTACTAAGGATCTCAATTAAAAATTTTCAATATTAAAAAAATTTTTTAAAATTCCCCTTTCCAGATCTAAAATTAGAAACTCAAAATAAGAGAATTTTATTATTTAATAATTAATATTTAGAACTTCTAAAAGTAACTATTTTTAAAATTTTTTAATTTCAAAGATTAACTCAAAAACGATCAACATAAAAACATAAAGAATGATTAGTTTTGTTTCCTTTTTATAAATGCTAATTGGAACATCAATATATTTCAATGATTTCAGAAATAATTTGTCAAAAAAAATGAATTTTTTAGCAACTAATCTGCCTTTCGCCACAAATATTTGAAATATATGTTACAACTTTGGAGTCTGAATATTGATAATCCAACATTTAAATTTATACAAAAATTCATATATGTTTCTGAAATTGTTGAATTTTTACCAATAAAAGATTGATTTTTAATTGATGAGGATCAACAAATATTACTGCTTGACTAATCGATTTTTTAGAGACATTCAAACCATGCAGCACTAATGTAGTTAAGGCCCAATAACAACATATCGTTGATCTTGGGAATCTCCTTGGTAGAGGCTAATCCCAAAAATGAATCTTTTGAAAATCTTATTGAAATTTTCTCCTTAATTCTTTTCTTGTGTATCTTGTTTCCAAAAATAAACAAAAATAATAATCAAAAAATCCATCCTTAAGGGATTAGCGTCTACCAAGGAGAAGCCTAGGACCAAATTATGTTGTTATTGGACCTAAAAAAATTCGTGCTACATGGTTAAAATGTCTCTAAAAAATCGATTAGTCAAAATGTAATATTGGTTGATCTCCTCAATTAAAAATGATCCTTGTATCAGTAAAAAACCTCAACAATTTCAGAATAAAATCTACATTTCGCCATGAATTTAAAGGTTGAATTATCAATATACAGACTACAGAGTCACAAATTATCTTTGTTAAATTTGTGGCGAAATGTAGATTAGTTACTAAAAAATTCGTTTTTTTTTATAAAATTAAATAATTAACCCATAAATTTTTTTGACAAATTATTTCTCAAATCATGCAAATATATTGATGCTACAAGTATCTTTATTAAAAGCAAACAAAACTAATCAGTCTTTGTACTTTTATGTTGATGATTATAGAGTTAATCTTTGTAATTAAAAAATTATAAAAATAGTTACTTTTGTAAGTTCTAAATCTAAATTATTAAATACTGGAATACTGTATTTTGGGTTTTTATTTTTAGATTTGGAAAAGGAATTTTAAAAAAATTTTCCAAATAATACTTTTTTAATTGTGATCATTAGTAAAAAATGTAATAATTTCTTGTGCAATAAGATTTATAATAGATTTTTTAGAGCTATTTGAACCATGGAGTACTAATATCATTTATACCCAATTACAACATACTTTGATTTTAGAGAAATCTATAGTGATGCTAATCCCTCAAAAAAAAATATAGAAAAACAATACACCACTGATCGCGTTTACAGAAACTCCTCCAAAAACACCAAAAAAATGTAGATCTACTCCAAAATTGATATTGAGTTTATCCTTAATGAAGCAGATCCAAAAATCAAGGATGAAAAAGAAAAGATTGCATTAGATTACCTTACAACAGAAGCCTTCAATTATGCGCCCCTTCAAACTTTATTAAAAGGCGATTATCGTGAGATCTTCTTTGAAAAGGAATTTCAAAGGCTATTGAAAAATAAAGAATGTGCTGGTTTTGAAATTCATGGGATCAAATGTCATAAGCAATTAATTCAAGTGCGAACCAAACAAGATCCTGAAGAAGTTTTGAAAATCCTTGAAAAAGGGTATTCCAAGATTGAAAGCGAAAACGTCTTAAAATGGGTATATGGCGAAAAGTATACTGACGAATTGTTTGACCTGAACGTGGTTAATCATTTACAAACCAAGGATGTACTAGAGAACTCAATGGCAAAAAGTTGGGAAGAAGCTTATTTTGATGAATCAAAAAAATATTTTACTCTTTCTGTAAGTTGGAAATTTGATCCTGAGGAACAAGAAGAAGAAGAAGAAGAAGAAGAAATTGTTGAAATTAAAATTCACAAAAATCTTTTAATTGCACGTTTAGGGTTATTCAGGGAAATGTTTGCCAAATTGGAAAAAGAAGAAGAAATAATTAGTCAAGTTACAGACCACTCTGGGACGAGAATTGACACAATGACAATCTTTGTGGGGCTTTTATATAAAAACAAAATTGATACAAGTGGAGATTATGAATTAAAGCCAAAGGTATTAAAAAGAGATTTCTGAACTTCCTCATTATTTCAAAATGGATAAAATTACTTCAAAATGTCTTGAAAGTGCTATTCTTTTTTAAATTTATGTTTGTTAGGTTGGCTTGGCTAGACTATGTTCGCTCTGCAAACGTATATGTTAACTTTCAATTAAAACAAATACAAAATTTTAACTATGTTTTTTAAATTGTTTCAAAAATATCATACAAATTTATACTTATGACAAATAATTTTACTCACAATCTTTTTGTTGTTTGAAAAAATAAAATACACCAAGATAAGCATGTTTATAAAGGAATTTACTGTTTTTTTTTAATTTTTTGGATTTTTATTTGATACATTTCTATTTTATTCCTTGAAAAAGGCTAGTTCTAAATCTACCTCCTTTTCTGTTAAATTTTTTTTTTTTTTTTAATAAATATTTAAAATAAATTCAAATATTAATAAAATTTTCAATTATTTCAAAAATTCTAATAAAATTTTATATTTCGTTATACTTGAAGAATATGTTTAAAATTGATAAACAACAAACTCATTGTGTATTATTTCAGAGGGTTCCTATGTGAATGTTTTGGTTCGAAATGAATTTACAATCAGATTCTGACCTAACCTAGGATTAAGATTTAAAATTGAAAAATTTATGTTAGACAAAACTACTAATTTCATTAACCTATCATCAATTATAAAGTTTATTCATACTATAATTAAAATTCCAGAACTTCAAATTCATGAGGATATTTTATTTATTGTTATTCGTATAACCACCTATTTTAATAGTCCCTAGTCTTGAAAAAAAAGTGTTTTTTTCGAGTAAAAAATTACAAATAAACTGAAGAATTAATTTTAGTTAAATTTAACTTGGGGATATTTATTTTGATAGATAATAACTAATAGTTTTGAAAATGTTGTACGCATATAAAAAAACTGGAACACAGAAAAAAAATTTATGATGATAATTATTCTAAGTGTTAGTTGAGTGCCGTCAAATGCCTCGGTTTTCTTGAGGTTTTAAGTTTTATTTTTAATGTGTTCGAGGTTTTTTTAGGGTTTTATATTTTGTTTGTGAAGTTTTCTAGGTTTTTTTTGAGTTTTCTATTTATTTGGAAAATCTATAGATTTTTGTTAGGTTTTTTTTTATTTTAGAAATGAAAAGGAAAATTTATTAAAATTTTCTGTTTATTTCTAAAGTAAAAAAAACCTAACGAAAACCTAGAACACTTTACAAATAAATAGAAAATTCAAAAAAAAACTAAGGAAAATGAATAGATTTTCCAAATAAAATAGAAAACCTCAAAAAAAATAATAATAATAATCTTGAACTCTTTATTAATAAACAGAAAACTCAAGAAAAGCTAGCAGTTGTTTTCTGGAATTCAAAAGAATAAAGAAAAATCATAAAGATTTTACGCTATTCTTTTAAATAATAGAATATCTAAATACATTCTCAATAATTATAATTGAAGATTTCATGATATCTATTATTATCAATTTATTTTTGAGATTTTGAAATATTTAATTGAATTAAAAAAATGTATGTATCAAGCATTCCTGAAAATATGAAAAAATCCAAAATATTCAAATTTTAAAAACCACTACACAAGAGTAAATATGAATGTTGTTAAAAAGAGAGTTTTTCCAATTTTTGATATAAATAAAGATTTCCATGTATTTATCCAAATTTTCGTAATAGTAAATATAATTTATGATTATCTTAATAGACTAAGAATAATTTAAATCAAAAAATCGTTTGGTAAAAAATCTTTCAATTTTAATAAACAATCATTTTTCAAATAACAATGTATTAGTTTGTTCACCAAATGATTTTAAATTGAAAATACATTCAAGTTTAAAAATCAAAACCGATGTTTCGTTTAATATTACCAAAATTTGGATAAAGGCATGGAACTCTTTATTTATCTCAAAAATTGGAAAAACTCTATTTTTTACAACATTCCATATTTACACTTGTGTAAAAAACAAAAGTCTGAAGAACCATTTTTAAGAATTCCTAGGGATTAAAGATAAATCATTGTTAGTAATATAACAATTTTACACTCTTTAAAAATAAAATTTATTTGAATTTTCTTGTGAAGAACTTTTGTGGAATTGTTGGTACCTTCTGAGTATATTTGAGTATGCCAATTTGTGTTTGGGTTTGATGGTGATTGGAATGTGTTGGGCATGAAGTAACCAATTTCTTTTCAGAGTTGGAACGTGGTATCAGGTTAGTCTTGGGTTATTTAGGATATGGGTATGTATTATACGATTAGATTTTACTTGATGATTTTTGGATTGTAAACAAGATTGCAAAATTCTAAGGTAATGATACATAATTAGAAATTATCATTATAGTGGTATTTTATCCCATTTGTGAATGCCATTTGGAAATGATCAGAAATATTATTCGAATCTAGGAAACCAATTATTTTTAGACAAAATGAGGTGAATACTATACTCCAAATTTTCCAAAATTTTAAGAATTTTGGATTTTTTCAATGAAAAAAAATTTTTTTCATAAAATTTATAATTTTACCATTAAACTGGCTTCCGTGGTACTAGAATTTCTTAAAGTTTTTCAAAAAGTATTTTTTAGTGGTTTTAAAAAAATTCATTATTTTGGACTTTCACATATTTCAGGAATTTTTAATAGATCCTATTTTTTGTTAAGTCAATTAAATATTTTGAGTACAAGTTACTTTTATTATCTACCCTTTATTTTATTTCTTTAAAGTGTCTAAATAATGAAGTGAAATATAAAAAACTGGGATTTGTTGGTATTGGGCAATAATAATTATTATTATTATAATTGATTAAGTTGAAATCAGTTTTAAAAAGAAATTTAGTCACTTCAGAGCCCAAATGAAAGTATTGACACATCTTATTGTATTACCATTGTTCCACATTAAAAAAAAACTTACTAATTTTATTTTTTGGCTTAAAAATAAAAAAGATTATATTGTGATTTGTTAATTTTTTTTACACAACTGTTATAATTCAAAAAAATCTATGAACTTTCACCAATTTGATGATGTAAAATTGAACTTTCAAATGTTTAAAAATGATCAATGAAGTTGAAGATTTTTTTTATTGTGGTTTGAAAGGGAAAATTCTATGAAATAAAAATATAAATAATTTGTTCAGTCTATAGTTCGTACAGGTATTATATGGTATATTTTCTTATAAAACTTGATAAAATTATTGTAGATGTTCGGTTAATAACTTCAATTACCCCAATTTCTTTTCTATAAGTTAAAAGTAAAAGATAAAAAATGATCAAATAGAAAATATAATAGAATTTAAATTTGGTAAAAAATCTCAAAAATTGCCAGTTTAAGAAATTAGGTCTCTAAAAATTGATTTTGAATTCTTGGCTGTTTTTTCAAATGTTGAAATATGTATTCCAACTAACAAAAAAACTAACCAAAATTAAAATTACTGAACACATTTATTCAATAATTAACCTTATTCCAGTAAAAAAAAAATTCCTTTTTTTTCTTTTAAACTCTTTTTCAAAAATTGTGACTCACCTGAAATAATAAATTGAAAAAAAAAATTTATCCTTTAGTATTCAAGAACAATTAATAACTCAATATGATTTGTAATTCACTTTTAAGTCATTCTAAATTTATAAAAGCCTGATATATTAAAAATTAAAAAAAATAAAACAAAAAACTAAAAAAAAGTGAGTCACAATTTTTGAAATGAGCATTACCCATTTTTTGTTACTGAACTTTCACTGAAAAAAAGTTGAACAACAAGATTTTTTATGAATAATTAAATCCATATTCAAAGACATTACATAGTCTCAATTTTCTTAGTGATTATTTGTCTTTTCGAAGATCTCTTTTTTTTTTCCACATGATCTTTTTAAAAAAAAAAAGAAAAAAAAAGAAAAAGAAAAAGAAAAAAAAAAAAAAAAAAAAAAAAAAAAAAAAAAAAAAAAAAAAAAAAAAAAAAAAAAAAAAAGAAAAACAAAAATTTGAAAATATTAGAAAAAATGATTCTGATCCAAAAATTTGAAAATAATTTTTGTTAAGAATACTGGAATAAACCCTCAAAACAACTCCCATTAACATTATAAAGTGAGTCAAAATTTATGAAAAATAGTTTATTTTGTATTTGAAGTTGCATTTGGGTGATAATTCGTGTATTTTATATATATATATATATAATTTTCAACAATTGAGATCAAAAAAATTGATTTTATATACGCTAACGAAACATTATTTCAATTACCCCATTATTAATCACATATCCCCAGTTAAAAAAAAAATAAGAAAAATCTTAATTTAGATAAAATTTAAATAAAAAAAAAAAAACAAGGGGAATTGGAGATAAATCACTCCTCAATGAAAACCTTTATGAGTTATTTGGGTTTTTTTTTTTCAGATATAATATTACTTTTTTTTAAATTTTTTTTAGCAATCATAAGGAATTCAAGATAAATATAAATTGAAACTATTTTGAAATAATATCTAAATAATTAATTTTGTTAAACAGGGTGTTCAGAAACTAACTTTGAAAAAAAAAATAAAAATTCCAAAAAAAAAAAAAAAAAACAAGATAATTTTGGAAAAACAAGTTATTTTTTAAAAAAATTATCTAATTTTATATACATTATCAAAAAAAAACAAATATATTTTATTGGTTTTATTTGATTTTAATTCTAAACTTTATGTTTTTTTTTAATTTTTTTTTCTGATATGGTGTATTTTATTTGGTGGGTAGAATCAAAGATTATATTATTAATATCTTTGAGATTCGAAAAATCGGAGAAGAGATTTCAGATTGAAAAAAAAAAAAAAAAAATTAACACCAGCCTTTTGGTTATGTAAACACGTGACAAGAAGATGTGATTAGAATGTCAAAATAATACATTGGTAAATTTGTCGAAATTTAATTTATAATTCTAGATCAATTTTAGAAACCAGAAATCTCATTTTTTTTTTTTTTTTTTTTCTGGTTTTATATTGATATCAACCCAACTTTAGTATAATGTCAATCATTCATTAAAAAAAATTATGATTAAATGTAAACTATTACATGTTGGAAAATGAAATTAAAAATAAAAATGAATAAAAATGATTTAAAAATATTTTTAAAAATCAAAATTATTTTGAATCTGAATGAAACTATATTATTGTGTTTCTTGTAACTGTTTTAAATGTGTTAAAAGTTTTTAATTTTGGTTTATTTTATTTATAAATCAAAATCAAGAAAATAAAAAGTCATCCGACATTTTTTTTTAAATATTAATTACAGATCCTGCAATTGTTTTTTAATTCTATATATCCTTTTTTTTAATTTTTTAACTTCTTCCTTTAATTCTTTATTTGTACTTTTTTCTTTTTTGAAGCTTTCTAATCTTTTGCCATATAATGTTTCCAATTCAAGATATTTTTGTTTTTGGTCTGTTTTTTGTTTTGATGAGCTTTGTAAAAGTTCACTGATTTTTTGTTGGTAATAGTTTTTTTGTTCTTCAATTTTGGAATTCAGGAGATTTAATTGATTTGTGATGAAGGTTTCTGTTTCATAATCATCATAACTCCTGATTTTTTTTTTAATTTCATCAATAATGTTTTCTGATACATCTTCTTTGATAAATTCCTCTAAAGCTATTTATTGGAAAAAAAAAAAAACAAGAGAATGATAAGAAGAGTAATGAAAAATGAAAAGATAATCATAAAATGGGTTGAATTGGAGATATTGAAAAGAGTAAAATAGGTTGGGTCTGAAATGTAAATGTAGAGTTTTTAAAAATAATTGTTGAATAAACTCTCAAATGTGTTTTAAATTCTTTTTGACTGCATATAAATTGATATTTAATGGTTTTTCTTTTTTTTTTTTTTTTTTTTTTCAAAATTTCAATTAAAATCTATATTATCGGGAATTATACCCCATTTCAAAAAAAAAATGTGATTTGACTAAAATAAAAAAGTGAAAGAACTATTTTTTTATATTCAAGAACAACTAAATATTAAATATTGATTAATAATATGCTTTCGAATTATTCGAAACATATAAAAGCTGATATTTGAAAAATTACAAAAAAGAGAAAATCAAAATCTAAAAAAAAAATAATACCAATTTTGAAATGAGCATTACGGATTTTTTATCACTGAACTTTCACTGAAAGGGGTTAACAAGATTTTTTATTAATTGTTGTATTCGCTTTAAAGAGACTTTAAATCGTTGTATTTTTTTTAAATTTTATTGATATTTTGGAATATCATTTTTTAATCAACATAACTGTTTTTTAAATAAAAATATTAAAAAAAAAGATTGAAAATTGAAAATTTTGAAATACAAATAAAAATTCCAGTATTTAGATTATCCTTCAGCAAAAAAATCAATTAATGGGCTTGTATCTTATAACATTGTATCCCAACCAATAGAGATCAAAAATTCCCGATCTTGCTTCTATACTTTAAATTTTGCTTAACTTTTCAAACTTTTTTTGGAAAGAAGAATGAAACTTTGAAAACAACAATAACTTTTTAAACAAATTGAAAATCACACTATCACCAAAACAGTGAAAGACAATCAAAAAATTAAAATTTGTGGTTTGGTAAAACAAAAAAACTGTTTGAGTGTCAGCCACTTGAGAAGCAAATAGTTTTCAATTGTTTTCTCGGCTTTTGGCAACCAAACGAAAGCTTTAAGGACTATTCGAATTTTATGCTCTGTGAGGGTTGAAATAAAATATTATAAACAGAAAAAAAGGCTTTAAAAGAAAATGAATTGAGGAAAAGTCAAAATATTGCAATTTTTGGGTTTTTTGGAATTTTTTAGATTTGGCTAGAAAATCATTTATTGATCCAAAAACTTAATGAATTTCCCGAACAAAACTAAAAAGCTATTTTTTTTGATATTAAGAAAAGGCCACTCCACTTTCTTTTCAAGTATATTTATACTCTCTCGCTACACTCTAACATACTTGAAAAGAAAGTGGAGTGACATTTTCCTTATGAAATTTTTTTCTTCAAAATTTGTTGAGAATAATTTGGATTTTATAAAGGAAAATTGTTTTTTGCGCAACTCAAAATTTTCCAAAAAAAAACCTAAATTTTTCAAGTTAGCAAGATCCCTTCGATCAAGTTTCTTATAAGTCTATAAACATGTTACTAGGTGGGAAAATAGTATTCACTGGCCATAAAATTCGGATAATCCTTAATCAGGGGCAATGATGAAATGTTCTTGTTTTTGGAGTATAGTTTTGAAAAAAAGCCCGATCACTGTTAGATATTGTTCATATTAGGAAAATTGTAATGTGATTGATAAATAATTTCAATTTTTAGGAAAGACACTCGGAAAAATATAACAACGCGCCTAATAGAAAGATGACTCAATGAAATATCACTTATTCAAAACACTCTTTGATCAATCAAAAAACAAGAATAAAAATAATCATATCCTAATTCATAGTAAACTTTGATAAAACTCTGTTATTTTTTCGAAATAAAGAGATATACTTGGGTTAGCAAAGGTTTAAATGGGTAACCTCGAGACACCTCACGTTAATTAACTTTATCTAAGTTTATTACCAAGTTTATAAAAAATTTGTTTAGTTATAAAAAGCATTTGATTCAAAAATATTTGAATTTCGTTTAAATTTTCTCAATATTAATAATTAAAAATGGTGACTGGTCTTATTTCCTAAACTAGATTTTTCCAATGTTGCTATTTTCTTGTCAAATAAAATCCACAAAATTTCCATTCAGCTTGACAAAAAAATTATTTTAGCGATCATAAGCTAAAAGATAAATTCTAAAATTTACTAAATCAGTTGTAATTCTTAATTTCCTTTTAGAATTGGGTTGTTGATGGTTGATTTTTTTGTTCTTTTATATTGGAAAGTCGAATGAAAATTTTGATACTTTTATTTTGTGATTAATGGTAGACTTATTTGAAAGTATGGTGATCAAATTAAGCCTCGAAAATAAAAAAGCAAAATGATGAGAAATCAAAAAAATATTTGAATTCTTACAAGTTCTATCGCCAAACGAAGTGCTGTTTTTTTGTAGTTCTTTGTTGTCTTGAATATCGGTTGTTTCTGACATCTCCATATTTGTTGTTAATTCACTAGAACCATCAGAAATTTTGACTTTGACAATAGACTGATCAATCGATTCTGGTTCCTCTTCTTCATCATCTATCTTTTGGGCGATTGCCTGGAGGTTGACTTCGTTTCCAATTATAATTATTGTGTTTGTTATCCAAACCGAAAATGGCTCGCCCTGTATTGTTTTATAGTCCCATCTATTTTGAAAGGTCCCATCTTTGGAATTTGCAACCTTGTCTTTTAATTTTTGGATGGCTTCTTCAGCTGAACATTTGAAAAATTTTTGATAGGCTTTTAAAAATCAAGAAAAGAAGAATAATTGTTTCAGGAAAAGAATAAGAAAATAAATTAGTTTGCAAAATCACTTTATTTTGGTTTTTGACTTTTTGCTTTTTTTGAAATTAATATTTTTTTTGAATTAATCAAGTAATCCACTCTTTAATTATAAAAAGTGAAAAAAAAAATAAAGAAAGGAAAAAGTGAGGTATTTACGTTGAGTGAGTAGTTCAGGACCTATCCCTCCCTTTTCTGGAAATTTTTTGAGTCCAAAATCCTTTAGTGCTGTTTTGTTTGCATAAACCATTTTGGAGCTGGTTATATCGAAAACAGCAACATGTAAATTTACAGTTTCTAACTTTTTAAAATATCGTTTTTTGTGTCTTTTTTTGATATGGTGTGAATTCTTGATTGTTATTGTTTGATTTCCCATTTCTTGTTTAAAGTTTGGTTTTGAAAAAAAAATGTTTTTCCAATTTTTGGTTTTGTTTTTAAAATGGAAAAAAAAGATACTTTCAAATTTCTCTCAAAACAAATTCCAAATATTATACCAAAATTGTTTGGTTATAAAATCAGACATTTGTTTTTTTTTTTTTCAGGCTTTGGTAAACGATTTGGTTTTGTTTTTTGTTCTTTAGAAATCGAGTAATTATCGTTTTTCGATAATCTTTTAAGAAAAGCTCGAAATTTTTACAGTTATTTGCAAAAACACTTCGTTTTAATTACCTTACTCAATAATTTGAAATCGTTGGGAAAAGAGTACTTTACTCAACTCCCAAAAGTATCTTTTTGAAAAAATTGATCTTTTTGATAAAAATTTTGTTTTTTATTTCGAATAAAAATTGAAAATCAATTGGGTCTTAACACCCAGATTGAACAATATAAAGGTTAAAATTTGATACCTTTTTTCTTTTTTAACACTTTGCAAAATTAAGTATTCCGTTAGTACTTACCAGAAACTTTGTAAAATAACTTGTAATTCAAAACATTTATCACCGTTGGTTGTTTAAATGACGAGTTCTTAGATTTGTTTAAATGGAAAATCCACAAAAAATTTTTCACAATTAATTAGAATTTCTTTATAATAAATGAACTTTTTTCCTCTTTTTTGTTAGAAATTATTGAAAGAGAGATTTAAAGATCAATTCTTAGTCTTTGGTGTCAAGAATTTTCTCCAAAAAGATCACTACCGTTGCTTTTTGATATTTATTCTTTTTTTTTAAAAAGGTCTGACAATTCAAAAATAAAATGTTAAAATACATCCTTTTTGAACCAATATGAAACTTGTTTGATTAACAAACTGAATTCAAGTTTCCAACTGCACTTCCTTAGTTTTTTTAAAGAGAGAGATGTTGGAAAGCACATTGCACAATTTAAAATTTTATTTTAAAAAATTATAAGGAAGTTTTATGTCAGGACTCGAAAAGGTGTTAATAGTTGACACCGGAAACTCACTGCTTGTTTTTATAGCTCAGGTTTTTCAAAAACTGAAGTAGGAATTAAATGAAAACTTGAGATTTCAAAATAGGAAAATAATAAGAGAGTTAATTTTGTGAATAAAGTCTTTCAGAATTTAAAAAATTTAACTTTTGAAAACCCATTTGGTGGTATACAAATGTGAAGAATCGTAATAAATTCGTTAGTTTTTGAAAACATTTTCGAAATATTGTGTTTTGAAGGGAATTTAACAAATTTCCAAAAAAGAAAAATAAATTGATCTGTTGTGATAATAATTGGGAAATTCATCTTAACAATTATATGAAATAAAATGACTTACAAATACATGAAAAAGAATAAAGAGTGATTATAAATTGAAATTTTGGATTAAACATTGGCTTTTTTCTCTCTTTTCTACTCACAATAAAATAATTTAACTGAAATCCAAACATAACAATATTTCTGTTCATATTTAATATTTTAAATTTGCTATTTATATCTTTTTGATTATTTTGTCATTGCCAATCGTGCTATGATTGAAGATTTCTCAATAATTCAATTTTGAAATAGTTAATTGTAGTGTTGTTTATTGATCAAGTGGTTAGTCCTAGAACTTGAAGGGAATTTGATTTGTTTTGAAAAATTAAATTTTGCAAATGCCATAAAAGCAAAATAAAAAAGTTCGCATAAAAAAAAATTTTTTTAAAAAAGGGAAAATTATATTAAAGCACCATCCGAATTTTTTGGTTTGAGAATATCATTTCCAGAAGTTCGTTTATGTTTATTTCTTTAAAGAATGATGAGAAAAGAGATTTTGTGTGAATTTTATAATTATTAATATTTTTTGTCAAAATTTGCAATTTGACATACTAATTTCTATTCATAAAATTTTGAAATTTACATTTTAAAGAATAACAATTAAAATCATCTTGATTTATATACTTTCTCATCTATTTTAAAAGACAACCAAGTATAGTATAGAGACATACACACATTTTCTAGGAAAAGGGAAAGTAAATAGATATATACATATAGAAAAACGATTTAAATTTTTATTAGAGATTGTTGCAAAGTAATTGATAAAGGATATATATATATATATATATATATATTATTTTTAAAATCCCAAAAAGCCTTGAAAGTGCAAATTTTAGACTTTCATTGAATTCCCCCACACCCAAACGAAGGTTATCAGTCTGTATATTAAATTTCAAGCTTGGGGGCATAAAAAAATCACCGCCTTTAATTTAATGTGGGTTTTACAAAAACAAGTTCCATTTTCTGAAATCAATGTTTATATTTTTTTTCTTGGGTTTCTGTTTAACAAATAGTGTCTAAATCATTTTTTTTTATTTTCCAATCCAATCCATATTTTAATTATAATAGGATTTTTGGTATTTTAAGATCATTGAATAATTTTATCAAAAAAAAAAATTAACAAATTAATAATAATTCATTTTTTAATAACTTCATTTATAATAAACATCATTATATTAAGAAATATTAGATCATTTTTTTTTTTCCAAAATATATTAAAATAAATATGTTGCACCCACGAATACAAGATAATCTTTTTTTTCTTTTTTTTTTTTCTTCATTTTCGTGGTTTGTAAACCTTAAGTAGTTAGTGTGTAACCTTTCAAAATCTTTTTAAACCTAATAAATATTTTTTAAATCTAAAATAAATTATATCTACAATTAAAGAATTGTTTATTGATTCAAATTGAACAAAATAATTTTTTTTTAAGATTTTCCCTTAGTTTTTTTTTTAATTTTTGAAATAAACTGAAAATTTTTATAAATTTTCAGTTTATGTCAAAAAGAAAAAAAACCTAGGACACTTTATGTTAGGTTTTCCAGAATTTAAAAGAATGGAGAAAAATCAAAGATTTTACTCAATTCTTTTAAATTCTAAAAAAAGGCCGTTAGCTTTTTTTTGATTTTTGAAATAAAAAGAAAATTTTGGAAATTTTCTTTTAATTTCTTAAATTACAAAAAAGCTAGGCACTTGACGGACACTTTCGTTAGTTTTTCTTGGATATTCTGTTTATTTGGAAAATCAATAGATTTTAATTAGTTTTTTTTTTAGTGTTCTATTTATTTGTAAAGTTTTCTAGGTTTTTTTGGGTTTCTATTTTATTTGTGATTTTTTCTAGGTTTCAATTGTGTTTTCTATTTTATTACAGTCAGTTCCACTTTTAAAGCACAAACTACAACGTAATTTCAGACACAATAAAAATCTAAAATTAAGGCACAAAATTTGGATTCTAGTAAATAAATTGTAAAAAAAAAAAAAATTACAAATTTTACCCCTTGGTTTGAGGTTTTTTGTGCCTGAAATTGTGTTGTAGTTTGCGCTTTAAAAGTGGAACTGACTGTAATAAAATAGAAAACACAATTGAAACCTAGAAAAAATCACAAATAAAATAGAAACCCAATAAAACCTAGAAAACTTCACAAATAAAAAAAAAACAAAATAAAATAAAAAACTCAAAAAAACCTAGAACACTTAACAAATAATACAAAAAACTCAAAAAACCCTAGAAAACTTTACAAAATAAATAGAAAACCTCAGAAAAAATCTACCGTAGTCAAAATAAAGAGTGAAAAAAAATTTAATATGTGTTCCAAAATAAAAAGTGTGTTTTTTTTTTTTTTTTTGTTGTTATAGAAGACCTATATATCAACAAATCAAACAAACTGATAATAAAACCCCAATTAAACATGGTATTGGTTTCTTATAGTTATATTATTTACAAAGAAATTCTAAAAATGAAGTATCAAATTTGAAAATTTATCTCAAAAAATAAAAGTTAATTTTTTGAGATAAATTTTAATCATCAAAAAAAATAAAAAAATTCAATAAAATAGAGAATATTATGGAAAATTTTCAACTATTTGTATGGATAATTTAAATTTTGTTGAAAATAACCAGACCTTTACTTTCAAAATTGATTTGAACGTAGGTATACTATTTGGTAGTAGATTGGATGTTGCCATGGAACAAGAAGAAAAAAAAGCAAGGATTTTATTTCGAAACATGGATTATAGGCTTTGGACGCACCTTATTTTGATCACTGTAGACCACTTAACATATAAAACAGAACACCTTAAGAAAAATTAGGACACCTTTCGTTATGTTTTCTTGAGTTTTCTTTATATTTGGAAAATCGGTTGACTTTACAAATAAAACAGAAAACATGAGGAAAATCTAGGACACTTTTCGTTAGGTTTGTTTTTTCATCTTTGATATAAAGTGGGAATTTCTTTAATTTTCTTTTTTATCTCAAAAAGTAAAAAAATAAAAGATCGGATACTTCCATTAGGTATTCCAAATTTTAAAAGAATAGAGTAAAACCAAAGATATTTTTCTCTATTCTTTCAAATTCTTGAAAAACGCGGTTGGTTGTTCTTAGATTTTCTGTTTATTTCGAAAATCAATCGATTTTATAAATAAAACAGTAAACTTCAAGAAAGGTATCATTAGGTTTATATCTAAAAAAAAAAAAAAAAAAAAAAAAAAAAACAGAAAGAAACTGAACGAGGTTTTCCAGGATTCAAAAGAATTCCGTAAAATCTTTGATTTTCATTTATTCTTTTCATTTATTCTTTTCATTTTTTTTTTTCAAAGTTGGGCACTTGGTGGTGACTTTCTGTTGGATTTTCCAGGATTCAAAAGAAGAGAGTAAAATCTTTCGATTGGGTCTATTCTTTTAAATTCTCTAAACTCTGGAGTACTTTCATTGGGCTTTAAGGGAGTAGCCATCATAAAAAAATTTTTTTCACTTTTTTAAATTTTCAAAGAAGATGGGATAACAACCATTTTTTACTTTTGTTGTGTCTAGTTGCTTATTAGTATCCAAAGCACTTGTTGAAAAAAACAATAGATTAATTTTATTTTCACAATTACAATTAAATTGCAGAATAAAATATCAAGTTGATATATTTAATATAATACGGGGGGAGGATATTTTGCACAGGGCTGTATTCAAATAAATATGAAGTATTATATAAATATATTTTAGAAATATATGGTGGAAAGATTTATTCTTATATTTTGAAATAATATAAAAAAAAAAATTAAATAGATTTCATTGAATTTAATTTTTTTTATTAAAATATTTTCTCTGGAATTTTTATTGTCTATAAATGTAAAATTAAAATTTTACATTTTTTTTTAAAAAAATTTTTGGGAATCTAGAACTTAATAAAACTAATATAATTTTTAATAAACTATCATATATAATAATTCCCGTAGTTGTTATAGCGATACTACAGCTTAAAGGATTTAAAATAATAGGGTAAAATTCTCGATATTTTACTAATTTCTTGTAAATTTATGAAATCCCAGAAGCTTATTTTAACCTTTCCATTCTTTAAAAGAATAGGTAAAAAATCTTCGATTTGAATTGACACACTTTGGTAAATGTAGAAATGGGAAAAATCGACAAATCTTTAAAATTAATTGAGAATTCGAACAAAAAAGGGCTCGTATTTTAATTTAAATTTTAAAATGGGAATCGTTCTTAGTGGTTCAAAATATATAACTTAATTTCAATTTGAGAAAGATTTTTAATTATTCTGGTTTTTTATTAGATTTAAGTAAATTATTTTACAAACAAATTTTTTAAATTTTAATTGTAAAATATATAATTTTGAAAAAATTATTAAAGAAAAGATCTAAAAAATAAAACATAAATTTCATAAATTTAAAAGCAAAAAGGGTAAAATAATTGGTGTTTTCTCTTAAATTTGTGTTTTATCAAAGTTTAATCACACTTAAATAGATTTTAATTGGGTGCTATTTTCCCAATTAATGGTGATAATTTGGGATTTTTACAATTTTTAAATAAATCATAGGGTTCCAATTAATAGATTAAGAATATTTAATCAACACCTCAAGAAGTGTGTTTAATGTTTATTGAATAATTACTATTTTGATATCTGGGCAAAGAAAGTCTATTTTTAGTTTTTAATTCTATTTTAAAGTGTTCAGAAAAATTGATCTTTCAGATTTTGAAATTTTTAATGTTTTAGGATTGATGTTAATCCTTAAATTTTAATCGAAAAATCCCGAACGAAATAAATTGATCACATTTTATTTAGAATTTTCATTACTCTTATTTTTCAATTAAAAAATGAAAATTTTTAGTTCACATTCCAAAATATTTTTCTAGTTTATAAGCTGAGGAAATTCAAAGATCTTTCCAAAATCGTTTCGAAAGGATATTTTGAGACAACAAATTAAAGTTCCTTATTGAACTTAAGGGAGTAGCCACGGTAAAGAAAAATTTTTCACTTTTGTGCAATTCTGAAGAGGATCAGAAAATAACATTTTTTACTCTGGTTGTACCTCATTGGTTTTTATTATTTAAAGTACTTCATTCATTAGATTTTTGAAATTTTTTTTTCAAAGTCTCAAAGAAATTGCCACAATAGAATGTTGAGTTGAATTACTTAAAATAGTGTTTTGAATGTTGAATGACTTATCTTTTATTCTTCTCTCAACATTCTATTGTGGCATTTAATTTTTTCATTTTTTATTTTTTCATCATTTTTGAGATTTTTTTAATCCTGACAAGATAAAGCAATTAGAAATATTTTTTTATTAGTGGCATTTAGGATTAATGGATTTTGTTTTAAAAAAACAACAATATTACAATTGAGAGAATATAAAAAGAAACATAAATGGGACTTAAATAGCTAGAAGAATTCCAAAATTAGAATAATTAAGTAGAATTATTACTTGTTAGGATTGTAAAACGTTGGGTTTAGTGGAATATGAGAAGTGAATATGATTATATGTTATCAAAGTTTAAACCACAAAATAGATACACATTTTATTCAAAGAATCTGAAATTATCTTCTCCCAGAAAAAAAAACTAAACCCCATTCCAAAAATTTGGACACATCTAAAATCAAAAATAGTGAAACAAAAACTCAATTTACTATATTCTCCCAAACCTAATATAAAACCAGATTTAAGTAACATAGTATTAATGGTTTTTTAAGTAATCATTTTCATCCAAATATAAGAAAACAATATAAAACAAAAAATCAAAACAAGTGTGTCCAAAAAAAATGAAACGAGCTGAAATGAAAGAGTTTGAACAAAAAATATATTGGTAGATTTGTTAAAATTACACCAACAATGGTTGATCGATCAAATGATAAGATACCATGTACCGGTTGTATGTGGATTTATCACTTGAAGAAACTCAACTGTAACCATCTAGTAACCATCTATAAAAAATTTTCAGATCTAACTAAACCGATTAAGTACCTGAAAAAAAGAAAATGAAAACAAAAACAAAAAACACAAAAAATGATATAGTTTGTTGAATTAAAATTAATTTCCAAATTGATGTAAATCATGTTTTTGTTATTCTTCTAAATGTTTAAACTGTGTCCAAATTAATCGAATGAAGTTTATTTTAATAATAAAATAATAAAAATAATAAAACTATTTTATCAATATAATCTCTTTTTTTTTATTGTTGAACTTTACTAAAAAAAAAAATATCAAATAATTTTTTTAAAAAAATTTTTAGAGAATCTACGATCACATGCCACTAAAATAAAATGTTCTTATCTCATCTCTCTCAAATTTTTATCATGTCTTATGGTGTAGCTACTCCCTTAAGATAAAATTTTTGCTCTGACTAATTTGGTTGTAGCAGTAATCATTAATATTCATCTTGGAACTTGAAATAAAAATTTTCATTTAATAATTGGACAATAACAGTATTCAATTTTTTTACTCTTTTTCTTCAATGTTTCAGACTTTATTTATAATTTGGTTCTCATTTTAAATAACGATAATAAGAAAAGTAACTCTCAATAAAATGAAAATAAAAAGCGAAATAAAATTAAAATTTATATTTTTATTTTTATTTTTATTTTGAAATTAAAAAAAAAAATGAATTAGAGAAAAGAATGTGTATTAATTTAGAGTTTGTCTCCTCTAATTTTAACAGCTAAGGAAAGATCTCGATCCATGATGGTAACTCTTTTAGCGTGGATTGCACAAAGATTAGTATCTTCAAGTACACCTACAACATAAGCTTCTGTGGCTTCTTGTAAGGCTGCGATGGCTGCGCTTTGGAAACGAAGATCACCTTTGTATTCTTGGGCAATATCTCTGACGAGTCTTTGGAATGGGAGCTTTCTTAAAAGCAATTCGGTGGATTTTTGGTATTTTTTGATTTCTCTCAAGGCAACTGTACCTGGTCTGTATCTTCTTGGTCTTTTAGTTCCTTTTTCTCCTTTAGCACCCTTGGTTCCTTTTGTTCCCTTTGTACCCTTTGTTCCTTTGGTACCTTTTCTTCCTTTTTGTCCCTTTTGGCCTTTGGTTCCTTTTCGTCCTTTTTGGCCCTTTCTACCTTTTTGTCCCTTTTGTCCTTTTTTTGGTCCTTTTCCACCAGTGGATTTTCTACCTTTTTGTCCTTTTTGTCCTTTGGTTCCTTTTTGTCCTGCGTGTTTTGTTCTTGCCATTTTTATGAGTTAAGTTATAAAAATTATAAAATATAAAAAAATGATTATGAAACACATCCACAATTATTTTTAAGATATTTGAATTGATTATTAAATACACTTCACATTGTTGTTTGGTATTTAAGTTAGTGTTATTGTTCATTAATTATTAATTAGTACGATAATTCTTATTCTTTGATAATACTTATTTCATATTTTTAAAAATAATCCAATATTTTTACGATTTAGAATTTTAAAAATAAATTTTTTTCTTTTAATTTTCAAGTTCAGAGATTATTTTTTGAATTTAAAAGATGAAGAATTCTCATGTTATAGAATTAGTGACTATATGTAAACCTTGGGGTTAATTGAAATTCCGAATGTGATTTGTTTCTCTCGAAAAATTTTTCCGATATTTTAGATCCTTAATCATGATTGAAATTTTTCATAACAAGACAAGAGTTACAATAGTACCTTTGATCAATTTTTGGAACTCTTAAAAACTGAAAGAATTTCACTTTTTTTCTTTTGTAAAATTTGATCACTTTAATTTTTTGAACTTCTGAATAGAATTTTCTGTTATATGACAGTCAAGAAATCACAAACATGGGATTTTGTGTTTATTAAACCAAAAAAAAGGATATAATTCCATTATTTTTTAAAAAAAAAATTCGAAAAATTATTGGATTATTTTTTCAAATTATAATAATGTTTTTCAAAATAACAGCTCTCAGAAGAATTAATATTCTGAAATAATTGTGATTTTACAGTGAGTATTTTTATAAACTAAGCCTTGGTTTCTGATTTGTGTTGTAATTTATGAATGAATTTAGTTAAACATTTGAAAGATATTACCAAAAATTAATTTATGTATAATCTCTTTTAAATTAAGAACAAAAAAAAGTAATGTTAATGTAGCCCACGTTGTTTGAGAAATTAAACTATAAAGTTGAATAAAATTTATTAGTCTTATCATAAAACAAGTTCAATTAATTTTTTATTTTGAGAATTATAATGGCTTATATGAATCAAGACATTAATTTAAAGGATCTGTTTAAGTGAATAAATTCTTTCTCTGATTCGACATTTTATTTAGAATGTTATTTTAAGGCAAATTTCACGAATTTAATAATCATTTTTTTATTAAAAAACTTTTTGTTTATACAACTTTTTAAAATATGTCTGGAAAAGGAAAAGGAAAAGGAATGGGAAAAGGAGGAGCCAAAAGAAGAAAAGCAATCCTCGAATCTGTCAAAGGGATCAGTCGACCAGCTATCCGAAGATTGGCAAGAAGAGGAGGTGTCAAAAGAATCTCAGCAACAATTTATGATGAAGTAAGAAATGTTCTCAGAGCATTCCTCGAAAACGTTGTTCGTGATGCTGTCACCTACACAGAACACGCAAGAAGAAAAACTGTTACTGTTTTGGATGTTGTTTATGCACTTAAAAGACAAAGAAGAACCGTTTATGGTTATGGTGTCTAAGTCATTTTTTTTTTAATACAAATAAAACATTTTACTATCCATTTTTATCAGTTTTTTGAATTTTGTTTTGATTACGTTTGTATTTTATGACGTGGGTGGAAAGGTTTTAATAGTTCCTGTTTACACCCAACTTTTTGTTTTTTTTTATCTGAAATATTCTGTTTTGGTATTTGATAACGAACCGTTCGGGTAAAAAGTGAAACAGTTAAAAATAAGTTCTATACTTTTTTTAATAGTAAACCTTCAGAGAAAATGAAAAGTAATATCAATAAATAAAAGAATAAATAAATAAATAATTAAAGTCAAAACGAAGGATTGTGCAAATAACAGTTTTTTTAATACAACTGTTAATTATCGAATAAAATAATCAAAATTTTCATTCTACTTTCCAAAAAATCACAGCCCAAGAATTAAAATAAATCACCAGAATTCCGAATTCTAAAAGGGAGATTAATACATTAAGCATCTTTTAAGAATTAAAAAATTGAAATTTTTTACATGATTTATACTGATAAATTCAAAAAATTATCTCAAAATTTTCACTTCATTTTCCCTTTTATAAATTTTTTTTTACTCAATCTTGGAAGAAAGCATTTGATTCTTTTAAAGATTAAAATACTCTGTAAAATTAGTTCTGATTCAAAAGGTATTTTCTCTTGAGTTCTTTTAAAAATTAAGAAATGGGATTACAAAATGTGAAAATGAACTAAAAATTTTTATTAAAAATCTATGTGAATTTATCAGTATATCTTTTTTTGAAGCTGATTGAAAATTTTGTTTCATTTATTGTGCAACAAATAGTATCTTTTCATATCGGGTTTATCTTCCATTGATCAATTACTTGTATTTTCCAATTAAAAAATGAAAATTTTGAGTTCTTATTGCAAAATAGTTTTCTAGTTTATAAGTTGAAGAAAATCCAAAGATCTTTAACAACATCGTTTAGAAATGATATTTTAAGACAATAAATTTAACTTCCTTCTTGAAACTTAAGATAAAATTTTTGCTCTGGTGATTTGGTTGAAACAATCATAAATAATATTCATTTTGGAAATTGAAATAAAAATTTTCATTTATTAATTAGAAAATACCAGTATTTAGGTTTACAATCCCTGGAAATTTGAAAAAAGATTATCTTGTTTAGTTTGTTACCACTTGTTAATTTGGTTCTGAGCTGATCGATCTTCTACTTGGTATAGATTTTAATAGTGGTTCAAAATGGCAATTTTTGACAATTTATTTTTTTTTTTTCCGAAATCCGAATTGAAAAATGTAAGATTAATAGATTGGTAGGTAAGTTAAGAATAACTTTTGATTTTTGGGTTGTAGAAGAAAATTTTCATTTATTTTTTTTGTCTATTAACTTATAGAAAAAAAATTTTTTTAAAAAAGATCCAAATAAAACCAAAACGAATTAAAAATTTCAATCAAAAACCCAAAAAACACATTTTTTCATAACTTAAGTTTCAACCAAGTAATCTTACATTTTTCAATTCGGATTTAGGAAAAAAAAAAAAATGAATTGTCAAAAATTGACATTTTGAGCCACTATTGAAACCCATACCAAGCACAAGATCGACCAGATAAGAATCGAATTAACAAATCACTTCACCCTACAAGATAATCCTTTTTCAAATATCAGGGATTATAAACCTTAAAAATTTATATAAAAAATTGACTATTTTTGCGATCTCCAAAAAAACACCAACAATTTCGATAATTAAACTGATTAAAATAGTTTTTTTTGTTTGATTTGATTGAAAATAATATAATGGATACTTATTTGAAGTTAATTGGTCTCTTCTTTTAATCGATTTTACTTTTCATTTTCAGTAATGTTCCCAATGAAAAAACTGTCTATAACTTTTTTTCACTGTTTCATTTTTTTCTAAGAAACGTAACAAAAAATACTTATAAATTCGAAAAATAAAGTTTTAAACTTTTTGAGTGAAATTTCCATTTTTTAGTTCTTGTAAAGCAACAGTGGCGTAAATAACCCCCACAGACAACCTTTAACCCATTACAAAAATTTAAAACATTTTTTTTTTTTTTTTTTTTGAGACCCAGGTACAGTAAGTTCCACTTTTAAGGCACAAACTTTCAACTAAATTTAAGGCACAAATTAAAATCTCAAATTTAGGTACATTTTTTGAAATTTTATTTAACCCAAACTATTTTACTAGAATCTGAATTTTGTACCTTAATTTGAGTACTGTTAATTGAACAATAAAAAGATCAAAATTTTCACCCAACTTTCCAAAAAAAAAAATAAACCACCCATTCTACCAAGAACTAAAATAAATCACCAAAATCCCCAATTCATTAGGGAAATTAATATTTTATACAGTTAATTGCAAAATAAAAAGATCAAAATTTTCCTGCAGCTTTCCACTATAAAAGATCAACAAAATTAAAAGAAATCATCAAAATTCCCAATTCCAAAAGGGAGGAAATTAATGATTTAAGTTACTTTTAGAATTAATAATTTGAACTATGATATATGATCTCTAAAATAATTTTTTGGAAAGCTGAATGAAAATTTTGTTATATATATTTCAACAAATAGTATTTTTTCGGGTGTTAAATTTGGTTGAAAGTTCGTGTCTTCAAAGTGAAACAGGCGGCATTCGAAGTGATAAAAATACTCAAATATATTCTTGGTTCAGATTTAAATTAACTTTCGAGGTTAGATCTTTGATTAACACCAACGGTTCAATAATATTAACTGCATTTATTTCCAAAATTTCATCATATTTTTAAAATTTCTGAAATAAAATGATTTTTTCTTAAATAAATTCAAAAAAAAGAACTTTTCATTTTTTTATATCAAAAAATTAACTTTTTAATCTTTCAATATCTTCATAATTCTAGTTTAAAATTGATTTAAAGAACCCCATTTCTTGTTTATATACTGTTTTCATCCCATTTATTTTATTTCTTTTATTTCTGGAGTCATTCAATATTTTTTTACATTAGTTAAATTTTCGTAATGAGTAAAAATAAAAAACACATCTATTTGCACCACTGTACTTACAGAATATTTTTTTTCCAACCAAGTCTTATTTTCAACTAATTTCCAAGTTCTCTTAACCCTTTATCCAATAAAGTTTTTTCTTCAAAGCTTATAAAAACCTCTTCAAAAATATAAAGTTAAACATAAAAGCTAAAAATGTTTTTAAGGCTTTACCACTACCTCATGAAATATCAAAAGAAAATAAAAGCTTAACAAAAAGAAATTAAAATATTAATTTATTGAAAAGGTCTGAATTGATTGATATAAAAGACTCGAACATTATTACAATGTGAACAGCAAATGGTTAGTAAATAATTTCTCTTTTTACCTTAAAAAGTGAGTCTTTTTTTGATTTTTTCTTGAGAATTACAATTGATCAAAAAATGTATCTTTATTTGTTTTTTAGCAATTGCTAATTTTAGATTTGAAAGTAACATAGTTTTATGTGAAAATAGTGGATTGTAATTATTCCAAATATCTTCGATCACAAACATAAAATACAATTTATTTTTTTTCAAAAGAGTTATTTTTTTAATTGCTTGTAACAATCATTACCAATCTAACAAATGACTGAACAGCCTAAAAATTATGAAGAACTTAAAACGATGATTAACGATATCAAAAAAAAAAAGCTGGAAAAGGTCAAGCAAAGCAAAAGAAAAAAAAAAAAAAAGCAACAAGACAAAGAGAAAAATAAACATGATCAGGTTAGCACTATCACATCTGAAGAGATCGACTCTCGTTTTGCAGGTAAATTAAGTTCAATTTTGTCTGAGCCAACGACAGAAACTTCGAAACAAAACATATTTTCACAATCAAAAAAAGCACAAAAACAAATGGAAGAATTACGTAAGGAAAAATTGGAAAGAAAAAGAAAAAGAAAAATTAATTTGATGAAAAAAGATCGAGACTTAATTGGCTTTGTGGAACCACAAAATACAAAATTTGAAAGTAAATTAAATAAAATCGCTGTCAGGGGTGTTGTTTCACTGTTCAATGCGATTAGAGTTCAGCAAGAAGAGCTGTCTGGGAGCTTCAATCAAGAGATTTCCAAAATGGAATTTTTTGATCTTGTCAAAGGAGAGAAACGGAAAATCGTTAGTAGTTCCAATAAGAACCGAAATGCTAACAACAAGAATAACGTGGACTCAAGATCGGAAATTACCCACAAAAACAGATGGGACGTTTTAAATGAACAATTTATGATGGGGGCTGAGTTAAAGGATTGGGACAAACAAGAAGAGGAAATTGTTCACGACAGTAAGAAATCGAGATCCAATAATAAACAATCCAAACAAAAAACCAAAAAAAAAGTGAAAGTTGATCCTAACGATGACTTTGAATTTGAAGAAGAGAATGAGAAAGAAATGTAAATAAAACACAGATTTTTTTCTTTTTGAAAATCATCAAAATTAAAATACTGGTATTTGAATTATAAATGGGAAAATATTTTCACTTCATTTTCCATATTTTTACCTTTACAAACAGAGTTTCCTAAACAAGTAGGTTGTAAATTGGAGGCTCTGTGACCACAAGGAAATTGTAAACTAAGTGAAAAAATTTCCCATTTGTAATTCAAATACCAGTAATATTACCCAACACACCCCCAAAACAAAATTAAATAAAATTTTGACAAATTAAACGAATTCGGATTTAATTTTGAACTTTTGGCTTCTTATTTTCCCCAATTTTTTATTTTTTAAATATGATATTTGGAATCTGGATGGTTCAAACTTTCAACTGATAATCTAATTTTTTGATTCTTGAAATATTTGTTCATTTAGGATTCTTAGTTCGTCCGATAGATAGCAACACCTAAACATAAAAAATGACCACACAAATAAATAATAAGAGATTACAAATTCGAACGTGTTTTTTTGGAATCGTTCTTTGTAAAATTAAAAACTTTTAATTTTTTTTAAAGAATTTTTACAAGCTCTTGGGTTTAAGAGCACAAATATAATTCTTTAACAAGAACAACATACACCATTCTTTGGATGCACTCTCGGTAACCTACCCCCCTTAATGATTATTCGGGGTTTTATATCAAATATTTTTGCCTCAATAATACAAGATCAAAAATTAAATTCAAGTAGTTAGATAAGAACCCAGAGTAAGAGTTACTTAAATTTTTCCAAAGAATTGAACACCAGGATTAAGATTTTATTCTTTTATTTGAAAAAAAATTCTATTAAAATTTTATTAAATTAATTGAAAAAAAGTTGAATATATCCCATTAAGTACAGATATATGGAGTTTAACAACATATCAATCCCAAAAAAAATATTGGATTTTTTTTTTTTATTATTATTATTTTTTAATGGTGGAGTTATTAATCCCTCTTATTTGCCGTTAGGTTTTCCAGAATTAAAAAGAATAGAGAAAAATCTTTGATTTTACTCAATTCTTACAAACCCCGGAAAACCTAGGCACTTCCGTTAGGGTTTTTTTAATTTGAGATTTAAACCGAAAATTTTTGAAAATTTTGTTTTATTTCGAAAATATAAAAAAAACTACCGTTAGCTTTTCCAGAATTCAAAAGAATTGAGAAAAAACTGAGATTTCACTATATTCTTTTAAATTCTGGAAAAGCTAGGCACTTGGCGGCACCCCGCATTACGCTTTCCAGAATTTCAAAGAATTGAGTTAAAATCGAAGATTTTACCCCATTCTTCTGAACACTGGAAAATCGAGGCACTTCACCGAATTCCAAATTTTTATTTAGAAATTTTAATAAAAACTCCAAAATTCGTCTATTACACACCAAGGCTAATAAATATTGTGAATCCCTTTTTCTAATCATATCAAAAATAGTAATTATATTATTTTTTAATATAGGAGAATTATTATTATTTTTTAATTTAGATATCCAAATTTTACTATTATTTTCATAGGATTGACAGTCGTTAGGTTTTCCAGGATTCAAAAGAATTGAGTAAAATCAAAGATTTTTCTCTATTTTCATAAACTCTAGAAAACCACCGTTAGCTTTTCTTGAATTTTCTGTTTATTTGGAAAATCGGCAGATATTAAAAACAAAACAGAAAATCCCAAGAAAACCTAGACACACGGCGACACTGGACACAAGATCACAGAGAAAATTATCAATAAAAAATCGGATTTTTGAAGCAAGATAATCTTTAAAAATCATTATCATATTCAAAAAATAATGATTTTATAAATAAACCCATTTAAACCCGTGTTTGATCAGTTCACCCTTTTCAAAAAATAATAAAATTTTAAATAAAACAAAAAGTTAAATTGTAAAGATTTATTATTTGTAATTATATTAGTTTACCGCTAATAAATTGTTTATACTATATTAGTTATTCTAAATAAAAAATTAATAATTGGAGAAAGTACCTTAATTACCGTAGAGTGTCTGTATGTTTTTTTTTTTAATTCTAATTTTTATTTCGAAAATCAATTGATTTTTGATATCAAAACAAAAATTAAAAAAAATATAACTGCGGTTTTCTTGATGTTTTTTGTTTTATTACGGAGAACCAATTGAGTTTATAATCATTAAAAAACATCCAATTAAAGAAAAATAAAAGGACAGCTTTCCAAAATTCAAAGAATACGGTAAACTCATATGTTTCAACATATTCTTCCTAATTCTGGAAAAGCTAAGGATCACCAGGGGAAATTCATTGCCCATCTTCAAAAAAAAATAGTTAAATGTAAAATTCTCATTTATCTGATAAAAAAATTAGAATAAATTTCAATAATAATATCACGGCAATTTTTGATAAATATTCTTTTGATTTTTACCCACTTTTCAAACAACCCACTTATAAGCTGAGAGCTAAAACAAATTAAAGATCATAATAAAACCTTATAAAAACCGTACTTGAAAATCCCACGTGTTTGATAATTGTAAAAATTACTTTTCATCTTCCACCATGTTTACAATTAATACAAAATATTTTATTTTTATCCAAAATTGTTATGAAGTTTTTCTACCACATAATGAAAAAAAAATATTATCCTTGTTTGATTTTTTTACTTTATATTTTTAAGATTTATCATTGTTTGAATTTTGAGAAATGCCTTTGTATAGATGAATTTGATAAAATAAGTAATCTATTTCTCTTTCCGGATGATATTTATAATACCAAGGAAACCAAAAACACGATTAATTTTAGTCAAGTCAAGTGATCAAATTATGTGATCCGTTTTTGGCTAAAGCAATGGGTATCAATAAGAAAAAAAAAAAAAACCAATTAAAAAAAATATTAAGAAAATAAAATAATACTCTATATCCGAAAAGTATTATTAAAGAAAGAACTGTTTTTTTCTGAAATAATTAATAAAAATATTTCAAGTTAATTTTTTATTTTATTATTTCATTTTTTAACACTTAACTTTTAAAAATAAAACTTAAATCGAACTATAGCTAAATTTTAAGATCTTTTATGTTGGAATATACAAATAAAACATTTTCAGCCAAAGAGACCCGGTTTTATTGAATAAATAAATGTTTTCACAGATTATAATTTATTATTCCCCACAAAACAATTTTTAATTTTTAAATTTAATGATTTTTTCACCTTCAACCAAATTTTTTTATTTTTTTGGTTTTTCCTTTTTGAGTGTTTTTCTTCTTTATTTTTCTTTTTTCTTTTTGATTTTAAAAATAAAAAAAAATGTTTGAAACCCCAAAATAACATGCAGAAAAACCAGGATTGTTAATTAATTTTATAATCAAGATATATTTCCAATTAAAAAAATTTTAATGTCATAAATTTTTTATTTTCTAAAGAAATTGAGAAATTTTGCAACAGAAATACCAATAAAAGGGGCACAAAATTTTTTTCAAACATTTTTTTTTGAAATTTATGACTTTTTTAGTTATTTCTTTTATGAATATCAACTCTAGTACAAAATTTATTATTTCTCTTATTTCTAAACAATCATGGTTTGTTTGGTTCTTCAAAAAATAAACACAATTCTTGATTTTTGGTTGGGTTAATTTAACTGAAATTGAGTATATATATATATAAATTAGACCCATTACAACACAAAAGCATCTAAAAATGAAATATGAACTTTTAAATAAATCAAAATAATAATAAAATCTTCAAAGAACACCATGTTAAAATAAATTTGCATATTTTGAGAATAAAAATTTTTAGAAATCTCAATTTTGAAAAGTTTTCTCAGTATATCATGTTTTTTTTATAATATTTTTATAACTAACTTTTAACTTTTCATGTTTTATTTTTGGTAGAATTATTTCTTTTTTCCCACACAAAACAATAAAAAAAAAAAAAAAAAAATCTATTTGTTAGAAATCTCATCAAAATTTCATTTTTTTTTGTATATTTTTGATTTATTTTTCAACATTTTTCATTTTATTCATCAAAATTTCAATAAAAAATTCCTTTTAATCCCCAATTCAGGTCTTTTAACCATTTTTAATTCTCTGCTATTATATTTCATTTAAAAAAATAATCATATTTTCCTTTAACAAATTCTTTATTTTTTTTTGTAGAATTTTTTCACCAATATTTTTCAACAAAAAAATCTACATGTCTATCAATTATTTTAAACCAGCTGAAAATTCAACTTGTGATCTCTAAATATGAAATAGTTCAATGATTTTTTTTATATTAGTAACCCAATTGTAAAAAAAATTGAAATATTACAAAATATAATTCTTTTTAATGTATCAATAAAAACAATTATAGAAAATATTTGTTACTGAATTTTGAATAATAAAAGAAATTTCACGAATTCAGAACTCAATAAAATTGGAATAAAAAACATTTTTTTTTTAAATCTATTTTCAAATTTCAAATATTGAATTTTTTTTTTTTTTTTATTACATTTTCTGGGAAATATCATTATGTAAACTTTGTTTTATTCACAGGTGCCAACCATTTTTTTCAAATACCAAATATCATTTCTAATTAAAATTAAAGATCAAATAGTAAATAATTAGAATAATAAACACCGAATAATAATCAATATTCTGTATCAAGTTAAACCAATAACTTAATAGAATATTTTAAAAAATCCAAAACTTAAATTCTTACTTTACCCATTCGGTAGAAAAAAATGTTTAATTTGATCTCCTCATTGAAGATCCAAATAAAATTCCAATAAAAAGCAATATCATTTCATAATAATCGTTTCCACTGTTTTAATAATTAAAGAATATAAAGTTTTTGTCATGCTACTATCGATCTTACAATAAAAAAAAAAATTTATAAATGAATTATCTTGCAAAAAAAAATTGAAAAAAAAAAAATAAAGAAAAAATGATTCCCGTTTTGAAATTTTCAAAATAATTTATTTTTTCAAATATCAATTCAAACACTTTAAACACATACTACACACTTCTAACAACTGAACCCATTTAACTTGAAAATTTTTTAATATATTATAAAGAAAAGATTTTAAATAGTGCGTAGAATTTTGCTTTTTAAATCAACACTTTTACTTCAAATAGTTTACTAACTTGATATTTTTAAACCAATTTCAATTAGCATTAATGCAATATAAGGTATTTCCAAAAAAGTGGTATTTTTTTTTTTATTACATTTCATAGAAAAATCATCTTTGTCAGTGAAAGTATTCATTAATTGGAATTGCCAAATTATGTTTAATATTAATACAGATTGAATAAATAGCTAAGGTATTTATTTTAAAATATATTTGATGAAATATTCCTAAAAAATGGAAAAAAAAGCACTTTTTTAGGTTAAAACAATGTACGACCAATTTCAATAAAAAACTGGAAATAGTGACAAGGGTACAAAATATATTTTAAACAATAAAATGCGGTTATATATTTTCAATTCTTTTGGAAAATTTATTGAGATTAAACAAGTTATGAAAACGATTTTTGTGATCAAAAAGAAAATAATAAACACCAATTTTCAATCCTAAAAAATATCAGATAAAATCGAGATCAGAAAATTTAATTTCTTTTCTTTATTTAATACAATATAAAGAAACAAATTGAATTATTATCAAGAATCTATAAATGGTTTTTAATGGTTTTGGATGTTTAAATACTTTTTTGAAGATTTAGTTTAAAAGATATATTTCAAAATAAATTTGCCCCACTTTATTGTAAATAGCTTATTGTCACATTAACACAAAATCAAAAAATAAAATCAAAATTTATATCAAAAACACCACATACATTCCCAAATATGGTATTAAACCAAATAATGCTACTTGTATGATTTTAAGAAGGATAAAACACCTTACTTGAAAAAATACAACCAGTCGACTGTAAATACATATCTAAAGGATTATAAAACGAAGAAACAAAAAACATTGTCTGAAAAAATTTGAAAATAATGTGTCTAGAAAAAACACAAGACATATTCATTAACCACCTATACAAGAAACTCAAATCTTTGAAGGTAGAATAAAAAATATAAATTACAAAGGTCATTTAATAATACAAACTTTTGAAACAATCTTGGAGAAAAAAAAATATCCCCCAACACAAAAACATCAACAATTCAACCCACCCAATAACTATACCCACAACCAAGAAAAATGAGCAAATTTGAAAATTAATCGATCTCTCAAACAAAATGTGATAATGCTAAATGTACAAAAAAATAAAAAAAAGATAATTTAATTTCCATTACAAGATATAATTAACAATTCTCTTTTTAAAAGATTGTCAATCAAAGAAAAATTTGAAAATAAACTTTTTTATAAATTTTCTTTTTATTTAAATCAATAAATTTTTTTTATCAAAATATACAGAAAACAAGTGAAAAATAACAATTGAACTAAAAATTTGAAAACAGAGTATTAAATAATACATATTTGTTACCGGTTATTAGCTTTATAAAAAATAGGAAAAAAAGAAACCAAGTAGAAAATAAACTCAAAAAATCCACCATTCCAATTTTACGATTATCCTTCAAAAATAAAAAGATGAATTGGCAAGGAAAATGAATATAAAAGGAATTTATGATATTAAAATAGAATAATATATTACTAACATAAATCAACATACCATTCTGAAAAAGTAGTATAAATTCAAAAAAAATCTTACAACCAACACCCAAATAATCGACTGCGAGTATCTGAAATAAAAAAACCCACAAAAAAAAAAGAACACCCAATAAAAATGCTAGACATATTCATCTCGATCCCAATACTACTAACCATTTTTCTTATCTTATATTAATTCTACATTTTTTAATATTATTCTATTTTTTATCCTATCATTACTATTATTGTTATAAAATCAGTTATTTCAATTTTCTTTTTAAAAACTACATTAAGTTTAAGAGACTTCTAACGATTGTGTCTATTCTAGCCACTGTTTAAATTATAAGTCCCCTATTTAGTCACTTCAAAGTCCACTCATAACTAGATATTAAGTGTTTCATTTTCCACCTAACGCTTAACAATAAATCTGGAAAACTAAAAAAAAAAAAAAAAAACATACATCAATTATCTACGGATTAAAAAAAAAAAAGAAATTAACATATAATAATAAAAATGAGTGTTATTATATATTTTAATTAAATATTCTTGTTAATAAAATTAAAAAATAATTTTATTCAGCAATTAAAACAAAATACTTTAATTAAAAAAAAATCAATAATAAATTTATCAAATAAAAATAATTATTTAATTAATGTAGAAAATTAAAAAGAAAAAAAAAAAAGAATATTATTTAGTATTTATCAAGTTTACATTAAAAACTAAAAAAAAACAATTAATAAAAATTAATTAAATTTTTTTGCAATTTGGTTACAAACATTTGTTAAAGAATTATAACCAACTTGATAATTATCAATAATATGATTAATTTCATTCTGCTTAGTACCAGCCATATTTAAGATTTTTATTCTCGAAAAGGGGTAGCCAAGATTAATTTTAAAATTAACAAAGGCCCTGCTTTTGGACTTGAGAGAGCTAAAAACAACATTCAATTGACCATTTTCCCCAAGGGACACAAACGAGTGTTGCTTTTTGATTTGATCAATTTCTTGTAACAGATCATCGATTCTTTCGATGATTGTAGAAAACTGCATTAAAAGTTCGGGTATATCATTGGCGTGATTTTTCGAAACAAATACACTTGATGGGATCAGAGAATGGGTGAATTGGTAATCATTATGGGTAATTTTCAATTCCTTTTTAGTTACTTTATTTCTTGAATTAAAATACAATTTCAAAGTTGCCATCTTTGGGAATTCAAATATAACATAATCCCCTGAAATTTCCTTTAAGGACCAATCGTGTACTAATTGGAAATCTTCAAATAATTGTTCTGCTTTGTTAATACTTTTTAAGCAGGTTTGCCTTTTTAAATTGGTTTCTTTATTTATCTTTTCAATTTTGATCAATTCCCCATTTTCAATTTCCAATGCCCTTATTGCCCTTTTTTTCAATTCTCTCTTTTTTTTCATTTGCTCTAATTGCTTACTGTTTGTAATTAAAGCCGTTTTGAATTTTTTGAGATTTTTTTGATCTTTTTTTTGTTGGCTGATATTCGCAGTTAATTGTCGATTTATATTGCTTATTCCATTGACCGATTCTTGGCAATTGCTTATTCGGCTTTTATTCTCATCTATTCCCCTTTCTAAATCAGATATGATCCCAATTTCAACTTTTTTGATTGTTTTTAATAATTTGGTTTTTGATTTAAATTTGGTAAAATTTTGTAAATTTTTCAAATAGTTTTCGATTTGGAAATTATTTTTTGACCTTTGAATAACTTTAAATATTTTTGGGTTGGTTGTGTTGATCGATTTTACTAATTGCTCATTTTTGATTTTTAATTTTTTTAAGAATTCTCGAAATTTTTTACATCCTTTATTAATATTATTAATTTCCGTTTGACAAATCATTCGTGTAATCATCTTTTCAGAAACACTCTTGGGCCGTTTATTACTTTTATTTATTAAGGAATCACCGCCCATCGAAGTAATTGGATTGTTTACTAAAATTTCATCCAGAAACCTTATGCCATACATTTCACAGAATTCATCTAAAGATATTTGCTTTATTTGCTTTTCCTTTTCAATCTTTTGCTTGTTTTCGTTTTCAATTTCATTTTGGTTAACATCACTAACAATAACATTGCCACCATCTTCATCAATTAATTGATCATTGAAAATGTTATAACTCTCGTTATTATCGTCATTTATATTATTGTGGTGTTCATTTAAATTTTCGATTTTTTCAAACTGTTTTTGGTTGCTAGCTTCAATAGAATTGCCTCTCTTTAATTTATTTTTTGCTTGTAAATTCTTTTGATTTTTTTCATTATTATTATTATTATTATTATTATTATTATTATCATTACCATTATGAACTGTTGAAGATTTTTGTTTATTTAATTGGATTTCTAACTCAATTTCCTTTTCATCATTTAAATTTTCAAAATTTAAAGTTTTTTTATTTGATTTTGAATCGTTTTGATTTCTTTGATCTTTCAAGATATCATGGATCGTTAAATCCTGTGGAAACTGTTCAGAATCTTCAAGTTTTTTAAATTGTTTTAATTTTTTATTTTGCCTTTGCTTTTGCTTTGATCTTCTTGAAGAAGATGATGTTTTGTTTGAATTTTTTTTATTTTTTCCCGTTGAAATAGTACGTGGGGTTCTGGATCTATTTGATCGTGTGGATCTGTTGGATCTGTTTGATCGTGTTGATCTATTTGAACGGACAGATCTGTTTGATTTTACGGATCGGTTAGTGCGATTTAAACGATTTAAATTTTGGGTATTGGTGCTCTTTTGGGAGGTTTCTTTATCGTTCTTTGGATTCATTTTTTTTTTTTCATTCATTTTGGTTCGTTTTTCCTTTTCTTTTTTTATTTCCTTTTTGGTTCTGTTTTCAATTTGCATTATTTCTTGTGTTTTTTCTATTTCTTGTTTTTTGAAGTCTTGTTCTTTGTTTTTTTCGTTTTTTTGTGTTTTTTCTTCAAATTCGAGTTCTAGTTCTGGTTCTAGCTCTGGTTCTTGCTCGGGTGCTGGCTCTTGTTCTGGTTCCAATTCTAATCTTGATTCCTTTTCAATTTCTAATTCTCGTTCTAATTTCTTTTTTTTAGAAATTTTATTGACATTTTTGTTTTTATTTGTTTTTGTTTTTGATCTTTTATGAAGATTTTCGTTTCCTTTCTCTTTCCCCGTTCCCTTTTCATTTCTGTTTTCGTTTTGGTTGTTGAGGTTTGATTCTTCTGTTAATTGCTTTAAAAAATCATTTGAATTTTCGGTATTTAAAAAATCTAATTCAAGGGTTGGCTCGTTTTCAATATCCATTTGTTTGTCGGTGCCAAAGTTTGCCTCTTCTTCGATTATATTCGTTAATGATAACTCAAAATCATTATTATTTTCTGATTGCTGTTGTTGATCTTTTTCTTGATCTTGTTGTTCAAGCGAATTCAAAAAAGAATTGTCAATTAGATTTAATGACAATTCTTGGGTTAGAGAATTTTCTGCGTTATCACCATCTTGGAAAATTTTCATTTGATTCTTCTTTTTTTTCGTTTTTTTATTTTTTTTCTTATTATTTTTCTTCTTTTTGTTGCTGTTGTTTTTACTTTTGCCTTTACTTTTACTTTTGCTTTTGTTTTTACTGGCCTTATTTTTTTGTGATTTCTTTTTTTGTGATTTTTTTTTCTTAGTTTTTTGATTTTTTTTCTTTTTTTTTGGTGATGTTTCTTTTTGGATCTCGAAGGCATTTTCTTCTTTAAAAATTATAATGGGTTTATTATTTTCATTTTGAGTAAAATTAATAAGTGGCTCGTTTTCTTTATTTGCTGGTCTCATTTGTTTTTTACTTGAATTGCTTTGTTTTTGATTGATAATTTGAGACAAATCAAAATTTTCAACATTTTCATTTTGCTGCTTTTCGTTGTTCCCATTAATTTGATCATTCTTTTGATTGTTATTTTCATTCTGATTTGGTTTATTAGAAATAAGCATCATCTGTGGGCTTTCTTGTTCTTTATTCATTTCATAAACATACTCGTTCCCAAAATTTAAAAATGGTGTTGGTGATTGTGATAAGCGTAAAAATTGTTGAAGGTTTTGATCTTTTAACTTTTGATTGTTTTTCGGCGATCGGAAAACAGAATTTGATCCAATCTCATCAATTGATGGTAATATTGATGTACGTTTATTTGAAAGGCCCGTTGATTGTTGGTGAATTGGAATTAGATTACTATTCAAATTTTGGACTGAGCTGTTTTGCAAAATCTCATTTCTAGAAGATTGTGATGGCGAGCATAAGGACAAATTAGAATCCAAGGACAGTCGCCTGTTTTGATCGCTAGACCTTCCTGTTTCATTGATAATGAAATTGTTTACTAAGCCATATTGTTGTGCATAATTTTGAGACGTGATTCCACTTGGGAGCGGTAAAAAGGTTTCTGTTGAGTTTTCGTCACCAGATATACTTGGGCTAGCTTCAGGTGGAGTGTCTAATTCCCCATCCCTTCGTTGGAATGTTTGTACTTTAACTGTTGGGGTAAAGGTTACAACTCTTTTTCTTTTTTTTCTGGTTGTTGTTTTCTTTGTTTGGGGTTTCTTTTTGGGTTTAGGTTGTTGTAAAAAAGGGGTTAAAACAAAAAAGGTATTTATTAATTTTTTTTTTAACAAAATGAAATTGGTTTTTTTGATCTTCACAAAAGTAAATCATGGCTTTTAGAGAGCTTTCAGTCTTTCAAACACTTTCCAAGACTTTTGGACAATTTTACAAATCTTTCAAACACTTTTTAACATGTTTAAAGAGGAAAAGCGTTTTAAAAGTGATAAGCTTTGTAAAAGTCATGGGGTTATTTGTGTGTGATCAAAATATGAAAAGCTTTGGAATTGATTCTCGATTTGATTTTTTTTGACTTTTAAAAACATTAAAATTCTGCTTAATTTGTATTTTGTCCAGCTGAGAGGATCTGAAAAATAACTAACAATAAAAGTTTGTGTTTTATTTTTTTAAAATGAGACTTTGAGTTTTTTATTTTCTTCTAATTTCTCCGTGGGAAACCTTAACAAAACAGTAGTTTGTTTGAAAGTATTTTAAAGTCTGGTTCTTGGGGCTGAAAAGTAATTACATTTTAAACTGAAAAAAATCAATTTACAGCAAATGAAGAAAATAGAATTTGTTTTAAATCTAAATACAATCAGTGTCTCTTTGTTCGTGTAGAAAGAATATTCAAACAATTGAAGTTTTTTGGCGATTGGGTTTTTTAATTTATTAACAATTTGGGTATTGTTGATTATTTAACAAAAAAGATCGAAAAGGTGTTGCCTTTCTTTTTTCTTTTTTTCTTTTTGAAATTGTATGTGAAAAGATCAGAAAAACAAAAAGAGAATTTGTATTAAATTACCTCATTTGTGGCTTTGTAGCTTGAAGTTTTTTTTAAAATTGAAGGTGAGTTTTGCACAGTTAGTCTTCTTTTTTTATTCTTTTTGGATTTTTTGTTTTTGTTTTTGTTTTGTTTTTTTTCATTTTGGTTGTTTTCTTCATGGAGTCTTTTTAAATTCCCATTTTTAGATTCTTGTTCGTCCCGAAATATTTGGAAAGTTTCCATTATTCTGTTGAGAATTGATCTTGTTGAATAAAAAAAGTATTTGTGACTAAATAAGAAAAAATATTTTGTCTCAAGATTGGAATCAAGTAATTTTCAAAATTAATCTTTTAACCTTTTTTGAAAGTTCAAGAGGCGATAAGTTCAATAATAAGGTAGAATTTTTTTTTAATTAAAATAGAATAATTTTTTTAACGGATAGAATGAACAATTAATTTATTTCAAACAATTATTAACGTGCTTTAATTGTTACTTTATCCAATTAATCAATAAATGATTGGTTTAGATAAAAATACATTAAATATAAGACACACCGAAACGAGTTAAAAACACTCTTATAAAAGGTAAATTCTCACTACTGATAAATTCTAATAAATCTCAAATAATTTTTAGTTCAATTTCGATTTCAATAAATCTTCAAAATGTTTCTTTTCAAACATTCCCTGAAAAGAATATTTTGAAGAACAACTGATTTTTAAAGAGTTTCTTAACACTTGACTTCCTAAAAGGTTTCTTCAAAGTTGAGAATAAAAATTTCAAAAAGAAAAATCAAGTTAAAATTTCCAATCATAAATTGCTATTTTATCAGTATCAAATTTTACCAACAATTCTGAAATATAAGAATTTCTTACAATTTATTTTTTTTTTATTTTATCGATGATCTTTCTTTCAATTCCTTTGGAATAATACTCATAGTCTTCAGAACAACTTTCGTCCACTATTTATTCCTTCTTCTTCCATATTTTTTGACTGATTTTAAACAATTTTTTTTGTACTTATTAAAACGATGTCTATTTGGTAAAGAACAATATAAATAAGTTGTTTTTTTTTTTTTTTCTAGAATGCTTACACATTAAGGTTTATAATCCCGGAAATTTGAAAAAAGATTATCTTGCTTAGTGTGCAGTGACTTGTTAATTTGTTCTTAGCTGATCGATCTTAAGCTTGGTATGAGTTTTAATAGTAGTTCAAAAACGTATTTTTGACAATTTATTTTATTGTTTTCCAAAATCCCAATTAACGAGTCTAAGATTAATATAAGGGAAGGCCTTTAATACTATTTGTTTTAAAATAAATGGAACAAAATTTTCATTCATCTTTCCAAAAAAAGATTTTAATAATCATGTTACATTTGGAACTTTTATTTCTTAAAGTCAGCTTAAACCATTAATTTCCCTCTGAGAATTGGGACTTTTGATGTTTGATATTAATTATTGAGAGATGTGTTTTTAGGAAAGCTAAATGAAATTTTTGATCTTTTTATTTTGCAATTAACAGTAATAAATGTAGATTTTTATATTGTAGAAGAAAATTCGGATTTACTTTTTGGTAATTAACTCAAAGAAATAAAATAAATTACTATAGTCAAAATAAAGCCTGCAAAAAAATTTAATGTGTGTTTCAAAATAAAATGCATGTTTTTTTTGTTATAGAAGACCTATACATTAACCAATCAAATAAACCAATAATAAACCCTAAAAAATATGTTCTTGGTTTCTTAAAGTTCTATTATTTAAAAAGAAATTCTAAAAATGAAGGATCAAATTGCAAAATTTATCTCCAAAAATAGAGTTAATTTTTAGAAAATTTTAATCATCAAAAAAACAAAAAATTTCAAAAAAATTTCGAATATTATCGAAAATTTTCAACTATTTGCATGAATAATTTAAATTTTACTGAAAATAACCAGACCTTTACTTTCAAAATTGATTTTAACTTAGGTATACTATATTGTGGTAGACTGTATATTGCCTTGGTACAAGAAAAAAAAAAACACGGATCATATTTTGAAACACGGATTATAGACTTTGTGCTCGCATTATTTTGATCACTGTATGTATAAAAAGATCCTAATAAAACCTTACCCAATTAAAATTTTCAATCAAAAACCAACAAATCACATTCTTTTTTAACTTACCCACTTATGTATTAATCTTTTACTATTCAATTAAGATTTCGGAAAAAAAAAAATAAATTGTAAAAAATTGCAATTTTGAACCAATATTGAAACTCATACCAAGCTTAAGATCGATCAGCTAAGAACCAAATTAACAAGTCATTGCACACTACACAAGATAATCTTTTTTCAAATTCCAGGTATTATAAACCTTAAAAGGAGAACAAAACTTACAATAAACAATAATTAAATCAGTACTAATTTCTTCCAATTTTACTTTAAAAACAAAATTCTCACAATTCAAAACGAAAAAATAAAAATTTTACTCAAAAAATAGATTCAATTTTTGAGATAAATTATTGAAAAAAAAACAATAAATTTCTACCAAACTGAATAATAACTAATAATTCTAAAACAAATTTTCATCGTCAAATATAATTATAACAAAAAATAAATGAGTTAAGCCATCAGTACTCAACGGAAACATTACATAAATTCGAATTATATTATTAGTGATATTGTCTACATGAAAATTTTGGAGATGTGAAGTGACAAAATTCTCTTGGAATTATAAACCCAGTAGAGTATATTTTTTCAGTTTAATAAAATTATTTTTTTTATTTTTTAAAAAAGAAAATTATTACAGTTGTTCAAATGAACCATGTTATGAGCATAAAACCATGTCTCAAATAAAATACTTACTTTTTTTTTAATCTGCTTGTTCAGATTCAACATCTAGTTAAGTACCCAATAGTATATCTATAGTAAAAAATTGATTTTGAAGACAAACTCCTTGATATTTTAAGAATTTGCTAATTAATAAAGGAAATATGTTTTCAGTTGATCGTAATTTTTGTTTTAATGAAAATTTTGTTTTTTTACTTATAGAATGAAAAATATTGTCCCAAATTATCTCGATTTTTTGCAATTAAAATTTTGATATTTGATCCTTCATTTTTACAATTTCTTTTTAAATAGTAGATCGTTAAGAAACCAATATGAAACCCACTTATAGTGTACTAACCACATCTTTGACACTTGAACGTTTAGAATTTCAAGAAAAGAGAGACAACCTTTTTATTTGGAAATATACATTATTCCAAATCTGTATGGATTATTTCAGCAAAATCAAATTCATTTTATTTCTTACAATATATGAGTATTTTACCCCTTTTATTACCATTCCCATCATTATTATACAATGTATAGTCTTTTTTGCATCTAATATTAAAGCCAAGATTTTTTTTCAATTCAGGAGATAATTCTTTTGGTTGACTAAAAATTGATTTATTGTAATATTAAAAAATATTAGTATTTAATTAAGAAGTATAGTTTACACAAATATTAAAGTTTGAAACCTATTTTCCAATTTTTACCAAGAAATTTTTTTTTAGCAAAAAGATAAAATTCAATTTTTCAAAATTAAATTTACTTGAAGATATTTATGAATTTTGTAATTTAAACATTAAAATTCAAAATAATTTTTTTCTGAGAAAAATAATTTAAATTGTTATAAGAATTCTTGTGAATAAGACAATAATTAGGTAATAAAATAAAAGGTTTTTCAAAATAATATTGCAATTTTTCATCATTTTTTGGAAACCTCAAAACAACTTTTTTTGAACTTTGAAAGAAAAATTTTTTTTGTATAATAGATCTAAAATTTCCTTAATAAAATTCAATGTAAAATATATCAAAATTTAAATTTTTTAATCATTTATACAACAATCAGTTTTATTTGTCGATATTTATATTGAAATATTAATTATTAAAAATAAAGAAAAAATAAAAACTTTTCTTTCTAAATCGATTTTTTCCAATATAAAACAAAAAAATACCCCCCCCCCCCTTTTTTTTTTTTTCAAGAATAAACTTAATTATTAATAAAAATACAGTAATATCCACTTTTAAGGCACAAACTTTGAACGGAATTTAAGGCACAAAAAAAACTCAAATTAAGGTACAAAATTTGGATTTTTTTTTAAACAATTTATTTTAGTAGAATCTGAATTTTGTGCCTTAATTTGAGATTTTTATTGTGACTTAAATCTCGTTGAATTTTGTACCTTAAAAGTGGAAATTGCTGTAAAATAAGTAACAAAATCTAATTTTCAGATTACTATTAATGTTTAAATATACATCAGAGGATTTTTTATATTACATCTTTGAAAGAACTAAATTTATAAAAATTGTTCCGGTTGGTACCACGAAATAGTATAATACTACGAAATGGTATCTCCAGTTATATTGTTGCGAAAGCAAGATACATGAGACTTAAATATTTTCAAAAAAAATAAATTAAAATGACAAAAAAAAAACCATAAAAAAAAAACATAAAATTTGTAAAAAAAAAGATAATTTTTAACAATAAGTGTTTATAAGATATATTTTATCCATGGAAATACAATTTTTAAATTAATAAACAAATACAATTTGATATTTGGTTGGCAAATTATTTATAACCCCAAATTAAAATAAAATATCATGGTGATTTATAAAATTTCAGCATAAAAGTAAACAACCAACAATTGATTCAATAATTGAGGGGGTTTTAACAAATTTTTAAATTTATCATCATTTAGGGTAATTTTTATCCATACTCAATCAGTACCTTGAAATCTAAAAAGGGTAATGTATAATTTTACTTCTTTTGAATGGTAAAATAAAAATAATAAAATAAAAAATTATCAAGGAATTCATAGGTAAAAAAAAAAATCCAATTAACAAAAAAAAAAGAAAAATTCAGAGGATTCTAAGTTATAAAATAACAATTGGAAAAAAAAAAAATTAACAAGATTTCAATAAAAACAAATATAATTAACAAAAAAAAAAAATTCTAAGGATAAAATTGGAAAAATATCAATAAAAAAAAAGTTAATCAGAATTCTCAATTTTAGAAAATTCAGATTTTAAAAAAAAATAACTCTCTTTGTATTTGATTTACATTTCCAAATGATCTATTTTCTTTAATTTATAATATTTTTTTTTATTTCAGGTAACTAGAATTTAATTTGATTTAATCTAATTTGTGGTTTATTTATGAACCTCTAAAATTGACAGCATAGGGATTTGGTTATATTTTATACTAAATTAATCCATTGAAGAAAGGAAAAAAAGAAAAAAAAATCTCAAAAGATTTCAAAATTACTCAAGAGCTAACATTCATAAAACTAATACAATTTTTTTTAAGTTAATAATTCACAATCTTCAAATTGGAAATGGAGTTTCTCTCTCTGGTGTTAGTCCCTAAAAATGCCCTAGTTTTTCATTTTTGATTGTTGGATATATATCTTACATCAGATTGTGATTGTTTTTTTAATTGGTATTAGGAAGTCATAAAAATTACAAATTGTTTTTTACTATTTCAAAAACTTATTTTTTCACAGGAAATATTTGACCCTAAAGGTTTACAATCTCTGAAATTTGAAAAAAAGAATATCTCGTGCACGTTGGTGAATTGTAAATTTCGTATTGTTCTTAACGATCTTTTCTTGATATGGGTTTTGATCGTGATCCAAAAACCACTTTTTTGGCAATTAATTTTTTTTTTTTGTGAAATCTGAATTGAAAAGTCTAATATTCTAGATTGGTTAGCTGGTATTTATTAATGAATTTATATTTGTCGTTTTGCAATTGAAGTTTTTATTCCCCTTTAGTCATAATAACAAAAAAAAATAATTAAATATTTAAAAACTACAAATATAAAACAAAAGTTAATAAAAACTTTAGATTGAGTTCACAAAAATCACATTTTTATATAAATAACTACTAATCCAAAAGCATTACACTCTTTAATTCTGATTTCGGAAAAAAAAAAAATTAATTGTCAAAAATTCTTTTTTGACCTCTATCAAAAATCATATAAGGGGCCAGATCGTTCAGCAAGAATAAAATTAACAATTTCCAACCACAGACAGAAGATGTTCTTTTTTTCAAATTTCAGAGATTCTAAACCTTAAGTGTTAACTATTTTTTTTTATTATTTTTTCACTCTCTTTTTTTATGAGTTTTCTTTTTTTTTTCCATGCCTTTGTTTGAAAATATCATTTTTTTCAAGACAAACTATCTTATTAGTTATCATATTATTCATATTATAGCTGAGATGAAAAGTCTCAAAATAAATTCAGGATTTCAGTCAAACTGGGGACAAATTTGTTGAATCACCGTACTTTGATAATAAAAAAAAAATTATTTATTTTCAAATAATCAGATTTTTTAGCAATTAATATTCCTTCCTAACAAATTTAATAAAAAATTAAGAAAGATATTTTATAACTTTGGAGCCTATATATTGATAATTCAACCTTTAAATTTGTAGTAAAATACATATTGGTTTCTGAAAATTCATCATTTTTTTTTACTTATAAAAGGATCATTTTTATATGATAGGGATCAATAAATATTACTTCTTGACTAATCGAATTTTTTAGAGACATTTGAACCATGAGTCATGAATAAGATTTACTCCTAGTCGTAGATCGTTTTGATCTTATTCTTCTCGCTGTTGGAAGATAATCCCTTAAAAAATGTTTGAAAATTTAAAAGAGCACTTTTGATCTTTTTAAAAAAATTCCCAATTAAGGAATAGAACAAAAAAAAGAGTGTTTTTAAAAAAATTGTTCCCAAAATTTGTATTCTATTGGTTTCTAGTCAAATTTAGATGATTTTCATTTTTTTGTTTTTTTTTTTATTTTCTTTTTTTTTGTCAACTTTTTTCCAATCATTTTTTTCTTTAGTCTCGGCTTGAAGTAATAGATTCCAAGGAAAAGACAACATATTATGCCAAACAGAAAGGTTGTAGTTCTGGGCTCCAAAGGAGTTGGTAAGTTTTCACATTTCTTGGTTTTATTCTTTTCTGTTCAGTAAAATTTGTTTTCTAACAAGATTTTTGTTTTTTTTTTTAATTTTTTATTTTTTTTTTTATTTCTTTTTCCGAATCACAGGAAAAACAAGTATTATTCAAAGGTTTGTATCGAATGGGTTTTGCCAAGAATATACACCAACAATTGAAAATACATTTCAGAAAACACTTACGTGTAATGGGATGAAATATGATCTCACTTTAGTTGATACCCGTGGGCAGGTAAAATTTATTTTTAGCTTTTTTTTAAAGCATTTATTCTTGATAACCGACCCTTTTAAAAACTGTTGTTCACAAAAAAATTTTTGGTTTTGTAACACACCAAAACCAGTGTTCTTGAATTTAAGATCTTAACCTTTCCTACTTTTCTTTACATTGAAAGTATTAAATTTTTTTTATTTTATTTTTATTTACTCGATAAATCGTCTTAGTCAGAATGTTTTTTTTTTGATTTGGTTCCTCACAGTTCTCCCAAACAAAGAAATAGCCAAAACAACGAAACGAGAATTTGTTGATTGGCCATTCTTATTAGCTTTTTTTTTTTTTTTTGTGAACAAAGTCTGATCTTTTTTATCAATTTTTTTTTTTTGTGACTGACTTAAATTTTTGATCAAACAAAGAGAATACTTTACAGTTTTATTACAAACAAAACTTTTTTTTTTTCAGTCATTATCAAATTTTTCTTTTGTTTCAAAAAAAACTCCAAACTAAAGTTTTTTTAGAAAAAGTTACGGCACAAAGTTTTAAAAAGTAAAAATAAAATGGTTTCAAAAAAGCACGAGGGCAATGCTTTGAACATCTTTTTTTTTCATACCTTTTTGAAAGATGATACACAACAGTAGTTTTGATCTTTTTAAATTTATAAAGAAACTCTTTTTTTTGTCAAAGACCTTGAAATTTTTTTTTAATTTTATTTTTTTTTGACTCAACAATTTTTTTTTTAATTTTTTTTTTTTTTTTATTTTGATTCTCAATAACATTCTTTTCTTTCTAATTTTTAATTTTTCTCTCATTTTGAAATAACAATTCTCAAAAGGATAAATATGCAACTTCAATTACAAGCTACACTGGAGCTACAGATGGCTTTGTACTTGTTTACAATGTTTGTGATACAAAATCCTTTGAATTAGTTTCGACTCTCAACGAAGAGATTCAGTTTGAAACAGGTGGCACAGCACTGATTGTTGTAGGTAATATGACCGATCTTGAAAATGAAAGGCAAGTTTCAAATGAACAGGGAAAAGAACTTGCAGAAAAACTGAATTGTGAATTTGTAGAATGTTCTGCAAAAGAGAATATCAATATAAGTAACTATTTTTTATTTTTATTTTGATTTTGGATCCAGATTTTTTCAATATTTGTTATCCTTTAAAAACATAATGAATACAAATCATTTTTAATAATTGCAAATTACAGATTTTGGATCGAGAGAATAGGATAATTTTTAATCTTGTTTTTTTTTTTTTTTCTATGGATTTCATAAATTCCTCAATTTTTTTTTTTTTTATTTTTTATTTATACTAACAAATTTTGATTTGGATAACAACTATTTACTAACCAATAGACAAAGTTTTTCAAGCTGTTTTAGAAGAAATTGAAAAAGGGAATGGTTCAAAAAAACAAACAGGGAAAAAAGAAAATGAAAATTGTATAATTCTTTAATGATTAGAATTTTTTTTTTTTTTACATTTCATTTAACTAACATTTATTAGTTCTCCCTTTAGCTTTAACACGATTTCATAATATCCCTTCCCAGTTTAAAATATATTATTTTGATGATGATTATGATGATTATATTTGTGTGCTAAAACAATTACTTTCAAACAAAACTCTAAATTTTATTTTGAATTTATTTTTTTTTTTTTTTTTCAATCACTCTTTTATATAAACTGATCCTAAAAAAAAATAATAATTATTAAATAAATAAGAAACAAATTTTATAGTTTTTTAATTTCATTAATCCCTAATCTTAAAAATAATACAAAATTAAATGAAACCATTATTTTATCATAATTTAGACCCTATTTAAAAAATTGTGGCTCACCTGAAATAATAAATTGAAAATAAAAATTTATTCTTTACTATCCAAGAACAACTAATTCAAAAATCTTATTAAAAATTCACTTTTTATCCTCTGGGTTAGAATCTTGCCTAAATTATAGCTAGGATAAAAAAATCCAAAGTAAAAGTTTAGAGTTTCTGAAAGTGCCGTAGAGTGCCTAGCTTTTCCAGAATTCAAAAGAATGGAGAAAAATCAAAGATTTTGCTCAATTCTTTTAAATTCTGGAAAAGTTAACGGCGGTTTTCTTGAGGTTTTCTGTTTTATTTGTCAAGTGTTCTAGGTTTTTTTTGAGGTTTTCTATTTTATTAGGAAAATCTATTGATTTTCGTTCGGTTTTTTTGAGTTTTCTATTTATTTGTGAAGTTTTCTTTGGTTTTCTGTTTATTTGGAAAATCTATCGATCTTTGTTAGGTTTTTTTTACTCTAAGAAATAAACCGAAAATTTATTAAAATTTTCGGTTTATTTCAAAAAGTAAAAAAAATCGAATGAAAATCTATTGATTTTCCAAATAAACAGAAAACTCAAGAAAACCTAACTGCGATTCCCCTAAATTCAAAAGAAAAGTCAATAATTTTTCTTTTAATTTCTAAAGGTAAAAAAAAGTTAACCGTTCTTTTTTTTGTTTAAGAAAAATCTATTTATTTTCCAATCAAAAAAAATCAAAATAAAAAACTTCCAACTGCACCGGTTAAGCTCTGATTTGGGCCATGACAAGTATAGTAGAATTTTTTATAATAATATTTTATTTATTTTTTCTTCCATTTTTTTTTTCTATTGATAAATTTTCTTTAATGGTCAGACTACTTTTAATAAATTAATAAATGTGTGTTTTTTCAAGTATAATTTTATTTTAAAACTGTATATTCTTATTAAAATGTTAAATAAATTTAAATTTTATATAAGAGATAATTACAAAAAAATCCTATTTACAGTTTGATCCATTTACTCAATTACTTTTGAAGTTTATTGGTTTTTTTTGTTTTTCTTTTTAGATTTATATTTGTTTGTGCTTGATAGATTTATAAAAGTTAAACAATCTGACAATTATAAATATGAATAATATCCCAATATTTTTTATATTTATCTTAAAATAGGAATATATTTTAGAAAAGTTACTGAGATTTTTAGATTATTAAACATTTCATTTAGCAGTTTTTAGAAATTTCTCGGTGGCAGATTTGAGAATTAATGATAATTTCGAAGATGTGCTTTTTTTATTTTGGATTTTGCTTTCAGTAAAAAATATGAAGAAAAAGAGAAGAATTGCGAAAAAAAATAAAGAATTGTTTCTTTTTATTAAACATTTAATTATTGAATCTTTTTAATAATTTGAATTTTACATGATAATAAACTTATAAAAAAATCAAACAAAATTAAACAATATTTAAAAAATGAATCAAAAAATGTTGATAAGAGTATTTTAGATTTGTTAATACTACTTTTCTCTGAAAAGAATGTTTACGAAGGGTTTTTTTGTTAATAATTCAACCTTTTTTCAGTCAAAGGGGTAGATAATTTTTTATAATTGGTATTTGTGGATTGAATAAAAAAATAAGCAGAATGAAACGCATATAAATATATAGTTGATATCCGGCTGAAATAAAACTAATAAACCAAGAGATTTTTTTAAAAATTGAAAAACTGAAAATACTAAGGGCACTATTTGAGAAAAACAACAATGATTTTTTTGATATCCTATCGAAGATCAAATAAAATTCAAAAAAAAAAATCAATATGATTTTTTCTACAATTGTTTTCACTGTTTCGGTAATAATAGAATAACAATTTTGTCACATTGTGACTACCATCAGTTTTATAATAATAAAAAAATTTGCAAATGAATTAGGTGTCAAAAAAAAAAAGAAAAAAATATAAAAAAAAAGATCAAAAAGTATAAAAATCTAAAAATTAAAAATACAAAAGAAAATTTAACAAGTTTTTCAAAATGTAAAAATTATTATCAAAATATATTAATTAACTATTTGATTTTGATTGTTAATGTACCAAATCAGTCATTTTTAAGTTTAAATAATTCTAAATCAGTGATGTTTGGTGTATTCCAAATTCAATAAACTATGGAATTATCAGAACCTAGAAGATTTTAAATTTGAAATCACTTGATTTTCCAGTGAGAGGTTGAATAGGGGTAAAATATTACCTTTTCATATTCGATACAATAATATTTTTAAACTGAAAATTCTTTTTTTTTAATTTGTTACCCTAAAAATGAATAGAAATCAATTTTCGCTAAGAAGGAAGACAAGAATATCTGATTTTAGTGAATAAAAAAAATCTTTGATCTTAATAAAAAAAAAAGAAATAAATGAAAAAAATTTATCTTTTAAAATTGCATCTTACAATAAAGATTGATATTTTTTTCTCTGGCATTGAAAAAAAAAAAAATTCAAATAGATTAAATTAAATAGTTGATTAAACAACAAAATCGGGGTTTTTGGTATTTTGAGGATTATAGAAATATCAAGTATAAAAATTAAAAAAATGTTCATTATAAAAAAACAAAAAAAAGAATGAGCTAAAAATGATTTTTAATTATGCTTTTATCAAATGAATCAACAAAGTATAATCATGCTATGTATTTTTTTTTAAACTCAAACATTTTCTTTGGAAAAATTTAACTATATAATTCCTCATAACTACTGATAAGAAAGAGATTAGAACTCTCAAAAGTTTAGGATAGTATTGCAGACACTGTGGAAAGATTTTGGGAAATCCTCTAGTAATTAGGCAAAGTTTGGAAATTCTCTGATCTTCTTTTTTTGAATTCTAATTGGGTAAAATAATTTGTATTTTACTAATAAATTCTACTTTAAAAATATTATTTAAAGTTATTTTCGAATTATTTGAACAAAAAATATTTTGCCAATTTTTAATCTCATAAATATATAAGATTTGCCGCGCTCAAGGATTTACGACATTGGAAAATTAATTTGGTTCAAGTCACTCAATTATTTGATCAATAGACAACAAAGAAAAAACTTCATCAACTTTCTTGTAAAGGTTGGAAATTTAATGAATTCTCATTTTTTGTTTAAAAATAATAGCTAAAATCAAACAACGTTTTTGGTTTTGGTTCCAAAGAAATCAATCTCATTTTTAAAAAATAAAAAACGTTTGATCTCTTTTTTCTTCGAAAAAAGGAGAGAAGAAACCATTTATAAAAGATTTTCAAAAGATGTGAAAAAACCATTTACCAATTTAAGAAAGTAGAAAAAAAAAAAAACATTTTTTTTTACTACGTTAAGTCAACTTGTGAATTTTTAGAGAGGAATGCTGAAAATTAGTCACTGTTAAGAACACACAATATACGCAAGTTTTATGTTTGATCGGCTTCGGATGTTTCTTAATAAGCGTAAAATACAAGAGTAAATAGAAACTCATTGAAAAGTTAGCGATCTAGTTTGTCTCTGTGGGATTTTAAACCAAGTTTTATCCTTAATGGATGAAAATGTAACCTTTAACTTCAATGTTTACAATGACTCCATTGGTATACAAAAGATCCTTTGAAAAACAAGTTCTTCGAAGTACCATTAAAAAATTACAAATTAATTGTATTGGGCAAAATGTGTTTCTTTGTTTTGGTTTGTTTGTTTTTTTATTGTTTTGGATCCCAAGTTAAAAAATAAATAGCATCTCATATTGTTTCATTTGTTCAACAATCACCTTTTATGTTTACTCGTTTTGGTTCTCCTTCCAGACTCAAAATATGATATTGTTCTAGTGCTAAGATTATATTAATCGTCGTTCTTCGAACTCCTCAACATAATCTTATATCACTTCGAACAATATCATATTTCTCGTTCTTCCAGGCCAAACTCGTAACATAACAAGGAGATTGTTTCCAAATCAAAACAATAAAAACAGTTATTATTGCTTATTCACACGTTTTTATTTAAACAAAGACATTTTCAAAATTAAAGAAAAAAATTTATGATTCAATCTTAAAATTCTTGTAAAAAATTTTAAAAAAAAGAATGCAAAATAAAGTGTCCTGAATAGGGTTAAAAACAAAAATAAAATGAAAAAAAAAAAAATATCATTTAGTGTTGAAGATTTATTATTATCACTGTAGAAAACCGATGAATTGGGGAAAAATAATTTATGAAGAAAGTAACTTGTTAATAAAAAAAAGAAAAGAGAGAAAATTAAAAAAAAGCAATAAAGAAAAGTATTAAAAAATGAAAACAAATCATTTACTAAATATTTAAGTAATTGATCTTATTTAAGCACTAATTTTTTTTATAATTAATAATAAAAACCAAAATGGAAATTATCAATTATCAAAAATTAGAATTCAAGGTATGTACGAAATAAAAAAAAAGAAAATCAAAAAAAAAAAAAAACGAAAAATAATTATATGTTCATATAAGAAGAGATATCGATGGTTTCAGGCAATTCTGTGATATTTACTTCAAATCTTTCTTGCACTTCATGAAGTACTGTTGAATCATTTTTAGAAGAGCAGAAAGTAATTGTTAGCCCCTTTGTACCGAATCTTCCAGCACGCCCAACTCTATGTAAATAGGAGTCGCTGTCCTCTGGCATATCGTAATTGATTACGATATTTACACGTTCAATATCGATTCCTCTTCCAAAAACATCAGTTGAAACGAGAATCCTTGCATCAAAGTCTTTAAATTTCTGATATCTTTCGATTCGATCCTTTTGTTGTAGTCTAGAATGGATGGTTAACGAAGGAAAGTTAACTTCATTTAAGAGATCGTTTAATGCTTCAGCTCTTTTGGTGGTTCCTACAAAGATTACTACTTGGTTAAATTCAAGTGCGTCAAGAAGGTCCATTAACTTTTGTGTTTTTTGCTTTTCTTCCAATTCCACATAATGCTGTCGAAGGCCATGGAGTGTTAATTTTGTTTCGTCGTCAACATAAATTTCGATGGGGTTGCTCATGAATTTCTTACATACAGATTTGACCTCCTTTGGTAAAGTCGCTGTAAACATCATAACTTGCTTATCGTATGGGGTGCTTAAAAAGATCTTTTGGACGTCTCTTCTCATCGACAATTCCTTGAGCACTCGATCACACTCGTCAATAATGAAATGCTTAACTTCCTTAGTATTGATCTTTTTTTCGTTGATGAGTTGGTTCAGTCGTCCTGGAGTGGCAACAATGATATGTGGCTTTTTTTCAAGAAGATCTTTTCGTTGATCACGGACAGGAATTCCTCCAATGATTTCCATTGCTCGGATGTGTGGTAAAAATTTTGAAAATCTGACAAATTCGTTTTTTGTTTGGAATGCTAGCTCTCTGGTATGCGAAATTACAATCACTTGTGGGCCCTTGTAATCGTTCTCCTCTGGATCAATCTCTAATTGCTGTAAAATTGATAAAACAAAAACCGCTGTTTTTCCCATTCCTGATTTGGCTTGACATAAAATATCGGATCCTATAATTGCTTGTGGTAATGTTTCTTGTTGAACTATAATATCAAAAAAAAAAAAAAAAAAAAAAAAAAAAAATTTACAAAAAAAGAAGAAAACCAAAATTTTATTCATAGTAAAATCAATTAATAAAATAAAATTTCAATAAAAAAAAAAATAAATAAATAATAATAAAGTAAAAGAAATAATAAATAAAAAGAAATAATAAATAAGATAATGATGTTTTAATTTTGTTAATTTCACATAATAAAAGTCTAAGAGTTCTTTAAAGTCATTATTAATTGTAAAGAATCTTATAATTTGAAAGAAGCAACAGGAAATACAATAATTTTTTTAATTTCAAATTATTTTTCATTTGTTTTTTTTGTTATGTTTGTTCATTTTTGAAAGTACATCTTTTATTCTTTCCTACTTTCCATAACATATATGAATAATTGTTAACAGAAATGCAATTTTCATTCTTCCTTAACGTGTTATTATTTTTTCTTTTCTTTTCTTCTCATTATTATTCTGATTATAATTTAATTTTTTTATTACATTTGATTTTTCTCTTTTTTTTATTTTTTGTTCTGTAGCACCTGAACAATCAACAATTTATGAAATTCAATTGATTTGAGCAAATTAGTTTGTTTTTTTGCGATTTATGAAATCAAAAAATTATGTATTTAATTCAATATTTTTTGAGATCGTGCAAGAATTAAATTTGAATTGTCGAATTAACAAAAGTCTGAAAAATTAATTATGTTGTGAGGTGTAAACTCAAAATATTTTTGAGTAAGCAAAAAGAAAATATAAAAATTTAAAATAAAATTTTCTATTTTTTCGATCAACTAGCCAAAATAAAGGACTTTTCCCAAATAACAAGTCATTTTTGAAAAACAATTTAATATTGTTTTACATTGAGTGATCATTTGATAATTACCCGAATTAAATTGGTCGAATTAATTTTTTAGGTAGCCATTTGGATATTTGCTGTTATTGTCTAATAATGATTTCATTCAAAGAAATGTAACCATACACTAATAATTATTTGAATATATGTGTTTTTCTTCTTTTTTTTTATCTAGAGAATCTTTGATTTTTTGTTTTGTCGAATTTGGTTAAATCACTTCTTCCATTTCTTCAATAGTGAAAATTCAAGGTCAATAACCAAATTCTAAACGGCACATTAAACAATTTACAAAATATCTTCTTGAAATAACACATGATGATAAAAATAAAAAAAATAACTTAATTTTTTTTATTTTCTTTCTTTTCTTCAACAGTCTTCTTTAATTTATTGTTTTTTATTGAAAAAAAAAAACCAAAATTTTAACGATCTTTTTGATTTTTTTTTTTTTTTTTTTAGAGGGAACGGAAGAAATTTTGAAAGAAAAGCATTTTTTTTTTGTTTTGTTTCACGAAACGAACAAACTATTGATTAGGAAGAAAAATAAAAATAAAAAAAAAAAACAAAAAGAAAAGATTATTTTTAATTGTTTGTAATTTTCAAAAAAGAAGAGCGAAAAAAAAAAAAAAAAAAAAAATTAATATTTACGCAATGCCAAAAACAATTTAGTGATTTTCTGCTGTTATTTTTTATCAAACATAATAAATATTGATTCTGTTTAACTCAAAAAGAGGAATGGTGTGCCTCATATTACACCAAAAATCATTCCTTTGTTTTGATTTAAATGTGACTTGAATAAAAAAGTGTTCTTTTGAAAAAAAATTAAATGATATTTTCCTGCTCCGTTTCTTTATGTGACGAATTATGTGGTGAGTAGTGGTTGTGTGTATTTACCTTCAGATGGATGCTCAAAGCCACATTGTGTAATTGCTCTGTAGAGCTCTTTCTTGAGAAGAAAATCCTTAAAGCCAGATGCATGAAGACCTACATGATGACCTTTCTTCTTTTCTTCAAGTTCTGTTTCTGGTTGTTCGATTGTTTCATCAACGTCTTCGTAGTCAACTAATTCTTCAGCTTCTTTTGACATCTAAAAAGACGGGTGTTTAAAAATTACAATTAAAAACCAAATGTTTTTGTAAAAAAAAAAAAAAAAAAAAAAAAAAAAAAAAAAAAAAAAAAAAAAATTGTTTTGTAAAACAAGTGAGTATTTTTTAAAAAAAAAGAGAAAGAAAAAACAATTTTATAGGTTAGTTTTTCTAAAAAAGTTAGTGTGGGAAAAAAATATTTACATTAAAATAAAACGAATATCGCAAAAAGTAAAAAAAAATGAAATCTTGATCTACTTGAACAAGACAAGAATAGCACAAAAATTGTAGTCACTTTTTTTCCTTAGCAACACTTTGTTTTTTTGAAATTGTTCCAAATTTTGAAGGTAATCACAAGATCACAATGCAACAACTTTCAATTTAAAAGCTTTTACAAGTTAAACTTTTAAAAACATATAATTTAAACAACTTTCCAATTTTTGGTTTTCATAAAAAGAGTTTCAGGTTATTGAAAGTTTCCAAATATTTTTTTTTTAGATAACTTTTCAAAAATTTCAATTAAATTCAAAATGTTATCTTTTGTTAATTATTATTTCTAACCCTTTTTTTGGCTTACAAAAGTTTGTATCAAGTATTTGAAATTTGAAAAAATACGAAAGAATATCAGAGACTGAAATCTTGCAGACTGTCAGTCTGAAAGTTCGAAAAAGTCTTGAAAGTATTTGTATGGATTGTGCTATTCTTGTCGTGAATGATTTCTCTTTAATTGTAAAGCTTTGTTTTGATGGTAAGAATAGTTGTACGAGCGAACAGTTTCTAAAAAGTGTGACCAGAAGAAAGTCAGTGAATTTTTTATTTGTAACTTCAAAATCACATATTTTTCACTGAAATAAAAGTTTTTTTGATTTATTTAAGAGAACTTTGATCTTGAGGTGGTTAGAAGAGAAAACTTCTTTTAGTATTCAATTGGAAAAATAAGTGAAGTTATTTGGTGACTCTGAGTATCAAAGTTGAACGAATTCTTATTAAAGTTAAAGAAGAATTTCTTCAGAAATAATAAAACAATACTAGTTTTTTGGGGTTAGCATCAAAAAAAGCCAGTAATTTCATATCCCATTTTCAGTTTATTAAGTTTTGATTCAGAGAGGTTTTTTTTTTATTATTTTTTGAACATTAAAAAATTATATCATCGAAAGCTTAGAGAAAAGTTAGCATTTCAAAACCTTTTGCTTTGTTACTATGAATTAATCTTTTGTTTTAAAAAAGTCACTTTATTAGATCCTTACAAAATATAATTTATCTTAAAACAACAGAATTATTTTTTTTTTAGGTTTTTCGTTATTTTCAAGTAATCTTCACTGAAACCAATCATAATTTTATCCCCACTTTTTTTTTCCAGTACTCCAAAACAGATTATATTTCATTTCTTTCAAAATATAGTAACCAATAATGGGAACAAAATAATACATGGGAAGATTAAACTGTTTTCAATAAAAAGCCCAACTTTGGAGTACCATTTTAAACTTTAAGAATTCTCATTGTTAAAACACTGTATATATATATATATATTTTCTAATTGATATCTTTATTTTTCAGAAATTTAGAACCATAAAAAGTTTCTATTTAGAAAATTTCAATTATTCTAGAGCGGATTAGATATTAGTCTACTCATTAAAAACTTCAGCACTGTTAATTGCAAAATAAAAAGATCAAAATTTTCATTCAGATTTTTAAAAAATGATACACTTTTCAAGAATTAAAATCAATCATCAAAGACTCCAATTCTAAAAGAGGAAATTAATAATTTAATCTGATTTTAGACAATTAAAAAAATTTAAAGTTTCAATGACTAATTAAAATATTTTTTTTTGGAAAGCTTAATTAAAATATTGTTCAATTAATTAAGCAATAAATAGTACAGTTGTTAAAAAAAGTTGTTCCAAACCAAAAAGTGGGCACTTTTTTTTTTTTTTTTTTGAAAAATAGAAATTTAAGGACATCTACACCTAAGAAATTCACAACAGACAAAACAAATGCCAACCATTTATTATTTTTTAAAGCATACAATCTGGCATTCAGGAATTAAAATAGTTTTTTTTTTATGCTTTTCAATAAAAAAAAACTATATGACTTTTATCAAACTTTGAACCCTTTCAAACTTTCAAACATTCCCAGCCAATTAATAAAACTATTAAGACATTAAAAGGCGAAAATTAAACTCAATTCCAAAAAATGGGACATAAAAAAAAATTACATTAATAAAAATATACCCCAAAATACATTATACTTAAACATTAAAATAATAAAAGACCCGAAAATATTTAATTAATACTATTTATATATTTAAAAGTAAATTTAAAATTCAATTCGAAAAAGAAAAAAAAAAAATAAAAAAAAGTGTGCCCCTATTTTTGGAACACGGTTACCCAAAAATCCATTTTTATTGAGAGAAAAATTAATAAAAACTATTAATAGATTCAGCTTGTCTTTTGATAACTAAATCTATCCTTTTAAATATAGAGTTTACTAATTTTCTTAGGTTTCCCAACTCAAAGTATTTCATACATTAGTGAAAATTTTAAAAATTCTTCTTCTTTTTTTGGTTTCAATTTTTCAGTTTAGTATCCATAAACTACCAATTGGATTTAAATCTGTGGAATTGGGGGTCAAGGGTCCAGAACATTACATCCACAGTTTAAGTAAGTTTGAGTTTTTTTTTGAAGTATGTGGACAAGCTCCATCCTTTTGGACAATCCATTTCAACTCACCATATTCTGAATTAGCGAGTTGAATTACATTTGATTTTTTTGATAATATCATTAATAATACATTCAGTATTCACACTTCCATTAATGATAATAAGGTCTGTTTGTAGGCAATGTGCTCTAGCACCCCATATCATGATTTTTTTTCAAAAAAATTTTTCTCGATAAAAAAAGAATCTTTTTTCTTTTTGCGAGAAAAAAAAAAAATTTTTTTTGTGATCAGAATGAAATCTTTTAAATTTCATTTTAAAGTGATTTTGAGATTTTCGAAAAGTTTTGAAAAAAAAAAAGAATCCAAAAAAAATCAAAAAAATTATTGAAAATCAAAAATCAAAAAATAATGAAAAAAAAATGATAAATAATTAACTTTAAAATTATTTACATTGATTGTTAATATCTAATGTTTCTATTTAAGAGTCAAATATCACTTTTCTTAGAATTAAATTGATTTTGAAGGTGTACCCCAATTCTGGGAATTGATTTTATTCAAAAACAATAGTTTTTTTTGTAATGTTTTCTTTTTTATATTTTCTTCTTGTTAAAAAGATCGAAAAAGTGTTTTAAAACACAGATACGATACGAAACCCTAATTCAAACTTTATACTAGTTGTTGCTTAATTAATTGAACAATATTTTTATTCACCTTTCCAAAAAAAAATCTAATAAATCATGTAAACTTTACATTTTTTTATTGACTAAACTCAGCTTGTATTATTAATTTCTTCTTTTAGAATTGGAGTCTTTGATGATTGATTTTAATTCTTGAAAATTGTTTGATTTTTTAGAAATCAGAATGAAAATTTTGATCTTTTTTTTTTTTTTTTGCAATTGACAGTAATACACTTGAATTAACTTTTCGAAAAAAAAAAAAAAACAACCCATTTATTTAATTGTTGAAGAAATACAAAATTAGAATTAAGAAATATTCGATATTTGGAATGAATTCAATTGTTTATAATTTATAATACTAAAATAACAAAAAATAAATAATTATCAATACTAATGAATTATCTCTACGTTAAAAATTTTCAAGAGGGAAGGTAAAACAAAAAAATACATTGATAATTGTTTTTAATTTCTATTAAAAATTATCAATTGATCGAATGATTAGATATCAACAACTATTTTTATTAGAGTTTATATATTTGGAATAACCAGACTTTAACTTTATACCAATTTTTCAAAAAAGCCATTTTGATCCAATAAAATAAAGTTTGTAATACAAAAAATAAAATGTAAACAAACACTATAAAATGAAAAAATGATTTCCATATTTTAGAAAAATCAAAATTATTTGCAATTTTCTGAAATCAGATTATTGTGATTCATTTTACTGTTTTAACTGTGTCGAATATTTTGAATTTTAATTAAGTTTATATGTCAAATTTCAAAATTAGGAGCAAACTTTTTTATAATTATTTTTTCTTTTTTCATTTGACTTTCAAAAAATACAATGATTATACAACATTTTTATTTATTAATCTATATTGGCTATTTTCTGTAAAAATTTTAGTAAAATACCTTATTATTCAAAAAAAAAAACACAATTAAACTAATTTTTTTTCTGATGAAAAATCTACCCCTATTTTTGGAATTAAGCTTATATTAGATATTCATTTCACTTGGTATTTCGTAAAGATTTATTACATATGCAATCAAATTGAATTGTTTTATAATAAAAAAAATAGCATACTTAATGGTAACCGTTCAGTTTTTTTTCTTTTAGGACAATGATTGTGCTCTAGGGTGTATTTCTGAGAACTTGGTCTATAGTATTAATTTTTGAAAATAAGAAAAATATATAAACAAAAACAAAATTTGTGAAAAAAAATTTTTTTTTTGTTTCTTCAATAAAAGATTATAACCCCTTAAACTATATACAAATGTTTGTTATTAGTTCTTAATCTAAAAAATAATTGGTTACCCATGCCCTTGTGGGGTTAGATATGGTAAATCAATTATTAGATTTTTTTTATTTTAAAAAATTTTTTATAAGATATCTCTGACGTAATCCCCCTAATAATTTTTTTATAAAAATTTCATTAAAATAAAAGTATTTTGAACGAGTTTCATAATAATTATAGAGAGATTAACCCCAAAAGAATCATTTTTAAATTCTACATTTAATGTTTTTTTCTCGAAATATATCATTCATTTTTACTAGTAGATGACAATTTGAAAATTAGATACATTGTCACAAAAATATGACCAATAATATACTAAATACTACAATTTCAATCAATTTACAAATAACTTATACATTTCTTAATAAAATTGTTTACATTCCATATTTTTTTATTTTTAATTTAAAATATGAACTTTTTTTAATTAAAACTTGATAAAAAAAAATCTAGATATCTGTTGGACTGGATGATTATCATCCAATAAATTGAAGTTATTAAATTAAATGAACAAAGATAAAACTTCAGATGAAGATTTTCGTTGAAAAAAAAAAAAATCAACAAATATAATTTACTAAAGTTATAAGAAAGGTAAAGTAAAATTCAAAATTTTTAATCCAGATTAAAGGGTTTAAAGAATCAAAATAATCTAATTTCATTCAAATTGCAAATAATACTTATTTTTTCTAAAATTTGAAAATAATTTTTTCATCTTTTAGTTTTTTGTTTTCATTTAATTTTTTGAATGACACAACTTGTTACTTTTGATCAAAAAATTTTTCGAAAAAGTTGATATTATGTTAAAGTTGAGTTGTTCGAAATCCAAGAATCCAAATAAAACCAGTCAATGGTATCTATCCTTTGATGGATCAACATTCCTAATAGAATTCCAACAAATTTAAAGAAGCCGATCAATGCTTTTTTTTGTTTTGCCCATCTCTAAAATTTACAACACATCCATAGTTTACCGAGTATTGATAATTATTTATTTTTTTGTTTTGTGGGTATTGTGATTTATATCCAAATGTTAACATTTCAATTAATAAATGGTTCGAATTTAGTATTTCTCCGAGAATTGATTAAATAAAATTTTTTCTTCACAAATCAAATTTTGGTCTATTAAAAATTTTGAATTAGTGTTTATTTTTTTAAAGATAACATATTTTTTGTTTCAATTTCAAATGATTATTTTTCCAATAGAATCCATTTTACCTATGAAATTATCTAGAGAGCTTTTTTTTTAATCCTATTTTTTAATCTTTTATCTTTAATATCCCTAAAAAAAAAAAAAAATGTAAAAGAATTAAAAGTACAATAGTTTCCCACCCAACGATTCTATCATTGCTATGAATTAATGAACAATCTAAAAAAACAAACCATATATTAATTTGAGTTTTAAAAGATTCTAGAGACTATACTTAGAAAATAATTACTAGAAAAAATATCTACTGTTAAAATCATATTAAACTTATCAAAATTTATCTCAAAATACAATTACTTAAAATCCATAAAAGTCCTAAAAATATCATTTCAAAACTGGGTTTGTGAAGAAGTTTGGATTTTTACATCACACAGTTCTTTAAATATTTCTGAACTTGAAATAAAAAATTTCATTTATTAATTGGACTATGACAGTAAATTTCAAAAAAAAAATGAAAATTCTGTAAGTGGAACAACTAAGTTTTCATTAAAAAATTGGTTTCAAAATGAAAAAAAACCATTTAAAAATTAAATAATCATTACTCCAAATATTTTATAATTTTGAATAGGTTATACACCACTGTCGACATTTAACACTCTTATTGAAAAAAAAAAACAATTTTTTTAACAAATTCTAAAAAAAGAATATATATATATATATATATATATCACAACATAATATTGGTGTTATCATCTTATTTACTTCACCTTGATTAGGGGATTGATCTAGGTTTTTTTGAAAAATAAAAAAATTACAAAAAAAGTCGATTCTCAACATTTATTACTTTTCAAATATTCTATTGATTTGTAATTGGCTTAGAATTGATGAAAATCCAATACACTTTTATTAAATAGACATTTTAGTCAAAGATTTTTTCATGATATGCAAAAAAAAAATATTCTCACAAAATAGAAATCTTTTGATTCTTTTGTTTTATTGTTATCGAAGAAATAATTTCCTATCAAGTTTGGATTTTTTTTTATAGATTTAAAATATTTGTTTTGTTTTTAAGTCATATCATTCATAAATTGGTATTAAAAACCAATAGGGGATGCTAATAATAATTTAACCACATGACCCAGTGTATTTTGTAATATTCAAAAGTATATTTCCAAAAAAAAAATTAAACACATTTGTAATAACAAAATGATCTACCATCAAATTCAACAAAAAAATGAACAATATGATAAGTTTCCAAATCATTTTTTTAAACAATAAAACACATTTATTTCGTTATTTTTTCTTAAGGAATTTTTAACAAGATTAAACATCCATGGAAAAAAAATCTTATAAGATCAAAAAGAAAAAAATAAATTTATTTATAAGGAACGAATAACTACCTATTTCATGATCAAAAAGAAAAAAATAACTAACAATCTTTAAATCTAAAAATGATCATATAAAATTGAGATCAGAAACTTTTATATCATTTCTTTTCAAGTTAATATCTTCCAAACAAATTGAATTATTATGTGGAATCAATTTATGATAAATAACAATTTTAGAGATTAAATAACAATATATATTGGGATTAGGTTTAATCAGGATACTTTTAAAATAAATTTGCCTTACTTTGTTAAGAAATAGTTTAGTTGTTTTTGTTAATGAAAATATGATATTTTTCGCTTATCTTGTATTTTTTTAAAAAAAATGATTAAAACATTTTGTAAAGAAGAATGTAATAATATTAAAAAAAACATAATATTTATTTTGAGATAAATAAAAATAAAATAAAAATCTAAGAAAAAAAATAAAAAACAAAGTAGAACAATATTAAAAACAAAAAACATTTAAAAAAAATTGACAATCAAAAAATTCAAATATATAAAAATGTGTTGGGTAATTTGAAGAAAAAAAAAAAATAAGAGAATATCATATAGTATAATATAGTATAGTATAATATAAGATAAGATAATAGAAATAAAATCTATTAATTTATTGAAAATTAAACAAATAAATTAAGAATGCTTGAAAAGAAATATATATTTAAAATCAAATCCTAAATCTAATTTATAAATATCTCTTATCAATACGATAAAAAAAATTAAAATAATATAAAATAAAAAATAAAAAAAAAAAAAAAAAACAATCAAACAGCATGGAATTATTAGAACAATTATTAATTACTTAAATCTACCAAATTTATATTTTTTTAAGACCTTACCTAACAATTCTAACCAAGGAATTAATTCTGTGAGATAACCATTTTTGTCCTCTCTATCGCCCAGCCCGATACTGATTACTTCCTTGGCACCGAGTTCGATTAATTTCTGATTCAATCGTTTTGCGCTATTATTGAATCTAGTATATTGCTTTGACCCTAACCCAAAAACGGCAACTTTTAAGTTTTTTAAAGAGTTTGGAGGCAATGATTTTAATTTTTTCCAAAACTTTGAAGCATTTTCGGGGAAATTTCCATCCCAAAAAGTGGATGTAACAAATACCACCAATCTTTCCAATTGTAAATTAATTGGAGGGCCAAATTCATTCATTTCCATTAATCTAATTTTATGCTTTTGTGAATCAGCATAATGAGAGATCTTTATTGCCGCCTTTTCAGCCGTGCCGGTTTGTGAGCCATAGAGTATCAAAAAGGAATTCTTTATGGTAAATTCTAAATCTGATTTCGATCTTGGTATTTTGGTTAGTTTTTTATTTAAAAGAAATTTGTTTCTGTTTTTGCTTTTATTTTTGATTTTTTCCATTTTTTTATGATTACTTTTTATTATTTGTTTTTGATAGCTTGTATGCAAATATTTTCGACTTAATTTTGAATTCGGCGTTTTAAAAATATTTTTATATAAGGTTTGGATCACAGGATTATCATGCGCGGTTTTGATTTTCATCGTTTTTTCTCTTTTGTATAAGGATTTTTTCCTAATGGGCACAATATTTAATTCTGATCGTGGTTGCCCACCCCCGCCAATGCACCCACCTGGGCAGGCCATTACTTCAATGAAATGTGCTTTATAATTCCCCTTTTTAATTTGCTTTAACAATTTTTGGATTGTTTTGCCACCAGAAACCGCGGCTATTTTGATGGTTAATTTATCATTAATTTGAACAGTTGTTTCTTTAATATTTATATTTTTTCTTAATGGCTTTGAAAATGACTCATCTAATTTTATATTGTTTAAAATTTTTGTTTTATGATTTATAATTTTGTTGGATTTATGATTTATATTTTTATCTTTATTCCCATTCTCATTACCATTCCCATTCCCATTACCATTCACCCGCCCATTTTTCGATTTCTTCAATTTTTTCGATTTTTTCTGATCAGTATTTAAGTTAATAGTTCTCTCAGTTTTCTTGAAAGTTCCATTATTATAAATACTAAAGGCAGTTTTGATAGCAGATTCCATAACCCCGCCCGACGAAGAAAATAATGAACCTGATGAACTTGAAACTGAAAAGGGCTTATCAAATGAACGCTCTGTTAGTTCAGAAAAAATATTTTTTTGTCTATTAATCAATCTCCCGATTTCTCGAACAGTTAAACTCAAATCGATATCTTTCACTCCCGTCTCAGGGTTTATAAATTCCTCTCTTAATAATTCTTGCTTTTTGGAAGTGCACGGAACAATAGTGACACAAAAGATATCCTTTGGCTTTTTTCTTACAGTTTTTGAATAAATGTTTTTAATAACCGATCCAAACATCTGTTGTGGTGATCGGCAAGTAGATATATTTGGAATAAATTCCGGGAATTTCTTTTCAACCAAATTGATCCAGGATGGACAGCAGGAAGTAAACATTGGGAATTTGCTTTTTGGATCGGTTAATCTTTCAACTAATTCATTAGCTTCTTCGACAATAGTTAAATCCGCAAAAAATTGTAAATCAAATATTTTATGAAACCCTAATAACTTTAATAAATGCACACATTGCCCAGTTGTTAATTCTCCTGGTTCTTGTCCAAATAATTCTGACATACTAATTCTCGCAGATGGCGCTAACGCAACCACAATTAATTTTTTATTTTCTTCTAAAATTTTGATAAATTTTTTTGTTTGATCAATTTCTTGTAAGGCGCCAGATGGGCAATATAACGTACATTGCCCACACGCTATACATTCACTATCTTTTAAAAAGGTATTGCGAGTATTGATAGAAGATATTAATTTGTCAGAATTTGTTGATTTATATCCAAAAATATCTAATCCTGTTTTATATATTTATTTATGAATATGTTTATGAGTATTAATATTAATTATTTTATAAAGTTATTTTTGTAAAAGTGAATTTTAAAAAAGAAAAAAAAAAAAAACAATTATATAAGTGAGATAATGATTATGGTTGGGTTAAATTTTGATATAATTTACAAACCTTGCAATCCTTTACATACTCTAAGGCAACGGGTACAATCAATACATTGGGACATATTTACAGAAATTGCATTATTTGATTCATCTTTAAACCTTTTTTTAGTTTTTTCAATTAATTTATCTAAAGAAGTTAATTCTTGGTATATTCCAAGAGATTGATTTTTTGATTTATAATTATTATCATCATCATCATCATTTTTTTCATTTTCATAATCTTTGTCATCATCATCATCATCATTATTATTATTATTATTTTTTTTTTTATTTTTTTTGTTTAAATTTAGAATATTATTGATTGGTGAATTAAAAATATTATTAATCAAGGAACGGTGGGTTTGTTTTAATTTTAGATTTGCAATTGAATCCATCAATTGATCCCTAATCTGAGGTGAATCCGTTCGAATATTCATACCATCCCATACTTCTGTAGCACAAGCGCAAGCGCTTTTAAATTCACCAGTGGTATTTGATTCAATTTCAACAACACAACATTTACAGGAACCAACCGGACCCAAAACGGGATGATAGCAAAGCGATGGGATCTCATATTTGTTTTTTCTGCATGCCTGTAAAACATTCCAGTGGGATTTAACTTTAAATTCCTTATCATCTATAATGATTTTGACATATTCCTTTTCTTTAAATTTTGATCCTAATTCAAAATCTTGATTTCTGCTAAATTCTAATGCTTGCTTTTCCTTTTGAAAAATAATTTTTCGGTTATCTTCCGATCGTTCTCGAATGGCAGCGCTTGAGGGCCATCGTAGAATTCTTTTTTCTTCTGCACAGGAAATTGTCATTTGATCATTTGGTATTTGAATCGAAATTACTGTACTTGAATGGCCTTTGAGAATAGCTCGGCATTTATGATTCTTTAAGGACCAAACCCTAATCAGCCCATCATTCGATCCAGAATATAATAGATCTTCAAAAATTCTTAATGACCTGACTTTGCCACGGTGACCAGTCAAAAATAATGGATTTTTTTTTGGTTTTGCTAAATTAAAGACACCAATAGTTGAATCCCAGGATCCGGTATATAAGAATTTTTTATAGATCTCTAATCTGCCGATAGCATATTTATGTCCATTCAAGATTTGAACACATTCTCGAGTTCTTGGATCCCAGATCCTGACAGTTTTATCTTGCGATCCTGTATAAATTAAATTTGATTCCTTATCATATTTCATTGTTAAAATCCAATCCTTATGTCCAACAAACTTATGCTCTATTTGTCCAGTCTATTTAAATTTTGAATTGTTTTTTTTTTTTTTTTTTTTCATATTTTTGTTTGTTATTATTATTTTTTTTTTTTTTTTTTTTTTTTTCATTATTATTATTTTTATTTGTTTTGAATAATTTGATACATCTTGTGGAGGTATTTTTAAAATAAAAACCACGGTCCCCAAATTTTAATTGTTATTATTTTAATTGTACTTTTCCGTTTATGTGATAATTCTATACTTTTAAAGGGAGATTTTTAAAGTTATCTTTCTAAAAATTTAATTTTTGTGTTATTTGAGAAGAATATTTTGATATCTGAGAAGTGTTTGAAGAATTCTATCAATAAAAAAAAATAAGATGAGTTCATAAAGAAAGTGTTCCAAATTCTATTAATAAATAAGCTATTTTCCAATAATTTTAGCTCCTTAATAAATTGAGAAATGTTATTCCAAATTTTTATCTCTTATTTTTTTTTATATAGTAATAAACAAAATAAAATTAAAGACCGCGAGTATCAATAGTAATAAGTATTCTCAAGACAATATTTTCTTATTTTAAAAAACACGATTAAAAAATGGGAAATTTTTGGAAAAAAAATATGTTTGTTTTTTCATTTTAAAATGGGTTGTAATGATTTGGAAAAGAGTTTATAACCTGAAAGTGTAATATTATGATTTTTTGAAGGTAAAAATTATTCAGTTTTTTTAATACAGTAATATACATTATTTCATTTGTTATATTAGATTTAAATCCATTCCCAAATGATATTTTTGTTGATGATCGTTTTGGAAATAAAATTGAATTTGAATAATAATTCGGAATTTATTTCACTTTGAACATGTATTAATTTAACACATTTTATTTTTATAATCTATTAATTATTTATTTAAAATTTTTGTTGTTTATTTTGGTTATTTTATTATAGCCTGTTATTTGTTGTCTTTTATTGTTTTCAATTGTTGAAATTTTAAAATATTTTTTTTCAGTTCAATAATAAGATGACTTTATTTAAAGATTTGAATTGGTAGTTGATTAAAATCTTTTTAACTTTATTTCTTACAATCTTTTTTCTTTTTGAAAAAGTAAATAAAATAGGGATTATCATCAATATTAGATTTTTAATTACAAATTGAAAATTTAATGATTAAATTATCTTTTCGCGATATGTGGATTATCGAAAATTTTTTGTTTTTTTGTAATTATTTGTAATTTCCAAAAATTTTAAAAAATCGTGATAATCTACAAATTTATAGATTTTCATATATATATATATATTAATAGAGTCTAAATAAGTTTTAATTTAACGATGAAGGTATACCTAATGGATTTGTTATGTATAATAAAAAAAATATTTTCTGTTATTAATGTTTGTTTTCATGATCGTGATCCAGTATTTACATATTATTAAAATATTTTTTTTTTCAACTGTTTATTTTTTCAAAATCATTTTTTATCTAACCTCATGATTTTTTTTTTTGGAGCGATAATGGTTGAAGAAGAATTATAGTGATATTGTGCAAAGATTGCAGTTCTTCAAAAAGTATGAACCCTATCACAGAATTTTTTTACATATTAGTTTTTTATAGACCTATTTTAAAAAAAATAGTGATTTTTTTTTTTTTTTAAACGTTTCGTTTGCTTATCTATTCTCTTCTTACTTGAAATTAGTTTTCGATATTTTTTCTAAAGTTTTAAAAAAACAAAAATTAAAATCAATATCTTTTTCTCAATTGAAAATTTCCTCTTTTTAGTCCTTTTCTAAATAAGTGAGGTGTTGTTTGTTTGTGTATGTAAAACTAGATGAATATTGTTGACATTAGAAATAGGAAGAAAGAGAAAAAGAGAAAAAGAGAATTAAAGATTTATTTTCGAAATTTACTAATAATTATACAAATAAAATTTTACTAACAATTATGTTATTTTTGGTACCAATTTCCAATTTGACAGTTGAAAACAAATTTTACATTTAAAAAAAACATTATTTGAATTTTTTTTGTCTTATCATGGGTTTTATAGAAGTGAGATAAAAAATAAATGAAAATTAGTGGGTTTTTTAAAGAATTTTTTTTCCCAAATTATTTAATTTTTTCTATTTTAACAGCCTTTTAAAATTAAAAAATTATGCTTTCAAATGCTTCAAAGAACACAGTTCTTCCAAATGTTGTTTGTAATTTAACAAAGTAATTAGTAAATATTTACCACAAACTTTCCGAAATCCAATAATTTCACTATAAATAAATACTACACTTCAATATGAACTCTGTAATTTTTTTCTTTTTATAATAAAACAAATAAATAAAAACCAAAAAAAAAAATCTTTTTTTGGTCAAAAGAATTTATTTTTTATCGTAGAATAGTAGATCATAATTACTGTAGCCAACATATTGTTGACCTTTGTTATCTATATTATGAATTCGTTAGGTGATTCAATCCTTAATATTAACAAATTGACTTTTAAAGTTAGTAAACATTAAAAAAATAAATAAATAGTAATGAGTGCTTTATTATTTGGATTTTGTAATAAAAAAAATAAAATTAAATATTAATTTTGTGATTTGGCAAATCATTTTCAGAAATAATAGTTAAAATTTTTGAAAACTATTTTATTAGTATTATTTTTCTCAAGTAAAAATATTTAAAAAAATATCAAAAATGATGCTATATTTTTCAGATCTACATCACTTGATATGTTTGATATTTGGCTGAACTCGCAATAAGCTCGTTTTATACCCCGAAAAAATATTTTCATGAATTTCTCTAATATAAAATAAAAAAATTAAGTGAAAGTAATAATAAAAAAAAATAAATAAATAATAATGTTATTTACTATTAAATCCCATGAAACTAATGTTTTATCAAACGAGGTTGAATATAATGTTTCGGATTTTGGTTCAAGATGAACTTGGCTGATATAATCGTCGTGCCCTTCAAATTTCTGTTTTATTGTACCATCTTTTTTTTTTTTTAAAGAAATAAAATACATAAATTTTAGATAAATTAATAAATAAAAATTGGATAAATTAAATATTTTTATGTCAAAAATCAAAACATAAACTCCAATTCAAAATTTTTAACATCAAAATCCAATTATAAAAAAAAAAATCTTATTTAATAGATTCGAGAAGAAAAAACTAAATTAGAACCATACATTAATTGAAATGTTAAAAATTATTTATAACTTATAATACCCATAAAAAAGAAAAATAAATAATTATCAATACAAATAAATAATAACGTGTGTTAAAAATTTTGAAGAGAGCGAACAAAAAAAAAATGTATTGGTAAATTTGTTAAGGGTTAGATGAAACCTCATAGTATCTGTTAAAGAGAAAATTTTGGAGTGACTAAATTTGAGACTTCATATCCAAAGAGTATCTAAACAGATACAGTTATCAGAAGTATTTGAATCTTAATTTAGTTTTCTAAAAAAAAAAAAAAAAAAGAAAAGAAAGAATAAAAAATGAAGAATTGGGGAAAAAATGATAGAAAGAAAAGAATGAAGAGTGGAAAAAATTAAGAGGTTTAAAATAATTGTTGTGAGAGACCTGAAATTTTCTGGTTTAAATGAATTTATTGATAGGTTTTATTTTGTCTTTAGCTCCTTTTTCCTAATTGCGTGTTGAGTCAAAAAAAAATTTATTGATAAATTTATTGAAATTTCACTAACAATTATTGATCGATCAAATTGTTAGATACCATCAACTAATTTTATTTGAATTCTTCTATATAAAAAGAACTCAACTTTAACATTAATATTAATCGTTTTAAAAAATAATTCGATCGAACAGAAACAGGTTACGTAATTCAAAAAATGAAATGCAAATAAAAAAACAAAAGATGAAAAAATGATTTTCCTATTTTTACAAAAATCAAAAAGTATTTCCAATTTGAATGAAATTGTATTATTGTGGTTGTTTGAAACATTTTAAGCTGTGTTAAAATTTTTGAATTTTAGTTTATATGTATACAATTGTTTATTAAATATATCCCTGTAAAAAAAAAAATAATAATAATTCATAAATTGTCGAAATCAATAATAATATCGAATTCAACAAAAAATCTAAAATTCAAAAAGGGTCATTAAATTCATTTTTTGTTTACTTTCTTTGAATTTATTTTTAATAAGGTTTAATAAATTTTTATAAATATTAAATTGAAAATGTTCAAAAAATTAAGATAAATTTTTATGTGTTCAAATTATTTTATTTTCATCATTTTACAATTATTATTAATAAAGTTAATTTTAAGTTCAATAACTAATACCCGAAATTAATTTTTTAGATTTTTATTGAAATATCGAATAAAAAAAGAGAATAAAATATTTAGACAGCAGAAATGGAAACAAAAATGAAATTGGCTATTTTCACAAGAAGATGATGGTTTGAAAATCAGCCATATTCTCAGAGTATTTGTTACTAATATTATTTGAAAAAAAATCGATACCCTAAGGACAAAATTATACTCTTAATAAAAGATTTTTTTTAAGCTTTAGTTTTCTATTTCACTTTTAAATATGAACTTTTTTAAAAAAAAAAACTATAAAGTTGTTGGGTTGGAAGGGTCACTTTCAATGATTTAAGAACTCGAACCAAAAGAGATAAGTCTACGGTTGAGTGATGTTTTTTTCAATTCACAAAAAACATTGTCATAAATACAAGTTATTAAATGCAGAGAAAGTATGATAACTCAATAACACATTTTTTGGTTTCAATTTTCAAACATTATTCTTCAAAATTTAAACCAACTTTTAAATGGAAATTTCAGACTTTTTATTTTCAGAATGATATTTTTTTTTTCATGTTTATTTTTTAATTTATCTGAAAACCAACTAAAAATAAAAGAAAGACAAAGTTTATATTATTTTTTCCCTTTCTTCTCATTATTATTGTTTAATATTTGAAAACAATCAATAAAAATAACGAAATTGAATGCTGATTCGATTTTCAAAAGAGTAATAGTACTATATGAATGAAATGATTTAGTAAACCAAAATCCAAAGATTAACAATTGGATAATCATGAATAGCAAATATTTTTTTTGAGTTGATACTGACAATCTAACTCTATGTGACACAAGCAGTTATTATTTATTAAACGGTCCTTTTTATAGCAATTCAAAAAAAAAAAAAATGTAATAATTGGCTTTGTGTTGGAACTGTCTTCTTGTTTGGTTCTAAAAATAAAATAACAATGAATATTGGTAAATGTTGCTTCAGGGAATATTCATTTTTTCAAAAAAGAAATCATAGCACAGGCATCATTTTTTGAATGTTTTTGTTTTCTTAATAGCATAATGACTCTATTTTCTCAAAAAATCATGGGTTTACTTTGATAGGCTTTTGTGATTTCTGTGGTTTATGTGACTTATTTTATGAAAAATTCATTTTTAATTGTGATTTTTTTTTTGTAATAAAAACATCTTTTTAGGGTCTCTGAAATATTCCCGAAAATACCCGAAAATTTTTTAACCACTAAAAAACACCTTTTTTAACAGCCTCAAAGAAACTCTCGTACCGATACACTCAGTTTAATGGTAAAACAACAATTTTTTGACAAAATATTTTTTTTTGAATTCTCTTCCTTAAACCCTTTGAAGAGTTTTTGGTACCTTTTGAGTTATTTGATATTTGGTTTTGTATGCAAGTATAAGTGTATGTTTTTGGTTTGGTATGGGTTGTGCTGGATTAGGTAGGGTGTGTTTGGCTGTTTTGGGTTAGATTAAGCCAATTTCTCTTATGGGATGGAAAGTTAAATCGGGTTTGGCTTGGGTAGGGTGGGATACGTGTGTTTGCGGTTGGATATTACTCGGCTATTTTTCGATTGTCATTTGTGATGAAAAAAATATTAGTTATGATACACAATTAGAAATTGTCTTTACAAAATCATTTTCTCTCATTTGTTAATGCCATTTAGCAATGATCAGAAATGTTATAGGAATTCAGGATACCAATTCCTTTCACACAAAATGGGTTGAATACTATTCCCCAAAATTTACAATTTTTCGAATGTTATATTTTTCAGCCAAAAAAAAAAATGTTTCTTCAATAAAATTACAATTATACAATTAAACTGGGTGTATTGGTACGAGAGTTTCTTATAGGTTGTTAAAAAAGGTGTTTTTTAGTGGTTGAAAAATTTTCGGGTATTTTCGGGAATATTTCATAGATCCTCTTTTTAGGTTTCAAAAAAATAAAATGAAAAAAAAATTGAGCACAATTCAATTGAAATGTCTCATACAAAATTTCACAAGTTCTTGAAGAAAATTAAAATTGTCGATAATAAGATTTTTTAATAATAAAAGTATTAATTTTCGAAGAAATTGCACAAAATGAATTTTCTTAATTGTAATTTGGATAATCAAATTTTTTTTGTTTTAAGGGACTAATCCCGAATAAATTTTTTTACCTAAATTTAATAGAGATTGAGAAAATTTTTTGTCAATTACTTAGATTTGAAAACCCCTGTTTGTTTTCAATTTTAAACATATTTTTAGTTAAGGAATCCTTATTTGAAATTGGTCAAAAAAAAAATAATAGAGAATAGTCCTCTAATTGAATTTTTAAAAAAAAAAAAAAAAAAAAAAAAAAAAAAAAAAAGAGTCTGAATATTTTAACTATGGAGAGAGATGAATTATGCGATAAAATTCAAAAAGATCAAATACCCACATCCTATTTTCAATAACAGAAATAAAAAAAAGCAATTATTGTGGAAAAAAAAATAAAACAACTCGGGTTGGAATGTTGGTATCTCCCAAAAGAGGATTTTTTTTTATGAAAAACTCGATTTTGGAGATACTGTTATTTTCTAATTAATAAATGAAAATTTTTATTTCAATTCCCAAAATGAATATTAATTATTACTGCTACAATCAAATTAGCAGAGTAAAAATTTTGTCTCAGAGTTAACTAAGGAAATTTAGTTTATTGTCTAAAAAAATCATTTCTAAAAGATGTTGTAAAGATCTAAGGATTTTCTTCAACTTATAAACTAGAAAAATATTTTGGAATATGAACTAAAAATTTTCATATTTTAATTGGAAAATAATAGTATTTATATCTCAACTTGTATTTGTTTGATCCAAAATTACTCTTTCAAAACGTAAAAAAAGGGTTTTTATTAAGGTAAAAAAGGAATTTTGAAACCAAAAACAACTTTTTGGGAATTGTAAATCAAATGATCATCAATTATCATTTTGTTATCAGTTAATTTAAATCCAATGGTTAGAATCAGACAAAAAAGCTGTTTGCCTCTAAATCAATCAGAAATGAATTTTTTTTTCAGTATTTTTTTCTAGACTTTTTAAAACCAAAAGATCCATGAAACGAGGAACTGTATTTAAAGTTGTATTCTTGTTTGGGTATTTATTTTCAAATTTATTCATCCAACAAATCCAGAAGTGCAATTTTTTTCTGATATTTGAAAAAATTGTGATAAAGTGCGAATAAAAAAAAACTCGTTATTTTTGATGAAGGTTTTGTTGTTTGTTCCAGTGCATTATTTGTCAAGTCAAAAATGGTGGTAAGTGGCTGTGTTTCGATATATGTTAATTTTCGTTGGAACAGAGAACTAATCGAAATTCTGTTTTTATTTTGAAAAGATTTTTATTCAAACAGTTTGTTGAAAAATAAACCACACAAAATTTTCAGTCTTCTTCCAAAAAAAAAAAAAAAAATTCAAAGATTTGAAGGAATCATTAAATTCCTAACTTTAAAAGGGAAACCTAATTTTGTGTCTGAAAAAGTTTTACTTTGACTTGGATCTTGGAAATATTTTTTTTCGAAAAGAAGACTGAAAATTTTGTTTGGTTTATTTTTCAATTTATGGTAATACCAAAACGGAATAAAAACAACTGTTTGTTGCTGAATAAAAAAAATATAAAAAGTAAAAAAAAGAAAAACAAAAAATTAAAAAATTTGAAAAAAAAAAAAAAAAAAAAATCATTTACCGTTTGTATCCCAAGAAATAATCGAAGTATCAGAAGAAGCAGAAAACAACCCAAAATGTTTGTCAACAAAAAAGGTTGTTATTCTTTGTGTGTGCCCCCGAAAGGTTAATTTAAGCTCGTCATTACTCGTTTTCCAGCTTTTCAAAATGCCTGCCGAATCACAGGAGTATAGAATCCCGTCGTATTGCCGAATCGAGGTGATTGATCCTTCATGGCCGATCAATTGCGAATTACAATACCCTGTTTCAAGAGACCAGATCCTGATAGTTTTGTCATTCGATCCAGAATAACATCTCGTAGAATCGGTAGTGATGGTGTTGACAGATTGGGTGTGCCCTTTTAAAACAAGCAAAGGTGAAAGAACTTGTTTCTGATCAGGGGATTATTTTGGTAACACAACATTTATTTGTTTGTTTGTTTTTATTTTATTGAAGCAAACAAAATCAACAAATGAGAACATTAAAAGGAAACTCAGCTTTTAAAACAACAAACACCAAATACTTACTTTTTTAATTTTGGACATTCAGCAATTTACTTTGATTGTGATATATTTGTTTCTTTTTGTACTGGTTTTTTGAAGTATCAAAATTTGACAAAATTATCAAAATGCAAAAAAATAAAAATCTTATACAACTGGAAATTAAAGTAGTCTTTTGCTGAAATGATTTTGCTGTGCCATTGCTGATTACTCATAACAAAATTGTTTTGCAATTTTAATTTTCTCTCTGTACTTTCACTTCAATTCGACAAAAGCATCAAAATTTTTACAAAAAATTTGTGTGAATTATTTTTTTTTGTAAAAGTGTTTTAAACTTATGCTTTTTAACAAAAACATTTTTTATCATCTGAGACACAGACCTTTTCAATTAATCCACAGGATTGAATTGTTTAGGGTGTTATTTACTCAACAAATTCTTCAGACACATTACAAATGCAACCCTTTGAGATTTTGATTATGAAGAATCTGATCTTTTCCGGGCAAATTAAAATTATACAGTATGGTAAAATAATTGGTACACTAAGATTTTAATTGGGACTGGTTTTGTGTAAGACACAGTTTTTGAACCGGATCATTTTTTCAAAACCAAGACAGGTTTTATTTGGTTCTTTGACTTTTATTTGGGACAGTTTTTTTGAGAGACATTTTTTAGTGTCCCTTTCATTATAATTGGGACATTTTTTTTTGAGAGACAAGGCTTTTAAATTTGGACACTTTACTCTAACCAGTTACAAAATTTCACAATGCCTTTAGTTTTTATTTTGGAGAGACAAACAACAAATCCAAAAGGATACTTTCAAAATTGAATACAGTACACTCATAATTAATTTAAATTCTTATTCCCAAAACACACTGATTTTCTGAAGAAAACAATTGAAAAAACTCACATCGAAAGATCCCTTTCTTGAACAATTTCAAAAAAAAAGTAAATTATGAAGATTGAAAATTGATGAAAAAAAAAGAAGCTGAGAAACCGAAAAAAAGAAGGTGAACAAAAATAAATCCAAATAAACGATCAAGTTTGTTGAAAAAAAAAAGAATAAAAAGGTTTATTTGAGAAAGATTTTTATAATAATTTAAAAAAGAGATTTGACTTGGTTCTATTGGACTAACACTGGTTTGACATGTTTGGGTATTTAAAAGTTATTTGGTTGTTTGTTGTTGGTTTGACTTCTTGTGCGTTTTGGAACTGGTGTGCTATTTGGTGTTCTGATTTTATGAATGTTTATTATTACCACCACTTTTCGATTTCTTTTTCTTTTTTTGTTGATTTTTTGCTTTTTGTAGTTTTCTTTTCTTCTTCATTTGTTTGCACCCTCTCTTTTTATTAGTATTACTATTGGCACCATTTGAATTTCTTCTTCTACTGGAATTTACTTCTCCTTCATCACTTTCTTTTGAGTTTTTGATTTATTGTTGATAATTTGTTTTAATGAATTAACATCACCAAACAAGATTTTTTTTTCAAAAAAGCCATCAAAAAAAAATTAATTAAAAAAAATGAAGAACGTGTAAAAAAATTGTTTTCAAAATTGAGAGTATGGCTGACGAATCAAATAGAAGAAGAAAAATGTCTGGAAATTATGTAAAATTATCCAAATTTTTTTTCAAATAAAAAAATACAAGTGGTGAAGATCTCTTAAAAACCAACACGATGGGATTCAAAAAATTGACAAATCTAAAATTGTTTGAAAATTCACTTTCAAGATATAAAAAATTGTCCCAGTTTTGAAAACACAACCCAAAATTTTAAAAATGTCCCAATTTAAAAACTTCGTCTCTAAAAAAAATAATGTCCCAGAAAAACCCGTCCCAAGTAAATTCTTGTGTCCCAAGTAAATTACCATACTGTAGTTATTTCGAAAATAGAGTTTTTATTGGTTTTATTTTTTTGATCTACTCTAAAACACCACACTTACTGGACCTTTAAAAATACACAAAAAAGGCGCTATATCCTATTTATTTTTTTTATGTTAGTTATTTAAAAAGGGCTCGAAACAAAAAACACTTTAGTAATTTCCCTCCTTAGCCCATACCACTCTTCGGTACTTCTCTATCTTTATGAACTCTTTACAGAATCCAAAAAAGCATAATTTTTTGTAAAAAGAATCTGTTTTTATCTTTCGATTAAAGACGATATTCTTCATTTGAAACAAAATTCAAAAGGAAAAAATTGGAGACGTTTCTGTGGAATTGGCTTGGAACACCCTGTTAATCTATCATGGGAAAAATTAATAATAAATTCTAATAAATTTCAAAAAATTTTTAGTTCACTTTCCATTTTTATAAAATTTCGAACTGTTTCTTATTAAGGTTTACAATCCCTGACATTTGAAAAAAGATCATCCTGTGTAGTTTGTAATAACTTGTTAATTTGGTTCTTAGCTGATCGATCTTGGATTTGGTATGAGTTTTAAAAGTGGTTCAAAAAGGCAATTTTCTAACAATTTATTTTTTTTTTTCCAAAATCCATATTGAAGAGTTAATAGATTAATTGGCTGGAAGATAAATGTTCGAGAATAAAATGTGGTTTGTGGGTTATTGATTGAAATTTTTAATTAGGTTTGGTTTTATTTGGTGCATTTAAAAAACATTTTTGTTTCATTTATTTAATTAAAAAGTAAATCAAAATTTTATCTACAACCCAAAAATAATAATTTATTAATTCACCGACTAATCTATTAATCTTTCACTTTTCAATTTGTATTTGGGAAAAAAAAAAAAAAAAATTGTTAAAAATTGCCTTTTTGAACCACTTTTAAAACTCATACCAAATCAACGATCGATCAGCTAAGAACCAAATTAACAAATTATTACACCACTGCACAAGATAATCTTTTTTCAAATTTCAGGGATTCTAAACCTTAAATAGTCTCTGTCAAAGAATATTTTGAAGAACAACTAATTTTACAGAGTTTCTTAACACTTAGCGTCATATTATGCTTTTTTCAAAGCTTGGGCATAATAATTTCAAAAAGAAAAATCAAGCAAAAATTTCTATTATTTATTTGAAATTTATCAGAATTCTAAAACTTTCCCTTTTTGTATTTGCAAACAAAAATCAGAGAAGGGTGTATAAGCTTGTTGGTCTCTCTATTTCTTAAAATTGTATTTTTATATATCATTAACAATATTCTGTTCTTTAAAAAACTCTTTACAATGAAAGATGAACATTAAAACAATTGAAAAATGGTATTAGAGCAAATTTTATCATTTTTTATATATGTGTGAAAACAAGCTGAGAAAATTCGAAATTTTTTTAAAGTTATTCAAAAGAAAAATATTCCTTTAACTTTCAAAAACATGTAAATTTTTTTATGAATGAGGAAAAGCAATAAGTTGTTGGAAATTAAATTTTAAAAAATTTAATTGAAAGAACTATTAAATTGAATGTTGAAAGATGTTGATATTTAAAGTACATTCAAAAATTATAATAATCTCAAAAAGGAAAGTGTATTGGGTTTATAATTGTATTTTCAATTTTTTGGTTTTCTTGTCTTACTCACAACAAGAATAACACAGCCCATATAAATACTTCAAGACTTTTTGTAACTTTCAAACTGATAGTCTGCATGATTTCTGTTTCTGATATTCTTTCATATTATTTCAAATATCAAAAGCTTGATACAAACTTTTATAAGCCAAAAAAAGGTAAAAAAAAATAATTAATCAAAGATAAACATTTTGAATTTAATTGAACTTTTTGAAAGTTAACAAAATGAAAAATACTGTTAATTTTAAAATAAACAGACCAAAAACTTTTCATTTGACTTTTGAAAATAAACACCTCCTAGAAGATAAAATAAATCATCAAAGTCCCAATTCTATTAAGGAAAATTTATAATTTGAAAGGGTTTTAATAATACTAAATTTTACATGATTTTAGGGATTAGCGTCACCATAGATTTCTCTATAATCAAAGTATGTTGTAATTGGGTGTAAATGGTATTAGTGCACCATGGCTCGAATAGCTCTAAAAAATCTATTATAAATCTTATTGCTCAATAAATTATTACATTTTTTACTAATGATCACAATTAAAAAAATTTCATTTTGAAAAATTTTTTTTTTTAATTCCTTTCCAAATCTAAAAATAAAAACCCAAAATACAGTATTCCGGTATTTAATAATTTAGATTTAGAACTTCAAAAAGTAACTATTTTTAGAATTTTTGAATTTCAAAGATTAACTCAATAATCATCAACATAAAAGTACAAAGACGGATTAGTTTTGTTTGCTTTTGATAAGTCTAATTATAGCATCAATATATTTCCATGATTTGAGAAATAATTTGTCAAAAAACTTTATTCGTTAATTATTGAAATTTTTAAAAAAAAAGAATTTTTTAGTAACTAATCTAAACTCTTTTTCAAATAAAAGGGCACAAAAAATTTTAAGAATTATTCATAAATGAATCAAATTAATTGTAGTATCATTCTAAAATCTAAGAAACGCTTTAAAACATAAAAAAACACTCAACTGAATCTTTAAAACTCATTAAAACAAAACAATAAAAATTAAAATTCAATATTTTAAAAATTGGTGTGCCCTTTTATTTGAAATGAGAAATTTCGTTTTGTAAATTGTAATGAAAAAAATTATAAACCCAATAAAAACCTTTTAACAAGGCGAATTGGGAAAAAGTTCTCAACATTTTATTGATAATTCTTTACACGTCAAACTTTTGTTCTTTAAAGTCTCATATTCAATATAAAGCCACAATTCATCTGGTATTTTGTTGGAATGTTTTTTCTTTATTTCTCTTTTCTTTGTTCCATGCATCAATCCAATAATGGTCTTTCTTAATTCCTATTTCTAACTCATTCGAAATCAAACTTAAACTGTTTCAGTTTATACACAGGTAGATTATTTCCAAATTGGTTTCTTCTGATCTTGCTTTTTCATTTTCCAACTATTCAATATCCAAAAATAAAAAAAGCAAAAAATGAAAAAATGAATAATTAAAATGAAAATCACCAATAAGTAATTATCTTATTAACAATCAAATTCGATGATATTGACTATTTGAGAGGTGTGCCCTTTTGTTTGAAAAATAGTTTACATTTCGCCATAAATTTTAGATATATATTTTATGACTTTGTAGTCTAAATATTGATAATTCAATCATAAAATTTATGGCGAAATGCAGATTTTATTCTGAATTTGTTGAGTTTTTTACTAATACATAGATCATTTTTAATTGATGAGATCAACAAATATTACTACTTTGCAAATCGATTTTTTAGAGACATTTGAACCATGTAACACTCATGTGATTTGGTCCAATAACAACACACTTTGATCCTAGGCTTCTCCTTGTTAGACGCTAATCCCTTAAAAAGACTCTTTTTTTGGGAAAGTTGATGAAAATTTTGTTCAATTTATTTTGAAACAAATAGTATTTGTTACTTTCAAAAACCATGAAACTCTTTTTTTGAAAATCTAAAAAATGGAAAAGTATAATAAATTAGATTTTTTTTAAAAGTGTGAATTGTAAAACTTTTAAATGAAAGTTATTGGATTTTGATCTTGTAATTCGATTCCAAATTTGGAACAATTTCCAAAAAACACAAAAGTATTGACAATAAAAAAAGTGACCACATTTTTAGTGCTCTCTTTGTCTTTTTCCTTTGATCCAAGATTGTCATTTTTTCTTCAATTCATTCTTTATTATAAACTTCATATTATGACAAGAGGACCAAGAAAACATTTAAAAAGATTAAACACTCCAAAAAATTGGATGTTAGATAAACTAGGTGGCACATGGGTATGTTCAACTTTTCTTTTATCTTTTTTTTTTTTTTTTTTTTTGTAACTAGGTAAAGAAATAATAAGAAAAACTCATTCCTTAAAATATTCACGATCTTTCTTCACTTAACTCAAAAATTTAAAGGCACCAAGACCATCGACTGGGCCACATAAATTAAGAGAATGTCTCCCATTAACCCTCTTACTTCGAAACAAATTAAAATATGCTTTAACTGGAAAAGAAGTTACTTTGATCCTCATGCAAAGAGTTGTGAAAGTTGACGGAAAAGTAAGAACAGACAACACCTATCCAACCGGTTTTATGGGTAAATTTTATTCCGTTTTTTTATTTTGAGTTTTTCCAAATAAAAAAAAATTGTCTTTATTGCTTTTTTTTTTTTTTGTTTTTTGCTTTTTTTTTTTTTTTTTTCTTTTTCTTTTTCTTTTTGAAATTTTCAATAAACAACAAATCTTAAAATCTCTAAATTTTGAAATTTCTCACATATAATAAACTTTTTGTTCTTTGTTTTTTCTCCTAAAACAAACAAAAAAATTTCCAACCTTCCAAATTCAAATAATTCACACACACAAACAAAAAACCAAAACAAACAATTAATGAAAAAAAGATGTCATCTCAATCGATCGAACTAATGAGAACTTCAGAATCCTTTATGATGAAAAAGGAAGATTTGTAGCACACAAAATCACTGCAAAAGAATCCAATTTCAAATTATGTAAAGTCAAAAAATCACAAATTGGTATGAAAAGAATCCCATTTATTGTCACCCATGATGGAAGAACCTTCAGATACCCAGATCCATTAATTAAGGTTAATGACACAATTAAATTTGATATCAAAGAAAACAAAATTGTAGGATTTATCAAATTCGCAGTTGGTAACGTTGTCATGATCACAGGAGGTAGAAATACAGGAAGAATTGGAATCATCACCAAAAAGGAATTACATGCCGGCTCCTATGACATTATTCACATCAAAGACGAGAAGGGACACTCCTTTGCTACGAGATTATCAAATGTCTTTGTCATTGGAAGGAAAAATAGACCAATGATCTCCCTCCCTAAAAATAGAGGTATTCGACCAGATCCTAACGAAGACAGAAAGCAAAGAATCAAAAAACATGAACAAGCTAAATCTAAAAAGAAATAAATTATCATTTTTAATCTTTTTTTTTTTATTTTGAAAATTAGTCACTTTCTTGTTTTATATATACATATACAAATCCTTTTTTTATTTATATTTACCTCCTTTAATTATTTCTGTTATCAGAAATTTTTGCAAACGAAACATAGATACTACTTTTCAAGATGATCTTTTTTTTTTTTTTTTTGTTTTTCAATCCTTATAAAATAAAAAAAAATTTTACATTTTAGAGGTTTCTTTTTTAAAAAAATGCTAATGTATCAATTCAAAAAAATATCACAAACTTTTTACTTAATTCTTCTTTTTTTTTAAATTTGAAAATTCTCCTTTCATAACATTCCATTTCAAAGAAGATTTCGAAAATCAACTTATTTTTATCGTTTCTTAGAATTTTACTGAAAAAAATTCTTAAACAAATCCATGTTAAAAAAAATCAAAAAAATGTGACTTGAACAAGCAATTTTTCAAAGATTTTTTTAATTCATCAGCGTAAAAGCCTTTTTTTTTCTTTCAAAAGTAGGGGAAATCGTTAATTTAAGAAAACAGTCATATAGTCAAACTTGAAAAGTTTATAAGATATAAGGGTTGATTTACCTTTTTAAAATTGTCTTTTATTTACAAGATAATTTTGTTTCTATGAGATAATCTGATAAAAACCCCAATTTTTAAAAATCATGAGAGGATTTTCTGGCGTTCAAAATGCAAAGGAAGACTATTACAGAAACAGAGAATCAAAGTATACAATCTAAAAAATCTCTTAACAGTCATCAAAAGCACCTAGAAAAGTTTTTTTTTTATGTGTGAAAAAAACATTTATTGATAAAGTGTGAAAGGATTAAAATCGTTGCAAACAAGAGAACCAATTTAGACCAACTTTTAATTCAAGATATAGATTAAAACTTGAAATTTTGGCACAATTTTTAAATATGGTTAAATTATGTATCCTATTCAAGACACTAATCCCCCATTTTCTGATGTATTGCAATGTATATTTTTGATAGTGATAATGTTTATTTGTTGATAAAGCCACACAGCATTGCAATTTGAAGAATTATAAAAGACGATATGAAGAGGGTTTTAATAACTTGAAGGATTTCAAAAAATAATAATTATCCCAAAACATATCTGGCCAGGGTTTTAAATGACCCGGGGTTGGTGGAATTCGAGAAGTGAATATAAGTATATTTTATCAAAATTTAAACCACAGAATAGCTATAAGTTTTATTCTAAGAATCTAAAATTATCTTCTCCTAAAAAAAAAATATTTATTATAAAAAAAATAAAAATCACCAATTTTATCAATTCTTTTCTCTCTTTTTTTATTGTTTAACTAAAAAAAAAATCTCAAATAATTTTTTTAAAAAAAAATTTTAGAGAATCTAGGTTCTTAGGCCACTAAAATAAAAAACTCCTTTCTCATCCCTATTAATTTGGTAACATGTCTTATGATGTGGATACACCCCTTAAAAGGGTAACTAACAGTGATATTTTTTTGAATTTATCATTAAATTACACATAACAATTACAAAAGCTTGAAATAAATAATTCGAGATAAAAAATTTTTTCATGATATTTCTTTGAAAACATTTTTTGTAAAATAAAATGAAAAAAAAATAAAGTGGTAATATTCATCCCATTTCTTATTCAACGTTCATTAGATAAAAATATTAACAATTAACATTCTTTCTATCACGGAATAACAAGTTCAAAGCTTGTACGTGGTTTTACAGGCAGTAATATTGATCTTAAACATTCGAGATAAAATTCAAGTTGTTTGTTATAAAATCACAGGTGTTTGAAATGTAAGGGATTAATAAAATCATAGAATTCGTATATAATTAAGTATGTTGTAATTGGGAATAAATGATAGTAGTGCTACATGATATAAATCATTCTGAAAAATCTATTATAAATATTATTGAATGAAAAAATTTTTTGAGATTTTTTACTAATGATCTCTATTTAAAAATATCAAATTAAATTGTTTTTTTAATTCCTTTCCCAAATCTAAAAAAAGAAACAAAAATAAATATAATTCAGAGCCTTTAATAATTCATATTTATAACTCCCAAAAGTAATTATTATTAGAATTTTTGAATTTCAAATATAAATTCAATAATAATCAACATAAAAAATCCAAAAACCTGTTATTCAGTTTTTTTTTTTGATAAGGATAGTTGTAAAATCAATGCATTTCGAAAATTTGAGAAATAATTGGAAAAAATAATCTCTTGGTTAAGTATTTCAAATTTAAAATAATAAAATTTTGTATTAACTAACCTATATTTCTCTACTATTGAAGAAAGATAATATGCAACTTTAGAGTCTGGATTTTGATAATTCAATCTTAATATGTGTCTCAAAATTCATCTTTTTGTTGAAATTTTTGAGTTTTTTTTGCCCGAATACAATAGATTATTTTTAATTGATAAGGATCAACAAATATTACTATTTTAATAATCGAATTTTGTGAGACATTTGAACCAAAGTCTACACTAATCTGATTTAAAACTAATAATTACACACTTTGATCTTAGATTTCTCCTTGGTAGAGAGGCTAATCCCTTTAATTTGATAAAACAACAACATATTTATTTTTTTAATTCTATGATTATGGGCTCTTTTTTTAGACAAAAGATACCAATAAGTGGATTCAAAGAAGTACCAAACAAATAAATAGTGCATAAAAATCCGGATATTTTTCCTTGAAATCAATTTGCTACCAAAAAGAGAAAATTGAGTGAAAATTTTTTTACTTCTGAATATAAATCACAAGCAATTAAATCTTCTGAGATATTAAATTTATATTCCAAAATGAAAATTTTTGAAACTTGAAGACCATTAGACTCTTTGTAGAAACAAAATTGAAATTAAAGATTTTTTAATTATTAATCTCTTCAATTTCAAGACAAAAAAGAGAAATTACAAAATATTGTTTATTCAAAAAATCTTCATAGCTAAACTCTACAAAGCTTATGAAGATAAAAATTTCAAAACACTTAAAATTCAAAGATCCAAAAATCAGTTAGGGATTATTTTATTATTTTTCACACTCTTTTGATTTTTTATGAATATTTTTATTCAAACCTGTCTCTCGCAACTTTTGGAAGAAAGGGTTGTTATTTCTGAAATTTCTGATCCGATAACACTTTCTATTTCTCTTTGTAAATCAATTAATAAAAAAAAACCCAATACAATCCATAAGATTGATAAGTAAGATCTCTTCTTTATTAAACTTCTTTCAAATTTTGAAATGCAATGAAAAAAAAAAAAAAAAAAAAAAAAAAAAAAAAAAAAAAAAAAAACCAACCTTATTTAAAAATATAAATTTGTTCTCTTTTTTTTCACTGAACCAACAGAGAAGATTCAAAAAGGAATTACCAAAACTTTCTCGATGCTTTAAAAAAACGATCTTTCCCAAAAAAAGATCTACCAAATCTAAAAAATTTAATTGAATTAGGAATCAACGATCCCAAGTTACCACGTGCACTTGGGCTGCTAATTAATAAACACAAATTGGGAAAGAAAGAGGTTTCTACCCTTCTCAAAATGTATTCGGTTGGGAAATACAGTTTCAAATCAACAAAAATCGAAGAAGGAGGAAATTTAACGGAATGTGGTATTGTCCTCAAAATGGACAGTTTTCAAATCCAATTAGGATCGCATGGCAAAATGGAATCAAAATACTCACCAAGACCAATAGCGGTTCCTGTCTTCGATTCTCCAAACATTTCGCAGGTTCTTTTCTCTGATAATTGTCTTCGAATTTTACACTTTGAAAGTATGGAGGTGTGTACAAGGTTTTGTAGTTCTTTGTCTTTATTTGCAAGTTACCCTTCAAGATACCCATTAATAACGGGGTTGAATTGGACATTTTTACCACAACAAGAAGTCATTAAAGCAATTATTTTGAGATTATTTGCACAAGGCAAAATCGTTTACCCTTGTAAATTATTAAATAGCAATGGATCAAATTCAAATCAATATCATCTTTCAATAACTAAATTGAAAGGGTTAAGTATTATTGAGACGAATAAAAATAAGAATAAGGATAATAGGAATAAGCATAAGCATAATGAGAATGATTACCCAAATAGCTCAATAATTCAATTGATTCATAAAAGAAAAGAAATTCAAGTTCTTATCGGACAACCTTTTCAAAAATCAAAAATATTTTCTTTGAAATTTGAAAACAAACTACCTGCCTTCTTAATAGTTTCTCTTTATAATAAAGCACAATTACATTTATTAAAAAATAAAAAGACAATCAATTTCAATCAATTCAATTGGTTAAAAATAAATGAAATCTTTTCTAAAAGACTTTATTATAGATCTTCTATATTTAGTACTTTTAATAAAGATGGTTCAATATCAAATTTCATTCCTATAGTTTATGACAATTATTTTTCCTTTACTCATTCATTTATTTTGCATCAAAACGTTAATAATGATCAGACTAAAAAATTGAAAAATGAAATAAAAAAATATTTAAACAAAAAAAAAGCAATATTTAAAATTGAAACTTATTTATTCAATGAAAAAAATCAAAAAGAATGGTCAAGTTCACAATTAGAATTCACTAATAAAAAAATCAAAATACAGACGATTAATAAAAATAAAAATAAAGGAAACGAAAACGAAAACGAAAACGAAAACGAAAACGAAAACGAAAACGAAAAAAGAAAAGGAAAAGCAAAAGAAAATAATAAAGAAAAAGAAAAAGAAAAAGAAAAAGAGGAATTTAAAAAAATTTTTTACAAAACTTACAATAATCGTATTTCCTTAATTGTAAATCCACAATTTAAGAACATTTTATTACTTTTAAAAAAAAATGAAAATAATATATTTAAACCAATAATATTAATCAAAACAAAAAATATGGAATATACTGAATTAATTTGGAATACCTTTTGGAATTTTTCGAACATCTTTTTGAATTATAATGATTATACCTTTAAAAAACAATTAATTGAAAACAATGTTAAAAAAAATCCGAAAAATAAAGAAAAGATTTTAATTTATTCAATAAATAATCGAAATAATTTCCAAATTGGAAAAGAAATACTTGAACAATTTTTTAATCTATTTCCAAAATTAGAATTAATTCAAAAAAAATTTACAATTAACGATTTCAATAATTTTCCTGACAATCAAATTAATTTTAATAAAAATATTGAACAAGTAAAAGATGAATTCAAAAATTCAAAAAAATATAATATTATGATTTTTAATTCAATTGGTGAAATATATAGCCATAGTGAAATTTTACTAAATTCAAAAACATTTGTTTTAAAATTCAAAAAGGATCGTTTTATTAAAAAATATTCAATCTATACGAATATATATCTATTTAATAAGAGTAGTATATTCTTGAAATTTAATATAAATAAAAATTATTCCATTATTATTGGCTTTTATAAATTAAAAGATAAAGAATCATTTTTAAAAGAATTTCAACAATTGCACTCAAAATTTTTAATTAATCATTATGAAGTAAATAATCATAACAACAAAAACGATGACAATTATAATTGCAAACTTATTAATTATAATAAAAATAAATTTGAAAAACATTCCGCAAAAATAAAATTAAAAATTGATCATTTCCAAATTTTAACTAAAAACGATCATTTTAATTGTAATTATTCTTTACAAACTTTAGAAACAAATTTAAATCAGAAAAGCAAGAATAATTATTATTTTGTTAAATTATTCGTTTGGTCAGACAAATATTTAAAAATAATTTTTTATAATAAAGAAAAATTAATAAACTTTTTAAAAAGTTTTGAAAAAAATAGATTAATATATTTTCATTATTTATATAATAAAAAATTAAAATCAAATTATTTAATAAATTTTTATGATTTAAAAAATCAAGAAAAAATTATTTCTGAAAATAGTAAAATTGAAATTAAACCTAATGGAATGGGGTTAACTTTTAACACAAAGACGAATAATGATAATGATAATGATGATGATGCTAATAATGGAGATGATAATGTGAAAGAAAAACAATATGTATTTCCAAAAGAAATTAATTTTAAATCTTTAAAAAAAAAATCTTTAAAATATAAATTAAAAATTAATAATAATGAGAAATATTTAATAAAATTTCAAAATGAAAACGATTCTAAAAATTTTTTTAAAAATTTGAGATTATATCAAAAAATTTGGAATACTTATCATAAAACAATTCAATTACATTTAAATGAAAAAAACGGAGAAGAAAAAAATGAAAAAAACAAAAAATCAAAAGAAAAAGATATCAAAAAAGAAATAGAAATTGAAAAGGAAATCAAAAAAGAAAACGAAAACGAAAACGAAACCGAAACTGAAAACGAAAACGAAAACGAAAACGAAATAGAAAAAGAAAGAAAAAAAGAGAACGAAATAAAAAAAACAAAAGTGAAAATTGAAAACAATAACAAAAAAATAACACTTGAAAGTGAAAATAAAAACAATAATCTATTTAATTATCAAGACATTTTTAATAAAATTGATAATGAAACCATTTTTAAAATAAATATTAAATTTTCAAAACAAAAACAGAAAATGGCAATTTTATTTTTTAATGAGAATAAAATACTAATTATTTTTCCAGATAATTCAATTCAAAAAGTCTCTGTAGAAAATATTAATATCATGTCAAACAAAGCAATTAAAACCTTAATTAGAATTCAATTTTTAAATAATAATAATATATATATAATTTTATTTTTAAAAGAGCAATTTAAAGATAATTTTTTTAAATTATTTGATACAATTAGAAAAAAAAATCAAAAAATGAATCAAAAAAATAACACAATAAACATAATACAAAAAACAACAGAAATAAATAAAACACCAAACAAACAAAATAGAACTTTAAACATAAATGATAAAACAACAAACATTACAAATGGTAAACCACCAAACCGAAAAAATAAAAAAAGAAACATCAAAAATGAAAAAAAAGAGTCAGAAAATGAATCGGATATTGAATTAAACTCAATTCATACTGATCCAAAAAAAGATTTTGATTCTAATGAATCATTTTCTTTTACTTCATCGGATGACGAAATCAACAAAAAGGATAACATACTAGCAATACCAAAAGAAAGAAAGAATGGCGATCATGGTAGTAATAAGAAGAAGGAAAATTACAAAGAAGAAGAAGATGATGATGATGAAGACGACAATATTTTCAAGAGACAAAATAAAATTGATGAGGATACTAAATTTACTGAAGATTCTGCTGAAGATTCAGTAACCTTTTCAGACACCTCCGAGTATGATCTCAATGATGATAGTGAAGAAATTGATGACCAATTTGATATAGATTTTCTTAGTCCAAGTGGGCTTTTAATTGGCAAGGGTATTTTAAGGTTTTTTTGTCATTCCAAGTATATTCAGATTATTAATAGAGAAAATAAAAATACAACATTTATAAATGAAAATATAAAAATATTTTTTAATGAAAATATTGAACTAATTATTAAATTATTAGTTAAAAATCAAACTTTAATATTTAAAACAAAAAATTTGGATGATAAAAAATTATTAATTCCAAAATTATTAGCCGCAAAAAAAAAAATTCATAAACATTTAAAATTAAGTAAAAAAAATAATATTAAATTACAAAATATAATTGAAAATAAAAATTCTTTAAAGCAGAAATTATTTTCCTATATTAAAATCTCAAATTTATTTATTAATAATAAATTTATTAAAAAAATTGCCATTTTAAAAATTGATTTTATAAATAATAAATTTATATTCAAAAGGAAAAATAAAAAAAATATTATTCAGCTTAATATTAAATCAAAAATTAAAGTGAAAAAAAATATACGAAAAACCGATCCAGTTATTATTGTATTATTATTAGAAAGTTTAGATAAGAAACAAAGAAACAATAGCAAAAAACAGAAAAATAATGTCACAGCCTCAAGAATACAATTCCAATTAATCAACCCAGAAAAGGAAAGAAAAATTTTGAATCTATTTAATTTAATTTATTTTTATCACAATTGCATTTTTAATATCACATACAACCCTTCCTCAAAAAATAAACAAAATGCCATTCTTCAAGTAGACAGATTAGGACTTAATTTTACATTGAAACAAAAAAAAAGAAATGCAACAAAATTAATTCCATACAGAAAAACAAAATTATCATTCATTAAATCAAACAAGAAATCTAAATCTAAATCTAAATCTAATTCTAAATCGAAACCTAATTCTAATTCTAATTCTAATGACAAAAACAAAAATTATCAATTTCAATTTTTAATTAAAAACAAATCAATTGTGTTTTTAACAGAATCTAAAGAAATATTAAGAAAAGTTTTTCATACTTGGAAATTGCAACCAAAAATTACTTTATCAAAAGAAGAAATAAATGATATCAATTTTACAAGTCAAAAATTATTACAATTTGAAAAAGATTATCTCAAATTAAAAAAACTATCAAAAAAATTAAAAAAAGAGGTTAACCATTTGAACGATGACGACGACGATGATGATTACGATGATGATAAAGATCAAAATAATGACGATAACAAATATGATGTTGATGAGAAAAATGATAAAGATTATGATCAAGATTTAAATTCGGAAAATGAATCGAATAGTAGTTCGTCTTCTAAAAAATTCAATGAAATTATTCCTTCGAAAAAATATACTGGTCGGGTGTTGCGTTCATTTGAAAAAAATATCATCAAAGGTTCACAAATTGAATTTTTAAAAAGTTCGAAATTAATAATAATAACTGTTCTTGAACAACAATTCAAATGGAAAATTTCGGATCTTAAATGTTCAAAAGATAAAAACCCTCGAATTATGAAACTTACAAACCGATCTAAAAACGAGTTTTTTAAATTCCAATTGAAAACTTCTGAAATTAGAACAGAATTAATTGATCTATTCTCAAAGAAATAAATACATATATACATAAATAATAATAATAAGAATAATAATTCTGATCTTTATTTTGTAAAAAGGTTATTATTGCTGTGATTGTGATCATCTTTGATAATAATTAAAAAAAAAAAAAAAAATAGAAATATTTTAAATTAAAATAAAGAAACATACCCAATCAATAAAAACCATTAATTATTTCATTTGAAAGAAGAATAAAACATTTTATGAATTTTTTTTTTTGTATTTTTTCAATTTTTTTGATTTCAATTTAAAAAATTCATAAAATTTAGAAATTCAAAAATTAGACAGAATATAGAACCAGAAAAAAATATAAACAACAAAATAACCCAAATATTATTTTTTTTTGATTTAAAAAAGTCTCGAGACAACATTTAAAAGTAACAACAAAATAACATCAAAACTCCATTTCAAAAATTGTGAATCACCTGAAATAATAAATTGGAAATATATATATATATATATATATATATCCTTTAGTATTCAATAACAACTAATAATTAAATCTGATTTTTTTATTCACCTTTAAACCATTCTACATATATAAAAACCTGATATAATAAAAATTAAAATTATAAAACCCAAAACTAAAAAAAACAAAGTCATAATTTTTGAAATGAGAATTACGAATTTTTTATTACTGAACTTTCACTGAAAAAAAGTTGAACAACAAGATTTTTTTCTAATAATTAAATCCATTTTAAACGACATTTCAGAGTCTCGATTTTCTTAGTGATTATATGTCTTTTCAAGATCTTTTTATTTTTCACCTTAATCTTGTGAAAAAAAAAAGTTTCAAAAAAAAAGAAAAAGAAAAAGAAAAAGAAAAAAAAAAAAAGAACAAAAGAAGAAAAAGCAAAAAACAAAACAAAAATTTGAAAAAGCAAAAGAAAAATTTGATAAATTAGAAAAAATGATTTTAATCCAAAAAATTGAATTATTTTTTGAGAAGAAGACGAGATAAACCCTCAAAACAACTCCCATTAACATTATAAAGTGAGTTAACATTTTAGAAAAATAGTTTAGTTATTTGAAAAATCTTGTTAAAAAAAATGTTTTTTATTAAAGAATATTTTGGTATATGAAAAAAACTCAATAAAATCAAGTAAAAAGATACTAGATTATATCAAAAATTTAAATATAAAAAATTAAAAAATTTTAAAATTAAAATATTTTTTCCAATTGAAAATATTTCAAACACTATTAAAAAGTTAAAAAATAAATCAATAAAAGGATCTCAAAAAATTGAGAATTTAAAATATATTATTAATGAAGGAAATTTTACTATGATTAAACCCAATTGAAAAGAAAAATTATAAAAAATATCTTATTACAATTCAAAAAACCTTTAATAATTGTTTAATTAACATTACTAAGAATAATATTGAACATATTAAAAACAGATCAATTTAGTTTATTTATAAAAAAGGGAAATGCTGGGTAGCTTTGAATTATAGACAATGTCAATAAAAAAAAATTTACCAAGATTAAATGTAAATATGTTATATAAACTAATTGAACCTTGTTGGGGATTTATTCATAAATTTCAATTGGTTTTGAAAAAAATATGATACTCAAATTGTAGTCTCAAATTACTTAAATACTTATAATACTTTAAAATCAAATAAAGGAAATGGAAATGATAAAACTTATATTATAATGATTGATATAGCAAAATCTTTTGATTCAATTAGTTTTAAAATAATAAGAAAAACAATAAAAAAATTTATTTTAAATAAAATTATCGAAAATTTTTTATTAAAATATTATCAAGGAGAAGGGCTTGGTATATTACAAGGAGACCCCTTATCCCCCATTTTATTTGCTCTTATTTGACATTTTCTATTACTAAAAATCATACCATTAAAAAGACCATTGTCAAATGTTTGCAGATGATTTAATCCTAGTGGTAAAATGAAATAAAACCCACTTAAATCAATTTTTTTTTTTCAATTTAAATGAAATAATTATTCAATTTAGACTAAAACCCAATAAAGATAAAACAATTATATCTAAAGATTTTTTAAAAAAATTAAATATTTGGGTATTTATTTAGATTAAAATTTTACTTTAATTTATAATTAAAAAAAAAATATATAAAGAAATCTATAACAACTGCTAACAATTATTCAATAACAATTCTCTGAATAATAGTTTATAAATTAGATTATTTTAATATTTTTTCTTTCTTCGATTAACATATGAATAAGAAAATTTTATTAGGAAATAAAAAAAACAAATTATTTAAATTATAATAATTCATGCATTACTGGAATATTTAAAATCAATAAAAACATATCGATTTTTTATAACAAAACAAAATTTAAAATTGAAAATATGATAATTTCATTCAAATAAATAAAAATTAGATTAAAAAATAAATTCAGAAATTTATCTCTACCATATTAAGAATAACTAATAAAATTTCACTAACAAATAAATAATAAAATTAATTTAAATTCAAACGGATTAATCGAACGAAAAGAAGAAATATATCATGTATACATATAATGATTTGTTGATATTGACAAGTTGGGGGGTGTTGTTAGGTTTTCCAAAATTTTAAAGAATAGATTACCTTCTTTGATTTTATTTAATTCTTTTAATTCAGGAAAAACACTGTAAACTTTTTTTTTTATTTGAGAAATTGAAAAGATATTTTTTATTAATTTGTATATCAATTCATACAAAATCAATTTATCTGGTTCTCAGTATTATCAATCTGAAAAAGTACTTTAACAGACTGTCTTGTATTTAATTTCCTGAAAAATTGTCAAAGTACAATAAATAAATATTTTAAATAATAAACTGTTTTTATTCTATTTAAATTTCATTTTTTGTTTAATTGGTTGAATGAAAAAGGATATTAAAAAGAATTTTAGGATAATTTTTTACTTGTTTATTTGATTATTGAGTCTTAAATCTTCAATAACAACAACAACAACAACAACAATAATAATAATACCAAATACTGATTACGAATATACGTTTCAAAAAGTTTGAAATAATTTTTATAATTTTTTGGAATGAATTATATTTCTTAGATCAAGATATTTCAAGTTTCAAAGTTTAATTATCAATTATTTTTTTTTCAATTTTAAAATTTATATTGTAATCTTTTCGTGATCAAGTCAAGTATTCAAATTAATTATACACAAAATTAGTTTTTTTATTATTAAAAGTATATTTTTGTACAACTCGCTTCAACATATAATAAGATTTCAATTTTCTTTATACTTTAAAGACTAATATTTTTTTTTGAATAATTTGAAAATATGCTTAATTTTGAAGTTTTCGAAAATGAGAAAAATGGATCAAACTTTTAAAAACAATAATTTGTTTCTGAAAATAGAATTGAAGCTAAGAATGATATTAAGGTAATCTGATTTTCACTTTTTTTTTTCAAAGTTTCAACAATTAATCTATTTTTTTCGATTTACTATTAAATTTGTCAGAGATTTTTTTGATTCAGTAGCCTCAATTCAAACCATTTATCTAATTTCCTTTAAATACAATAAAAACATATAACATCAACTACAAATAATAGGCATTATTAAAACTTTAATTTCAGGCAAATAAAGTACATTTAAATAGATTTGGTTATCTATTCAAGGAAATAATATCTTATTTTTTGTGAAATAAAATGATCTATTTAATTTTAGAATTACCTCAATTAATTGAGTTATAATTGAAAAAAATGATTAAACAAGGGGTATACTTCAACTTTTTCAAAATACTTAAATCATTTTTATTAATAAAAAAAAAAGGTTATATAATTTTGCTTTCTTATTTTCAGGTTTTGAGGTAATATTTATTAAAATTAATCTTTTGAAAATAATATAAATTCTACCTTTTTAAATAATTATCCCTGACATTTTTAAACTTTTTCATTTAAATAAAATTATTTTTACTGGTTTTTGATTAATTAATGGATAATTATTTTCACTTGATTTTCTTTTTTTTTATTTAATTTCAAGAAATAGATTGAAATTTGTGTTTTCTTTTTATTTGTTGGTTCTTTTTTGGAGATTATATTATGGTATATTGATATTTTGGGTCCATTAACAATCCTAAATGAAAGAATTGAAAAAAGACAATCTTCTGGGTTTTTATCTCATTTATATTTCAAATAACTTTAAAATGTTTTCATTGGTAAGTCCTTAACTATTATTTTTCTGATAAAATCCAATTCATTAATCGAACAAATGTTTGTAATTATAAAACATTTATAAGATCAATTATTCGCTAAGGAGTCTTCCAAAAAATTCTAATTCTGATTTCCATTTTTTTTTAGCTTTTATTTTTGATTTATCTCGTTAGGATGGTTTGGTTTTTTGATTTTGAAAAATTTTACGTTGCAGCAAAAAAGCTCTTTTTCTCAAACCCACTGAAGGTAAATCATATTTAATAAAAAGAATACAATGGCGTTTCGCAATTACCATTTTTCTAATTGTCCATGTTAATTTTATTTTGTGTTTATGTTGCTTTACATTATTTTTTTTTTTATTTTTTAATTTTTTTTTTAGACACGATTCCTTTTTAAATACAGGAATTGTGATGGTAAAGTAGTGCTGAAGGTAACCGATGATCAAGTTTGTCTTAAAATTGCAACCAAATATTCACAAGATCTCAAGCATATCAAGCGAATCAATAACTTGTTTATTCAATCAATGGCAAATAAAGATCTCCAAACACACCAAAAGGAAACCTCACAAGTTCAAAACAAAAAAAAAAAAGTTCGCGCAAAACATTAATTTTTCAATGAATTGGTGTGTTTGTCTTTAACCTAAACAATCAGGCCTTTTTTATTTTATAAAAACAAAAAAAAAAAAATAAAGAAGAAAAACAAAAAGAAAAATAAATTCTTTTTTTGTTTCCAACATCAAAAAAGAAATTTTTACTCTTTTTTGTTTCCAATAACAACAAATAAAATCAAAATTATCTTTAAAATAATTAACAATTGTTCATTCACTTGATTCTTTTTATCCTTCGTCAAAAATTTTGAACAAAAGAACCTAAAGTAAACAACATTTACTCAGATACTGCTTTCTAAATTGAAAATTGAAACATATTTTATATCATTTTCTCATTTAAATTGGATTTACAGCCGATTATTGAACGATTTATTTCAATTGAAACCAACACTATTTATTTTGTTTCGACAACCAAATATCTGTTTACACAACAATTTCTGTATTTTTTAAATTTTTTCTTATTTGACTCCTATAAACATTGAGAATAATTTTAGTTCTTAATCAAATATTAAAAAATGGATGGGAATTGTTGATCAATAAACTAATAAAGAAAAAAAAACACTCAAAGATAATAAGAAAAGGATTTAATTATTGAAATTATACATAAACTGAAAAAAAGAAAAAATTAAGGGATGAGTAACTCTTATTTATTTTTTTTTCCAAAAGGCAATAGAGGACTTACTTTCCCAAAGATTCAATGAAACCCGATAAACAAACTCCTTTATCAACTTTAAAGAAATGAATTATTATTTTTATAAAAGAATTTCATTTTTCCCAATTAAATTTTCAGTCAAAAGATCTGAGTCCTATGATCTTTTTTTGGATTTTTAAAATAAAAAAAGACAAATGGTTTTTATTTTTATGAAACCTCACTTTTAGTAATTTCTGAACGACCATATGAATGAATAATATTTGAAAATCTAATTTTATTATAAAAGTTAGAAGAAATAATAAACCAAAAATTCAATAATTGAAGTTCAAGAAACAATTAATCTTTTATTTTATTTTAAATAATGTTTATGAAATTTCTTGAATATTATAAGATCAAGTATTTTTTTTTCTTTCAAATGCCAAGAGTCTAAACAATTAAATTTTATTATTAAAAAAAGTTATTTGATAATATTTGATTTTTTTTATTATAATTTTTTATTTGAATGTGCTTTATTTGTACTAGAATATGTAAAAATTTGAGAAATAATAATAAAGTCTATTGATGTTTTTAATCTTTGGGGTTATAATTAATTCATTGAAATAATTAAGGTTGGGTTATTAACTATTGATTTGAAATAATCAAATTATATATTATTTTGTGATATTTTATATTGATTTTACAAGTTTTCAAAAAAATATTTTTGCAATATTTTTGATTTAAGGGTTCGGTTGTTTCGATGTTCATTTTTTTATAATGAAAAGAAACATTTAGAAAGTAAAATAACACCCAAAAAGAAAAATTTTTGTTTCAAGTTTAAGGGATTATTCTATTTTTTTTTTTGGAATAAAGGTTATTTTTTATATTTAATAATTTGAGAACTTTATGATTTCATTTTTAAATGCATATTTTTATATGCTTTCTTTCCAAGGTAACAAGATCTAATTATTCAGATAAGAAAAGTTTAATTTGAAAATAATTTGAAAAACATTTAAATTTTAAAGTTTTCAAAAATGGAAAAAATGTGCTTACTTTTGTAAAAAAAAATAAATTTGTAATAAAATATTTAAAGAAAGTTTGTTATTATATTCGAATCAGTATTATAAAACCCATTTCAAAAATCATTGGCCCATTAAAAATCAAATTTGAAGAAAAATATTTTTAATAATTGAATTTATCTATTATAATATAAAAATTTCTATTTTAATATTCAGTACTATATTCAAGATTTATTTATTGTTTGTCTAAAAATAAAAGATAATATAAAAAAAAACAGTTAAAAAACAATTGGGATATTTATTTTGAAAGAAGCATTACATAAAAAATAGAAAATTTAAAAAATTATTAAAACCCATTTATTGATTCTCCTTCCATTTGAATAACTGAATCTAATCTCTTTTTGATATTTGAAACTAATTTTTCATTAATTCATCTGTTACTTCTTTCCAATTTTTCATTTTCATTTTCCATTTTAACAAAAAACTGTTGAAAAAATTAAAAAGAGAAAAAATGATTTATTTGCAAACTTTTCATTTTGAGAGGAAAAACCACAAAATGATACAAAGGCAATTCAAAATTTAAATCTAACATGGACCCTTTATTATGAAATTTAAATTATATACGGAATACATGTCTATGGATTTCAAGACTAAAAAATAGTCTAAATTAAATTACATATTTTGTTTTTTTTTTTTTTTGCACAGTTTATTTCTCGGGATCAATAATTCTTGAAAAAGATTTCCTGAAATTTAGTATTTTTTCTTTTTTGGGTTAAATTTGAAGCCATGAATTTTCACATTTCTACTGATTATATTTTCCCGAATTTATAGGAATAAAGGAAAATAATTGATTTTACTCAATTCTTTTGTATTCTGGAAATCTAACAAGCTTAATTAAAGACTTAATTCAAATTAACCAAATAAAAATAAAAAAGAATATCTTTAATATTATTTAAAATAAAGATTCATTATTTATCTTATCATTGGGTGAATGATGAAGAAAACTATAATTCTTTATTAAAATTTCTAAACAAAAATTTAGAAATTAGGGAAGTACCATCAAGTGCCGTAGTGTGCCTTGGTTTTCTTTTTATTTCTTAATTTAAAAAAACCCTAACGACGGTTTTCCAGAATTCAAAAAAATTGAGCAAAATCTTTGATTTTACTGAATTCTTTTAATTCTAGAAAATCTAATGGCAGTTTTTTATATTCAGTAATAAACAGAAAATTTGAAAAAATTTCTTCTCCATTCTTTTAAAGTAAAAAAAACCTAACGACAAGTGCCTAGGTTTTCCAGAAGTTAAAAGAATTCAGTTAAATTCATAATTTAACTCAATTATTTTAAATTCTGGAAAACCTAACATCTGTAAGAGGAAATTAATTTGCTCCCTTCAAAATAAAAAAAAAATTAAAATTTTTAATAGTATGATTTATATATTGAAAAACAAATAAAAAAAATTGATTTATTTATTATTTTGTGTACCGATCATTGGAAAAAAAATAAATATATTTTATGAAGTTGCTCTCGAATTAAATGATTTTTTCCAAAGGATAAGATATAAAAATGTAAAATAGTAGTAAATAAATCAAAATTTTTTAAAAAGAATAAATATATATATATATATATATATATATATATAATATATTTATATTATAATGATTAAAATTTGAGAGTAAAATTACCATTTTTAGAAATAAATTTCACTCCTTTAAATATTTTTTTTTTAAGTTTTGAAATATTTAAATTTGTTACTTTCAGGCCTGACATACAAAGCCCTTCAATTGAAAAAGTGATTATTGCCACAGGCTTTTCTCTAGGGATTGGACCTTTATTTGGCAATTTAATTGATCCTTTCATGATCACTTCTTTATTCATTGGCATTTTTTTAATTTCCCATTTTAATTCAAATGTTTGATCATTGAAAAATACTGTACCATTTGAGGTTTTGACTGCAGGGCTTGAACAACCTTGAGTCAAGGGGATTAAAACAGAAACATTATCAATTGACTTTATTAGACTGTTTCGAACTTGAAGAATAACCTCAAATTTGCCTTTTCTTTTCTTTTTTGACCAACTAAATCTGCCACTTGTGTACAGTGGAATTTGTGTTTGCATTCTATTTGAGCGATAGCTTAATAATTCAAATGATCCATCGGGTGGAACAAAATCCAATATTTTTCTTCTTTCCCAGGTGTCTAGATTGATGCATTGATGAAAAGATACATCTTCAAGTATCGACGAATTATTAAAAACCATGGTTAATGAAGGCATTCCACTCAATTTACTTTCACAGTTGATTTTACTAATAATTTCTGAATTAAGACATTTTCCACTCCTTTTGAAAAGGCATTATTAATAATTATTTTTATTTTAATGATGATATAGAATTTTAGTATTAGTTAAATAATTTGAAAAGATTTTAATTTTGTAAATAAATAAATAAAATTTAATTTAATATAATCCACATCAAAAAAAAAGAAGAAAAAGAAAAAAAGTAAGGAAATGTGATTAATATCAAAATTTAAATCATTTTATATTGTCTTGTGAAAGATATATATATAGATTAGATTAAAATGGAAAAAGAAAACAATAACCAAACATTCTAGATAAAAATTTGAATAAAAACAGTTATCCTTATTTAAAAATACCCAAAAATTATTAGAATTTTTAAAAAATTATTATTCAGGGATTAATCTAATTTTGTTAAAATAAAAATTTCAAACTTGAAAAAGCATTTTTTTTACAAAATCTTTTGTAAAAGTATCAGATTTTAATAAAAGTTTAGATAATTAATAGTTTAGATTACTATTCAAAAAAAAATAAGAATTTTTATTTAAAGAAAAATGCAAATATAAACTCTTTTTTGTTTTTTTTTTCCATTTTTCACCTGGCTGAATTTTCTTTAAATTGGAAAGGAGATTTATAAAGGGAAAAGATCAAGTTGAAACTTGCTAAAATCGAGATACTGTAATACTAAACTAAATTCCAAAAATTTGGAAACAGTTTAAACAGTTGAAAGAATAGTAATACTCCACTTTACATTCAATTTAGGAATAATTTTGATTTTACAAACTATTTCATTTTTTGTCTTTTTTGTTTTGTTTTCATTTCCTTTTTTCAAGTTACCTAATCTGTTTGGTTAGATCTAGAATTTTTTTTCGATGGTTTGATAGAAGGTTAGTGTTGAGTTTGTTAAATAGAAAAATCAAATACAATTTGTCGATGTTATCTTATCATTTGATCGATCAACAATTGTTGGTGAAATTTCAACAAATTTACCAATACATTTTTTGTTCAGCTCGTTTCATTATTTTGGACTCACTGATTTTTATTTTTGAGTTTTATATTTTTTTCTTTTATTTGGATTAAAATGATAACTTATGACGACATCAATACTGGGTAACTTAAATGTGGTTTTATATTAAGTTTGGAAAAATATAATAAATTGAGTTTTATTTTGCCTATTTTTGATTTTGGGTGTGTCCAAATTTTTGGAATGGGGTTTACATTACTAGTAACTTGAAAATAAAAAAATAAAAAGCAAAGGCAAAAAAATATCAAGCGTTTAAAGCAAATCAGATCAAAAAAAAAAAAAGAAATTACAAACAATAATTAAACAACTATCTTCCATCTGAATATTCATTATCAATTATCAAACTAAAATAAATTCATCAAAAATATTGTGGCTGTGGTTTTGGATGTTCTTAACTAAACGACTACATTGCTTTTTGATTTATTTTTTTACCAATTGCTTATTATAAACTCTTTTAAACTTGCATTTTTTTTTTTACTTTTTATTTTTCCTTTTTTTTTAATATTGTTTTTTTTTTTTTCAGATACTATCTTGATTACTTTTTTATTTTTTTTTCAATTGTTATTTTGACTTTGGTTTATTTTTTTATTTCCTTTTTTCCTTTTTTCTTTTCGATTTTTTTTTGCTTTTTTAACCGTAAAAATAATTTGAATGTGTCACCCTCATTGAATAATCGTGTAACTTATGATTTTACCCTGAAATTTCAATTTCATAAATTTTAGTAAAAGGAAATCCAGAGTGTAATTTACACTTGTTCAATCATAAGAATAATAGATCTTTTGTCTTTTATGATTTTGATGATTTTTCAAGTAGATTAAGATTACCATTTTTAAAATTACTGTTTAAATTTGGATTTTTTACGATAATAATTGTTTTTATTTATTTTTATTTGTTGGATTTTATAATAACCCAAAAAAAAAAAAAAAATTTTAAATAAGGATATTGATAAAATTTGAAAAGATTCTAAAAAAAAGAATTTTCACAAACTAATTATGATTCTATTAAACTCATTAATTAAAAAATTATTTCGAAGAACTTTTTATTTTTTCAAAACAAAAAAGAAATATGTCCTTAATATAAAAAAGCACTATTTTCTTCTGATTAATATTTTTCGAAGGCTAGCTTATAGCTTAATTCAATTAACCACTGGGATAATTTTTTTTAGAATAAAAACACTCTCAACTTTTGAATATCTAAAATATTTTTTGAAATTACTGTGCAATTTTTTATTTTCTTTTTTAAAAATTGGGCTTGAGAAAATTTTGAAAGCAAAGAATAAGTTAATATATTCGATTAAAATATTTTTCCAGAGAGTTTATCTTTTTTAAATAACTTTTTTTTTAATTTTTACCGTTTAAAAATAAGAAAAACATTTGAAGACCAAATTAGTCCCTTTTGTGAAAATAAAATTCACATAATTTAGAATTTGTTTTAGTAAATGAGTTAAAATAAGATATTGTATATAAAAATATACATAATTGAAACTTTGAATTCAATGATTTTGGCAAAAAATGTTTTCAAGAAAAAGCTAAATGGAAACTTTATTTATTTTTATTTTTTCATTTAGTTTTTTTAATTGTATTAATGGAAGGTATTTGTTCAGTTTTCCATTTTTAGTGTTTTTTGGGTCGTAGGGACATATGATCGATTTAAAGAAGAATTTTTATTTTTAAAAGAAAATTTAAAAACACAAAAAAGAAAAAATCATTAAATATGCTAAATCAAGAGAAGAATTAAAAAACAATGTATTCAAAGCTATCAAAAAATACCAAAAAATAAGAATTTTAAAAAGTTGTACTTTAACAGCTGAAAGTGTAAGAATAATCCATTGAAACGAAAAAAGTAATTAAAATTTATCAAAATACAAATGAAAGCATCCCTGATTCCGAAAAGATCGTTAAAACCAAGAAAGTTTAACAATTATTCACAAAACAAATCAATATGAATTTACAAATCCAGAAAAGAGAAAGTATGTTTTGTTAGATCTTATTTCATATATAAAATTTTTTGAAAGAAATTGCATCTCAAAATTAAATTCTGAATGAATATGTGGGATGTTATTAATTCTTCAAAAAATCACGGGCGGATTAGTCCCGTAAAGTCCCTATGATTAGAGAATTAAGGGTAACTTGAAATAATAAAGAAAAATTATTAATTAACTGTTGAGAGAAAAATGTTGGACACAGAAAAATGGTTGGACACCATTTTTAATTGGGAACATTAGTAAAATTGAAAATCAAATCCTATTGATAACTAGGTGAATTTTATATAAATCCAGGTTTAAATGTGTTACAAGTTCATTAATCTGTGGTGTGTGTAGAATACTCATTTGAATAGTTGATAACATGAGGTAGATCATGCTATTTTAACAAAAATCCAAGTTTTAGTAAAGTTTACTATTAATTCTGAAAATGGTAATTTTTAAACTTGCTTTTGATTATAAGAGATAAGGTTTTGAAAAAGTAGAATTACATTAATCGTTATTCTAATAAGTAGATTATTGTTATTTTCTTTAGTTATTTCACAAACGATTGAAATTAAAAATCAATTTCAGTAAGGTTCCCAATTAAAAATGATGCCCAACCATTTTTACTCTTTCCAACATTTTTCTCTCAACAGTAAACAATTCAAGATATAAATATTATAAATTGTGTGTCTGCCTTAAAAAAAATTGATTTTTTAAGTCATTGTGATTTCAAAACCCAACTTTTTGGTTGGGTTGCAGTGTTGTCTTTTCTTTGTAAAAAGAAAATGGAAAGATAGAAAAAAAAGAAAAATATTGGATTTATTACCTTTCAATTGTTGCGTTAATTGATTCTATAACATCAAAAAAGATTTCGTTTGGAGAGTGTATAATATTTTTTCTTCTCCAAGGCAATCCACCAACCTGATCAGACGACAACGTTACAAATTTCTTCGAGTTTTCAATTGTGTTTGGTGTTGATTTCATTGTTGCCCCGATCATATCTTTTAGCATACTACTTTCAGTCGTGACTGGGAAAACATTATCCATCATTTCTCCTAAAAGCTAAATTTTGAGTGACAAAAAATTGGTAACGAAACAGAAATATACAAAGACAAAACAAGAAAAAAGAAATTTTAATATTTTTACCGTTCATAACAAGCTTTTTCAAAAAAAAAAAAAAAAAAAAGTAAATCAAATTAAAAAAGAAATCTGTTTTTTTTTTTTTTTCAAAAAGAAATCTTAAAACGATCAATTATAATGTTGAAGGAACAACAAATACCTCAAAAGCCTTTGGTAAATTTTCTTTAACAGAAGTTTCTGTTGGCTGCGTCGAAAAGAAATTTGTAAAAACTTCAATGACACGATTCAAAAATTCAATAAACATTAAAGGAGACGTGTCTTGATCAGCAACAATTAAATATAACAAATTGTGTTTACTTGTGTGTACAATTGTTTGTCTGCGTATTCTAATAATTGGTGGAACATCTTTTGTTCGGTTGTTTTTTGTTAATACATTCCAAAATTGTGTAATAAGATTACGCCCTGTGCGGCCTTGCCAATGTTTTTCAAGGACAATGTCTCCTCCTGTATTAAGAATAAATAATGATTTTATCATAAGAGTTTTATTACTGTTTTTTTTTATTAATGAAAATATTCGAGATTATGAAAAAAAACAAAAGGAAAAAAATAAATTTTTAGTTATCATGTCGAAAGGTATTTACAGAAGCTTCTTTTGAAATAAAATTTCTTAATACTTTGGAGGTATCTTCTTGGTTACTCATAGAAAAATTCAGAAATTATTCTATTAAACTACCATTATCAAAGAAAATAGACCCATATATATCATTCAGATAAGCAAATAAACAATCTCAAATATTCACTCACAAATAGTATATTTCATAATATAAGAATCACCTTAGTTCTAAGTACAAGACAAATCTTTCAATGGACTATAAATGAAAGATAATTTTCTAGTAAATCTAAGGGTATTTTTAAAAAAATTATATCAAATATAACAAGTGATGTAGATCACAAAAATATAGCATCATTTTTTATATTTTTTTAATTATTTTACTTCGAGAAAAATAACACATATAATATTAGAAAAAGGAAGAAAAAGTCTGATAATGATAAGAACCAGGTTTAGTATAAAAGATTTTTTCATAATGATTTCGATTGTAAAAGAGTTTGATCAATTTTTCACATTTTTGAAAAGTTCGAAATTCAACATATTTTCAAATTATTTCAAAAAACAATATTTACTTATAAAAAAGAAGAAAAATAAATTTTTATTGTCTGAAGAGGAAGAATAAAAAATATTCTTGGAAAATAGTCTATTAAATTTTAAAATACTCATTTTACAAAATATACTTTTTTGAAAAAAAAAATCGAATTATTTGATTGACGACACTAGTTTGAAAAAATACAATTGAAAAAAAAAGTTAGACAAAACAACAATTGCAATTATCATTTCATCCTTGTTAATTAAGCTTATTTACAATATAATCAACATTCCAGTTCTTAAAAATCATGAGGCTATTGTATTTATTGTTGTTAAACAAACCACGATTTTGAAAAGTCTCTAGTTTAGAAAAAAGGGTCTATTTTGGGGTAAAAATTTTTCAATGGATGTCACAATGAATTTTCGTTAAACTTAACTTTAGGATATTTTTTTTGAAGAGATAATAACTAATAGTTTTGAAAACACTCTACTTATCTAAAAAATCTTAAACACAGAAAAAAAAAAATAACTGATGATAAATATTAAGAGTGTCCGTAGAGTGCCTAGGTTTTTTTTCACTTTTTGGAATAAATTGAAAATTTATACAAATTTTCTGTTTATTTCAAAAATTAAAAAAAACCTAACGGAAGTGTCCTAGGTTTTCTAGAATTAAAAAGAATTGAGTAAAATCTATATGATTTTACTCTATTCTTTTTACTTCTGGAAAACCTAACGGAAAATCAAAGAAAAAATATTTTTTCCAATTTAAAACATTAAATTATTCTTTAATAGTCCAAACGATTGGTTCCCTATTTAAAATATATTCATTAGATTTAAAATACTTTTAAAGTATAAGAAAATGACCTCTTATCTATGAAGAAAAAAGTTTTCAAATTTTTTACTATTAATTAAAAAAAATCTTTTCTGAAAAATTGGATTTTTCCAATTTAAATTGTAAAATATCTTTAAAAATATTTTTTGATCAAAGATCTTTTATTAACCAATAGTGTTTATATTCTAATTGAAGTTAGTTAAAAGGTGTAAAATTAGCAAATATTTAATTTTTTTTTGAAAAAATTTTTTCATGATGGTGTAGGGCATACTATAAGATAAGATATCATTGTCAAAAAAGTCAAGGTAAGATATCACAAAAAAAAAACTATAAGGGAAGAAAAAATATTGAATATTATAACACTCACAATCTATTTTTTTTTTTTTTTTTCATCTCAAAAATTAGTTCTTAAAAAAAATTACTTCATATATATATATATGAGAATTCGCCTTAGAAAAAAATTATTTTATTTTTTCCATATAGGATTAATTAGGATGCGATTAAAAGTATATATACTTTTCAATAATTATCTTAAACTTGAAAAAAATATAAATTTGTTGATTCAAAGAACAGTTTAAATCAATTATTTCTTTTTGTTGATTAATAAAAAAAAAAAAATAAAAAAATAAGCCAGGCAAAAAAATTAAAAATTCTCCCAAAATACTTTTTTAGAACCTGGATAATTCAACTTCTAATATAAAGAAATAATTTTTAATTTGATTATCATTAATCAATAATTAATAACCCATCAAATCTCTCCAGTGTTTTATTAACAGTAGAAAGATTAAATATATCAATATACTTTGTTATTATTTTTTATAAAATATTTAATATTTCCAAATAAATAAAATTAATTCAGAAAATTAATTCTATTAAAAAAAAATCGTAAGTATCATCAAATAACTTAATTGAATTCTAACACAGGTTGTTTGGACTCTTGTCATTTGAAAGAAAAAAAAAAAATACTTTATCTTGAAAAAATCAAGAAATTTCATAAACATTATTGAATAAAAACAAAATAATTTTTTTTTATCTTCAAGTATCCAATATTTGATTTATTTTGATAGTATTTTTTACAATAAGATTAATAATTTAAAGGTTATTTATTTGTACACAATTATGAAAAAATAACTAAAAGTGAAAATTTCATATAAATAAAAATATTTTCAATTTTTTTCTTTTTATTTGTTTAATCAAAAAATCCAAACAAAAAGGAGGGTGGTTTTGTAATGAATTTTTTAATTGTGGGAAATTAATTATTTGAAAAATTTTAACTCATTTCTCTTAGTTTTTATAAATTAGTTGATTTATTGGGGTTTAATTTGATCCTTTTGGAAGTAAAATTTCTTTTTTTTCTGGGTAAAAAATATATAGAGTTATTAGACACTCAATAAAAATAATTATTTTTTGGGGCTTGAATTTTATTTTAAGTTTGAAAGATGAACTTTTTAAAAAAATAATTGAAAGTAAAAAAATCGATATTGTTGTTGAGTTTGAAATATTCCTAACAGAAATTTCAGAAATTGAAGGGAAGTGATAAATTGGCAACTCCGTGTAGGTTTTTTCAGAAATTAAAATATAAAAAAACAGATACAAGTAATTCACAGCAAAAAATATAAATGAACAATAATATATATATATATATATATATATATAATTATAATTTTAAACCACTATTAATTACATTCAAATTAACTTTTAAATGGAAATTCCAAACTTATATTTGTCGAGTAGTGTCTTTTGTATTTTCATTAAGTTAAATGTTAAGGAACCAAAATAAGATATAAACATTACATAAAGTTTCATTTGCATCCAATATTATTGTTTAATAATAGTAAACTATATATATATATATAAATTAAAGTAATCTTTATTAGATTTTAAAAATAGTAGAGGTTCTCTTCATTTTTAAAAATTCATAACCCATAATAAACTAATTAATAATTGAATAGTCTTGATATTAAGTATATTTTGAATTAATGAATAAATCCAATTTCATGTAATATAAATAAAATCTTTTTCAGTCAATGTGCCTACTTTATTTGAAGAAATAAAACATATTCTCGAATTTTAATTCTTTATTTTTCTTAAATATATTTAGAATTTTTAAATCTGATCATTTTTTCTCTTTTTGTAAAAAAAAGTTTTTTATGTTAAATTTTTTCTCATTTTGTATTTTTTTTTTTCTTTTCTTTTTTTCTTCTTATTCTTACTTTTCAATTTTTCTTTTCTCTTTTTTTTTTTTTTTAAATTAAATTCTAAAAAATCCTTTAAAACTCCAAATAAATATTAAGAAAATTGCGGTTTTGTAATTTCTTTTAAAATTCATACTCTTTCAATTAAAAAATATTATTCTTTACAATTTTAATTTACTAAAGAAATAGAGATTGGTCGCGCCTATCATTCCAATGGAATGGATCTAAATAAATTTTTTTTAACATTTTTTTTATTGAAATTTATGGTTTGTTTAGATATTCCTATTATGAATATCAACTCTAATCTGAAGTTTATTATTTATCTTATTTCTAAACAATTCTTCATAGGTAGATTCTTAAAAAAAAAAAAGAGTAATTTTTCATTTTAGACAGCGGAATTTTGAATGAAATGGATTCTATATAAATATTTTTTCCACAATAACATTTTGACTTTTTTATATATTTTTAGCAAGGATTTTTCTTATTCAAATTAAATTGTCTGAAAAGGTTCAAAATCTTTGGACCTACCTAAATTATTTGGAAATTCTTTAATAATGAACCAATTTTGATAGAATTTTATATTTTATTTTATTATCACAAATACTACTAGGATTATAAGAATAAAAATGCCAGGAATATTGGTTCTTCAAAATATTATATAAAGTGCTTTTATTGTGAAAATAATCACATTTTCCCTATATAAAAAAATATGGAATAATAATTTTTCTTAGATATCTGAAATAATTCTTTTTTAGATACAGTCAGTTCCACTTTTAAGGCACAAACTTTCAACGAGATTTAAGGCACAAAAAAATCTCATATTAAGGCACAAAATTTTGAATTCTTTTTTTTTTTACAATTTATTTTACTAGAATTTGAATGTTGTACCTTAATTTGAGATTTTTTTGTGCCTTAAATTTCGTTGAAAGTTTGTGCCTTAAAAGTGGAACTGACTGTATACTAAGTTAATTTCAGAAAATTCGTAGAATCCATTTTGGGTATTTTATTTAACTCTAATTCAATTTTTATAGAATTTATTTGTCAAATTAATAACCTTCTGAAAATCACAGTAATTTTTGAGATATTAAAAAAAATAAAAATTAAAGAAATTTTCAAAGTGAGACAATAAAAAAAAAATCCTAAAAACTTGCATCCAACAGCAACTTTAACAACACACCTCTGTAGATATTGCTTTAGTTTTGAAATATTTCCAAGATAAGAGAAATTATTACCTAATTAAGAAATACTAAAAATTGAAAATTGCAGAACTAACATATTGAGGTTAAAAAAAACTAAACTTTAGTGATCCGAACTTTTAGGAAAAGAAACTCACCCAAACATTCTTATCTTGATAAAAATAACAAACTAATTCCAAATAGAGGAAAAATAAACCTTAAACTTTTTAATCGAGCTCATTTCATTATTTCAATTTAATTTCATAATTTAAATTTAAGGTATCTTTATTTATCACTTCTAAAAAATAAAAACATATTTTCAAAATTTTCCCTTTTTACAACCATTCTAAAATCAAAATTGATTGGATCGTTTTTTTTACATTTTCAAATTATTTTCAGAATGTTTAACACATATCTGCAATTATGATTTCTTAATTTTTCATGTTTTTTTGAGAAATGTGTAATTTTTTCATTAATGATGATACTTTTTTGCAACACTTTGTAAATTTTTAAAAAAAGATTAGAAAATCATAATTATTTCCAAATTTCAGCAAAGTCAATTATTTTTATTCTTATATCTACTTTAACTAACAAAAAATTGTAAATTATACTTTATTATCCAAAAAAACACAAAAATTTTTTAATTTCTAATTGGAAAAAAAAAAACAAAAAAAAGAGATAAAAATATGAGATCATTATTTATTGTTTTTATGAGTGCTATCAAGAAATTAATTCAAGTCATGTCATTAATTAATATTTTGTTATGAGCAAAATTAAACTTTTTGTAAAACCAGTTTTCATTTAAAAAATTTTTATTTGTTTATTTGATAATTGTTTTTCTCAAGCTCAATAAAAAATTCACATTCAGTACGATAAGACTTAGAAATCTCTGCGAACAAATGGTACACCACTATTATTTGAGAATTAAAATCATAAAAATAAGAAAATAATTCAATAAACAAAGGAAGGAGAAAAAATAAGATTCCCATTTAAAAAAAATTAATAGATTATAAAGTAGATTCTTACAGTGGGCAATAGTGAACTAATAAGTGAATTTGTCCTTTTGCTTTTTCCTTCTTCATTGGTTTGATATCATACCATCTTTTGTGTACCAGAAGAGAGAAATATAACAATAAAAAAGAAAAAAAATTAGTTTTATTTAGGTTATTCGAAATTTAAAAAGAAATCAAAATAATTTAAAAGAAAAAAAAAAAATAAAAAGTGTTAAATCAAAAAGAAAAGGTTTGATCGAAATTGAAAAAAAAAATTAAAATAAAACAAAATTTCAACTTACCCATCATGTGGTTGTCCATTAACAAAAGTAGAAAGAGGAATTTTGACCATTCCAATTGAGTCATCATTAGATACCTAAAAATTTTTTCAAAAAAAAAAGAGAAAAAAAATTTGATAAATGAGTCAAGAAAAACTTGAAAGCGATCAAAACAAAGATAAATAAAGAAAAGAGAACAAACTTTGTCATGATCAAAAAGCTGAACACGGAGGAAATCGGTTTCTTCGTCACCTGGCATTGTTTCCAAGATAAAGGTTTCTGACCATTTAGGATGGAGAGTTTTGGTTTTTGTTGAAGTTTTTCCTGCAAATTCAAATCCTTTCTTTTTCATTTTTTTGTTGATTTCTTCATCATTAATTTTTAAGATACAATAAGGATCAGACTAAAAATTTTTTTGAATTAACAAGTTTTTAAAAAAGAGAAAAAAAATTTTTAAATTTTAAAAAAAAAAAAAAAGAAAAAGAAACGCGAAAAATTTTTAGAATTAAGATGATGTTAATGAACAAAACGAGAAAGGAGGTTTGAGTTAAAAGAACAAAAAAAATTTACTTTTCCACCAAGATCTGCACCATGGATCCCTTTAGCTTCGATTACTCTTACGTAAAGATGGTTCATTTGATATTAAATTATTGTTCGTAATAAAAGAAAAAAAAAATGAAAATTTTGATGCGAGTTTTATGAAAATAATCTCCTAAAAGAGATGAAAACTAACTATTCACCTTTTGGAAGAGTAAATATTTTTCAGAGTCTTGGGTTTTCCTGAATAATGAAAAATAATAAATTTAAGGTAGCGTTACAAAGATCCAAAGACCAAACAAAAATTTACTTTTAGTTTAGTGTATTTATACTACTTTTAAATCTCAAATTAGTTTTTCTATACTTGTGATTTCTATTTGGTTCAATTTCTGATTCTTTGAAATCTAATCTTATTATCAAAATAAATGTAATGTTATATCTTGATAATTTATAGAAGTAATGTGAAAAGATTCCAGTTATTTTTCATGTACCAAGAACCTCAAAAATTATTCGAGAAAATTAATTGTTTTGATATTTGATTAAAAAAGTAGAAAAACTTTTCTTTTTATCTTTGATTTTGGTTTTCAAACAGAATTAAAATTAAACTTGAATGAAATTATATCTTGAAATTTTACTTTGGAAACTTCAAGAATATCCAAATTTCATGTTCTGTAAAAACCGAAATACAATATATTATCCAATAAAAATCATTTAAAAGTTATTTCATTATGTAAAGTCAAAATATGACATAATTGTTGTTTTTTTTTAGGATTTTGAAATAATTTTCTAAAATCGAAAAGCATATATTGATCCAAAAACTTTTGACAAAATACTAATTAAACAGTTTTAATCTAGTCCTAGAATCGTGCTGGGTAGAGTACAAGAAAAGGCTTAGTTGTATTCACATTTTTATTTGTTTTTAAATCTCATCAATTGGATTCATTTCTCTTGAGTTGCTAAAATCCTCGATATATTCCTTTAAGATCAGATCTAATCAATTTTGTTTGATTAAGATCTAATCATGACCAATTTAAAGTTTTTCAATTATTACAGATATTTTTATCCCTTTTACTCTAATAAAAAAGGTGTTTTAGAACATGATATATATGTTCTGTAAAGGTGTTTTAAATGTAAAAAAATTTTATAAAATTATATAATTCAACTTTTATAATATAAATATTTGGTCTAAAATGTGTTATAAAAAATTTTAACATCTTATAAATAGGCTATAAGAATATTTTTTTAAAAAATATTTGAAAAATCATCATGTAAAAGGAAATTTGATCATAGAAATGTTATACCGATTTTATAAAAAAAAAATATTTATTAGGGTTATCTTCCTCTAAACACTTTTAAAAAAAAAAAAAAAGGAGGAACCCAAACAATTTAAAAAGGTGAATTAAAAAAAAGTAAAAAGAATTGTAAATAGAAAATAAAACATTTGAATATATGATCATATCAAAATTTGAATTTATTTTTTTTAAGGGAGTAGCCATGGTAAAGAAAAATTTTTCACTTTTTTATAATTTTGAAAGGGATCAGAAAATACCATTTTTGACTTTGGTTGTACCTCATTGATTTTTATTATTTAAAGTACTTCATTCATTCGATTTTTTAAATTTTTTTTCAAAGTCTCAAAGAAATTTCCATAATAGAATGTTGAGTTAAATTGTTTAAAGTCGTGTTTCAAATGCTGAATAACTTATCTTTTATCCTTATCTCAACATTCTATTGTGGCATTTAATTTTTTCATTTTTTATGTTTTCATCATTTTTGAATTTTTTTTTTCATGGCAACAAAAAGCTTAGTTGAAAGATTTTTTTATCAGTGATATTTAGTATAAATGGATTTTTTTAAAAATGAACTACAACATTACAATCCAGAGAACCACAAAAGGAAATATGAATGGGACTTAAATAGCTAGAAGGATTCTAAAAAATAATAATTATACCAAAACATTACTTGTTATGATTTTAAATCGTTTGATTAAGTGGAATTGGAGAAGTGAATGTGATTATATTTTATCAAAGGATAAACCACCAAATAGCTCTAAGTTTTATTCGAGAATCCAAAATTATCTTCTCCCAAAAAAAAAAAACTAAACCCCAATCCAAAAATTTGGACACATCTAAAATCAAAAATACGATAACAAAAACTCAATTCATTATATTTTTCCAAACGTAATATAAAACCATATTTAAGTTGACATTGTATTAATGTTTTTATAAGTAACCATTTTCATCCAAAAAAAAGAAAACAATAAAAAATAAAAAAAATTAAAATAGTGTATCCAAAATAATGAAAAAAGCTGAACAAATACAGTATTTGTAAATTTGTTAAAATTACACCAACAATTATTGATCGATCAAATGATAAGATACCATGGAATAATTGTATGTAGATTTTTCATTTTAGAAACTCAACAGTAACATTCTATCAACCATCCATCAAAAAATCCCAGATCTAACAAAACAGATTTCATAACTCAAAAAAAACGAAATGTAAACAAAAAGTACAAAAAATAAAAAATGAAATAGTTTGTAAAATCAAAATTATTGCCAAATTGAATGTAAAGTCTGGTATTGCTATTCTTTTGACCTTTTAAATTCTGCCCAAATTATTAAAATTAAGTTTCTTTTAATAATAAAAAAAAAAAATCGAACCAATTTTATCAATATATTCTCTTTTTTTTTATTGCTTAATATTACTCAAAAAAAAAATATCAAATAATTTTTTTAATAAAATTTTTAGAGAATCTACAATCACACGCCATTCAAATAAAATATTCTGATCTCATCTCTCTCGAAGTTTTATCATGTCTCATGGTGTAGCTACTCCCTTAAGACTTTAAATTTTGAGTTTTAATTGCCTTTTGAATATTGACAAATATTACTTTTCCTAATATAAATCAAAGAAGGGCAGTTTCACTTTCTCAATACAAAGAGTTGACCACCCCTTAGTTCTGAGGAAAAAACACTTCTATGACTGAAACCCCAAAAATTTCAGAATAAATGATGATCAAATATTAATTATTAATTTATTTATTATCCATTGGAATGCTTGATTAAATGAAAAATCTGAAATTAAGAACAACTTGTTGAAGATATATGATAAAATAACAAAGGTATTCATATTCAATATGTTAAAGGATTGATCACATAAAATTTACAAAACACTCACCAAAAATTTGTTAAACGAAAAGGGGAAAAAGTTATAATTACTTTTGGAGAAATGAAATATGTGAGATTCTGATTTTACTTTGAGAGTAGCTGAGTTTGAATAATTTATTTTGATTCAGAAACATTTTTTTCTTTTTTTTTTAGTAAGACAAATGAAAATTTCATTGAATTTACCATCCAATTCAGTGACAAAATGTTTTTTCTTAAGAATTGGTATTAAAATGCTTTTAATAAATGCATGGCAACCACAAATTGGGATCTGATCCAAAATATGAGATAATGATTATTTTTGGTGAATATTACAATGGAAATCAAATCAGATAAAATAAAAAAATATAAACCAAAATAAATGAAAACAAATTAAAAAAATTTTTTTTCTTTTATTAATTAAATAATACTATAATTTATACAAATTTTTGAAAAAAATAAAACTTATTTGAGCATGCCAGTTAAGATTTTATTTTGATTTTATTTTTGTATTAAAAGTGAGAGTTTTTTTGAATTAATAAGAATTTTTTCAGGTACCTCTTCATTAATTTTGAGATCAAAATTTATCGGTATTTGATTTTTAGCAAGATAACCACATAGCGATATTTTTTCTACAATTTGAATTAAATTTTGAATATCGTAACCATCCCTTTCTGAAAATACTAAATATTTAAGTAACAATTCATTTTGAAATTGATTTACATTTTCGTTTTCATTTTCATTTTCGTTTTCATTTTCGTTTTCGTTTTCGTTTTCATTATCATTATCGTTATCGTCATCATTTTCTTTTTCCTTTTCCTTTTCTTCCCCGCTTTCCTTATCGTGGTCATTATCCTTATTCTTATCCTTATTTTTAACACTTTTGTTAATAAGATTTTTTCTATCAAATTTTGTTATACAGTTTACTTCAATTTCTTCTAATTTAATTTTTTGAATTGTGGCAATTAAAATAAACAAATTTAAAGACATTGAACCAAATGCAGCAGACACGAAAGAACGCCAATTTATGTCCTGCCCACTGCCACCGATATCAATAGGCCAATCAATTTCAAAAATATTTTTTTTATTTTTTTCCCCTAAGATCAACCCTTTAAATTGGCTTGATTTAGAGCTATTTCTAATATTCCAAATACCACTCACCGTTATTGTTTTAAAATGATGCTTTGATTTACTTTTTGAGATTTTCTTTCTTGATCTTTTTAATTTTTTAACATTGAGTCCATTCAATAGCCCCTTCCCAGTTTTTTTTTTTTTCTCTTTAACAGACGATTGGCTATATTCATATTCAAGTCCAAACTCGGCCGAACCTTTTAAAAAATTAATCATTGGGCAGTTATTCTTCGCAATATTAAAATATCTTGTAATATCCTCTCGGTGTTCAGATGTTTGCACAGAAACCTTAATATCCATGTTCATCACATATGGATCGTCAGATTTAATATTTAAAAACAATTTCATATTATATTGAAATGTATTTTCAATATAAAATTCTTTTAATTTTATACCATTTAATGAACACAATGAAATGAACGATCTATTGAATATTTAAATATGATATGACACGACACATAAACACAGAAATAGTAAAAGAGATATATAAATTTTAATATAAAAATATTATGAATTGAAATTTAAAAAAATAAAATAAAATAATATAAATGTATAAATTATAAGATTGTTGCAAAAAAAAAAAAAAAAAAAAAAAAAAAATTTAATGCAATATGAAATCGATTATAAAAAGAAATTAGACCATTCAGAACTCAAATAAAAGCATTTAATCAGCTTTTTTTTTTTTTTCATTTTTTTATTGTTCTATATTATTTTTTTTATTTCCAACATTTAAGAAAAATAAAAAGTTATTGCCCCCTTCAAAATAAAAAAATCAAATTTTCACAAAATTCAAATTTTGGTTTTACATTTGCCAAAAGTATTAGAAATATTGAGAATATGATTCTGTGAACTATTTATTATCATTTTTTTTTTAAAAAAAAAAATAAAATAAGGATATCACTCAAATTTGAAGATTGTTGCTAATGAGATATTAGTAATTTTTGAACATAGATTTTTATTCTACCTACCCTCTTAAAGAAAATCACAATACTCTATGAACACAGTTTTTATTTATTTATTTCTCTCAAAATATAGAAACGTTTTAAAAAAGTGTGTCAAAGTACTGATAAATTCAAAAAAATACCTGTAAATTTTCAGTTCAATTTCCTTTTTTAAAAACAATTTTTTTTTTATTGAAGTGGATAAAGGGTTATATTGGTTTAAATCCAAAGAAAAAATTGAAATTAGTTGGTTTTCTGAATGTTCTTTGAAATGAAATGATTATTTTGAAAGTCTAGTTATCATATTTGTAAAAAGAGAATCAAACAAAATATTTTTATAATTTTATTTGAATTTATCAGTATTGAAAAAAAAATCAACGAAATTCATAAGAAATTTTTTTACAACACCTTTTTATAATGACTTTCTCTAAGAAAAATTTCAAAAATTTAAATTTACTTTTGTGAAAATAAAAGCGGGGAATTTTTTTTTTGAAATGATAAAAAGTTAATTGTTCACCTTAGTAAAAATGATCAAAATCACCAGAATTTTTAAAAAGATAATAAGAATCCAAATGGGGACTAAAACATTTTTACAAGAATAGAGTTTAACTTAGATTTTCTGCATTTAAATTTCATCAAGATCCTTAAAGTAAATTATTTTAAAAATTAAATACTTTATTATTAATTGTAAAGAGTATCAAAAATTGAATAAAAAAAAAATACATTTTGAGAGAAAAGGTATGAACAAGTGGTAAAACGCCCAACTTATAATCTGAAGTTCTGAGATTATAATCCCCTTAACCACATAATTTGTGATTGTTTACCATGTTCTCAAATAGTTATAAAAACCACCATTGTGTAATTTTAATTAAAAATCGTGTTTTTATTATCATAGAACCGCTAATCTTTTGAAGAAATTGTCTGGCCTGATTTGAATCTTTTTGACTATTCTAAAAATCGATTCTGAATAGAAATTAGGTACAAAATACCCACTTGATTTATGGAGCGGATCATATTTTTAGGAGAAATGGCCAGATTCGCTCTCTCACTTGGTTAAATAATATCTCTAATTCAAAATTAGGTATGCCGGGAAGTGCCGTAGAGTACCTAGGTTTTCTTGAGGTTTTCTATTTTATTTGTGAAGTGTTCTAGGTTTTTTTTACCTTTTGAAATAAACAGAAAATTTTAATAAATTGTCGGTTTATTTCGAAAAGTAAAAAAAACCTAACAAAAATCTATTAATTTTCTAAATAAATAGAAAACTCAAAAAAACCTAACGAAAATCTATTGATTTTCTGTATATTTCAAAAATTCAAAAAAACCTAACGGCAAATAGGTGAACTTTGATTACTCAGTCTTTAATGAAAAAGAAAAGAAAAGAAAAAAAAAATATATTTTTAGTCAATTAATATCCCCTAAATTATGACCTTCAGAAATAATCCTTAATATTAAATCAGAATTATTTTGAGAGTAATTGTGAAAAAATATCTTATTAAGAGTAATTAATTGTGAAAATTACCAATTTTGGAATTTTCAATTTTTCAATTAAAAATTTTAATAGAACATAAAAAATCAATTATTTAAAAAATAGTATTAAATATTCAGATTAAGGATTTAATAGGACCTAGTATATGGATATAAAATTCAAATTACTAACCCCAAGAAATACTTATTTTTAAATAAACATTTAAAAGGGCAAAGATAAAAAATAGTGATAATTCTAAATTTCTATAAAGATTTTGTTTTTAATATAGAGTGTTGTGGTTTACAGCCATCTTCTTTAACTATTTTGATGAAATTAAAATGAAGAAAATCTATTTGATACTCCATGCTTCTTAAAAAGTTTTTGTCGTCATTTGAATTCTTATTAACTTTTTAAAAATTCTGATGAATTTAATAATTTTTACTAAGGTGAACAATTAAATTTTGGATACAGTCGGTATACCTTTTAACGAACACCCCCAATTAATCAAATAAAGTACAAAAATAATATTTTTTTTAAGGTACAATTTTTGAATATATAGAAACTAATTTTTTTTTAGATTTGAATTTGAGATGAAAAAAAAAAAGATTGTGCGTTATTGTTTTTTTTTTTTGTACCTTTTTTTGATTAATTGGAGTCTTATATGTGATCTTATGGTATGCGCTAAAAATTCCTAGTGCTTGATTTTAAAAAAAAAATGTAACACTTTTTTTTCACAACATCAACCCCGAAGAAAAAACAAATAAGATTTCTTTTATGAAAAGTTATTTTTCATATTTATTTTTGGCTTTTGTAAAAATTTTCTGTTGATGAAAATTCAAAACTCTTGTTCAAGTCTGAGTCGAATGAACTTTTCTACAAGAAGGTGTACAAATTTTAATACACGATCTTCACGAAGAAATAATCCTTCTTTTGTTTCGGACCTATGAAAAAATATGATTAAACCTCCAAAAAAATTGAATTATTTGTGGAACGTTCAAGTACAAAAGTTTTATCATCAATGTTTTGTTCAAAATTTTTGTGGAATAACCATGAACAAAAATATTAATTTTTTGTTTAAGTGGGTAAGTATCTATTACAAATTTTGAGAGCCACAGTTTATGTGTAACTGAATTATTCAATTCATTTCTTTAGTCAAATAAATTAATGTTCTAATAAATACAAGAGTGTATCAGATATCCTAGTATAATATATTTTCATACCAATTAAAAAATGGGAATCAAAAAAATGAAAAAATTGATATCAAGAAAAAATTAAATAAAAATCATTTTATTTCTTGATCTTTTCTATAACATTTGACACAATTACTTCTTCTCTATTTGGTTTTATTATTAATGCTGGACGGAAAAACTTTTGTTTGGAAAATTTTTAAAAAACAAATTACTTTTTTATTTCTAAAGAATTTCCAAAATGAATTTTAATAATCCTATTTCTATTTGGTTCATCTAATTCTTGATGGGGTTCAGAAAATAGGATATTTTTTGAGTTCTTCTTGAGAAATAAAGATTTATTTGAGTGTATACAAGTGTAAAAACTCTATTCTAAACAACATTCATATTTTACGCTTGTGTATTTGTTTGATTTGTTAATTATTTGTTTTCTATTAAATTAAAAACTCAAAATAATTGAAATATTTTCTTAATTTTTCTTTTTTTTTGGGTTGAATCTTTTCTAGTTGTTTTTTTGATTCCAAGAATTCAACCCCTTTTGCTTTAATCTTCTTTAGCAGTATTCTTTGTTTTGGCTTGGTTTGATAAAAATATTTGAAAAAAGACTTTTGAAAAGAAATTTGTAAAAAAATGTTTTGTAAAATAATAATAAATAGTAATGATGCAAGATATTGAAGGTAAAAAATTGTTTGGATTCATCCAAAATATGAAGAAAAAAAATAACAAATCTTCGAAAAATATGCTTTTGATTTAATTTTTTTTTTTTCATTCATTAATTTCAACATATTTATCTGGAAAGGTTATCTTTCTTGTTTGGTATTCTAAAAGAAAATCTTTGTTTCAAATACACACCTTTTGAGGTCTACTTTTTTGGTTTCATTCTAGGATTAATTTCATACATTCCCATCAACACATTTCTAGATCTAAAGCATAATTTAATAATAATAAAAACCAACAATTAAATCAAATGTTCTAAAAAATGAAAAATTTTAGATTCAAATCTGGTTTAGTGTTACTTTGTATTCGCTTTCTTTTCACAAATAAAGCATTGAATGATATTTTGATTTTAAAGTTTTAATATCCTATGGAACTCAAAAAATCTTTTTTCAGTAATCTTGTTATACTATTGTTAAAATAAATCTTGCAGAAAAGTTTAATCCGTCAAGACAAGGAAATTTTTTTCCATGTTTGAGTTTTTAGATATATTCCCGATTGTTTTCTGCAAATTGTTTTAACATTTATTCTTTTTTCAATCTTAATGTTCAATCAAAAGTTCGTTCATTGTAACTTTTTTCAATCAAAAAATACCCCAAAAATAGGTGTTTTTTTCAAAAGTCTGGAATTTTTAAAAAGGGGGGTATTCGTATCTTCATGAGTTTAATAGCTATCTTTTTTTTATTACATAAAATTATCATAACTTTGAAAAAATAATTTATAAAAGAAGTATAACTGAAATCCAATGTGTAGTTTTGGCTAACTTTAATTTTAAGAGTTTAAATTTTCCTTGTAGTATGTTTCAAAATAAAAATCGTGTTTTTTTGTTATAGAAGACCTATACATCAACCAAACAAAGAAACCAACAATAAACACTATTTAAATATGGTATTGATTTCTTCAAGTTCTATTATTTAAAAAGAAATTCTTAAAAATGAAGGATCAAATTGCAAAATTTATCTCAAAAAATAGAGTAAACATTTGAAGAATATTTTTTATTATCCAACCAAAAAAACAAAAAAATTTCAAAAAAATGAGAAAATTACGAAAAATTTTGAACAAATTCCATCCCTAATTTAAATTTTACTTGAAAATACCAAGGGGTTTACGATCAAAATTTATTTGAACTTAGGTATACTAGTGGGTAGTAAATTGTATGTTTCCTTGTAACAAGAAGAAAAAAAAGCACGGATTATATTTTGAAACACGGATTATAGTCTTTGGATAAGCATTTTTTTGATCGCTGGAATTAAAATTTTTTTCAAAATGGTAAAATGTACCTACCTTCTTAAAAACAGGGCTTGTTTTGAAAAAGTAATCTTCATAAAAAAAAAATAAAAAAAAGAAAAGTGAAGATAGCTTCTAAAAATGTTTGAAGAGAGCAAATACAAACTCTTGCTTTTAAGAGTTCCAAAATTTAAAATTGAATCTAAATTTTAATTCTTTTGAAAACTTTAAGAGAAAAAAACTGGTTTGTTAAGAAAAAAAAAAAATTATTCAGTATTTGCAAAACAAAATTAGTGATTAAACGAAAAAATCTCAACAGTGCTGTAAGAGTACGATTTGGTGTTGTTAATTTCAAAAAAATTCTGACACTCAAAGAATAAATTAATTTTTGGGATTTTTCAAAAATATGAAAAAGAAAAATCTAAAAAAAGAAAAGAAAAGAAAAGGAAGGAAAGAAAAGAAAAAAAAAGGAAGGAAAGGAAAGAAAAAGAAAAAGAAAAAGAAAAGGAAAAGGAAAGAAAAGGAAAGAAAAATTCAAAAACAAGATCAAGATAAACATTACCGAGCAAATTCAGCGATGACACCAACACCAAATAATTGAAGCGCGGAAGGAGCTTTCCCTGTCCCCCCCAAGAGTGAGGGTATTGAGGAACTTATTAAAGGATCCTCTGACTCTCTATTTTCCTCATGGAACTTAAAAGGCACCTTGTCATGAAAATTCCACGAAAGGTCGTATTCGTACTCTGCACAGATTACGCCTTGTTTGTTGGTTTTCAAAAACTGTTTGATCGAATTTTTGAGAGGCACAACGTTGATGTGGTTCAGCCAGTTTCTTTTCAACAAGATTTTTTTCTTTTCTTGTTCGCTTTCTTGTTTGGAATTTTCAGACTCGATTTGTTGCTTGGTCATTTGTTTTTTCAAAGTTGAAACTTTTTTTTTCAATTTCAAATTCTCCAAGATCAACGAGTCTCGCATTTCTTTAACGTCTTCAAGCGAAATGAGCCTCCGGTGTAATTGCTCTTCCAAAAATTCCTCTTTCTTTGAGAAGGATTTCATTAGCTTTGCTATGTTTTCTGTGCACTCCTTCCCGTTTTCTTGATATCTTTTTTTCAGATTTGTAATTTTTTCATCCAGCTGTTGGATCTTGTCGTGGTGTTCCTTGCCAAATTCCTCTTTGTTTTGTTTGAAGTATTCTTTGATGTCCATGATTTTCTCAAAATCGGGATAGATACCATAAAAGGTATCAATAACACTTTCCTCCAATTCTTTGATGTCGATTTCGTGGCTTTTTTGTTGTGGGTTTTGGGAAAGTGTTTCCATCCTTGAATTAGAGCTTGTCATTTGTTCGTCTGTGCTTGAAAGTGAAGTCATTTTTAATTTTGAAGTTTAGAGATTTGAGATAATCGAGTTTTTCTCTTTTGATATGTTTTTAACTGAAAAAAAAATGAAAAGTTATTTGGCATTTTTTTTAAGTCTATAAATTCTCATTGGAATTAAAAAACAAATATCCTTTTAGATTTTTTACGTTCATGTTTGATACAAAGAAAATAGAACTGTTAAACTATTTTTGAGTGTTCTAGGTATTAGAATCATCTATATTCACCTTTTATTCAAGTATGTTGTTATTACAAGTAAATCATTTCAGTGTTCGAGAATTTAAATGTCCCACTTTTCTTAAACAGATCTATTAGTAAATTATTATTGCAGAATAAATGATTTGGTTTAGTACTAAGGATCACAATTAAATTTTTGATATATTGATTTGGAATTTTTTTTGAATTGCATTTCACAAATATAAAGAAAGTAACCCAAACAACAGTAATAATATTCCAGAATTTGTTAATCCTTTTTTAGAACTTCCACAAATAACTACTGGTATTTGAATTTTAAACCGGAAAAATTTTCACTTCATTTTCAATTTCCTTTTTCAAATAAAGTTCACAAATTACAACCTACTTCTTTGGAGAACTCAGTTTGAAAAAGATAAAGGATGACAAGGTAGTGAAAATATTTTCCCATTTATAATTCAAATACCAGTATATGTTAATTTTTTAATTTCAAGAACGACTCAATAATTATTCGTATAAAAACCGAAAGACTGTAAGGTTGTTGTTTCCGTTGTTTGTGATAGGTTGAATATTTAAGGTATGTAAATAATTTGGAAAATAATCTCTTTTTGTTCATCTTCGAAATTATTGAATACAATTTGAATTTTTTAAAAACGATTTACATTTCAGAAAAATTTAAAAAAGGAACTTTCAGTTTTGAAGTATCATTATTGACAATTCAGTCTTTAGATATCTCTTGAAAATATTTGTATTTACTCACTATCAATTTTTTTTTCGAAGAGGGATAATTTGAGGCTAACAAGATCAATAAATAATTATAAAACCCTTTTAAAAATAATTTGGGAATACCAAAAATTGAAAATAGATAAAAAAAAATTTTAATTTATTCTATTTTTGGATTTATTGTTAAGAACTCAGAGTTCGGGAAACTTAGTCTGGTAAATAGAGAATTTCGAAGTAACTAAATTTGTGTCTATCGAATTCAAAGAGTATCTAAAATAAAAACAGTCTTTGGTAGAATTTTAAACTCAATTTAGTTTTCTATAATTTAATTTATTATATTTTTCCAATCATAATATTCAAATCACATTCAAGTAGCCGTCTATACATGTTTTTGTACATAATCATTTTTATCCAAACCAACATAAAAGATATAAAACTAAAAAAAAAATGATATCTCCAAAAATTTTTCAAACTGGGCGGGTTAAAAATAAAAATTAACAATAGATAAAAAAATTATATAAATTCCTGTAACTTGAGTCACCCTCTCGAAAATCGTTTCCAGATTTTTTTTTTTTTGAAGAGAAATGAATAAATTTTTTTATTTTGTTCCGTTCTTACCAATTGATTCTAAAATTTAACAACTGTGGTATGGCAATTATTAATACTTGTTTATGTGATTTTTATTCATTAAAGTTAATTACACTTTTAAGGTACAAACCCCCAGAGAAATTTAAGGGACAAAAAAAACTAAAAATTAAAGCAGAAATTTTGAATTTTTTTTTTCACAAATTATTTTACTAAAATCCAAATTTTTAGTAATTAAATTGTAATTTTTTTTGTACCTTAAATTTGGTTGAAAGTTTATGCCTTAAAAGTGGAACTGACATTATTGATAAACTTTCTATCTAGTTTTTACATTTATATTAATTCATGAATATATCCGTCAAGTATATTGGGGTACTGTGAAGTGTCGTAGAGTGCTGGAGAGTGAACTTTTTTTTTTTTTTTAATTTCTAAGATTAAAAAAAAAACCTAACTTTTGTTTTCTTGATTTGAGAAATTATAAGAAAATTTCAAAAATTTTCATTTAAGGGTCGTATCATTACGGTAAAATTTTATTTTCTGAAATGGAAAAAAACTTTTTAGTAATTTTTATGAGGACCTAACACTAATCAAAAACCAACCAACCTGTGATATACTATCGATCTCCAAAAACCAACAACTAAAGATGTGGGCATTTTTAGAAAAAAGTTCTAAAGAGTGACACTCAATTTCCAATTAGAATGATTGTGAATTACAATTTTGAAAACAACTATTTCAGTTTTGCAGTATCGCTCTTTGGTGCATTTTGAGATCTCAGTGATTTTATTTTTCTTTTTTTTCATTTTTCAAAAGAGTTATTTTTATCGTGATAATATTGCATAATTTATACTTGATCAAATTTCGAGGGTTATAAAATAATCACAAACCAGATTAAATCAAATTAAATTGATTGTGAAATTCAAGAAAGCTATTTGTTTTAAATTGAAGAAATTTAACCATTTGGAAAAAGAAAATGAGAAAATATGAATTTTTTTTTAAATTTTGATTTTTTGAAATTGAGAACTCTTTTCAAACTTATTTTTCTTGGTTGAATTTTTTATCAAAGTGATCCAATGAATTTTTTTTTTTTGTTATTTAAATTTAGTCAACCAAAAGAAGAGCTATTTCACAATAGCCTTTTTGGTCTCTGTTCACCCCCTGAGTATGGTGTATATTCACGGTAAATGACTAGACCCTTAATTTAAAAAATTAAAAAAGTCTAACAGCAGTTTTCTAGAATTCAAAAGAATAGAGTAAAATCAAATCTTTTTAAAATAAATAAAAAACTAAAAAAAAAGTGCAAGGTTCGTTTCTGAAATTCACATAAATCAAGAAAACTATAAAGTTTTCCTCTATTCTTTTAAATTTTCGAAAACCTAATGAAAAGAGTCCTAGAGTACCGCCAAGTGCACATTTTTTTTTGATTTCAGAAATAAACAGAAAATTTATTGAAGTTTTCTATTTTATTTCTAAAGTAAAAAAAACCTAACGAAAATCTATTGATTTTCCAAAGAAATAGAAAACTCAAAAAAACCGACCGAAAATCAATATAGCTTCCATCTAAATAGAAAACTCAAAAAAACCTAACAAAAATCTATTGATTTTACAAATAAACAGATAACTCAAGAAAAGATAAGAACGCTTTTCCAGCATTCGAATGAATAGATTAAAATTATAGATTCTACTCAATTCTTCTAAATCCTAAAAAAAAACCTACCGACAGCGTATAAAATTTTTAATTTTCTCAAACAAAATTATTATTATTATTTTATATTAATATTTGAATTATTTTTCTTCTCTTTTTTTATTTTGATATATTTTCATTAATTACTCCTTTCTCTCAATAAATAAAGAAAGATGGAAAAAATGTCCAATATTATTATTATTATTATTATTAACGTACATAATTATTGTTCAAATCCCAGCTTATATGTCTATTTTTGGTATCATATGGGCAGTTTCCATCATTCCTCTTCGTTTTAAAATCACCATTGTAAAAATATTTTGATTATTAATATTATTATCCAGTTTTTTTTTAAGGTAATTGAATTCGAATAAAATAAATTATAAAAAAATTATTTTTAATTATTACACTTTTTATGAATTTCAAAATTTATTAAATTTTAGTGAATTTGTATTTAATAAATTTATCTTTTTATAAAAGAATAATAATTATAATAATAAATAGCAGAATATAAAACGAAATAAAGAAATTTGAACCGTGATAAATAAGAAAATAAAACAAATAATCAAAAAAAAAAAAACGGACAATAAAAAAAAAACAAGCAAGCAATACAAATAGAAAGAATGAAACAAAGGGGAAGAGAGAATCTTTAATTTTATATTTTTTTTTTTTTCATTTGTATATTTTTCTTTTTAATTAGCATCATTTCATTATTATATGACCTTAAATAATTAATTTTTCTTTTTAGGTGGTTTCCCAAGTATTTGTATTAATTTTTCTTTATCATGATTTGTTTCTTTATTATTTGAATATAATAAATTGTTTGAATGTTTTTTAAATAATTGATTGTTTTTTTTTTCTAATTTTTCATTATTATTATGTAATTTTAAGATTTGCTTCTGCATTTTTTTGATTTGAATTTTTTCGTTGTTGGAAACAGCAAGTAATTGGCTATTATTATTATTAATTGAGTCTACCCAAAGGTGATAATCTCTTTCAAAATCTAACGAATTATTTTTTAATATGTCAATTTCACTTGATATTTTATTTTTTTCGTCATTATCCATCACACCATTGGTTTTGGTTTTAGTTTTGGTTTTGATTTTTGGGGAAGAACTATTATTTTTCTGGTGTTCCTTAAGACTGGCTTTAAAATTTTTCACTTTGGAGTGAATATTATTAACTTTTTGGGATATATCATTAAGATCACAATTCTGTTGTTCTTTTAAACACCTTATTAATAATTGAATGCATTGGAATCTTTCTTTTTTCGTTTTTTCTAATAAATTCAGATATTTTTCTCGATCATTATCAAGATTATTATTATCATCATTTTTACTTTGATCATTTTTTTCATTTTCATTTCCATTCCTTAATTCTTTTAATTGTATTAATAATTTTTTATTTTGATTTTTTAATTCTTTTTGTTCTTTTAATAATTTTGTTCTTTGATTAAACTCGTCAACTTCATCATCACCCTGATCATCGTTACCACTGCCACCATTTATTTTGATCAAGTTTTTCCATTTGTTAGCAAAAGTTTTTAAAATATTTAATATTTCAAGTATTTTTTCTACTTCGTTTTCTAACTTGTCATGATTAAAATCCCATCTTGTTTCATTGGTTAAATTTGGATCGATACTAAAATCTTTAATTTTTTTTATTAATTTCTTTTGTAATTCATTTATGGTCTTCAAATTATAAATTTTTGGTATTGCTTTCAAGACAATTAAAACTTTTTTATTTTTTTCTTTTGATTTTGTTCTTACTTTGAGAAATGCCTTTCGAGTTAAGATTAATGAATTATAGAAATAAGAAAAAATCGTTTTAAAAGTTTTTTTATTTTGCAGAGTAAAGATGGCTATTATTTCATTGATCTCATCTTCCTTTTGCTTGTGTTCCTTAATACAGTCAAACCTAAACAGCATTCCCCGCATGAAGGATTCAATTTCACAAAGTAAACCTGGTAAAGTTTTAACAAATTTGTTTTCATCAAAAATTGAATTTTTATAAATTTTTTGGAATGTTGAATAGTTTTTGTTCAATTCATTATTTAGGATGATCGTATTTTGATATTTTTTTAATTGGTTTTTTAAAGTGTTCATTTTGAGAATTCTTCCTTGAAGAAGATTTAATATTGATTGAACAGTGGAGATCTTTATTGTAATTTCTTTTTGGTTTGGATCATTATTATCATTGTTGTGAAAAGGAAGATTTTGTCTTGAGGAATGTAAATCCGATCGAAGTTCTTTTACAAATTCTTTTCCTTTGTTAATTTTTTTTTGATACTTTTTTAAATCAGTCAATTCGTCGCACCTATTCATCCAATCGTGATACTCTTCCAATATACTCAAATAGTTTTTTGTTAATTGTTCAAGATAACCATAATACTTGGAACACAAGTTACGTGGATCTTTTTCTTCTTTTTCTTCGTTTTCTTTTTCAATTTGAAAAGTTATTGTTGTTTCTTCTGTGTCAATAATAGTTTCCAATTTGTCAAGAAATTCATGTATTTGACTTAGATCCATTACTGTGTTTTATGAAAGAAATCTGGTTTATTTAAATAAGCTAAAAAGATGTTTTGTTTCTTGAATTTTGGATTTTCTTGTTTTGACCGACAAGAGAAAAAATTGATAAAAAATGAAAAGAATGTTTTCGAATACATATGAAAAAAATTCGGACTTTTACAGAGCTTTTCCTTTTTATAGGAATTGTGTGAGCTTTGAAGAACTCAAATTTCTATGAAAAGGAATGAGATTCTTTGTCTTGTCAATTTTCATGAGAGGTGTACACTTATAAATTTAAAATAATCTCAAAAAAGTGTTTGTCAACAAAACACCCCAGAATATAATGATATTGTATCTCATAAGAACAAAATTTTCTCTTTTTTAAATTAATTTTTAATCACAATATTTTTTTTATATTAAAAGATGACCAATTCAAAAAAATAAATCAAAGAACTCAATTTACAGAATTCGTTGTTACTCTGGGAAATTTCAAACAAAGAGTTCAAGAAATGAAACTAAAGAGATACATCTTCAACTTCATATAAGAATTTTTCATTTCATAAAAAAAATTGAAACAAATCTATTTTATTAAAGACACATAAGTGATATATAAAAAATAATAAATAATTCTGTTTCAGGTTTTTTGATTTTTATTATATGCCCCTACGAACCAAAAAACACTAAAAATGGAAAACTGATCAAATACCTTCCATTAATACAATTAAAAAAACTAAATGAAAAAATTAAAATAAATAAAGTTTCAATTTAACTTTTTCTTGAAAACATTTTTTGCCAAAATCATTGAATTCAAACTTGAAATTATGTATATTTTTAGAGTCGGTATCTTGTTTTAACTCATTTACAAAAACAAATTCTAAATTATGGGAATTTTCTTTTCACAAAAGGGACTAATTTGGTCCTCAAATGTTTTTTTTAGTTTTAAATGGTAAAATTAAAAAAAAGTTTTCCTAAAAGGATAAACTCTCTGGAAAAGCATTCTAATTTAAGATATTAACTTATTCTTTGATTTCAAACTTTTCTCAACCCCAATTTTTCAAAAAAAAATAAAAAAGTGCACAGTAATTTCAAAAAATAATTTCGATATTCAAAAGTTGAGAGTGTTTTTATTCTAAAAAAAATTATCACAGTGGTTAATAGATTTAAGTTATGAACTTAATTTTGAAAAATATTAATCAGAAAAAAATAGTGCATAATTTTATTAAGGATATATTTGAGAAAAATTTTGTGGAATTTTCTTGGTCCCACTCAATCTTTTCTATTTTTTTCAAATTATGTTCATATTTTATCGGTAATTTCAAAAAGGTTTTCCCAAAAAAATTAATTTCCATTTTTAACATTATCAAATTATCCTTTTATTTTGAATTTATTTGTGAATTTTATAAAAAAAAATTTTTTTTTTTACTCTAAACAAATTGTGTGTTTACCTGTATGAAAATAAACTTTTTTCATACATATTTTTGATTCAAATTAGAGGTCTTATCTTGAGAATGATTTGTGTAAAATTAGTACTTGTGTTCAGTGTTGTTGACTATTGAGATAAACCCCAATTCATTATTTTTTTACACATCAAAATTTAATTTTTGAAAAAACTTTTTTTATTTGATCAATTCTAGAAGAAATACCATATTATAATCAAAGACTAATTGAAACATTTACATTGGTTAATAATTTACAATATTTACAATATAAAAAATAAATAATTATCAATATGAATAAATCATTGATATGTTAAAATTTTTGGAGAGAGTCTAAAAAAAAAATGTAAATGTACTATTATTTAAATTCTCTTTACATTGTTGACAAATTATAGTTTTGTAGATCATCAGATATTTTTATTTAAGTTTTTCTGTTTTGATAAAATCAACTTTAATTTAATGTCATACTTTCAAAAAATTATTTGAAAAATAAAACAGGCTTCATAATTAAAAAAAAAAATTAAAATAAACAAATGTAAAGAAGAACAATGGTTTCCATATGTACAAAAATCAAAATTATTTCCAATTTTTAATAAATTGTTGTAATGTTATTCTTTGAACTGTTTTTAATATGTGAGTAATTTTGATTTTTCTTATATTCACATAACTATTTATAAAAAATTATAAAAATTTCCCGTAAAAAAAAAATTCTTCAGGTAAATTTAAGAGTAAATTTAAAAAAAAATTATAAATTCTTAAAATAATAAGAAAATATGTCGAAATTTGAACTTTGGGATAATTAGGAAAATGGACCAAACTTTTAAGAACAATTGTTTGTTTCTAAAACGGAGCCTTGTCACAAGTATAAAAAAACAATATTCAGATATTTATTATTTTTTTATTTTTTTCAATTTCAAAAAAATTATATTTAATTAGAGTGAGTTCCACTTTCAAGACACAAACTTTGAACGAAATTTAAGGCACAAAAAAATCTCAAATTAAGGCACAAAATTTGCAATTTTTTTTTTAACAATTTATTTTTACTAGAATCTGAATTTTGTGCATTAATTTGAGATTTTTTTTTGTGCCTTAAATGTCGTTGAAAGTTTGTGTCTTAAAAGTGGGACCGGCTGTAGAAAAAGGAATAAATTATTGTCTATTAGGGAATTTTACATAAATATTCTTTAAAGTTAAAACCACTACATTTCTCAATAAATCTTAAGTTAAAAATCTAAAAATCCAAAAAATTTGCAATGTTTAATTTCAACTTGTAAAAAAGATTTTTTTTATGCAACTCGGTTTTGGAAAAAATAATTTGATTCAGTTTGCCAAAAAATCAGAGAAAAACAATTACTCTCGGAAATTAAAAATATTCCCAAAATAACTTTTCAAAAGCCTCTGAATTCAACTTGAAAAATAAAGAAATACTTTTTAATTTGATTATTTCTAAATTATAATTAATACCATAATCTTAATTGTTTCAGAACAATAGACGTCTAGAGGTATTTTAAGATCACAATAAAAACTAGTCTCCGAAAGAATAACTTTTTTGATCAGAAAATAAATTATGACCAAAGCAATTTCGGTGGATAAAAGAAATTAAAAATATAATCAAATAACTGGTTTAAATAGGAAACATTTCGTTATTTATACTCCAAATAATTGAAAGAAATTATTACTTGATCTTTTGAATTTCAAAAAATTTAATAAAAATAAAATATAATAAAATAGTTTTGAGTTCTGGTTATTTTTTTATTAAAATTTTAAAAAAAAACATTTTGACTGTGATTTAATTTTTTTTTCAAAATGTAATTGAAGTAACCAATTAATAGATATTTATAGTATCAAATTAAATATATGATAATATATGTTGATAATTTATTCATAAAAGAAATATATTTAAACTAGAAAGAGAACTATAAATCTAGATTTAAAAAAATAATAATGATAAAAAATAAAGATTATTTGTCTTCCTCAGAAGATGAAGACGAAGTAGATGAATCATTATCACTTTTTTCTTTTTCTTCTTTTTCTTCTTTTTCTTCTTTTTCTTCTTTTTCTTCTTTTTCTTCTTTTTCTTCTTTTTCTTCTTTTTCTTCTTTTTCTTCTTTTTCTTCTTTTTCTTCTTTTTCTTCTTTTTCTTCTTTTTCTTCTTTTTTTTCTTTTTCTTCTTTTTCTTCCTTTTCTTCTTTTTCTTCCTTTTCTTTCTTTTCTTCTTTTTCTTCTTTTTCTTCCTTTTCTTCTTTTTCTTCTTCTTTTTTCTTTTCTTTCTTTTCTTTCTTTTCTTTCTTTTCTTTCTTTTCTTTCTTTTCTTTCTTTTCTTTCTTTTCTTTCTTTTCTTTCTTTTCTTTCTTTTCTTTTTTTTCTTTCTTTTCTTCCTTTTCTTTCTTTGGTTTCTTAGTATTTTTAAATTCTTCATTTATTTCTTTATATAATTCTTGGATGACATTTTCAAATTTTTGATTCAATTGGAATCTTTTTAATTTCTGTGTGTCTGTTAAAAGGTTGTCTTCAATGGTAAATAATGTCGACTCAAGGTAGATTTTTTTTGGAATTTCAAATCCTTTTAATCCATATTTTTGAGCAATCCTTCTTAAGTCTTCTTGAATTTCATTATTTGTTTCTTTTTTCTTACATAATTCAACAAATTCTTCTTGACTGACTTCATATTTTTCAATATTTGGGACAACGATTGCGACTGGGTAATTTTCGAAAGAACTACCATAGACCCAGATTTGTGCTACATAAGGACTTTGAATAAAGTAATTTTCTAACTTCTCGACTGCAATATATTCACCTTGAGAAAGCTTGATAATATTCTTTTTTCGATCAATAATACTCAATGTTCCATTTTTATGGAATGTACCAATATCACCTGTTTTAAACCATCCATCTTCCGTGATCGCTTCTTTTGTTTTTTCATCGTCTTTATAATATCCTGAAAAAACTGAATTTCCACGTATCCAAATTTCTCCTTTATCTTCTTTTGCAAAATAATTCATTTCAGCTACATCAACAAGTTTAATTTCAACACATGGTTTTGGTGCCCCTAAATTTTCCATAAATACCTCATGAATAAAGCCAAGTGCACCTGTTGCTGCGGTTTCAGTTAATCTATATTATTATTCAATTAGAAATTATTAAATTTGTAAATAATGATGATTTATAATTAGAAACATAATTGTATTTTTAGTATTAAAAAAAAAAAAATAATTAAAATTTAAGAATATAAAATTTTTTTCATTAGTATAAAAGAAAAAGAATATATATGTAAAAAATATTAATTATTACCCATAGCCTTGAATAACATTTTTTGTAAAGCAAACTCTTAAAAAGTTATGATGTTCTTCTGATAATGGTGCAGAGCCTGAAATGATCATTCTAACTCTACCTCCAAGTTTTTGTTTTGTTTTTTTAAAAACTACTGAATTCCAAAAGCCTGATTCCTTATTATTAGTTACTGCTTTTGTTTTTGATTTATAGCCTCGATTAAACATCCATTTTGAGATACCTCCTTTTTTATCAATAGTATCTAAGACCTTATCATAAAGTCGTCCAAATATTCTAGGCACACCTGGGAAAATAGTTGGCCTAAGGGTTGTAATATCATCAATGATTTTTCGAATATCACCACAGAAAAATCCAATTTTTCCTCCTCGAATGATCATGAAAAATTCGACGATTCTTTCAAAAATATGTGCAAGTGGTAAGTAACTAATACAAACATCATCACTTGTTAAATCACATCCCTAAATAGATTAAGTTAAAAAAAAAGTATTAAAATATTATTATATTTATAAATTTTGGAGAAACTATATATATATTAAGATGTAATCCAACTTACACAGCCAATTCTATAGAAGTAATAATAATAAGATAAAAGGATTATAGAATTATAATAATAATAAAAGAAAAATAAATTGTGTCAAAAAATAAGTTTGTTTAGATTAAGAAAGAATAAATTTAAATCAATTTAAATAAAAATAATTATTATTAAAGATCATTTAAAAATGGAAAAAGATTTTTTTATTTTTATTTATAAAAATACGTTTAATTAGTCTAAAAAATAAATTAATATTTTTAAGAACGCAGATGTTATTTTAATAAACATTTCAATGTACATATCAATTATTTCTAATAATAAATACTTTATGAAACAATAAATTGTTAAATGTAAGTTGCAGATTTATATTATTGAATAAATATGAAATTTAACTTTTCGAAATTAATTTTCAAATAATTATTTTTATTCTAAATTAACTATTAATGTTTAATACAATAAAAATAATCTATTTTTTAAAATTATTAGAAAAATAGATTCATCATATTTATTAGCCTTAGTGAATAATAGACCAATTTTTGAGTCCTTGAAATAATTCTAAATTTAAGTTCAGGAATTTGGAAAGAACAGTCAAGTACCGACGGTACCTGGCTTTTCCAAAATTTAAAAGAGTTGAGTAAAATCTTTGATTTTTCTCTATTATTTCGAATTCTGGAAAAGCTAACGGTAAGTGCCGTGTTTTTTTTTTTCATTTTTGAAATAAACTGAAACTTGTTTAAATTTTCTGTTTATTTCAAAAATTAAAAAAAACCTAACGGAAGTGCCTAGGTTTTCCAGGGTTTAAAAGAATTGAGTGAAATATTTGATTTTTCTCTATTCTTTTTAATTCTGGAAAATCTAACGGCAAATAAGTGGAATTAACAACTCCGCTAAATAATAAAATAAAAAAAATAATCTATTTTTTTCCTTTCATCACTACACCCTAAACTCTATTTAACCTTTTTCTGAAATGTAAAGGGTAAGGGTAAGAGTAAAAGTATAAAGAATGAAGGGAAGGAAGCACACAAAAAAAAAAAAAAAAAAAAAAAAAAAACAAGAAATGCTCAACAATCTGACTATTGGGGATTGTATGGTTTAGTAATTGTGAAATATTCAGAATTTAAACTAACAACTTCTTTTTATGTTTGAATCGAGTTAAGAAAATCATTTAAACAAAGAGAACTAGTTATATAGGATATATAAAGAGTTGGCAGTATCCAAAGAATTTTTATTATTAGTAATATATAATGCTATAAGTGGTTGAGAGTCATCATTTACCACAAATAATTTCTATTTTTGTTATGAAGGTTCGCTCAATTTCTCAGACAAATTAAAACAAACAATAAATTAGTGTTTTTAGTCTGATCATATATTTAATTTTTTTCTTTTTTGTTTAATTTATAAAATTAAGAAAATAAAATTTTTTAGTTGTTTTTTATTGTAATTCTCATTTTAATTTGAAAGCATAAATGTCAGAAAGTTGAGTAAGTAAGTGTTTATATAATCATCTTCTAAAATACAAAATTAGCCCTGATAATGAAGAATATAGACACAATCTCGGTAGAAAAATTTTCAAATGAAAACTAATTTTATTTTCTTTCTTTTAAGATTTTAATTGTTTAGAATTCATAAACTTATATTATTACACATTAAAGCTTTTATTATTACTATAAAATTGCTTGATTAGTCAATAATTAAAATCATAAATCTAGATATCTATGATCTATCTCAAAAAATCAACATCGAAAAACGAGGCCATTTTTAGAAAAAAGCACCAAGAATCTACACTCAATTTCCAATTTGAATCGATTTGAATTGTAATTTTGAATACAACTGTGTTAGTTTGGAAGTTTTGCTCTTGGTTATTTTTGAGATCTTGAATTTTTTTTTCGATTTTTTTCATTTTTAAAAATTAGTTATTTTTATCCAAAGTATTTTACAAAATCCTTACTTTGTCAAATTTAGAGGGTTACAAAACAACCACAGATTATCTTAAATCGAATTAAATTGGTTTTGTATACTGGAAGAAAACAATTTGTTTTAAATCGAAGAAATTTAATCATTTGGAAATTTAAGATAAACAAACAAGTGTTTTTTTTAATAATTTAGTTTTTCTAAATTACGAAATTCTTTGAAACATTCTATTATTTTGAATTGAATTTTTTGGAAATCTGAGATCCTCAGAAATTTTTTTTTGTTGATTATTTTTTGACAATTCAAAGAAGGTCAATTTCACTATAATATTTTTGGGTTTAAGCCAATCTGAGTCTGGAGTAAATTCACGGTTAGTGACTAGACATCTAAAGTAAGGATTTTCTTTTGAAGAGAAACTTCTGTAACATCTATTTTTTTTGTCTTTATCTTTCTTTTTGATCCAATAAAATACAAAACAATCGAGAAATTTTTTAATATTTTTTTTGACATCTCAATTGCCATACCAATTTAATCCTCTTAAAAGTAACTCAAGTAAACAAAATCACAGAGTGAAAAATTGTCGCTTTTGTTTCCAAACAAATCAACCAAAAAAAACTTTTGGTAATTTGGTTTTTTAAAACTGAAAAAGAGTAAATTTTTCGAAAGAAGAAATAAAAATAAAAATTTTCTTTTTGCAAAAAAAGAGAAAAAATTCACACAAAAAAAAAAAAAAAAAAAAAAAAAACTAAAAGAAAAAGAAGTAAATCCTTACAAAGCAGCATTTGAAGCGGAAAGACAATTTTTGTGAGTAAGTAAAACGCCCTTGGGTAAACCTGTTGTTCCTGATGTATACATGATTGAACAGAGTGTATCAGATTTTGGTTTAGTGTTAATGCCTTTTTTATAATGATTTTTCCCGATACGTAACGTCTGTGCAACAGTAAGCAATTTGATTCCAGCCTTTTTAGCCTCTACTTTCAAGCTCTTGTCATATTTACGATCCATACAAACGATTGTTTCTAAGCTTGGTACGTCTGTTTTCATTTCAATCAGTCTTGCGATTTTTGAGGCGTCACAAACAACAATTTTGATAGCAGAATGGTTCAAGATATGAGTAGAAGATTCTGGGCCAAGTGTATCATAAAGCGACACGACAACAAAGCTATAACTGTAACAGGCATATTCCGATAATTTCCCTATTTGTTTTTTTTTCGGTTGAAGCAAATTTGTAAAAATAAATAAATAAAAAAAAAAAAAAATCGCTGAGAAACAAAAGTAAGAAAAAAAAAAAAAAATCAAAAAAGGAATAAAGCATAAATCTCAATCAAAAATATTCTTACACTCAATTCTATTTGGAGACCAGATTCCAAGTGAATCTCCATCAGTTAGTCCGAGTTTTAATAAACCAGCACCAAATTGATTTTTTCTTTGAGAAAAATCCTTGTATGAAATCCACTTGTAATCCGAATATTTGCCTTTGTCTTCTTCTTTGTCTGACTCAATTGGGAGCCTTGTGCCGAGATAGTCTGAATCCCCGTATTCTTTAACAGTGTGTTCAAAGAGTTCGTGAAGGGTAGTTACTCCCTCATCAACATAATCCACCAACTTTCGGCCCTTTGTGTAGATGTGTCGAAGGATTTTTTCGCCAGTCTCCTCATCCTTTTCGAAGTATCCTTGGTTTTGTGATGATTGTTCGTTTCCCATAATAAAATATTTGAATTAGTTGAAGGTTAATAAAAAAAAAAAATAAAACGAAAAAAAATTTTTTTGTTAACTTATAAGAAAACCCTAATTTTCATTTCTGTGAGAATTTCAATCATATATTACGAATTTGGGTTAATTATGGTAAAATTCTTTTAATAGATGACGTATAAAAAACAAATTACATTTTTCCAATAAAACCCTCTTAAAATCTCTCATTTGCTTAATTCCAAATGTTTTCCTTTTAGAAACAAAGGGTAAAATCGTAATTTTTTTCACATGTTTTTTTTTATTTGTTGACAAACAATATTTTTTTTCTATATTTGGGAATTTCCACTTTTTGGAAATTGTGTCTTGACATTACAATCAGAAGTATTGATTGAAAACACTTTATGGTTTATTTTTGTGTGTCAAAACAAAAAAAAATTCCTTTGTTTTTAAAAATGGAATATTCAAAGTATTAAACCATGTTCTCAAATTAAAATGGGTCAATTTTTACAATTTATGTTACTGTACAACACTGAATTTGGGATTCTATAGAATACCTCTATTAGTATCAATTTTGAAAGTCAATTACCTGATGTTTTTAGTAATTTTTAAAATAGGAATGAAATTTCAGAATTTTTCGTAATTTTCTAATCAAACGGAAATTTTACTTTTTTTTAATTGTCAAATAAATTTTTTCTAAACATTTACTCTTTTTTTGAGATAATATTTGACACATGATTGTTCATTTCAAGAATGTCTTTTTAAACAATTCAACTTTAATAATTCCATACCATTTTTACTTTTAGCTTTATTCTCAGTTTCTTTGATCCTTGCAAATATACTGTTTTCAAAATATTTTCTACCAAAAAGTTAAATAAGTGTGACAAAAATAAAAAAGTAAGTTTCAATTTTATCGAAAACCCATACACTAAAAAACCAAATAAGTCGACAATAAATGGTTTATAAATATGGTGTTGGTTTCTTAAAGTTATATTATTAAAAATGAAATTTGAAAAATGAAGGATTGAATTAGAATATTTGTTTCATTTTATAGAGCAAATTTTGGAAAAGTGAAATTTGTTGAAAAAAAAACAATCATTTCAAAATTAAGAGAAGATTACAAAAAATTTTCAACAAAATGCATTCTTAATTTAAATTTTACTTCAAACAAAGAAGGTGTTTACTCTCAAAATCGATTTGGACTTTGGTACTATTGGGTAGTGAATTAAATGTTTACTTCAGAACAAGAAGAAAAAAAAGAAAGAGATTATATTTTGAAACTTGGATTTTCGGTTTTGGGCAAGCATTCTTATGAAAACGAAAAAATCAATTAAAAAAAGAAACAAATTAAATTCAAAAAATAATTCATTATATTAATTTCAACCAAAACAATAACAATAATTTAAATCATCTTAAGTTATCAAAATCGTAAGTGTTAGATTCGGTTTTGGAGATCTTAAAAAATAGTCAATTTTTCCAATAAATTTTCAATGAATAGATCAATCAAAGAAAAACCCCATACTTAAAAAACAATATTAGAAAAACGATTTTCTTGTGATGAGTGCTCCATTTTGTCTTTAATCATTTGTTTTTTCTTTTGTTGATAGATTCTTCTTTTCATTTTGAATAATCTTCCCGGATTGAAAAACCTAAAGAAATTGTTTTCCAACAATCAGTAAAAATTAAAATGGATATTCTCTTTGACAGACAAATATATAAATTATCAATTAACCGTCAACCATTCTAATTGGGATATTGATTAAATATTTAAAATTTTCAATTTTCACCCTCTATACAAAGTCCAAACAACAAACCACAACCAAATTTGAAAAACTTATAGAGGAAGTAACTCAATATTAAAATCAAATTTATTGTTATTATATCCCCCCTATAAAAAGATAAATTTCTTGAAAAACACCTCTTGTGATATTATTGGTTGTCAAATAAAGAGAACAAAGATTTCATTCACCTTTTCAAATAAAGATTTTATAAATCAGTGAACTTTTCAAATTCTTAATTATGAAAAGAAGCATAAATCATTAATTGGCTCTATTTAGAATTGGTGACTATGATTTTTTATATTAAATACTGAGTATTTGTTTTTTTTTGGAAAGATAAATAAAAATTTTGATCTTGTTCTTTTCAAATTGATACTAATTACTGTGTTTTTGTGTTTATGAAATTGGATTTTTCTCCCCTTTAGATCTTTCCTTGAAAATTTTTTTCAAAATTTAAAATTTAAAGTACGGTAGTCAAAATAAAACTTATAAAAAAATTTAATGCGTGTTTCGAAATATAAAGCGTGTTTTTTTTTTGTTATAGAAGACCTATACATTAACCAATCAAAGAAACTGATAATAAAGCCTAAAAAATATGGTATTGGTTTCTTAAAGTTCTATTATTTAAAAAGAATTTTTAAAAATGAAGGATCAAATTGCAAAATTTATCTCAAAAAATAGGAGTAAATTTTTGAAAAGAAAATTATTAACACCAAAAAAAAACAAAAATTTCCAAAAAATTGAGAAAATTATGGAAAATTTTCAACCAATTCCATCCCTAATTAAAATTTTACTAAAAATTACCAGACCTTTACCTTCAAAATTGATTTGAACTTTGGTATACTATTTGGTAGTTGCTTGGGTGTTGCCTTGTAGAAGAAGAAAAAAAAAGCATGGATAATATTTTGAAAGAAGGATTATAGCCTTTGTACAAGCATTATTTTGATCACTGTAGGTAACATTTATTGACATATTTTTTTACCATCAAGTTTTCCTTAATATAATGTAAATTCAATATATTCAAACAACTTTCTCAAATTAAAAATTAATCATATATTTTAAATTAATTAAAATGATTTTAAAATTTAAAACCAAAATTTAATTTTTCTTTTTGAGTCATTTTCACAATGAAATTATTCAGAACATTTTTTTTTTAATTTCTAAATTTAATAAAAGGTTAATAGATATATATTCAGAAGATTTAATCAATTCCCAAAATTAATGGTTTAAAGTTACCCCATAAATTATGTTTTTTTTTTGGTTAAAATCTTATTTTTTTTTCAACATATAATTATTATCAACTCCAATCTAAATTCCAAAATCTTTTGTAATATGTATTTGACTCTTAAAATAAACCTTTTTTGTTGACAATTTCTTCTCTGATAAAAAAATACCCTTTTGAACTGAACATTGTAGAAAATTTTTGAATAGAAACCAAAATTATTAAAATAAACAGTATCAAATCTTGAACCAAAATATTTAGAAGGTTGCGGTATATTGGCTTTCATTACAATTGTAGAAAATTTGATACAAAAAGTTATTTTAGTAGTTTTATTTGTACAAAAAGTCTATAACTGGCTATTCCCAATCGAATCCAAATCCATTTTGAGATTGTTTGAATACTTTAATTATTGAAACTTCTTTTTTTTTTTATTATGGAAACACCTTTCTGACAACTTTAATTATGAATTCTTTTTTTTTAATATTTTTTCCCAAAAGCAACTCAAATTAATAGACGATCAACAAAGCTTCACTTTACTGTTGTGGAAAAAAAGCGAAACTGGGAAAAAAAGTGAAATACAGTTTTTAATTGGGAACATTACTGAAAATTCAAATTAAGATCAATTAAAAAAAGAATAAATAAATAAATAACGATAAAATGAAGTATAAAAGACAATAACAGTTTTTTTAATACTATCTTTTAGTATGGGTTTTTCTTTGGTTGATCAATTATTAAAAATTTGTTCAAAAAATTGACTATTTTTGAGGATCTCTAAAACCACATCACCAATTTCGATAAATCAAGTAGATTTAAATTGTATTTGTTGGATTGTTTGAAAATAATATAATGAGTTATTATTTGAATTTAATTGGTTTCTTCTTTTTATTGATTTTACTTTTCATTTTCAGTAAGGTTCCCGATTAAAAACCGTGTTTCACTTTTTTTCCATTTCACTTTTTTACCACAACGGTTAGTAATTTTTAATTTTACTTGAATTTTTTTATAAAACAAACATTGGTGTAAACATTCTTTATAAATTTATTCTTCTTCAAGTAATTAAGCACCGATCTTTACTCAAATAATTTTTTTAGATATTTAACCCCCTTAATATTAAAAATTGAAAACACACAACTAATACTCCAAACTATCAACACTTTAGCTGATTAGTTCAAAAATAAATGATCACATATAAATAGACTAAAAATGAAAAAATTACAAGATCATTTTTTTTCTTTTACTTCTCTCAAATCATTTCAAATATATTATGAAATCAATTACAGTATCTTGCCCTGGCAAAGTTATTTTATTTGGTGAACATTCTGTTGTTTATAACAGACTTGCAATAGTTAGTAGCCTGTCACGTAGGACGACCTGCAAAGTTTCTGGATCGGAAAAGCAGACAAGGTATAAATTTCAAAAATTTTATGATTTTTTTTCAAGTTTTTATTATTGAAACGAAATAATAATTGCTTTAATTGTTCTTTTTTTTAATTTTTTTTTTTAATCGTCCCTCTTGCGTAATATTATATAGTTTATGTCTTCCTTTATTTGAAAAAACTTATACGGTACCTACTGAAATTTTGTTTCAATCATTAAACGAACTTGAACAAAACAAGGATTATTCTGAACCTTTGATCAAAGTATTATTGGTAATTCTCCAATCAGTTGTCTCAAAAAATGAATTTACCAATTTAAAGATCGAAATAAATTCAACAATCCCAATTGGTTCTGGCCTTGGATCTTCTGCTTCGTTTTGTGTTTCATTAGCTGCTTCATTATTAATCTTCTTTCAGAAAATAGATCCGATCGAGAACAAATTTACACATGAGCAACTTGAAAAAATCAATACCATTGCCTACAAAGGCGAAAATATTTTTCACGGCTCTTCTTCTGGAATTGACAATACAATTTCAACATTTGGTAAATTTATTCTTCTTGGGCTTCTGCTTAATCTTTCTTTTTTTTTTTTTTTTTTTTGATTCAAAACAATCCTTGAAATTAAAGTTCTTTTTTTCGCAAAATAGTTCACCAAAGGAAGAAAAGATAATTTAAATCTTCTTTTGTAAATTTGTAGTATCTTCAGAAACATTGTATTATTTTATTTGTGGACTCTTTGTAAGGAAAAAATTGGCTGGAATCTGTAATATTGCTAAATTCTACTTTTAAAAATATCATTCCATTTCGAATTTCCAATAAATAATGTTGGTAAGGGGATCGAGTCATAAGCGAAATTTCCAGATCCTTTACAAATAGAATCCTTTTCAAATTTGGTTCAGGTTCCGACGATCTTTTATCCACATATTAAAATAAATTATTTTTACAAAAAGGAGCTTTTTTGGTTTTAATTTTTTTGTTCTATTGGAAATACCCACTTTTCACATAAAATAGTAAGATTAGTTTTGATTTATTGAGAAATTATTGGATTTTATTGGGGTATCAGTAGAAAATTACTTATAACTGGCTTAAATGAAAAACTAATTTGATAAATATCTTCCTAGGTGGATTTCTAAAGGGCACTATTAATAAGTAGCGTTTTAAAGAAGAACAAAAAAACCCGAAAAAAACTCTATTTTTTGTCAAAATAATTTATTTTAATATGTGGATAAAAGATCGTCGGAGCCTGAACCAAATTTAAAAGAATGGTTTTTGTAATGCATCTGAATAATTCATTTGTTATATACATCCTTAAAATAACCTGTTCAGATTTGGTAAATCTGTGTATCGAATTTAAACTCCATGTTTCTTTTTTTTTTTTCTAGAAAGCTTACAGATTAAATAATCAAAGAAATGGGCAATAAACGAGAAATAAAGATGTTATTATTCTCAAGAAAAAATATTAGAAAAAATATAAAAAATGATGCTATATTTTTCAGATCTACATCACTTGTTATATTTGGTATTTGTTTCTTTAAGGCTCTATTATTCAAAAAGAAATTTTAAAAATGTGGGATCTCAATTTGATCAAATTTTACTCTAAAAATAGACAATTTTTTGAAAATTTTCGAAAAAGCAATTTGAGATCAAACAAACTCCATTATTTTTTTGAAATATAAAAAATTTTTTATGTAATCTATGTTGACTAAAGCAAGTCTGTGAAAAATCGATTCTTTTTTAATTAAAACCACAATTCATATAAATCCCCCAATATCGAATTATTTGACACTTTTTTTTACTTTGGAAACATAAAAATAATTTATTGAAAAAAAAATAAAAAAAACAATACAAAAACATTACAGAAGCAAAAGCCCAAGAGAAAGTAATTTTTTTTTTGAGATGAAATTCAACTATCATTTGACTATAACAAAAAAAAAAACTAAAGAAAATAATGGCTCTCTTTGAGTTTCTGCAATTTCTGTGATTTCTGTGACCCTTTTACAAAAAAATCTAATATTATCTGAATTAATTTAGACCAATATTCTTCGTTTAATCAATAGACCCCAATTTAAGACTTTTCAAATTTTTTTTGTTTATTTTTTAATGTTTAAAATTTGAAAATTTCATTTTAATCCTTTTCGAACAAACACCTTTGGGATCTAATATTTCTAAAAAAAAAAATGAAATGGTTTTGAGATCTTGAAAAAAATTCTTTAATATTTACGTTGGTGCAGTTTATGAAACAAATAAGTTTACTTCATAAAACAATTTATTAATTATGAGTCTAATTTCCTAAAATTATAATTTCTCACATTTCCAATAAAAAATTTAAAATAATAAATAACTGATTATTGTTATTAATTCTAAAAATAATTCTTGAAAATTGTTTCTTAAATTTTTAATTTTAGGTTAGGAAGAATTGCTTTTTGAAAAAAAATCATAGTTTTAGTAATTTATTTAATTATTTTTCTCCCAATTCACATACCAACAAATAAAACAAATAGAGACACGAATAAATAAATAAATCTAAATTTGATTAAAGTTTAATAAAAATTTATCAATGAAATTTAGATCTATTTAGTAAAAATTTTATCATTCTTTAAAGTTTTTAAAAAAGTTGTTTTCTTTTTTTTTTTATTTTGATGGGAGGAAATCAAAAAAAGTTGTTTTCTTGTTTTTAAAATATGAAAAAAGCTAAAAAATTTTGAATTTTTTTTTAACAAATCGTTTAGACTTAGTCACAAGAATATTTATAACATTTTAACAGATATTTGTGTTAAAAAAAACAAATTTAAATTTTTATTTCAAATTTTCCAAAATTCCCAAATATCTTCAAGAAATTATTAAACTTTGTTTCAGTCAAAGGGTGCCCAATTTTTTTTTCTAATATCAAATATTTTTTAGAAATGACCTTTGAAGATTAAATAAGAAATAAGTAGAATAATACACATCAAAGAATAGTTGATATCCACCTGGAATAAAACTAATAAATCAATAGATTATCTTAAAAATAGAAAAACTCAAATTCTTAGTGATAATATTGAGAAAAACAACAATGTTCATTTTGATCTCCTATTGAATATCAAATAAAATTCCAATAGAAATCAAAATCATTTCTCTACAATCATTTTTAATTTATCAATAACATTTGAGAATAACACGTTTTTGCCTAGTGACTATCCATCTTACATTAAAAAAAAAATTTGCAAATGAATTAGGTTATCAAAAAAAAATTGAAAAATAAAAAAGTAAAAAAAAATAAAAAAAATGATTACAATTTTGGGATTTCCCCTTTATGAATTTTTTCATCTAATATCCATTAAAACCCTTTAAGTACATGTAATTAATCCCTACAACTGGGCCCCTTTGACTGGAAAATACTTTATTTTTTAAAAGAAAAACAATTTTATATGAAATACAATCACAAGTTGTTTGTAAATCATTCCAAGATAAGGTAATTCCAAAAAGGTGTGTCATTGTTTTTTACCTTTTATTAAAAATCTTCTTTCTTAGTGGGGAAATTCGTTACTTGGGGATATCAAAATAAGTTAAATATTAATAACAATTGGATCAATGACTAAGGTATTTATTTCAAAATATGTTAATTAAAATATTTCCAAAAAATGAAAAAAAAAAATAACACTTTTTTTGGAGAAAACAATGAACGACCAATTTCAATAAAAAACTGAAAATATGGAAAGGGTACAAATGATTTGTCAAACAATAAAATGCAATTATATGTTTTCAATTCTATTTGAAAATTTTTGAGATTAAAAAAGTTATGAAAAAGATTTTTTAGATCAAAAAGAAAATAATAATCACCAATTTTCACTCTAAAAAATATCAGATAAAATCTAGCTCATAAAATTTAATATCTTTTATTTATGCAATACAACACTAATAAAAAAATAGAACTATTATCAAGAATCAATAAATAGTAGTTAATTATTTTTTATATTTCAATAATTTTTTGAAGATTGAGTTTAATAAATATAATTTAAACATAAATTTGCCCCACTTTTTTGGAAATATTTTATCAAGAAAAAATTAATGATTCGATTTATCTATCCTTATTAAAATAACATTAGTGTTTTATATATAAATTCTATAAATTCATTTATTATTTTTTTAAAAGAATTATTTGTAATAAAAAAAAAAAAATCCTAATTAAGCTTTAATAAATTCATAAATACATTTTATGATCAAATTATTGTAAAAAATAAGAAGAAACAAACTATAAAGGTTTTATACTAGAAAAAATAAAAACAATTTAATAATTTTCTCTTTTTCTAAAAAATGGGGGAAAAAATTGTTACTGACTAAAATAATTACCAGAGTTTCCAAAAATGAATATTTTTGGAATTTTTAGAATTACAAAAATTTGAAATTTGACATCATAAAGATAAAATAATTTCAAAGGAATCTATTTTTATTCAACATGATCCATTTGTTTAAGTCCCTTTTAACAATAATTTTTACAAAAAAAATGAAAAATTATTTTATTATTAGTTCCATTGTTGAACCAAAAAAATAATTTTTTATGTGATACTAAAACTCTATTAAAAAAAAAAAAGATTATTTTTATTCTATTTCTTGTAATATATATATATATATATAACGAAAAGGAAAAAACTCTAAAATAATCAGAATTGTCAAAAAGGTACTAAAGCCAAATTCTCAAGAAGAAAAAACTTAACTTATTTCTGGTTTAAATTGGGGTTTTAATAGAATCCTATAATTCTCAAATTTTAATAATTAACAAATAGATTTTTAAAAATTAATAAAAAAGAATTTCATGTTTCTCAAAAAAATAAATATTTGAGATAAACCATTGTAATGAAAAAAATAATTATTTGGTTTAATGAAATCAAAAAAAAAAGAATTATTTTTGGTTTTTTTTTTGAAATAGAATTAAAATGTGAACCCTGAGAATTACTTTCCTTCTTTTTTTTCTTAAAATTTGATATTTTTGAATGTATAATATAAAAAATGATGGATTAAATAAAATGACCAAAAATGTATTATCAAATACGTTTGCCATTTTATCGTTAATATCTAATCCATTAAAAGACAAATTTTTATTCACAATTATATTATCAGAAAGAAATAATGAAAATATCACATTGTAACATATTCATATATTTTTAAATAAAAAAATCTTTTATTTTTTAAATAGTGTTTACTCTATTTACAAATTATTACTTTAACATTTTCCCAGAATTTGGCTGAAAATTAAGTGTTGTTGGTGTATATATATATATATATATAATAAAATAAAAATAAAAAGCGTAGGGGAAAAAAAAAGAAAGAAAGAAAGAAAGAAAGATTGATGTGATAATATAATTAAATAAAAAATAAAAAATTCAGAAATAATCCAAAAGCCTATTAGCCATTTTATTTATTTATATTTTATTACAACAATTCAAAAAAAAAAAAAAGCTTATTGCAAAAAATACTAAAACCAAAGATTATAAACTAATAATTAGTTATAATAGTGTGATATACACGTATTTTTATGTCAAAATAATAATTGTTATTTTATTATTTTTTTTTTGAAAATAAAAGTTTGTTTGTGATCTCAAAAAAAAAAGTCGATTATTAGAAATTCCTTTTTTTTATATTTTTTTTCGGAGGGGTTAATTAGTTTTATTATATATAATCTTATTTATTTTCTTATCTTTTTAAAAAAAATTTAAAGGTGGGATTTTCACATATCAAAAAGGAAAAATCAAACCAATAAATTTCCTAAAAAAAAATATTGAAATTCTTATTATAAACAGTGGGATACAAAGGAAAACAAAGGAAAAAGTTGGAAGGGTAAGAGAATTATATAATCAATATCAAGATATCATGACACACATATTTGATGCGATGGAACAAATTACAGTACAATTTATTTCTGAATTCACAACAAAGCAATTAAATACAGAAACCAGCCCCTTAGATAAAGCAAACCAATTATGCCGCATTTGCCATGACCTTCTTTGTTCAATTGATGTTTCTCATCCCAAACTTGATCCTATTGTTAAAATTGGGCAAAAGTTTGGAATGCATTTGAAAATTACAGGTGCAGGTGGCGGTGGGTGTGTTTATGGATTTTTATTGCCAAATGTTGATTATTCTGAATTAGAACAAGAATTAAAAAATGCAAATCTTAAATATTTTAGATCTAAACTGGGAGGCAAAGGTGTAAAAATATTATAAAATAATTCTAATTTAAAATCATATTTCTTGGTATTGATCTGCTTCATTTCAAATTTTAGATTTTTTTATAAATTTTATTTTTTTTTTTTTTTTTTTTGCTTTGTAATTTTTTAAAGAATACAAATTCTTTTCTTCTCTAATACTATAAGTAAACACTCTAAATTTTAATCAGAATTTTATCAATTAATGAACACCGAAACAAATATACCCTGGATTCTTAAATGTGGTATCCATGGATAGATAAATATGTTTGTGTATAAGATTAAATTACGTTTGGAAATCCAAGTTTTTCTTAATCAAAACTTGATTATATTTATTAATTTATTTCAATTTTTTTTAATTACTTATAAACATCAATATTGAATAGAAAAATTAAACATAAAAATATTTGATAAATAAATTTTATTCTTTCAATGTCAAAAAAGGGTTTACCTATTTTACTTTTATGAATTAATTTTGTTATTTTTTTAGTTAAAATTCTTTTGGTACACTATTAATTTATTAACTGTGTATCACAAAACGAATTTTGTTATAGGCTATTTCTAAAAAAAGCGAGGTAAATTTATGTACAAATATCTTTATTAACCTCAATTCCTCATAAAATAATTTAAATATCCAAAATGATTTACAACTATAAATTGATTCTTGATAACAATTCAATTTATTTTTTGGTATGATATTACATAAATAAAAGATATAAAATTTTCTGATCTCGTTTTTATCTGATATTTTTTATTGGCAAAAATTACTGTTTATTTTTTTCTTTTTGATAGAAAAAAATTATTTTTCGAAGAGATATGTTCAAGAAACAATTACCAAATAGAATTGAAAATCTCATATATTTAATATATTGTTTAAAAAATCCTTTGTGTCCTTCCTATATTTCTAGTTTTTTCTCAAAATTGGTCATACATTGTTTTCACCTAAAAAAGTGCTATTTTTTTTTTGAAATTTTTAGAAATATTTCATCCAACATATTTTGAAATAAATACCAAAGTCATTGATTGAATCAGTTTTAATATTTAACTTAATTTTGGTATCGTAAATTAATGAATACCTCTACTAACAAAGATGTTTTTTTATGAAATGTAAAAAAAAATGCCAAACTTTTTTTGATAAGTCTAATATTTATTAATATTATTTTATACACGAATCAAGGTATTTTGTTTAACCAGATAAAAAAAATCTTAAATTTGTATAATATATTTCTTTATATTATTTACCACATATACTTTTCAAAAATTATAATTCAGACTCTGCAGGAAACTTTGGATTTGTGATTACAATAGAATTTTGATAAAAACATGAATTATCTGCATATTATATGGGATTTGTATTGATAAACCATTTTCAATTTAGGGCGTGTGTGTATGTTTTTTACAATAAAACTAAAAATAAATCCCAAAAAAAAGATATTGTTTTTATAAAAATAATTAATTTTAATTTGTGGATAAAAGATCCTCTTCACCTTGAGCTAAATGAAATAGTAGAAATTGAATATGTGTCTGGAGAAATCAATAGACAACCCCCCCCCCCCCCCCCCCATAGAACTCGTATAAAATATTGAAAATTATATCATTTATAGTATTGTTTTCTTTTTTTATCCCTTTTGAGCAAGTTGAACTGATCAAACATACTTATATAGTCCATACTAGTTCGAAAATGTTAATAATTTTTTTGTCTGAGGAGAGAATACAAATATAATTTTCAAGATCTATAAAATTCTTACTGTATATCATGACATACCAAAGTTCAAACCAAGACTTTTTAAAATTAACCAGAGGGGGTCAAAATGAATTTCTATTATCCCAAAATGCCTATGGTTATGCTTTTGGGGTGTGGCCAACCCCATCTATCAACCTAACTTATTTATAAAACCCATTATTTTGATTTAGATATATATACATATACATATATATATATATATATATATATATATATATAACTATATATATATATATAACTATATATATATATATAACTAATGTTTCTGTTATAAAGAAGAAAAAAATTCACTTCCTTTTCATTTTTCTCTTTCAAACATAGGAAAAATTCGTAACATACTTGTTTGAAAACTCTATCAATAAAAAAAAAATAAAATACTGAAGTGGGACAAATCTGAAATTTAGAATTTTTTTATGAGTACAATTCCAAACATACTCCTACTAAGACACTCGTTTTATTTTTGTATCGTACAGATTTTTATAAACCACTCTTTAAGCTCAATTAAATTCCAGCACATTATAGAGTTTTTGAGATATTTTAAATTCGATTATTTTCTACTCGATATGTAATGAAACCAAAATGAAAAAGGTTACTAATTGATTGAACAAATATCAGTAAAATTCACTAGATTATTTTTATTACCTTTACATAAAGTTTTGCTGAATGTTTTTCCCGAATAAACAATCAACAGCAATATTTTATTAAGAAACAGAAAATATTGAAAAATCTAAAATAATTTTATTGAAGCAAAAGAAATATAATTAATGTTTCTCCTTTAACACCTTAAATGTTCATGAATTCAAATTCCTTCAAGAATTTAAATATTTTTATTAAAAGCTTTCTACTGAAAGTGATAAGAATATCTTCTTGTTAAATTAGGCTTTCTAATAAACTAATTTTCAAAAATTGTAAAAAGAAAATCATTTTTTTTTATTCCATCCTTTACAATGTCAAAGTAAACAATCCTTTTCTTTTTTTTTTTTTATTTTTATTTGAAGGTTAAAAAAATAGGAAATGGTTCCATCTCTTATCTTGTTCACAAATTAAAATCAAACAAAACAATAAATTTTCTTTTTTTTTTTTTATTCGTTTATCTTTTTTTTTTTTTTTTTTATAAAATTTGGGTTGTGTACAAATAGACAAGTTCCAGAAACAATAAAAAAACAAGTAAAAAGAAGCTTCAATTCAAAAGAAGTTAAAAAAGAAAAAAATGAAAAAAGAATGAAACTTCTCAAAGAAATCCAATCAAAGGCTTTCAAAAGAGCAGAAAAATATGAAAAAGAATACCTCGATCAAGAACAAAAACTTGTTGAATTAAAACAAAAAGCACTCAAAGAAGGATCCTTTTACAGAGAACCAGAACCAAAATTAGCTTTTATTATCAGAATAAGAGGGTAATAATTTCTTTTATTTTTTGATTTTTTATTATTTTTTTCAAAAACCAAAAATAAACACCAAAAAACAAATTTTTGCTTTTTGCTTTTTTTTCTTTTTTGTTTTTTTTTTTCTTTTTTTGAAAAACAAAAAGGAAACATAAAAATGAAAAACAGAATTTTCAAAAATAAATTCAAAACTAAACTCAACCATACTTGAATAACTTTTGCTCATTAAAATATTTTTTTTTTTTTTTTACATTCTTTTTCAAATGTTTACTTTCCAAAATAAATATTTGTTGTTTGTTCTCCAAAATCAATTTTCATCAACTCAATTTTTTTCAAAAAAAAAAGAATTGTAGGAGTACCACCAAAACCAAGAAAAATTTTACAATTATTGAGACTTCGAAGAATCTATAGTGGTGTCTTCATCAGATTAAACAAATCTTCACTTCGAATGCTTCACTTCATTGATCCATATGTCACATGGGGATATCCAGATGTTGAAACCGTCCGAGCATTAATTTACAAAAGAGGACACGCAAGAGTTAACCACCAAAGAAAGATCATTGATTCAAATGAAATGATTTATGACAAGCTTCAAAAATATGATATTGTCTGCATGGAAGACTTAGTTCATGAAATTTATACTGTTGGCAAAAACTTTAAACACGCCAATAGTTTCTTATGGGCTTTCAAACTAAAGCCTCCAGTTGGTGGATTTAGCACTGTTAAAAAAAGTTTTGTCAATAAAGGCGAACATGGAAACAGAGAACAATATATCAATACCCTCGTTAAGAAAATGATCTAAAATTTTATTTACATTGATAATTATTATTTACCAAAAAATTTAAATTATTTACCAAATATTGAAGAAAATTTAAGAGAAAAATTAATCCCCCCCTCACTTAATTTTTTTTTTATTTTTTGAACATTATTATCTTTAAAATTTAGAGAATAAAAAATATAAATTCAATAAAGATCAACTAAATCATTTTAGAATTTTTTATTTCTTCCTGATGAAATGATATTTCATTTTTTTTTTTTTTTTTGATAAAGTCTTTTTAAAATCAAATGAAACATTAAATTAGATACTATATTGATGTTCCTTTGTTATTTTCTGATTTGTTGTTAAATCTATGAATCAAACAAATTCCTTACTTTTGAATTACGAAGCACTCTCCAAATTTTATGTTCTGTGAGAACTAAAATCCAATGTGGGAAATCGAAAAAATGGTTTAAAAGAATGCATGTTAAATCAAAGACAAAATATTACAAATTTTCAGTTATTATTGGGATTTTGATAATAAGGGAGAAAATCAATTTCCTCTTTCAGGCCTAATAAAAAATTAGGGTTTAAAAGGAATTTGTGGAAAATTATAAAAATCATCATTTATTGATTCAAAAACTTTTTTGAATTCTCCAACAAAACAAATTATAAATTAAATAAGGTATTTTTTCAACTTACTTTAATTCTTTGTCCTTGATCTGAAAGTATATCCATACCTCGAGTAACAGCTCTATTCTCTTTTTAAAATAAAAAAGAACTTTTATGTCATTGTATGATTTTGATTTTTGAACCTTTTCAAGGTAAATATTGGATTTGGATGGTGGAAAAGTTTTTTTTAAAATAAATTACATAATTTTGAAAAAAAATATTCAATTTCCTGGAATTGTGTATGCTTGAAAATAATTGTAAAATTTGGATATCTGAATTAAAAAAAAATTAATATATCTAATATATTAAAAAATAATAATATTTTTAATATTATTAGAAAAAAAGACCCAATCTATTTATTATCACTAGTGTGTAATAAAAGAATTTTTGAGTCTTTATTCAAATTTCTAAATGAAAATTTAGGAATTTGGAAGTGTAGTAGAGAGCGGGAGAATACCTAGCTTTTCTGGGATTTGAAAAGTTGGAGTAAATTCTAATATTTTTCTACATTCTTTTGAAACTCATGAAATGTCTAGGTTTTTTTTTATTTAAGAAAAAAAAAACATATTTATGAAATTTTCTTTTAATTTCTGAAAGTAAAAAAAAAAATGAGTTAAATAAGAGGGATTAATAAATATTCCATTAAATAATAAATAAAATAAAATAAAATAAAAAAATTAAATTAAATTTTCAACAGGAAAAGATTTCTTGAACCAATCTGATTGTAAGCCATTAGTTATATTTTTATACATAAATGAAATATCCACTAATAAAATAATTTGGATTGTCCATTACCAAAAAGTTGTAAAAGGTGTTTTAATAACTTTTTCTATTTCTTCTTTAACTGAATCTAATTTACTTTTTCAAAAAATTTCCAGAATTCAAGTTTCTATTCTTTTTAGAAAATAATAAAAAAAAAAAAAAAGATCGAATCAAATTCAATAATTACTTCTTTTTTTGTTTTTCAATGATCAGACTCACCTTATTTATCATTTTAAGAGGTGTTTTAATATAGTAAAATAATTATAAAAATTTAATAATGATATAAATAGGGGTTTAAAAATTATTTTTAGTTAGCGCGATTTTGTAATTAATAAAAAAAAAATATTTAGATTTTTACTTCAGATAAATTCAGTCTTAAATACTGAATTGACAATTATGATAATTTTGTATTTATTTATCTTCAGTAAAATAATAATAATTATATGGAGACCGAATCAAAAACCATTTTTTAATTTAAATCTATTATTGAATAAAAAAATGACTTTTTGGTTCAACAAATAAAATAAAATAATTCTTGATATTGTTTAAATAATAATACAAAAGATAATTTTATAAGTTGATAAATTGTTGATAAAAACTGATTTTTTAGAAATTCTTTATCTTATTGATTTCAAATACAAAGTTTTAATAAAAAAAAATAATTTTTTATGGAATATTTTTTCTAACTCGGAGCATTTTATATTTCTTTTTGATATATCATTGAAATTTAAACTGTTTTTTTTTACATTTAATCACAATATTTTTATTTCAATTTATTATTAATAAATATAAACCAAAAAAAAATATACTTATTTAAGTAAGATCACCACAAAATTAGGGAGTTCTTTATTTGTATTTTAAATATTTATAAAAAAAAATCCCAATTAATAAGGTAGTAAATGTTCGCAACAATATTTTATCTCAAAAAAAAAAAAAAAAAAAAAAAAAAATAGAAAAAAATGAACAATTATTAAAAATAGATTTAGTAATCAAAAAAAAATTGATTTCTTTGATTAAACCCTTTTTTTGCAATTAAAAGTTAATTTTATTCTTATTTTCTTTTTATTATTAGTGAATATCTTCTAGCAAAAATAATATTTCATTTTTTGTGTTATATAAAAATCTAATAATTAAATTTTGAAAAATTCATAAAAAACAATTAAAAATCAAAAAAAATGAATAAATTAATAAAATTTGGCTCAATATTGTTTATAACTTACAATTTACTTAATAAAACAAAATTAAATATATATATATATATATATATAAGCTATTTCCAAGAATATAGGGCATTTTTTATTTCAATAATTATTTCTTAATATTAATTCAATTAAACAAAATGTACAACAATAATATGTTTTTTTTAACATATCATACTTAATTTTTTGTATTTTGAAGTTTTATTAATGGATTCTAAATATTTTTTTTTGAATTAAAATTATTTTGCAAAATTTTTAATTTTGAAAAAATTAATAGAGTCAAATTTCTCATTTCATTATTTTTTCGAATTCTTCATTTTTTTCATTTTTACTTTGTTATTATTATTGTCCAAAATTTAACAAAGTTCAAAAGAGATGTGATAAGAAATCAACCAAAAATTCTTTTGATTCTAAACAATTGAGTTGACTTTGATGGGCTTTGGTGGAAAAATTGCTCAGAACAGTTGTACACTTCAATTAAAGAGGTGAGATAAACAAAAAAAAAAAAGAAAAAATAAAAAGGTTTTTTTTTTTTTTTATTCATTCAGTTTGCTTTTTTAAATGTTTTAAAAAAAAAAAAAAAAAAAAAAAAGTTAATGGGAAAAAAAAAAGTTAATGATCAAATGAAAAACAAAAAATCTAAAGATCAAATCAAAAATATATTGAAGTATGATTTTACACATTATCAAAAAAAAAAATTGAAAAAAAAGATCGAACTAAAGATTGTTAAATAGACATTACTAATTTTGGATATTTTTCCAAAAATTAGGGGCAATTTTTTTTTTTTTATTTTGTATTTTTTATTCTTCGAACTTTGATCAATAAACACAAATTTTAATCAAGAGTTTTATTATTATTAATGGCTTCGTTTTTTTTTGTCTAAAGTTTTGAGTTTAATAACTGAATAAAGAATTTATTCTTATATTGATGGATATTTTTTGCCCCACATTTTTGGATGGGGCTTATATATATATATATCATATTAATAGTAATTTTGTGTATATAATTTGAAGTAGGGTAGTTTTCAATAGTAGTTTTTTTTTTTTTTGAATATCTATCTTCTCTTTGATTTGGAATCTGCATTTTTTGTTTTGGGTTGAAAATTGAAAGAATAATAATTGTTTGAGTTTGTTTTTTTATTTTATTTTTTTTTCTCCAATCACTTCAAAATTTTAAATCTACATAATATTATGATAAATGTTATCGAAAACAATATTATAGTATAGTTTTCAAAAAAAAACTATATTTAAAAATAATTCACCCATAAAGTTGTAATTTTGAAAATAAATATTTTTAAAAAATTCAAGTTATCTATTATAATAAAAAAAAATTACTATTTTAGTATTCAGTTCTATACATTAGAAATAATTTTTTTTTCATCTAGAAATAAAATAAAATAAAGTAAAAAAATCCAATCCATTTATTATGAAATTTAGTTTATTTCTGGTTCTCTCAACTTTTTGTGTTTATATTTTTGATTTTCTATTTATGAAACATATACAATTTATCCAAATATTTAATTTTATGCCTTCTATCTTTTCCTAAATTACCAATCCTTCTTTCTTTCAGTCTTTTTTTTATTATTTTTTCAAAATCCATCAATTATTTAGTGAAACATTTTTTTTAAATAAAAAATAAAAAAAATAATACATAAAAAGAAGAAAAGTTAAAGTTATCATATTTCAACTGGTCTAAAATTAAAAAATTAATCATATTATAATAAACACATTCCCATTACTTGACAATTCACATCCCACTAACTATTGAAATCTTTATTTTATTTCTATTGTTTCTTTTTTTTTAATTTGTTTGGTTTTCCTCGCTTTAAACATTTAAATAAGTATTGGTGTATAATAAATAATATGCTATTTAAATTTCGGTTCGTAAATTATCTTTAATTATAATAATTATTTTATATTAATTATAAAATTATATATATATATATATATATATATATATATAAATTTAAATTCTGATCATTTTTATATTTAACATTTCTTCTTCAGACTAACTACTCTTTTTACATGAATTTTTTTTTATTTTACTTTATCGAAAAAAAAAATAAAATTATTTCATTTTAAGTTGATATTATAAACCGTATATATAACTTATTTGAAACTTAGACATTTATTATTTCTAAAATTTATCTTTTTAGAATCAAATAAACTATTGGTTAACAATTGTAACCTATCTTAAACCCAATATAGGCGTATTTTTTTGTAAAAAAAAAAAAAATATTTCTTTCATATTTCAAAAATTATACAATATCTTATGTTGAATCTCTTGAATTTTTTTTATTTATAAGAATTAAATTTTTATTTTGAAAAAAAAAAAAAATTAGTAAAAATTACCTGTCGTTAGTATTAAAATGGAAAATTAAATAAATTCATGATGCCAATCATAAATTTTGATAAGCAACCTTTAAAAAAAAAAATTGTAACTTTTACTGAACAATTGTAAAAGATAGAGTAAAAAACAGTATATCAAATGAATAAAAATACTTGTGATCTAAAATTTAATGAAAATATTTAAAGATTATTTTATTAAGGCATTATTAAAAATGATCAATAATAACTTCTCTTTTATAAAAAAATGTATACTTAAAATCAGTTTGTATTAATAAAAAAGGATAATATTTCAACACTAAACATAAAATATCATTAAAAATAAAATAAAAATAAATCAATTCTGGTCTCAACTTAGAGAAACAAGTTGTTTTATAAAATTCATATTTGCATATTTGGTAAACTGATGATTCAAATTAAAAGATATATCTCTTTTCTCGTAAGGCAATTGTACCTAAAATAATCAAAGAAATCCACAAAAATGATAAAGTAAATTAGTATTGAGTTTTTTAAAGTCATACATTAATAAAGAAATTCTTAAAAATTCTAGATCAAATATAAAATTTTTCTCAAAAAATGGAGCCAATTAAGTATTGAGGGTATTTTCCACATATAAAAAAACAATAAAATTTCAAAAAAATTAGAAAAATTATGTAAAAATCTTTAAAAATCCATAAATCATTTGTAACTTTTCTGAAAAGACCAGTATTTAAACTTTCAAAATGATTTAGTTGCTTGTATACTCTCAGATATTATATTAGGCGTTGTATTGGAATATGAAGAAAAAAACAGGGTTTGAGTTTGTAACTGTAATTTTATGTACAAAACCTATCAATTTTTGAGAACTCTCTGATCTTGAAAATGACTCTTATCTTTCAGAAAGTTTAATTGTTTTTACTGTGAAAATTTAACTGTGGGAACAATTAATTATTACTGAGTGAGTGATCTTTAAATTTTTGGGTATTTCATTATCTCCCATTTTAAAGAACAAGAACATTTGACTTTCATATCAATTCCTAATTTATTTTAGGTATTGACATATTATCTTTTGAAATTGTAAAGATCTTACTGTCTTTTTTGAGGGCAAAACATTAATGAGCCAAGTACTAATGATTCTCATTAAGTCTAAAATTTAATAGTACCACACAAAGAACCCCCATTTAATTTTTAAAAGAGATTCCTAAGAAAATACACTTATTGAAAAATCCAACAAAAAAAAGTCATTTTTTTTATTTTCTAGTTATTTTTATCATGAATTCCCAGCATGGAGACAATTCTGAAACAAATAACAAAGACTTTGAAAATTACTACCAGAAACTTAATATGATAAGGGCTGTTGATCGTGGTTTTTATAAATTTCTTTTTAATCGTTCAAATTCATTTGAACTTGTCAAATCACGTATTCTCAATGATCGATTTTTTAATAGAATGATTACTTTATATTACAGCACCTTTTCTACAATAGAAAGCGATGGTGAAGAAAGTGAAGAAGAAAAAGATCAACAGCAATTACAACAAGACCAGAAAAACTTAACAAGCAACCACAATTCTGGCATAATAAACAATAAAAAATCCCCAAAAGAAAAAGGCAATAATCACAAACCCCAAGAAAATATAAAACAACAAGTAGAAACTCTTCAACAAAAGTCTACTTTCAATAAGGAAAGGGAAATTGATCCAGACTTTGGAACTAAAATGGAAATCGAAGAATCACAAAAAATTCCAAATGCCACCGATAATCAGACTTTTAAAAGCAATAAAATTGGAAACCAAAATGAAAGTAAAGCCAAAAATAATACTGAACAACAAACAGAAAATCTGGAAAAGGAAAAAGAAAGTGAAGAATCAAAAGAAAAAGATCTTGAAACTGAAAGAGGAGATGAAAAGAAAAATGAAAAAGAAGAAGAAGAAGAAGAAGAAAAAGAAAAGGAAAGGGAAAAAGAAGAAGGAGAAGGAAAACGAAAAGAAAACGAAAAGGAAAAGAAAAACGAAAATAAAACTGTTGTGAAGGAAATTGAAAAAGAGAAAGATAATATTGTGATGTTAAATAATTTTCCATTTCAAAAAAGAAGATCAAGAAGAAATGTTTCATTATTTAAAATGGATGACGAGCTTCAAGAATTATTTCGTCAACAGCAAGATTCTCTTAAAGAATTCCAACAAAGCATTAAAAGGCGTTTCAAGAAAAAATCCAAACAAAAACCTCAACCAAAAAATACAACAAAAAAAATTGGGTTAACCGCTTCAAGAAAACGAAAAAAAAAAGAAAAGCCAAAAAAGGAAAAGGAAAAAAAAAAAAAAGAAAAGGATCAAAAAAGAAAAGAAAAAGAAAAGACGAAATATCAAAAAAAGCACAAACACAAAGACAAAAAAAAACACAAGCACAAACATAAAGATAAAAAAAAACTAAAGGATAAATATAAAGACAAAAAAAAGCGTAAAGACAAAAAAAAATACAAAGACCACAAAAAATACAAAGACAAAAAAAAATATAAAGACAAAAAATACAAAGACAAAAAAAAATACAAGAACAACAAAAAATATAAAGACAAAAAAAAATATAAAGAAAAAAAAAAGCACAAGCATAAACATAAACACAAGTCTCAAAAAAAATTCAAGTATTCCGAAGATGATAAAAAATTGATCAAGCAATCAAAAAAAAAAAGAAAAACTAATTTGATTTCAAAATCTGATCAAAAAAATGCATTTTATTTTCAAAACAACAATGAAACTAATACTCAAACCAGAAAACCAATTACAAGATCTTCAAAAAATGTTCCCTCCAAACAGAAATCACCTGAAAATCTTGATCAACAAATGAAAATTCTTAATGAAACACAACCAAAGGAAAAGGAAAAAAGACAAATTAATCAAATAAATAATTTTACAAATCCGGAAATATATTCAAAAGGCATGAATTGCGTAGAAATGAAAAATGGGAAAGATCAGGAAATTTTCAAAGACAAAAATGAAACACAACCTAAACAAGCATTGAACCGATCATCCGAAAAAGTCCAAAATAATTTAAAAATGCAACATAGTAATAATAATATGAATCCCAAAAGTGCACAAAAAAATATAAACGATATATATAAGCAATTTAAGCCTAAGAAACGGAAAATAATTATGTTAAGTGATATTCAAACCCAGCAAAATAAGCAACGCTCCCAAGAGCTAAGAATAAAAAAACAAATACCAACCCAAAAAAAAACCGAAATAAGAACTAAAAGTAAAACACCAATTCAAAAGAAAGAAGAGAAAACACATCCAATGGGGAATAAAACTATGAATATAATTAGACCGCAGATGAAAATACAATCGATGGGGAGTATTTACTCGTCGAATTCAAATCAATATAAAAATAAACGGGTGCAAAAACAGCAAATAATACAAATTGATGATGTTTGTATGGGAAAGATGAAAAAGAGAGAGAAAATGGATAAAAGGTCTCAAGATTTGCAAAAATTAAACCAAATTCATGTTAGAGAGCAGAGCAATATCAAATTTAATTCAAATAATAATTCCAATGTTGATAATAATAAAAAATTTAATTCCAACACAAAAACAAAATCTAAATCATATTCAGATTCAGATTCAGGTTCGGACTCAGGTTCGGACTCAGGTTCGGATTCAGGTTCAGAACAAAAACAAGATCCAGAATCGAAATCCAATTCAGATTCAGAATGGAAATCAGATTCAGATTCAGATTCATATCCAGATCCAGAATCGAAAATAAACTTTGATGAAACTTTATTCGAACATAATAAACCGCATAGTCTTAAAAGGCCACATGATTATAAGCAATGGTGTTTGGATAAACAAAAGGCTTTTGATTCTTTTGGAATAAATGATAATTGCTATTATTTTCGTTTTAATCATCCGGGTGAAAGAAAGAAAGTGGGTGCATGGACAAAAGAAGAAGACACAATATTTGTGCTTAGAGTGAAAACGTTTGGGCTTAATGATGGGTGGGGAAACTTTGCTAAAGTTATCAATGGTAGAGTTGGTTATACTTGTTCAGCGTATTTTCGTTACAAATTATTACATGATGATAAATTTTTTAAGTTATATGGGGAAAAGCATAGGAGGGTTGATGGAAAACTTAAATATAGGCATGGGCGTAGAAAATATCAATACAAATTTAAAATTGAAAATCAACAATCATCCCTAAATTTAAAAAAACGCAGGCGTAGAACCAGTGTAAAAAAGGGTAAGAAAGAAAAAGAAAGGTTGAAAAATAATGGGAGGGGTAAGAAGGGTAAACGTGGGGGGATTAATAAAACAACCGCGAAAAGGAAAAAAACAAAAAAAAAAAAAAAAAAAAAAAAGAAGAAGCCAGCTAAAAAAAATTTACGGAGAAACCAAAAAGTTGAAAATTTACTAAATGAAAAAATTGATCCAAAAAACGATAGCGCAATACTAAAATTGCAAAGAATCCACAATAAGACGAGAATTTTAGAGTGTTTGCCACCGGATTTTGATGAGCCTTTATCTGATACTTCTGAAGATACAATTGATGATATGGAAATTATCAACCAAATTAATAATTCCAAAAAAAAAAATAAAAAAAAAAAATCAAAAGTAAATCAAAATATTGAAGAAAATGAAGATGAGGTAAATATTAACAGTCATGAAACTGGTGGCACAAATAAAGATGATCAATTAGAATCGCAGGAGAAAATTCAATCGTTTGATAAGAGTAATAGTACTGATAATAATACGGTTAATAATAACAATAAAAATGCGAATGATGAGGACGGTAATAAGAATGATGAAGATAATAATAATGGTAATGGTGAAGAAGAAGAAGATAAAGATGATGATGATGAGCCTGTATTTGAAGAAGAATATGGGGATGCGGAAGATTACACTACCGACCCAAGCGATAGCGAAACATCAGAATTCGATTTTGAAAGGGAATTGGTAAATACTAGTAAAAACAACGAGGATGATTCAGAAAGCGATTTTGTACCATCAAAGCAATTAACAGAAGAAATCGAATTATTTAAATTTGCAAAATCAGATTGGTATACAAACCCTTTACCGGGGTTCATTGACCAAATTACACAAGAAGAAGTTAAAAAGCCTACACTTTCCCCAACTGGTTATGTTTTTGATTACGATACTTGGAAAAGGGTTTTGAAGATTGAACCACTAAATTGTTGCCCAATTACTAGATGCTCGGTTTTTAAAAGACAGTTAATTATTTTAACAATAGATAACATCGAAAATTACTTGTATGATATCGTGAATATTGACCCAGACGATTACCAGGTTAAAAAAAGATCACAATACCCTTTAAATAGAACTAAGAAAAGGAGATCTTTGAAGAAAAGGAGGAAAAAAAAATAAATTTTATTATTTTTTATGACGTATGAAGTGGATTTGGCAATAATTCATATTATAATCTTTTATGAATAAACTATCAAAGTTATCCTTACATATTGTTGTTTTTATTTGATTTAATAATAAATTGAGAAAAATAAAATATCTAATGTTTTTTGGTTTGGATTTATTAAAATTGTTTTTTCTTGGATTTTTTTTTTTTAATGTGACGATAAGTTACCAAAAGAAGAAGAAAAAAGTTTTTTGAAAATGTTAAGTAAATTTTGAAATGTTCAAAAATAAACCTAAAATTCTTTGAATAATCAATGTATCAATTTGAAATAAGTGGTTTACTTTTCAAAATTAGTACTTTTTTTGATAATATTATTGAGGATCAAATTATGATAAATTGCAAAATATTATAATTACGAATCATTACTATAAATAAATAAATCTGACAAAATCTTCAATTCATCTCCTGATAAAGGTATTATTTTTAATTAACAAATTTATTCATTAACAAACAAACAGATCATCAAAAAAAAATTATTTTTCTAAAAAAGAAATATTAAATAAAAACAAAATAAAATTAATATCAAAGCAAAAGATCAGAAGATTTTATTTTAATTCTCTTAGGGAAATATCTGATAGTCTAAATCAATATTTGTAAATCCCTTTTTGTAAATAATTGTTTCACCATCTTTTATTGGGTGTGTTGCTTTGATTACATGTATTTGGTGATATCACAAACCATCATTAATTCTTCTTTCATTCTATATAGTTATATCATTCACCGGTTTCTATTCAAGGGTAACGGGGATAATTCAAATTTTTTTTTTCTCTCTATAACATATCCTTACAATAATGATTGTAAAGTGTTTTTTTTTTTTTAAGAAAATGTTTCCATATCTTTGTTCTTCATCTTCTCTTAACCTTACATAGATATCGATCAACTCATGTTTAAAGAGTTTTTTTTATTCAACGGTTTTCATACCATGAAAACCTGATCTAAACTCGATTTCAAAAAATATGACTCATCGGAAATAACAAATTGGATATATATTTATTGAATATTCACCGAATGTCGACTTTTTATCTATAATTGATAATCTTTCTATCGGGTCTTTGCTCCTCGTGTGTATTCAGGACGTGGATAGTTTCTATTTGATCATGAAAATGATAAATTTAAGTTTATATATATATATATATATATATATATATATATATATATATTATTTTTCTTCTTCTCTTTTTTTTATTTGATGACTTTTCTTTAATTACTCCTTTCTATAAATAAATAAATAAAATAAATAAATATTTATTGAATATCCAAGAGTAATAAATTATTAAATCTTGCCTGTAATTCACTTTTAAGTCATTCTAAAGTAATAAAAACCTGATATTTAAAAAATTAAGAAAAAATAAAACCAAAAAAAAAAGTAAATTACAATTTCTGAAAAGATCATTATTGGTTTTTTATTCCCCAAATTTTCAAGGAAAAAAAATGTAAAAAAAAAAGATGATTTGATAGTAATTATCTGAATTTAAATAAAAAATATAGATTCTTAAATTCAATAAGGTTCAATTTTTATAGTGATTATTTGTCTTTTCGAAGATTTTTTTTCTCTACATAATCTGTTGCAAAAAAAAAAGTAGCAAAAAAAAAAAAGAAAAGAAATAAAAAAAGAAAAAAAAAAAGAAAAAAAACTTGAAAATAAAAGAAAAAGGAAAATTTTATGATATTAGTAAAAAAATTTTTGATCTCGAATTATGGAATAGGAAAAAAATAATTCTGATCTGAAAATACAAATATTTGTTTTGATGAGAATATCGGATCAACACATACAAAACACCTTTCTATAACATTTAATAGTGGTCCAATTTTTTTTGTGTTATAATTAGTTTAATTCTACAAATATGTTATTTTTTGATTTCTTTTTTTCGACAATAAAGACTTTGATAATTTCTGGTATTACTAATGTTTTTTTTTTTTTTTGGTAAAGTAAAGATTTAAATCATTATTTTTTTTTCCATTTAACTAAATTTACAAATCTATTGGAAAGTGCATAAACAAAGGGGTAAATATAATAGATTTTAATACAAGCTTATTCTGTGCTTGAATTTATAAAAAGTTTTTTGTTCGGTGTTCTAGTTTTAAATTTACGATCAGTCTCTAGTCACTTGCCCTGAATTAGTTCCGATGTACACGAATTTGTTTATCACTCAAAGGTATATTCTGTAATTATTCTTCTTTTGGTTAACAAAATTTAAATAAAAAAACTACTGGAAACAGAAGATCACATTAATAAAAATTCAATTATCTTAAAAAGGATTCCGAGGTGCCTCAAAAAATAAAAAAAATTCAAATAATCATAAAAAAGTTTTCAGAGATCTCTTTATGTAAAAAATTGAAAAAAAAACAGGATAATTTTTACTAAATTATAAAATCCATTAAAAGAAAATAAATAACAAAAAATTCAAAGTAGAAAAAAAAAGATTCATAGAATTTTTCATCAAAAATTCCATTAAAAAAAAAGTTGAGAAGAAATATCAACCTTAAAAAAAAATAAAATTACAAAAAAAAAATACTTATTATCTTATTGTCATTTTACAAATGCTTAAATTCTATAAAATTTGAGACATTTTTTTTTTCTTTCAATTGAAAATCAAGTTAATTTAACTTGATTCAATTGTTTTTTATTTTGTGGTAAACTGAATTTATCTTGTTAAGTATTTTGTAACATTCTTTGGGTAATAATAACCCATTTGAGAAATGAAACAAATGAAAGAAATGAAAAAAATATACACTATCCAAAAAAGTGACAAAGAACAACACTTCAAAACTAAACATTTGAGAAAAACAAGTCAACAAAGAAAAAAGTGAAACACGATTTTTATTTAGGAAAATTATCGAAATAAAATAAAATAAAATAAAGAAGGCATGAATAAACTGAAAAGGTTAATTTATATTATTATTTTCAAACCAATTAACAAAAACGCGTTAAATCAGCTTTCTTAAGAGAATCTGATGAGTTATTTTGGAGATCTCAAAAATTGTAATTTTTTGCAATAAATTGATAATAAAAGATTAATGAAAGAAAATCACAGGTCAAAAGATGGTATTAAAAAGATTATTATTATATTGAATTCTTTTTTTTTTCTTTTTAGTTTAGATTATATATATATATATATATATATATATATATATATATATACTGTTGGTTGAAAAATAAATGGAAAAAAATTTTCATTTATCTTTCCAAAAAAGATTTTATCAATCAAGTAAAATTTCATTTTTTTTATTATCATAAAAGCTAAATTATTTAGCTCCGCCAAAAAGCTTTGACTGTTGGTTTTCCCTTTCGAATTCTTGTCTTTTGGAGTTTGTTTTGTCTTTTATTTGATTTTTCTTTTGGAAAGTTCAATGGCTATTCTGTTTTTTTTTTTTGGAATTCACAGTATAGATCGTATTTTTCTGTTTTCAATAGGTTTCACAATTAACAACTGTATTGAACTATTTTTGACGAAAAGTAACACTTCTTGATATAAAATTAAAATTTACAACAATTTAAATTGGAAATTGATTGTTACTCTTTGGCACTTTCTTTCTCAAAAGTTCCTTCTTTTTGTTTGTTATTCTTTAGAGATCTTTTTTTGACGTGTTGATTGATCTTGGGTTTTTCAGATAAATTCCGAAAAATTTTTTCAGCCTGATTTACAGTGATCAAAATAAAGCGTGCACAACGACTATAATCGGAGTTTCAAAACATTATCTGTACTTTTTTTTATTCTTCTACCAAGGCAACATCCAATCTACTAACAAATAGTATACCTAAGTTCAAATCAATTTTGAAGGTAGAGATCTGGTTATTTTCAGTAAAATTTAAATTATTCATGAAATTTTCATAATATTTCACAATTTTTTTGAAATTGTTTAGTTTTTTTTATGATTAAAATCTTCTTAAAAATTTAACTATATTTTTTGAGATAAATTTTGCAATTTGATCCTTCATTTTTAGAATTTTTTTTGAAATAATAGAACTTTAAGAAACCAAAACCATATTTTTTTAGGCTTGATTATTGGTTTCTTTTATTGGTTAATGTATAGGTCTTCTATAACAAAAAAACATGCTTTTTATTTTGAAACACGCATTATATTTTTTTGCACGGGTTATTTTGACTACAGTATATGTACTTTAAAATACAAGAAATTGCAATATTTTGGCTTAAATTCGATTCAATAACATATAAATCACTTCTATGGGTGGGTGTATTGTATTCCATTGGAAAAGATATAATTTGATTAGTCCTTAAATGCAAGGGTTAAATAGAAAAATTAACGGAAAATTATGATATAATTTGAATCTCATTAGACAAAAAAAGTAAAACAGCCATGATCTAAAGCACTTTTATTTTACTGAACAAGCACTTAAACTTCAAATACAAAATCACTTCATTCGTTCGGTTCAACTACTTGTTTTTGTCTTGAAGGTAAAAATTTGTTGAAAGGATTACTAATGCAATTAATCAATATACCGGTTTTTAAAAATTAAGTATCACAAGTTTTCAAAAGTGATAGCAATTGATTTGTTCACTCTTATAAGAAATTCAAGTAAAAATGTTTAACACTTTTTTTCTCTCTCTTTGAAAAAAGATTGGGTTGATTAATTTCCAACTAGTTATTTTAGACAAACTCTTTTACTTAAATCACTCTTCTTCAAAAGAATGAAATAAATAAAAATTTGGTAAACAAGATATTGGTATTTGCAATCTAAATGGGTAAAATTTTCACTTCATTTTTCATCCTGTTGTTTTATAAATCAGCTTCTCAAAGTAGTTGGTTGAAATTTGTGATTTTGAGGTTCTAATTGAAAATGAAAAATAAAAAACGAAGTGACAATTATACAACAGTTAAATTTCCGATATCAGTAAACTTTAAAAAATACAAACCTGATAAAGTGTTAGGAAAAACAGATCAAGTAATAGAGAAGTAAACTAAATTTAAAATACATCCAGGATTTTCTTCAGATTTATATCCAAAAAGTAACTCATGATTATGAATTTTTTACAAAAATAAAAAAATATTTCTCATAAAAACTTTTTTCTCAAACTATTTTTACAATGGAAAATCATAACCAATCATAAAAGGGGTTTCTGTTTGTCAAATAGACCAAAACAACAAAATGTAAGAAAAAAATTAAAAACTTTTCATTTTTTTCAAATTCTTCGAAATTTAAATAACCGAAAAAAGCACAATGTCCAAATTAGAAGTCAAAGTAAACATAACCTTTCTTCTCAAAAAAACAAAAAGTCCACAAAATAATAACAAACCTTTTTTGTTTTTTCCTTGAATTTTTTCTTTTACTTTTTTGACTCATTTTTGACAAACACAGGTTGTAGCTGTAGGAGACGGAGCTGTTGGTAAAACGTGTGGTTTAATGAGCTTTGCCAAAAATGAATTTCCAAAAAGATACGTACCAACTGTTTTTGACAACTTCTCAACAAATGTAACTGTTGACGACAAGCCAATTTTGTTAACACTTTGGGATACCGCGGGGCAAGAGGATTACGATCAATTAAGGCCCCTGAGTTATCCAGGAACAGACATCTTTCTGATGATGTTTTCTTCCATTTCGCCAACATCACTTGAGAATATCAAATACAAATGGCTTCCAGAAGTTAGGGAGCATTGTGCCGAGACACCCTTTATGCTGGTGTGCACAAAGCTAGATCTTCGTGAAGATCAAGACTACTGTTCTCAAAACAACATCAAGCCCGTCACTACAGAACAAGGTAAAAAAATGGCCAAGGAGCTAGGCGCCGCAGGCTATGAAGAAATGTCTGCTTTAACACAAAAGAATTTACACACTTGCTTCAATAACGCAATCAGGATTGTTATTGGCGCGAAGGACCCTAACTCTGGTGGATCAAACCAAAACTCTGGTGGATCAAGTGGTAATAATAATACCAAAGGTGGTGGTGCTGATGAAAAATCTTGTTGTGTTCTACTTTAAACATCAATCCATTTTTTTTGCCTTTTTGTATTTGATTGAATTTCTCAAGAAAAAAAAAATCAAAAATTTTGTTTTAGTAACAAAAGAATTTCTTTTTCTTTTTTTTTCTTTTTTCTATTTTTGAAGTTTTCAAAAAACTACAACCGTATTAATGAAATCTAATTTTAAACTTTAATAAACTATTTGCATTTTTTTTAAATCATTTTTTTGTTTTTATTGATTTCTCTTAAATTGTGGGCTTCTAAAAATCCCTCGTAAGACAGATTCTCAGAAAAAGTTTATTTGGTTTACAAGTTTTATCAAAAGAGCTCTGGAAATGTTTTGTACTCTTGGTCTTATGAATTTCCATCCACAAAAGAATGTTCATCGATAATCATCGACATAGATTTGTCTCATTTTAATGTATATTACAATTGAAAACAAACATAATGAGATACCGTGCTCTAAAAGTTCAAAGGGATCAAATACCTACATTCAGTTCCACTTTTCACCAACAAACTATCAACGAAATTTAAGTCACAAAAAATTATCAAAAGAAGTCACATTTTTTAAATTTTTTTTTTTACACAAATTATTTAGCTCTATCTAGAATTTTGTGCCTTGGTTTGGAATTTTTTAGACCTTAATATTTGTTCAGAGTTTGTTCCTTAAAAGTGGAACTGACTGTATGATAAATACTCAGGAACAGTAAATTATCAGATTGTTTATGTAAGGATCACACATAGATCAACTAAGTTACCACCCTAGAGGGTGTTGAACTATTGTGTTATTTTAAATTCACTCCCCGTGGAGAATTTTTATTCGGAAGAAATTTAACAAAAAAATTACTAATATCAAAGTTAAAAACTTCCACAACCAAAGAAAATAAAAATTATTTTATAGATTTTTAAAGTAAATTTTTTAAAAAAATGACTTTCAAGTAACAGATCAAATTTGGAAACATTTTCACCTTGTAAAAGCAAGGTTTACAACATATTGAAAACATTTTTGATAACTATTTTCTTGTTATATATTTGAAATAGAAATTATGAAACTGTAAAATCAAATATTGATAGGATCTTAGGACGAAAAAATTCGGAAAAATAATTTAATATTCTCGAAATTTAGCTATTTTTTAGTAAAACGAATTACATGTGGAGAAATTTAAATGAAATATATAGCCCCCCCCCCCCCCAAAAAAAAAAAAAAAAAAAAAAAAAAGATATCAACCTTTTCACCATTTTTACATAAAAATGTTTACCTTAACGTTCCACTCTTAAAAAAGAAATTCGAAAAATGAAAGATCTGGAGTGAATTTTTTTCTAAAAAAACAAAGAGTTTATTTTCAAGAATATTTTTGTCAATCAAACAAAACATTAATTTTACTTAAAATTATAATTGGTAATGTTTTTTTTAATTGCTCCTATTTTAAGGATTACTAACCGAGAAATTTGAAAGAAAGGTTATTTTGTATTAGATGTAGGGTCATTATATTTTGGTTCTTAGTCAATTGGGTTTACAGTTTGTATTAATTCTAACAGTGGTTAAAAAAGGAAATTTTTTGAAATTTATTATTTTTTTTTGTTATAAAACACAAATCGAAGAGCGTAAAACTAATATATTTGCAAGTTTATTTTATAAAAAAATGAACATTGGGGTTTTAATTGATTTTTTTATTTGTCTTTTCGTTAAATATTTTTTTTTAAAAAAATTAAATTTCAAAAAAGAACGAATTAAAATAAAATGTAGTTAATAATTTGAATTAAAAACTCACAAACCACATTTTTTTTTATCTTTCCTTCCAAAGTTTTGGCCGTACACTCTTCGATTTGTATTTTTACAAAAAAAAATATTTAAATTTCAAAAAATTTCCTTTTTTATCCATTATTAGAATTAATACAAACTAAAAAAATCAATTGGCTAAGAACCAAAATAAAATGCACTTACACCAAATACAATATAATATTTTTTTTTTTAAATTAGTTTTTGTATACCTTAAATCATGTGAACCCCTTTAAAGATTTTTTCGAGTTTCATTATCTAGAAAAATGAGAAATTTAGTCAAATTCAATTTCTTTTATAAAAATTAGGTTCGAAAAAAAAAATTTTTTTTATAAATGTGTGAAAAAGCTTGGAGCAATGAAAAAAGTTAAATAACTTTTTTTTTCAAATCCATCATTTTTTAATTTGGAAAACTTGAAAAAAATTTTAAATTCTCAAAAGATCAAAACAAAATAAAGATATAGATAGTTTAAAAATAGCTGACCTTTACAAACTGAAATGACTAAACCCGAATAATACTTTAATATGATTTAAATAATCATATATAGAATCACCCAAAAGGAATTTATGTATTAATTTTGTTAACTAACGATTTACCCCGTAATTATGAAAAGTAATACCTTTTATTGACCAGTTTACTTTCCTTTTAAGGAAGTAAGTACAGTTACGATTTTGAAGATTTTTAATTGTGGAATAATTATTGAAAAAGATTTTTTGAGTACCATCAGATATTGAAACTTTGAAACCAAAATCCTATTATTTGCTCTATTCGTGAAAAGAAAGCGAACCCAGAGTAATTCAGAGTTGAATCCATCATTTTTCGATTTTTTGATTTTTTTTGATTCAATTTTTGGTTTTTATTAAAATTTTGTTTTCGATCAAGGGATGTGTTTATATGAACGAGTGAAATTAATCAAAGAGTAAAATAAAAACATACCCGAAAGAGTGTGTATTTGAAACAAATATTTTCTTTTAGAAGAACAAACATGAAAGATCACTATTCCAAATAAATTTGTTGAAATCAAAAATGAAAAAAAAAAAATCGATAAAAGCCTGTTTTTGAAGATTTGTTGATTTTATCTTCTTATTTTATATCAATCCAAACAATTTTTTACCTTGAATTTCTTCTCCCATTACACTTTAGTATTATTTTACAAAATATTTTTTTATATATTTGCTTTCAAAATTCAATTTACAAATATTTTTATCAAACCAAGCCAAAAAAAAGAATATTATTTCAAAAATTAAAATAAAGTGGTTGAATTCTCGAAATCAAAATATAGTTACAAAATATTCCACACAAAATAAGAGAAAAATTTTGAAAAAAATTTAATCAAAATTATTTTGAGTTTTCCAATTTAATGGCAAAAAAAATAATTATCATATCAAACGAACCCATTCAATAAAACCTTACTTTCAAGAAGAATTTCAATAAATAACTGATTTTCTGAATTAAAACTAGAATTAGATGAGTTAAATGAAAATATGATTTTTATATTTATTTCGGAACCCCTTCATAAATCAAAAGTAATTGATTTCTCAAAAATTTTCCAAACAAAATTATTTTCATAAAGAATTAAAAATAAAACCAAATAGAGAAGAAGTAATTGTATCAAATATTATAGATAAGATCAAGTAATAAAATGATTTTTAGTTATTTTTTTTTATTGATATCATTTTTTTCATTTTTTTGAATCCAATTTTTTAATTGGTATGAAAAAATTTTATACTAGGATACATTCCACTCCCGTATTTATTAAAAAATCAAAGTATTTGGCCAACGAAATGATTTGAACAATTCAATTTCACATAAATGGTGGCACTCAGAAAATGAAAAATGTACTTACCCTCTTGATGAAAATAATTGAACATCAATATATTTCAAAAATATAGAAATAATTTACAAAATAACCAGTTTGTTCATTTTTTATAAAAAAATTTTTTTTAGCAACTAACTTAACCAGTAAATCTCTATTAAAAAGAAATTTAATCTGATTACTACCTTTTCAGATAAAAAAATAATCTATTAAAATATAAAATGGAAATTGTTCAAAATCTGATATAGTTATTCGAATTAAAACTAATGGTGAAAAATTAAAAATATGAAAGGGTTTTTTTTGAATCTAAAAGGGAAAATTTTCAAAGTATGTGATTTCTGAAAAGTTTTTATTTTAAAAATATTTAAATTGAAAATTAACATTGTAAAAAAATCAGGACACAAAAAAATACCTGATTTTTTTTATTTTTGAGAATTTTCATTATTATATTTTTCTGATTTATAACTATTGATCAAATTCATAAGAATTTTCTAAGGCTAATAAGGACTCAAATGAGTTTAAAACCTTTTAATGAGAACAAAATCTAATTAAAAATTCGAAATTACAATTTCCGAAAGAACCTTCAAGTAGATTATTGTTAAACTCATTACAATACTCTGCTCCAAATTATACTTTACCTAAAGTATAAATTATCTTTCATAATATACCGCACGTTTCTTCTTTATAGAGAAGCCCATAGATTGAATAGTCAAGGAAAATAAGGGCGAACCATAAGTATATATTGTATTACTCTCTAAAAGTTTTATGATTTGAAAAAATAAGATTCAAAAAATATAAAAGATCAAAGGTGATAATTTAACAAAAAAAATGGAGTAAATTTTTGAGAATTTTTTTCACATTAAAACACAAAAAATTTAAAAAAATTGAGAAAATTTCAAAAATTTTTCAATTCATAATTTAAAACTTAAATAAAACGTCAATAAGTTTACCTTCAAAATTGATCTGAACTTTTGTTTACTATTGGGAAGTCGATTAGAAGTTGAATTGGAACAATAAGAAAATACAAAATTACAGATTTTATTTTGAAACATAGATTATAGGATTTGGGAACAGGCATTTTTGATCACTAAATCCAAACTAAGTCTTTCTAGAATCTGAAAATGACGAATTATAACTATTTTTTTATCTTTATAATTTTTAATGTTATATTTAAAAAATAAGAATTTCTTGGCTTCATAATTTAATATTTTCTATGTTTACACCAGGGTAGTTGAATCTTATTCTTGACACTTAAAACCATTTTTTCAATAATTTTGTTATCATTCCTTCTCTGATTTACAATTAAATTTTGGAGATATTAATAATCGATCATTTTCACAATTAGTTCCTAATCAAAAAAAGGAGATTTCTCAAGCACCCTGAAAACAATTCTGATTAAATATTAGTGGTTATCTCTAAAATTCATAATAATAAAGAGATAAATTACACTAGAAATATACCTTCTTACTCCTCATTGTTGCTACAGTTTATTCATCAAAAATAATGAATTAGTTTTGATAGACATTCTACTGGAATGATCTTGATGAAATTGAAAATAGAAGATTTTAAATGAGGTTTCGGAATTTGATAAAAGTCTTAGTCCTTATTTGAATTCTTATTAACTGAAAAAATTAAGACAACAATTAATAACTGTTTTTCATGACACACTAATGAAAATTATTTTTTGTCATTTTTCACATAATCCGAAAATACCAAACTAACACCCTTTATTAAATTAACAAAAACGAACAACAACAAAAACTTCAGAAAACAATAACCTTTCTTGAATTGTGTTTCCAAATTAAATGAGTAAAAAAAACCAAGAGTATGTCTATAATGCAATCAAAATAACTCCACAACTTAATGCGGGCATTCGTAAAATTAATAACTATTTTGATAATTTGGTACAATTTCTTCTTTCGTTTCTTATTTTCTTCAAAAGTCACTCATAATTATATTTCAACCAAACAAAAATCACATAAAAAAAATAAAAAAAAATAAAAAAAAACAAGAATTACCACCCATATCGTATTATTTTTTTCAAAGTGAATAATGAGACAGTAATACATGTCTTTTTTTTTAACCCAGAACACGCCTCTTCAATTTTAAATGAAAAAATCGATCCTCCAAACAAAAGACAATCAATGACGAGAATAACAATTGCAGAACACCGTCTTGCAGAACAAAATTATAACCTTGAAGAAGAATACACAAAGTACGGATTTTTCCTTCCGTCAGTTCCCTCGAATTGTACAATAGATTTTATAAAAAACAAGATCAAAGTAATACATTTTTTTTTTTTTTTTTTTTTTTTTTAAGAATCGTATGTTTGTTTTTGTAATCTCCATAATTGATACCTGAATGCAGATCTTTAATCCTTTTTTGAAATTTTAAACTATAAATTTATATCAAACCCCTGTTAAACAAAACAATTTAAAAGCATTTAAGTCCAAATATTCAGCAGACACAACCCAACAAAAGAAAAAAGACGCAAAGCTTTATTGTTACAACAAAAATTAGTGCATTGGACTATCTTTCCGAAACAAAAAAAAAATTTTGGATCGAAAAGAAGGATTATTTGATAACAAAAAAAACCCACTATAAAAAAGGAACAATTTTTATTACAAACATGCTACTGTTGAAACTAAAACACAAAATGGATTCTGAAAGGATAGAAGATCTGAAAAACCAATTTGTAAGTTCTTTTTTTATATTTTTTTTTAAACAACAAACCAAGATCGAAAAGAAAAAAACAGAAAACAAAAAAAAATAAGGAACAATTAATTGTCTTTTGTGAAAGGTTAATAATTTGATGAAAATGAAATTCTGTTTGGGAAACTAAAAATAGAAATTTGAGATCAACCAAACACCCAGTTCAGTAAAAAAAGTGTCAAATTGATTTTAATTGTAAAAACTCTATTTTTTAGAACATTCATATTTACACTGCACTAGTATGAAAAAATAAAATTTCAAATTCCAAGTTAGACAAAACTACTACTCCAATTATCATTTCGTGTTTTTTAATAGAGTTTATTTACAATATAATCAACAGTCCAGTTCTTAAAAATCTTAAGGCTGTTGAATTTATTGTTGTTAATAATTCTACGATTTTTAAAAGTCTCTTGTCAAGAAAAGAAGGTCTATTTTGGGGTAAAAATTTTTAAATGGATGTGACAATGAATTTTCCTTAAACTCAACTTTAGGAGACTTTTTTGAAGAGATAATAACTAATAGTTTTGAAAACACTCTACTCATCTAATAAAAAACTGGAACACATAAAAAAAATAACTGATGATAAATATTGAAAGTGTTCCGTAGAGTGCTGTAGAGTGCCTAGCTTTTCCAGAATTCAAAAAAAATATTTTTTCCAATTTAAAAGAACAAATAACTCTTTAACAATCCAAATAATTGATTCCCTATTTGAAAGACATTCTTCAGATTTAAAATAATTTTAAAATATAATAAAATAACCTCTTAGCTAGAAGCAAAAAAATTTTCAAATTTTTTACTATTAAATTTGAAAAATTTCTTCTTAGAAAATTGGATTTTTCAACTTAAAATGTAAAATATCTTTAAAAATATTTTTTGATCAAAGATCCTTTATTAACCAATAGTGTTTGTTCTAATTGGAGTTATTAAAAAGGGTAAAATTAGCAAATATTTAATTTTTTTTTGAAAAAAATTTTTTCATGATCGTGAAGTGTAAAAATGAAGGTCTTAAAAAATCAATTTTTTTCGAAAAAAACTCTTTTTTATAAGGCTTTCCAATTTACACTTGTATTAAAGTCATTTGAAAAAAGTATTCCAAAAAAAGATTTTTAAAAAAAAATACTGGAAATAGGTCCATTTAAGTTTATCAACTATTTTATAGATACATTTTTTGAACTTTTATCAATTAACCCCTTAGAAAATACTTATGAAAAATCCACCTTTTTGCATTCAATATCATTTATTCGAAAAAGTTCAAAATTGGCAATTTGATTTTGAAAAAAGTGAAAAATATTTTCATGCGATGTGATCTATTGAAGTTTATCCAATATTTTCTTGAGACTTTTGAAAATTTTTTGGAATACATTTTTAAAATGACAATATATTATTATTCGAGGTCTTGATAATTTTTCTTTTGAATAATTAAAAAATCTTATTTTAAAAAATGATATATCTTTTATAAATTCATCTAAATAAATATACAAAAATTAAATAATAGAATAATTGTGAAGAATATGAAATTATAGATACCAGGAAAGGTAATCATAACCAATATAGCATCGTTTTTAAAAAACATCGGGCTTTTGAATATTATAACAAATATAAAGATCAAATTTTACAAGAATATCAAATTGAACTGGATCGTGTTTTTGAGAAACAATTAAAAAAAAATAAAAAAAAAATAAATAAGAAGCAAATAAATGATTATAATAAAAAAAAACATGAAGAATTTCTTTATCAGGTTTATAAAAATTTCAAAATTTATCAAGAAAGCAACAATGATTATGAAACAATTTGGACGTAAGTATTGCTATATTTTTTTTATTTTGAATTTTCAGATTTCAAAATTTTCAATTATTAATTATATATTTATATTTATATATATATATATATATATATATATTTCTCCTTAATATTATCCCCCCTCTCTTATACATATATATTGTTGTTAATAATTTTATTTTAATGAAGACATTTTCAAAATACAATAAGAGAATTTGGATTTTATGTAATTAATAAAAAAAAGAATACAAAACTATCTATTTTATTGCATTCGTTAAGTTTCCATCTGCCAAGCCAACTATTTAAGCCGATAGATGTAATATTTTATTTTAATTCTTTCTTCTCCTTATTATTATTTTTTTAATATCCACACTATCATTTCTATTTAAGAATTCTAACGCAAATTACAAAAATTAAGATTACGTCTTATTTTAATGTGTATTTTATTTTTAATTATTAATATTTTCAGAATACACAAAGATATTAGATTCAATGCTCATTCTGAAAGAAATTAGTTGTGTTTTTAACATGATACTAATGAATCCTCAATATGAAGAAATCATAAAATTTACTTAATTAAAAAATTAATGTGAAGTGGCCAGTACGTTTTTTACAAAAATTTCAAAACTTTTTTTTTTATTATTGAAGAAAGGCGGTTCAAAAAAATTACCACCTGTTTACCATAAGCACTATATTTATGTTGAGAGACATTTCCGTCTTGTTATAATAGAGGATTTCACGATATCTTTGTCAAGCCACGATAAAGTTTCAAAAATCAACGATTATTTTTATCAAACCACGGCATTGTAGAAAATCGTGACAATCAATAATATCGCGATAATATCACAAATTACGATAATCTTGAAAATCGTGATAATATCACAAATCGTGATATTCTATAAAATCGCGATAATTGTCTAAAAATCATGATAAATATCGAAATATAGTGAAAAATTAAATTTGAGATATAATAGTTGATGGGTTTTTAGGGCTCATTCAACAATAGTTTTAAAAAGAAAAATTTTGTTTGATCAAAAAAGAGATCCTTTCAAAAAAAAGTTATTCTTATAAAAAACAAAAATAAAAAATCCCTTTTAATCAATATATTATTCAAAATTTTCAAATATCTTTTTCATATTAAATAACTATATAATTTTTTTTTTTTATTTTTTATATTTTTTTTCTCTCCTCTCAACACATATGCAAATATACATACTTTTTTTGAATATTTATAGGAAATTCGAACGACAAGACATAGAATTCGATTTGAAAACCAACCACAAAAAGAGAGCGATCTTGAATATATTCAAAGGACATACAATGAATTTTACAGTTATATACAAAAAACTTATTCAAAGCAAGATTGCATAACTTTACCAGAAATTAAGAATTTTAATAATTTTAAATTCCCAAATGAAGAACGATTTCAATTGCTTGATAATCAAACAAATACAAAAAAAGAAGAACCGACCAAGAAAACTCTATATTCTACCCAAATAAATAAAGATGTTATTGACGAGAATGTAGGAAAGGAAATCAAAAAATTTGGAAAGAAAAAAAAAAGAATAAAAAGGAAAAATACATATGAAACATCAAAATACTCGCCAGAATCATCATCATCGCCAGAATCATCATCATCGTCAGAATCATCATCAACAGAATCATCGAAAACATCAGAAACATCAGAATACTCACCAGAATCATCATCAACATCGCCAGAATCATCATCAACAGAATCGTCATCGTCAGAATCGTCTTCATCCTCGTCTTCACCAAATTCCAAAAAAAAAAAAAAAAAAAACCTATTGAGCATGGAGCATTAGATTTAGGACCAACTTGGTATGATGCAGAAAATGATCCGAATACCGATCTTTTCAATAAATTATTTATCCATATCAACTAAAATTATGATTTTATAATAAATTATTTCTTGAGAGAATCTTTATTTCAATTATGATTCTTTTGATTGCATGATTTTTTAAAAAATTGTTATTCTTAAAGCAACACTATAAAGTAAAATTAAAATATTAAAATTACAATTGTTTATTTTGAATTTTTTGTTATTTTTTTAATCTAAATTACTTCAAATTATTTAAAAGAACTAGGATTTGGTGGGGGTGTTTTTGTGCCATTTGACTCGTAAATTTACCTATCTTTGAAAAAACAACTCATTAGTTCATCTTTTACTATTTTTATTTCAAGTATTATTATAATAATTTGATTTCTTTTTAAAATTCACTATTACCTTTTTAAGAATCAACAATTTTTGAATAGCACATTCCAAGAACAGCCGTTATCATTTTTTTGGAAACACTGATTTTGATTTTTGAGTTTCATATTTTTTTCTTTTATTTGGATGAAAATGATTACTTATAAAAACATTAATACTATGCAACTTAAATGTGGTTTTATATTACGTTTGGGAAAATAATAACAAATTGAGTTTTTTTTTTTGCCTATTTTTGATTTTGGGGGTGTCCAAGTTTTTGGAATGGTGTTTATTTTCAAAAAAACTTTTTTTATAAATTTCTATTTTATGATAACTGATCTTCCAGTCTATTGGACTTATAATCATAAATTTGAATTTTAGAAAATTAAAAAATTGGCTTTTTGAACCACTATTAAAACTCTACCAAGTACAAGATCTTTCAGCTAAGAACCCAAATAACATGTGGTCACCTTTAGTGCAAGATAATCTTATTTCAAATTTCATAGATTGTTAACCTTAATTAATAGCTTTGCAAAAATTCTAATATATTACAGTTCGATAATATTGATATTTTTGAGACATTGGAACTTTGTTAAACGAATTTAATTTTCTTTTTATTACAACGTGTTTTAATTTTGACAAATCTAAGGTGAGACTTCTTTTTTATGAGAAATTAATTTTCAATTAACATTGAGAACTAAAATTGTGGCTTTTCTTTTAAAATTCAGATATACAGATGTAATATTTAGAGTTTATTTTATGGAATTTAATGCAATATTTCATTTTTTCATTTTTTAGTTTTTTTTTTTAGTTTTTTTAGATGAGCAATGAAATAAATAAATCAAACATAGTAAATACAAAAAGTCCAATGAACAATTTGTTAAACACAAACCAAAACCCAGAAACTTCACTTACAAATGATTCAAACACAAACAATTCTCAAACATCGATGCTAATCGAAGAAGAAAAATCAGTAAAGGTAGATAATCAAACGGAGCAAAATCAAACGAACACAACAATAGTTCCAACAACAGTTTCTAATAATAAAACAAATCAATTGCCAAAAACAAAAACACAACAACAACAACAAACGAGCAGTCAAAATGGTTTCACAATTAAAACCGAAGAAATAAAAAAATTAAACGTAAACAACAAAAGCAATCTTGAAGGAAACAAAAATTCAATTGAAAAAGAATTTAATGAAGCAATCAAACACATGACAGGAACTGGATCTTTAATCAAAGAAATGAGAGAACAGTACCAATCTTTAGATTCTTCAGTATTAACCTCTGATGCAGTAAATTTTTTGGTTCTTAAATATCTTCACGAAACAGGAAAGCAAACTACCTCTTTTGCTTTTGCTTCTGAAAGTAAAGTACTTGAAAAATTCACACCAACAACAAAAATTCCACAAGGTCTTTTAATTTCTTTAATCCAAAAAGGACTAAAGTACCTTGAGCTTGAAACAGAAATAATGGAAGTCAGTCTTGAATTCTTTTTTTTTTTTTTTTTTTTTTTTTTTTGTCAAGTTTTGTGTTTTTCTCTGCTTTATTTCTTATCGACTATTTCTTTGATTGACTTTTTTTTTTTTCTTTCGAAACCACAACTTAAATTTTAATACCATTAATTACCCAAAACAAAAATAGGGTTTAAGATCAGATGAGTTTTTCTTTCTACAAAGAGTATACAAAAAAATTGAACAAAAGACAGACGATATTCAAAATGATGAAATTCGAAAGATCGAAATAGAGAATGAAAAAATTGAAAAGAAAAACCAAGAAAAGCCCATTGATTCTTCAAATTTAACAGTTTGTATCGGTCACACTTCAAATGTAAGTCTTGTTGATTTGATAACTTTTATTCTTTTTGAATAATTTCTTTCTTCTTAAAATTTCTTTAATTAAGACATTCGCGATTTAGGAAATGCAATTTCTTTTTTCTTTTTTCCTTTTTCATTTCTTCAAAGACAAAAGTTACAATTAAAAAAGATGAAAACGATTGACAAATTCCCAATAATTCGGCAATTTCTTTCTTTTTCATTGAGAGAACAAAACCAAGAATTTTAAGAAGGGATCTTTTCATTTAAGAACAGATCTCGATGTGAGATACGGGACGATAATTCTTGGTGAATTAAGGACGTATGTTCCAAATGAATTCTTCCAGATATACAACAAATACCATCCTTTTATCTTGGTTAGGGCCCTTACGATATTTTATCCAAAGATTAAAAGTAATTTATTGTTTTCAAAAAAAGATGTTTTTTGGCTTTTTTTTTTAGTTTTTAACTTTAAAAACCTCACTTACTGTTTAGAGAAAAATGTTGGACACAGAAAAATAGTTGGACAGCATTTTTAATTGGGAACATTACTGAAAATGATTTTTAATTTCAATCGTTTGTGAAATAACTAAAGAAAATAACAATAATCTACTTATTAGAATAACGATTAATGTAATTCTACTTTTTCAAAACCTTATCTCTTATAATCTAAAGCAAGTTTAAAAATTACCATTTTCAGAATTAATAGTAAACTTTACTAGAACTTGGGTTTTTGTTAAAATAGCATGATCTACTTTAGTTATCATCCATTCAAATGAGTATTCTACACCCACCACAGATTAATGAACTTGTGACACATTTAAACCCGGATTTATATAAAAGTTACCTAGTAATCAATAGGATTTGATTTTCAATTTTACTAATGTTCCCAATTAAAAATGGTGCTCAACAATTTTTCTGTGTCCAGCATTTTTCTCTCAACAGTTATCAAGTTCCTTTGAAATACACCTATGAGGATATTTATCCAATTAATTTTTCATTCAAGTTGGTTATAAATACAAAATTACCAAACAAAAGGAAAAATATAATAATTTCCCCAGAAACCAATAACACTCTTTCTCATTTTAGTTTTGTGGTAATTGTGTATTTACAATAGAACAACAAAGAAAAAAAAACCAAAAAAACGCTATTTTTTGTAAAAAATAATTTTATTTTAATCTTTGGATAAAATATCGTAAGGGCCCTAACCAAGATAAAAGGATGGTCTTTGTTGTGTGTCTGGAAGAATTCATTTAAAACATCACCCCCCTAAGGAAAAAAAAAAGTGTTAATTTACTTTTCGATCAATATAACTTATATTCAGTTTCTTTTTTTTTTTTCAATTATATACTTCATCAAAGCTTGGAAATTGAGTCTATTTTCCCTCAACACTTTAAATAATAGGAGTAGCATTTTAAAAATTATACTCACTAAAGTTATATTTTCTTTTCCTATCGCTATTTAAAAAGTTGAAAACTTTTTTTATTAGATTGCCATAATTAAAACTTTCAAATAATAAAGTTTTCGAAAAGTGAGCACTCAAAATTTTTAAAAGTGCTTTCCTTCAGACTCCAATCAGGTTTCATCTTTAAACGTTCGCTTATTTCCTCTTATTAAAATAGAAAAGTCAGGGAAAATGGTTTTTATGAAAAATAGTACTCACTTTTTTAAAAGAAAAAATTTCTCACCTTGTAAAAATACCTGTATTGTAGTTAATCCCAATTTTAATTTTAATTAAAAATTAAATCAGAAATCCATTTTCAAAAAGTGAAAACTCAATATTTTTATAATTTATTATTAAAACCTTTCGCTTTTTTTTAAATTTTTGGTTTGATTAGAAAATCAATAGATTTTCGTTAGGTTTTTTTGAGTTTTCTATTTATTTAGAAAATCAATAGATTTTCGTTAGGTTTTTTTTACTTTTAGAAATAAACAGAAAATTTATTAAAATTTTCGGTTTATTTCTAAAAGTAAAAAAAACCTAGAACACTTCACAAATAAAATAGAAAACCTCAAAAAAACCCAGAACACATCACAAATAAAACAGAAAACCTCAAGAAAACCGCCGTTAGGTTTTTTTTAATTTTTGAAGAATTGAGTGAAATTAAAAAAAACCGCCGTTAGCTTTTCCAAAATTTAAAAGAATTGAGCAAAATCAAAGATTTTTCTCTATTCTTTTGAATTTTGGAAAAGCTAGGCACTTGACGGCACTCTACGGCACTTTCTTAAACACTAAACTTATTTATAGAGTTTTTTAACCTGGCTACAATATAAACAAAATCATTACTCATAGGATAGCATTTCTTTAAAAAAAATGAAAAGAAAATTTTTTTAATTTTTAAAACAAAGACAATAAAAAGAGAAAAAGAAAACTAAGAATTAAAAAAAGTAAAAAAATAACAAAAAAAGCAAAAACTTTTTTTAAAAAGTTTTGTTTTTACAAACTTTAAGTGTTGAATGAGTTGGTGATTGTTTTCTTTTTATATTCTGTTGAAAATTTCATAATACAACCTCATCCGTACACTGTTTGTATAATACAGTACTTGATAGAAGTTGATCCTCAAGTATAAGACAATTGAATATAAGAAGAAGTTAAATTATCACCACATCTCTCATTTTCAAGACTTTGTCCGCCAAATTAGAACTACAACGTTTATTATTTTTAGCTCTATACCTTTTGATAAAAAAAAAAAAAAACGAATAAAAATTCATTTTTTAGAAAAAAAAAGGACACTCAAAAAAAATAGAGCTAAAAATAATAAAAAACTATGTTATTGTTTTTAGGATATAAACTAAAAAAAAAAGAAAAAAAGGAAATTTCGATCTTTTCTAATTAAAGGAGAATAATTTTCTTAAAAAACAATTAATTATTAATAATTTATCTTTCATTATATTTTTTCTTATTTTATTTTTTGATTTATACATTATTTTTAGATATTTCGTGTTCAATGGTCACCAACTGAAGATTTATTAGCAACAGGGTAATGGTTTCATCTTTTCTTTTATTTAGTTATATATATACATAATTAACAATAAATAGCAATCGTAATGTTCAAACACCATACTTACTTTCACATTTAAAGCACTAAACAGTCTTCCAAAAATTAGAATACATTTTTTGAATATTTGTGAACAAAAATTCATCCAAGAAGACTTTTCTTTCTTATATCTAATATTTTCAATATTTAATAGTGATCAATAATTTAATATTTGTTTATAATCTAACCAAAAATTAAACTCGTACAAATTACAAAACAAAAAAAGTTATACCTCTATTTTTGGAAGATCAAAATTAAAAAGTTTTTTTTAAATTAAAGTAAAACCACAATAAAAGTTCTTGGTTATTAAGTTAAATTGGATATGAAGTAATAAAAGCAAGTACAGGTGCTACATCTCTATTGTTTTTAAAAATGCGCTTTGTTAAAATATATAAATAAAGCAGATCTACAAATCACAACATATTCAACAAATTTGTTTTTGAAATAAAAACAGTTTATAAAGATAATCAAAAATCCAAAACCACAAAAAATGATATTAACAACTTTTAAATTTTTTCTCTATTGATTTTAAAAAAATTATGATTTTTTAATTTAAAATGAAAATATGAAAAATATTTTGTTTTCATATCACTAATATAAAATAATCAATTTGAAAATTTGAATTAGATAAAACTAAAACTTTAATTAGCGATTCATCATTATTAATAAAGTTTATATACAATATAATTAAAATTCCAGAACTTAAAAAGCCATGATACTATTGTATTTATTGCTTTTAGTATAACCACCATTTTAAAAAATCTCTAGTTGATAAAAAAAGTTTTTTTTTTAGGGTAAAAATTTTTAAATAAACCGTAGTACGAATTTTAGTTTAATTCAACTTGGAGATATTTGCTTTGATAGGTAATAATTAATAGTTTTGAAAAATTCTAATTTCATCAAATAAAACTGAAATACAGGAAAAAAAAAAATTAATGATAAATATTCAGTGTACTAGGTTTTCCAGAATTCAAAAGTTTCAAGTAAAATCTCTTTGAGTTTTCTCTATTCATTTAAATTCTGGAAAACCTAACGGAAAAATCAAAAAAAAAAATATTTTTCTCAATTTGAATCAATAAATAAATCTTTAATAGTCAAAATAATTGATTCCCCATTTAAGAGATATTAATAAAAAAAAATAGACAAAAAAAGTTAAATAATCTAATTCTCATGTTAAGATTTTCAATTTCATCTTTTTTAAAAATCTGAAATTAGCAAACAAATGCCAAAAAAAAAATCACAATTACATTGGATCTTGGATTAAATAAAGATAAAATATCAAGAACAAATGATTTTGTTACTTTGAAAAAAAATGTAGTTTTTTTCTTATTAAATATTTTTCTGCAATAAATATCAAAGGGCAAACTATCGATAAATATTAAGTTATTATTGTTTAATGGTTTTTATTCTCATCTTATTAAAAAAAATTTTCAAGATTAATAAAATTGTAAAAGAAAAGAATTAATTTTAATTGTGGTTTTTGATTAGAAAATTTGTAAAAAATAATTTCTACACAGGTAGGACTTTTTTGAAAACTAAATGTAAAAAAAAAAAAAAAACGCGTTTTTAATGTGTTGATAATGCGTAGACTCAAGAGTTTTTCGAAAATTCGTGTTTAATTTTCAGATTCATTTAGTTGTCTTACTATAACTCAAAAATCTTTAATTATTGAATCAGAAAAAGAATAAATAAATTAAATATACAAAATTAAAATAATGAGAAAAATCATTTATTTTATTGATTTGGTTTGGTTTGTAACTAAAAAAGAAATATTCGTAAAATTTTCAATTAAAATATATTTTGTTCCAATTAAATACTTTTCAAAAAGATAATTTCTGATCGATCAAAAAAAAAAAAAAAGTAAAAACAAAAAAAAAATTAAATACTGATTATTAAATGTCAAATCATCAGATACTTTAAATTAATCTTCATGTATGTATTGAGAGTTGATATTTTCTCTTTGATGATTAATCAGTTTCCCATGTTATTTTGGAGTAAATAAACATTATAATAGAATTACTACATATAATAAAGAAGTAATAGTATAAATATCAAAAATTCAAATTAAAAAGATGAAAGCAGTTATTACTTATGTTACAACATAATTTGAATTGGTTTCCATAATGAAAACAAAGAAATAATTCTTTAATTTTGTTTAAACCACGAATTTTGGCCAAAAAGTAACAAAATAATTATTTGAAAAAAACCACAAAAAAAAATTAATAATAAAAAATGAAATAATTTTTTTTAACAAAAGACAATAAAGTATTCAAAAGAAAATAACTGTTAAGAAATAAAAACTATATCTAATGAGTAGAAAAAAAAATTATTCACCAAATTCCGTTAGCATTAATAAAAAAAAAATAAAGTAATTTAATTGTCTTGTTCATAAGAGGAAGCGGAATTTATCTGATGAAAACAATTACTGATCACATTTCTCAAGCAAGAAATTTTAAAAAAAGTTTTGATTTTTTTAGGTGAAATGTTTTGATAAATTTAAAATACCTTTTTTTGTTATCAATAAAAACTATGATTTGGAAAAAAAAATGTACAAAGATTCCAATAAAGAGCTTGAATAATGGAATCAATCCAGTTGGAATAAAACTTAAAAAAATATCAAAAACAGAATTTTTGATTTTACAATTTTTTTTTTTTTTAATAATAGTAAATTATACATAAATTTTCTATTTTTATTGTTTGTATGAAATAAATACCCAATAAGAATTCTAAATTGGGATTATTTCTTTGCAAATTTGGCCTTAAGTTTAAACTATTAAATTTTTCTTTATGAATTAGAGGAATAATTATTATTAAATTTCAATTGGTAATGTTTAATTGTATTAAGGGAGTGATAACTGAATGTAAAAAAAACATAGTGATTTGATCTAATTTGGAATTGGGAAAAAAGCGAAATTTTGAACTTCTTTTCTGTTCCACCTGAATAGGGAATTTGTTTTAAAAAAATTAATTCTTTTTCTTGGTGCTTCTAAAGCGTTAAAATTTTCGAAGAGTTTTAAACGAAAAAACATGTTTTGTATTTTGTTTGAAGTTTAAATTTTACTAAATTAAATTGTTTTCATGGGTTTTTAACGCAAGGCCTCCCCATTAAATGGAAAAAAAAGACTTTTCATTGTTTCCCCCAACTTTTAACGAAATTATGTCATACCTGTATTATGTATAATTCATTGCATTTATATCTAAAAATATTAATTATCAAATTCTTTTTTAATTTATTTATTTTCTTATTAATTAATGTTGAAATTACAATTAACATAGATCTGAAGATTTCTCAACTAGAATATGGAATTTTGATGACCGTGTTGAAAATGCTAAAAAAAATATTTCTGGATGGAAATTAATGCATTGTAAAACTATTAAACCATCACTAGTGAAATCTGGTGAATCGGCCACTGTCACATATTTGGATTGGAGCGTAAGATATTCTGAATAATTATTGATCTTTTATTTTTATTTATTTAATTCTATTTATGAATAATAATATGTACAAGGTGTTTCAAAAAAAGAAGGGCACATTTATTTTAAAATATCCTTATTAAACTCAATTCGAATATAACTAAACCCCAATTCAAAATTTTTAGCACACCAAAATTCAATTTTTTGAAAAGAAAAAATCTTATTTAATCAATTCAAGATGAAATACCCAAATTAGAACAATTAATTAATTGAAATGTTAACACTTATTTATAAATTATAATACTCACAAAACAAAAAATAAATAATTTTCAATACAAATAAATTATCTGTGTGTTAAAAATTTTTGAAGAGAGCGAATAAAAAAAAATACATTGGTAAATTTCTAAAAGTTCTATTAGGAATACTGATCGATCAAATTGTTAGATACTATTGACTAATTTTATTTGAGTTCTTCTCTTTTTGGAAAAACTCAACTTTAACCAAAGATCAATCGTTGAAAAAATTTTTGATCGAACGAAACAAGTTACGTAATTCAAAAAATGAAATGAATACAAAATAAGAGAAAAGATGAAAAAATGATTTTCATATTTTACAAAAATCAAAATTATTCCCAATTTTCATGAAATTGTATTATTGTGATGATTTGGAACGTTTTTGCTGTGTGAAAAATTTTGAATTTTAGTTTATTTAAATATCCAAAATTGTTCTTCATTGTTTATTGAGAATCACTGTAAATTCAATTTGATTGTTTACATGATCTTACTTTAAATACAAGATATGAAAGTTTCTGATCTAACTTTTATTATCATATTTTTTAAGTGCGAAAATTGGCTGATTATTTTTTTCTTTTTGATATGAAAAAATTTTTTCCTAAAAGATATTTAATCTAAACTTTGTTTCTCCAAAATGGTTCCCAACATTTTTTTTCAAATATCAAATATTTTTTATAAGTTGACTTTGAATAACAAATAAGAAATAAGTAGAATAATAAACATCAAAGAATAGTTGATATTCGTCTATGGAATAAAACTAATAAATCAATAAATTTTCTTAAAAATTGAAAAACTCAAATACTGATGGCCCTTGAGAAAAACAAGAATTTTGGTTTTGAACTTCTACTGGTATTTGAATAAAAAATAGGAAAAAATTTTCACTTCATTTTCATTTACTTTTCTTTTAGAAATCAAGCCCCCAAATGAAATGTGTTGGTATTTGTGTTCTCTATTTGCAAAAGGAAATGAAAATATTGAGAAAAACCACAATTTTCATTTTGATCTCCTGTTGAAGATCCAAATAAAATTCCAATAGAAATCAAAATATTATTTCTCTACAATAATTTTTACTGTTCCAATAACATCAGAATAATGTGCATTTACCAAGTGACTCTCGATCTTGCAGAAAAAAATAAAATTACAAATGAATTATGTCTCAAAAAATAAATTTCAAGAAAAAAAAAAAAAAGTAAAATATGATTTGAGAAAATGTGATTTCAAATTATAGAAATTCAAAAATCAATTTTTTCTTCTAATATCTATTAAAACCCTTTAAACACATGTAATTCACTCCCTACAACTAGACCCCTTTTACTGGAAAATGGTTTAGAATATTCAAGAGAAGCAGAGCAAATTTTTTTAAAATATATTTATGAAAAACAATTCTAATAAAAATTATTACTACATACAAAATTGCTATTCGTCGTTTACCGATTCTTAATAATAATTTAATTTGTTTGTTCGTATGGCATCACATAAATAAAGGATATTAAAGTTTCTGATCTCGATTTTATCAGCTATTTTTTTAGGTGTGAAAATTGGAGATTATTATTTTCTTTTTTTTGATCAGAAAAATTTTTTCCAAAGAAGTTTAATCTTGATGAATTTTCAAAGAGAATGAAAATTTTATAATTGTGTATTTTGTTGTTTCAAAAATCGTTTTATGTACTTTGAATATTTTCCATTTTTTTTTGAATTTTGTGTTAACTTGTTTTGTTCTAAAAAAGTTCAAATTTTTTTTTCCGTTTTTTGGGAATATTTTGATAAATAAATTTTGAAATATATCCGATAGGATCTGATTCAGTTAGTACTGATTCCATTCATATCGGTATCACTCTTAATATTATTTTACCATTTTATAGATAGAACTTCTTAAACAAAAGAAAACAATCTGAAGTATCTAAAAAAAAATAAAAAGCCACACTTTTTTTGGAAACACTAAAGATTGAGATAATATTTTTCAATTTCTTTTTCTTATCGTTCTTTTTTTTTTTTATTTTTTTTTTTCACTTCATTTTTTGTTAAATGTTTTTTTTCTCAATTAAAATTTATAAAAAATCAAAATAATAAATTTCAAATTAATAGCCTGATGGGCAATATTTAGCAATTGGATATTTTAATGGGGAAATTAGTATAACTTCTTCAAATGGGAATTTATTATTTCAATTGTGTAAGCATAATGGACCTATTTTTGGATTAAGATGGAATTCAAATGGGAAATATTTATTAAGTGGATCAATTGATAAAAAAGTAATTGTTTGGGATATTGAGACACAAAAGCCAAAGGATATTTATTTACATCACAAAGGGATAATAATGGATTTAGATTGGAAAGATGATAGAATTTTTGCAACTTGCTCTGAAGACAAAACAATTTCGATTTGTAATGTTGGTAATCCACAGCCAATAAAACTGTTTACAGCTCATTCGCAATGTGTAACATGCATTAGATGGTCACCAAATGGTAAGTTTTTAGCTTCTTGTTCAGATGATTCGATAATTAAAATTTGGGATCTTCAGAAAGAAAAAACCATACTTGAGTTGAAGGAGCATGAAAATGAAATCTTATCACTAGAGTGGTCAAACACCGGACCAGGTACAAATTATCCGAATTCTAAACTTCTACTTGGAACATCTTCCTTGGATCTTTCAGTGAAAATTTGGGATATCGAAACTGGTAGAAGTAAATACACACTTAGAAAGCACCTGGAACCCGTTGAAAATATTTCCTTTAGTCCAAATGGGAAAATGTTAGCAACAGTTTCTTTAGATTCTTGGGTTCATATCTGGGACCAAAAAAAGGGTAGAATTTTGAAATCTTTCCAAGCACCAAAGCCGTTACTCGCAGTCGATTGGAACAAATCTGGTGATAAACTTGCAGTGACATCAAAAGATGGGATTGTTTATATCTTACAGCTTTAATATTATTTTTTTCGTTTTTTTTTTTTTATTTTTTATATTTTGATTATTCCTTATTCAATTACTATTAATTTTTTTTTGATTTTTATTTTTACAGAGGATTATCTTTTTCAATTATTTTAGAATACAACTTTTCAAAATTATTTTGAAAAATAATCTATAAAAAAAAAATTATCTATTTTTTTGAGATATAATTGAATTTAATTGTTTAATGAAAATAATAAAATCCCAATTTTTTTTTTTATTTAATATTTTCTTTTTTTTAAAAGTTTATCAAAATCTGTTTCACCCTTTTTTAATATCTTATGATGTTTTAAACGGTTTTTTTTTTTTTCAATATTTTCTTTCATAACAAAAATTCTGATATCGACCAACTGATTTTAGCTATTTTTCTTAATTAAAGATACACTCTTAAAATTTATATAAACAAGCAAATTATAGTGGTTCTAAGTTTAATCTTGGGGCGGGGTGGGGGTATATAATCTTTAAACAACTAAATTTATCTTTAAAAATTGTCAATTATAATTCATTAAAGTCTTTGAAACTTGTTTATCATGATAAATACATTTACCCCTTGATATTAAAACGGGCATTTTTATTTCTGGGGTGTTAATCGTGTATTCTTATCTTTAAATTCTCAACTTAAAAACAATATTATTCTAATAACTCTTTTACTAATGAAATTAATAAAAAAAAAAAAAAAAAAGCAGATGTCCAAACCTATATTCTGTGTTTCATAATCAAAGCCAATTTTTTTTTTTTTTCTTTTTATTCCAATAAAAAATCTAATTTATTGTCCAATAATATACTTAAGTCAAATTAATTTTGAACGTAAACTACTTACTATTTTAAGAGAATTTTATATTAGCAATGAAAATATTATTGTAATGAACCCAATTTTTATCAAATTTTTTGTTTTTTTGATGCTATAATTTTCTTAGTGAACAAAAATAATCTCTATTTTTAGAAATAATTTTAAAATTTGATCCTTTATTTTTAGAATTTATTTTTTTTAATTAATAAAGCTTTAATCAAGATAACAGATACAGAAAATTTAGATTCACATTTCAAAATAAAAGCCGTGTTTCTTTCTTATAGAAGATCTATAAATTAACTGATAAAAGAAACCAACAATAATGAACAATAATTAAATATGGTATTGATTTCTTAGAGTCCCAAATTTAAAAACAAAGTTTTACAAATTTTTAAAAAAATTCTAAAATAAATATTAGTTAATAAAATTTTCTACATTTGTATAGTAAATCTCATTTTTTATTGAATTCCAAACAGTTTAAAGTTCTTTCCTGGTTAAAGGCTGATTTTGGAAACCAAATTTTTAAAAAAATCAAATAACACCCTACTTAAATAATAACCGCTATAAAAAAACCATTAATTGTCTATTTTTGATTAATTCTTTCTCAAAATAGTGTAAGTAATATTCCAAATTCAGATTTCAGGTAACAATTTTTTCAAAAATAACTTTTTAGGCAAATTCTCTAAAAGATAATGTAAGTTGAAGATCAACAAACAGAGAGTCAAAATAGCAATATATAGCCACATACAAAAATTATTTTGTCCCTTTCTAGTGACAATAGATTATGAAAATTACAAAAAAAATATTGGTTAAAAGAAATAAAATAAATCCAATCAACCCCTACAAGAAGAAACTATTATTTTGAAATTTTTTTTTTTCGTTATTTTGTAAATTCTTTTTCGATCCAACAATTATACAGTTAGTTCAGTAACCTTTGTTAACTTTGATATTTTTATACAAACTTTATCTGTTGTTTTTATAAAAAAGTGTTTTTAAGTGTTGTTTTTCAACTTTTTTGATATTGTTTTCAATTTTTATGTGTTGTTGAAATGAAAAGTTTTCAAGAATGTGTTTATTTTTAAAGGAGGGTTATATCTTGACAATAATATTGCCATTACCTTGAAATCATAGAAGAAATTTTTTCAAAAGATAATATATGATTTTTTCTGTTTTAATTGAAAAATTAAAAGGTCCTTATATAAACCATGAAAACTGCTCTTTTGAGAGATTTAATTTGCTTTCATTATGAAAATTGTTGAAAAAGAATTGATTTTTGAATAATTTAGTCTTGGAGTATGTTCTTCTTGAGTTATAATTAGATAAAATATCAGCTAATTAACTTTTTATAAAAATATGAAATATTGCTTCACTGGGGATTCTTATCTCATCCAATAGAGAGGAAAAAAAGAACCAAATAAATATATAAATTTAATATATTCCAAATATGATTTGAAGACAATTGACTAAAGGGAAAAAGGAAAATGAAACGAATTTTTTTTTCATTTCATTTTCAAAAAAAACCTTGAAAAATTAATATCTCATTTTTCTGTTCATGTGGAGATACCAATAAAAAACTTTTTGAGTAAACTCAATTTATCCTTTTTATTGTTTTTTGTATTTTCTATTTGTTGTAAAATTAAGGAAACAATATTTTCCAACAGCTTTCCAAAAAAAGATTTTTTAAGGGACTAGTCTCTATTATATTACTTTTTTTTTCAAAAATTTCCAAATAAGGATTCCTTAACTGGAAATATATTTAATATTGAAAATAAACAGTTTTTTTCAAATAAAAGTAATTGGCATAAAAATTTTCTCAATCTCGATTAAATTTAGGTAAAAAAATTTAATAGAGATCAGTCCTGAAATCACGGAAAAATTTACACATTTTTAATTCCCCAAACCATCATAATCAAATCATTTTTCATTTTTAGAGTGAGGCCTTTGATGGATTTACTTTAATTCATTAGAGACGATTATTTTTGGAAAGCTGAATGAAAATTTTGATCTTTTTATTTTACGATTAACAGTATTCAAATTGAACGAAATGGTGTTTGTGGATTTTAAGGTTGTTTTGTTTAAAATTCGGTTGAACTAAATCTCTTTTAAGAGGAGATAGATCTTGAAGGTTGTAGAAAAACACTTTGATAATATGATCGATTTTAAATATCGTTTGATTGGAAAATATAGTGATACTGGACTGTATTTTTTATTAAACACAAAATTAAAAACCAAAAACCACAACTATAGATAAAAAGAAAACATTTAAAAAAAAACAACAGTTATTTATAAAAACAATACATATAATATGTCCCTACGGCCCAAAAAACACTAAAAATGAAAAACTGATCAAATATTTTCCATTAAAACAATTAAAAAAAAAAAATGATAAAATAAAAATAAATAAAGTTTCAGTTTAACTTTATCTTGAAAACATGTTTTGCCAAAATCATTGAATTTAAACTTGAAATTATGTATATTTTTAGATACACTATCTTGTTTTAACTCATTTACAAAAACAAATTCTAAATTATTGGAATTTTCTTTTCATAAAAGGCACTAATTTGGTCCTCAAATGTTTTTTTTCGTTTTAAATGGTTAAAATTTAAAAAAAAGTTCAACTAAAAAGATAAACTCTCTGGAAAAACCATTCTAATTTAATATATTAACTTATTCTTTGATTTCAAGCTTTGCTCAACCGGAATTTTTCAAAAAAAAATAAAAAAGTTCACAAAAATTTCAAAAAATATTTTCTGTATTCAAAAGTTGAAAGTGTTTTTATTCTAAAAAAAATTATCACAGTGTTTAATTGAATTAAGTTATGATACTTAATTTCGAAAAATATTAATCAGAAAAAAATAGTGCTTAATTTTATTAAGGACATATTGAATATACATACAATAAAAGTGTAGATTGGTGATTTAACAAACTGAAATTAGTTTTTTTTCATTGCTAATAGAGAGACGATTCAACATAAATTCAACACATTTGCATGAAACACTGGATTTTACTGAGTGACTTTTAACTTGACTACTACTGTCTTGAATAATACAATAAATAAAATTTTGATTCAGCTTTTTTAAAAATTATTTCTATTATCACAATAAAAAAAACAACTTATTAAATCCCAAGAACAGTTAAATTTTGAGTTTCCCATTGAGGGTTGAGGACTTTTATGATTTATTTTGTTCAAAAAAGATTGTTATATCTTTTTTTTTTAATCACAAACAATTTGAAAATTTTGTGTCTTGTGTCTTGTGTTTGCTCAATAATCCTCAAAGCAACCCAAATTTTCTCGAAAATAGAAATACTGGATTATTTTTTTTTTCAGTCACCCAAAATAACGTAAAATGACCAAATATTTCAAATACATTCTCGTTTTTTCGAGGCATTCTTATTTTTTCAAAAAGTGTTTGAAACCAATAAAATAGAAATTAACACAAATTTGCCTACAAAAAAATGTCATTATCTTGGAAACAAAGATTAAACATAGACGTTTTTTTCTATCTCTTATTCTTAGAATAGTATTAAGAAAAACTGATCAAGTGTAAAGAAATGAAAACTTGTGATAACTCAAGGACAAAAAGCATACAGCACTTTAAAAAGAGTTTACAATTTGTTCTATTCTGTAAAGGAAGTGTTTGGGTTAAATTTTCAATATTAATATACAATCTTCAATGCAAGTTGAAAAATATGATAAATATTCCAATTTTGTAAAGTGGGTAAAAAGTTGAGGTTAAAATTTCAACAAGTTCAGAGATTGCTCTCGCGTTCAGAGTTGGTTTTTGATTTGTTATTGTATTAATTGAGTAAAAAAGAAATCTTCTAAAAATTATGTATCATTTTTTCAGAAATTTCTCATAACACCATTTTTAAATTCCAAAAGAGGAAACATTTTTGATCAAATTTCTTGTATAAAATATTTCATTTTTTACTTCAAAAAATTTACTTTTGTTTTTAATATATTTAACAAACCTTTGAAGAGGGCTTTTGTTTGAATAATTTCGGAGTAACCCCTTTGTTGTGTTCGAAACACTATGTATAATTCTAATTGTTATAATTTAATAAGGGAGTATTTGTTAAGAAAAATTTTTCCAAAGTAACTAGATAACCTCAATGATTTGAAGAGAAAACCGAAGAATCCATGTACGGTAACCAAAGAGGGTTTTAAATTGGAGAAAATAAACCATCTTCAATTTACTTTTTTTGGATTTTACTTTTTCAAACTTAAAGTTTCTCACAACGACCACTTCAGAAAACTAAGTCAAATTCCTGTCTTGCCAATTCAACATGGTTTTGGGAACAATTTTTAAAAATTATTATTTAACGATTTTCTTACGTTAGATCAAAAACATAACCTTTGTTACAAAAACCAATCTAAACACATAATTTTTTAGAAGTTTGAAATTTCTTGTAAATTGAAGGTTTTTGCAGTTACAAAAAAAAAAAAAACTTTTTTAAGGGGCTTTAGTGTGCTTAGATTATTGATAATTTTGAATTGAGAAAAAGAAAAATTTATTTTCCATCCATTAATTTTACTTTTTTATTTGTTTTTATTCTTTTTACGAGATCACCTTTTTAATTTCTTCTCTTCCTTAATTTCGTACCCCCATATCAAAAAACATTTGCTTTTCAAAAACAAAAATGAGTATATCCGACCACCAAAATATTTTGAATTCGCAAACTCTTCTATTTGAACTTTTACCTTACCTTCAAAAGCGCCCACCAAAAGAACAAGTTGCGTGCATTTCTTTGGTTACACTTCATTTACAAAACACTATCAGAAAAATTAATAAACAAAACCAAGAAATACCTCGATTTGAAAAACAAATTCAAACTCAAACACTAAACCAAACACAAGAAAAAGAACGAGAACAAGAACAAGAACTAGAACCAGAAAAAGAACAAGAACAAGAACAAGAACAAGAAAAAGAAGAAAAACCAATCCACATTTACGAAAAACGCCAAAAAAGAATCTATGACGATTTTATTGAGCAAAGCGAAAGTGATTTTTCTGATGAAGAAGACGATGAAGATTTTGTCCCCCATCAAGAACTCAAAAGGAAAAGAAGAAACAGCCTGAAGGGTTTCAAAAGAACACCACACAGAAAACGCGGGAAAAGGAAAAAGGCTTACAAATCAAGACCAATTAAATTTGCAAAACTTCGAGTCTTTTGGACTGATCATGAATGTAACAGCTTAATACATGGTGTTATCAATTACGGGACAGGGAAGTGGTCCAGAATCATCAAAGACCCTCGGTATAGCTTCCATTCAAAACGTACGCCACATGACCTCAAAGATAAGTGGAGAAATTTGTCAAAAATAGACTCCCTGGAAACAATCCAATTAAAATATAATTACCACCAATGGCTTAATATACACAAAGTGTCACACTTAAATTAGTCACGATTTCTTTCCTTTGGTTGTTAAAGGTGAAATTTGATTCACTTTTTAGTTTTTTTTTCCTTTTTTTTCTTGTCTTTCGGTTAATAAACCGAGAAAATATTTAGGATCTTTTATTTTTGATTTGTTTTTTTTTCAAAAACTTTTTCTTTTTTATTTTTATTACCTCTTTTGTAAAATCTTTAGACTTTTGTTTTTTTTTTTATTTTTCTTCATTTATATTTTTAGTTTTTTTTTTATCTCTATTAATGACCAAAATGTAATGATTGTAATATCACCACTTTTTTTTTTCTTCCTTTTTTGGGAAGCCAATACAATAAAATATATACATTCCTTTTTATTTTTTAACAAATTAATTTTTTTGAAAACTAATATTTTGAATTACAAAGAAAGTAATAGACAGATTGTTACGAATTCAATTTACTGTGTGAAAGGTTTAAAAGACCAAGATTTTTTTCTTGAAGTGCTCAACCTCACATTTTCTAAATTAAAAAATTATCAAAAAAAAAAACCAAATTGATATATTGGTTGCTTAGAATTTCGATAAACATATTTTTCAATTTACCAAAAATTGAGATCAGTAAAAAGAATTGTATACTTTATCTCTAATCCTAAAAAACGAGTTTGAAACAATCAATTTTTGTGGGTTTGTTGTTGATCTCCTTTTTTCATGATCTTTAGTTCGTTAGAAAATTTTAAAAACAAAAAATATCTGTAATTTGAGAAATAAAAAAAGTTCTAATTACAATAAATGGTACGTTGATCGAAAAAAAAAATAAGATGGAGTTTACTAGAGCTGGAGTCATAATATTTTTCCTCTAATTTCTTTGACCTTGAAGACAAAAAAAATAAAGAATTTCTTTTTTTTTTTATAAATCTTAATAAGAGTGGTGATACAATAAAATAGCATGGCTATTTACTGAAATTCGAAATTTATAAGGAATTATTTATCCAAGCCATAATACATATACCTTTAGAACTTGTCATATGAGCCTTCATTTGTAATATAAAATGACGATTTTTAATGGTAAAATAAAACAAAAAAAACTAAGTTGACAAATTGAAATTTATTATATTATTTTGTTTTTTTTTAGATAAATAATTATGATTTTTAAGATTCATACAATTTTTACTAACTTATATTTTTTTCATCCATTTTGAGAATTTTGATAAATTTAGAAATCACTCTAATAAATATTTTTAACAGTCCAATATTTATATATATATATATCACAGGTATGACGATTTCTTTGATGCCATGAAACGCGTTGGCGCACGCGTGAGCGACTCGTAAAATTCGCTCATCCAATATATATATACAACATTGTTGGGAAATTGATGTTTGAATAATAATTAAAAAAGGTGAATACCCTGTATATTGACATCAGAGACTAAAAAGTTTTTTTTTTTAATAATTGGTATTTACTAAAGATTTTATTTGTTTCTTTTAGTATATCACAGAAATTTTTAATAATTGATAACTAAAAAAAAAAAAACAAGAAATAAAATATATAACCGTAAAAAATAATGGAAAGAGTATTTTATGGTATAGATTTATTTTAACTTGAATACAAAAAAGAAAGAAAAAAAAAATTCTGAATTAACATTTATACTGATGTTATTAAATATTTTTGAAAAATAAAATTTTTGATCAATCCAAAAAAAAAATAAAATTATAAACAAAAAAAAATCAAATTACCAGATACTAATTATTTTAAATCAAATTTGTCAGATAAGTGAATTTTAACCTTCTTTTTATATTGGCTGTGTGTTTTAATTTTATTTTTCTTGGTTTGTAAATTGCCCCTGGTTATATTTAATTAAATAAATATTAGAATAGAATATCGATATTGAATAAAAAATAATGTTATAATTCTAAAAAGTAATTTAAAAAGCGAAAGGGGTTATTACTTATGTTACCCCATCCATTGAATTTGTTTCCATCAGTGACACAAAGGAATATTTTTGTTAAATGGAGAAAGTAGTAATTTTTGTCAAAAAAAAACAATAGAATAGTTATAAACAATTTTTTAAAAAGGTTGTTAATAAAAAATGAAATTATTTTTGAACATAACATGATAAAGGAATAGTAATGTAATAAATGTTAAGAAATGATAAAGGCGATAATGAATTAAGTAAAAATATAAAATAGGTGTAAAATGGGTTTTATTACATCAATAAAAAAAATTGAATAATATATTTGTCTTGTTCAAAAGTTCAAGTACAATTCATATGATTTAAAAAAATACTGATCACATTTTCCAAATTAAATAATTGTGAAAAAATATTTTTTTAAGTTAATAATTTTTTATAATTTTTGTGATCAATAAAAAATTGTTTAGGCTGTGTAACCACAATTCCAAAAAATTGGGTGAGTCCATCTAATTTGGAATTGGTAAAAAAGTAAAATTTGAACCACTTAATCTTCAAATATCAAATTTTATAAAAAAAAAGAATTATTTTACACCAATTTTAAAGTGTTTACATTTTTCAAACCTGTTAAAGAAACCCCGATTTTTGTTGGTTTTTAAATAGATAATTAAACTATTTTCATGGACTTTGAAATACCAAACCCTCTTGCATAAATTGGAAATTATGTATTTCCTTTTTTTTTCTAACTCCATTAATGCAATGACATCCTAGATGTATATTCTTATTTTTTTTCGTTGTTTTTAAGTTTTTTAAATTGCATTTTTTGATATCTCAGAAACTAAAAGTATTATTTCATAAGAATTGAAGGACTTTTTCAAAAAACAAAAAACGAAAATACGAATTAAACGAAAAATATATATAAAAAAATTGAAAAAACGCGTTTTTTTAAATTTTTCATTGTTTTAAAACGAAAAACCGTAATACCTGTGATATATATATATCCTTTCTTTATCAACAAATTCCAACCACCAAGTAAAAAAGGGGATTTTTTTGGTTGGATCTTTAAGTAACATTTTTTAAAAATTAATCAAAACTAAAATGAAATCTAAGTGTTATATATATATATATATATATATATCTCAAAATCGGGAACTTGTGTAACAGTTGATTTTTTAATAAGCTTAATTTCAAAAATAGGGGCAGATTTTTCATCAGAAAAAAATTTATTTAATTTATTTTTTTTTTTTTGAATAATAATGTATTTTACAAAAGTGTTTAGAGATGATAACCAATATAGACGAATAAATAAAAATATATAGTAATAATTTTATTTTTTGAAAGACAAACGAAAAAAGAAAAAAATAATGGTTAAAAAGTTTGCCCTAATTTTGAAATTTGGCTTATTTTCAAAAAGATAAAATTTTCACTATTAAACAAAAATAATAATAATAATAATATTTGAGAATTAATAGATCTTTGAAAGTAAACTTCATCATTAATGTACCAATTCATTCCCTAATCATAAAATTGATTATTTATTTGATCTCAGATATTTTGGGATTATTTTATTACAAAATAATCATGATAAAATATATTCATATTTGAATAAAAAAAATAATATATAACATGATTTTGGATTTATTAATTAACAAATTCTCGGATTTAATCCACAAATTTACTTAAATAACTGACCTAATTCCATTATCATGTTGTATTTGATGTTGAAAAAAATCACGTAAACTATCTTTTCAAACGAAAATAAAAATAAAAGGTCAATACCACTTTGTATATTCTAATTATTTTTTAAAAAAATTGAATCAATATTTGGATTTTTTTCACATTTTTGATTATAAATATCCAAACAATTATCCTTTTAATTATTTTCATTTTATTCAAAATTATCTCATAAATTAAAAAAAAATCCAAAAATTAATCTTGATAAAGGGAACAGTTAAAGACTAAAAATAAATTAATTTAAAATAAAATAAGACAAAATACTTCAAACTACACCAAAGAGTTAAACTAAATTATTTTTTAAAAAAATTATAAATAACTTAATAATGTTATTGAAAGTTATTCTGTACTATTATATCATAAATTTTTACCGAAATAAAAAAATTAAATTTTTTAACCATATAATTTTTTTATAATTTCTTCAACTTTTTTTTTTCTTTCTTTTTCTTTATTGTCTGTTTTCTTTTCTTTTTTTTTTTTTTTTTTTTTTTTTTTTTTTTTTTTTTTTTGGTTTTATTTTGTAATTTTTTGAGTTTTAATAGTATAAAATATTAATTTAAAAAGAATTAAATCAAAATTAAATTAGTAATGAGTTGGCAATGTGCTTCTAATGGTCAATATACCTAGATTAATATTTATTCGTCGTAATTATTTTTTGTAATTTTTTGAGTAAAAAATATCACTTTAAATTATGCATTTAAAACAACATTAACTTTCTAAATAATTATTTGGAACATCAAATAAAACATATTTGGAATTAGTTTTATTAGGAGTATTCTAGTTGTTTTATTTTTCTATATTCAAAATTATTTTATAAAAAAAAAAAAAAGTTCAAAATTTTAATGAAAATACAATCATGAATTTTCAATAAAAAGAAAAAAAAAATCAAAAAACAATTTTTTTGATGTGTTTGAAAAAAAAATCTCAAAGACTATTTGGTTTTTTTTCTTTGGTTTTTTCTAAAATTAAAAATTGAAAAAAAAAGTCATTTTTTTACTAGTAAAAAAAATTTTTTTTTAAGTAATTTTATTTTTCAAGTAATTTTAATTTAATTTTTTTTTGCATACTTTGTCATGAAATTTTTGAAAATATGCCCACCTAATATAATAACTTAATAATTTTTTAAGAAGGTTGTTTGACATTTTTCGTTTTTCTGTAAAAAAAAATTTAAAAAAATAAAAAAATTTAATTTTAAAAAAAAAAAACAACAAAAAATATGGTATTATTTACTGTTAGTGATATTATTAATCAAGCTAACAATTATTTCATGTTTGAAATATTTATAAAAAATTATTTGTTTATTTACTATTTGAATTATAAAATATATTTAATATTATTAATTTATTATTATTATTCATTTTTTTAATAATATTTAATATAGAAAATTTTTTTCTTAATTCTTATTTTTTTGAAAAATATTAAATGATTATAAAGTAATTGAAAATATAATGTTGAATAAATTTAGATTTAAAATATTTTTCTCAAATTTTTTTTTCAAAATAACATTTTTTTCAAAAAAAGAAATAATGTAATTATATTTAAATCAAAAAAAAAAAATTTGTAAAAAAATCAGAAAAAATCTATTTTATCTAATTTCTTGACGATTCTTACCCTAGGTTTTTAATGAAAAAGATATAAATATGAGAGTTATTATTTTTTTGAAACCTAAGCTAAAATATATGATAAAAAATCATCCTTTTTTCTAGTCATTTTTATATTATTTATTTCGAGAAAAAAGTTCTGTATTTAATAATACTCTACTGATTATGAGTATTATTGAATTTTTCTCTTTTTTTGATTTTTTGGGAAATGAATAGCCCAGTTCTTGGAAATGGTACTAAACATTAAAAACAGAAGAGGAAGGGGAATATAAGTAATGTGAATTTTCTCGAGATCTTAATTAACCAGTAATGTTTTACTTCAAAAAAATAAATTTTAAAATGTGTTGTTGTTAGCTAGTGTTATTTATTTTGAGTGTTAGCTTTTTTGAGAGATTGAAAGGGGTGAGTAAAATATTTTTTTAAGAAGGTTGAAGTTAAGAAACAATTACCTTTTGAGCTGAGGGTCTCTAATTTTTAAAACATTTTTAAATAATCCAAAAATTCTTCTAGCTTTAAAGATCTCAAAAGAATGAAAAAATACAAAGAATTTATTTTTATTTTTTATTTATTTAATTTTAATTCATTGAAGATCCGAACAATTTCAACAAATAATAACTCACGCAATTTGAATCATTGTTTCGATAACAACCAAAATATTTTTCTTTCTGGGTGATTTTAATATCATCCTCTAAAGAAAAATATATTGCTTATTTTCTCAACTTTGTCCTACAAATAACGACAGACATATTCTATATCCCAAATTTCTTTATTAAAAGAATTATATTTCACAAAAAAATTATTTTTTTTTTTTGTTCACTAGTGTACCTAATCCTTCAATTGAATTTTGATTTGGTACACCACCTTTTGTCTCTAGCATGTAATCTTCATAGCGAAGTTCTTCGATGGATTTATTTGAATAGTTCTGAAGTGCAGAGATTGATTGAAGGTACACGTCATTCACTGAAGATCGTTTCATATCTTTTTCAAAAGATGGATGGTAATCATTTGACGTATCAACTTTTTGGTTGGAATACCTACCTCCAAAGCCAGAACCAGAACTTTGGACCAAAAAGCTCGATCCAATCAAGTTATTACGATTGCCAAACTTCGAACCACCAGAAGACGATGAGCCTTTTGAAAAAAGTCCATCGCCAGATCTGGTATTATTATTATTATTGTTATTGTTGTTTCTTGAAAAAATGGAACCAAATTGCCCGTTGTTACCAGACAATGAAGATCTATTATTACTACCAAATAGGGATGAAGACGATCCTGAAGAACTTTCCCAGTTACTTATTTCACCTATTCTTGTAATTCCAAATATGCTTGCTCGGGTTCTACTTCTGCTGCTTCTATTTCGGCTGCTTCTATTACCACCTTCACTTCGATTTCGAAATATGCTTCCTCCACTACTTCTGCTGTTTGTATTACCACATCCACTTTTCTTGTTAAATATTGACATTGTAATTGCTCTTTTAAATTAGAGTTTTGGTTTAAAATTGAATTTATTTTGTTTTATTTTACTTTTTGATATAAAAAAAAATAATTTTTTTGTTTTGGTGACTTGTTTTTCTTCCAAAAATACCTGACGAAAAAATAAAAAATTATCCAAAGCTTTCTTTTTTCAAATTGAAAGAATACCAAAAATCTGAGTTCCAAAATTAAACGGAATTTCTGTTTCCGTTTGTTTGTTAAAATAGCATAATACATCGTTACTATCTTTTTTTACGATTTTTTATTTTTTTGAATGTGTTTTTGATTTGTTCTGCTAAAAAAACATCCTCTTTGGGCCCAAGCCAATACTACACAAATGTTAAATTTAAAGTTGTTTGGTTTTTTTATTACTATGTTTTATTTACAGTAGCATCAAGAAAATTTTGGTTTGATCACTTTTTGATTCCATTTCAACTTGAAACCTGACTATAAAATTTAAATCTGATTCGAGATAAAAATAGGAAGACTATTTGATAAATATCAAACGTTATATTTCAGTATTTGTTTTTTTTTTATTTTATTTTATTGAGGAAGAAAATTGAAAAATAATTATGGACTATCTGAATTTTATGCTCTGTGGGCATTGAAATACAATACAGTATATAGACTAAGACCTTTAAAATACAAGGAATTGAGGGAAAGTCAAATTATTGCTAATTTTTAGCAATTTAAGATTTTGACTAAAATCATTTATTGATCCAAAAACTTTTCGAAAAATGCCAACAAAGCAAGGCAAAAATAAAAAGCTATTTTTTTTGATATTAGGAAAACGTCACTCCACTTTCTTTTCAAATGGGTGGCTATACTCAACACAAACTCTAACATACTTCAATATAAAGTGGAGTGACATTTTCCCAATATCATTTTGGAAGTCGAAAATTTTGAGTGAAAAATTTTGGATTTGGGAAGTAAATTTTTTTTGCCTTCCTCAAAAAACCTAAATTTTTCAAGTTAGCAAGATCTATAAGATCGAGTTTCTTTTAAGCCCATAAATATGTTTCTACACTTAAAAATAGTATCCACCGAGCATAAAATTCTGATAATCCTTATGGTTTCTTAAAAATTTTATGAAAAAACTTGTGGTTACTTTTCTATTTATTTAAGTACTCCGTTTTTAGGTGAAATAATGTATAAAATTATCCTTGAAAGAGTTAAGGAATCCAAGTAATGTTGGTCCAAGGAGAATTTCTTTTAGAAAAAAAGTTAAATTTTCACAATTTTAACCAATTTTGACATTTTTTACCTTGTTAGATCATGTGAAATTTTGATTTTAATATTTTAGAATTTCCATTTCAACTTTCTGAACTCACACTATTTTCTTGGGATGTTCTACATATTTTTTAAATTTGCTTATACAAGTCTGAAATGTTCTAAATTTTGAAATGCACTTGAAAATCCCCAAAAGCCATTTTTCGAAATTATTTTTTTTGTTATTTTCAATTTTTTCTTTCCATTGAAAAACAAAGAAAAAGATTTGGTGTGTAAAAGTAAATGGGACAAAAAATGTTTTTTTTTTGTCCACTTTCTTCCGTGTGAAAATTTTTTGTGAGAAGCAAAAGTGAAATAATATAATTACTCAGCCCCCTTAAGGGTGAGAACGTATTCCTTCTAGGCTAGTAATATTTTATGAACTCTAACGATTTAAATACAATGTACGAACTAATAAAAATTATTTAAACAATTCTCAATTAAAGGAAATTCATAGGATTGAATTTTTTTGGATTTTTAAAAAAAGAAAAAAATCATTTATTAATCTTAATTTTTCAATATTTTTGGACAAAGTAAGGCAACTTTAAAAATATTTTTTTGATATCTTAACAGGATCTAACCAAATTATTTTTATCAAATATAAGTACAATTGAAGTAAATTGTATGAAGATTGAAAATAATTTGTATAGACACAGGCGCTGTTAAATTTTGAGAGGAAATTAAGGATTTGAAATTTTTTGGACCTGAAAAGCGAAAAAAATTAAATTTTGATTTTGGGAAGTGATCAATAGTTGGAGTTGTAATTTTCAACTAAAAAATTAGATTTTAATTTTTCAGATCATAAAAAAAAATAAAATTTTTTTTTATTTTTCTTCTTTTTATAATTTTTTTTTTTTTTTTTTTTTGGAAAGCAATTTTTTTTGTAATTTTGCTAAAAAATAAAAAACAAACATTTTAACTATTATTTGGATTTTTTTTACAAAATATAAATTAAAAAAATATTTTATTGATAATAAAAAATCAATTATATATAAAAAGATAGACAAACATAGAAATTAAATAATAGGATTTAAGTAAAAATGTTGCTTTTATGATTATTCCTTGAAAAAACTTTTTTTTTCAGATGTTTTTTTTCAATTGTTAAATATTCCGAAAATAATATTATTTTGTAATCTTTCAAATATTTTATAAATTAGGTTATTATTCGAAAGAATCTGTTTCGATTCTTCATTTTATTAATTTAATGCTGAATTTTCAATTGAAAAAAAAGTAATTAAGTCGAATCTTTTTTATTTGAATTTGAAAGGGTGAATTCTACCTAAAAAGAAAAATAAAAATAATTTTTTTTAGAAAAAAGTCCCAGTGAATTTTATCGGCTCATTTTTTTTTTGTAAAATATATTTAGCTTATCATGAATGAATTTTCATACATTCAAATATTACCCCCGGCTTCTTTCGAATAAGACAAAAGAAAATAAAAAAAAATTAAAATAATTACAATCAAGCCAAAAATATAATAAAATGGCCTTTTAAAAATCCAAGAATATGAAAATTATTTTAAAATCCTGATTTTGTATTCTCAAATAATTTTTTATTATCCATAACTCTAAAAGAAAATCTATCAAAAAAATAAATTTTAAAAAAAATTATTTGTAAAAATATTTTTAAAAAATATTAGATCTTAATCAAAAAGATTCATTTTTTTTTCTTCCAAATATTTATTTGAAAAGATTTTCATTTTATTTATGATGAATAAATAAATAGTTTATTCTGGCATATATTCAGTAAAATAATAATTCTGTTTACTTGAAGGAAATATTATTTAAATGAACTGCATTACTAATTTCTAAATTAGAAATGGATTAGAATTTTCATTTAGATTTTAAAATAATAGAGTAGAATCCTTGGAAATTCACTTTGTTATTATAAGTTTTATGTGCTATTTTAAATTGTTTTCCAAAAATATTATTATTTCTTCAGCCATAATTTTTTATTACAATCATAAGCTATTAAGTATGGATTTAAATATTGTATATTTTGAAAAGATATCTAAAATATATTTTATTGGGAAAAGTCAATTTTCAGAAACTAATTTATGGAAAATATGAGACAACTCAAAAAAAAAAAAAAAGCATTTAGAGGACAAAAATATTACTTAAAAAAATCTCATCATATGTCCTTAATACAATGAAGCACTGTTTTTTTTTTTTTTTCTTATTAATATTTTTTCGAAATCTAGCATATAACCTAATTAAATTAACCACTAGGATAAATTTTTTTTAGAATAAAAACACTCTCAACTTTTTAATATTAAAAATATTCTTTTGAAATTACTCTGCATTTTTCAATTTTTTTTTTAAAAATAGGAGCTGAGAAAATTTTGAAATTAAAGAATAAGTTAATGTATTAAATTAGAATATTTTTCCAGAGAGTTTATCTTTTTTGGTTGAACTTTTTTTTTAATTCAACCATTTGAAAATAAAAAAAAACATTTGAAGACCAAATTAGTCCCTTTTGTGAAAAGAAAATTCCCATAATTTAGAATTTTTCGTAGTAAATGGGTTAAAATAAATTAGTTTCAATAGAAATATACATAATTTAAAGTTTGTAAAAAAGGATTTTGGCAAAAAATATTTTCAAGAAAAAGTTAAATGGAAACATTATTTATTTTTATTTTTTAATTATGTTTTTTTTAATTTTTTTACAGTCAGTTCCACTTTTAAGGCACAAACTTTCAAAGAAATTTTAGGAGCAAAAAAATCTCTAATTAGAGCAAATTATTTGTAATTTTGTTTTTTACAATTTATTTTACTAGAATCTGAATTTTGTGCCTTAATTTGAGATTTTTATTGTTCCTGAAATTTTATTGAAAGTTTGTGCCTTAAAGGTGGAACTGACTATAAACGAAGGTATTTGGGGAGTTGACATAACTTGCAAAAAAGTGCAAAATGCGAAAATTTGCAAATTTTTTTTTAATATTATTGAAAAGATTGTAGGTGAATTGAATTGGTATCTCAGAGACCCAAAACATTGTTCATGTGTATTGCTACACAGTGGTTTTAAAACGTTAGTTAATGTCATTTTTAGAACAATTTTTAATTGCGTAAAATTTGTGAAAATGTCATTAGTCCTAAATTGTCACAACTATTACATTTTTTTTTAGATGATAAATTTATATATTATAGGTTTAGGGTAGGTAAGGTATGTAAAGTCGAATCAATGTATTTTGGTTTTGACAAGAGAAAAACCACTGATTTGTATTGGGTAAGGTAAGGTAAGGTATTGGTGAGTATTACTTGCTATTTTCTGGATTTTTCCGAAATGTCATATTCATGACAATTTGGGACTAATGACATTTTCACAAATTTTACACAATTAAAAATTGTCATAACAATGACATTTCCTAACATTTTCAAAACGTCGTGTAGCAACGTATTGAAATGTTTTAGGTCTCTGAGATACCAATTCAATTCGTCCACAATCTTCTGAAAATTATTAATAAAATTTGATAAATTTTCGCATGTTATGCCTACAGTCGGTATTTGATCAGTTTTCCATTTTTAGTGTTTTTTGGGCCGTATGAACATATATTAAAATAAATGATATACTCAAAAAATATTTTCTTATTTGGATTGTTTCTTGATATCTTATTTCATATATAAATATATTATAATTCTTTCGAAAATTCCTTATTTTAGCTTTCTTTCAATTCAAATATTAACATATTTGTATAAAATTAAATTTTTTTTTATATCACCTTAAATATATTATGAAACATATACAAGGTAAAACAACACAATTTTTGTTATTAAATTAAATATAATCAAACACCAAAACAGCGAAAATAATTATTTTATTCACTTTTCAAAAAGACAGACAATAATAAAAAAAAAAAAAATAAACTATAATGAAAAATATTCATTACATTAAAAGGTTTATTTTTATATTTAAAGAAATTATTTATTTTTTAACAACATTATTAGATAGAAATATCATTAAAAAAAAAAAAAAAAAAAAAAAAAACACCTATTTAAATTGATTTGTATGTATATATATATATATTTATTTATATTTATAAATCATTATTGGAAGATTTAATTTATACAGATAATAAAAGTCTATATAAAAAAAAAAAAAAAAACAATAATTAAATTTTTTGAATACTTGAATCGTTATTCTCAAGATCTTTTGATAACGATTGAATCTCCAATGAAATATCCTTTCCTTGGGCTAAATTTGAGTTTATGTTTTGATTATTTTCAATTGCATTATTTTTTTTATCTGAAGGTGGTCTTCCCCAAAATTTAAATTTCCAGTTTTTAATATAATTCACGATTGCTATGATTACAACGGCAGCCATATATAAGGTAATATATATGAACCCAGATAATTTTGAGAAATAAATTGTTTGGAAGGTACAATTTGTGATTCCCACGAAAGTATTAGCGACTAAAAATATTGATAGTTGGTTAGTATTTAAACTTAGCATGATGGAAGTTGATTTATTGCCGTTACTACCGTTATGTGTAAGCATTTGTCTAACCTCGGGGGCATAAGGTACTGTGAAAAGGTCGAGCAGCATAAACCCGATAACCATAACAGTGAAGACAGCCAATTCGCAGAACACATATCCCATATTGACCATTCTTCGTGAGGTTGGTTGAATCTTGTGATCAACATAATACCAAAGCACCCATAAAACGAGGTCAAAGGTGATCAAGTAAAGGAAAAGTTTCATCCAATCCCTTTTGTCCTTCTTTCTTTGGAAAAAAAGATATCCCAGATTACAGCTCATTAAAAATAAGGCGACGAATCCTAAAACGGATCCAAACCCCTCTTTGTTTTTGGTCAGGAAACTAATCCTTTTTGCGTTAACAATCCAATCTGTGACACCATTACTCAGGATATACTGGTGAGCTGCTAAAATGATCAGTCCGATCGCGATGCCATACTTTGGATTGATATAGGTTAAGAGAATTGTGCTAAAGAATCCAACTACACCAAGAGTGATAAAAAAATTCCAATGCACACCGTATTCTGTCACATGTGTTTGGTAATTTGTGCCTGCGATGACTGCATATCGAAAAAACCCAATAACAAATAATGGGAGTGAGGAAAGAACAGCCTTATTAAACACTTTAAAAAAATTAGGCCTTTGGCGTTTCCTTCTTACTTCCCCGTTATTGCAGCTGTTTGGGTTTGTTTTGACACCTTGGCTCTTTTCATTTCTTTGTGGATGGTGTTGTTTTTTTTTCCAAAATCTTTGCAGTTTATATCTTTGGCGTAATTTGATGACAGGTAAAAGCACATTCTTCTGAACTTGTTTGAGTCGTGCCAATAGATTCATACTGCTTACGTGATTGTTAGGCATATATCCTTCGTAATTGTCATTCCTAGAAAGTTTCTTGTCGCTCTGATCACTGATCGCATTTTGATCTAAATCTAGATTGTGATTTTGGGACTTGTTTATTCCTTTTTTATCTTCCTCCCGTTGCTCTGTTGGTTTGGCCTTCTTTGAGCCATCAGCTAAAGCAGCAGCTACAACTGGCCTCGAAATTAATGCGTTTACAATTACAAAGCTCCCTACACCGACGTCCATTAAAGCAAAGCCAAACAATTCTGTCTTGGCAAATTTCCTTGGATACACATGGAAGTTCACACCCATGATTGAAATTGTGGTATAAAGCATCAAAACAACTCTTGATCTTCCGATCATGGATGGTCGTTTCGGATTTAAGTGATCAGATTGCAGGCAATTAAAAACTGGCATCACCTTGAAATGTATTATTAAGCAAAATCCAAGTGTGCCAATAATAATTGGTAGCCCAAAATCGGGGAAACAAATGATAAAGATACATGGTACAACGATCATCATAAATTCTAGAACGCCAATCATTTTGTGAGATATTTTCTTTCCATGGTGCACAAGCAGATTAATTATCGTCTTTGTGAATAAAAATGTACAAACTGACACAGCAATGATCAGTAGGGGTTCAATGGGCCCCGTTCCAAGGTTTCCAGCGAGAAATTTTTCCTTTGTTCGTTTATAATCACTTGCCTTAAAGGTAGACATTCGGGAATAAGGTGGTTTATTTTACAGTTTTCTCAACACGCAAGAAGCAAAAAAAAAAAAAAATAAATCTGAAAGCTATCAAAAACAAGAAAGAAAAAGTTTAATACATCAAAATAAAAATGGATATACCCATTTTGGGAATTGGTTTTGAAAGACAAGATGGTTTTCGCTGATAATTTTTTCCTCTATTTGTTTCCTTTTTTTCCTTTTATCAATAATTTTTCATTTATGAATTTAATTATGATTTTATTATTTTCAGCTTTTGGGAAATTAATTTCGGTACACACATGAATTGGTTCGTTATGAAAGATCCCCAATTCTTTTTTCCTTGAATATCGTTACTATTATCATAATCAATTTCTAAATTTGATCCAATTTTTTTTATTATGATTGATATGTTTTAAATTGCTAATTTTCCTTTGTTTAGCGAAATTAACTCTTATAATCCTAAAAAGATTTAATCTTTTCGTTAATTTTTTATTTTTGGAAAATCCCACATTCAAAAATTATTAATTGGAAAATAAAAATTTACAAGTTCTTTCAAAATTTATGAAATTTTTTTAACCTCTAAAAAAGAATATTTCGGCTGTGTTCTTTCAAAACAAACAATTTACAGATCCTTTTTTACATGATTTAAATTAATTTTAAATTAAATTTTATCAAACTTTTTATGGGTTTATGGTTTCAAGTCTATTATTAGTTGTTACAAGAGAAACGGGTTTAATGTCTGATAAATTTTTCATTTAATTTTCATTATTAATTTATGTAAAAGGAGTAAAGTCAAATTTCAGGTCTGTCTGTGGTTATTGAAATGAAAAAATAATACCATATTTTTTCTTACATAATCATTTTTTGAAAAGTTCAAAATCTCTTTCAATTGAAAATAGATTGTGATCTAATCGATCATTAATTTATTTTAAATTATTGGGTTTATTTAATAAGAAAAATGGTCAAAATTAGAAACAAGGAGAAGTTTTACTAATACTTTGACAACTTTATTCGAAAAATTACTCTTGTTTTCCAAATCAAAATCATTTGATAATCGAAAAAGAGAAAATAAAAAAATAGTAGAAAAAAATCTTTTCATTCTTTGTTTTGAGATTTAAAGGATGACTGTCGTCATAGGTTAATCTAAAATGATAAGTATCAAAATTGAAAGTAAATTAAATTATCTTATATCTTTCAAATGACAGAAAAAAATCGATTATAAATATTATTACTTGCTTTAAAGTAAAAAAAAATTAAATTGTATCGGAAAAGTTCAAGAAGGAAAGCAAATTAAAACTCTTATGTTATTTCATTACCAATGTGATCTTGTGAAGATGAGGGTGTTTTTTATACGATTTTAGGAAACAATATTTGAAAAGACTTTAAAATAGAGATTTTTATTTACAAATTGGAAAATGACAGCAATAAGGAAAATAGGTATTATAAAATTAGAATGTTGTTTACTAAGCAATTCATGTAGGTTTTAGAAAAGTTTTCTTTTTTTTCAAAATTACCAAACATGATCATCAAAAAATTTTTTCAAAAAAAAATCAAACATTTGCTAATTTTTCACTTTTTAATAACTTCACTTATATTAAACACTATTAGTTAATAAAGGATCTTGGATCAAAAAATACTTTTAAAGATATTTAACAATTTAAGTTGGAAAATTCAATTTTCCAGTAAGATTTTTTTCAAATTTAATAGTAAAAAAATTTGAATATTTTTATTTACACAGTTAAGAGGTTATAATCATATATTTTAAAATTATTTTAAATTTAATAAAAATCTTTCAAACTGATAACCAATTATTTAGACTATTATGAAATTATTTATTAATATAAATTTAAAAAAATCTGTTTTTTTTTGATTTTCCGTTAGGTTTTTTTTAATTTTTGAAATGAACAGAAAATTTAAGAAATTTTCGGTTTATTTGAAAAAGTAAAAAAAACCTAGGACACTTTCAATAATTATCATCGGTAATTTTTTTTCTCTGTTTCAGTTTTATTAGATGAGTACAATGCTTTCATAACTATTTGTTATTACCTATCAAAGTAAATATCTCCAAGTTGAATTAATCTATAATTCATTCTTCCGTTTATTTGTAGTTTTTTACCCGAAAAATGCCTTTTTTTCTAGACTAGAGACTTTTCTAAATCGTAGTACAATTAACAACAATAAATACAATAGTCTCATGAATTTAAAGCTCCCAAAAATTTAATTATATTGTGAATGAACTTTATTATTCAAGATGAAAAGTTAAGGAATGGAGTAGTTTTGTCTAACTTTTTTTTTTCAATTTTATTTTTTCTTACTAGTGAAGTGGACAATAAAAGAATTATAAATCGATAATGTCAAGGGATTGGCATTGTCAGACATTTGTTTATAATTAAAGGTGGTTTTTTTTTGGATATAAATGATATTAGTCCCAAAGGATTGAAATGGTACTAAAAAATCTATTAAAAATATTATTGAACAAGAAATTATTAGATATTTTATTAATAATCATAATAAAAAAGTTTATCTTTAAATTAACATATTTGAAAAAATAGAAGAATTTTATATATATAGTTACCCAATTTTTAAAAATATAGAAGGAGAATTAAATAAAGATTTTTGATTATAAAGTTGAAAAGAAATATTGAAAAAAACTTAAATTCAATAAAAGTGTTAAAAGAACAACTTTTACAGTAAAACACCCATTATAAATATCTTTTTTACACTGTTTTTTATACCCCAATATATTAATTTTATTCTTTTTACTATTAAGATCGGCTATTTCTTTATAAATTATTTATCCCTTCAAATTTCACATTTATCTTTTTACAAAATTTTATAGATTAAAATTGGGTGGAAAGGCAATATGGGGTCGAATTTTAGCAGTATTTTAAAAAAAATTTTTTTTTTTTTTTAGTCAAAATTATAGAGGAATCTACCTCACAAAAAAGTCGAAAAATATTTTTAATATTCAAAAATTTTTCTCGATTTTCTGATTTCATAATTATTCCAAGAATTTTATCCAATTTATTTTTTTTTATTTTAATTGTTTTTTAAAAAGGTTGATAAAAACATGACATTTTTGAAGTTTTAAGGATTAAAATATAGCCTTCTTTGTAAGAAAGTTTTATGTTTATGGCCCTTGTACATAACTTGTATTAAATTCATTTAATAAATAATTTATTCTTTAAAGAAGAAATATTTTAATATGACCCAGAATTTGTATTTTATCTCTTGGTTACCATTCAGTAACAATACAATTTTTAAACGGATATTACTTTTATCCAAAAAATAAAATCAATTTAAATTTTTTTTCTATATAACTTTTTTAAAACTATATACCCTTAATAAAATTAAGGACAGTTTTTTTCGGATAAATATTTTTCGAAATCTAGCTTATAACTTAATTCAATTAAACACTGTGATAAATTTTTTTAGAATAAAAACACTCTCAACTTTTGAATATCGAAAATATTTTTTTGAAATTACTTTACATTTTTTTATTTGTTTAGAAAAATGGGGTTGGGGAAATTTTGAAATCAAAGAATAAGTTAATGTATTAATTTAAAATATTTTTCCAGAGAGCTCAACTTTTTAGTTGAACTTTTTTTTTAATTCAACCATTTGAAAATAAAAAAAAACATTTGAATACCAAATTAGTCCCTTTTATGAAAAGAAAATTCCCATAATTTACAATTTGTCTTAATAAATGGGTTAAAACAAGATAGGATATAAAAAAATACACATAATTTCTAATTTGAATTCACTGATTTTGGCAAAAAATGTTTTCAAGAAAAAGTTGTTTGGAAACTTTATTTATTATTATTTTTTTATTTTGTTTTTTTAATTTTTTTAATGGAAGTTATTTGATCAGTTTTCCATTTTTAGTTTTTTTTTGGGTCATGGTGACATATTATTTCGAATTCATTTTTCTGATTAATATAGGATTAAATTATCAAAAATAAATTCAATTTCTTATTTCAGATTTTTTAAAATCTAGCCCGATAATAAATATTATTATTAAATAATTTATATTAAATCTTAATTTATTTTACATTATATGTATTAATTTAGAAGTAACGATTCCAATTATCACCAAGATTTTTTTCAAATTTTTACGACCAACAAAATTCCAAAAAAATTATTTTTTAGTCGATTATTTTATTATCTTTAAATATAAAAAACATGTTTTAAAATTTAAATATTATTAATATTCAAATATTTTAAAAAGTGACTAAGTTTTTTTTTTTGATTTAATTTTACAGTATTAAATGAAATTATTTGACAATATTTTATTTTTTGTTTTTTCAATTTTTTTAAAATTATTGAATGTATGTTTTATAAAATTATTCATACAAATTTGTAATTTATACACAAAGAAATGAATTTCATTTTTGTTATAATTCATTATTTTTTTAAATTTTCTCTAAAAAAAAATGAAATTATCTAATAACTGTATTTTGTTGATAAATTTATTATATTATAAAATTAATAAATTAATTAACTAGTCATAAAAACAAACCAATGTATTGTGTTTTATATTAAGATAATCATAATATTTCTCAGTTATAAACGTAAGAAAAAAATATATCTTTAACAAAAAAAAAAAAAAATACAATTACATTATTTATTTATATTTGAATTATTTTAACCGTTTATTTAAATTAAAAGGTGTATTAATAATAAATAACAAAATATAATTATTAACCGACAAAAGTCATTTTTAATTATTTTTTTTTACAATTTAAAATTTTTGGGTAAATTTGAAGTTGTCAAGTATATAATATATATATATTATTCTATTAAAACATTTATATTAAAGAAAAATAAGCGATAATTCATTTATTAATTACCATTTGCTAAAAATGAATATTTTTCTTTTGGTAACTTAGTTTTCTTGAACTTTTTAATTTTTTTTCTCTCAATTAATTGACTTTTCAATTTTTAATTAAATTCGTTTTGTTATTAATTCCAATCTTGCTATTAAAGATGATTTTTAAATTAATGCTTAAATCTTGGCGAAAGTATAGATACAATTCACAATGTTTACTTTTTGATTTAATTAGTGATTCCTTTTCTGTGATCATAGCAATTTCTGGGTTTGTGTTATTATTAAACTTTCTGGATAAAGACATCTGTATTTTTTCAAGCTGTATACTTGAGAATTGATAAAAGGATTGTGTTTTTAATAATTGTTCCATGAAGGTTTTATCTTTGGTTATTACAGATTCCAAGAATGATTCTGTTAAGAAGATTGTGCAGATGTCCTTCGAGGAAACATCTGAAAAGGTATGGTTTCTATATGACGTGAACAGTAAATTGTAGTATTTTGCAAAAACTGCAATTATTTCTGCAATTATTTTTTCTTCCTTTATGTTGATGATATATGCGCTTCTTTTACATGATTGTAAGGCTTTAATGGCATCTTCCCCGCGGTTTTTTGAATTAAGAAATGTTGGTAAATTGAATTTATATTTGAGGAAAATTTTTTTTAGTGAATTTAATAATTGATTACAAGAAGGTAATTTAGGTATTGCGTTATTGTTCTTGGATGATTTCTTCTTCTTCTTCTTCTTCTTCTTCTTGTTTTTTCCTTTGATGTTTTTTTTCGAACAAAATTGTGTGGCATTTTGGATAAAATCTATTTTGTTTTTATCTAAATCTACTAACAAATAGTCTGAATAAAATTTTTCTTTGTTATTTTCAATTTGAGTGATGCCAAACATAACCGGGACTGGCGATTCAATAAAGGACATTAAAGATGATGGGATAATCGGCATAATCGCACCTTGCCATCGAAATGGTGCTATCAATGGTGAAATGGCAAATGACACACATGATAATACTCTTAAGGATTTGCTAAGAAACACTATTGACTTTTCCAAAAGTGAAAAATTAATAATTTGTAAAATATTTTCTAATGATAAAATTGAAAAGATCCATTTGAAACTAAAATTTGCTCGACATAATTCCAAATCGTCGGGAATTATATAGTTTATTTTTTTTAACCCCCCTCCGACAGATAAAAACATCATGTTTCGGGCTTTGGGGATTTTTAAATTTTGTAATTGTTGGAAAAATTCATGAATTATATGTATTTTTTCTTTTTTTGTTTTTTTTTCAATTTTCACGTCGTAAGATATTTTTTTATTTATTTGGTGATTGTTGTTGTTGTTGTTGTTGATCAGGGCAAGGCTATTTTCCTTGTCTATGTTGGTGTTATTGCCGTTGTTTGTTATGTGGTTGCACAAGTTGTTGCGTAATTTTTTATTAAGTATTTCATCTATATCCCTTTCAATTTTTGATATTGTTTTATTATCTATTAATTCTAGTTGCCTGAAATTATTTTTTCCATCTTCATTTTTATTGTTATGATTAATTATAATATTTGGTGTTGTGTTTGTATTTGTATTTGTGTTTGTATTTGTATTTGTATTTGGTTTTATAAACATATTGGTATTTGGGTTTGGATTTTTTTTAGTTTTATAATTATTATTAAAAATTCTATGTAAACTATTTGTTCCACCTGTTAATTCTGTTTCAACTGGTGTAGGGGCAGAGTTGCAAAATTGTTTTTCTATAGATTTAATATGTTCGATGTTTTGAGGAATTGTTTTTCTATATATATTTTTTCCCCATTTTCTTTTTGATCCTTTAAACAAAAAATCGTTAGAATGGTAAATATTTTTTTTGCTTTTTTTTTTCGATTTAATATTTAAAATTCTTCGGATAGTATCATTACTAAAATAGATTTGTCTGAAAATTCTCATTCTTAACAATTCTAAATTAGTAAACGCTATAATTGAATGTAGTATTTCAAAATTTAGCTCAATGAAAGATGTTTTTGATAATAAACAGAAACATAAGGGCGTCAAGGAAAAATTTTTTTCCGTTCGAACACATTTTTGAAACCACTTTCCCCAAACGGAAAGTGGGCTTTTAAGATTTTTTTTCTTCTTCTTATTGTTATTGTTGTTGGTGGTGGTGGTGGTGGTGGTGGTGGTGGTGGCCGGGGTTTTTTGGGGGTTGAGACTGAAATTGTTCAAAGGTGTGGTATTTTTTTGATTCTTTGTCAAAACACTCCTGCAAATTGGATGTGCTTTTTCAACAAAAGAAGGTAAAAACCCAAAAGGATACCAGGTTTTGATACAATAGCCATACAAAAGAGACTCGTGGCCTGTGAGCATAAAAACATAATGTTCAATTTCAGATCCGATCATTGTTTCATATTTTGGAACGTTTTTTGAACGTTCGCCTCCATACTTGAACTTTTTTGGTGAGGGGGAAACACCCTCAGGAAAACAAAACTGATTAACCGTTTTTTCAAAGTCTTTTGGTTGCTTGGGATATGAATAAAAAATTTTGCATTTGTCTTCATTGTTTGGTGCACAAGGCCCCGAAATTAAAAAGCTTTCATAAAAATTTTCTGGTCGCCGTAGCCATGGCTGCGCCGGCAAGGGGTTTAGCCTTTTGTTTTCTGTGAGATCACCAATATTGATATTTGTTTTGTTTTTGATTTTTGGTTTGATTCCTCTCTTGAATCTTTTTCGACTATTCTTCCGCTTAATTCGTTTAGGTGGGGGGGTGTGTGTTTTCTTTTTTAAAAAAGACATTTAAATATTACTTTTAAATGTCGAGAATAAAGATCAGTGGTTTTTTTAGATTGTATTTTCGATCCAAGGTTTTTCGTTTGAAAGAGAAAAGTCTAAAATAATTTTTATTCAAAAAGAGGAAAAAATGATAAAAGATAATTTATATTTCACTCTTTTAAGAATCATTTTTGGTTACGAGTCAACCGGTCTATTACATGAGTTATAACAGACTTTAAGATTCACACGGTTTTTTCAAGATTTTTTTGGAAGTTTATACAAAATTTTTGCAACAAATATTTAAACACTCTGAAAAGATTTTGAAAATTAAACCACAACTCGTTCACAAAAAAAACATTGATTGCTTACTCAAAACTCAGAATTATAATTTTTTTTCATTGAGAAACTTGTAAATATTACTTTTTCTTCCTTTTATTATAAGTTTAAACCAAAATGTCTTCAGCACTATTAGCAAATAAAATCTATTATCAGTTGTGAGTTTTGTTGTTGAAATTTATCATTTGTCCGAGAATTTGAATAACAGTGATCTTTTTTTTTTTACTCAAGATCTCAATTATTTCTTTTACAAATAATGTTTTTGACTTTTTCTTCATATTTTCTTGTGATTGAAATCTAACACAGATTATAATTTACTCGAATCGTAGAGTGATATTTTTGAAAAAGATTAATTATTAACACCCCCTAATCTTTCACTATATTGATCACTAAGCTTGTTTAACTTTAAAAATGTGTGTTTAAAAGAAGAAGGTAAGTTTTTTTCTACAAATTGAAATAAGAATAAAACAAATTTGAAAAAGTCAAGTTTTTTTAACATTATTTACTGACTGCCTGTTGAGAAATAAAAGGTAGTAAATTTTCATTAGGCTATTCAAAAAAAAGTTACCAAAGTTACCAAAGTCAAGGATAAAGTTAAATTATTTAACACCACTAATAATCCTAGATTATTAAATTTCTTTTGAGGTTTGTAGAATTTGGTGTTTTATTACAATTTTTTTGGGTTTGGTTTTTTCGGAATGTTGAATGCAAATTTTGATGATTTTATTTAATAATTCAAAGTACCAAATATCAAACTCTTATTTATTTAATTCTGTCAGAGATTGAGTGATATTTTCTTTTTAGATCTCAAAATTTGTTAATTATTTTTTTTTGGTTTTGATAATTTTGGAAAGCTGAATGTAAATTTTGTTCCTTTTATTTGGCAATTAACAGTATTTTTAAGTAGTAAAATGCCAGGTATTTATTTTCAGAAAAATAAAAATAGAAAAAAGCTTTTCGAAAGAAAAAAACAAAATCTTTCCAAAAATTGAACAGATTGAGTTTTCATATTTTATTCCATTACGTGGTTCTTTTTTTGGGTCAGTTAGTAGAAAATAAAAGACTATTCTGTCAGATCATCATTTTTTCGTTGATTGAAAACATTTTTTTAAGTCAATCAACCAAACAAATTGAAGAAATTCAAGATTTTGTTTGTTGGTTTTATGTATTTATATTAATTACCCAAAAATGTAGAAATAGTATCCATTGCAGCAATTGTAATAAAATATCTCCTCATAACTTTCCTTTGAGAATAGATTAATCATTTCAAAAAAAAAAGCCCATAAAGGGTTTAATGTCCCATAGATTTCTCTATAATCACAGTGTGTTGTAGTTGGGTGTGAATGGTATTGGTGATCGGTGCCTCAAATAGCTCTATAAAATTTCTATTATAAATATTATTGAACAATAAATAATTACATTTTTTACTGAGGATCACTATTAAAAAATTTAATATTTGGAAGTATTCTATTTAATTCCTATTCCAAATCTAAAAAAATATAGCTTAAAAAATACTGTTCCTTTCATTAAAAAGTTAATAATAGAGCCCTCAAAGTAACTAAATTTTCATAATTTTTGAATTTCAAAGATAAACTTAATAATGATCAACATCAAACCCCAAAAACTGATTAATTTTGTTCCCTTTTTATATTAAGACAATTGTAATATCTATATAAGTTTTCCATATTACTGAAATAATTGGTCATAGGAAATATTGGTTCTTTTTTATTTTTTTAAGGGACTTGTCTCTATTAATTTTTTTTTTTTTTTTTTTTTGACCGATTTCTAAATCAGGATTCTATATCGAGGAATATCCTTTAGATTGAAAATAAACAGGATTTTTCAAATTCAAGTAATTTAAAAAAAAAATTCCCCAATCTCAATTAAGTTGTGTAAAAAAATTTAATAGAGATTAGTTCCTTTAGATATTTAAACTTGTTAATTTTTCCAAATCGGAAAAAAGGGAAAAAGAAAAAGGAAATCAAAAGAAAAAGAAAAATTTTTCAAAGCAAAACTTTGAAAGAAATGTGAAAATTATTTTGATTTAAAAAGTGAAAATTCTTTTGAGATAAGAATATGGTACGAAACTACACAGAAGGACTTCCAATAACATGATAAAGTGGGTCAATTTTTTTAAAGAATTGGTTATTTTTTCAGAATTTTCAAAATTTAATCAAAGGGAACTCAACAAAAGTGATAAAATTCTCACATGTATATTGTAAACTAAAAGGGAAAATCCAATTTTTATTTTTATTCAGTTTCTAAAACGAAATTTGTATATGTGTCAATTTTTTAGATTTTTATATTTGTAAAATAGTTAAAATTGATAAATTTAGAATATATAATCACCACCCCAATCAGAACAATAAATGGCTACTTGGATATTTATAGATTTGCCAATATATTTGGGAGTTTATTTTAGAATTTTTATTCAAAATTTACATAGATCATAAAAGTTGGCATTTCAGTATTTTGTACATTTAAACACAAGTATCAATCTATGAAGGTTGTAAACAATAGAGTTTTCACACTTTTCAAGATAAATAAAGAGCTATATGTAATTTTCCACAATTTTTATAATAGTAAGCTATACTCCAGTTGTGGTTTTTAAGCTTGAATCGATTTACAATATAAAATCATTTGATAAATACTAATACCTAAATTTTGAAAAATGATTTTTTTTTTAAAATTGAAAGATTGGCATTTACCAAGTGATTTTTTGATAATATATATAATATCAGATTATCTTAAGGATTATTCCAATTTTATTCTCAGTGGCTATTACTTTTATACCCACAACACGAATTATGAACTCAAAAGAATGTTGAGTTAATAGATCTTGTTAAAATGTAAAATTTAGGTTGTTTTTTGAGGAAGGCAAAAAAAATTTACTTCCCAAATCCAAAATTTTTCACTCAAAATTTTCGACTTCCAAAATGATATTGGGAAAATGTCACTCCACTTTATATTGAAGTATGTTAGAGTTTGTGTTGAGTATAGCCACCCATTTGAAAAGAAAGTGGAGTGACGTTTTCCTAATATCAAAAAAAATAGCTTTTTATTTTTGCCTTGCTTTGTTGGCATTTTTCGAAAAGTTTTTGGATCAATAAATGATTTTAGTCAAAATCTTAAATTGCTAACAATTGGCAATATTTTGACTTTCCCTCAATTCACTATATTTTAAAGGTCTTAATCTATTTACTGCTTTGTATTCCAATACTCATGAAGCATAAAATTCAGATATTCCTTAATAGACTAACAATAATTTTAATCAAAAAATCACTTGGTAAATGCCAATCTTTCAATTTTAAAAAAAAAATCATTTTTCAAAATTTAGGTATTAGTATTTATCAAATGATTTTATATTGTAAATCCATTCAAGCTTAAAAACCACAACCGGAGTATAGTTTACTGTACCTTAATTGTGGATAAATGCATAAAACTCTTTATTTATCTTGAAAATTGTGAAAACTCTATTTTTTACAACATTCATAGTTTGACACTTGTGTATAGATATTTGGGGTTTGGCAGTAAGGCTAAGAGTTGGTTTTTTTTTTTTTTTTTATTCACAAAAACCAAACAAAACAAAAAAAAAATATATAATAAAAAAATCAAAAACAAAAAAAAAAAAAGTTTTAAAAATTAAGGATCTGTTTTATTTGTTTTATAAAAAAGAAACTTTGTGATTCTTTTCGAATATTAAATCAAAAGGTGAATTAAATAAAATTAAAAATTCAACAAATTAAAATGAATAACAAAACGAAAAGAAAAACAAAAGATTGAAGACAAAATTAAAGTTTGTCTCCTCTGATTTTAACAGCTAAGGAAAGATCTCTGTCCATGATGGTAACTCTTTTAGCGTGGATTGCACAAAGATTTGTGTCTTCAAGTACACCTACAACATAAGCTTCAGTGGCTTCTTGTAAGGCTGCGATGGCTGCGCTTTGGAAACGAAGATCACCTTTGTATTCTTGGGCAATATCTCTGACGAGTCTTTGGAATGGGAGCTTTCTTAAAAGCAATTCGGTGGATTTTTGGTATTTTTTGATTTCTCTCAAGGCAACAGTACCTGGTCTGTATCTTCTTGGTCTTTTAGTTCCTTTTTCTCCTTTAGCACCCTTGGTTCCTTTTGTTCCCTTTGTACCCTTTGTTCCTTTGGTACCTTTTCTTCCTTTTTGTCCCTTTTGGCCTTTGGTTCCTTTTCGTCCTTTTTGGCCCTTTCTTCCTTTTTGTCCCTTTTGTCCTTTTTTTGGTCCTTTTCCTCCAGTGGATTTTCTACCTTTTTGTCCTTTTTGTCCTTTGGTTCCTTTTTGTCCTGCGTGTTTTGTTCTTGCCATTTTTATGAGTTAATAAAAATTATAAAATATAAAAAAATGATTATGAAACACACCCACAATTATTTTTAAGATATTTGACTTGATTTTTAAAAACACTACACATTGTTGTTTGGTATTTAAGATAGCGTTATTGTTCATTGATTATTAATTAGTACGATAATTCTTATTCTTTGATAATTCTTATTTCATATTTTTAAAAATAATCCAATATTTTTACGATTTAAAAATCCATATGTTTTTATTGTATTTTAATAAAAAAAAATAAAAAAAAGAATTAATTTATTTTCGTAAGGAGAAATTATGATACTTTTTAAATGAAGAAACCGGCATGCCATATCACAGAATTGTTTATTAAATAGAGAGATTTATTTTTAAATACAAAATTACATTTATCCCCAAACGTTTTATCATGGGTTTGAATTTTTATTCCAAAAAACCCTTTTTTCATTCTTTTTGAGACAAATTTCATTTATTCTTTTAAGTTGCAATAAAAAGAGATTTTGGATGACTTATAGTTGAATTCTTTTCATTACAAAATATAAAAAGAAAAAATACGAGTTTTATTGATCTTTTTGAAGAAAAGTTATTTAAGGGGAAAAATAAACACTTTTAAATAATTTAAATTTATTTTGATTTGTTGAATCTTGACAATAAGTGATCTGATAATTAGAATGAGAAAAAGATCAGTATTAAACCCATAATTATATGGTTTTTATTTTTTTATAAAAATCGAAAAAAGGGAAAGATAAGTAAAAAATTGTATTAAGTGTTTATTTTTATTTAGAAATGTTGATTTTTTGATTAATATTGAATTTTGAGGAATCTGTTGAGACCAAAAACAATATTAAATCATTACCAATCACTGTATTGTTTTATTTATACTCAATTTATATTTTAATTACAAATAAAATCACAAGTTAAAATTTACCCTACAAACCTGACAAGTTATCTTCAAAAAAACTTTTTGACTGAAATAGACCCAAAAAATTAATTTTAAAAACAGAAGGTAAACGAAATGATCTTATTCCTTTGATCAAAGTCAATCAAAAAATGTATATTCTAAAATAATTATTAAGTTTTTATGAAAATATTCAAATTGAATTCGTAAAATTATTGGTTTATTTTAATAAAAATAAAAACTGTTATTTTATTCTAATATTATGAAATAAACTCAACTGCCAATATTCAAACAACCAATTTAAACATACAATAAGAAGACTAAATAGTTTTTTCAATGTTAAGATTTTCTTCAAAAATAATTTTACTGTAGAGTTAGTCATTTTTTTATTATTTAACTTTTTTTTTAATAACTTATAATAAATATGTCTGGAAAAGGAAAAGGAAAAGGAATGGGAAAAGGAGGAGCCAAAAGAAGAAAAGCAATTCTTGAATCTGTCAAAGGGATCAGTCGACCAGCTATCCGAAGATTGGCAAGAAGAGGAGGTGTTAAAAGAATCTCAGCAACAATCTACGACGAAGTAAGAAATGTTCTCAGAGCATTCCTTGAAAATGTTGTCCGTGATGCTGTCACCTATACAGAACATGCAAGAAGAAAAACAGTTACTGTTTTGGATGTTGTCTATGCACTTAAAAGACAAAGAAGAACCGTTTATGGTTATGGTGTATAAATTGCTTTCTTGCCAGCATAGCTTTATACTAAACAAAAACAACCCAATTTAAATGAATCTTGAACAATTGGCTTGTTTTTGTTACTTTTTTTTTTCTTTTTGGTTTTACACCAAGATAATTCTTTTTTTGGTTCTTTAATCAATAAAATTTTTAATTTTAATCCCTTTTTTCAGTCTTTGTTTGTTTTATTGTTTTAAAAAGTTCAATTTGAAATGACTTTAATCTCAGAAAATATTAGCTCGTTCTAAAAAAAAACACTATGGCGTGAATGTGTGTTAAAGAATTGAACAAGTGTGTACTTTCTCTCTCAGAGTATAATAAGAAGAGCTACACTGATCAAAATAATTCAAACAACTATAATAGGTGTTTCAAAAGATAATCCTGCTTTTTTTTCTTCTTGTTCCAATGTAACAACCAATTAAACTATCCAAATAGTATACCTAAGTTCAAATCAATTTTGATCGTAAACCTATTGACGTTGAAATTAAGTTTTAAATTCTGAATTGAAATTTATTGAAAATGTTTTACAATTTTTGATTTTTTAGTCAATTTTTTTGTTTATTTTGATTGATTAAAAATAATACTCTATTTTTTGAGATACATTTTTCCAATTTGATCCTTTATTTTTCGAATTTCTTACTAAATAATAGAACTTGAAGAAATCGATTTCCATATTTTATAATTAGGGTTTCTTGTTGGTTTCTTTGATTGACTGATGTATAGGTCTTCTATAAAAAACCACCACTTTTATTTGAAACACGGATTAAACTTTTATGAATGATCTTTATTTTGGCAACAGTAAGAAATATTTAAAATTATTAAAAATCAAATAATTTTCCATTATTAGATACTTAATTACAAGTTCATATGTTTTCTTGAGAATACTCTTTTTTTTTCCAATTAAATTGTTATCTTGTTTCTAATACAAACCTTTGAAAAAATAGTGTTTGAAATAGTTGTTTGGTTTTTATGAACAACTGAAAATTAAGCATTTATGAAGGAAAATTAGAAGCTTTTTAATAATTTTACATGTTTCTTAGCTCTTCTTATTATTCTCAAGAGACAAAGTACACGCTCCTACAATACTTTAACACATACACACACCACTGTGTGACCCTTTACATTGTTTTTAAGGGAGTAGCAACTAAAAAAGTCATAATTTGAACTTTTTAATATTTTCAAGATGATCAGAAAACAACCCTTTTTAATTTGGTGTTGTCTTCTTGCCTTGTAGGTTTCTGGCCCCTTGTTTTGATTAAGACGCGTTTAAAATATTCGACACACATATTAAATGCCCCCCTTTTATAAAAAACAAACATTTTAATTCTTTATAATTTATTCTTCCTATTGTAAAGACCAATCAACCACATAGTAGCTATTAAAAACAGCATTCATTATGTTGAAATTATCAAAACATTATAGTGTTATTAAAAAAAAAGCACATATGACCAACTTAATTATAATAATAATTACAGATATAATCTTTTACCTGTTTTTTTTATTCTACTTAGTATCTAATTTTTTAAATACAAAACAAAAAAACTACAAACCAAAAAAACACAAACAAACGTCATTTTTGCAAAAAAAAAATATTTTAACCCATAGTTAAAATATCACACCCACCTTAATTAAAATATAAGAATGGTTTTTGAAATACATCTTTAGAACCCCTTTGACATATAAGCACACCGGTTTAATATTGATCAAGTAGTTTTACAACCAGTTCCACTTTTAAGATATAAAACGGAACATAATTTAAGGCACATAAGTCAAATTTCAAAATTAGGAGCAAACTTTATTATTGTTATTTTTTTCTTTTTTCATTTGTCTTTGAAAAAAATACAATGCGTACACAACATTTTTATTTATTAATCTTTATTTGTTTTTTTCTCTAAACACTTGAGTAAAATATATTATTATTCAAAAAAAGAAAAAAAAAAAACAATGAAATTAATTTTTTTCTGATGAAAAATCTACCAATATTTTTGAAATTAAGCTAATAAAAATCCAAATTAAGGAACAAAAACTAATTTTGTTGAAAATTAGTTTTTGTAATAATACCATCCAGAAAAATTCTGTTATAATTTTTTTTTTTTTTTTTTGGGCTTTACATTTTGTTTAAAGTTTGCACCTTAAAGTTGAAACTGACAGCAAGTTTGCACACTTAATTTATTTTTTTTTTCATCCCAACACGATTGTCCATTCTTATTCCACACATAATCGGTTTTTTTTTACAGAACTTAGCACCACTTCATAACGCGTCTTTATAATTTCTTTAGTTAATAACTAACAAGTACCCCCCCCCCCCATTTATTATTTTTTTTATTATTTTTTCTAAAATTACCCTTTTTAAGAAAGCATATTTCCCATCAATACCCCTTTTATTATTATTAGTATTTTTTTTTTTTTTGACAATATAGATATATATATATATATATATATATGACCAAATATTTAACCCAATCTTAACCCACTATAGCATATACTACGTACCCCAAATACACATACACATACACACACACACAAACCCCCTTTCAGCCAAAGTGGCCAAGTTATATTGTGGAAATTGAACATATTCTATGGGTTTAAAGGGTTTTCATGGATATTAGAAAGAAAATATTTATTTTTCGAAATGTCAAAATTGTTATTATTTTTTCACATTTTATTTTTTTTTTTTTTAATTTTTTTTTGATACTTAATTTTTTGCAATATTTTTATATTACAATACCCATATTAACTTGGTAAAAGGCAATATTCTACACTTACCGAAACAATGGAAATGTTTGTTGAGAAATGATATTGATTTCTAGTGGAATTTTATTTGGATCTTCAATTGAAGATCAAAATTAGCATGGTTGTTTTTTCTTAATAGCAACATAAGAATTTTTGAATTTTCTATTTTTATGAAAATAAATTTATAGATTAACTAGTTTAAAATTATATTGTTAACAACACTCATTTATTGACCATTAGTGGGGAAAAGACGACCCGCCAGAAAAAGTTCAACATTATTATTACCATCATTTCCTTATTATTAAATAAAAATTTTATTCCAAGTTCCTGAATAAATGCCCCCCCCCCCCTATTGAAATACAAACTAATATCTTTAACAAATAATTTAGTAATAAATATTTTGAAATTTCATTATATATACTGCCTGGACTTTGAGTGAAAATTTATTTTTTTTGAATTTGGATCTAACTGTAGTAAAAAATGTTCAAAAATTTAAATATTTTTGATACCCCCAGAACAACTCTCAAGATTTCGATTGAAAGGTAGCAACAACCTTTTTTTTTTTTTTTTTTTTAGTATTCAATTCATAAAAAGATACTGAATTATTACTTGAAGTTAATTTGTTTCTTCTTTTAATTAATTTTAATTTTCATTTTCAGTAAGGTTTCAAATTCAAAATCATATTGAACTTGTATTCTCTAAAACTGCGATTAAAATAATAAAACTAGTCATCTTTAATAGTTTCTTAAGAATATATTTTAATTTCCCCATTTCTTATTTATCCTCAAACATTTTAAATCTTTTATTTCAGGGACTAATAACTCTTATTTTTATTTTTTTCTCATAGCAATATAGTAATTATTTACACAACAATAAAATTAAACCCGTTACACAAACCCATTTATCAACTTTTAATGAATGAATTATCATTTTTCAAAGAATTCATTTTTCCCAATTAAATTTTCAAGTCAAAAGATTTAGATCCTTTTTTGTTAGGATTTTGGTATCATATCCAAAAAATAAAAAATTTTTATTTTACAGATATCCCCACTTTTAGTAATCCCCTGGAGTTTACATGAACAAACAATCTTGGGTTTTAACCTGTTATAAAATACAGTAAAAATAAATCAAAAATTGAAACCTTGAAGATCAAAAAAAAAATTGATCATTTATTTTATTCACAAATATTTATTACATTTCCTGATTTTTTAAACGATTAGGCAATATCCTTTTTCAAATATTCATGGCATAAATAAGGAACTATTAGTATTAAAATCAGTTATTTGACAAATCTATTAGTATTTTTTTATTATTAGATTTATTAATTTGAATTCCGATGTTTTGTTTGAAAATCGTTAAATAATTGATATATAATTGTAAATTCTATAGATACAATTAATCTTTGGGTTGTCAACAATCCACTGAAAAAATTAAGTTCGAGTAATTAATTATTGATTATAAATAATCAAATTCAAAAGGATTTATTTAGATTATAAGTTGGAATTTCCAGGTTTTCAAAAAATATTATTTGAGAATTTTTAATTTCATTGTTTGTTTTTTTCTATAGTATATTTTGGTTTAATAAAAAAAAAAAAAAGATTTGATCCGTTCAATGAATTAAAATATTATATTTTTTCAAGTTCTAAATAGTCATTGTAATTGTTTAACATTAAGTATATTTTTCATTCTGGGTTAATTCAGAACTTTTGGTTATATTTTTATAAGTTTATTTTAGTATACTTCTTTCACATACAATAAGAATTCTTTCATCTTTCAAAGAAAATAATGTTTTGTGAAATAATTTGGAAGAAATATTTTGAATTTTGAACTTTTCAAAAATGAGAAAAATCGATCAAACTTTTAAAAACAATAATACATTTTGAAAAATATCTTCTCAAGTAAGTTTGATTTCATAGTAATCAGGTTTTTCACATTTTTCAATTTCCAGGTGTGGTAAAATGTTTTTGATTTTACTATTAAATCTAATTGAAGATTTTTTTCAATTTACAATCTCATTAATTGTATCTATTTCTACTCTAAACTTCATCAATTTTAACACCCCCTGCCCTTTTAGAGACCCCATAAAGTTATCAGACATACGGATAAAATAACAAATCTATTAGTATCTAAAAAATTAAAATAATACAGCTTTGTTTTGTATAAAAGCTTTTATGGATGTAAATTTTTAATTATTTTTCTAGTTTTTCAAAAATAAAATATTATAACAAACAAAGAGTTGGCATTTTGTTGAATACAAAAGAATTTTTATTGATTTTAACATAAAAATCTAGAATCAGAAATAAAGTCGTTATAAATAAAAATAAAATAACTTTAAAGTTTAGATCGAATGATTATATTGAATATTGGTTTTTGGAGATACGTTTTATTAAATAATATTATATTGTGACCATTATATGTTTCTTAGAATGCCAAAGAGTAAGTTTTATTACTTTAAAAACAAGTGATGTTATCATTCCAATTTGAAGTTCAGCATCTCCTTTTTGTAAATTATTTTTGTAATACAAGTTTTCTATTTCTGAATCTTTTAAACGGAAAACAGAAAGTTATTATTTAGATGATCTTTTCAATTATTTTCAAATTTGAAATTTTTTTTCCAAAAAGGTATTTTATCATCATCTTTTAGTTTTATTTTCAAAAACAGTCTCTCACATTTTAATACTTTTTATTTTTTTATCAAACCCCACAAACCCTGATTTTTACCAGTAGATTTTAATTTTAGAATTTTCAAAGCTTTTAAAATTTATCAAAAGAATAAAACTTTGTGAGTAACTATAGTAACCAAAACAAACATTACTTTCATTAGGTTTTGATTTTATTTTGAAATTGAATAAAATTTTTCATTCTGGAATAAATAAATATGATCAGTATATTAATTTACTTCAAAGTACACAATCGAATAAAAAGGGAAGAAACGTGATTTGTGATCCTTCAATTATTCTTTATTAGCTTTAAAAAATCCAGAAAACAACTTTAAGATTGAAGAAACAGTACATTGTCATTGAATTAATTTAGTTCAGTTGTTTGATTTAAGGATTCAATTAAAGTTTGATACATGAAGAATGTCAATCAGAAATTTTTTATTATTTTTTAAATCTTTCTTTTAACACTTGAATAATTTAAAAACAACAAAATGAGGAAACAATTACCTCTTCTTTTTTGTTTTTTACTTTGTTTTTCCCTCAATTGTTATGTTGCATGCTCGGATGAGTTTTCTTTTGACCTATTGAAAGGGACAGTTGATGACTGTTGCTGCAGTTACGGGAAAGTATTTGCAAAAAACCAAAAGATCTTTCATCCACTGATCAGCCAAATTGCTGTAAGAACAACTTTTTGAAGAACTCTGTTTGCAAGAGATCTAATTTTTTTTTCAAGACAACCCTCTTTTTTTTTCTTGTTTTTTTAGAAAATGGACTATTTTAAATTCTTTAGGTTAGATTATTTAAAAGAATGCCCATTTTGGGTTGAGGACTACGTATGCGGAATTGAAGATGATACAGGGTGTTCGATTTGTGAATGTTCAGACGATGAATTACCAAAATTTTGGGATCAACCCATCTCCGATACCCTTGAATTAAAAACCGATATTGCTGAAGAAACATTTTGTGAAGAAGACTGTACATCAAGTCAGTGGATTCAAGAAGAAGAAACTGGTGGTACGATTTTTCAGATTTTTTTTTTGTACTTCTTATTGTTTTCCAGTTAGGGTACCACAAACATTTTTGGTGATTTGCTTTTTTTTCTTTCATTTTTTTTTTCCGAGTTTAATGAGAGAAAACCCTTCATACAGCAACTGAAAATCTTCTGAACATTTTTCGTTCTTGAAAAAATATGAGAGTTTCTCTTTTAGTAGTGTTTAATTCCAAACAAAGTTGAACTTGTTTTTTAAATTCTTTCAATAAACCACAGTATTTGGTTTTGTTTCCCCTTTTGATCTAAACTTTTTCTGATAAAGATTTTTTTTTTAAGCGAGTCAAAGAAAAAGATTGCACTCCAATCTTATCACCAAATGTGTAGTCATTTATTTGTTTATTTACATTCACTTTAGGGATAAACTAAATCTGTTCATACTATCATTGAAGTCAAATAAAAAAGGTTACCATTTTGTCAGAAAGTCACAAAAAGGAAATAGCAGATTAAATTATTGCAGTTTTTATTTCTCTTTGGGTTTATGGGGGGTTTAGACTAATTTTCGGACACTAACTAGCAAAATATTTTGGAAATTTGAAATAAAATTTTTCTTGTATTAATTGACCATTTCAGCGAGAACGTGGTCAATTATAAATATGACCATATCTTCGCAAAAGCGATCACAAACTACATTTTCACCATAACCTAAAAACATTGAGCTCCACTAAGAACAAAATAATCTCTTTTTAAAAGCATTTTTTTTGAACAGCAAGTTTTTTTTTAATTCAAATATTACCAATTCAAAAAAAAAATAAAAAATCTTAATTTCCATTGTTGTTGCTGTGGGTCATTTCCTAGAAAGGTTTTAAGTAATCAAAATAAAGAGATAAATCTTCAACTTCATGAAGATTTTTTAATTTAAGGGTCGAGTCATTAGAGTTAAAAATAATTTTCTGAAATGGATTAAAAAAATTTTGTAATTTTTATGAGTGCCCATTACCAACTAAAAACTAACCAACATGTGAATCGTGATCGATTTCCAAATGTCAACAATCAAAAAAGAGGACATTTTTTAGATAAAAGCGCCAAAGATCTACCCTCAATTTCCAATTTCCATGGCTGTGATTTATCATTTTAAAAACGACTGTGTTGATTTTGAAGTGCCACTCTCTTTGGCGCTTTTTGAGATCTCGAAGATTATTTTTTTTCATTTTTTTCCTTTGATTTATTTTTTATTCAAAAGAATGTTACAAAATCCTTACTTTGTCAAATTTAGAGAGTTACAATCTAACCACAAATTAGATTAAATGTAATGAAATTGATTGTATACTTTAAGAAAACAATTTGCTTCAAATTGAAGAAATTTAACCCTTTGGAAAAATAAAAATAGAAACAAGCAATTTTTTTTTTAAAAATTTGATTTTTTGGAAATAAGATCCTGACAACTTTTTTTTTGTTAATTTATATTTTTTGTATTGAGAATGCTTTTCAACTTTTTTTTTTGAATTGAATTTTTGCCAATGAGATCCTCTTTTAAACTTATTTTTTTTGGTTGAATTTTTTGTCAAAGAGATCCAATAGATTTTTTTTTTATATTTGAATTTTGTCAATCAAAAGAAGGGCAATTTCACAATACACTTTTTGGCTTCAAGTCACCCCTTGAGTACGGGTGCAAATCCACGGTAAATGAATAGGCCTATAAAAAAAAATTTGCCACAAATACAATTTACTAAATACACAAAAGGTATATTTATAAAATAATACTTTTTTTGTTTCAATTTTAAATGATTTTTTAGAATATTTAAACTAACTTTTTGTAAAAATATCGTGGTCCTACACACCCAATTTTCTTTTTTTTTAAATTTATCTCAATTATTCATAAAGTTGTTAAAATAAAAAAATCAAATTTCTATTTTTAAAATGATAAAATCGAACTTTTTTAAATATTAAAGTTGTTCTTTTGTACATTTTTTTTTTTTTTTTTGTACGATAAAGACAACAATCCGTGTTAAAACGTGGATTAAATGAACCGTTTTTGTGAGAATATATCATATTCAAAATCGGCATCTACTTGCAAAAATAACGATTGGAAAATGACATTCAATCTCTTGAAAGAAAAAAACTTTAAAACTGTTGTGTAAATTGGTGTTGAAGGGATTATGCAAAAATCCGAATTTTAAAAGGAAAATGAATTTAAACAATACCACGGAGAGACAAATTGGGTTTCAAACTTTTTGTTTTTACTGATCTCAATTGGTACAAATTTGTTTTTTTATTTATGTTTATTTATTGATAGTTTGATTACCAATTATATTTAAACTCTTTTAAATTTTTTTTAAAGTTAATTAAATAAATGAATTTAAAATAATTCTTCTATTTATTTCAATTTTATTGAATGGAATTATATTTGACCTTTTTAAAAAAGTGTGACAAAAAAAAATTTCAAAATTATCTTTAAAAAAAAATAATAAACTTCAAAAAACAAATTTTTTTGAACACACATTACAATTTATTTTGTATTTTAGTTAAATTTTAAAGAGGAATTGTGAAATAAAATTTTAATTTTTTCTCCAAATTTAATAAATATGTTTAGTTTCCATTATAGAATTTCTGAAACAATAATAAACCTAATAATTCCCAATATTTTGATTCATCACAAAAACTTGACTAAAAAATATTTTTGATAATTCAATTTTTTCTTTTTTTTCCAAAATTTAAAACGTTAATATTAATAAGTTAATATTTGCCTAATCTTTAAAAAGAACAAAAATTAACATTTTTTTTATCCAAGGATTCATTGTTAAACTTTTAGGATTCTTTTTGTCCAATATTGATGAAAAACACAAATGCACTATGGAAAGATTAATTTTAAATTTAATTTTTTTTTCAGTATATCATTTTTTTTCAAAGATACAATACTTTTATCTCTGAATCTAAATCAAATATTCTTAGTCTCTCCAAAAAAAAAAATTTTTCTTTGTAACAACAAACAAGTATTTTTGGTTAATAATGTATTTTTTCAAGTATGGGAAAAGGGATATTTTATCCCTGTAAAAACTCTTTGCTATAAAATCAATTCATTTTAAGTTACAAACCAAAAAAAATCTTCTAGTTTACCATAATTCCAAAGTTTACCATTTTCGGTACGTCTTGTATCATTGGTTTAAAATTAGTAAAACACCAAAGTGATTGAATTAAACAGTGAGAAAATAAAAATCAAAAAGTTAGTCAAAATTTGATATTAATATTTGCCTACCTAAAAAAAAATGAAAACACTCTTACTTCTTTTTGACTTTTAAAATGAACATTTTCAAAGATATTAGCTATTTTATCGGTTTTTTATTTTTATTTTAAGGTTTGATTTATCAATGCCAGCCACTTGATAAAAATCATGATAAAAAATTATTTTTTTTTTTCTTTTTTGACTCCTCGAAACATTTTTAAAGACAAAGTTTTAAAAATCTTACTTGATTTTCAAATTTAATGTTCTGTATTCAAGTTCATTTAGAAGGTATTTTGTTGAATTTTCCCAGAAAAACAAATTAAAATTTCAAATATAAATTCCTTTTCTTCTGAACATGACTAGACTTATAAAATTGAGTGTCGATTAAAAAAGGATTCTAGATATTTCACATTTATCATTGTATTTTTCAAGGTTATGAGGATTCTGCTACTTTAAATTTCATATTCCCCCCCCTTTTTTTCCACTCAATCCATTTTGGAACACATACCTAATTTTAGTATTTTTTGTTTTATATGGTAACCCCCACATTGAGTCTATTGGAATACTTTGTTAATGAGATCCAACTTAAACTTTTAATATTGAAATAACATTTTTGAAAATGCAAAAGTAACATATTTTAAAAATATTCTCAACAACATTAAAATAAATTTAACTTTATTATTTACAAGTTATTTTTTAAATTCTTCTTGTTTATGATGAATTTTTTTCAATATGAATCTCCAAAATGTGGCAAAAGATTTAATTTTTACAAATTTAAAAAAAAAATTATAATCTATTCTAAAAATCTTTTTTTTTATGTATTGCTTTAAATAATTAAAAAAAAAATATTAGTGTCAAGTCCTTATTAATGATTGAACCTGACTCGATTAAAAAAATGATTTAATTCCTCCCTATTTGGAAATAATTTGTACTTTTTGTCAAGAGAGAAATGTTTGAAAGACTTTCTTTGTATAAATCACTGATTAGGAAAGTAGTTTTTTTTAAGTCTAGTTATTCAACCTTTTCCAATTTTTCGCATTTCTTATTTGAGTAATATTTTTTCTTATCTTTCAAATATTTCAAAACTAATATTTTATTAAAAGGTGTACTGTTATAGCTGTTGTTTTATGAGTTTTTTGAGTTTTTTTGGAGATTAATCTATTTTATCTCTTTGGAAATCTATTTTCTTTTGCTTTTTTTGCTGTCAAAAATTAATTTGATTTTTAAAAAGTTTTTAATTTGACAGTTATATTTGAAAAGAAAAATTCTAGCTAAATAAAATACCCAAAATTACCTCCACTTAGATGAAATTAACTTAGGATATAAAAACATGAATTATTTGAGATTTCTAAGAATAAACTTTATTGAATATTTTTTTTGAGATTGGTGGCCTTGATACTTTTTTGTAAATATTCACTTTTTGGGTAATATACCAACAATTTTAGAGATCAGATATTTATATCATTATAATTCTAATAATATTTTATCAAATAAAATTAAATATCAAAGTTTTAATCAAAATCGATTATTTTTTATTTAAGAATTTCCAAAAAAAATCGATGTTAATTCATTTTAGGAAAATATTATTTATTTAAAAAAAAAAAATGAATATATAAACTTTTTTAATTTATAATACAATCTTAAAAAAACTTCAATATTTCTAAAAGTATCATGATCATAAATTTCTTTTTTAATTACCAAATTATACAACTTGATTAAAGAAATCTATTCAAATAAAAATATTTTTATTTTAAATTTGTTAGGTCATTACTTTATAATTATTTTTATAAATTTCAAATGAAACTTTTTGTTACATTGTTTTTCAAAAAATAAAATAATTTTTTAATGAATTAATTGATGGCTTTACCAAAGTTGTTTTAATAAAGTATGACTAAAAACGGGTTTTCAATAAAGTCACTGAAAATAGGCCAATCGAATTTTGTCTATCAATTTAGATTCACTTTTTGTAAACTTTTTTGTCACACTATTTTAAAATAACTGAGATCAAATATATAATCAATATCAAATACCAAAAAAAAAAAAAAAAATAATGATTTAATAATAATATTGATTTTTTTCTCTTTTTCTCTCAATAAATTAATAATAGATGAAGTTATTTTAAATTTACAAAAAAACCCACCAAAATTTACAAACTATTCTGGAGTTGGAGCAAATAGAATATGGCTTGCAATTTATAATGAAAATTGTTTTAACGATTATGGCGAATGTAGAGAAATGTCGATTTTCTATAAATTATTTTCAGGGCTTCATGGTGACATCACATTACATATTGCAGAAAAGTATATAAAAAATGGAAAAGTCGAGCCAAATGTCGATTTTTATTATTGGAAATTACATAAATACCCTGATCGTATCTCTAACGTTTTTTTTACATATTTGTTTTTATTACGCTCTGCCCAAAAAGCTAGGGAATACCTTGATGAATTACCATATCCAACAATTTCAGGAACACCAGATCTTGAAGCCCAAAAGCAAATGAAACTTTTCACTAAATCTTTAGAGTCTTGCAGTCCAGGATTCGATGAATCTGGCTTGTTTTCTGAAAGGCCAGAACTTAAACCAGAGCTGATGAAACAGTTTAGAAATATTTCAAAATTATTTGACTGTGTTTCTTGCATTAGTTGTAGAGTGCATGCCAAACTCCAGCTTTTGGGCATTGCCACCAGTGTCAGAATTCTTTTGGCACCAAATACAGAAAACGTTGTTAAAACATTAACAAGAAATGAAATATCCGCTTTAATTAATACAATCGAGAATTTTTCTTCATCAATCGTGTATATTGGGAATATGGAAAAGAGATTACATGAAAGAAACGAGAAGGAAAAAAATAATAACGAAAAGGAAACCGAGAATAACGTTAAAGAATTATAATAAATATCTATTTTTTTCTTTTATTTTTTATAATGAAGTTCATTTGAAAAAAAATTTAATCGAACATTATACTTATATAGAAATATGATCTTTTAAACACATTATTTAATACATTTTAGTAAAGAATGTTTTTAAATGTTTTATACTATGAAATGTTTTATTTCAGCTAAAAACAAACCAATAACCAATTTTTAGTTTAAAAACGAATTTATAAAAAATAAAAAAAATATTTTGGATTTTTAACAAAATTTTTAAATTGTTTTTTTAAAACTAATATTTGATTAAATAATTCATTCTCTAATTTGTCTCTTTATATTTTTTTTTGTTTACGTTTATATCAATTCCAAAGATTCATCTAAAAACATTGTGCAAATCAAAATATATGTTGAAAAAAAAATCATTTTTTAATAATAAAAAAATTCTAAAAATTTCAAAATTGATAGAAAACAATCTATTAGGCCACAAAATGATTATAATTAATATTCATATTAAAGCAAATTGGAAATTTGAAAAATAATAATAATATAAAATTACCAATAATAATACTTATAAAAGAGAGTTACTTTTTTATAATAGTGAAATAAAAAAAAAAAAAAAATTATATGTTAAATATTAGCCCCATAGAAAATATAAAAAAAATTTTTAAAAATATAAGATATATGTTGTTTTTTTTTTGAAAATCAAATCAAGAAAAAATGGCAAAATAATCATTTTTTAAGACACAATTATGTAGGTTATTTCTTTGTCTATGATCTTTTTTAGTACACATTCTAATAATTTTGAGTAATAGTAGAATTTTTATTTTTTTATTTTGTTTACCATTTTAGTTGCTTGTACATTCCTCTAATTTTCAGAAAAAGACCGGAAAAAGTATTAAAGAAAATAGGATTTTCGACTTGATTTTCAAGAACTTATTATCATTTTTTTTAAAAATTAATATTCATAAGATGTTTTTATAAATGTAACTCATTGTTTTGAATAATGAGAGGAGTAAAAAAATTAAATTTGAAAAAATATTCACATCTTGAAAATTTCATTTTTTTTAGTTGGGTTAGCGAATTTCAAAACTATTCTTACAAAATTTTAAATTCGTCTTACTAATAAGATTAAAAATATAAAACAAATAAAAAATTTTTTGTTTTTTAATTTTCATTTTTTATTTTTTTTTTTAACCATAGTAATTTAATTTCAAGCATACAATAACTGATGCTATCTGATCCACTCTTCAAAATTATACAATATAATTTCCTATTCTTTGTAATATTAAAACTGTAACCACCCAGAAAAATATATTGAATAATTTTTTAATCTTCATACAAATAACAACAATTATAAAGAAAATTAAAATTACCGCGAATACCTCTGATTCATTAAAAATATTTAAAGTAATCTAAACACAAAGATAAGATTTTTTAAAAAATCACAGTTGACTTGAAAAGAATGCAAAAAGGCTTGAAATGAATTCATTGCTAATATAAGCTTAGAATTAAACTAAAAAAAAAAAACGTGTTAAGAGAAGATTTTGATTGTTTAATAAGTTCTAAAAAAACGAAAATGATTTTATATAATACAACCAGTTCCGCTTTTAAGGCACATAATTGGAAGGAAATTTAATGTAATAATAAAAACCCAGATTAATTTTCTTTTTTTACTATTCACATTTTTTCAGAATTTATTTTACTTGAATCTGAATTTTGTGATTTAATTTTTTGATTTTCTTTCCCTTAAATTTTTGTTGAAAGTTTACTGTTTTACGAGTTGAACGGAAATTAAAAAATCTTCTGACGAATGTTTTTATTAAATAAAAATAAATCAATTTGATAAAATAAAAATATTTTAGTTAATATTAAAAAAATTAAACTTAAAAAATTTGAAATATTATTGTATTGTATTATTTTTTCCAATTAATAATAATAAAAAAAAAAAAATAAAAACTTTAAAAAATAAACCTGTTAAAGGATTTCAAAAAAATGAAAATTGTGAATATATTATTGATTATGAAAATAGCACTTAATTTAAGCCAATTCAAAATAAAAATTATTAAAAAATATATTTTTACAAGTCATAATATATTTAATAATTGGCTATTTAATCCTAATAAGAATAATATTGAATATATTAAAAAAAGATTAATTTTATTTACACATAAAAAAGGAAACGAGGGGGTAGCTTTGAATTATCGACCAATTTCAATTAATCAAAGTTTACCAAGATTATTTCTTAAAATGTTATATAAACTAATTGAACCCTGTTGATAAATCATTTACAAATTTCAATTTGTGTTCACAAAAAAATATGATAAACTTATTGCAAAAATAAATTATTTAAGACGATAAAACTATAAAAATAAATAATAAAAATGGAAATGATAAAGTACATATTATCATGATCAGTATAGTTAAAAGTTTTGATATGATAAATTATTAAATAATTAAATCGATAAGAAAATAGAAAAAAATCCTATAAGAAATTAGTAACATAACCGGGGTTTGACCTTACAAGAAGAAAGATCTCACATAAAAAAGGAATTGTGAAATTGTATTTCTTTTGTTCAACAAAATTCAAATAACAAAAAAAAAAATTAGGATCTCATTATAACAAAATCAGAAGTAAGAAAAAAAAAAAAAAAAAAGATTTCTACTTTCAAAAAAGTATATTAATTAAGTCAAAAAAACCTAAAATCATAATTAATAAAATTTAAATAAATAATGAGAAGTTGAAGGGAATATCAACTTAAAAAAATGTAATTTTTAAAAAAAAAAAAAAAATCTAACTTTATCTTATATATTTTATAGATAAATATCTTCAATTTGAAACAAATTTTCTATCTATATATAGATATAAAAATTTTAATCTAATCTAACCTAATTTATATTTATTTTGCAAACACTATTATTGACAGAATAAAGTTTTTCTAACATTCTTGAGATAACAATAACTCCTTTGTGAAATGAAAAAAAATCTCCAATGTTTCAAAATTACATAAATATTCAAATTTAATTATAAAAAACAATTATGGGAATACTATTTTTTAAAAATAAAATGAAATTTTGTCATGTTCCTTATAAATTTTTTTTTAATTATTTTGTTATGATTTATAACACTTACAAGTTAACACAATCTAAATAATGTATGAGATATTAAACTATTTTCCATATAATAAAAAATTACAGGTTTCTAATAAAAACCTGATAAAAGTAACCTATTATTTTTAAGAATAATTAAATTAATTCTTAGAAACTACATAATATATTTTTCATTTTAAAATATATTATTTAGGATTTACAGTTAAAATATTTGATTCACTGAAGAGAGAATATTGATAGACAGAAATTCCGAATTTCAGATTATATGTCCAATAAATATAGTCAGCTAAAACCATTACTAAAACGATTTTAAACTTGATTTATTTTTCGAAAAGTAGGTTGAATTTAAGAACCTTCGAAAATAGAAAAAAAAGGAGAATAGAGAAATAAATAAAAAGTTTAAAAGTTGAATAGATAAAAATTTTGAGAGTTATTAGGAATTGAGATGAATTAGTGTGATTATATCGGACAAAATCATTTAGAATTGAGATCCTATTCCTTAGAACATATAGGTTTATCTTGATAAGTAAACATTAATATACAATGCCCTGGATTTCTTTTATGTTCATTTTTATAATTAATTCCAATATATTTTTATTGATGAAAATCTTAAAATTAAAATATTTTTTTATTTTTGTGTTGAAAAGTCTTGATTTTGATAAAAAAAAATATCTTCAAATTTATAATTATATATTTTTGCGATTTATTATGGTTTTATTGAGCAAAATAAATAAATAGAGATGCAGATGATTAAATAAATCAAAATTTGATAGAAATTTATTTAAAATTTATCAATTAAATTGAGATCTATAAAGTAATAATTTGTTTTAGACTTTAAAAGTTGAAAAAAAGTTGTTTTCTAATTTTCAAAAAAATGAAAAAAAAATGAAAAAAAAATTTTTAATTGTGAAAAATTTTTTTTTTATAAATCATTTGGCCTTACTTGCATGGTTTATTAAAACAATTTAAATCATTTTTATCAGAAAAAAATTGATTTTGAATTTTGGGGATATAATTATGTAATTCCCAAATATCTTGAAGAAAATTTTATTTTAAAATAAAAAAACAATTTCAAAGTAAAATTGTTAAAACTTTTATGGTTTAAACTACTTGTTATTAAGATAATACAAATATTTTTCAAGGTGTTCAATAAAACGTTTTTTTTTTTGGTTAAACATAATAATTATCTCGTAACAAGAAAAAACATCTTTATATAAATATTTCTAGTAACGAAGAATTGTTATTGTATAATAGTGATGAAAAAAGTAATAAACAGTGTAAAAACTTTTTATATTCGAAGAAATAAAATCAATTTAATAGTTTTCTTTTTTGAAAAAATGGAAAAAAAAAATTGATCTCACAAAAAAAATATTTCTTTTCTGGGTTTCTTCACAGTTCAGATTTTTTTGACACTTTTTAATAGAGCAGTGAAAAAAATACTGGACATGAAAAAAATTCCGGACAAGATTTTTAATTGTGAATATTAGTAAAATTATTGTGTAATTTCATTTATTTACAATCAAATTCCTTTTTTTAAGAATCAAACTTTTTCAATTATACCCCCCCCCACTTATTAGAATGATGATTGATGAAATCACACTTATTCAAAACACCATTCAACCAATCAAAAAACAAGAAGAAAAATTATCATTTTCCAAACTCTAGTAAACCTCAATAAAACTGGATTATTTTTCAAAAAAAGTTGATCAACATTAGGCTATCAAACAATTACTCAAGTATTCTAGAGACACCTTACTTTGATGAACTTTAGGTAGGTTTATTACTAATCTCATAAAAAAATTGGTTATTTATAATAAGGATTTCATTGAAATTAGACAAAAATTTTACTAATATTCACAATTAAAAATCTTGTCCGGGATTTTTTTCATGTCCGGGATTTTTTTCCCTACTATATACAAAAGTTAGAAAGTAAATAATATCACCAATAAAATATTTTAATATTTTTCCTTGTTTTCATGAAAAGCCGATTCACTAAACTTTTAAATAATAATATAAAAAAGCAAATGACTGTTGATAAAAAGTTTCTATTCTTTGTTTTATGAAGAAAGATTTTTAGATTTTATTTTGTTTTAATTGACTAATTTTTATATTAATTATGATAGTTTCAAACTTTTTTCTTTTCCTTCCTTCCTTCTTTCTTTTCTTTTTTTTTTTTTTTTTTTCGGTGATAAACAACATTTTAACTGAACAATTTTTAAACTTAATTGTTCTTTTTCTTGTTCTTGTTCTTTTTCTTGTTCTGGTTCTTATTGTTGTTATTCTTCTGCTTCTTTTTCTGGTTTTGTTTTTTATTCTGGTTCTGGTTCTTGCTATTTTTCTTGTTTTGATTCTTATTGTTGTTATTATTCTTTTTTTTGTTCTGGTTAGGTTTTTTTTTCTGGTTCTGGTTCTGGTTATTTTTCTTTTTTGTTTCTTTTTCTTGCACCTTTTTATTTTTCTTGTTTTTCTTCTTTTCCATTTCTTTTTCCATCATTTCATTTAATAATTCATGTTTTTTTGAATCCAATTCATCAGAATCTGGGAGTATTTGATCACCTTCTTTTAATTTATTTTTAAAATAATTTACTTGCTCTTCAATTATTTCATTAAAATCTTCATCATCATCATCATCATCATCCATACCATATTCTTCATCTGGTGGATTATTAAAAAAAAAGATGTGAATTGAAGCATCCCCATCACCTTCAGCACTGAATCTAATTGTTTGAACTATATAAACATGTATATATGTATAGTAAATCATAATTTTGTTATAAGTTTTCTTTGAAGATCACAGTTTTTTTTTTTTAATAACATTTCAAAAACAATAATAATATTTTGTGGTCTTTATTAGGAATCAATTTATAACATTCAGTATTGCCTAATTTGATTTTCGAGCAATGTTTAATAACAGAAGGTATCAAATATTGGAAACTTCCATTTCTCGATATATCTTGTTATACACGTCTTGTGTGGACTCTTTATATATCATCCAATTACCCTTGAAAAATATTTTTATTTTAAGACTATTAATTTTAAGTTCAATATGAAATAAAACAAAACATAGCAAATTAAAAAAGGCACTAAAGATTGATCATTACAATTTATTTTGCATTTTATGTTTAATTTTAAAGAGTAATTTTGAAATTGAATTTTTAATTTTTTCTCCAAATTTAATAAATATGTTTAGTTTCAATCATATTGTTTTCAGAAACAATAATAAACCTGATAATTCCCAATAGTTGATTAATCATAAAAACTTGATTAAAAAAGAATATAGATCATTTAATTTTTTCTTTTTTTTTTTAAAATTGAAAATTTTTAATATATAAAAGTTAATATTTCTGAAATTTTCAAAATAAAAAAAATCAATTGATTTTTATCCAAGGATCCATTTTCAACTTTTTTGATTCATTTTGTTCAATCTTTGGATGAAAAAAACAAAAAAATATCTAAAGATTAATTTTAAAAGTAATTTTTTTTTCAGTTATTCTTTTTTTTTCAAAGATACAAGACTTTTATCTCTGAATTTAAATCAAATCTTCTTAGTCGCTCCAAACAATAATTGTATTAATTTTCTTTGTAACAACAAACAAGTATTTTTGGTTAAAAATTGTATTTTAACAAGTTAGAAAAAAAGCGATATTTTATCCCTGTGAAAACTCTTTGCTACTTGAAATCGATTAAATTTAATTTCAAACCTAAAATGTTTTCGTTTACGATAATTCCAAAGTTTATCATTTCCAGTACGCCTTGTATAAATAATTTAGAATTAGTAAAACACTAAAGTGAGTGAATTGGCAGGTGGGAAATAAAAATCAAAAAGTTATCAAAATTTGAAATTAAGGTTTCTGTGATTTCTGTGATTTCTGTGATTTTCTTTTCCAAAAAGCAATTAAAATATTCTTTCTTCTTTTTGACTTTTAGAATGAAAATCTCCCAGATTATTTTGTTTTTTTTTTGTTTTGAAATTTATTTTGTCAACTTGTTAAAAGCTATGATGTAAAATTATTTTTTTATTTTTTTTTTTTGAACTCTTCTAACTTTTTTAAAAGATAAAGTTTTTGTAAATCTTGTATGATTTTCAAATTTAATTTCATGATTAAAGTTTATTTAGAAGGAATATTGTAGAATTTTCTCTTAAAAAATAATTAAATTTTCTCAGTCAATTTTTCTTGGATTTGAAAATGAAAAGAGTTTAAAAAAGGATTCTAGATATTTAGCATTTACATTTATTTGACTAACTGAAGTCTTTAAAATTCTTCTACTTTGAATTTCTCATTTTCATCTTTTTCTTTTTTTCACTCAATATATTTTGGAAATTAATCGAGATTTGGTATCTTGGGTTTTGATATTGTAACTCCAAAGATAGAATCTATTGAAAAGAAGATTTGTTTTTGAGATACAATTTAAAATTTCCTTTTGGAATAACAGTTTCTAAAATTGAATCTTAAAAAAAATTAAAATCAAGGTAGCTTAATTATATTTATCTTAAGGGATTAGCGTCTACCAATGAGAAATCTAAGATTAAAGTAAGTTGTTATTGGGTGTATTACATTAGTGCACCAGAGTTCAAATGTCTCAAAAAAATTGATTAGTAAAATAGTACTATTTTTTGATATCCATCAATTAAAAATGATCTTATATTAGTAAAAAACCAAAGAATTTCAGTAATAAAAATTGTGTAATTCTCATTTCAAAAATTGTTATTTACTTTTTTTTTTAGGGTTTGGATTTATTTTTTTTAATTTTTGAAATATCAGGGTTTTAAATGTTTATAATATTATAAAAGTGAATTATTAATAAGATTTAAGAATTAGTTAGTTCTTGAATTCAAAAGAATATATATATATATAATGTATTTCCAAAAAAGTGTTACATTTTTTTTAAAATTTCATAAAAAATCATTTTTGTTAGTGGAGGTATTCGTTAATCTACAATACAGAATTAAGTTAAATATTAATACCGGTTGTAGCAATTACGAAGATATTTAATTCAAAATATGTTGGTTGAAATATTTGCAAAAAATGAAAAAAAAAATAGCACTTTTTTTATTGAAAACAATGTACGACCAATTTCAATAAAAAACTGGAAATATGGAAAGGGTACAAATGATTTTTTAAACAATCAAATTCAGTTATAGGTTTTCAATTCTATTTGAAAATTTGTTGTGTATTAAAAAAGTTATGAAAATGATTTTTTCGATCAAAAAGAAAATAATAATCACCAATTTTCACCCCTTAAAAAATATCAGATAAAATCGAGATCTGAAAATTTAATATCTTTTATTTATGTAACACAATACTAATAAAAAAATTGAATTATTATCAAGAATCAATAAATGGTAGTTAATGATTTTGTATGTTTAAATCATTTTGTGACAATTGAATTTAATAAAGATATTTTAAAAAAAATTTACCCCACTTTTTTCGAAATAGGCTTATATATACTGCCAAGTGACAATTGAAGAGAAACCAAAATTTTAAGTTCTAAATGTCATTAAAGTACTAATTTTTTCAAATTTTTATGTTCAATTTCAATTTCAATTTTTAAATTTTTTTATATTTGCATTGAATAAAGCCTTTTATCGGTTTAAATGTGAAGAAAGTTTGAATAAGAATATTTTGAAGATCAATGAATTTTGAAGAAATATTTTGTGATTTTTAAATGTAAAAAACACCTTGAAAAATATGTTGGCTATAAAAGTGTTCTTTGAAATGAAATCTTAAAAGCAGAGTTATCAGATTTATAAAAACGGAAATTGAACCAGAAATGTTTTTGAATTTATTTGTTTCCTTCGCTACTTAAATAGTTTTGAAACAGCTTATTTTACACTACAGGCATTTGAAATTTAAATTGATGAAAATTTCTTTTCATCTGTTTTGTTTTATTTTGTTTTTCTTTTCAATTCTTCAGGCTTTCCTTTGATTTTCGAATTGACACTTTAACACCGAAAGACAACAGAGGGAGACAAACAATAAAAATTCCACATCCAAAGAAAATGAAATGATCAACCAATTTCAATTTTTTTCTTCAAAACCAAGAGGTAAAAAAAAAAAACAACAGAAGAGGGATTGAAAATTTTTTCCCATTTCAAATCAAAATAAACAGATTAGTCCTTTTAAAAAATGTCAGAAAGAAGTTTTTGAAAGAAACTTAAAGTACAGCCAACAAAATTCAAGAGACTTATTTTCATCCCACCACTAAAAGTTTTTTTAGTCGTACATTGATAAAAACGACTTTTATGGATTAATTTTTTTCAAAAACTTTTTTATTTCCTAAAATTCTTGCTTGTGGATCCTTTCAAAGATCTTTTTCAAATGTAAGATAAAAAGAAGTTTTGTTGACGAGATTAAGTAGTTGGAAAATTACGTAATTGATAAAAGATTATTTTGACAATTTTTTTTTTGGAACTTTCTTTCAAAATGAAATTTCAATGGTTGGGAAGTAGTAAAAAAGAAAAAAAAAAAGAAGAAGAAGAAGAAGAAGAAGAAGAAATTTACATGGACTAAATGGTATGTCAAGTCGGAAATTTTCAAGAAGTCCTTTTTTTAAAGAACAAAGCAAAATTTTTGAATTATTTTTGTGTGCATACAAATTGACTCTTTCACCTTTTTTAGCTTTGAGATCTAATGTTGCAGAAATTAAATTCATTTGTGTATTTAATTCTAAAGAATATTTTTCTGATTGTTTGATTTCTAAACCTCCGTTTCCGTACATTTGTTCTAGATTATTAAAAAATTGTAATAAAAAAAAATGAAAGTTATCTTGTTTTTAAGGAAAGACAAGGTTGTTAAAATTGATCAAAAGAAAAGTATAATTTAAAAGATCAAGTTTACTTGGTGAAAAATACTAGTAAAAGATTCCATAATCAAATATTAGAGAAGACAAAAATTCTTGAGGTTCCAAACAATAGTTTATATTTTTGTGAAGAGTCTAAAACAAACCAAGAAAATATTGAAAAGTAGGGTATGTTGTCACTATAAAGAAATCATTCTATTTATGGGGGTTTCCAATGGGCCTGAAAAATCTCTCCTAAATGTTTGGGTCTATGTAATTAAAACTTTTTTTGAACTGATAAATTTTCATAAATGTCTGAAATTGTTTGTTCGTTTTCCTTTTTTTACCAGCAACAGAACAATAACCAACCAATTTTCAAATTTTATTTGTATTTATAGGTTAACTTTCATTTCTTAAAAGGTCTTTAAAACCATATCAAAAATTGTAAAGTGAATTAAATAAGTTGAAAGATTTTTATGAATTTCTAGGCATTCACTTTACCTCAAAATCATGATTGTTTTAGTTTTTTTTCAGGAATGATTTGGAAAGTCAAACGAAACCCATTGAAACAAAATCATTCCAATCTTTAAATATTCAATTAAAGAAGTAGTAAAAACGTTTAAACTATTGTTTTATTGTTAGTTTTTGATTGTTTGTTCACACAATTATTTGTATTAAAGTTAAATTCTCATTGGTGTTGTTGGCTTTTTGGTTTCAGTTCTAAGATTTTTTTATGAATTAGATTTTTAAATAAAAGGAAATAATAATCTATTCGTTAAATATTTATGTAAAATATTGCATTTTTCACGTTACATTTCTATATTTTGATTCATACCCATTTTTTAATAAGGAACAAATAACAAGGTTGAAAAAATGAACTTAAACTGACTAAAGAACTTGATAGGGTGTTTAGTCAATCTTTTTGCATAAAATAAATTAAAGGACTGAAATTTGACAATATATTTTTTTGAACAACTTTTTATGATTAAACATTAAAAAATCAGGATTTTTGAGGCACAAGTCAATTTGAGTGGATTTTATCCATACCCACTGGGTGGACTGGAACTAAAAAGGGATATAATGGAATTTCACATTATGTGGTTTTCAAAATTCAAATAACAAAAAAAAAAATTGAAAAGATCTCATTGACAAAAATTCAATTAAAAAAAAAAAGTTGAAAAGTATTCAAACTCAAAATCAAATAAAAAAGAAAGATTAAAAGAATTCTGATTGCCAAAAAATCCAAAATTTCAAAAAAAACACTTGCTTCTTTTTATATATTTTATGAAATGTTTAAATTTCTTCAATATAAAAGAAATTGCTTTCTACAAGTATACAATCAATTTAATCCTTAATTTTACTCTAATTTCTGTTTCTTTTGTACCCTCAAAATTTGCCAGAGTAAGGATTTTGTAACCTTCTATAGATATCAATAAATCATTTGAAAAATGGAAAAAATATGAAAAAAAAAATTTTTGTGATCTCAAAAAGTGCCAAGAGTGAAACTTCCAAAACTAAGATGGTTCTTTTCAAAATTCTAATTCACAGCATTCAAATTGGAATGGGGGTTTCTTACTTCGTCTCTTTTTTCAAAAAATATAGTTTTTTTATTATTATTTATTTTTGGAGATCGGTTGTACACCCTAGGTTTGTTTTTTATTGATATTTGGCACTCATAAAAATTTCAAATTATTTTTTTCGATTTCAAAATTTTTTTTTTCATCATGAAGACCATTTTCTTAATTTAAAAAAATAAAATAAAACAAGAAATAATAGTTTGTTATTTCATTATTTCTTTTCCTGAGTCCCTTTTTGAGTATCATAATTTGTTACTATCACATCTATTTTTATCAAAATTCTAGTATTCGCCAAGGCTTCTACTTAGGGGTTATAATAATATAAATAATTTGTTCTTCGCTTTAGTACATAATCTAAAATTTTTCTAATATTTCTTGAAATTATTTTTTATTAAAAGATTTTTCTTTTTATTATATAATCTGTTTTTTGAGTTGAAAAATTCAAATTATTACTTTAAAATAATTTTTAATTAAGATTTTTACATAAGATCAATATTTTGTAAAAAATAAGTATCAAAAAAATATATTAAAGAAAAGAAATCACATCATATTTTATCTAGAAAATGAATTTTGTAAAAATAGATTTGTTTTACATAAAATGTGCATAACATAAATTACATAAAGTAAATTCAGAAAAAAAAACATATAATCTAAAAAAAGTGGATTAATATCTTTTGGTTTTTATCTAAGAGTTCCGTTTTCTCTTCCTACTTGATATATTAAATCAAAATAAGTTACTTTATTTCATTTTTATTTTATTTGGTAATATGAAATTACAAAAAATATCTATTGTAAATGAAAAACCAATTCTGAATAAATATTCATTCTATAATTTGAAAAAAAATCATAAAATGTTATTGTTAAAATATTATATACTGGATTATTAAATAGAAGTTTCAAATTAAGGTTGTATTGTCTTTTTTTTCTGTAATTTAGATAAATTAAATAAACAAAGAAACTAATATCAAACAATTTATCAATATTTTATTGGTTTATTAAAGTTTCATTGATAAAAAAAAAATAAATCAAAAGTTACACAATCAAATGTGTAAATTTTTCTCACATAAATTGACAAAAAATTGATGAAAAATATTTAAAAACACTTAAAATTTAAGAAAAATTTTAAAAATTTTTTACAAATCCAATTCCTAATTTAAAATTTACTTCGAATAACCTGGTATTTACTTCAACTTTGATTTGGCTGTTTGTCTAATATTGAAAAATAAACTAGATGTTGTGCTTTTACATGGAATGGAAAAAAGTTTTAAGCTATGAATAAATGTGTTTTTGAGCATTTAGTATAGAATCTTCATTCGAATAAGTTACTTTCTTATATTTTCAGTAATCTTAACTAAATTACTCGTATAAATAAAAAAATTTTGGAATAAATTTATTGATGAAATCAACTTTGAATTTATGAAGAAAAAATGATTTTTCAAAATAAATAATTTAATCAAGCTGAAAAAATAAAAATTATTTTGATTGGTAGAGGTTTTGATGATAAAACATATTATCATGGTATTAACGATTGATTAACAATAATATTAAAACCTTGATTAGTCCTACTTAATCACAAAAAAAAAATCATAAAATCAAGATATCCACATTATAGCAAAAAATGAAAAAATGAAAAATTATTTTTTTGAAATCATCTTAAAAAAAATCTCTTTACTTTTACAAATCCTTGATACTTTGACAACACTTTCCCTTTAATAATGAAAAAAGTGTTTGTGGAAGTTGTGAATTATCTTCAAGTGTTTGAGAGTTTTGAAAGACAGAAAACTTTTATAAACCTAATGAGTTTGGTTTGTTGTGGAAACAAATTGTTTTCGTTTCTTTTCATTTTTTTTTTAACAATATTTATAATCTCAAACAAATTCCATGATCATACTAATAAAAACTCATTTCAACAATACACTTGAATATAAAATTGATTTATTTTTTTTTCAAAAAGTGGGTTATTACCTTTAATAATTAAATAGCCAAAAAGAATGAAAAGGAATTTTCGTTCTTATTGGTGATGGATTAAACAAAAATAGTATAAGCTCTAATTGTTTTTTCTGTATAATGCCAAGATATGGGAATAAGCAAAAGAAAAAGCCAACAAAGGTACAAAAAATCTTAATAATTGTGATAATGGGGGCTAAGTTGTTGCTAAAGCTTTTGAAAAGTTATTTAACTCCTTTTAGCTTTCATAGAATATTGAAAATGTTTTAACCCAAGAAAACATTCTTACAAGAACAGGTGGTGGGTTGGTTGAGTTAAAAGCCTTTTATTCAACATAATTTATAACACCGGCTTTAACTAAGAAAATATTTCTTTCTTATTAGTTATTATTGTTGTTGATCTAAACGTATCGATAGCTTTGCCAACATAATCAAACGAAAATAGTATAAAATTCTTTGATCTTATCCTTGATTGAATATTATATCTTTTTTGTTGTATTTTCAAAGAATAAGCTTTTTTTCAAATAATCTTTTTTTTGATCAAAAAAATATTATCTATTTTTTGGTAAAAATTTTGCTGGATTAACCCAAAAAAAACAGGTGCTATTAAATCGCTATTACTTTATAGATGCAATATTTTGATATTTATCTTGATTTTTTAATACGGTCTTTCCAAGGCTACCGTGAATTTTTATATGAATCAAATTTTGATGCTGATATAGATTTTACAAAAGTTAGATTTGAGGATAAGAAAGCTCATATTGAAAAATCTATATCAGCATCAAAATTTGATTCATATAAAAATTCACGGTAGCCTTGGAACAGCTGTATAACACCCACAAAACAAAAAATAAATAATAACCAATACTAATAAATCAAAAGTGTGTTAAAAATTTTTGAGATAGCAAAACAACAAGTAAATTGATAAAATTATTTAAATTATTTTAGGGGTATTGATAGATCATATGGTTATATATGATTGTTAACTTTTATTTGATTTCTTCTATTTTGAACAACTCATCCTTAACTTAATATCAATTTTATGAGAAAATGATTTCGGTCCAACCAAAATAAGTTGCCTAATTCAAAAAATAAATTACAACAAAAAATAGATGAAATTATGATTTTCCTATTTTTCTAAAATCAAAATTATTTCCAATTTGACTGAAATTGTATTATTGTGATTGTTTGGTTTATTTTAACTCCTCAAAAATTTTTAATTTTAGTTTATATAAATATATACATACAAACACAGGTGCACACGCATATATATATATACAACGGTTCCAACCCTACCTTGAAATCTATGATAAACAGAAAATTCATTTTCTGTGTCATACTTTTCTTTTTATGACAGGATTTTATAGTTATGTGATAACTTATTACAAACCGTGAAATTTTATAATAGAACATAAATTTCTCAAAGAGAAAATATTAAAATTTGAATTTTTGAATATAAACCTTTCTAAATAATCAATAATTTAGAAAAATTTTCAGGTTTTTGGTGGATCCTTAATTTCTGAATACCTTAAAATCAAAAGGCAAGACCATTTTTAAGAAATCATCAAATTCGATCTTCGATCTTTCGAAGCTTTGTTTTAAATTTTTGGATTTGTTTCAAAAACAACAAGATTTTTTTCTCAGTCATTCAAATACAGAAATTTTACTAAAAAACCTATACCAAACTATAAAATGTATATAATAGCGTGTATCCGGTGATTGTTTTTTGTATTTGACTGAGACAAAAAGTTAATTTATATGTCTGTCAAATTTCACGGTAAGTTTGGAATGGCTATAAATATATATGTATATATATATAAGATCAAAAAATATTTGGGTTATTGTGAAAAAAAAAACAATTAAATCAAGTAAAAAGAGCTGTGATTTTATATAAAAAAGAAAAATTAAAAATTCAAAAGATATTATAAAATAAATTTCATTTTTTTTTTTGATTTTTTCCTTGATAGTTTACTATTCATTGGGAAGAAGAGTTACAAAGGAAAAAGATTTGATTTTTATTAACCAATAATTAGATATTGAAATATGAAATCGTGTAACATGCTTAAAAAAAATGTAAAGATAAAAAATAACAGGAATTGTAAGGAAACCACATTAAAAGGAGAAAAAAGGATATTATAACAAATAAATAAAGATCGCCAAGTGAACATTTATAATTAAATATCAAATTTAATTAAAGAAAATTTTGGAGGTATAATGACAATAATTATGGGATTTTTTTAATTAAAGATAGAATTATGTTTTTTTTTTGATTTTTCACAAATTGCTACTTATAAACCTCTTTTAAATTTTTTTATTTTTTTTTCTTTTTTCTTTTGCTTTTCAATTTTTTGACTTTTGCTTTTTCAACCGAAATCTATAATCAGAGTTTCCAAAATGATTCCATTTTTAGAATTTTTAGAATCTCAAAAATTAAAATTTTGAATCATAATATTAAAATGATTCCAATGGAATCAATTTTTACCAAACATTTTTCACTTGTTAAAGTACATTTGAAGTGTAATTTTTCAAAAAAATTAAAAATTATTTTATTCTGATCTTTGGAATCAAAAAAAGACTTTTTATTTGACAACCAAAATAATATTAAAAAAAAAAAAAAAGAATCTTTTGATTCCTTTTCAAAGAAAAATAATTTTCTTATAAGGAATAAACTTAAAAACTTCGGATTGGCCTAAAAAATGAAAACTAAAATCCCAAGTATAAAAATCTCAAATAATTATTTTTTTTGAAAAATATAAAATTCTTTTTGAAAATAAAAAAAAATTTATTAATTATTAAATTTTGAGAATGATAGGATTCTATGAAAAGCCAAATTAGAATAAGAAATAAGTTGAGACTTATCATTCGGAAAAAAAAGAATAATTTGATTCCATGGAATCAAAAAAAGAATTATTTTGTTTTTTTTTCAAAAAAGAATCCAAATGTGAACCCTGTCTATAATTTTAATTTCGGTATTTGCTTCCCATGAATAATCTTTATTGTCTATGATTTTAATTGTAATTTCCTTTCACAAATAAAAATATAAGAAAATCTTTGAGTGTAATTGAAACTTCTTCAATATTAATAAAAAATAAATCAAAATTTTTATTCTTCATTTTTTCCAAATCTTATTTAAAATTGTACACTCATTAATTGCCCAAATGGGCGAGTATATTTTAAATGTGAATTAAAAAAAAAATGAAAAATGGGTTATTTCTCTTTCCAAAATTATTAAGGATTACAAAAAAATCAAAAATGCAAATATTTATTGAGAAAATAAGAAAAATTAGTAATTAAGTTCAAAAGAAAAAGAAATAAGAAAAGAAGTTAATAAAAATAATAAAAAAATTTTCTAAAAAAATGTAAAATAGAACAAATAAAAAATCGAATAGGAAAAAAGAAAAGAAAAAATGAAAGAAAGAAAGAAAGAAAGAAAGGGGAAATAAAAAACTTATAATAGGGAATAAGAAACGCACTGAAAAGAATCGTAAAAAAGACAACTTTAAGAAATAAATATTAATTTATTTTTTTTTCTTAAAATTAGTTTTGTTATACAACTCTCTTAATAAATTTTTAGGATCTGATCTTTGTTTAATTTTTCTATATAAAGGTTTATTAAACGTTTGCCAAAAGGAATCTTTATCGTAAAAGTTATGGGTAATTAAAGTTTTCATTCCTTTTAATTCCAAAACTTTTTTTTCGAGTTCATGATAATAGTTTAATTTTTTGCCTTTTTGTTCAAAGCCATAAATGGCGATATCAATAAACAAAGAGCTCTTTAAGTTTTTCATTAAATCTGGGTTGAGCCAAGGGTAGTGTTTGTAATTCTGCAATTGGTATTGTGGCATCTCATAAGGCACGATCCAAAGAGGGAAATATTCGCCAAATGTCTCCAGATACCAGTCAAAAAAGGTTTTGACATTCTCTATGGGGATGAACACGTCGACGATCACATCTGGCTTGCCGCCCTTTTTCACTAAGAAGGGCAATCTGCCTGCCATTTTCAAAATATTTGATGAGCCCAAAAAGGCCCTTCCAAGCAATTTCCTGAGAACCATATTTTCTAAGCCGGGCATATTTCTCAGGGACCAATGGCAATCCGAGTCGTATCTAAAAAAGTAATCGTATGTTGTCATGTAGTCGCATTTCTTATTTTTGGCTGTTTTATAATAAGGGGTGACCCAAAACTCGCTCAATTTTGTGTTCGCGGGCAACTTGTCAACGAAATTCGCGCTGTTTAAAACAAACTGATCCTTCTGATGGATTAAGCCGTCCATCATTTCGGTCCAATTGAGCGAGGTGTCTTTTAATTTTTCTTCTTGCTTTTTTTGATCAATTTCTTCGTTGCTGTAGAGATTTCGGTTGTCATAGAATTTTTGAATCGTTTCGAGGTAGCCGTCAATTGTCTTTGATGTAAGGTAATCGATTTTGACATAGGGCTTGACCTTGACTAATTGAAATTTCAAAAGCGTAATAATTGCAATCGTGCCAAAGGAGCCATGCACGCTGTTGAACAGCTCTGGTTCCGTTGTTGGAGAGCACCTGATCAGTTCGCCCTTGCCAGTGATGATTTCGTATTCCAGGCAGCTGTCATGAAACCCGCCATATTTGAAAGACATGGACTCAACAGAGCACCCCGCGACAGCGCCGCCAATCGTGATTCCCTTTAATTCGGAAACACACCTTGGTGCGAGGCCCAAGGGGATCGTGTGTCGAACCAATTCGTCAAATGTAACCCCAGACTCGGCAACGCATGTCATGGAGTCAACATCGATTTCAAGAATTGTTGTCAATTTTCGAACATCTATGTGCGAGTCATTGTGTCGAGGGTTGTCTGGCTGTGGCGCCATGTGAGAGACAGAGCTTTTACGAAGAATGAAATGCTCTCCTTCTTTGCAGTTCTTCGAAAATTCCTTGACATTTTCACAAATTGCTTTGACTTTGTAATTATGCAGATCATAGTTTTTTTTTGTTGACTCCTTTTTTTCCTTCTCTTGGTTAGGCTGGTATGTGATTTTGTCAATTTCTTTTATGTCGATCGGTTCTGGCTTGGGTTCACTCAGGTATTTGAAATACAAGATTACGATCGTTAACACCAGGTTTAGCAAAATAAAGATCCTCTGAACACTGCTCACGTCAGTCCGAAGTAAGACTGAAAGCAACAAGATCCAGACAGAAGATAACGCAAAAGAGACTTTGGGTGGAATTTTCATTTGCTTTGAAAACGGTTGTTGAAAGTTTCTGAAAAAAATGATCCTTTTTTATATCTTCTTTTTGAAATGATGAAAAAGCAAATTTATTCTCTAAATAATTTTTCGAAAAGATCGAGACTTACCGAACAGTCAGTCAAAGGAAAAATTGTTAAACACTGGGTTGAGGTTCTCAAATTGTTTTCAAGTCTCTCAAATTTGAAACTTATTTCTTGTTATTTGGTTTGTATATTATTTTAATTAACAGTCCCAATGTCTCGAATTTAGTTCAAGTAGTGTATCTAATTCCAAGATCAAAGTGTAGACATTGTTTCTTTTGCCAAAACTTGGAATATTCTTGCTATTCCTCTTTTTTCAAGAATAAAAACTAATCGTATTTAATATTCAACTTTAAAAAATTACTTGGACATAAACTTTAGTTTCTGATTTTTAAAATCGAATAGTACCATTACTGTTTTTGAATTTGACCTCCCTTCTGAAAATTTCATTCAGAGAAAAATTATTAGTTGTCTGTAAAAATAAAAAAAACAAATCTAGTTGGGTGACAACAGCACATAAACAAGAAATAGGCCTCTATAAATATATTTTAAAATAGAATTATGGAGATTTTGAAAGATGAAAATTTAATTATTTTTCTAATAAAATGAGAAAAAGAACTTGTTTTTTTTTTTTTTCAAAAAAAAGCATTTTATGGTAATATTTTGTGAATATGATGAAATTGTTTGTTATAAAAGTATTTTATATTTTCGAACCATTTACATTAATTCCAAGATAAACTCTCAAAATTCAAACACAATCTGAAAACATGTTTGTCTATGTGTGTTCCTATCTCCCAACACCCAAACCATGAAAAAAAAAAAAAAAAAAAACATGAGTCAGATTTTTCTAATGGGTTAAAGGTTGTTTACAACACTACAGCGGTTAGTTGAGTTCTGATAAAATGTTATTATTTTCTACAGATAATTTTTACTTTTTTTATTTTACCGTTTTTTTGAAATTATTGTGACTCATCACAAAAACTTTCAATAAAATAAAAAAAAATATTTTGTTCCCAAATGTATAATCTACGTTTTGTGTTTTTACAGAATAAATTTATAGAGATATTTATGTATATTTGTATCACCAATTTCAGGGATTTAGAGTCCCCATTATCAAAAATGATTCACAAAATCAAGAATATTGTTTCAAATTATCTTAAAAACCTGAAGAATTTTGAAGGTTACAATTTTTTAGATAATGATTCTTGAATTCTAAGGGAGTCAGTACATTTTACTAATTTTGAGTAACTCAGTTTTTGAGAAATTGAATAAGGAGTAACAGCCCTTCTACAAAAGAACTCAAACTTTAAATCAAATAAAGTAGTGTTAATTCCCAACGATACAATGATCAAAATAATGCATGCACAACGACTATAATCCGTGTTTCAAAATATTATCTGTGCTTTTTTTTATTCTTGTACCAAGGCAACATCCAATCTACAGTGGTGTAACTAACCCGTGTTTTTTATTTTAACCCATTACTAAAATTTAACTCATGCAAAAAATATTGGAAGGCTCTAGAAATAAAAGAAACAAATCAATGGGATGACAACGGTATATAAACAAGAAATTGGGTTCTTTAAATAAATTTTAAAAAAGAATTATGAAGATACTGTAAGATTAAAATGTAATTTTTTGACAAAAAAATGAACAAAATTTCATTTTTTGAATTTTTATAAAATAATCATTTAATCTCACAAATTTTGTAAATATGATGAAATTTTTGAAACAAAAGCGCATAGTATAATTGAGCCATTTCGGTTAATCAAAGATCTAACCTCTAAATTCAATTTGGATCTGAACCAAGAATCTATAAGTGATTTCTGGTCTTCCCATACCCAATATGAAAAAAAAACACGAGTTAAATTTTAGAAATGGGTTAAAGGTTGTCTGAACGGGTTATTTACACCACTGTACCAACAAATAGTATACCTAAGTTCAAATCAATTTTGAAAGTAAAGATCTGGTTATTTTCAGTAAAATTTAAATTATTCATTCAAATAGTTGAAAATTTTCGATAATATTCTCAATTTTTTTGAAATTTTTTAGTTTTTTTTTTAATATAAAAATTTTCTAAAAAATTTGCTCTATTTTTTGAGATAAATTTTGTAATTTGATCCTTCATTTTTAGAATTTCTTATTAAATAATAGAACTTTAAGAAACCAATACCATATTTTTTAAGGGTTTATTATTGGTTTCTTTGTTTGGTTAATGAATTGATCAACTATAACAAAAAAACATGCTTTTTATTTTGTAACATGTATTAAATTTTTTTGCACGCTTTATTTTGACTACAGCAGAATTGAAAAAAATACCTGAGATGAAAATAAATTCGAGACAAAATTTTTAATTATGAATATATGAACGATTGTGGTGAAATTTGTTGTGTAATTGCAAATATTTAATCTAAAATCCTTTTGATAACTAACTAAATTTTTTATCAACCCAGTTAAAAACCTACTTAAAGTTTATTAAAGTAAGGATTCTATAGAATACCCATTTAATTATTTAATAGCTTTAGTAGATCTACCTTTTTTGAAAACCAATTGGGTTTTATCGAGGTTAAGTTTGAATTTTAACCATTAGAATTTTTATTTTTGTTTTTTAATTAATTGAATATTATTTTGAACAAGTATAATTTTAATAATTATCCTTCTAATAAGTGATGGGTTATAATTTTCATGATTGGATTCTTAAATAATACATATTCCTAAAAAATCCCACAATGTTTTTCCTAACATCAAATATTAAAAATCATGTCCAGTGGTTATTTTTATACACCATATTATTTTCAAAACTATAAAATATATATGTAATCCAAATAAAAATCCACGTTCAAAAACTCTTAAAAAAATTGACCCATAGCAATATTAAAAAAAAATTATTTATTTCTTGATCTTATCTTTAACATTTAGATACTTTAACCCCCCCCCCCCCAATTCTAATTTAATTTTTAATTCTAAATCGAGAAAATTTTTATTTTTTAAATTTGTGTTTAATATTGTACTTTTTATTTCATAAGAATTTCTCAAATAAATTTTAATTCCAATTTTCATTTAATTCATCATATTCTAGTTTTGATTAAGAATAAAAATTTTTTTAAAATTGCCCGATCCTCTCAATAGGTGAACACAATTTATTTTTTCAGCTAATAGTAAAAACCAAAATAATTCTGAATTATCATTGTTAATTTTTTAACTGTAACGATTTTTTCGTATGAGTTGGATTTTTTGTTAGTGGTTTTTTGAATATAATAATTCAATCATTATACTTTGATCTATTAAAAAAAATATTCTTTTTTTATTTTTTCTTCTTTTAATAGTAAATAGCTAAAAAAAGTATTAGAAAAAAAAATTAGTTAAAAAATGTTTTATTAAACCTAATAACTAGAAATATTATAAAAATACAAGACAATTTATTGTTCATTCTCTTCCAAATTAAGAAGAGAATGGATGAATAAATTCTATAATATACTTTGGTTGTATTTTTTTTTCACACTTGATATTCTCAAGTTTGTTTAAAATGATACATTTTCATGCTTGGTTCTAAAAAAAGAAAAGATTTATATAAAATAAACCCCTTCTCATATCTAGTTTATTGGTTTATCTCTTGGTTCATTCTGGTCACCCATCTGAACACACATCCCAATCATGACAATAATTTCATAAAACAAATAATCTAATAAAAAAAAGTAGGATTTTTAATTTTTTCTTCAAATTTTACAATTTTTAAAAATCACAGAAACCACAGAAACCAATTTTTAATAATCAGGAATTCCAAACCTTTAACCAGACACGATAATGGTTTCACACTTGATAATTCAATTTCCATTTTCAATTTGAATCTAAATCCTGATAAATAATTTACTAAAAAAAAGTATGTTGATTGTCTAAAATTACATAAATCTTTAGTATTGTAAAAAAAAAAAAAAATTTAATTAACCCAAAATAAATAAAATTTAATAAGAATAACATTCTGAAAATATATTATTAAAACAAACAACATGAAAAAATAAAATAAAAAAAAAATAAATAAAAAAGAACAAAACTTAATAAAAACAAATAAGAGAAGTATCTGTTTAATCTAATCTAATAAATTTAACTCCTTCTTCCTATTTTCTAAAGTATTTTGTAATTTTTCAGATGATTGCTTACTTTTTTGTATTAATGACAAAAAGTTCTTTAATTTTTTTTCTTTAGATACTAAGGTGTTGATAATTTTATTAACAACTTTACCAAAATTAACAAACTGAGTAAAAATATTTAATAACTCAATTTGTTGCGTAATTAAACAATAGCATAATTGATTTTCGGCGTAACTTCTATTTTGATTATCTTTTACATCCTGGCCTTTAATATTATCATTTTCAATTTTTTCTTCAATTTGATTATTTTTTTGAGAAGATGATTTTGATGTTGCTGGCAAGTTTGACAAAGATATTATTGTTTCAAACGTGTCTTTTTCCTTTTCAAAATAATTTATTCTTAATTTATCAAGTGAAGAGGTCTGCTTTTTAATATCTTTTTTAAATTTCAGATATTTATCATTCTCATGAGTTCTTAAATCAGTTAAAATTTGATTAGCCTTAATAAAGCCAGGGTCCTGTAATTTTTTAAAAGCCTTTATAAAAATGGCTTGCTCAAAAAGATCCATACTTAGGGGCTTTTTAGTCAGTAAATTTTTTTTTTTTTTATTCTTGATCAAAAGTTTGGTTGTTTTTAAACAAAATTTGAAATCATCACGTAATAGATTAAATAAGTCAATACTAAAATTGAAACTTTGGATCATTTCTGCTTCCATTTTAAAATGCTTTTTTTTTTTAATTTTTAACCATTTCCTCATTCCGTTATTAGTTGTATTTTTTTGTAAATTGATTTTTTCTTCAAATGTTAAAAAATTTTTTTCAACCCAATTATCATTTTCATTACCACTGTTATTGTAATTTTCATTTTTATTTTCGGAATTTTCACCCTTCTCCTTTTCTTTATTTTTATCTTTACTTCTTCTTCTTCGTCTTTTTTTTTTTTTGCTGCTCTCTAAACTTTTCAAATCTATTTTAATATTGTAATTATCATGGGTGTTTCTTCTACTTCTTCTTCTTTTGTTACTTATTAATTTAAATCCATCATCATCATCATTATTATTATCATCATCATCACCACCGCCATCATCTGAATCATCGTTGTCATTGTCGTCGGAACCATCATCATCATCGTCATCATAATCGTAATAATTAGTTCTCTTTTTCTTTTTCTTTTCCTTTTTCCTTAATTTCTTATAATTTAATTGACTAAACTCATTATTCTTTGAATAGGTAAAACTCGAGTGTCTTTTTTTAGGGATATTTTTTTTGTGTGTGCTATTGTTAATGCTTAAACTGGTATTACTAATAAAACTATCAAAATTCGCATTATCATTAATGTTGAAATTCTCGACATTTGTCATTAAAATTTGATTATAATTAGTAAATTGTAAATTTTTTAAATCTTTTAAATTTGAAATAATTATAGACTTTTCGTTTGAAATTAATAATAAACGTAAAGTAAATAATTTTGATAAAGTGTGATTTTCATTTGGGGTTGGAATTAGATAATTGAATAATCTTATTTGAATCTTATTGTTTTTTTTTATTGTTTTTGAAGAAATTTCTAATAATATTTTTGATGTTTGTTGAAAAATCAATTTATTCTTATCTTCATTTTCAGAATTATTGCTTTTATTATTCTTATTTTCATTATTACCTTCCCCCTCTTCCTTCTTTTGACTCTTTTGATTTTGATTTTGATTTTGATTTTTATTTTGATTTTTATTTTGATTTTGATTCCGATTCCTATTCCGATTATTATTCCGATTCCGATTACTATTCTTACTACCAATACTATCGAAAGCAATATTATCGAATAATAATTTTTGTTTATTTTCTTGCAAAAGTAAATCCCATTGAATAATCTGATTATCCATTTCAAATTTTGTTGAATTAAAATTAGCACCATTTAAGGCGTAATTTAAAATGGGTATCAATTGAGAATAATTTTTATTCAGGGATAAAAATAATAATTGATCAATTAAATTTTCATTGATCTGAGAATTTAATTTATTTGATAATCGTGTTCCTTTTAAGAAGACATTTAAAATTAAGCATAGCTCATCAAAAAATAGGTTTGAAAAGCTAATAATCATTTGTAAATAAAATGAAATAATAAATGAATTATATTTATATTTAAAAGTCTTTTGGATTGATTTTCTAATTTCTTCAATAAAATCTTCATTTGATTTGAAATCATTATTTAAATATTTATCTATCACATTGGAAATAAATTCAAATTCAAATTTTAAACTTAATTCTTTAATATTTTTAAAAATTTTTGTTAAATTAAGTGATTTAAAAATATATTCAATCGAATTTGAATTATTAGTATTCTTATTCCTATTAATTTTGTCTTCCGTATTTTTATGTTTTTCTTGATGAATTAAAAAGGGCAATAATGTAATTAAATCAATAATGATTAATTTTTCAGGATCCGTTTGAATAATTCCAGGATTATTAATAAAGGTTAATTGAGATAATACTATTAGAATTTCCCTTTGGCAATTATTATAATTAATTCCTTTTATTATTAAATTTTGGATTCCAACAAATTCATTTTCCAAATTTTTAGGAATTGAATTAATTAATTTATTAAATGGGGCTTCAGTTGATTCGGTTGCTTTTAAGGATTCAATGCTATTGTTTGGTTCATTTGATTTTAAGGATTTAACATTATTGTTTGTTTCGCCCCCTTTCGAAAGTTCATTTAATCCTAATTCGTTAATATTAATATCAATATTTGCATTTGATTTTTCATTTTTATTGGTATTAGTTACAGAATTATAATTATAATTATAATTATAATTGGTATTAGATTTTGAATAATTTAATTCTTTATTTAACAAGATTATTAAAATTTTTAAAATTTGTTTAAACACAAATTTATTTGGAATTTTTAATAAAGAAATTATTGACCAAAATAATGAAGGAAAATCTGTTAAAGAAGTAATTTTATTGGATAAATAATTTAAAGTTAAGATTATTTCAATACAAAACCAATGAATATCTTTGAATGACTGTAAAATTTTTGCTAAGGAATTCAAGAGGCAATCAATTATTGGATTGATTAACGTGTTATCATAATTATAATTTAATGTCCTAAAAATTTGATAAGATCTGGCACTTAGGTTTAAGATGTTCTTTGATAAATTTGGATCGTAAGTTATGCTAGTACCAAATTCTAAGGAATAAAGGGACCAATTTTTTTTTAATTGTGGATTTATCCCTGAGAATATTTTGATAATTTTTGTAATTACATTTTTTAAAATATTTTCTGATTTTAATTTTAATTTGTCGGTGCATTCCCTATGCTCATTAACCCAAATTGAATTAAAACTGTTATTTCGAAAGGTTTTTATAAATTTCTTTGCAATACCTTTTATTTCTCTATCAGAACTTTTGTTAATTTTTTCTTTATTATTGATTATTAAAATTAATATCAAATTTTCAATTAATAATTTACAATGATAAAAAACAATTGGTGAAGGGTGATCAAAAGATAGAAAACAAGAATGAAGCAAATAAACCAAATTGTCTACCAAATACTCCTTAGGAATTTCATGAATGATTTCGGATAAAAAAATTAAACTGAGATGAAAGGCTCCTAAATAATTTTTTTTTTTTTTATTGTACTCTTGGGCACTCATTAATTTATTGCTTATTGGATAATTATTTGCATTATCCTTTAAAAATTCATGAATTGAATTGAATGATATCGAATTGATTATATTATTATACCTTTTAACAGTTATATTATTATTATTTTCATTCATTTTATTATTTTTAACATTTTCCAAATTATTTTCGTTATTAGTATTATTGTTTTGCCTATTATTATTATTAGTAGTAGTATTATTATTAGTATTATTGTAATTAATATTCGTACTAATATTTCTGTTATTTTGGTGATTGTTTTCATTATTAAATTCATTATTGTTATTGTGCTCATTTTTTTCATTATTATCATTTGTTGTGTTGTCATTATATTTACTAAATAAATTTTTAATTGAATTTCTTTTATTTTTACTACTACTACTATTACTATTATTATTCTCATAATTAGAATCTAAACTTTTCTTCTCACTTATTTCTTCTGAGTTATCATATTCGTTCATTATATTTAATAATTCATTTGGCAATTTTTTTAAAGTCTTGCTTTTTCGGATATTTTTAAGTCTTCTAATTGATCTTTTTTTATTAATGTTTTTTTTTTTAGACAAATTAACATAATTTCTTAAAGATTGCGATATTTGGGAATTTTTGTCTTTTTTAACAATTTGAAACCAATCGACAGTTATTAAGGAAATGTCTATTGAAATGTTTCTATTTTCCCAAGCCTTTAAAAAGGAATCTGTATAATTGTATTTATTATTGATTTGAATCAATAAATTATTATTCTTTTTAGTTAATTGTAATTGAGCTATTAATATTTTTTCAAAATTTTTGCAATTATGTTTTAAATAATTAATAATTTTTTTGCTTGTATAAATAATTTCCTTTTGAGGAAATTCGCTTGTAATTTCGATTAAAAAATGGGTTATTATAATTAAACAATCTATTTGTTTGGTGAAGGATTTCCATATTTTTAATAAAACATTTGAATCATTTAATGTTCTATGAAGAGTTATTAAAAATAATTCTTCAATTAATTTAATAAAATCTTTAGGATTATTATAATTATTACAATTGTCATTGTTATTATTATTATTATTGTTGTTGTTGTTGTTGTTGTTGTTGTTGTTGTTGTTGTTGTTGTTGTTGTTGTTGTTGTTGTTGTTGTTGTTGTTGTTGTTGTTGTTGTTGTTGTTGTTGATGTTGTTGTTATTATAATTATGATTATCATTATTTTGACTTATTAATTTTCTGTTATATTTGATTAAACTATTGAGAAATGTATTTATCCAAGGTATTGAAGAGATTAATAAACTTTTTTTCCTTTCTTCAAGGGAATTAAATCCATTTAGATTACCATCGTTATTGCTTTTCTCATTATCCATGTTAGTTGTGTTGCTATTGTTTAATAGCCAATATTTATTAATCAATTCGAAGCAAATTATTAAAGAATAATCTGGTAATTTTTTGGCTAATAATTTGGAAAAATTAGTTTGTCTAATTAAATTGTCTTTCGATAAGCAAATATAATCAGAATTAATTTTATTTTTAAAAATGGGGAATTTGTAAATTAAAGTTTTAATAGTTTGCCTAATTAGTGAATACTTGTGGATACTTAATGCATTTAAACATAGCGAAATGAATAAATAATCTTTAAGTATCAATTGGTCATTTAAAACCATCTTAAAAATTATAAATAAAAATTCGCTATCTATCGAAGATTTATTGCTATAGCATAATGATATTATTAAATTAATATTATTATTACAGCTCAATAGGAAATTAGTTATTGAATTTTCTATTAACGTTTCCAGCTTTTTTTGTTGTTTGAATTTTAAATTGATTAATTCCTTTAACCAAGAAAGTATGACTTTTTCCTTATTGTCGGAAAGATTGATTATTTGGATTTTTAATAATAAAGAATTTATGGCTCTGATTGCATTGCCTTTCAAAACATTAATCTTCAAATTACAAGTTTCAGTCCACCAGTTTTGATCTCTAGATCCCGACACCTTATTTTTCGCCAAAACTAAAGTGGTTTTTTTTTCGTTTGCAAACCCATTTTTACTATTTTGGCCAATCCCGGACCAAAGGGATATTAATTTAAATATGTTAAAAGCCCTCTTGGAATCAAAACTGAACATAAATTGGTGATGTAAATTTAAGATTTTTTCAATAATTAAACAATAGTTTTGCCTAATTGACAAAGACTCGGGGTTAAATTGGATATCTGGGAAATCTATAAAAAAATTATAAATATTGTCAATTAATTTCAAAAAAAAATTTCGAATCAAATCTTTTAAAATTATTGTTGTTTTGCTGATTCTAGATATTATTGACCAACATAATTTTAATAAGTCACTAATTTTCGTTTTAAATGTTGAGAAAGAATATTGATCATGCTTTTGGAAAAATAATTTCTTAGAATAAGTCTTTAATATCGGTATTAAAAATTCTAAATTGCTCGAATTAATATTGGATAACGAGAAAATTATTGACTTTGATTGCGATTTATTATCCTCATTTAACGAATTAATCATTTCTTCGAATTTATTAATAAAGGTTTTTTCTTGTAAATAGATTGGATGAATTGAGCAAATGTAAATGCAATTCATTATTTTCCATCGTTCAATTTGATTGTTGTAATTTTTAATTAATTCAATTTGATTGGAATTTTTAGGTGCTTCAATGTTGAATTCTTTCATTTTATTTAATGCTATGTTATTTAATAAGACACAATTGTTTAAATTAAGCCGTGTGTAAGCCCTAATGGTTGCTGAATATATTCTTAGCCATAAATTGTTTTTTATCTCTTCAGTTGAATTCAATATTAATACAATTTTATTAAAATCCTCTTCCTCGTCCTCTTCCTCTTCCTCGTCATCCTCCCCATCCTCGTCCTCTTCCTCTTCTTCTTGCTCCTTTTGTTTTTTTCCTTTTTCTTTATTAATGTTATCTAAATTTGTATTGATATTTTTTGTACTATTTTTTTCAAGATCAAATACACCACCACCACCACCACCACCATTAGTATTCATGATAGTATTACTATTGATATTATTCTCAGATTTATCATTAGAATCATTATCAGAATTATCAATATTCGACATTTCTTCAAAATCAAAAGTAGAATAGTCTTCAGAATCAATTTCATCATAATAATCAAAATCATGATCCTTATGGTGATTTGTTTTGGTTTTAGTTTTTTTATTCGTCCTTTCTTCTATTAAATAATCATAATTATAATCTTCATCATTAATCCATTTAAATTTTAAAGGATCAATTAAGGAAAAATTAATTAATTTATTTTCATTCGTCTGTTCCTCTTTATTTTTATTATCAATTTTTTTTTTTAAATTTTGTTTATTTTGTTTATTTTTTTGCTTTTTAATTGTTAATTCATTATTATTATTATTATCATAGTCATTATCATCATCATAGTCATCAGAGCATACACCAGTATCAGTATCATTGTTATTGTTTTGATTACTAGGATTAAACTTATTTTTGATTGATAACAGTAATAATTTCATAAAGTTAGTATATTTTTTTTTTTTAAAATTTAATTTTTTTTCTAATTTATACATTATTTTCAAAGAGTTAAATGCTTCATATCTAATATTTAAATTTAAATCACCCAAAAGCATTATTAAAATTATCTCGCTTTTTTCAATTTGGTTTTCTTCTTTAAATACAATATTTTTTATAATCGTTTTTCTTTCTTTTAGTAAGTTGATATTTTCATTCTCATTTTCATTTTCATTTTTGTTTTCGCTTTTATTTTCGTTTTCCTTTTCTTTTTCATTTTCCTTTTCATTTTCATTTTCTTTTTCATTTTCTTTTTCATTTTCTTTTTCTTTTTCGCTTTTTTTTTCTTTTTCATTTTCGCTTTCTTTTTCTTTTTCATTTTCGTTTTCATTTTCATTTTCATTTTCTCTGCTTAAGATTTTATACCAAATTTTACAAATTTTAGTGATTAATTTTAAAGTGTTCTCAATCAAATTAGGATATTCAAACGGTATTAATAATAGGGTGTTTGTTAATTCATTTAATAGATGTACTCTCAAATTTGAAAGATTTTTTATTATTTTAACCAAGATCGATTTTGATAAATTAGAAACTTCCTTATCAAAATGTAAAGTGTATTTGGATAATATTCCACATATTTCATTAGGTTGTGGATAAACCATTGGGAGGAGCTTTAATAATGTTTGTAAAATTAGGTTTGTATAATTTTCTTTTTTTTGTTCAAATTCATTTCTTGCTTTCATTTTAGAAACCGACTGAGTAAATATATAATAATTACCTAAATTTTTATTAATTTGAAGAAAGTTTTGTTCAATAATTTTTATTAATTGTGATGAGTATTGTTTATTAATAATATTCATTTTTTTAAAATTTGTTGATTCTGTTGATCCTGTTGATCCTGTTGATTTTGCAGATTCTAATGATGATGATGATGTTGTTGTTGTTGTGGTGGTGGTGGTGAGTTTTGTGTTTGTATTGCTTTTCATTAAAATTGATACTATCAATTTCAAACCTAATAAGATTCTTTCTTGTTGTAAATTGTTTCGATCAGGTGGTAAAATTTTAAAAATGATATTTTTCATAACAAAATGTAAATCCCAATCAGACAAAATTTTTATTAACTTTTCCAAATAATTTAACGACAATTTATCAAATACATAATTTGATTTTTTTTTGATCGGAAATATTTTTTGTAAAATAGGATTTAATAATTTTTTAAAATCATCAATATTTCGATTCGTAGTTTTATCGTTATTATTTTCTATGGCGTCCAAATAAATTCCACAGATGTTAGTAAAGCATTCAATGCCTGTGAGATGCCTTTTACCTTTATCTTTTAAAAATTTTTGAATTAGTTTTAGAAAATTATCAAAATTGTTTATTAAGGCCTTTGAATCAGAAACACTCAAAACAGCAGTATATAAATGTAAACCAGATTCGATTTCCTTTCTTGACTTTAATAATTCGTTGGCAATGTCCTCAAATGGCTTCATGTTTTGATACCATAAAGTGTAATCTAATTTTTCAAATTTTTGTAAATTGACAATCCTTTGTAAAAATTTCGAGACAGATAAAGCAAAAACTGATCTTTCTTTTTTGTTACTTTTTAATTTGATGAAAAAATTTTCAATCACATTCAAAAAATTTGTACTTGTTCTTAACCCAAGATTTGTACTTATGTCCAAACAGATGTATTGGAATGTCTTCAAATATTCCAATCGGTGTGTTTGGCTTTTGTTTAATAATCCAAATAATTTGTTACCAAGTAATTTTAAATGGTTTTGACTTAAAATTGAAATTAATTTGAAATATTTCTCAGTAATGATCCTGAGGTTTGATTGGACAATGATTAGGTTGGTTTTCTTTTTATTTTTAAGGTGTAATATGTTTTCTTCTTTCATATTCTTATCGGATTCTACACATACAACTAATGACAAAGTTGCTATCTGATCAATAACCCTAGGTATCACTTTTTTTTCTTTGTTATTCAATAATTCTTCAACAATGTGAGTAAATAAAAATTCAATTAAATTCTTTGTGTTTTTTGTTTGTTAGTTTTTTGATTATTAATTTTTTGTTTGTTATTTTTTTTTTTTTTTTTTGTGTTTGTTTTTTGTTTTTTTTTGGTTGTTTATTATTTGTTGGCTTGTCTTTTGTTTTTTGAAAACAAGAAAATCATGATTCTTGTTTTGTTTTTTCTTAAAAAGAGTCAGGTTGTGAAAATCGGTAATTACCTTATTTTGGTGAAAGACAAGACTTTTGTGTTTTGGGACATTCTTTTTATTTACTCTAAAAGAGTGAAAAAAATTTTGTGTTTTTTTTTATTTAGGGAATTTATATTTAGAATCAGTTTGAGGTTTAAAGTTAAAAGTTGAGGAAGAAAAATACTAGACAGTGGGTAATAAAAGAAAAATTGATTGGCGTTTAAATGTATTACTTTTCGTTTGTTGTTCGCTTGTAAAGCGTATTCACATAATCTTCTCTCCATTGTATAAGTGCAATTAAAACATTTGATGTAAATTTTGCTGAAATTGAAGTTAAAGTTCTGACTGAGTTTAAAAGTCTTTCGTGATCCTCAAATTTGAAAGAAGAAAATGAATAAAATTTATTCTTTTGTTTTTTTTGTTTGTTTTTTTTTTTTTTGATAAAAACAAAAAAGAAAAATAAGATTTATTTTGAATTAGACTCTTATTACAATGTTTATTCTATTTTTCGATATTTTTAAGAACATTCTCCTTCAGGAATTATTTTTGAATAAAAGAAAAAAATTTCGTAAAAAAAAAAAATGGAGCTAGTATTACTGTTCTTGTCACTTCATGAATAAAAAGCGTACACGCACTACTGAACTCTGCAAGTGAAAGAGCTATAATTCTTTTTTGTATGGAAGACATCTTTGTAAAGGGATCTTAATCTTACGAATAAATCCCGAAGAAAGAATTAGAAAAAAAGAAAATTAAAAAAATAATGTTCTGAAAATGATTCTGTTTTAAGAACACAGTAGAATTGTATTTAAGGTGGCCGCTTGATAAGAAAGAAATTAAAAATTTGAAACCTTGAAAAATTAATTCGCAAAAAAATTCTCTTTGAAATAAAATATTTTAATTTTTTGAATTCATGAAAATAATTTAAGGATGGGATCCAAACGAATTGTATTTATATAATATAAAATTAAAATATTGAGGTGAGTTAATCTCAATCGATCTTTTATTCACAGGTTAAAATAAATTTTTTATCAGATAAAAAAGATAATTATTTTCGTTTTTTTTGGATTTTTTTTCTTTGAACAAAAAGCCTTATTGACGAATCCCTTAAAAATACACAGAACAAGAAATCATTACATTTACTTTCTAATTTCCGAAAGTATAATTAGTATTTTTCTATTTTTAACTCAATTAAATTGAACTAATTCGCCTTCAATCAATTTTCATTGGAATAACAGCTTATTATAAGTGGGAAAACAAATTTCTTTCGAAAAAAATCACTTTCTCATCCAAATAACTTTCTTTTACGATGTGTAATTAAAAATTGGAAAAATATTTTGTAACTCATATAATTAGCTTTTGTATATTTTGAATTTTTTGGGTCCCATCCTAAAAGTGACTCTTCTCCAAAATAAAAAAAATAAAAATAAGAAACAATTATGACCAATAATAAAAAATATAGAGTACAATGAACAGTAAAAGGGTTTTTAGTATTTGAAAATTTTCACTTATTTTGGATATGAAATTTTCAAAAAAAAATCAATATTATTTTAATTAAAATACCAATAAAGATGAGTACATTTAATATTATTCAATTCTAGTTAATAGTACTTGTGGGAGTGTTATGTTATTCAACTTATTAGCTGAAAAGATTTTGGAAATTTACTGCCTAATATAAAAACAGAATTAATTTAAAAAACTTATGAAATTACATTTTTCTGATTAATTGAAAATAATTCTACAAGGTTAAAATTTACTCTCGTTTTACAGAATATATATATAAATTAACAAATAAACATTAAATTTTTTAATATAGAAATTAATTGAGTATCCTAAATATAATACTTTTCATCCTATATAAAAATGTAAAAATCATAACACAAACTCAATTCTGATTAATTAATTGAAAATTGATAATCTAATTTATTATTAGTTTCCTTAGATAAATTCTAAATTTATTCGAAACTCTCTATTATTAAAATGATTTTGTTTTTCAATAAAAATAATTTGAATTCTATTTACTTTAGAACTTTTCAAATAGTTTTTTCAAAATTTTTAATTTTAATAGAAAAACTTTCTGTTTTTTTTTTTTTTTTTTACTAAATGATTTTCTTAATTTAATGTAGGCTTATAATAGTCAAACACCTTTCTCGAATTTAAATCAAATTAATTAATTTAAATTTGTAAAATAGTTTCTTATTTACAAATTTAATCTCAAAATTAAATTTTAATTCAGAGACAGTTTTTATATTAATTTTTCAAATTTTTCGTTTTTTTAATTTGGGTATTGACCAAAATATTAAAATTGATAGATTTAGAAAATTTAATAATGGCACAAATTAGAAATTTTAATGGTTGTTTATAAAGAGATATATATATCTGCAGAAACTGAGTAGATTTTGGGGTTGTAGAAAATCTTTCAATTCATCAGTAATATGGGATTTCAGGAATTTTTGTAATTCGATTTGTTTATAGGTTTGATTGTTAACTAAACATTAGTCGTATTCTTTAATGATAAAATGAAAGATCCCAGTCAGTCTGAAATATTAGATTTTTTAGATCGTTGCTTATTATTTCAATTTCCTTTTTATTTAATGTAAATAGAGTTCAATATAATATAATATAATATATATATATATATATATATATATATATCAATAATAGTAAATAATTTTTTTTATTTTTAATTTTTAATTTTTTTTTATCTCAATTTTTAAACTTATGACAAATATAAGATCAAATTATGTTAATTTTCAACTTTAAATTTATTTTTTAATTCAAAACGAAAATATCATCTTGAAAAATATATGTAATTATCATTTTCCTAATACAATCGAACTATTGTTTTGTCTTCTTATTTGATTAAAGTATTATTAGAGGTATAAATTGGAAAAAAACCCTTATTTTAGGATTTTTATCCAAATAATTTTTTTTTCATGTCTATTTAACTGTTTTCGTACCTTAAATTAAGATTAAAGTAAAAATTAAAGGTAGTATGTGGTGTCAAAATTAAGGGGGTGTCGTTTCAATTGACTTTTAGTACAATGGGTGATGCAAGGAAGATCAAATGGAAACTAAACTATTTTTCAAAATTTTTGACTCGTTTTATAATGTTAATGATTTTTTTTTGAGGATTTATTCCAGATTCTGATCAAAAAAATATTTTAAATTTTTGGATCAGAATCATTTTTTCTTTTTTTGCAAATTTTAGTTTTGCTTTTTCTTTTTTTTTTCTTTTCCTTTACTTTTTTTGATTTTTTTTTTTTAAAAAAAGATCATGTGGGAAAAAGAGATCTTCGAAAAGATAAATTATCACTATGAAAATTGTGACTATTTAGTGTTTTTGAAAATCAATTTTTTTATTCATAAAAAATCTTGTTGTTCAACTTTTTTTCAGTGAAAGTTCAGGAATAAAAAATCAGTAATGCTCATTTCAAAAAGTGTGATTCACTTTTTTTTAGTTTTTGGTTTTATTTTTTTTAATTTTTAATATATCGGGCTTTTATGCATTTAGAATGACTTAAAATTAAATTACCAATTAGATTTAGTTATTAATTGTTCTTGAAAACTAATGGATAATTGTTTTTTTCAATTTATTATTCCAGGTGAGTCACAATTTCTGAAAAATAGTTTATTTGGGATTTAAGAGGTAAAAGAGAGAAAAGAAAAATATAAAATGGAATTTTACCTATAACTTGTTTATTTTTTTAATATATACTGTGCTAAGTTACAGGTGAAATTTTCAATTTTTTTTTTTTGAATATGTAGTTTTTTCAACTCCATTTTAGTTAGTGTATTTTGGTTTTCTCGGTTCTTGTTTCCTGTTGAATAGTTTTTGACATTGATCATAAGTATTCGACCAACTCTAAACTATTAGAAAATTCATGATTTTTTTCAGAGTCTAAAAACTAATTAATAATTCCACCTTTCGTATTAATACTTATAATTCTACCATAAAGACTTTTTCTTTCCCACTTTATTCATTAAAAAAAATAAATAACAATAAAATAGTTAGTACTAAAAAAAAACGATTTATTGGTGCCTTTTTTATTGTTATAAACCAGATAGATATATTAATTTTAGTTCAATTATTTCCATTCAATCAAATAAAGCACGAAGGTAGAGAGCAAAAGTTTATTATAATATAATGTTTCATAATTTCTATGTTCCCTCGGTATAATACTTATCTTACAACCATACCAACTTTAATGAAAGAATTTTTTAATTATATTTAAGGCAAAAAAAAATCAATTTAAGTGCTAATTTTAAATTCTATGAAAATTATCTGTATAGAAAATAATTCCTAAAAATGCAATATTTATGAAAATCATTTGAGGTTAAATTTTAGTTCTATTGTAACTATTTTACATTTATTATTTTTAATAAACTATATATATATTGTATACAAGAAATAACATTATTAATTTAATTTCAATTTGGAATTAAATTTAATATAAAAGAAAAAAAAAAATTTTATTTTTATTTACACAGAATTATTGAACTGATGAAAATATGATATATCTAAGATATTTTAAAAAATATTAGGCTTTTTTTTAAATTTCATAAAAAACCTTCTATTTTAGTTGAATCGTTCTTGAAATAATAATTTGTAATTGAATGAACATTAAAACTAGTTGTATCAATAAAAGTTGGATTTATTTCAAAATGAACAAATTTTCTGAAATTTTGGCCCCCTTTATAATGTTAATAAAAGTTTTTTTTTTTTAGATTTTATCCCATATTCTTATCAAATAAATATTTATGAATTTTTAGACTAGAATTATTTTTTATAACGTTTTCTCATTTTGGTTTTTCTTTTTTAATTCTTTGTTTTTCTTTTTCTTGTTTTTTTTTTTTTATTTGATTTTTTTTTTTTTTTTAAATTTTAAAAATTAAGTCGAAAAAAAATAGATCTTTGTTATGACAAATCATCATTCAAAAAAATTGAGACTATGTGAAGTTTTTTAAAATGAATTTAATAATTATCAAAAAATCTTGTTGTTCAACTTTTTTTCAGTGAAAGTTTGGTGATAAAAAATCTGTTATGTGGATTTCGAAAAATGTGAAACATTTTTTTTTTTAAATTTTAAAATATCAGGTTTTCATCTATGTAATATAACTTTAAAGTGAATTACAAATCAGATTTAATTATTTGTTTTTAATGAATACTAAAGAATATAAATATTTTAATTTATTATTTCAGATGAATAACAATTTTTGAAAGGGGGTTGATATTTATTAGACAATTTGCTAATAATATAATCAAAAAAAAAGGTATTTTCAAGAGTAAATTTGAAGTTAATTATCAATGAATTTTCAATGTTTAAAGTTATTTTAAATACTAAATGGTTTTTTTCGTTATCAAAAATGGTCTTTAATATTATTTTCGAAGTCAAAAAATTTTTTTCATATGAGCTTTCTTATTGTTCTTTATAATTGTTTAAAAATCTATTTCAACCTCAAATTTTGATATTGTAAAAAAGCACGGTTTTGTTGGAAAGATTGTCTGTTAAATATTTACTAATATTACAATGGTTCAGGAAAGAAAAATAATAAAAAGAAAAAGAAAATTAAAATCGTTTAAAAAATATTTGTATTTATTTATATTGGGAAATTATTATAATTGATTAAAAAAATCAAAATAATAATTAAAAATCCTGAAATTTTTTAATTATTTAATTAAAATAATAAAAAAATTGTCTCAAATATTCTATTCAAAAATCCTAATGTTATTTATTATAAGATTACTAAAAATATATTAAAAAAAATAAATCACAGAAAAATCAAAAAACAAAAATAAAATAAAAACCTGTAACAAAAACTAATAGTAAAAAGAAAGGAAAGAGAAAAAAAGAAGGGGGTTGGGGGGGAAGAAAATAGGAAAAAAAAAAAGGAAATAATAAAGAAAACCTGTATGTAAATTCCATTGTTTAAATTCATATTTAAATAAAAGATGTATCGCATTCCAAACTTGTAAGATCATAATTATTTTTTGGATTCCAATTATCTTCAAAATTAAAACGAGAATTTTCTCCAAAATGTAATGATTGTTCAAAATTATTTGGAAAAAACTGAGGAATTTCAAGATAATTTTGGGTTTGATAGTTCGAAAGAACTTTCAATTGAGGAAGGGTTGGCTTGTGTAAATGATCTAAATCATCGTAATCTATTGGGATTGTGTTCTCATTATTTGGTGGTGAAATTGAATTATCGAGTTGTGAAAGTAAATTTAGAGGAAAATTCGTTGGGGAAGTGAAAAATGTTTCGCTTAGAGAAAAGGTGGTTTGTTTTGATTGTTCAAGATCGTGTTTTGTTTCCATATTAGTATAAAAATTACTTCTATTATTTTCAAAACTATTAATTGTTAGATCAGTTTTTCTAATACTATCATTATTATCTTGATTATTGTGGTTTTTATAGCCTATGCTGTTGGAATGATTTAAGATGGGTTCCTTTAATGAGGCCTCACTATTAAGTTCTTTTGAAGAAGAATTTGATACAGTAAGTAGCTCCAATTCTCTGAAATTGGGATTAGTTTTTGATCTAGAAAAAATTGCAGAAGAATCAACTATTGGCAGTTGCTTTATTTGTGTACACACAGTTTTTTCAGAAAGTTGCTCAAATGGAGACTGTTTTTCTGGTGCCCATGTAAGAAATGGTTCACTTTTACTTTTTGTTATTTTGTTTGGATGCAATGGCTTCTCCTTCACAAGTGTTTTTTGATTTTTTTTCTCTTCATTTTTTAAAGGCGCTTTTTGGTGTTCTCTTGATGTATTTTGATCCTTGGTTTTTAAGAAGAGAGTTTTTGTTAGATTGTTTCGTTTTTCTAAAAGACTTTCTTTATGTTTTTTCAATTTCTCAATCATCACTTGAATTTCCTGTTTTGAGAATTCTCCTTTCTTGTTTGTTTGATCTTGTTTTTGATCTTGTTTGTTGTGGTATGTGTTTTGTACTTTATTGTTTTGTTGTTCTTGTGGTTCTGGTTCTTGTTTTTGTTTGTTATAATAGGTGTTTTGGAGTTCCACTGGGGTAGTTGTCGCCAGACAATTAATGGTTTTTGAAAAGATTTTTGATTTTTCCATAGTTTCTGTGGTTTCAATCTTTTCTTGTCTTGATCTTGAGATTAATTTTCCAGTCAATTCTTGGACTTTAAGTGCCAGTTGTTGCCTTATTTTCCTTGCTTTGTAAATATCTCGGCAATATGGTGCAGCTTTTGGTATTAAGTTTCCTTGTGTTGCGTTCCAATAAAATAACGCCTTCTCTTCGTTTTCTGTTACTAAACGAAGTAACTTGTAAATTCCTAAAACTGTACAAACCCTTTGCTTTGAAAACCCTGTTAACTTGGAAAGACACTCCCTTGATTTTGGCCCTAAAAGTATATAAAAAATATTTAAAAATGAAAAAAAAAAAAAAAAAAACGGGTAAAAAGGCGAAATTTGTTGAAAAATAAAAAAAAAAAAAAAAAACACCAACCTTCTCTTAGGTTCTGTAAAATTTTAAACCCAAGTAGGCCGATTGTTCTTGTACACCTGGGTGTTTTCTTTAATTTTGTTGATCTTTGTGTCACTTTTTTTGAATTTTGATCATGTTCTTTCTGTTTGTTTTGGTTTTCTTTTACAACAATGGTTTGCTCAACTTGATCGCCTTTTGGGGTTACCTTTGTTTTCTGGTTGAGATCAGTAATAAAGACACTACTCCAAATCGGGCTTAAAAGATATTTTTCTTTTGACTGATCAAAATTGATATTGATCGGGGTTTGTTTATTATTTCTTCTTCTTCTTCTTTTTTTTTCAGGACACACAATAACTCTATTTTGAATCAACAAGAGTTCTACTTTGGCTAACCTTTTGTTAATCAATTTCTTTTTCTCTTCTGTTTTTTGTTGGATATTTAGATTTCTTTTTGCAAATTTTTTTCGAATTCGAATTAATTTGAAAACTGTATCGAACTTGATGTTAGAGTATAAATATTCGCCATATTGCCAGAGGAGTGGATAAAATAAAAATGACATTGATGGACAGTTTTGTATCGTTTTATTTTTTGAAGAAATCAATTACTAGTTTTTTTTTTAAAAAAAGAGAACAAAAGTGTATGAAGAGAGGGTGTTGTTGTTATTGGAAGAAAAATGATTTAATTTTGGAATAACCCAAAATAAAGCTAAAAATAAAAAAAATGAAGCGACAATCTGACCGAAAGGGGACTAATCACAAGAAAATCAATACAATTTCTGCAAATGGCTTGAAATTCCCAGACGCCAATCCAAATTAAGAAAATCTCCTTCCTGTTTATAAGTTTCCAAATTCGAATCAGTAAGGAACTTCATTCAAGCCAAAATTATCTTAATTTTATTTCCTTAGTTGGAAAAATGAGATAATGAAAACCACTTGTTGTTTGTTTTTAATCTTGACTTTCTTTGACTCATAATGATTGGACAAACTAATTTTTTCGCATTAAAATTACAAGTGTAAATATTCAATGTTCTAATGGTGCGTTTAGTCTTTTATTAGAATACGTGTGTCGTTTTATTTTCATATTTTTGTATTTCTATTGGCTTATTGAAATTTTTTTAAGAAATTTACCTTTTCTCAAAAAAATCAAAAGAAAGTAAAATTCAAAAAAAAAAAAAAACTGGACGTATCATTTCAAGAAGAAAAAACTCTTATTTTTCTTTTTGGGGTTGTTTTTATTTAAAATTATGAAAAATAATGAAAACATCATCATTTTAAAAGTGGAAAAAAGTTAAAAATTTATAAAAAAAAAATTGGAGATCTTTGACTCAAAAAACACATTAATTTTCTATTTGAGAGAATGACATTATTTCTCTTTCTTTAAAAATTTTTTTATTCCTTTTGTTTAGGAATTATTTTTATAAAATGCTTGTCAACAAAAAATCTAAACTGTTTTTTAATAAACCGTGGTATGGTATTGGTTTACTCTTTTCACAACAGCTAATTACCAATTTTTTTTTTAAAAAAACATCAAAAAATTGAAAACTATTCCACTTCCTGTTCCCCTTTCTTAAATTCTTTAACTCATTTTTTCAAACAGTTGGTAACAAATAATCTTCCAAAAGTCATTTGATTTTCTTCATTTCTGAACAGTTAAATCAAAAAATCTCAATTTGATTTATGTGTAATAAAATTTGAAAAAGGGAAAAACAAAGTAAAAATTTCAAACCATCATTTAGATTTACTTTTTAAAAAAAAAATAACTTTTAAAACTTGGATTATTAAAAGAAAATACTTTTGTATTTTCTATTTTTTAAGTAGCCTGGTCTTTTGCCTTCAAATTCCAGACTGTTTGAAATTATATTTTTTGTATGAAAAAGGATTTCATGATTTCAAATTGTTTTTCTTTTTTGATTTGAACTTTTTACTTTTTTCAAAAAAAATTTTTATCTCATACACTGTATGTATTCAACTTTCACAAGTTCCCAATTTGTTAGTGTAACTGTTATACAATGGGGTTAATGTCTTCAATTTTGTAATTGGGGGGGTTATTTTGAAGGATTTTTGAGAAAAATTGTGGGCTTGTTGAAATTTTGTGAATTTCCAATTTTGATTAATATTACTTTTTTGGTTTTTTTTGTTTTAAATTGGTATTTATATATGAAGCTATAAGTTATTTATAAATTTTGATATTAGGTATAATTCCAATTCTTAATTGTTAGTTAGTAAACCATGTAATCTGTGATGGTTGAAAGACAGCATGTTTTGAAGACATCTAATTACAAATCAGACAATTGTAAATATTAATTAGAAATAAGGAAAAAATAAAAATTTAAATTAAACATTACAAAAGCACGGAAACAAAAGTAAAAAAAAATAAAATATTCAATCAATTTTATATAAAATATTTTTTTTTTACTGAAAGGGTCTATTTGAAGAATCTTTTTATTAATTGGAAAAGGATAGTTTTAATTGGTAGTAAAAAAAAATAATTTTGATCTGACAGTATTTACTGAAAATTGCAATTTATGTTTGGACATTTTTACTTGATTTTCCTTTTTGAACTTTTTATGCTCAAACTTTGAATAAAGCATTTTATGAAATAGAGTGTTAAGAAACTTTGTAAAATTAGTTATTCTTCAAATTGTTCACAGTCAGGGACTGATTGATAAGTAACTGTTTGAAGATTTATACAAAAGGAAATTGAACTCAAAATTATTTGAAATTTATTAAAATTTATCAGTAATTATAATGTCTATGATTGGTTAATACAAAATTCAGAATTGGTATAGTGATAAAAAAAGTGTTGTAACATTTTTTTTTTAAATTTTGTAAAAATTTAATGGGGACAATTTATAAAACAATCAACATCACCAGTATTTTTAAAAGTTAATCAAAATTTAAATAAGCACTGATAGGTTTTAAGGGATGATAATTGTGCATAAATTATCAAGACAATAATAAAATTACCATCTTACAAGTGGGTGATCTTAAAAACCCGAATATCTGATTTTATTTAATAAAAACTAATAATAAAGAAAAATTAAAATAAAAATTTCAAAAATTTCAAACTTTTTGATTCAAAAACACGTTTTTCAAAACACTTTATTATTGAGAATATTATAAGATGGTTGCGTCTAAATATTTTCTTTATACGTTGTTCAAATACTACACTTTTATTTTAGTTAATGTGAATAATCTTTTCTTTTTTATACATTATTAAAATTAATATATTTGATTGAAAATAGATATATTTTTTTATTTTTAATTTTTTGTTACTACTCAAAAATACCCCATGACATGTTAAAATTGATACAATTTAACTATTATCCAAATATATCACTGGTTTTGTTTTCGTATTATTTTATAATAGGATTTTTTTTTAGTATTTTATGGTTTTGTTGGGGACTCTGAATGTGTAAAAAATATTGTTAAAAAAGGAATTAAGTGGGTTAAATATTTCTTTAAAGATTTTTTTTTTTTTTTTTTTCTATCCCCAATGAAATATTAAAACGATTGGTGTATCGTGGATCACAAAAAAAGGCCAAATCTTTAAATTAGAGAAAAAAAAACAATACAATATATAAATACATCATCTTTGATATCATTTTGTGTTTTGTTTTTAAAATATTATACCTTTTTTCCAAGTGAAAGTTCCACTGTTTTTTTTTTTTTTTTATTATTATATATATATATATATATTGGTGATGTGTTGGTAGATTTTTTGTTTTATATTAACTTATATACTAATGGTTGGTATGATAATACCGTTTGTTCTTTCCTATAATTTAAATATTTTTTTGCTGTAGCTTTCCCATATCGTTGTAAATGTTGCCAAGAATGTGAAAATTCACAACCTTTGATAAAAATATCTTCTATTAAAAAGAAAGTTTGGTTATATAATATGACTAGTTTGAAACTTCAATTTCAATTGCATATTAAAAGAAGTTTATTATTTTTTTTTGTTAAAGATCCATTTCAAAATAGTGATTTTTTTTTTTTTGAGATTGTCAGAATCAAAACTTGTGAACTGTTTTTTGTTATAATAAAATGTCGAATTTTTTTAAAAAGGATATTTTTCTTCACATTCCAATCATGCCACACATTTAAAATTTATTTTCTCACTTTATAAAACAAAAAATTTCTATTAGTATTAATTCTGAAAATATTTTTCTTTTTTAAAATAGAAAATTTGATAAAGGTTTTAAAAAGATGTATAAATATTTTAAAATGGTCAAAAGAAAGAGAATATATCAAAATTGAAAAGAAAAAAACAACTCAAACTTATAATTATTTATCTAGTATTACTTTTAAATTGGAAAATACCTTGATTTTTACAATTTGGGGATTTTAGATCCACATTCAAACGAATTATTTCTATCAATTTGTTTTTTAATGCAAAAAACCAAAAAAAAAAAAAAAAAAAAAAATGAGGTGGTATAATATTTCTTTTCTTTTTATTTGTAAAATTTGCAGTTTATTAGAAACTTCCCTAATCATTTTGTGATTTTCCATACATGTTAAATTTTATAATAGAAAACCAGTTTCTAGATATTAATAATTTTTGTATCAGGTTATACACATTTATCTTTAAAAACTTTATTCTTAAATTTGATTATTTTGGAAATCTACAAAATAAATTTCCTGATTCCCTTCAAAAAAAAAAAAAAAAAATAGCACCGAAATAAAGCATGTAAGTCCAATTATCAATAGTTAATGAATTATTATTTGAAATTAATTAATTTTATATTAATAATTTGTTTGGCTTTTTGTATTTTCAGTAATGTTTCCAATTAAGAATTTACTTTATTTTTTTCACCCCTTTCACATTTTTTCACTATTAGTAATAAAAAAGCTCAATTAAAAATTATTTTTATTGTTTTTTTTTTATCAGTAAGTCAATTGTAATAAATATTTAATCCTCGTATAAAACTCAATTTTGGAACAACTATGGGTATATAAAATTACCTTTTTTCAAACACAAAATAAACTTTTAAATACAGTCGGTTACGCTTTAAGACACAAAAGTTCAACAGGATTTAAGGTACAAAAAAATCCTTAAATTAAAGCATACTTTCCCGAATTTTTTTACACTAATTATTTTACTAGAATTTAAAATCTTGTATCAAGATTTGTGATTATTTTCCTGTACATTAAATTTCCATGGAGGGTTTGCACCTTAAAAGTGGAATCGACTGTATTTTTTTTTTTTTTTCATTTTTTCCTTAGAATTGTAATATGTTTTAAATCTAATCATTCAAAAATATTGGCTAACAAAGGATTAGTGTCACCATAGAATGGTATATAATTAAATATTGTTTTAATTATGGGAAATTTTGATAATTGTGTCTTGGTACAAACAACTCTAAACAATCTAATTATAAATATTATTACAGAATAAATTGATACATTTTTTACTAATAATCCTATTAAAAATTTTTGATTTTGAAAATTTATTTTTTCAAATTAATATAGTGAAATCTAAAAAATAGAATTCCAAACTTTATGTTATTTCCAACAATTTAATAATTAATATTTTATAACCCTGATAAAAGTTATTATTTTTTTAATTTTTTTAATTTCCATGAATAACTCAATAATATATAAATACAACAAAGCCCAAAGAATGATCAGTTTTGTCTCTTTTTTATAAAGATTGTTGTATTACCAATGTATTTCCAATATTTTATAAATCATACAGTCAAAAAAATCCATTGGTTAATTATTTAATATTTTTTAAAAAGTGAGTTTTTTTGAGCAACTTTTCTACATTTCACTTCAAATTTAATAAAGATTTTTTGCAACTTTAGAGTCTGAAAATTGATAATTCAACCTTTAAATTTTTCTTGAAATACAGATTTTCACAAAAATTTTTGTTTTTTACTACTCCTAAAATCATTTTTAATTGATCCGATCAACAAATATGACTACTCGAATATTCTATTTTTATAGACATTTTAACGAAAGACGAATATTATTTACACCCAATAACAACAAAATTATCATTTAGATTTCTCATTGAATGACACTAATCACTTAAGTTGAAATAAATATATAATAAAAATAACAGAAAAAATTCTCATAATAAAAAACAAAAAACAAAAAACAAAAAATTATTTAAAGTTGCAAGAGTAAATTTTTATTTTTTTAAAATTGAAATAAAAATTGTTTGTGAGGATGATAAGAAATAAAAAATACAAAACAATAATTATGAATTATTTTTAATATTAAATCATGAGAAAATATTTAAGCGAGAATCCTTTAAAAATATTAATTTGTGAGGCAAATTAACTTAGAAACATTTTCTGTGGACGATGGATGGACCAGATTCTTCGTATTCTTCGTTTGAGATCCACATGCTTTGGAAAGTGGAGAGAGAGGCAAGGATGGATCCTCCAATCCAGACGGAGTATTTTCTTTCAGGTGGGGCAACAATTTTAACTTTCATTGTTTGTGGTGCGAGAGCGGCAATTTCTTTTTGTACTCTGTCTGCGTAACCTGGGAACATGGATGTACCACCAGATGTGACAACATTAAGGTAGAGATCTTTTCTGATATCGACATCACATTTCATAATTGAGTTGTATGTGGTTTCGTGGATACCGGCTTGTTCCATACCGATGAGAGATGGTTGGAAGAGGACTTCTGGGCATCTGAATCTTTCGTTACCGATGGTGATAACTTGTCCATCAGGAAGTTCGTAATTCTTTTCGACGGAGGATGATTCGGAGGCAACGATCATTTCTTCGTCAAAGTCGAGAGCGACATAACATAATTTTTCTTTGATGTCTCTGACAATTTCTCTTTCAGCGGTGGTGGTGAATGAGTATCCTCTTTCGGTAAGGATTTTCATCAAGTAGTCGGTCAAATCTCTACCGGCAAGATCTAATCTGAGAATGGCATGTGGGAGTGCATATCCTTCATAAATTGGGACTGTATGGGAGACACCATCACCAGTATCAAGAACAATACCTGTGGTTCTACCGGAGGCATAAAGGGAAAGGACAGCTTGGATGGCAACATACATGGCTGGTGTGTTGAATGTTTCAAACATGATTTGGGTCATTTTTTCTCTGTTAGCCTTTGGATTAAGTGGTGCTTCAGTTAAAAGAACTGGGTGTTCTTCTGGGGCAACTCTTAATTCGTTATAGAAAGTATGATGCCAGATCTTTTCCATATCGTCCCAGTTAGTAACAATACCATGTTCAATTGGGTATTTAAGAGTAAGGATACCTCTTTTGGATTGGGCTTCATCACCAACGTATGAATCTTTTTGTCCCATTCCAACCATGACACCTACATGTCTTGGTCTTCCAACAATAGATGGGAAAACAGCTCTTGGTGCGTCATCACCAGCGAAACCGGCTTTACACATACCTGAACCATTGTCAATAACTAATGCTTGTACTTCACCCATAGTAATAAATTATGAAAATCTATTTGTTAGTAATTTGAAAAAGGGGAGAAAAAAAAAAGAGAAAAAAAAAAGTTTGCTTTTGAGTAAACAAGTAAAGAAAGAAAAAAAAAAAGAAAAAAAAAAAAAAAAGTTAAGATTAAAAAAGAGAAAAAGTTACTTTAAGATTTAATAAAAAAAAATGAATTTTGTTTAGTAAAGTTAATTTTTAAGTTAGAATCGAATAATTCGCAAAAAAACAACTTTGGACAAAATGAATCACATATTTTCAGATTTCAAAAATTTCTCCTTTGTTTGTAAATAAAAATGCTTTGTTTTTAGAGATAATTAAAAATTTTGAAAGTTTTTGGAAACCTAAAGTGATGGATAAGTGAACAACCCCGTAGTGTAATTGAAATATTCAAAAGGAAGTCAATTCACTTTATTCCTTTTAAAAAACTTAATTTTCAAAAATTACAATTTTACTCTAAAAAAAGAGATACAATTATAATTTGAAACCACCTACAGTTTGTGTGAGATTAATAAAATATATTTAAAAAACCATAGATTTGTTCTAAAAAAAACTTTTTTAAAAATTAAATTTTGACAAAGAAATTTGAAAAAGAGATAAAAATTACAAACAACAGATCTATTTGAATCATCGTCTTTTTTGTTCTACTCAATTTTCACTATTGTTAAATGATTAATTGGACACAAAAATCCGACTATTTTTATTTTCAACATTCACCTTGACCTCTTGACTAAAAAATATGATACTCACCAAATATCTTTCAGGTTGAAAAATCCTCACAAAAAGAAAACTTTTTTGTAAATTAAAAAGTTAGAAACTTTCTTGATAATTTTAAGGGAGAGATCAAGAAGAGATTTTGGGTTTATAAAAATATATTAGAACAGATATACTTTGGATTGCAGGCTTTGATCTAAGACAAGATATTTTGTCAAATCCTTTTTGGAGAGGATCTTATTTTCGGACAATTTATTAGAATTAGATATTTTTCAAAGACAAGTGAACCAAAAAAAGAATTATTTTCTTTTTCTGAATAATAATGATTTTAATCACTTGGCTCAGTAAAATATACCATAAATCTTGGCCGAACTTGAATTATCAATTTTAAAAGCAGTCATTCTTTTTTCTACTGTAGTCAAAATAAAGCGTGCAAAAAAAGTTAATGCGTGTTTCAAAATAAAAAGCGTGTTTTTTTGTTATAGTTGACCTATACATTAACCAATAAAAGAAACCAATAATAAACCCTAAAAAAATACGGTACTGGTTTCTTAAAGTTCTATTATTTAAAAAGAAATTCTAAAAATGAAGGATTAAATTGGAAAATTTATCTTAAAAAATAGAGGAAATTTTTCAGAAAATTTTAATCGTCAAAAAAACAAAAAATTTCAAAAAAATTGAGAATATTATGAAAAATTTTCAACTATTTGCATTCATAATTTAAATTTTACTGAAAATAACCAGACCTTTACTTTCAAAATTGATTTGTACTTAGGTATATTATTTAGTAGTAGATTGGACGTTGCCTTGGTATAAGAATAAAAAAAAGCACGGATAATATTTTGAAACACGGATTATAGTCGTTATGCACGCATTATTTTGATCACTGTAGAATTTTTATAAACTTTATTAGATCAAAGAAACAAACAATAACCCATAAAATTAAATTTAATTTTTAAAACTTGTAAAATAAAATCCTGTAAACGAATGCCAAGAGAGGATCACAGTGGGCTAATTGTTTAACCTTTCAAAAAGTAGAATCAATCATTCAACTTTCCATTCCTTATTTATATTTTTTTTTTAATGGACTAATCTCTATTAAATTTTTTTACTTAAATTAAATAGAGATTGAGTAAATTTTTTGCCAATTACTGAGATTTGAAAGACCCTGTTTATCTTCATATTAAACTTATTTCTAGATAAGGAACCTTTATTTAGAAATTGGTTAAAAAAAAAAATAATAAAAACTCGTCCCTTAACATCCTAAAAAAAACAAAAACTAATTCATGATTTTTCATCGAGTTCTTAATATTTAATTCCAAAAAAAGGTTAAGAACATTTTGATTCAATTTTCATTTTTCTTTATTGTGTACTGTTGTTAAAATAATAAGTGTAGAAAATTAAAATCCACACTTCAAAATAAAAAGCACATTTTTTTATTACTGGTATATGAATTCTAAATGGGGAAAAATTTTCACTTTGTTTTACCTTTTTCTCTTGTAAATTTATTTCTAGAAGGAAGTGATTGTAATTTGCAGTTCAATTTGAAAAAAGAAACTGAAAATGAAGGACAAATTTTTCCCATTTAGAATTCAAAAACCAATATGGAAGACCTAAACATTAACCAACCAAAGAAACCGATAATAAACCCCAATTGAATATGATATTGGTTTCTTAAAATTTCCAATATTTTTTGGAAATTTTAAAATAAAATTAAGTTTGTTGAAATAATATATTACTGGGATATAACTCAAAACATTTCCAAAATTGGAAGCTTGGTTTTATTAATTGCTTAATTCTTTAAGTTTCTACCGTTGTTAAAATAATAAGTGCAGAAAAAGTTTAATCCACACTTAAAAATAAAACGTGTTTTTTTTTTGTTATAGAAGACCTATTCATCAACCGATCAAAGAAACTGATAATAAACACCAATTGAATATGATATTGGTTTCTTAAAGTTCTATTATTTAACAAGATATTCTAAAAATGAAGGATCAAATTGGAAAAATTATCTTAAAAAATAGAGTAAATATTTTATCGAAAATTTTTTTCATCAAAAAAACAAAAAAATTTCAATAAAAATTTAGAAAAAATATGAAAAATTTTCAACAATTGGACTTCATAATTTAAAACTTTCAGCCAGCTCCGCTTTTAAGGTACACACTTTCAACAAAAAGTAAGGCGCAGACTTTCAACGAAATTTAAGACACAACATTGATACTCTAGTAAAATAAATTGTAAAAAAAAAATTACAAATTTTGTTCCTTAATTTTAGATTTTTTTGTGCCTGAAATTTCGTTGACAGTTTGTGCCTTAAAAGTGGAACTGACCACATTACACAATAAACTGAATTGTTTTTAAAAAACACCACAAGATTAAGGTCAATATTATAGAACCAATGTCAACGAAACTTCTTATTACCCTTTCTAAAGTAGATCATTGAAAAAAATAATTATTATTTTTGATTTTTTTTTGAGACCACTGGATGGCTATATTTGGATAACATTTTGCAGATAAAATTAAGTTCGAATAATTACTAAATATCATATAAATAAAATTTAAAAATACTAATTTAAAGTACTTAACACTAGAACCAATGAATTAACCTTCATAAAAAAATGAAATCAATTTCATAAAATTATTGCCATTTTTTTTCTATATATTATTCGATTGAAAATATTAATTTTTGATCTGAAGAAAACAAAATTTTTTACAGATCTTTTTTTTTTTTTTTAATAATTATTTAGAATTTGTAGCTTAAAAAATAAATTTATTTTTTTTTATAAAATATCAAATCTCCCAATTCAAGTGGTTATAGTGATTTTTTTCTTATTTTACACAATAAAAACCCTTTAACAGATTTATTATTTAAGGAAATTCATAATTATTAACTTTTTGAATTTCAAATTAAAAGTGAAACTGACTGTAAAAAATTTCTGAAATTGTCTAACAAATTATGGTGAATTTGACATATATATAAAGTAAAAGAATATCAAAAATTATTAGGTATAATAACAATCTAAATATATTGTGGTATTATTAAGTGCTACCAAACACAGCTGAGTACATACATTTTTTTAAATTTTGAAATAAAAAGAAAAATATTTGATTTTACTCAATTCTTTTAAATTCTGGAAAAGCTAACTGTGTTTTTTTTTCCAATTTTTGCAATAAAAAGAAAATTTAATATCATTTTCACTTCCTTTCAATAAGCAAAAAAAATAAAAAACCAACGTTAATTTTATTGAGGTTTTCTGTTTTATTTGTAGAAACAATTGATTGTCAAAATAAAGAGTAAACACAAGAAAATACAAGAAAATCAAACAAAACCATTTTAAATATTCAAAGCACATGTAAAAATCATATATTTTACTCTATACTTTTTAAATGTTAGAAATACTTAATAGTATGTTTTTTCAATCTGGGAAATAAAAATTTTCAATTTTTCTTATATTTTAAAAATTAAAAAAAGTCTATAGCTGTTTTCAAAAAGTGTGGACTGGAAGTTTTGTAAGTAGGGCTTAAAACCGTCTAATTCATATGTTTTATTCAGTTCAGTCAACATCTAATAAAACTTTTAATACACACTTTTCTAAAACAGCTGTAATAAGAAAAAATAATTTAAAAAATGAACCACCCCTATTAAAACAAAGAAAATTTACAAATTTCCCAAAAATATATTCTAATGTATATGATAAGAATATAATAAAAAACAAAATTTTGCAATTTATACTACAAATATTTCAACCGAAACCATTCCCCAGTCAAAGTCACCCGATTATGGACCTTTAATTAAGTATATTTAAAAGGTTAGAAGGGATATTAGAAGAAAAAAAAATATTCATGAAATTCCAAAATTGAAAGCATTTGTTCAGTTTTTTGCAAATTTTTACTTTTTTTTTTTTTTTTTCGATTTTTTTTTTCACCTAATTCATTATCAAATTTTTTTTTCTTATTCCAAGATTGATAGACACTTGATAGAAACATGCTATCATAATGTTATTGATAAAATAAAAATGATTGTAGTGATATCCTAATTATCCCCATTGGAATTTTATTTGCATCTTCAATAGGAGAGCAAAATAAAAAGTGTAGTTTTTCTCAATAGGTCACTAAGAATTATAGTTTTTCTATTTTTAGGAAAATCCATTGTTTTATTAGTTTAATTCCAGGTTGGATACCAATTATTCTTTGATGTTTATTATTCTAATTTTTTTTTATTTAATCCACAAATATCGTTTATATAAATATTTGATACTTGAAAAAATTTTTGACCCCAAGACTAAATCAAAGTTTCCAAATGGAAGAAGAGATCAAACCATTTTTTATGGACCTGCCCATTCCAAATTAAAAACCAAAAATTAGAATGAAAAAATTAGTTCAAATTAATAAAAACAACAATAAACAATATTTGATATTATTCAAAATAAAGATTCATTATTTATTTTGTCATTGGTCAATGATAGAGAAAATTATCACTTTCTATTAAAATTTCTAAACAAACATTTCCATTAGGGAAGTGATGTAGAATAACATCAAAAACCTAGATTTTCTTGAACAATTCTATTTTATCTTGAAAAGCATTCAATTTGTGAAATAAGCAGAAAGTTCAAGAAAACATCATGAAAAGTACCTATCAAGAATCGTGGAGTAACTTCAAGTACCTAAGTTTTCCAAAAATCAAAAGAACTGAGAGAAATTCTTAGATTTTTCTCTATTTTATATATATTTAGAAAACGCAATGGCGATTTTCTTGGGGTTTACTTTCCAAAGTTCAAAAGAAAGAATTACAACCACTGATTTTTTGAAATTAAGAAATAAACCGAAAATTAAATAAATTTTTGGTTTATTTCTTAAATTAAAAAAAAAAACGAATAACTATAAGAGGAAATTACAGCTGTTTCAACTCAGGTGTGAATCGCACTCATTCGTTGAATGGTTGGGAAACCTTCCAAGTCAATTTAAAATGTTTCCCGACCATTCAACGAATGAGTGCGATTCACACCTGAGTTGAAACGGTCGTAATATCTACTTTTCAAATAAACTTATAAAATCGAGTATTTAAATTCAACACTCAATAAATATTCCAACAAAACACGGGTGTTTTTCAGCCTGCTTTTTAAAGCACTCAATTATATTGCAGTACTGATTTGAAATTCAAAAAAAAAAGTTAAATTAAAAAACCTTTTTGGAAAAAACTAATTTTTCTTAAACATAAGAGAGTATATTCAGGTATATTGGTACACTTAACCTCAACTCCATAACACCCGAGAAGACCATAAACAGCAAGATGCATTCTGTAAATTTTTTTACGAACTTTTTTAAGGTAAATTTGGAATTTGGTATTGAGAATATCTCATTGTGAAAATAGAGCGATTTTGTGAACAAATCCTAAATATGGATTTTTGAAAAATTCCACAAACTTTACATTATTTAAATACAGAACAAAATAACTTGTAGACAAAATTAATATTCATTTAACATCAGATTTATTGGGACTGAAAAAAAAAATACTTTTTTTTCAAACTAAAATATTTATTAAACTTTTTCTCTTCCAATAATAAAAAGTCAAAATGAATGATTATAAAGAGTTCCTCTTATTAAATAACAATTTACCACATATAAACCAACTTAGGTCGTCACAATTAAAAAGTTAATTCGTGAGAAAAAATAATTTGAAAATAAACAACAAATCATTTTTTCCAAAATAATAAAAAAAAAAATTTTTTTCTTCCAAGTGTTCATATTTTTTTTTCGGAATGGCGATGTTTATTCAACCGCAGAAACAAAAGGCCAAATTTAAGTACAACCCAAAAAAGCATGGAGTCACAAAAGGAATTAAGAACCGAAGGAAATTTGAATCTGAAGAAGAATCAGCTATTGCATTGAATTGGATGAGCGAGCTACTTCAATACGAAGATTTAACAAATGAGGAGGCGTTTAATCCTGATGGAGTCCAACTTTTAAATGTATTGAATATCATTAGCCCGTGTAATAAGAATAAGGTTGTCTTACAAAAACTCTTATTTATACAACAACAAGAAAACCTTAAAGAATTTCATCGAACATTAAGGATCTGGAAATTTGACAAGACTCAATTGTTTGAAATCAATGAGCTTATAAATGGCGACAAAAATGAACAGAACAAATTAATCAAATCGATCCTTTTTTTAAAGAAAAAATATGAAAAAAAGGGAATACAGAAAAAAGATACAAACAAAACAAGAATCTTTAATTTGCTAAACAGCGGTTATAACGATTCAGCAAACCCACTTTCGAAAGTTAGCCAATTATTTTTGGAAAAAAGTCTGGAAGATAATCAAGTATTTAAAAATATTTTTTATCATAGCCAAGAAAAAAGAGAGAAGTTGATAAAAAAAAATCTCAAAAAACAAAATTCTGAAAAGAGAGACAAAGAGAAAGAGAAAGAGAAAGAGAAAGAGAAAGAGAAAGAGAAAGAGAAAGAGAAAACGAAAAAGAAAGAGAAAAAGAAAGAAGAAGAAAACTCAAATGAAGTCTCAGAAGAGAGTTCTACAGATTCTAATTCAAAAGGCATTCATTCATTAACACCAAGTAGCAAGAGTAGTCACGAGAGTGATCGTGGCAAGGGTAGTGGCAGCGAGAGTGTGAGCGATAATAACAAAGAGAAAAAGGAAAAGATCGAAAAAATGAATAAAAAAACAAAAGAAAGTGGTAGTCTTAGTAGTAGCTATAGTAGGCGTCGCGATAGTAGTAGTAGTTATAGTACTGTGAGTAGTATTAGTTTTAGGGGGAGTGAGAGTGAAAGTAGTAGTGAAACCGAAAAAAAGAAGAAATCTAAACACAAGCACAAACACAAGAACAAACACAAACACAAGCACAAACACAAGCACAAACACAAGCGCAAGCATAAGCACAAACACAAACACAAGCACAATCACAAAAAAAACAAACATAAACACAGAACAAGCTCGTCTGTTACAACAACAGCAACAACAAATGAAACAGATAGTGAAGTAGAAATGGATTTCGAAAACGATTTTGAAGACGACTTGGAAAATGACCAAAGTAAGAATGGATCAGATCAGAGTTCCGATTCTGAAGAAAATGAAATAAACACAGAAGAGGATGAATACGAACCATTTCGGATCAATAATTATAATTCGTATTACAACCGAGTAACCTTTTATGAACTCTACACGAGGAATAAAAGAACCAGCAAATCCATCGACTACGAAATTCATTGTATTTATAAGGCCATGTTGGAAGGATTTGGGATGCAGAAATATACAAATTCCACGCACAAAAAGATCACAAAAAAATATAATCGAGAAATTGAAAAGGCACTAATTGTTGGCGACAAATATTTAACAATAGGGATAGCGCTTTGGGAAATTAAACTATGCACTAAGGAAAATAATACTTACAAAGCGGGTACCTTAGTATTAAAAAAAAAGCATTTTGAAATCACGAGAAATGAATTTCAATCCATTATTAAGAAAAAATGGAGTAACAATGTAGAAACTGCGATCAACCGATCGAATCCAAAAAAGTTTTCAATAAATTTGATTAAAGAACAAAAGATTTTTTATTTTAAAGCCGCCAACTCTGAACAAAGAAGAAATATAATAATCACACTTTTATTATATCAAAAATTTACTAAGGCATCAAAAAAAATTGGTTACAACCCTATGGTTGACAAATTAGAAATCGAAAATTTAGATTTTTCCGTATTACCGCCAAAGATCCAAGTCCCTTCAAAGTTTTTAAAAAAAATGCTTAGGCCAACTACGTTCAACGCCTTCACGAAACCAGAGCGGATTGCCGAAAGCTATTATTTGCAAGGCGGCGTAAACATAAGAATCTTTGTGATCATCCAACGCCAATACCCCTTTGCTTCCGGTTATATTAAAATCAGAACAAATGGGATTAAAATTGGCGTCGCCAAGAAAACTGTACAATTCATTTCTTATTCCCAAGATCCGAAATTATTTACAAGTCCAGTAAATTCAAGATTGCTCATGATCAACTGGGAGAAAAAATTAAAGGAAAATACTCTTTGTATATTAGCCGAAAATACCACCAAGAGAAGTTTAATTACAAGATTAATAATGTTTTTTTATGAGCAATGGGAATCAAAAAAAATGTAAAAAAAAAATTAATATTTTTGAATAATTTTCAATTTAATAATAAATTTTAAATTTTTTTTTAATTTTATTACTGTTTTGAAAAAATTAATAATTTTTAAAAATTTGTTTAAAGATCGGATTTAAAAATTAAGATTTTTTTTATTTTTATTTATTTTGGAAAATTCCCAAGACACGTGAAGTATTTATTCCAGTTGACACAATTTGTGCTGTTGATAGAGAATTAAAGTTTTTACACAATGTTAGATTACCATATCAATTTTCTTAACATAGAGTAGCATTTATTTTTTTACAAACTAAACTATTTTTCAAAAATTTTGACTAACTTGTTAATATTAAGGGAAGCTGTTTGGAGGGTTTATTCCAGTATTCTTTTCAAAAAAATATTTTCAAATTTTTGGGATCTGAATCATTTTTTCTAATTTTGCAAATTTTTGTTTTGCTTTTGTTTTTGTTTTTTTTTTTCTTTTTTTTTCGATTTTTTTTTTTTTTTTTTTTTTTTTTTTTTTTTTTTTTTTTTTTTTTTTTTTTTTTTTTTTTTTTTTTTTTTTTTTTTGATTGTTTTTATTTTTACAAAAAATTATGTCAAGAAAAATAAGTTCTTTGAAAATAAGAAAAACAATCACTAAAAAAATTGAGACTATGAAATTTCCTATAAAATGAATTTAATTATTCCAAAAAATTCAACTTGTTCACATTTTTCATGGTTAAAGTACAGTAATAAAAAATCCATAATGCTCATTTCAAAAATTGTAACTCACTTTTTTTTAAATTTTTGGTTTTTATTTTTTTTAATTTTTAAAATATCAGGTTTTTATATATTTAGAATGATTAAAAAGTGAATAAAAAAATAGATTTAATTATTTCTTGTTCTTGAATACTTTAGGATATATATTTTTTTCAATTTATTATTTCAGGAGAGTCATAATTTTTGAAATGATGTTTATTTAAATATGTGTATATACAACATCAACGAATAAACCGTTTTTGATAGTAAAAAATTTGACTCAATCAACTTAAAAATCAACATTTTTAACCATATATAGTCAATTACCAGGAGAAAAAGATAGGATTCAAATATAGTATATTCTAGTAAAAATGGTTACTTTTAACTGGTTATGATAAATATTTGTACAATTTGTTAAAAAAATCTTTAGTATAAAAGTCAAAATCAAAAACCAAAAAAGAATTACCTAGATAAAAAGAAAATTTTTTTGTTTTATGTAGATTTTAGAGTGTTTTCTTATACTAGCACATCGAGTACCAATATTAAAATCTTTATTGACCATACAAAGTCACAGTTAACCCAACATTAAGATTGGTTCTGAGATGATTATACCCCTAAATAAATCGAAAAGATACCTTAATTGTCATAAATTTTTTCTTTTTTTTCACCAATAAACAAAACGAAGATCATTAGAATATAAAGTCAACAAAACAAGAAGAATATATACGAACAAAGTTCCTTATTATTTTAAAATAATTTTTTTTAATTAATTATTTGTGTTATTTAAACAATCCTTTCATTTATAAGAACTGTTTGTGTTACTATGTATTTAAGTACAGACCATCAAAAAAAATAAATAATATTAATGATTGCAATTATTCAATTTTAAAATATTATATTCTGATTTAACAACCATTTCCTTAAATTAGTAGATAAATTCTTCTGATAATTTAATAAAAAACTATATTGATGATTCTTGATTTTTTTTAAAAAAATTAAACAGTTGCATTGAATAAAAGGGCAACAAATAATAGACTTTGTACCTTTTGATTTTTTGTTTATGTTCAGATAAATTAATAATAATATAACACAATAACATTCCGGAAGTCGAAGAATTTAATTTTAAAAAATGATAAAAATGCCGAAAAATACACAAAAAGGAAAAATATACAATTTTTTTCAAGAAACTAAAAAATATTGAAAATAGAATTTTAATAATGTTGTTATTTACTTTAATTTTTAATACTATTAATTATCGATATTTCTGGTAAATTTTTGAGGTTTTTTTTCAAGAATATCATAAAATTTAAATTATTTTGTAAAATTAATAAAAAGAATTGAATATTTTCAGGTCTTTTTTTTTTTTTTAAAAAAAAAAAAGAACTAAAGAAAAAAATCAAGTATAAATCATCCACTTTTTAAATTCAAAATTTTAAATATTGTTTGAATTATGATAATCTCAAATAATAATTCACTTGTGACGTTTTTTTATTTCAATTCATTTTTTTTTTGGGACTTTTTTTGGGTTTTTTAGGACAATATCAAACAGATTCTTTCTAAAAATATACATTTCATAATAATAAAATTAGATCGGGCAGGGGTGATTATTGAACACCTTGTTCTTTATGCTATAGTGAAACTTAATATTTTTACAAACCAATTTGTTTTAAAAAAACAATTCGCATGAGTATTAGTGTAATGGGAAATAGATTTCAAGTTTTTATACTTTTATAATGTTATTTTCTTTTTGTATTAAAACAAAATCGAAAATGTGAGTATGTACGCCGTTTAAACAACAATCTTTAGGATTTTTGATTTATTTTAAAAATTTTGAATATTTTCCATTTTTGAGTATTTTCGGTGTTTTTTTCAGTGACATTTCTAAACATATTTTCCAATTAAAGGCATCAGTTACAAAAGGCGAATTAAATGTGTTTAAAGGCTTTGAATGGATATTAGAAGAAAAATAAATTCTTGGGAAAATTTCAAAATTAAAAACTAACTGTTTCACTATTTTATGTTTTATCATTTTTTCAATTTTTCATTCGATACGTAATTATTTTGGAATTTTTTTTTTATTACAAGATCAACAGTCACAAAGCAAAAATGTGTTCTTCTACATGTTATTGAAACAGTAAGAACAATAATGAAAAAAAAATATTTATTTCTATTGAAAATTTATATGATCTTCAATATCGAATCAAAATGAACATCATTGTTTTTTTAAATGTTCGACCTAAGAATTTTTTAGAAAATACCATATTTAAAAAAAATCTATTAAAAATTAAATTTTTTTCATACAAGTAACAACTATTCTGTAATGTTTATTATTCTTCTTATTTCTTGTTTATTCTTCAAAGGTTTTTTTATAAAAAATAATTGATACTTGCAAATTTTTTTGGTACACTTTGGCCGAATCAAAGTTTATTATTAAAAATCTGAATTCAATTCCAGATTAATATGTTTGTATTTATGTTTCCAAAATAAATAAAAGTTGATTCAGCTTATTATTCGTATTTGTTTTTTTTTTCGTTATTAGTTTATTGATCAACAATTTTCATCCATTGTTTAACATTCAAATAAAAACTAAAATTATTTTCAGTGCTGATTTTTGAAAATTAGAAAAAAATAAAAAATACAGGAATTATTGCATAAAATAGATAGATACGAAACAAAGAAAAATATTTAATAAAAATTCTCAAATTAATAGACATTTATTTCAAAAAAAATATTTCCAATATCCTAAGACTGATCATAAATATCTTTTTAAATAATAATCAGAGGTAAATTTAACAAGTTAAGAATCAATTCCCCCAAACAAATTTTGTTAATGCATTGAAAAAACCATCATTCCTTTTTGGAAGAATACTATTTTCGGAATTATTGGAATCCGAAGTTTTTTTATCTGAAGACGAAAGTTGGACAATTGGGGCTATTATTGTACCTTCCGAATCTTCCTCATCGTCGTCTGAGAAATCGAACATATCATTATTTTGTAGGTTAAAATTTAATTTTTCATTTTTCTGATCTAATTCATTTGTTTTCCCCAATTGCCGAGATTTTTTCCAACTCAAATTATTGGAATTAATATTATTATTATTATTATTCCTTAATTGGTTTTTATGTATTTGATGTTTCGTGTTGAAATATTTTTTTTTGATTTGGTCAGCGGCATAAGGTATTATAGCAACAATGTTCCCTTTGTATAACTCAATATAGGACACATTTAGTAATTTTCTGGCTTGCCTTTCTGTCTGTAATCTTATGTGCATCCAATTACCATCCATTTGGTCATTAATTTTTTCAATTGTGTATCCCTTTTTTTGGAAATTTCTTAAAACTGTGTTCTTATCTTTAATTTTAAATCCTATGAGAGTAACCCATTTACCAGCTTTATTTTCTTGTCTGTTTTCAATTTTTTGATTTGATTTTGATCTGGAAAATTGGTTTTGGAGTTGATAATTCTTTTTAATTTCAGTTTCTGAATTTGCGGATTGTGAATTTGATTTTGATTTTGATTTTGATTCCTTTTCAAGTTCTGATTCTGAACTATTCTCAAATTTTGGGTGTTTATTTATTTCTTCAAGTAATTGCGATTCTTCGTTGTCAGATTCAGACGACTCTGGTGATTCAGTTGATAAATTTAAGATTTTTTTAATTGGCTTTTTTTTAAGAGAATCCTCCTTGAAAATTTCGATTTGATCGTACCGAGAATTACGAGCTCCAGAACTAAATTGTCTTTCTTGGAAAGGTGTGTGTTCGTTTGGTAAGGAAAACAAACTACGTTTTTTGTTGGTTATCTTTTTATCATTTCGGGAATTTGGTAGTTTCAAATTTGTTTTTTGTTGAAAATCAAAATGCTCATCAAGATCATATTGAGATCTGTTTGGTGGCAATTGGAAAAAATCTTGTTTGTTCGAGTCGTGTAACCTTTTCCCAAATTTTGTTGAGGACTTGGACTTACGTGTATTTCTTCCTTTTTGCTTTATATTTTTATTTTTTTTTTCTCTTTTTTTTTGTGAATTTTGCCGAAATCTCATGCTTTTCTTTGTTTTTAAATATTAAGAGAATAGGTAAATATGTTTCCAAAATTAAGTCAGTTGTAAAAGATTAAATAAGTAAATTTCCTTTTTTTTAAAAAAAATTTGTTTTTGTTTTTTTTTTTTTTTTTTTTCAAATTCGTTTTTTGTTTTTGGTTAGATGCGTTACGGATCTTGAAGACATCATAAAAAAGGGTATTCTTGAATTGTTTGGCAAAACCATTGACGACGAAGGACTATAGACACGAGGAGTTCTGACTCGAGCAGAACCTTTTTTTGGAAAATATGGATCAGAATTAGACATTAATAAATATTATCAAAAGTTAGAAAATGATAAAAAATGAGTGAATCTACCTCGATTAAAAATTTTCCGTTTATTTTTCCTCTATTTGGAATTAATTTGGTATATTTATAAAGAGAAGAATGGTTATGTGAGTTTCTTCTATTTACTATTTGTTGCAAAATAAATGGAACAAAATTTTCATTCAGCTTTCCAAAAAAGATTTTAAAAATCATGTAACATTTCGAATTATTAATACTTAAAACCATAAATTATTAATTTACCTTTTTAAGAATTGGGGACGTTTGATGATTTGTTTATGTTCTTGGGAATGTGATTATTTTGAAAAGCTGAATGAAAATTTTGATCTTTTTATTTTACAATTAGCAGTAAAGTTCTGATCATTAAAGTATGGAAAGTTTTTTTTTACCTCAAAATGTTGTTCTGCAATTTACAATTTTTAGTGTTTCTTCATTAGGTAATATATCCTCTTATCTTAGTACTATTTCAAAACTAAAGCAATATTTAAAGAGGTGTGTTGTTATATTTGTTGTTGGGTTTGAGTTTTGGAGATCATTTGTATTGTCTCTCTTTGAAAATTTCGTTTCTTTTGATTTTTTTATTTGTTAAAAATTACTTTGATTTTTAAAAAGTTTTTAATTTGACAAATAAATTCAAAAATTGAATTTTAGTCATATAAAATACTCAAAATGAATTCTACCTTGATGAAATTGAATTAGTATATAAAAAAGAATTATTTCAGATCTCTAATAATACGTTTTATTCTATATTTTTTTAGATTGGTAGTATTGGGATTATTTTTACAATAAAACCCCTTTATTTAATATTTTGAAGAGCTGATAGATCTTGCATTTTTCTTCTTGGAATTCGAGTAGTATTTGGGATAAAAAAATCAATTATAGAATTATATCAAAATTGGTTCATTATTAAAGAATTGACAAAAAAAATCGAGGTCGGATTCAGTAGATTTAGGATACACATTAATTCCATTATTTCCTATTTGTGTCTTCGGTATACTGTTTTGAAAGTAAACTCTTTCTTTTGAAACCCGAACAAATTGTGATTTAAATGGTAGTTTTGTTCAAGTATTTTTGGAAAGTGTTTACTTTCAAAGTATTTACAAACTAAAAGAAAAGGATAAATATGAAATTAAAGGATAGAGATCAATTTAAATAAATACTTGAACTATTTGTATATTTGAAGTTGAATGTTAAATGGGTTAAAAATTTTTACTTCCTATTCAACATTTTTCTCTTGTAAAATAGACTTTTCAAAGAAGTATTTTGTAATTTTTGGTTTTATTGGTAAAATAAATTTGAAAATAAAGTGAAAATTCTACCTATTTGGAATACAAATATCAGTATATCCTTTTTTTAAATACTACTTTAAATACGGTGTGTTTTTGGTTAAAACACAAAGAAAATTTTGATAGAGTTAATTTTCAATATTTTATTTGAAATGTTAAAATTTTATAAAACAGAGTTATCAGATTCTAGTAAATTGAAATTGAATAAAGGATTATACTTTTTTTGAATTTGTTAATATCATTCATTATTTTTCATATTTTTTTTGAATATTTCTCTTTCAAAAAGGTGAAAGTGCAATAAAAAGATTTTTTGTTTATTTTTTAATTTCTCTTCTGAGTTTGTATCCTCTCGATGTTTTTTTTTTTATTTTTTTTTTAAAAATTATTGTATTTCTTGATATAAATAAAACGATTTCACAAAAAAAAAAAATATAAGTCTTTTAATTTTTTTTATTATTTCATTTGGGATTTGTTTGATCAATCAATTATATCATACGAAACATCTTCTAGTCTAAGGACCCCTGTTGTTGAGGGTGAAAACATATGTTCCAAGTACTTGAATAGATCTTAGAAGAAAATTGTAGTCAGAAATATTAAAATTGAAATCATTTTTTCTCATTTTACTTTTGTTTTTTTTTTCAGTTTTTTTTTGATCTATAATTGTTTTTACTAATTTTTTTTTTATTGAAAGGTCAATATTCATGGATAAAAATGGGTTATTCTAATGTTATTGAAACGGTGATAATGATTGCAGAAGAAACCATATTGATATTAATGGAATTTTATTTGGTCTTTAATTAGAGATAAAAATAAACCTTCTTGTTCTTCACAATTGGTAATAAAAATTATAGTTTTTTAATTTTTAAGAAAATATATTGACTGATTAAATTTAAACAGTCGGAATAATAACTATTACACAATTTGGATTATTTTATTTGTTTTTTTAAAGGTAAATTCGAAAAAAAAATTGATATTTAAAAAAAAAATTGTGCTAAATTTGGCCGGAAATTGTTTTTAATTATGAAAAAGGTGTTTAAATATTATACCTGATTATATTGTATGATTATTTTGAAAATTTTGTAAAAAAAAAAGATAATAAAAATAGATAATTGTTAAAAGTTTTATCTTTTTGATTAAAACCCGAATTCAAATTTTTTCTGACACCAAAATCCAATCTTTGTGTAAAAAATTTTATTTAATCAATTCTTGAAGGAATGACAAATTAGAGCCATTTACTAATTGAAATTTTCAAGCTTGTTTATACATAACAATATCCAAAAAAACAAAAAACAAATAATTATCAATACTGATGAATTATCGGTGTGTTATCAATTTTAAGAGAGTAAAACAAAAAAATAAATTGGTAAAAATGTTAAAATTTTATTACAAATATTAATCAATCAAATGTTAGATACTATTAACTAATTTTATTTGGGTTCTTCTATTTTGTAAAGCCTAAAACTTTAACATTATATCAATAGTGTAAATTTTTTTTGATCTACTGAAACAAGTTACTTAATTCAAAAAATGAAATGAAAAGAAAAAAAATAATAGATGAAAAAATTTTACAAAAATGAAAATTATTTCCAATTCGAATGAAATGGAATTATTGTGATTGTTTATGGAATTTTAAATCTGTATAAAATTTTGAATTTTAGTTGATATAATTCTTTCTTTGGTTAATATTTTTTTATTATTTATTTATATTATTTTTTTCGTTTGATAGATTTGAATTAATACTCAGTAATCACTTTATTTTGTTTATTTTTTCTTTTTTTTTTTTAGTCAGTTTTTCAGTTTTTAAAAAAGTGAATATTGAAAATCAACTTTTATATTTTTTTAATAAATAAATATATTATAGCTTTGAAAGTAGATAAAAGAAGAGTTGAATTGTATATTATTTTAGTTTGGATTAAGTATTTGATAAAAGTATCAATAACCACATTGTATTAATTTAGTTTCTTCTATGAAATATAAAATCAATTATATAAATAAAAAAAAAAAATTTTTGAAAAAAGACAATTTCAATAAAAAAAAACATTAAAAATACAAATGTTTCAGAAAATTGAAGGTTTATTAATATAACTTACAAAATCCCCCAAAAAAATATTAATGAAATTTTTTCCGAGAAAAATTAAATATACCATTAATTAAAAATTACAAAAAATTCTTTATATTATAATAGAACCTATTTGTGTATTGTTTGTACATTATTGTTTAAAAAATGTTTAAAATTTTGGCTTTTTCATTTTTATCCATTTCGAAAAAAATATATTATATTTAAAATAGTGGGTAATTTTGATAATTTTAATCAGATTGGTTATTGAAACTTATATAATATTATAAGAGTATTTAAAAATATTCAGTTTATATTATTATATCAAGAAAGTAAGTATACTAGTTCATAAATTTTGACTAATAAATTATATTTTTTACAAAGGATATGAAAAATGGAAATATTAGATAATATTTAAAATCCTTAATCTTGCATTTGATGGGATATTGAAGTATTTTTTGTGTGAAACACTGAGTAGATTAATATTAAATTAAATTCCAACTTAAATATGGGTTATTTGTTTATTTTTGAAAATTATAAAGCAACTTTAATTTTAAGACTTTTTTAAACTATATTGATTTGTAATTTTATTTCCATAAAAAAAATTTAAATAGAAATTAAATTTATATCATTTTTTTAAAACAAAGTAATTTATATGTGACAAGTTTAAAAATATATTTTTATTATCAATAAATTATTTTTTTGGTACTTTCTTGGGATTTTCTATCTCATAATGGGTAAATAAATCATTTAAAGAATAAAACCCTAAATATTTTATTTTTTGATGTTTTAATAAAAATTAAATAAGAACAATAAGGTTTTTCAAATGTTTATTTTATGATTATTATAATTGAACAATTGATTAAAAAAAAAATAAGTTTTATTAGATTTTTTTATAAAAAAATATTTAGAAACGAGTTTGGTATAAATCTATTTTGGTACTTAACATTTGTTGTTTATTTTCTTAAATTTTTTTGTTTCAGTTAAAAAATTATACACAAATGTAAAAAAAAATTATCAAGAAAACGATAAAGATTTAAAAAAATCAAGGAAAAAAACATTCTAAATTAAAATTATATCTGTTCATTGTATAATTCAAGAATCAAGAAGCATAGCAAATGTACAGGTAAATATTTCAATGGGTTTTCCCTTGTAATGGATAGCGGTATTTCATATGGGGGGCTAACTATTTAGAAGTGATTAAATTGGGTGTAAATAATTTTAGTTCTTCATTTTTCTGATACCTCTAAAAATTCTAATAGTAAAATATAATCCTAAAATTAAATCATATAAAGTAAAATCATGAATATTTGGAAAAAAAATAATTATAAATTGATTTAATGACTGATTCAATATTTAGAATTCAGATTTGTACAATAACTATTTTAAATTTTATACAGGTGTCTAGATTGGTTACAAAAATATTCAGATGTTTTCAAAATGTGAAAGAATAAAGTGATCGTCGTGAAAAAATACTGGGCAAGAAAATAATACCCGACAAGATTTTTAATTGTGGATATTAGTTAAATTGTTGTGTAATTTCTTTTATTTAAGATCAAATCTTTTTATTTTAAGAAATAAATTTTTAAATAAATAATAACTCACCAAGTTATTAGATTGATGATTAATGGAATTAAACTTGTTCAAAATACTATTCAATCAATCAAAAAACAAGAATAAACATGATAATTTTGCAAACTCTAGTAGACCTCTATAAAACCAAATTATTTTTCAAAAAAAGGTATATCTAGATATGCTATCAAATAATTACTTGTGTTTTATCAGACGCCTTATTTTAATGAAATTTGAGTGGATTTATTAATAAACTAAATTCAAAAAATAGGGGCCCAAATTTCGAGATCTCGTTCTAGAATCATTGGATTTCAATATGATGTTGGGCAGTTGATTAATTATGTAATTTAAATAAAATTTTCTACTTCATAATTTACTAACCAAACTTTTGACTGAAAAATTGGAAGAAAATAAAAAAAATTTTCAAACAATCAGATGACAATTTGATTTTTTTTTGTTTGTTAGTTTCTTCAATCAAATAGTTTCAGATGTCAATTTTTCTTCACTGATTTACATTTAATATTTTTACATGATGAAAAATTTCAATTTAATTCTCAATCAAATTACTCTTACAACCGAAAAAAAATTCGATAATATCCAGATGTTGTAAAATTTTTCATGATTTTTTTTAGCCAAATTTTTGTACAAAAAAATGAAATAGATTTTTTTCAACGTATAAAAATTTTTAAAGAAGACACCTTGTTAGTATTTAATCCTCTGATGATTATCCATCAACTTCTAGTTTATTGATGATTATTTACAGGGTTCCTCATATAATTAGTTTAGTGAGTATAATTTGAAAAACTGGGCCCTTATTTTTCGAAAGTAGTTTAGGTTCATAAAAAATAGTTGTTTATAAAAAGGAATTGATTGAAAAACAAAGAAATTCAACAATTATTTTCCTGATATTAAGAATTAAGAATCTTACCTGGGATTTTTTTCATATCCTGGATTTTTTTCAATGTTATGAGAGATAATTTTTACAAAGATCTTTCAATACCTTTGATATATATTGAAAAATTCAGTAATTTCATAAAAAAGAAACAAATATAATGAATATTTGGGGTTTCAAGTTGATGTTTATTGAAAAAAATCGTTGAAATTTAAACATTTGAAAAAATAGTTGCTTTTGGAAGTTCTAAATTTTGATTAAAATATTGCAAAAATAAGATTATTTTAGGTTTCTCTACTGAGATTTAGAAAAGTAATTTTTAAAAAAATTAACAAAAATGACTATTTTTAAGTGTGATCCTGAGTAAAAAATCCAATAATTCATTTTTCAATAATATTTATCATAGATTTCGGTTTAAACATCTAAACTACTGTGAATTAATATTTTTTTTTTAATTGAATAACAATATACTTTAATTTTAGAAGAATAAAGGGAAGGCTAAATTCTTAATATATTACATTCCTTTATATATCAAATTCCTTAATGTGTTTTAAGGGCCATCATCCTTGACTTTTAATTGTGAACAATTTCTATTAACAAGTTTTGTTTGGGAATAGATTAATACAGAAGAGAACAATTACCAAACCTAATTTCAAAAAAAAATATTCTCAGAATAATATGGGATTTTTCAAGATTTTTTTTTTAATTTATTTAATGAAATTGAAGAATTTAGATTGAATTCTCATGAATTTTGATAGTTTGTAAACCAACGTAAAATATTGAAAAATAAGATATTTTTCAATTATTAAAGAAAATAAAAATGTAAAAATGAACAATTTGGGGGGAAATGTAAAAATGTACTTTTCCAAAAATCTTGGAAACAAAATTACTAATATAAAAGAATTCCTTCAAAAGTATCAGAAAATTTCACCTCTAAAGGTTTTTTAAAGAAGCTTTACCTCAAGAACATTGTTTTTAGAGATTTTTTTTAATACAACAAAGATTTTTTGTTCACCTCACACTCTGAAATTAATATGACAAATTTCCAAAAATCGAAAAAGTGGTATTTTTTTTCCTAGTTTATCTCACTCAATAAAATGTTTTCAGAGTTTCAAACAAGACCAGTTATAAACTAGATTGTAACAACCCGAGGGTTTTTTCAAGTCAAAACGTTTTATGAAGTTTTCTAGTAACACCTTCCTCTCATCAATTGAAAAAAGTTAGTCAAAAAAAAAAGCCAAAATCAAAAAAGAGATATGCCCAATGCTTGTGGTGTTGAAAAGAATGATAAGAGTTGGTGTGGTTCCCTATGAAAAGTTTCAATTTCGAGAACCGGTAATTTTGAGATTTAATAAAAAGAATTTTTATATTCATTTATTGTGATTAATTCGAAAGGAAAAAAATCCGAAAATCTCACAATTTTCTTCTCACTTTTCTTCTTTTGGAAAAACTTTACTTTTTTCAAGGAAAACTCCAAAGAAAATAGGTTGTTAAATTTGGGTCTAAACAATTTCAATTTTTGCAAAACCCTCCTTCAACAATTCCAAAAAAAAGCAATTTATTTTTCTCTTAAAACCTTTTATTCATAATTATTTTTAAAAAACATAAAGATTCCCAAATGCAAAGAGAAGTTAATTTTGAGGAGATCCTTGAGGACTCACCAATGTTCTATTCAAAGCTAAAAATCGAAACAGAAAAGAATAAAAAATTAAAAAAATCATTAAAGAATATGAATAAAATGGCACAGCAATATATTAAAGCCGCGAGCAATCTTTCTGAAATTGGAAAAAAGCTCTCTGAAAGTATCATTGATTATAACAATTTGATTTTTGATTCCACTCAGAACGATGGGCACGCGCTCATAAACGAGGTTCTCTTTGGCTTTGCAAACAACTTCAAGGGTGTAAACGAAGCACGTAAATTGAATGTAAATAAGCCCTTTTCAAAAAGAAATCCTTTCTCACTCTTTGTTATTGAATCACTTGTTTTCTGTTTTCTGTTTTTCTTCTTTCTCCCTTTCTTGCAAACTTTCTTTTTTTTTTTATTAATCTTTTTTGGTGGAACTTTTCGTAATTTTCCATCTTGCTTCATAGTTCGATCTGATGCAAAAAAATTTAATTGATCCATTAGTTATTTTTATCAACGAAGAACTGAGGGAATCGAAATCACATTATAAGAAATTACTTAAAATGAGAAACGAAAGGAACAGCACTTTTAACAAATTTCTGAACACACCACCAAATAGTAAAAACTCAAAAAGAGCTGGTGTTGCATTTAATTTGGCAGAAGAAAAGTAACTCACACTCTCATTTCTTTCTCTACTTTTGGAAGAAAGGATCCAAAAAACAACAAAAAATATTCTTTTGGTTTTTTTTTTTAAATTATATTTCTTATGTTTTTGGCTTCCCGAATTCCTTTTGTTGTAAAATCTAGCAATTTAAAAAAAGTGCGACAAAAAACAGTTTTCAAAAATATCTGTAAATCAGTCAACAAACTTAAATAGACATCCTTTACGCATCTATTCAAAATCTTTTTTGCAACACTATTTTTCAACGTTTATTGTGAAACCTTTAAAATAATATTTTGAATCTTGAAATTACCCTTTGATTTTACCAAACCATTGAATTATCAAAAAAAATGAAAATGTTCTGTGAAAAGAATAAAGAGTCTCCATGAAAATAAAAAATCTGATATTTAACATCCAAAACAAAAGAGGAAAAAAGATACTAATCTTTTCAATCTTTCAGGAAAGGTTTTTCGAAATTCTTTATTTGCTTATCTGTCCTTCTTCTTCTTGTCATTTAATCATCTATAAAACAAAAAAAACAAAATTTTAGCTATGTTGTTGGTTGTCTTGATTTAGCATCAAAATTAGTCAGGATTCGCGAGAAGAAAAAATTTGAATATATTGATCGCATGAGAGATTTTTTACAATCACAGTCTGATTTTTATATGTTTGCAAACAATGTCTTAAAAAAAAATGAGTTAATTTACAAAAAAGCCGAAAACCAAATATCTGAGGTGAAAACTTATTACCAGGATTTGACAAACGAACAAGAAAAACACAAAAAAAAAATTTTTGAGGTATGGGACGATTTTTCCTTGTTTTTTTTGTTTTTAGATTTTTTGTCAAAAATTTTTTTAGCATTCAAGAACAAAACACCACCATTCAAAAAAAAGAAAAACAAAAATAATAACCAAAAAAAAAAAAAAAGAGACCAGGAACGCTGGCACTGAAAATACAATATGAAAAATTTTTTCACTTCAATTTTTTCAATAATGAAAATTAGGAGAAGCTGTTTGTTGACAAACAAAAGTGAAGGGAATTTTCTGTACGCTTTCTTAAAAATATTGCTCGAAATATCTTTGGACCAAGTTAAGAAACTCTTAACCATACAAAAAAATTCTAGTTAATCGAATTGCATATTCAAAACATTTTTACTAGATCCTAAAATTGAAAAACAAAGTAAAAAATCAAAGTACTAAAAGACCAAACTTACTTTAAAATACTATGTTCAGAAATGAATTCTATTGTTTTTAAAAGTTTGGTTCATTTTCCCCATTTTTAAAAAGTTCAAAATTCAACATATTTTCAAAATTTTTCACAAAAAAAAAAAATTATTTTCCAATACAGCTGTTTTAAAAATGAGATTGTATTTTTGAAAACTTTTTTGAAGTTTTCTATTTTAAAAAAGTGAAAATTTTTTCAGAAACAAAAGTTTTGGAAATTTTTTTATTTTAATAAGGCGAGGACTCAACCTTTAAATATGGTACTAACTGGTTTGAAGTATGAAGGAAAGCACTTTTTTAAAAAAAAGTTGTCCACACTTTATTAAAGCAGAAAGCTTTTAAAAAGTTTTAATTCTGAAAAACCTCAAAAAAAAAAAAAAAACATACTTTTTTAAAAAAAAGCTTTCTCTAATCTTTCAAAAATTCTTAATTCTGACAATCTTATAAAAAACATTATTCACTTTTTTAAAATGACAGTATGAAAAAAGAAATTTTATTGTTTATGTAATAAGTGTACAAAAATACACTTTAAAAATAAAAGTAAAAATCTGATTACTAAAAAGACCAAACTTACCTGTAATGTTGTTTTCAGAAATAAATTTTTGTTTTTAAAAGTTTGATACTTTTTGTTGGAAAGTACAAAAGTATGGTTGGAAAGTACAAAAGTATTTGAAAATAATTTTGATACAGGGAAATATTAACAAACAGCAAAAATATTTAAAATGGAAGGGTTCAACTTCTATTCTAAAGTTAAGAAATTATACAAATTATCTTAATAGATATTCTTATTTTATGAACAAAAATAAATCACAATTTTGTCAATTGTGTAAAATAAATAAAGATTTGGATATCATTGAAGATTTGGATCATTTTCTCTGGAACTGCCCAGCCTATGAAAATAATCGGAAAATCTGGATTTCTGAATTAGAAAAAAATAATTTTTCACTTATTTTAAATAATAATAATATTTATAATATTATTAATAAACAAGATTCAATATCTTTATTAGCTTTAGTAGATAATAAGACTATGTTTGAATCTATTATACGATTTCTAAATTCAAGTTTAGGAATTCGGGCAAACAAGAGGAATTCTAAACTCCTCCCTTAAATTACAATAAAAAAAAAGTTTGATACTTTTTTTGGAAATTTTTGAAAAGTTCAAAATTCAAGATATTTCTAAATAATTTCAAAAAAAATAATTCTTGTTGAAGAAGATAAAAATCTTAATGTATATAAAGGAAATGTTCGAAAGTAAACTTTAAAAATGAAACCCACTAACGTTTTGAAATAACTCAATATAATAAATCTACTTAATTTCAAATAATAAAATTACAATAATTATTTTAAACTTGTAAAAAAAAAATGTATTTATTTATACGCCTCAGATTATGAATCAATTTTTTCATTTTGGTTTAAAAAAAAAATATGAGAAAAACCATCAAACCATTAAATTAAAAATGTTCTCCAAAATACTTTTTTAAAACCCTGTAAAATTCAACTTTTAAAATAAAAAGAAATACTTTTTAATTTGATTATTTCTAAATAATAATAAATAACACAATCTTAATTATTTCAGCGGGTTAGTAATAATTCAAAGATTAAAAGTATTAATAGACTTTACTATTATTTCCAAAATTATAAATATTTTCAAACAAATAAAACTATTTCCAATTAATAATTATAATTAAAAAAAAACCAATGGAAAAAATAATGATTTTTTAAAAAAGCATAATAATGTGTCTGCTTTTGCTTTCCGTTTATCTAACTTTTACAATTTTTTATATCCTTTTTTTTTTTTTTCAATTGTTTTTTCAATTTTTTTTTTCCCCACTGTTATTGTATGTGAAGATAAATCTTACTATTTCCTTCTTTTTTTTTTTTTATCAAATATTTAAGCTATGTTTTTTTTAAAACTCAAACTTTTTATTTGTACAAAATTAAAAAGTACCTAATTCTTGATAACTACTGATAAGAAAGAGATTAGAACACTGAAAAGTTTAGGATAGTATTGTAGCCACTGTGGAAAGATTTTGGGAAATCCTTAGGTTATTAGGCAAAGTTTGAAAACTTTCTGATCTTCTTATTTTCAATTCTAATTAAGCAAAATAGGAAGTATTTTACGAACAAATTCGACTTTAAAAATATTATTTAAAGTTATTTTAGAATAGTTTGACCAATTTTTTCGAGACGTTTTTAAATCTCATAAATCCCAAAAGATCGCTGCGCTCAAGTAAAAACTCTTTGAATACATAATTTGGTTGAATGAACAATTTTATTTGATCAATAGGCTACAAAGAAAAAAGTCCATCAATTTTCCCTTAATGGTCAGAAATTGAATGAATTCCCTTTCTTTGTTTAAAAACAATGCTGAAAACCAAACATTGTTTTTGGTTTTGGTTCGATTGAAATCAATATCATTTTTAAAAAGTAAAAAAACCTTTTTTTTCTTTTTATCTTCGAAAAAAGAGAGAAGAGATCATTTATAGAAGAATTTCAAAAAGTGAAAAACACAATTACAAATTTTACTCTTAAATGTGAGAAGAAAAAAAACATTTTTTTTTATTACATCAAGTTAAGAATTTTTAGAGGAATGCTCAAAATTTAGTCACTGTTAAGAACACATAATAGATGCGGGTTTTATGTTTCATCGCCTTCAGAGAATTGCTTGGCAAACAGTAAATAAAAGAGGAAATGGATGACATTGTAAGGTTGGACGATCTAGTTTGTCTCTGTGTGATTTTAAACCAAGTTTTGTTCTCCAATGGATGAAAATGTAAAAATTAGCTTCAATGTTTTCAAAAACTTCAGTGTTTGAGCAAAAGATCCTTTGAAGAAAAAGTTCTTTAAAGTACTATTAAAAAACAACAAATTAGTTGTTACTTGTTTAAATTTGTTTGTATCTTGCTGTGGAGAGTTAGATCCTTAGTTACAAAAAATAAATAGAATCTCATATTGTTTCATTTGTTCAAAAATCACCAGTTATAATACTCGTTTTGGATCCCCTTCCAGACTCAAAATAATGAGATTGTTCTAGTGCTAAGAGGATATTAATTGTCGTTCTTCCAACTCCCCAAATTCATCTTATATCACTTCGGACAATATCATCTTTCTCGTTCTTCCAGGGCAAACTCGTCACATAACAAAGTGATTGTTTCCAAATCAAAACAATAAAGACAGAAATTGAAATACAAAAAATGTTGGGTAGATCACAAAAACTAATTAAAATATTTTTTATATTCTTTCGGTTTATTTGAATTATTAATTCAAATATAACATCATTTTATTTTGTTTTGAAAATCCCAAACCTTAAAATAAATTATAATTTTTTTTTTAAAATTTCTTTTAAAAATATATAAAATTTATCGAAAAAAAGATGTTGATGGAAAAAAGAAAATCAAAAGAAAAAAGTAGAAAAACATTAGAAAAAAGTGGATACTTAAGAATGAAAACTGGGGGTGTAGTTCATGATTGGAGTAAAAGATTTTTTAGAATTAGAGACAATAAAATTTGGTATATCAAAAATTCAAAGGATATGAAAAGAAGAGGAGAATTAAATCTTTTACTCTGTACTGTAAAGCACAATTATGATATGAAAAAAATGTAACTAATAATCTCTTTTTTTTCTATTTATCACTTTTTTTCTTTTTTTTTTTTTTTTTAACTGTTATCTTATTAAATATTCTTTATTACCCTTTATTTTTGAATCATCAAATTTTTGTAATATTTTTCTATTGATTGCTCTCTATTGTTTTTTTTTTCAGAGAGATCTTTTTTGTTTAATTCGGGAATTAGAGTCAAAATTGATTTATCAATAATTCAAGTATATTGCAATTGAAGGTGAAAAATTATAGTATTATCTATTTCAAATGACTCTAAAAAATCTACTTTTAAATATTATTGAGCAATAAATTATTGGATTTATAACTCAACATCACAATTAAAAATTGTCATTTTGGAAATTTTTTTTTTATATTTCTTCAACAAATCTAAAAATGAGAAACTCAAAATAATAGTAATTTAGTATTTAAAAATCAATATTTAGATCTATCAAAACGAACTATTTTTTTTAATTTTTTAATTTCAAAGATTAACTCAATAATCATCAACATAAAAACCCAAACACTGATCAGTTTTATTTCATTTTGATAAATCTAATTGTATTATCAATAATTTCCAATATTTGAGAAATAATTTGTCAAAAAAATCTATTGGTTAATTATTTAGATATTTTTTGAAAAAAATTGAATTTTTTTACAAACTAATCTACACATCAAGACAAATTTTAAAAAAATATATTTTTCAACTTTGGAGCATGAATATTGAAAATTTAACCTTTAAATTGATCTTAACAATTTTCGAAAAAAATTTACATTTTTGAGTTTTTTGCTAACCTGGGATATTTTTTGAAATTAATTGATGAGTTCAACTTTTTTACTACTTTAATGGGGTTTTTTAGAGACATTTAAAGCATGGCGCACTCATATGATTTACACTCAATAACAACTACTTTAATTTTAGATTTCACTGTGGTAGACGCCATTCCATTAAGATAAATATAATTAAGCTACCTTGATTTTAATTTTTTTTAAGATTCAATTTTAGAAACTGTTATTCCAAGAATAGAAAAATTTAAGTTGGATCTCAAAAACAAATCTTCTTTTCAATAGATTCTATCTTTTGAGTAACCATATAAAGCAAAAGATCATAAAATTTCAGTTAATTTTCGTAAAGTCCTTTAGCAGAAAAAACATGACAAAACCCAAAGTTAAAGATTTCAAACACTTCGATTAGTCAAATAAATGTAAAAGGTCTATAATCCTTTTTTGGTCTCGTATCAAAATTTATGACTATTCTTGAACCAAAGAAAAAGGAAAATTGTTTGGAAAATTTAAATTTGTTTTTTAAGAGAAAATTCAGCAAAATCATTCCTAAATTAATTTGAATGAAGGAAATAAAATTTGAAAAAGCATCAAGATTCATAGAATTTAGAACTTTAAAACTGTTTCGAGGAGTCAAAAAAGAAAAACAAAAATTTTATACTTTTTACCTTTTCCAAATTTCCCTTTTTAAGTTGTTTGGGTTCCTCCTCTTTTTGTTTTTTTAGGTGCTTGGAGAGGTTCAAGGAATAAAAAATCATTATAAGAATTGGTGGACTTGGTCATGACTAACCTAACCAAACTTGTTAATGATCAGATCTAAAATGAATTGAGCTGGACTTATGCAACTGTGGAGAACTGAAGCCAACGAATGCGATCTGAAACCAACCAAAGTGAACCGAATTGGACTTTACGTACAATCTGTCGAGTCGTTACCTGGACTGGGTTTTTGCTGTCGAGTCGGTATCTTGTACTGGGATTTTGCGAAAACAAGATTTGGGAAACTTGCAAAAAAAAAAAAAAAAAAGGCAACTCAAAAAAAAAAAAAAAAGAAAAAAAAAAAAAGCAACTCAATTTTGTAAAACCAAATCTTATTCTTAAAACCTTAGCACTTTATAGAATCAAACCATCTATAAAGTTTCTAAAAAACTTAATAAAGTAACCTATTTCATTTGATCTATAGTTGTTCAAATATTTAGATCTCTTTATTAAAACAAGAAATTATTGAAAATATTGATCATTTTTTATGGGTCTATCCTTCCTATGAAAAAGATAGATTAATATTTCATAACAAATTAAAAAAAAAAAAAATCTTAATGAATTAATTTAAAACAAACAGTTTGAAACTATTTTCATTAAATAATAATCGTGAAAACAATGATTTTACGCTTAAATTTCTGAAAGGGAATTTAAGTAAAAGGGTGTCCAGAGTGTAATTTACACTTCTTCAACAATAAAAAAAAAAAAAGAAAAACAAAAATTTTTTTTATCTTCATAAAAAAAGTTGGACTACCTTGGAAAACCAAATTTTAAAACAACAAAAAACACACAAGATCTTAATTCTAAAAAGTCAAAAAGAAGACTGAATATTTATATTTCTTTTTGAAAAAGAAAATCACACAAATCTGAATATCAAATTTTGACTAACTTTTTGATTTTTATTTTTTCACGAGTTAATTCTGTCACTTTGGTGTTTTTCGAATTTTAAATTACTTATATAAGGATCATTCAAAATCGTAAACTTTGAAATTATTGTAAACTAGAACATTTTAGGTTTGAAATTCAATTTCCTTTCCATACAGAGCTATATTAAGGAAAAAATATCGCTTTTTTTCTAACTTTTTAAAATACATTTTTTAACCAAAAAGACTTGTTTGTTGTTACAAAGAAAATTAATGCCATTTTTTTTTGTAAAGTTTCTGAAGATTTGATTTAAATTCAGAGATAAAAGTCTTGTGTCTTTGAAAAAAAAAGAATAACCGAAAAAAAAATTAAATTTAAAATTAAACTTTCCATATATATTTTTTTGTTTTTTTCATCCAAAGATTGAACAAAATGAATCAAAAAAGTTGAAAATGGATCTTTGGATAAAAAAAACAATTGAAATTTTTTGTATTTTGAAGATTATAGAAATATCAGGTATCAAAATTAAAAAAATTTTTACTTTTGAAAAAAAAAACAACAAATTAAATGATCTATATTATTTTTAATTCAAGTTTTTATGATTAATCAACATATTGATAAATTATCAGGTTAATTATTCCTTCTGAAAAGAATATAATTGAAACTAAACATTTTTATTAAATTTTGAGAAAAAAAATTAAAAATTTTTATACCAAAATTCTTGTTTAAAATTTAACAAAAAATTCAAAATAAATTGTAATGTATGAAAAAAAAAAAACGAAAAAATAAATAAACCCAATACCCATTAAATCCACTTACACATCATTAATTTAAAAAAATAGTAATTGTTTTGAGATTGTTGCACCAAATTTAGAATCAAATATTATTTTACAAGCATCTACTGAAGAAGAGATGAGATCTTGGATGGAAGTTATGAGTAATAACATTGAATTATTATTAAACCAACAAATGTCTGACAAAAAAACAGATCTTTCAGGAACAGAAAAGGCCAATAAAACTTTAAAATTCATTTACGAAATCCCAGGCAATACTAAATGTGCGGATTGTGGGGCATCTGATCCAGATTGGTGTGCGATTAATTTAGGCGTGACCTTTTGTATTGATTGTTCTGGTGCCCATCGTTCCTTAGGTGTGCAATTTTCAAAAGTAAGATCTTTAACATTGGATGATTTTGAAGATGAATTAATTCCACTATTTCAAAGGTTAGGGAATGATCAAGTAAACAAAATTTTAGAAGCAGAAACTTTAGAAACACGTAAACCAATTTATAAGGATAGCTTAGTGATAAAGGCGCAATGGGTCATTGCTAAATATAAATTAAGAGCCTTTACTGGGAAAAAAATTGAAAAGGCGGTTTTAAATAAATATTTATGTCAAAGCGTGACTGATAATGACTTTGACCAATCTTTTAAATGGCTGATGTATGGTGCCAATCCATCTTGGCAAAACCCTGATTTAAGTGACCAAACTGCATTCCATTTAGCTTCGCAATTTGCCGATCCATTAGTTTTCTTATTATTATTCCAATTTCACTCGAAACTAGACTCAATCGATTGTAAGCAAAATTCACCATTACATTTAGCCGTTAAAAGGAATAGAATTGAAATGGTTCAATTATTATTAAATAAAAATATTCCAATTGAAATTGATAATAATCAACAGGGGCCAGAAGATCCTTTATCACTTGCTAAAAAAAATGGCTTTGATGAATGTGCAGCGTTAATTGAAAAACATTTAAAAGGCGAGGTAATACCAAGCCCTATAAAATTACACAAAAGTCAAGAAAAAAATGAAAATTCATCGTTGTCCAATGAATCAAAATTAAATGAAATAAATAAATCTTCTTCGAAAGAAGATTTAAATCTTCAAAGTTCAAATGGAAATGACAATTTAAATAAACAAAAAATTAACAATAATAATAGTACATCTAATATCAATAATGAAATGATTAACACCGCTTCTAATAATAACAATAATGAATCTACAACAATAAAGGTGACGAGCAGTATGAATAATAATAATAATAATAATAATAATAGTCAAAAATCTCAATTACAAGGATCAAGAATACAATCACCACGGAAAATGACCAAAAAACAATCAGTTGGAAGGCCACTCCCTTCAATTCAAAAGCCACGGCCAATAGTAAAAAAAAGACATACATTAAATATTGTAGCATCTTTTTCAAAAAAAAGTCCTCCTCCTCTGCCGAGGAAAAGAAAATAATCATTTATCTATATATTCTTTTATATTATCTCTCAAAGTTTAATTTTATTATAATTTCATTTTATTTGCTTTTTTTTTTTTGCTTTTTTTTTTTTGCTTTTTTTTTTATTTCTCTACTTAATAAAAAAATAATTATTTTTTTTACTTTTTACTTTTTCTAAATTCCCTTTTTCAGTCGTTTGGGTTCCTTCTGTTCCCCCCTTTTTTTAATTTTTTGGAGGGAGGCAAAGCGAACAAAAAATCATTATACTAATAATTCTATTTGTTCATGGTTAGATCTTAAACTGAACCAAAACTTAATTGAACTTGTTTGAACGAAACTGAAGCGATTTGAAGCAAAATGAACGTAAGTGGAATCATCATTTCTGTACTATTTGCCCAGTTGGTACTTTGACTAGGTTAATGCTGCGTATTCAGTATCTTTTGCTGGGGTGTTGCAAAAACTAAACTAGATTTCAAAAATTTTGACTCACTTTATAATGTTAATGGAAGTTATTTTGAGTGTTTATCTCACATATTCTTATACAAAAAATATTTTCAATTTTTAGATCAGAATCATTTTTTCAAATTTTTGTTTTTCTTTTGTTTTCTTTTTCTTATTCTTTTTCTTTTTCTTTTTCTTTTTTTTTGCCTTTCTTTTTTTGATTTGTAATTTTTTTACAAAAAATCATTTGGAAAAAAAACACGATCTTCGAAAAGACAAATAATCATTATGAAAATTGAGACTATGTGATGTCTTTTAAAATGAATTGAATTATTCGTAAAAAATCTTGTTGTTCAACATTTTTTCAGTGAAAGTTCGTTAATAAAAAATTAGTAATGCTCATTTAAAAAATTGTGACTCATTTTTTTTTTTAGTTTTTGGTTTGTATTTTTTTTTTAATTTTTAAAATATCGGGTTTTTATAGATTTAGAATGATTTAAAAGTTAATTAAAAATCGGATTTAATTATTAATTGTTATTGGGTACTAAAGGGTAGATATTTTTTTTTCAATTAGGTTATTTGGGGTTAGTCACGATTTTTAAAACAGTTAAAGTTTGGGATTATGCCAAAATAAGGTTGGGAAACTTTGAAGAAAAAAAAATACTTATAAAAAAACAAATATTTATTCTTTAAAAACAAAAAAAAAATCAACAAAAATAAAATTTTGGAAAATTAATTTGTATTCTTAGAAAAAAAAAATTTTCATTTTTAAGAGAAATGAGAAATTTTATAAAATTTATCAAAACATAAAAAAAGAGTGGAAAGATAATGAAAATATTATAATATAAAAAATAATATTAACATTTGTATGGTTATATTAAAAGTGTATACACTATCATTGGTTTTTTTTTACTTTGAAAAAAATAAAAGAAAATTTCTGAAATTTTATTTTTATTTCTTAAATTAAAAAAAACATCCATTAGGTTTTTTTTACTTTTTGAAATTCAGAGAAAATTTCAAAAATTTTCTTTTTATTTCGAAAATTAAAAAAAAACCCAGTTAGGTTTTCCAGAATTTAAAAGAATTGAGTTAAATCAAAGTTTTTACTATATTCTTTTGAATTCTGGAAAACCTAGGCACTCGACGGCACTATGCATGATGCTTTCTATGGTTTAAAGGGGTTGGGTAAAAATTTGAATCAAAATATGAAAAAGAGAATCGGAAAAAATCTGTTTTTTGAGAAAATTTCTCTTTAGAACAATTTTTAAACCCCTAGCACCTTGTCTAGAATTTTCTGGGTTTTTTTAGAATCTGAAAAAGTATGTTAATAGCGTTCTAAAAGTTGTTCTAAAGAGTCAAAATCTAGGAAATTTGAAATTTTTTGAAAACTAATCCTTTGTTATTTCCTACAAAGACATATTTTGATGGGAAGACAATGCTGTGGGTCAGGTATTGTCTTGGGCCCACAAAATTCCCATTTTTCAAAGAAAGAAAGATAATTGTTTGTTTTCTTTAAACAAAGTTTTTTTCTAATTAACAAAAAACTGAATAATTTTTGCAAATTTCATATCCATTAGATGGTTGCATATAAAATTCCAAAAAAGATTTCCTACACAACCTTGTAACAATTTGTCTTGATACTAACAAGTAGGTTTTGAGAGAAACAAGACAAACAAAAAAAAAATATCACTCATAAAAATAAAAAAAAAATGTTTTGTATGTTTGTAAGGATCTTTTCTGTTCAAAAATCAAACAGAGTAAATAATATCGTTGAAAGCGTTTTTGGGAACTTTAATTTTAGAAAAAACAAAAAGAATCAACATATAACCAAAAAAATTAAGAGAAAACCACAACTCTTTTGTCGGTTTGAATCTGATTTATCGAAAAATAAAACAATTCATGTAATTCAACCATCAAAAATCATAGACAATATGATCTTTTAAAGTTTGGGATGTTTATTGAAAGTGTTACAAACGATCATCATTTTTGAGGGTTAAAAAATCTCGGTTATTTTTCTTATCATTTTGACGTTTCTCCGCAAAGGTGCTCGAGTTTATTTATCTCAAAAATTTCTAGTGAATTTTTCTTTCAAAAAATTAAGAAAAATGATTTTGTGATCCGAATTGGAGAATAGTTTGATGAACATTCTTTCATAATATAAATGAGATTGGAATCATTGGCTGTTGTGGGTATTTGTCAAAATCCAATCCTAGTCCTTACTGATAAATTGCGATTTATGTTTGGAAATTATTGCTTGATTTTCCTTTTTGAAATTATTCTTATCAAGCTTTAAATCAGGCATTTTATGTGGTCAAGTGTTAAGAAACTCTGTAAAATTAGTTGTTCTTCAAAATATTCTTTTTCCTGGTCAGTTTGATAAGGAACTGTTCAAAGATTTATACAAATGGAAATTGAACTAAAATTTTTTGAAATTTCATAGAATTTATCAGTATTAGTGAATCAAATTTTGGTATTGTTTTCAAATTGAATTTTGTGCTAGCTTGAAGAGGGAAAGCTATTTATTCAATTTTTGTTCATCGGTAACTTTTAAGGGTCTTTTGAATTTGTAGAAACAATTACAAATTATTATTACAAATATTTGATTTTTCCAAAATGATGAATATTTAATCGATTTTTCTTTTATTGATAATCTTTCCATTTACATTGATTGTAGAAATAAACAGTGGAAACTATTTTGTTTTAATTGTATAAAAAGGTTTTTGAGAATGAAAAGAGGGAACTAAATTAAGTATTTTTACTTTTGGTAATTTGAGTAATTAAATAAAAATTGAAATGTCTAAAATTTTTCCATTTTATAATTCGAAGAACAGAGAGGTTACGATTGAGAACCAAAAAAAAAACACAATTGTTGGTTTCCGTAAAGTGACTGTTAAACCGACTTTTGAAAAAAAGCAGCTTTATTTCAAAAATGAAAAAAATAATATTCTTATAAAAAAAGTTTAAATTCCAATTTCAAAGTAAAATAAGTCATCAAGAGAAATTGTAAAGAATCCAAAATTTCAAACAGCTTACTTTGATTAATGTAAATTATTAATTTTCAATCAGCAAATTGAAAAGACTTTTGTAAAACAATCTGTTCCCTTTTTCAAGAATTTAAAATTGAAATAAGAAATCTTCAATAAGACAGTAACCCAAAATAAAAACAGAACAAAAATAATAATAATTTGAAAAAGGGAGATTTTTACCCACAATTTGAACATTTCCTTAAAAAAATTTTTTTTAATCCGTTGGTCAAACAAAAAAAAACAAAATAAAGTTAACTTGTTTCAGAATTTAGTTTCCAAATATGAAATTAACACCGAAAAAATGAATAGAGAAACCAAATGAAAAAAATAGAAAGAAAAAAACAAATATTCATTTTCACTTCAAAGAGACTTTTCTTCATAAAAAAAAAGAACAACAAAAAGGAGTGTAATAAAATCATAAGATTAATTTAACAAATCTTCAGAAAATCGAACAAATAAATTTTAATACTTTCAGTTGGGACTAAAATAAAAAGAAAACTTTTTATTTTTTTTAAATTTTTTTCATTTATTTTTTTTTTTGTTCTTTCCAAAAGGTTTTTTAGTATCGAGCTTTGTCGATTTTAGAAACTTATTTTCTTCGATCACAAAAATAATTTCAACATGAAAACTGTAGTGATCTTTATTTTATTGCTATTTATTTCTCAACAAGGTAAATTCAGTTTTTAATACTTTTTTTATACTCTTTTTTCTTGATGTAAAAGCGAATCACAAAAAAAAAAAAAATCATCAACAGATTTTTTCTTTACTTTGGAACTAAAAACAAAAAAACTTTTGAATCTACACACCTGCAAATGACAATTAACTTTTTTAAAAAATGAAAATTTAATCACAAATGCTACTTATTTTAATAAACAGTCAACCACCCAAAACCTCACACAAAAAAAAAAAAAAAAAAAAAAAAAAAATTAAACAAAAATTAAACAAAAGAAAAGAAGAGAATTTACTCATTTTTGGATATCTTCTTTTTTTTTTTTTTTTATTATTTTTTTTTTTTTTGATTACGAAGAGTACAATATTCAAAATCATTTTGAATTACTTTTCTTCGTCTTTGTAATGAAAAAGTCAAAATGGATAAATGTATCCATCTACTGTTTCGCTTTCGTTATTAAAACCATCAACAAATAAAAAACTAACAATAATCATCAAACTAAACTTTCAAAAAAAAAAAAACTTTTCTCTTTTTATTAATTTTTTTTTTTTTTTTTCTCTCCCTTTCTCTCCATATCCCTTAACTTTACAAATCCAACAAAAAATAAAAAAAAAAATAATTTAATAACAATTTCTCCAAATCAAAACCCAACCCTAACACACAAAACCAAAACCAAAAATAAACCAAAAATAAACCCTAACAAATTCAAATAATCAAATTCACTTTGAAAAAAAATCAAATTTCAACAAATTTCAACAAATTAGTCTTTAGTGCTTGCGTAACTGAAGAAGGAACAGAAAATCTGATTGCAGAAGGGTATTTAGACACAGACATACAGGACCCTAAAATAGACTCATGTATGCTGAAAGGTACAGGTATATATTTTAGTGTCTGGACACTTGAGGATCCGATTCTAAGTCCACATCCCAGTACTGATATTTTCCTCGAGATCTCAAAATTCACAACAACATTCCAAGTCTTACAAACCAAACAGATGATTAATGATGTGACCGATTTAACGCAACAAAACCCAAGTATTTCTTGTAAGGACGATGGCTTTATTGTTATCGCATGGGAATCTGAAAATCAAGATGGATCGTCGTATGGTGTTATTAGCAAATTATATAAATACGACGAAGACACTAACGAATTCACACAAAGGGGTGAAGAATTTATTGTCAATGTACATCGTGACTCTGATCAGGGACGGCCCTCTGTTGAATTTATTCCACAATCGAATAGATTTGTTGTCACTTGGTCAGGCTCTAACCAGGACATCGAATATTCCACATATGAGGTCTATGCACAAGTTTTTGATTATTCGCTCACGGACGCAAGTTTGACGCCAACACCATTTAGCGACCAGGATCAAAAAATTAATGAAAATGTTGAAAAAACACAATGGAAATCACACCTTACTGTTGTAGAGTCTGGTGACGTTTTATTAGTTCTCTGGGAATCCAACGAAGTCGAGGACAAATACGGAATCTTTGGAAGAGTCTATGATATTTCTGATCCGGCAAACGGGCTGAGTGTTCCGCTAACGAACGAATTCGCGCTTCGAAAGGATAGCGAAAAGACCCAATGGGACTCACATGCAGCTGCGTCAAGCGTAGTTGGATCCAAATTGATCGGTATTGTGTATTCCTACACCAACGAAGAAAATAGTAATTATGATGTGTATATGGATCTCATTGATTTGGCAGATCCATCAGCGCCGAATATGGAGGTTGTACCCGAACCAGTTTTGGTCAATGTGAATTTAGAACATGGCCAAACTGACCCCAAAATAGCCTTTCTCGAGGAATTAGATGTCGCCATCGTCACCTGGACATCAGATTTTGCAGACGGTTCCGGCTATTTAGCCGATCATGGTGTCTTTGGAAGAGTCGTCGATTGTAGAGATCTCGCCAATAACGGAATTGTCTTTGACGAAGAGGAGTTTCCCGTCCATACTAGTCTGTTAGGTGATCAAACATCCGCCTTTCCTCTCACATTAAGAACTAGTAGCTTTGTGGTTCATTTCTATTCAAGGGAGAGCTTTGTAAATGACCAGCATCAAATCAAGTCTCAATTATTTGTCATCGGTGAAGATGAACCACAAATGAAGATAGCATTAGTCGACCAAACCGCCGAACTTGGATTTGCAGGCGAATACATCTTTGATGAAGGGACCTTCTATGATCCATATCATTTAGGATTCGACTATACGGCTTCCATCATGAATGATCAAGTTTGGCCAACGTGGCTCTCATTTGAAGAAGAAGAGCGTAAATTTTCTTGGCTGCCGACACTTGACGTATGTAGCGCTAACATTCAAATTGTAGTAAATGCTACAAATTATTGTGAAAATTATGTATGGGACGATTTCCTATTAACAGTTACCCCAAATAAGGAACCAATTGCCCACTATGAAAAATTCGAAGATCAACTCATCATTGAGAGCACAATGGGCTGGAGTTGGGATCTGCCCACCGAGCCCACAGTGGCCTTTGAAGATCCTGAATTGGGTACCTTGTCCTATTCCGTTGTCCAAATTATAGACGGCGCTGAAGAAACCAAACCTGATTGGTTAAGTATTGATGAAAATACGGGTTCCCTCTCGGGTGATGTTCCAGAGAATTGTAATCAAATTTGGAATTTGGAAATCGTGGCATCCGATGTTTGCTTAGACGTTGGCCTAACGCCAATAAAGTTATACACTGAAGAAAATTTCCCACCAGTGGCGAATTACGAAAAATTTGAAGACATTTTAATCGAAGGCGGTGAGATGGGCTGGAGTTGGGATCTGCCCACAGATCCTACAGTGGCCTTTGAAGATCCTGAATTGGGCGCATTGTCCTATTCCGTTGTCCAAATTATAGACGACGCTGAAGAAACCAAGCCTGATTGGTTAAGTATTGACGAAATCACGGGGTCACTCTCGGGTGATGTTCCATATGATTGTAGACTTGCTTGGAATTTGGAAATCGTGGCATCAGACGATTGCGATCTCACTGCACGAACTTCACTCTTCTTTGACATTGGTGCCAATAACCCACCAATTGTACATAATGAAGATCTCGGGATGGAAGAATTAACAGCCGGCGAGATGGGGTGGAGTTGGGATCTGCCAGAGGGTGTCTTTGAAGATCCTAAGGGAGAAGCATTTACATATTCATATGAACAAATTCTCATATATAATGGATTGCCCTCTGATTGGCTAAGCATTGACGAAACTACCGGTTCCCTCTCTGGCGATGTTCCAGATGATTGCCTTGCATCTACCGAGATCGAAATCATTGCCACCGACGTTTGTAATCACCAAGTTCGAACGAAATTAGCACTTAAAGTTGGAGACAACCAGCCACCAGTAAATAATTTCGAGATCCTTGAGCCACAGGAAATCACTCCAGGCACAGAAGATTGGTCATGGGAACAATCCGATACATACTTTACAGATCCAGAGGGTGGAAGCTTGAGATATCTGGCTAACCAAGCCGACGAAGAAGGACTGCCCGAATGGATGTCGATTGACGAATCGAGTGGTACACTTTCTGGTGATGTAACAGACGAATGCAACCTCTCTTATGATATTGAACTTTATGTACTTGATGAATGTAATCATGAAAGTGGCATAATTACCAAGACATTTTATATGCCAGAAAACAAACCTCCAGATAACATTGTCTTCCCAGAGGAAATCGAATTAGGAAGTAATGAAAACTTTTCAGAAAACTTTGATAAGATCTTTTTTGATCCCGAAAACGGTCCACTGACATACAAAATCGAATTAACCAATGGAGATTCTCTACCAGAATGGGGAACTTACACCGAGGATGGGCAATTTTCAGTGCTGACACCTAGCGAATGCCAAGATCCTTTAGATATTATTATTTATGTTACCGATGATTGCGATCAAACTATTAATAGGACCTTCAACTTTATCGTCACGAACGAGCCACCTGTAGTCAACCCCGACAAGGACTTTGATGCACCACTTGTTGATAAACCCCAAGACTGGTCATATCAATTTGATGAAGATATGTTTTTAGGACCAGAATCAGAACCCCTGAGATACACCGTGTCGCCATTGAACTCCTGGATGGAATTTGATTCAGATACACGAACCTTTACTGGTATTAGCTATTCTGAAGAAAGAACAGATTATTATATTACCATTACCGCATATGATACCTGTAATCAAACCGCCAGCCGCGAAATGTTGGTTTCCTATGTGCTCTACAATAAGCCACCAGTTATGAATGAAACAATAGGCAACCAATTGGTTTATGCTAACAACGAATGGATCTTTGAAATCCCAGCTGGCGCCTTTTACGATCCAGAGGGTTACCCATTAGATTTCACTGCCACTCAATTTAATGGCGAAACTCTTGACGACATTTGGATTTCCTTTGATCCTGCCACGAGAGTCTTTTCGGGAATGTCGCCCGTAGAATGCCAAGGAAGCTATGGCATCACACTCACTGTGACAGATGATCTCCCACAATCGATCAGCCACACTTTCTATGTTTCAGTGATCAATCACCCCCCACAGGTTAACAATAAAATCCCAGCACAATATACCTATTCCACGGTACAATGGAACATGACAATCCCCTCAGATACCTTTATCGATTACAACAACGAAGAACTGCAATATACAGCAACTTTACATAGCGGCGATCCTTTGCCAGATGAAATTAAGTTTGACAGCAATACCCATGAATTTGTTGCATTTTTTGAAGAAACATGCGGTGATAATTATAATATCAAAATAAGTGTTGAAGATCAGTGCGGCTTCGTGCAAAGCCATTCCTTTGAATTGGTCGTTGAAAACCAGGTTCCCTACTTACAAGACGGAATCCCAGATCAGATTTTGCATCAAATTACGACCTGGGAATTGACATTTGACGAGTTTCTTGATCTTGAAACCAGCAGTGCCGATTTAATTTATCGGGCAACCTTACAGGACGGAGGCGACTTACCAGGATGGATCAGCTTTGATGGCGTCAATAGAATTTTCAGTGGCGCACCCGAGGAATTGTGTGGTCCCGTGTATCCAATCCGACTGTATGCCAAGGACGAATGTGATCAAGAGGGATATGTCGACTTTTCGGTTTCAACAGGACAGCAATTACCACCTGCTCTTGTCAACCAGGAGCTTGTAGATCAAGTCATAACGCCCGGCGGAAATTTAAGTTATTTGCCATTCAAGCCCGAATATATCGCTAACCCAGATTCCAACATCGATTGGAACATCTATGAGAAAAACGACGAATGGCCCGAATGGCTTCATCTTGACACCGAAACAATGGAATTTTATGGACAGGGACCCACAGACGTATGCCATATCGAATTTATAATTGTCATTGAGGCCACCGACGAGTGTGATTACTATGGCATTGACGAATTTACCGTTGCAGTAACCAACACGCCACCACAATTGAATAAGCCAATCGGCGAAATTGTCATTTTACCAGATGTTTATTGGATATTCAATTTTTATCAAACCATGTTTATCAGCACCGATGGTGATGAACTTGAATTCACAGCAGAGGTTCTCAACCGTGAATGGCCAGAATGGTTATCATTTGAACCCTGGAACCGAAGATTTGAGGGTACGCCAAGCTATGAAAAATGCTCAACAAACACCTTCGAAATTAAATTGACAGCCAACGACAAATGTTGGGAGAACCTTGTTTCCGATACCTTTAACCTCGTACTTCAAAACGAACCACCACAATTGGCTAATCCCATACCAAAGCAAACAGCACCACCTCTTTCAGAATGGAGCTTCGAGATCCCACAGGACACCTTTACACATCGGGACGACCTATACCTCGAATATTCTCTCACCAACGCTGACGGCACAGAATTACACGATTGGATCAATTTTGACAACGAAACGGGAAGCATCCTTGCCTACACACCAGAAGTCTGTAATACAACATACACATTCAGGGTTATCGCTAAAGATGATTGCGAGGATATTGGCGAAACCTACTTGGAACTCCAAATCTTGAACCAAGAGCCATTCGTGAATATACCCATACCTTCCCATGAGCTTTATAAGGACGAAGAATGGACATATACCTTCCCAGAGCAGACCTTTATCGACTTGGATACCAATGACACCTTATCATATACAGCAACCCTCGACACCTTTTGGCCTCTCCCAGGCTGGTTAAACTTTGACCCCTTAGAAAGAACCTTTTCAGGTACACCAACCGATTACCAAACTTACCATATCCTTGTCACAGCTACAGACTCGTGCGGAAACTTCGTTTGGGATAACTTTTGCTTGAATTGTCAAGGCGGCGCTACATGCCCCTTCTGCCCCGACGGAAATTGCCCATTCTGTGAGGACATTTGCTCCTTCCCATACCCCTTACCAGGCGACAATTGCGACAATACCTGTGACGGCGCCACTTGCCCATACCCTACACCAGTCCCAAAGCCAACTTATGATGATGGTTGCGGTACTAAAAATAACTGCAATTCGTTCTCCTTACTGCAAATAATTCTTCAATGGATCTTACAATTATTTAGTTTCCAATTCCCTTGCTCTTCAAATTCAAATACTTGCTCTAATTAAGAAATATAATTTTTTTATTTTTTTAATTTAACTTTTCTTTTTCTTTTCGTTATAACTATTTACATCCTTCTTTATTATTTTTTTGATTCATTCTTTTTTTTTTTTATTTTTTACACAAAAATTTCTTAAATTATTACAAAATAAATAAATAAATATATATAAGAAAACATAAAAATTTAAATTACTTCTAGAATGCTTTTTTATTTTTTAGAAATTCTCTAATTATTTAAAGTTTTTTTTCGATTATTTGTTCCAATTTGCAGAGTTCTCATTTTGATTCTTGTTCGAAAAAATCCTCAAATAATTCTTTTTTTAGATTCCATCGAATTAAATGATTCTTTTTTTATTTCAATGATACGTCTCAACTTATTTCTTGTTGCTATTTGGATTTTATTTAGAATCGCATCTATCAGTCTCAAAATTTAATAATTAATATATTTTTTTTATTTTTATGAATGAAAGTAATTTAATATTTATCAATAAAATAAATATTTGGGATTTTTCTTCTTGAGATTTTAGTCGTAATCATATTTTCGTCAATCATGGTGTTTTTGTGTTGATTACTGCTAATAAAATTATTTTTTGATTTGAAATTTAATTACAAATTTCTTTTTTTTTTAAATAGTGTTTTATCTAATAAAATAAAAAAGTCTATTTTTTATCCCATAGCTAAATCAGAATAAAAATAATATTTAATGTATTTGAAAATTTATTCCGATGGGACTTTATCAAGTACAAACTTTTGAAAATAACCGATTCCATATAAATCAATTTTTAATATTATGATTTTAAATTACAAATTTTTGTGATTTTAAAAATTCTAAAAACGTTTTATTTTGATAAAATCTGACTCTTTATCACCAATTGTTTTTTTTTTTTTGGAAATTTAACACCAAGTAAAGCTTTATTTATTTATTATTATTATTATTTTATTAGAAATAGTGAATATTTAAAATTATGAAATAAACCGACTAGTAAATTATTTTAATTTAATGAGGGTAGCAACACCAAAACACAAACTGAAATTGAAATATGTTATAGTATATTTTAAATTATCTTGGTTCTTTTAAGTTCTAGGTTACCCTTAAATTTTAAAAATAATGTTTAACTTTTTTTTTTTTTGCCAATATCTTCAATTATAATTTCAGTGGATCAATTATTAAAGTAAAAATTAAAATAATATAAATTGATTTTAAAAAGGTACCTTTTCTTCACATACCAACCCCTTCCTCATAATTTAAAAACTTGAACTCACATTTTTGTCAATAGAAAATTTGAAATAAGTTTAAAAAAGTAGTCAATTGTTTAAAAGGATGCCTTTGAAAACTTTATTAGGGGTTTTTATTAAAATACACAAAATGAAAAAAGGTTATTAAACATTTGACATATCATGTTATAACTTTATATCAATTAACAATTTGAAACCTTTGATTTTCAATCGAATGAACAATTGCCTTATGTTTATATGAAGTTTAAAATTCCTTTTGATAATGTTTTTTCTAAAATAAATTATAGAAGTCTCTGTCTCTAAAAACACAAGAAAAAAAATAGTTATATATGAAAACCCCACTCCCTGTACTGAATTCCGTAAATAAGAACAAGTTACTAAACTTAATTTTCAACATTATTAAATAAATATATCTAAAATTGGGAAGTGAGGAACCGAGAACAAAAGTCACATAATTTAAATTTTTATTTTAAGTACAGCATTATACTGAAAAAAACAGTAGTAATCATCAATACAAACAAATTATTAATTGTATTGTTGATTAAAATTGACATTTTTAGTCAAAAAAAATCACATTTAGAATACCCCCTTAAATACTTGTATTTCAAAATAAAAATAAAAACTGTTTAAAAAATAAGAGCTAATAGTTTTTATAAGTATTAAATAAACTATTTTACTTGTACGTTTCGATAATTTGAGAACATATTTTAAGATTTTGGGGTAAGATAATTTAACTATGGTTATGCTATTTTAGATATTTTTGCTGTCAAAATAACCTTTGTAAACTTAATTAACCAATACTTTAAAAGAAAAGCTGGGGTTCATTTTTCTCAGAAATCATGACATTGAACCATCAATGAGATAAATAATGACCATTTAATCAATATACTATTCATTTCTACTAGTCCACTGGGAAAAAAGAAATTCTAAAATAATGGATTAAATTGTTAAAATTTTCTAATAAAATACAATAAATTTAAAGGAAATTTTTGTCTACCAAAATAAACAATAAATTGAACATAAATTCATTGAAACTTAATCAACGACATAATTCAAAATTTATAATATAGTTTTTTACTCATAAAATTAAAAAAAAAACACCTTGAAATTGATTTGGTCTTAGATATACAATTGGGAAATGTATTACATGTTATATTGTAACAAGAAGAAAAAACCAAACTATTTTTTTTTAGAAACAGATCTAACATGGAAAAAAATGAAAATTATGAAGTTGGACAAAAGTAATATTTTATCTAACATTTCTTACTCGTTAATAAAGTTTATTAACAATATAATCAGTATCCCAGAACTTAAAAATCTTGAGGTTATTATATTTATTGTTTTTAGAAGTATTATGATAACAAAAATCTCTATAACTAGAAAAAAAGATATTTTTTTCTGGTAAAAAACTTTAAATCATATAATAAATTGATTTTATTTTAATTCAAATTTGAGATATTTGCATTAATAGATAATAACTAATAGTTTTCAAAATACATATATACTTTACACAAAACCGAAATATAGAAAAAAAATAATTACTCGCGAGAAGTGTCAATCATTCTAGGTTTTCAGTTTTATTCCATTATTAGAATTAAATCTGAGACTTTGCCCTATTCTTTGGAATTCTGGAAAAACTAATGAAAGTGTCCTATCTCTTCCAGAATTTAAAACAATAGAGTACAATCCAAGATTTTAACATATTCTTTTGAATTCATGAAAGGGCTTACGGAAGTGTCCGTAGAGTATCGTTAAGTGCCTAGTTTTTCTTGGGGGTTTCCGTTTTATATGTTAAGTGTTCTAGGTTTTTTTGAGGTTTTCTATTTTATTTATGAAGTGTTCTAGGTTTTTTTTTACTTTAGAAATAAACAGAAAATTCATTAAAATTTTCGGTTTATTTCTAAAACAAAATCACCTAACGAAAATCTATCGATTTTCACAAATAAATAGAAAACTCAAAAAATTCAACAGAAAACTCAATAAATCCTAATGTCAATTTTTTTAGATTTAATATGGAAAAGGAAATTTATTTAATTTTGATTTTACAAATAAACAGAAAACTCAAGAAAAGTGAATGGCTTTTTAGAAAATTCAAAAGAATAGAGAAAAATCTTTGATTTTACTCAATTCTTTTAAATTCTGGAAAACCGAACAGATGTTTTTTTTTGCTTTTTGAAATAAACCGACAATTTATTAAAATTTTCGCTTTATTTCAATAATTAAAAAAAGTCTAACGCAAGTGTCTTCAAAATAATATATTATTTTCAATTTAAAACAATAAATAATTCTTTAATAGTCCAAATAATTGATTTTCTATTTGCAAGATATTTATCATATTTAAAATACTTTTAAATATAATAAAATGACCCCTTAGCTAGAAGCAAAAAATTATTCAAATTTTTTACTATTAAATTTAAATAAAATCTTGAAAATTGAATTTTCCCACTTTAATTGTAAAATATCTTTAAAAATATATTTTTTGATCAAAAATCTCTAATTGGCCAATAATGTTTATTATAAGTGAAGTTATCAAAAAGTGAAAAATTAACAAATGTTAAATTTTTTTTTTTGATAAATTTTTTTAATGATTGTGACAAGTTTTAAGTTCTGGGCATTGGCTTTGTTGATCGACGTACAAAAAATTTTGAAAAGGAAATTATTAAAGCTCAAACTCCCATAATTTTTTTTTTTATTTTGTATTTGGCTTGTATTTACATCAAAAAAGAGAAAATGTGAGAAACTTTCATCTCAAAATTGAAGATCTTGTTTGATCCTTGTTTTTTGTTTTTGATCGAAATTTCCTAGTTGTTAAAATCAAATTCGTTAAGGATTAAATCAAACGGCTCGTCTGGTATATTTATTGTGTCTTCAAGGTGCAAGCTATTTTCTTTTTGTTTGTTACTGCTCTTTTTTTTTTTACTTTTTGTTTTTTTCTTTTTTGTTGGCGATCTTTTATGTTTCGTTTTAGGTTTCTTAGATGTCTTATCTTTGTCCTTTCTTTTCTTTTTCTTTTTTTTTTTGCTACTCTTTTTCTTTTTTTTCTTACTCATTTTTTTTCTATTTTTGTTTTTTTCTGGTGGCTTGGAATTGTTTAAACGTTTTCTTTTCCCAATGTTTCCACTCATATGTTCAAGAGTGTTTAAGTCTTCGTTGTCCTCTAAAATTTCAATTCCTTCCAAATCTTGAAAAGGTGTTGTTTTTTTATCTTTTGTTGTTTTTTTTCTTTTTGCGCCATGGTTCGATAAATTTTGGTTCAAAAAGGATTTTAGTTGTTGTTCATAAAACAAGTTTTTTCTTGAGCACAGAAAAACGTCAGCTGGTTTGATTGTTGTGCGTTTTGCATGAAGCGCAAATTCTTCCAAATCAGAAGCCAAAAGTTTTGTTGTGTATTCGTAAATTATATTCGAAAAGGTTTTTAAGGCAGATTCTGTTGCATGTAAATCTACTTGACGAACATTCTCTTTCAAGATTTCCCCTATTGTTTTATCAAAATCTTGTCTAAGTTTTGGATCTGTTTCTTTTTTTTTGGAGAGCTCTTTCAAGTAGCTCATGCGTAGAAAAAATCAGAAAGATGGGATAAGTTTTAAAAAAAAAAAACAAAAAATGATCTTCGAAATTATTGAACTTTTAAATACCGATCTCTTTTAGAAGTTGCAAATTGCTGAACTTGATAAAAAAAATTTTCATTCTCTCAATTTATTAATAATAGCGAATAGTAGTCATCTTTTTTTGCCACAATATTTTATTGGCCTTTCGCTTACTGAAGAGGGATCAGTTTATTTTGTTAAATCGATTTTTTTTAATAATAAAAGTTAAAAAGAGAAGTTTTATAAATTTTTGGTGTTTGTGGACAAAATAAAATCATAAAAATAGAATTAAACAGATATAATCAAAAAAAAAGGATTCTTTTCAATGGGAATAGTTTTTATTTTTTTTTTATATATATTATTACAGCAGGTTCCTCTTTGAGGACACAAACTTTCAATGAAATGTAATGTACAAAAAAATCGCCAATTAAGGCTTATTTTGTGGACTTGTTTTTGATATAAATTATTTTTGTACTATAATTTGAATTTTGTATTTAATTTGAATTTTGTACCTTAATTTCGGATTTTTATTGTGCCTTAATTTTCGTTGAAGTGTCTGCCTTAAAAGTGGAACTATCTGTATTTAGTTTTGGAGTATGTGTTTAATGTTCTGAATACATGAATATTTAACCATTATATAGTTAAAATTTCAATTATATTTTTTTATACTTCCAATTTTTTTTTTGTAAATCTAGTTATTTTTCCCAACCAACTGTCACAGCGTAATTATTAATTTTAGTAATATCAAAAATAAAACAATACATTAATCATTCACAACTTTGTGAAAATTCTATCTTAATAATTTTGTATATGTAGTATATTTTTTTGTTAAGCATTTAGATAATTGCTAAAAAGCCCCTGTACTTAATAAAAAATAGATTTTTTTTCAAAATATTTTTTAAAACCTGGAAAAATCAGATTAAACAATCAAGTACTATGTTTAACCGTCGTTATTTTTAAATAATAATTGAGAATACAATCCAAATGATGCTAATGTGGTGTTACTAACTCGAAGATAAAATGTGATAGTAAACTTTACTATTATTTCATAGTTTCTTAAATTTTTTCAAACATCTAGAAAATGCATCTCGGCAAAAAACGATTTCTTAATTTTTCAAGTTTTATTTTTATAAAATTGAGTTTTTTTTATATTAAAAGTGGAACTTTTCATGGGAGTGAAGGTGGGTGAAAACTCGACAATATATTTTATATTTGTTAATATTAGATTTTATTTAAAAAAGAAATGGTTTTCAGTGGTACATCAATAAAAAATCAAAAATAACTCCCCACAAATAAAACAAACCTGGCACAGACAATGGCATATTGTATACAATCAGGTGTAATTTAAAACATCACATGTTCAGATATTTTTTCCTTTTCCTTATGCCTATCGGTTAAAAATATCACCCTAAATGAAAAAAAAATTCAATTTTATAAAAAAAAAACTTGAACAATTAATAAATAATTTTTGAACATATATAATTCAGTTTAATAACTATATATATATATATATATATATATATATATATATATTATTATTATTATTAAATAAATTATTTAAATTAATTAAACTCTGAAGTTTATATTCATAATGTTTGAGAAAAAAAATATATTACATTATCTTTTTTCCTTTCCCGAAATTTAATAAAGAATATTTGTGAATATAAAATATATGATCATTTTTTTTTTTTATTTCAAATTATTCAATATTTGGTTTATTTTTTATTTTTTTTTTTACTATTTTTTTCCAAATAAATCAAACAAATTTTTCATAAAGCTTTCCAAAAACCGATCTATAATATCAGGTAATCTTTCAAATTTTTAATAATCTGGAAAGAAGTTCAAATTATTTTTTTCCGCCGAATAGAATTGGGTCTTCGGCGATTTGTTTTAATTCTTGGGGGGGTGATTTTTTTGGAAAGCTGGATGAAAACTTTGATCTTTTTATTTTTAAATTAACATTATTTTGAAAATAAGATTAAATTTGAAAAGACATTCCTTCCGATAGAATATCTTGTTTTATTTTTTTGGGTTTTTTTTTATTATTTTTTTTTTTTTACTTTTTTAAATTTCTTTGTCTTTTTCTTGTATTAGTTTAGAAATAAAAATTAATATTTTCATTTTTTGAAAAAAAAAAAAATTATGAGTTATAACCTTACATGTGTTATAGGTGGGATAAAAAACTCTGGGTAAATTTAGAGTTTCGGGAAGTTACATAGCATATCATCAAGAATCTAGATTTTCCAGAATTCCAAAAAATAGAGAAAAATTAAAATTTAGTTCAATTCTTTTAGTTTCAAGTAAACCAATGCCTAGGTTTTTTGTAATTTTTATTTTTATTTGGCTCTCAATAGATTTCCCAAATAAGCAGAAAACTCAAGAAAATCTAACAAAAAGTTCCTAGGTTTTTTTTTTTATTTGAGAGAAATTAATAGAAAATATATGTAATTTTTTGTTTATTTCTCAAATTAAAAAAGGCCTATTGTTAAACAGAAGGTAATTTTGTTGAATTGAACATCCCCAATGATAAAAAATACTTTGAAAAGTGTTTTTAACAACCTAAGTTTTGTTTAGTTTGGTGGTTGTTTCCTTTTAGTCTGACTTTGTTTGAATTAGTACCATAATTTGTTTTAATAAAGAGATCTAAATATTTGAAGACTATAGATCAAATGAAATAGGCTACTTTCTTAAATTTTAATTTAGAACTGTATTGCTTGGTTGGGGTGATAAATTACAGAGTTTTTAAGAATAAGTATTGGTTTTAGAAATACTTTTTTGAGTTACTTTGCTTTTTTGTTTATTTTTATTTTGCTATTTTTTTATTTTTTTTTGAAAGATTCCAAAATCAAGTTAAAGCAAAATACCAGAACTAGATACTGACACAACCCCAAAAACAGAGACCAAGTAGTGAGTCGTCAGATTGTATGAAAAGTTTGATTTGGCTCGTTTCTTGTTGGTTTCAAATTTTGTCAGTTGGGTTCAGTTCACATCAGTTACATCAGACCAGTTAGATTTGTTCCAGATATAATTAGATCAAGTTTTTTTATATTATATCTAATCAAGAAAAGTAGATCAATTCTTAAAATGATTTTTAAATCCGATATCTTTTCCTAAGTACCTAAAAATTCAAAAAAAATAAGGGGCACAAACTACTTAAAAAGGGACATTTAGAAAAGGTAAAAAGTACAAAAAATCTGAAATTACTAAAAGAGAGATTTCCGAAGAAGAGAAATTTTTTTTCAAAATTTTTCTTTTTCTGTTTTGATCCAACACAAACCTAAACGAAAAAAGAACCAAGATCTGTTTTACTGAAAATTTCGTTGAAAAATATAATTCTTTTAAAAATCATAATTTTTTCTCTAAAGTTATAAAGGCTTTGTTGATTAGTTTTGATTGAGTACTTGTAAAAAGAACTATTCTATTCTCTTTGGGGGTGATTAAATAATCGTCATATGCCCCTTACAAGAAAAGGTTTTTGGAGTGTATTTATATGGGAAGCTTCAGTCTTGTGTCTCTGAAAGAAAAATCACCCACAATAAGGTAAGTTGGCCAGGCAAGGGTTATAATGCATTTTACTAAGTGTATAAAAAACAAAAGGGAAATAGTTTATGAATACTTTGTGTTTTTCGTTTTTTTTTTCTTTTAATTTATTAGTTAATTTGAATTAATTCCAACCACTTCACCATGAATTGCTATAATATTCAAATTGATTCAAAATTTCTTAAAATATTACGGGTTGTTGTTTCTGAAAATACTTGTAAAAAATACCTTTTTCTGTCAAAAAAAAATAATTTTAGTAAAAATCTTTAAAAATTATATTAACTCTTCAAACTCTGAAAAAATCGATTCTATAAAACCTTACTAATTAAAAAAAATTTGAAAAAATACTTTTGTAAAAATTTTGTTTTCCAAATGATCACTCAAAAACAAAACAAAGACCAATTTATATTTCTACGAGAATTTTTTCTCCAAAACAAGTTCAGAATTTTTTCGAAATCATTTTTGGAAAAAGTTGTTGTAATTTTCAGACTTTCAGGCAAATGTCATGAAATTTGTGTGAAGTCAAAAAAACTAATATTTTGATGCCCTTTCAACACAAAAAGCAAGAAAATAAACCGACAAAATGCCTTACAATATTTTTATTATTATTCATTTTTTTTCTTTTTTTAACATAAAATTTTCTTTTTTTGTAAAAAATCACACCAACTCCCAAACAAATTCCACTTCAAGAACTTTTTAAAAGTTTTCTCAAACAAACAAAACCAAACCATTCATCTAAATAAATATTTTTATTTTTTTTCGTGATTTTTGTTTCTTGATGAATCATATAAAATTTCAACAAACAAACAACAATATTGGAATTGAAAACCAACAACCAACACGCAAAATCCGTAGAAAATTACCAAACAAAACTCTACAATTGTTAAAAGAACCAACGAAGCAACAACAATTTTATTTTGAGTTTGCCAAAGTTTTTGAAGTAAGGTTTCCTTGTTTAAAAAAAAAAAAAAAAAAAAAAAAAAATGTTTTTTGTTATTTTTTTATTTTAGTTTTGGGAACAAACCAAAAAAAAACAAAGACACTTTTATATTTGATCCCAAACCTTTTTTTATAAAATAAGAACAAAAAATTTTTTTTTAATTTTGTAACCTTTTTATTAATTTATTATTTTTTTTTTGTTTTAAAATTTCAATCCCAAAACCATTTTCTCTTCTTTTTTTTCAAAACCCTTCCTAGAAAACAAAAAAAAAAATCCAAAGAACAAGGCAACTAGTCAAGTTATTGCCCAAACAACGAAAAAGGGATCGAGGCAAGATAACGCTGTGCTTAGATTTGGACCTGACTTTAATATATAGTCAGTTTACGCCATTTGAAGGCTATGAATTTACCTTCACCTTGCAAAACGAAAACGGCACACACAACGTCTATGTCAAAAAAAGACCATTTTTAGAAGAATTTTTAACTAGGTGCTCAGAATTGTTTGAAGTGGTACTCTTCACGGCCTCGCAGCGCGCGTATGCAGAAAAGATCCTGAATTGGTTGGATCCTGATCGAACGCTGATCAGGTATCGCCTCTACCGTAACGCATGCTCAATGTTTTTGGGCAATTATCTTAAGGACTTGTCGTTACTAAATCGAGATATTAATTCAATTATTATTGTTGACGACGTGCCCGCTAGCTTTTGTTTCCATAAGCCAAACGCACTTCAAATCCCGCCATTTACCATGAAGCCGATCAATGGTCAAAAATCTCTTGACATTTCTGATAACCAATTACAAATCATTATGAAAATTTTATTACAAGTTATTAAAAACGGAAATGTAATCAAAACCCTTTCTCAAATTCGATCAAGCCAAAAAAAAAAATTAAAAGAAATCAAAAAACAATCGTCCAAATGCAGCAAAAAATTCTGCAAAAAAAAAAAACATTTTAGTTTAAAAAAAAAGAAAAATAAAAATTCAAACCAAATTGAAATTGAAAATACCGAAAACAACAACATTGGAAATGAAAACGAAATTGAAAGGAAAAGTTCCAGTGAAAATGAAAGTGAAAGTGATATTGAAATGGGCTTTATTCTTGATCGGAAAAGAAAAAAAAAAAAAAAAAGAATAAGGAATATATTTTCCATCTTATAATACCTTGTTTTATACGACTTAAGATTTTTTTTCTTTTTAGAATTTTTTCTTTGAGAAAAATAATATTCTTTGTAATTTTCATCATATTTTTTATTTAAAATTTTTTAATCATTATTTAATTTATTTTTCAAGATAATAATTTTAAATAAATTATTTTTTTCATTTTCAAAAGTTTGTTTTATTTTGAAAGCTACAGTTATTTTGGAAAAGTAACAGTTACATCTCCTTTTACATCATCATTTTTTTTTTTGAAAAATAATAAGGATTTTTATGTAATGTTTTTAGATACAACCCTTCCAACATTATCGTGAAAATTTATAAGACATTTAAATTGAGTTTTTATTAATAAAAATTTATACTGTATGATAAAGACCGTAAAATGGTTATAAAAATATATCAAAAAAAAAAATTTAATGAGAAGAAAAAAAAATTACTGTTATCTATTTTAAGGCTTTTGAGGAATTGACAAATAAATCGAGAAAAAAACTTAAATTAATGTTGATCTTCAATTTCCACGATTGTTAAAATCTGAGGTTTACACAATTTAAAAGTGATGTTCAATAAATAACTTTGATGGTTTCCGTGATTTGCTTTCCTTTGCCATTCAATTTTTATAATTGTTTCTAACAATAAAAAAAAACTCGTATGATGTTATAGAAATTGAAAATTAATTTCCTATCTGATAGGAGAGAAAATTAATTTCCTATTTCATAAAACACATTTTTATAATATCCAACCAATCCATATATCTAACAGCCGTTCCACCCTACCGTGAAATCTATGATAAACTGATAATTATATTTCTGTATCATACTTTTCTTTTTATGACAGGGTTTTTATAGTTATCTAATAGCCTATAACAAACCTTGGAATTTTATAATAGAACAAAACTTTGCCATAGTAAAATATTAAAATTTGAATTTTTTAGTACCAAACCTTCTGAATGATCAATAATTCAGAAAAATTTTTCGGTTTTTGGTGGATCCTTAATTTCTAAACACCTTAAAATCAAAAACCAAGACCACTTCACGTTGATTATTAAATTAGATCTCTAATCTTTGGAAACTTTATTTTGAATTTTTGAATTTATTTGTTAAAAAACAAGATTTTATTCTAGGATTTCAAATAAGAAATCTTTTCTAAAAAACCGGACTAAATCATCAAATTGGGCGATGGTGTAAAAAAGAAGATTTTTTAGTGTTAAACAGAAACAAAAAAGTCAATTTCTATATTTTCCAAGTTTCACGTTAGGTATGGAACAGCTGAAATGATTACTAAACCACATGTACTATGAATTTTTATAACGAGATTGGAACAGTTGTAAAAAGAATCATGAAACCGAGTCTCAACAGAAGAAATATTGAATATTATAAAAAATATAATAATTACAATTATATAGAAAAATAAAGAGTTCAGCGCATTATCCAAAATTTTGGTTTATAGTTAAAAAAACGTTAATTTTGATATTAGATCTCAAAAATATTGTCAAATTATTTTTTTTTTGGCAAATACAAATTTTACTTTATTTGGAAATTTGATTTTTTTATAAAAAATTGAAATATTTTTATTTACCAAAAGATTTTTTGATTACAATTATTATTAGTCTATTAAAATAATCAGATATTATATTTACTATTATACTAATTTGGATAAATGAATGAAAATCTTTATTTATCTCTAAAATTGGAAAAACTTCATTTTTGACAACCTTCATATTCACAATTATAAAATTTAATCCTTTTATCAAAACATCTAGATATGAAATCTTTTTAGGCAAGACTTTTGAGAAATAAGCGAAAAATCTCTTTTAAAAGTATATTATAAATTATACATTTGGTTATCAAGAATAGAACCATCAACATTTAAGGAAACACATTGACTCCGAGTTTAAATATCCAAAGTTATATATCACCCCCTTGGAAAATATTTGGATTCAGAAACTTAAGTTATTGTAATTTGAAACATTTTTTATGAGCGATTTTCTTTCAAAAAAAAAAATAAATAATAGGAACTCAAAATCTATTACAAAAAATCTTTTAAAAAATATTAAAAAAATTTCGAAAAAGATAATAAACCCCAATTCAAAATTTTTAACACACCAAAATTCAATCTGTGAAGAAAAAAACTTATATAATCAATTCAAGAAGATTTACCAAATTAGAACCATTCACTAATTGAAATGTTAACACTTCTTGATAAATTACAATACTCACACAACAATAAATAAATAATTATCAATACAAATAAATCAAGGGTGTGTTAAAAATTTTGGAGAGAGCAAAACAAAAAAATACATTAGTAAATTTGTTTAAATTCTATTAGGATTATTGATTGATCAAATGGTTAGATACTACCAACTAATTTTATTTGAGTTCTTCTATTTTTGAACAACTCAACTTTAACCATAATATCAATTGTTCATAAAAATTTTGATCCAACGAAACAAATTACGCAATTCAAACAATGAAATGAAGACAAAAAAAACTAAAAGATGAAAAAATGATTTTCAAATTTTAAAAAAATCAAAATTATCTCCAATTTCAATGAAATTGTATTATTGTGATTGTTTGGAACGTTTTAGCTGTGTGGAAAATTTTGAATTTTAGTTTAGTATTTTTTCATAAATATATCATTTCATTAAAAGGATAACATTCAAAAATGAAAAAAAACAAGATTTTTATTTATTTATTTATTTATTTAGATAAAGGAGTAATCAAAGAAAATTTATCAAATAAAAAAAAAGAGAAGAAGAAAAATAATTAAAATAAATATAAAAAATAATATTATCATTTTCATGTCCAGATAGAAACTATCTGCTGTTGTTAGGTTTTCCAGGATTTGAAAGAATTGAGTAAAATCCTCTATTTTACTAAATTCTTTCTAATTCTGGAAAACCACCTTTATCTTTTTTTTTAATTTGAGAATTTAAAAAAAAATTTCTTCAATTATCGTTTAATCTCTTAAATTTAAAAAAAGATAGTCACTTGATGACATGTCCCCAGAATACACACGAGTATCAAAAACCCAATAGAAAGAAAACCGGGAATAGATAAAAATTTCACAATCAATTCGTGATTCATAATTGGTATTCCACAACTCACAGACTGGGGCAAAAACTCAAGATTTTTTTCAAGAATAAACAAAAATATGATAAATTATAAACTTCAGATGAAAATTGATAGTTATACAAGAAATACCCCAACAAACTAGAAATTTCAAAAAAAAAATCAATTTTAAATAAAATTTAGTTCCTTATCTTTTGTAACCTTCCAGGTAAAATTTCTCATTTTTTTGAGGAAAAATTAAAAATGATCACAATTTCATTTTTTAATTGTTGATGCATCTCTGGTAATAGAAAATACATAACCACATTTTATTTTCCAGTTAATTTGTAGGATTTCAAACTTATGGGTTTTGGAATTGACTTTTGGAAAAAAAAAATAAAAAACAAAAATAGAATAAGACTATAATCACAAAACAAAAAAAAAAAATTTAAAAAATTAGAAATAGTTAAACTGATCTAAAAATTTAAAATCTGTTTTGAGAAGAATAATGAATTAAACTTTGAGAATTTGTTCGATTTCTTCAATAAAACGGGGAAACTTTGACTGAAAAAGAGTTTAAATGAAAATATGATAAACTGATCCGCACTTTAATTGTTAGATATTCATCTCTGAGTGAATTAGTAATTATTTTATACAATATGTTGATTAAATTTTTAATTTTTCAAAATTGGGACTTTGTCTAAAAAATTCTTCAAAACGAATTTCATTCTGTAAAATTTTCAAAGTAATTATATGACACTTTTAAAATAATTAAAAGGTTTAAAAATAATAACAAAAAAAAATTAAAATATTAGAATTTATTGTTTCTTAAAATCGAAGTAACTATTTTTTGTAAAAAAAAAAAAAAAATCAATAAAATGAGAAATAGATAACAAAATAAAAACTAAAAAAAATTTAAAAATCTTTATCCCAAATTATGATTGCTGTACCTAATTGTTTGAAAACATTTTGAGATAAATTTTGAGGGATTGACAAATCAAGAGAAAACAACAATTCAAGACGGGTAGAATTAAGGTACACTGGCAATGTGATTGTATTTATAACCTTTTCGTCTGATCTTTGTACCCATTTTAATAAAACATTATTGAGGATATTTGAGATTTGGTCTGTAATTCTCAGTGAGTTATTGTTATAAACTGCGCCTTCGAGCAATAGCTTATTGATATAATAGCTTTGGTTGGTTACCTTTTCGTTTGTATCTATGGTGATTTGTAATTGTAAGGTTTCGAGGGACCATTCCATTGCATGTGCGGCCGATTGTCTTGTCGCTGTTATAAAAGCGGAGGGGTCGAACAATCCGCCTAACCATATACCCTGTGATCGGCAAAGGTCTTGCGACGAGGCGATTGCATTTAATTGCTTAATTCTGGAGGAGAAGTCTGCGATCCAATGGTCCACTGCGACGTCATCGATGGGGTACAATTTCCATGATTTGGGCACCTGTCCTAGGGACAGTTCTGTGATCATTTTCTTAAAGTAACCGGAATTTTTACGTAATCCGTTACAAATGGATTGGATGACGGTCAAATCGTTGATCACGATTTTCAAAATCCTTTGTCCCACTTTAATTTCTGTATCAAAGCATCTCCACATTGGGTCCTTGATTGATAATTTCGTTTTCTTGAGGGATTTTAGTGAAGGAGGGATTTGATGTAACCATTGTTGGGTACTATTTTCAAGTGTCCTTAGCCACATTGGCCTTTTATCGACTTTTTTAACTTTCTTGGATTTCTTTTTCTCTTCCTTTTGGGTGCTTACATTCTCGTCATCATCAACTTCAAGATCTTCAAAGACGTTTTGCATTTTTCTTAAAGTGGTGATTGTAGCTCGGCCTTTGTTCGATAATAATAATAGTTCTGCATTCTTGGGTAAGCCCAACCATGTTGGATTTTCTGTTCTGGGTAATTCGTCAACCCATTTCAAATAGGCTTCCAGATCTGTGCCGCTGGGTGGCCGTAATACGAACCGTTCATTGGTTTCTGTGTTAATATAGTCGATCAATTTGAAATCCTTTGAAAAGCTTTCTGGCACAAACAACTTTTGAAGCATTCCCTCCAATAGGGTTTGATCAAATGCGTTATCAACTCGGCCACCATACATTACGTCTCCGAGGAGCTTTCTAATTGCCTCCCAGGGGATATTTCGGGGATCGATATTCTTTTTATTGAGCCCAATTTTGTCGATCCAATAGTCGATGGTATCTAGTGAGGTACGCTGATCGCTTTCATTAAATTCGTATCCCTTGGACCAACCGAGTGGTCTATATCTGATCCTTTCTTGGACAATGGAATGGAACCAAGCCAGTAAAAAGTAGAGTCTCGATCGTTGGCTTGGCTGCTGTGTGATCCTTTCCTTGGGTATCATTGAAAAGGTGTGGTACAGATTAGCTTGGATACCTGGGGGTGGTTCAAAGACAAAGATTTGGGAAATTCTAATAAAGGTTGGTGGCAATTTGTCGTTGAATTCTGTTGTCAAAAAGATTCTAAATCGTGGGTCTGTTGAGGGTATCGAGGTGATCCTCTTCTCCAGATCTGTCAGCCACTTGGGAGTCAGGTGGACATTTTTCAAGAGCACCCATGTGCCCTTCCTTGCTGCGCTCGTTACTGCATTGAAGGCATTTCTTCTTGATTCGCTGGAACCGATAGCTATGGAGGTACATTTGACACCCAACTCTTTGACGAGCTCGTCTACTCGTACCGAGGGGTCGTGGCCCGGCTGGGCGCATAATAGAATGGGCTCGATTGTTTTGGATTTCTCTTGCTCTAACACGACTTTTAAATCCAAAGCCGGTAGTGACAAAAATCCCTTACCTAATACTGCCTCTACAAATTGAGAACCAGAGGCCAAAATTCGATCTGGGTGCAGGGCCTTGATCACGAGCAATCGTTTAAATAATTTGTCTGTGTCATCATTCTCAAACTGGCCCTCGAAGGATTGAGGAATCAAGGTTTCTGCATTGTTTGATTTGAAGAACTTTTGCCATTCATTACCATTTTGTTTCATGCTATCAACTAAATTGGTAAAGGCATTTAATTGCAACAGTTTTTTCAATTGATTTTTTTGCGATTTGTTTAAATTGAAGGGCTTTGTGAAATCCAAATTAACCTTTGTTTGGATCCCGCGGCTGATATTCAATAAAAAGGATAGCTCGTCCTCGTCGAGCTCCTTTTCAATTTCCTGTAATCTAATTTGTGCCAATCGAAGGGCAAAGGTTAAATGATCTCTGTTCAATAGCCCCACTGCGACTCTTCTAAATAGAGTCGTGTATAGATCCCGTGACAGTATTTGCAATCTTTGTTCCTTATCTTCCTTGGCATTTGCCAACTTGGGGTTATTCACGTTTACAACCTTTTTAAATATTTCCAAAAAGAAGTTCAAGCTGAATTGATAAAGGAAATGAACAATGGACATCTGCTCCAACACAAAATACATTCTACTGGTAGCTAATGAAAATGGCTGATAGACATTTGAGATCATTAAAATTTCGTCCCAGGTTTTGTCAGCCTCCAATGCCTTTTTATTAATTATATTCGCCTGCTTTTTCAATTCGACTAATTTGTTTAAGACAGTATTATCATCCAAGATGGAGCCTTCCACTCTTTGTAAAGTTTGTAATAATTGCTTCTCCAATTTTCTAATTTGCAATTTAAACTCGCCCTGTAATTTCAATACATTGGATCGAGCTTCATCGATATCTGGTCTTTCAGTTTTCAATGTATGATTTAAACATTGGCTTTGCAAAGAGGCCAATGTGACAGTGAAATTACAAAATGTGACTCTCGAGCACAAGTCCGGAGTGAAATTGAAAGTTGGATCCCTTGTGGTCATAAACATTTGGAAACTTGGCGAAAAATCGATCTCTTGATCGCCCAACCTAATAAGCTTCCTACCGCCGGTCTTCTGGTATTCCTTATTCAATACAGTATTTAAGATGAGATCAACATATTCTGCATCCTCGATTAAGAGGCAGGTACCAAATCGTAATGCGCCCTCCAACTTTTTCATCAAGTTGTCATCCAAAAAGGATGTCTTTTGGATATTCTTATCCTTGTATTGGTTCATGATAAATTCTGTCGCCTGCCCACTGGGGTCAATGACGAGTGGGTACCTTTCGAATCTATTCAAAATAATGGCATTCTCGGTACAGATATCATCAACGGGCAGCTTATTGGACTCCCATTCCAATCTTTGTTCTGGCTCGGATAAAAATTCAATCAGGCTTAGCTGCTTCTCCGTCTGGATTTGAATTTTGGTCAAATACATTTTCCAATTTTTAATGATCAGTTCTCGATATCGCTGATCAAAGAACCCAATGTAGGTAATAAATGCTGCAGAAATTAAGACATCTCCCGGAAGGGTTTCCATTTGTCTTTGGAAAGAGCCAGATTGTTCAGTCCATCTGTCATGTTCATCTGCCAAGCTGTTTAATAGCTTTTCAGATCTTTCCACTTTCTCGTTAACCTTGCCCATTTCTCCCTTAATCCTTTCACTTTCCGTCAATAGAACAGAATATTCCTCCTTATACTTTTTGATGTCCAATTTCAATTTATTCAATTTCTTATTTATTTTATTTAGAGACACCTCTGCTAATTTAGCTGCCTTTGTTAATTTTTGCTTTGTGGATTTCAATGGCGCCACATTCAGTAATGCAGTAGCTAATTTACATTGTGCAGTTAACCATCCAAATAGGCTACCACAGGCTTGACTTGCCTTGCTGATTACTTCCTTCGTCAATTTTTTTTCTTTGATATACTTTTGAATAAGTGTAGGTACCTTGTTACTAACGCTCTTGGTATCGAAGCTGATGACTGTTTTCAAAAATCCCTTCTTCTGTAAAACCTTTCTGATGGATCCCCATTCTAAATCACCCTGTCCCAGCAGCATACATACATATCTGAGAGTCTCTCTAATGGAATCCTGTGGTCTCACATAGCTTCTTAAAAGATCTAATTCCTTTTTAGATACCCTTTTCAAATCTTTCTTTGCCTGCTCAACGGCCGGCTGAATCTCTGATAGTTCGCTTTGGATTTGCTTTGTTTTCTCTTGAATGATGATCGTTTTTTCTTCCAATTGTGTTTGTAGGGTTTCTGCCTCCTCTCGTTGCGTTACAGCTTCCTTCCTATTTTCAATAATCTGTTTCAGCTTAATTTTACTTTCCTCTTGCTTTTCCTTCAGTTGCGTTTCCTTGATTTGTAATTCATTTCGTAATTCTGCGACTCGATCTTTGGTTTCTTGCATTTTTTTGAGCCCAATATTTAAATGTAATTGTTGCTCTTCCAATTCCTGTTTTTTTTCCTTGTACAATTTATTAAAATGGATGATCATATCCAGATAGTGTCTTGGTGTCATATGGTTCATTCTTCCTTGACTCTTTTGTAATTTTTTTGAGAATTTCTCAACAGAGCTTTGGATCCAGACGGACGCAGCAATTAGCGCCTGTCGATGATTAATTTCCTCAATTCCATTTAATTGGGTGATGCTTGGCAAAATTAAGTGCTTTGGTGGCGATTTGTATTCCTTTTTATCCAAATAGATTGATTTTAGCCATTCAAAGCCAACTTCATACATGGCCTCATCGGACCAAGTTCCAAAGTAATCTAATACACATCGATTTAATAGCGCAGGCGATTGCACAGATCTGTTTGAAAAATCGGCATTAGCGGGGTTCATTGTAAACACTACATGCAAGTTATTTTGAACCTGCTTCGTGAAATATTGGTAAAGTTCCTCGTCGGTGTCTATTAATTTCCCATCTTGTCGAGCCACATCTCGAACTTGGTTTAATAATCCCGAGATACCCTCTCCTTCGTCAAACAACCCTGGCACCTCACCGGAGGCCAACAGGGCATTCATTCTTTCCAAAAATGCGGAACTTAGAATGTTACTTTCGTCAAAGATAAAGCAAATTCGTTCGCCCTTCAGGCCTGCTCTTTTCATGACTGTTCTGAGGTCTTCATCAAATTCTGTTAATCCGTATCCTCGATTAATTTTGATTTGGAATACACTCAGGCCATTGACCCACGCCACGAATCTACTCAACACCGTTTTACCTGCGCCACTGGCACCAACTAATAATGCATGGCCCTTGGGCTGCTTGAGTACACGATCAATTCTTAGGATGTGATCGATGGCCTCGTTAAACAAGACCAATCTGACATGATATTCCTCTTCGTGGAAGGTTCTGAGTCTTCTTTTAATGTATTCCTTCAATTCGATCCTCTCGACATTGACATAATCCTTGGACATCCAGTCACTGAACAGCAATGGCCTGCCTAATGCCTTTTCCTTGTTAGCGGAGGGGAAATGCTTTGTGAAAATTTGATCAAGAACCTCATTGGTCCATTGCCTATTTTCGTCTTCAATGATACGATCTTGGAACAGTCTTAACGCCTCGTGAGCAGTGATTCTGACAAGCATATTCAGATCAACGCTTCTGCCCAATGGCTTTAAGATGGAAACCAATGCCCTACACCATCTACTCAACTCCCTGGGAGAATAAATATAAAAAGGCTGCATTTCTGTTGTCAGTTTTGATTGATTTGCCAAATAGAATTCGATCATGGATTCCGTTAATGCGCTTGAATGCTTTCGTAGTCTTGGCGTCAATCGTAACACTGCCCTATTAAAGGTACCATAGATTTGCCTGAGCGACTCTTCACCGGGGTAATCAACCAAGAGAACTGGCGAGTGTCTTAAGAATCTATGGCTCAGGGGGATCCTGCCGGCATAGGTACCGTAGCTACCGGAAACTGGATTACATGCGCCAATAAAGCAAATCTTTTCGAGGGTGACCCATTGGTAATCTGAGATCCTCCAAAATCCGCCCTGTTCGACCATCTGCCTAATGAAGGTTAATGCCCTCTGTGTACCATATTCGTCTGGCGCGGGTAAATTGATTTCATCGCAAAAGACGACCAGCCATTTGCCAGCCTGCTTGGGATGTAGCATCATCCCATTGGGAGTCTTTTTATAATTACAATATTGGTTCAGTGTCCGCATGATCACTGCGGGTGTCGTGGCACTTGAGAAATTGATCCCGACCAACTCGTAATCTGGGAACTGCTTTAAAGTCGCGTTCAGGGTCATTGTCTTACCCGAACCTGCAGGCCCGCAAAGAATTAATGGCAAATGATCATGTAGCCACGAGTACACAACATCCTTATGCCTCAGTGTGTCAATTGTGGTGATAACCAGATCACTAGCAGCGACTTGATCGGTTTCAATCACCCTTGTGGTGACTTGCCTCTTCCAGAGTTCCCATTCACCACTTTCAAAGCTGACTTGGAAATCAATGAGGGGGTAATTTGATTCACCGGGCATTTCAATTTTGGAAATCTTTCCCAAATATTTACCAAATTCTCCTCGATCCCTCAGCCCGGTGCTGCCACTGAATCCCCATAGCACAGAATATAACAATTTTTTAAGTATATATTTTTTTAAAAACTCGTCAGTCATGATGCGATCACTTTTTTGACCTTCAAGTTCCATTTCCAATTGCTTTTCGTTCATGATCTTTATTTCAATATTTTTGTTTTTATTTTGTTTCTTGTTTTTGTTTTCGTCCAAGATTAATAAAATTGCTCTTTTAAAGATCGAAAAAAAGGTAGTTAATAATCGTAGCTTTGTAAATTGCATTATATGTTCCTTCTTTTCGATATTTTCGAGGGCCTTCAGTATGAAGCCATTGGGCGAAAAATAGCCACTAATGATATCGACAATTTTTCTTTGGATCATTAATTCTTGGTCTTCCATCTTGGATTTTTCATTTAATAGCATATTATTTAATCCGCTCTCGATCTCATTTGATTCCCTGATCTGATCCTTTTTTATTTCTTGTTGTTGAATGTTGTTCTCAAAATTAAGGTTCTTGCCAGAATTTTTATTCAAGATCGACTCTTGTTGTAATGAACCTAAAAAGTTTTGTAATACCATATAGGGTGTAACAACATCTTCACTGAACCAGACCATACCGCATCTTGAGACTGTGGCAGGAGTGGCATATTTCAAATTTTCGACTTCAAACATGATTCTTACATTGTCTGTGAGGGATATACGTTCACCATTCGGTAGGGTCAACAGTTTGTTATCGTCTAATACGGAATTTAAATTTTCGATCCAGTCTGTGGAGACGTCGCCATCAAAAATGATCCAATGGAATTTATTCTTTTCACCTCTTTCGTTGTTGACGATCTTTCTGAGGATGTGTGTCAAGATACCATCAGTCCAGTCTCTTGTGGTGGGATCTAATACCCCATAGAGGTCTTCTTTGGAAATGGACTTTGGATCGATAATGTGGAACTCGCCAAACTTTTTATTTATTGGATCCTGAAGGGCCTCGTGTAATACTCTCCATGCTGCTGTCTTTCCTGAGCCCGAGGGCCCAACGAGCATTACACCATGATGGATATTTTGTAATTGGTAAAATTGCAGTATTTTGGAAATCCATCTCTCGCTTGGTAAGTAGTTTCGTTTTTTGCAAATTATTTTGATTTTTTCCCTTAATTCTGCCATTTCGATGTCCTGTGGGCTCAATTTGGGGAAGACATCCTTTAGTAGACTATGAAACAATGGGATATCCTGAGCAATCAATTTTGGGATCACAGTTTCACAAATACTTTTCAACAGCACCTTTAATTCGCTTTCGTCGAGCATTTCCTCTCCAGAGTTACTTTGGATCAAGTCTCTTTTAATATTACCAGCTGAGACCAATACAGATTTCAGCGCACGAAGACCAAAATCATAATGAGTTTGCTTACTTAACTGGCTGGCACAGAGTTTGAACAGGGGCACGGCCTTATCTGATAATTGCTCTGCTGTTCTGAACCCCTGGGAATAAAGCATGACCTGGGCAATTAGCTCTCGATCTGGTTTGATCATAGCAATTGATCGGAACAATTGCTTTAAATTGTCTGGCAAATTGGATCTTCCTGCGTACCCCGGATTCATGGTGATGAATAGCCCCACTGTGGGGTCAATTGTGAATTTGCGTTCCTCCAATTGTAACTCCTCTAGCCCATCCTTTAATGCCAGCTGAATGGTTTGAATTTGCTGAGATACACCACTCAGCATTGCTTCGTCAAGCCGATTAAACTCATCAAAGCAGCCCCATGCACCAGTGGAGCACAGCCCAACAAAGATTCTTGTCATTGCGTTGTCATCAAAGGTTTCATCGCAATTAAATACCAAAACAAATCGACCCAATTGTGATCCTAACGACTTGACTGTTTCGGTTTTACCGGTACCCGCGGGGCCAAATGGGTTCCCACCGAGTCTCAAATGCATTGCCTGTGTTAAGGTCAAGTAACAACGGTCCGTCAGCGGTGTAATGACCAATCTACTTGGTACACCAAGATATTCAAAGCCGTAATAAAAGCTCGCGTTGGCGATGTGCACCATTAATTTGTTTCGATCCTTATTTTTGGGGTTCCAATAGAATCTCATTTGGTTGAGCCAAAGGAAATCTTGGATATTGCTAATATTCTTACCGATGAGCTTTCGAAAGACATCCCTTTGGTGAACCAATTCAATGATAATGTGTTCCAGTTTCTTTCTCAATAGCGGCTTCATATCAAACAAGACCTTATTGGCAAACAATCCCAATATTTCTTGGATTCGATTCAATAAGCTTTCCAGCCCGTTCCTTTGTGGCATGGCGCTTTCTGTGTCCATCGTCCACATTATTTGGAAAGTCAGAATGGCAATTTGATCGGGGGTCTTGTCGATCCAATTAATTAGCCGATCGATATCAACTTTTTCATTTTGATTCAAGATCTTGGGGAACTCGTTGATGGCTGCTTCCAATAAGAGGATCAGCGATTCGCGCATCTGCGATTCCAACTTGGACATCCACTCATCAATTTTGACATATTTTTTATATTCGATTTTGATTGGAAACTCAATTGTTTCGCCCTCCGTGGAGATCATGCCGCCAATGACGGTATTGTCTGTCTCCATTTTCAAAGAGGCAATGCCAGAAAACATTTTTTTAAAGTGTCGCTGTATTCTGTCGATTTGCTTCGAATTACCAATAATTTCCAACAGGTCAGGGTCACCAACAAAATAGAATCGAGGGAAGGCTGCTCTTTGCTTTTCCAAATAATCACCCAGCGCCTTCTCCACTTTTTTCAGCATTTCCTTTAATCGTTCCAAGATTTTGACCAAGCCGGGTATGTTGATCACATCCAAAATATTGGGCTTTTTGGCAACCTTTTTCATGACGATCACAAATTCCTTGTTGATCGATTCGAATCTCATGGACTCCTGGGGCAATAAATGCTTGATGTCCGAGTTGCCAAACACACCCTCCAGGTATACCCATTTGGTTTGGACGGTTTGCCAGGGGTCAAAAATGAGATGAATTTTATTTAATTTCTCCTCCCACGCGGTATTCTCTTCCTTGAAATATTTGAAATAAGGAGAGCTTTTCATTTGGGTCAGTCCGTTTAAATGCTCACCTAACTTGGTGAAAATGTCGTTCCATCCTTTAATGAGTTTGACCTTATTTTGATAATTGTGCAATTCCAGGATCCAATTGTTCCATGTGTCCCTGATTTGCTCCTCCAAATATTTCTCGAGGGAAAATTCACCGCCTGCTATTGAAATAACCTCTCGGAAGATCACTTCATTCATGATGAGGTCCGCATCATAGATGTCGCCAAGTTTCAAGTCTCGAAATCTCCAATGTACGTTTAATCGCTTTTGCAGTTTTTGCCAATGGCGATCCTTTAGCGCTTCGGATTTCAAATCGGTAATGGTTCTGTTGCACTTCAAAAACCCCTTTATCAGTGACGAAAAATGGCTATAGGCGTCATATTGCCTGACATTTGTGGGCAATTTTCGAAGAGCATCCAATTGGTCTTCGAGGCCGATCCTGATCTTTTTGGGTACCACCAGCGACCAGGGTGTTTCCTTCAAATTTTCAAGCAAATTCCAAATTTTGGACAGTTCGTTCCACACCTGCTTCAAGTTCATTAGCTCCTCATTGAAATGCTCAAAATTAATGGGCTTCATGGCGTCCATCTCCAGGGATTCTCTTGCTAGCGACAATTTCTCAAATTCCTTGGTAAATTCAAGGATCTTGGTCTCGCTTAGCTGTAATTGCTGCAATGCGTGGCTTGGTGGGATGCTCCCCTCGAGCGGCTTGGTTTCTTCGTATTCCGTGAGGAACTGGTCAATTTTCTTGTTTAAGGTTTTGGTTTCGTCTTCGATTTTGGATTGCAAAGTGGGTATTTCCTCTTCCATTTGCTTGACCTTTCTATTTAAAAGCTCCATAAAGACGTCCCATTCGCCCTTAATCGTCTCAAAGTAGAGATAATTTTCATCAAAGATGTAATTCTGTATCTCCAGGATCGCCTCGCCCTTTTCAAAGATCATTAAATTCTTTTCCCAGTCCCTTGACTTTCTTTTGTACTCGGTGATCTGGGTAACAAAGCTTATAATATCTGAAGTGGAATCGGACTCCAGCGAATGCCTTTCCAGTTCGATCCTCGCGTTGTTGATCAACTTATAGAAAATGTCCTGCTTATAGGAGAGCAATTCGGCAAATCTGCCTGAGAACTCTTGGTGCCATGCGTCATATTTATTTCGAACCTTGTTTTGCACCTGCGAGAAATCGATCCTGATCCTCCCGATTTTCTTGATGTTAATCTCGCCCTTGTCCTCGAATATTTGCTTAAATACTTGCACTTGCTTTAAGAGGCCGATCCACTGAAGAAAGTCGTTTTGGATTTTTTTGCTGATTTCGTTCGGCTCATGGTCCCAGAGTGATTGGTATTGCAGCCAAGTGCTGACATATTTTTCCACCCTTTTCACGATTATTTCGATGTTGAGGTATGCGCTTTTCAAAAGGTTTTTCGGCAGATGCGCCAAAATTGATCGATATGTTGCCTTTAGCATTTGGCTCCTTTGATCGCCCTTGCTCGATACCTTGGACCAATGGTCCGATGATTTCCTTGGCTTATCGCTACCTTTCTTTTTCTCATTCATCATCTCGTTGCTGTTCAGATCGTTGTTGCCAAAATTGATTCTCGTCTGCTCGCATATTATGCCAATCGTCTTATGCAACGAGGAGATCCAAGTTTGCCTGATGTCCTTGATCGGTGGATCTAAAAAGATTATTCGGTTTCGGATTTTAATGGAATAATTGAAATTGTCCAAGTCTAATTTAATTTTCTTTTGAATGCCCTCCTCCCCATTTGCTTGGTCGCTATCCTCCTCCTTCTCCTTTGGGCTATTTTCTTGGGAATCTTCTTGATCATTATTCTTTTCGTTCGTGTTATCATCCTTGTCAAGGCTTTGAAAGTAATTTTTAAATTCATTATTCCAAATAGTGAGGCATTCCATTAATCTTTGAATTAAGATTTTTTCGATTTTGCTATCTAATTCTTTGATCCATTGATTTAAATTGGAATAGTTGTCTGTTTTAAAGTCTTTTATTAAATTTTGGATTCTTTTCAAGATATTTTGGATCGCTAGCCTTTCCAATTTACAGGTTTTCAATTCCTTTAAGTATTCATTTATTTCTTGATATTTGCTTTTCAAAAATTCCACCTTGGTTTCAAAGGTGATGACCTCCTGAGCTAATTTGGAGACATAGAACTCCAACTTTGTATGGTTCCAATTATAATTAAATCCATCTTCGATGGTTTGCTGTACTTTATTTTGGTAGTTGCTAATTAGAGGTTGGATGTGCGTCTCCAGGGAATCGCAAATGAAAAAATAGTTTTGTACGCTTTCCTTCAGGTTGATGGCGGAGGGGTATAACGATTGTGCATTATGTGCATTATTTCTGATGTTGTTATCGATTTTGAATCCGAGCCATTGCAAATTTCGAACTTCTTTAAAGAGGGTAACAAGCTCGTGCTTGAAAGTGATGTTCAAATTATAGCCATTTTGATTTTTGACAATCTCGAAAATGGGCCCGTTAAGTTTTAAATTTTGGTTTTTTTCGTCATTTTCGCTTTTCCATTTTTCAAAGATCTCTTCTGTGTTCAGTTTTCGTTTAAAATTGTTGCCGTCTCTTTTCAATTTCATGCCATTATAGTGATCGCCCCACCCCTTTCCAAGGATGTCCTGAACTCGTTGCAAATAGCTAACCAATTGATTTTCAATTTGCTTAATCCAAATGATTTTGCCTGCCACGGGCGGGAGATCTCTTAATTTGGTCATGCGTGAGGTATTTGATTGGTGGTATTGCTTCTTGAAATTTTCGTGCAGCGTCTGAATGTCTTCTTTGACTCGATCAATTAATTGGTTTTGATATTGCTGGATGGCTACTCTAATTTTGGGTCTAAAAAATAAGACGTTGAATTTACTAAACACCTTGAACATTTCGTTTGATGATTTGACCTTTTCCAGTCTTTCCTTTAAATTGTTAATAATTAGCGCCTCCACCTTGTTGATCTGCTCATCATATTTCTCAAGGGCATTGTCCCATGTCTCCCTTCCCTCCTTGGAGATATCTAAATGATCGATCGATCTGAAAATTTCGTAGGCGTTATGCAACACGTCTAGTGCTGTCATCTTGCTTTGCTTTTTTTTTTTCTTTTTTTTTTTGCCGAGTGTGCTCCCGTTCTTTTCGTCGTCATTAACAAATTCATCTTTTGTGCTGCTTTTCTGCTGATCTTTCTGGCTTTTGATGAGCACTATTTGGATCACCTTTTCCAATTTCTCGTGTTGGTTTCGAAAGTCAATAATTTTGTTCAGCCTTTCCTCCAAGTCTTCAATTTTGGTCGACACCCGAATGGTAAAATTCTTTTCGCCCTTCCTCCTTCGTGTGAGCGCCCGAACGGTGTCAATAAATTCAGACAAATTGTCTCGCCATGTGACAATGGCCTCAACAGCCTTTTTCGAAATTGAGTCAAAGGCTTCATACGAAATCAGGATCAAGTTTTTGGCAGAAAGTAAGACCAGCAATTGGGAAACAACATCTTTGGAAATTAATTCAACAAATTTTAAAGCCCGATCGAGCGGATAAGATGTGTGCTTGATTTTCCTTAAATGGCTAAAGCATAGAATGATTGCGGATTGAATTTTTATCAGATCCTGTGCAGACAGCAACTCATTAATTGGGAAATTTCTCACGAGCAAATTGTAATTTTTGGATTTTTGGAGGGCCTGCTTTAAGCCCGTGTCAGTTTCAAACGCTAGCCCTGCAATGTGCCTTCTTTTGATCTTGAGCAAATTTAACGTTAATTGGACAGCCTCGGACTGCACTTGATTGACAATCTCCTGTAGCACCCTTTCCAATGTCCCCCAAAAGTTTATTTCTTGGACGGCCGTGCCAGACAAAAGATCGCGTTTCATTCGAGTGACCCTTTGAATGTCGTGAATCCATTTGTTGACCCCATTTTTGATCCGGTTTAAAAAGTCTTGATCGTTTATTAGATCATCCAAATCGGTCAATTTGGACTTCCTGGTTTCCTTTTTCGCGAGATTGACACACTCCATAATCTCCTTTTCAATTTTTAAATTCACCTCGGGGATGTTCACATTCTGCTGGCACTGCAGCAACGCTAACTCCAGCTCGGCTAATTTCTTTTTGACAACGGGAATCCCAAGGGTCTCGGATTGCATTTCATAGTTGCGCCCGGTCAGGTTCCTCCTGTGCCTCCGGTTCAGGAGATTGAAGCTGCTGCTTCGCTCGCTCTTTTTTTGCTTCTTCTTCTTCTTCTGCTCCTTGCCCCTCGTAAGGCTCATTTTCTTTTGCTCTTCACGCGCAAAGGAATTGAAATAGGGCCTGAGCGAGTTGTGCAGCAGCGAGTGGATAACCTCAAAGGGCGATCCTGAGCCCACATTCAGAACGTCAATTTGCTTCGAATACGATCTGTTTTCATCCAAGACAAGATCCTTCTTGACAAAGAAGATCGTGTTTTGCGTTTGCTTCTCAAACGCTACTTCCAAGTGCACCTCAAATCTTGTTTCGTTCTCACTAGATCCGTTTTGTGAAATGCAGCTTACACTTAAAAGCGGGCGATCTTGTTGGGTTGCATAGGTATTGATCTTTTCTTGGGAGCCTTCTTCGGTAAGCGCAATCACCAATGCTTTGTCCTCATTCTCAGATCCAAATGTCCCAAACAAGGAGCGCGTAACTTGCTGAATATACTTTGTTAGCTTTTTTAAGTCAAAGCTTGTTTCAATTGTTTCGCTTTTTTTAAGATTACTCATTTTTGTTTTGTTGTGTTTTTTTGATCGTTTAAATTACTTTTTTGTTTTGAAATTCTTTACCCCAAAAAGAGAATTTTAGAAAAAGACTCTTTTTTTTTAATAAAGAAATTTTTTAAAAAAAAATATTTTTTCTTGATGTTTTGTTTTTTTTTTTTTTTTTTTTTTTGTTTTTTTCGGTTTTGTGTTTGTTTGTTGAAAAAAAATAAATTTTAACTATTAAATAGATTGTTTTTTTGTTACTTCAAAAAATTTCTAAAGAAGATTTTCAGCTAAAAAAATTATTTACTTTTGTTTGCAAAAAAAGAAAGTAAAATAAAAAGAGAAAAAAAATAAAAAAATAAAATTCTTTTATCAATTTACCTTTGGTAAGAAAAAAATAGAGATTATAGTTTTATGAACTTTTTTTCAATGTTTGTCCTATTTGGATAAATAAAGTGAATAAACTCATTTCAGAAAAATTTTATATTTTAAGAGTTTGAAAATGAAACGCGAAAAATGTTCCCTTTATTATTTATTGTTTCTTTTCTTAATTGAATTTTTCAACGAATCAAAAGTAAATTGTGTCTTTCTCCAATTGTTTGTTAAGTCCATTTTTGTTTGATGTATGTTCTTGTTTACTCAGAAATAAAATAAAGCACTAAAGAATTGAAAAAATAATTAGCTGAAAGTTTATCCTCTTGAAATTTCAAAAACGAGCAATAGGGTAAATACTTTTTACGAATTTCAAGTGTAGTGGTTTGTTGGAAACTGTATTTTTAAAATCATTTCTTGTACCAAATATATTAATACTTGAATATATATAAAGATGGAATATAATGCAGTATAATATATTTAAAATACCAATAAAAAAATGGAAATCAAAATATCAAGTACTAAGTTTTACAAGCATGTGTGATGAAATTTTCAATAGAAACACTCTTTAAAGACTTCTATAATCCCAGATGAATTTATACACTGTGAATTTTTATTTGAAAAAATAAAATGTTTTCAAAGTTCAAACAAATTGTTTTTTTTTGTTCTCAAACCAAGATAAAAAATTGATTATGATTGATTAAAAAAATCCTATTTCAACTTTTAGAACAAAAAAAAATTTCTGTAGTCCTTGTAAATTTGTTTTTATATTACTTTTACAAGTTTGAAGTGTTTGAGTATATCGACGTATACTTGAAAATCCTTAAAGTTATTTATTTTTTTAAAAAATATTTTTTTTTAAAAATTTTATATTCAAAAATATAAACTATCTTTCAAAATCATTGGCCCCATTAAAAATCAAATTTCAAAGAAAAATATTTTTAATAATTGGAGTAATCTATTATAATATAAAATTTTCGATTTTGATATTCGATACTTTACTCAAGAGATATTTATTTTTTGTCTAAAAATAAAAGAAGTAAAAAAATTAAATAAACAGTTAAAAAATATTCTGGCATTTATTTTGAAAGAAGCATTACATAAAAAATAGAAAATTTAAAACATTATAAAAACCCATTTATCGATTTTCCTTCCATTTGAATAACTAAATCCAATCTCTTTTTCATATTTGAAACCAATTTTTTTTACTAATTCATCTGTTACTTCATTCCAATATTTTCATTTTCATTTTCCATTTTAACAAAAAACTGTTGAAAGAATAAAAAAGAGAAAAAATGATTTATTTTCAAACTTTTCATTGTGAGAGGAAAAACTTCAAAACGATACAAATGCAATTCAAAATTCAAATGTAAGATTGGCCATTTATTATGAAATTTAGTTTATTTCAAAAATTTGTTTTTTTTTTTTGTTTGATTTTACTTTTTTATTTATTGATTTTTTTGTCTAATTTCTTCAGAATGAAAATTGTTTGAAAGAAGTGGGTGTAAAATAACACATTTAAAAAACACCCCCCAGGGTGGAAAAGTAGACACTAAATCGATAGTATTTGATCTGAAAAGATTTGCTGTTCATACGGATTTTTCATAATAAAATGTTTATATTTTTCACTTTATTTTCCTTTTCCTTTTTCCTTTGTCAATTATATTATTAACTACTTTTATTTTGGTCAATCAGTTTGATTCTGTTTCCCTTTGAGAATGATAGATTTTGATTATTTATTTATAATTTCAGGTTTTTGAAAAGATCAAATGAAAATTTTATTCCTTTTATTTAACAATGTTTAGAAATAATCAAAACTTGTTTAAAAAAAAGCTTTTTAATTTGTTTGATCTCCAATTCTAAATATAAAAAACTCAAGAGATCTTTTAAATTTTTTGATAAAATTCAAATCGTGAGTTAAAAATTTGAAATGGTGAGTTTACTTATGAAGAACTCTATGAGTTTCTATCATTCCAAATGAAAATGATCCAAGTAAAATCGATTTTTTTTGTAAAAAGGAAAATTTCTCAAATTGAAATCCACAAAATCCTTCAAACAAAAATTAAAAAAAGATAAAAAGATAAAGGGAATTTTACCTGATTTTTGTAAATACTTTTCAATTTTTATAAATTTTATGGGAAAACTCAAAACACAAATTGAAAATAAAAAGATCAAAGGGGGGTTAAATTTATTTAAAACTAATTGTTATTTAGAAAAAAATGATAAAAAAAAGTGTTCATTTTTTTTTAATAAACTTTTATAAAATTTATCCTTTTTTTTTAGAATTATTTAAATCTTGTACCATGACTGAAAAAGAACTCAAGCTTTATAACAAAAAAATTGAACAAACTAAAGAAAGTCTAAACAAAGACAACGAAAATGCAGCAGAAAAATCAGCCCAATCGTAAATATTTTATTTTTATCTCTAGTTACCTTCATCCCTTTTTCATTAAAATTTCATCCTGTGATAATCCTCTAATTAAAAACTAATCTTGATATCCCAAAACAGAATCATTGAATTCACCAACAGTGTTGAAGATCCTTTGTCACCAAACTTTGATCAAGACAAAAACCCATGGACCAAGCAACCCAAAAAAAATAAATCAAATTGTGCAATCTTGTAATTCATCCCTTAAAGAATTTTGCAAGTGTTTTATGTTTAAAAACTGTTTTGTTTTTGTTTTAATCTTTTCTCTTTTCTTAAAAACCTCACAAATTTTTTGTTTATCTTTTTTTCGAAATAAACTTTGGAAACAAACAAAAATTTGTTGAAAAGATTTTACTTTTATGGGTTTTTGAATTCATTAAAAATCTTTTTCTTTTGACAAAAAATACTAATTTTTTCAATTAATTCAGATTTTGCATTTGAATTCCGTTTTTTCTTTTTGGAAATTTAACAAAATTGATACCAGTCCAACCCAAAAATCTCTAATTATCACTCGAGTATTATTTGCAAATAAATTTATTCTCTTTTGTAAAATTTTCCACTATCAAAATTAAATTAGTTTCTTGTTAGACCTATGATTTTGTCAATGAAAAATTAATTTGCTATTTTTTGACACACCTTTCCAAAAGCACCAAGATTTGTTTTAAAAACACTGTGTCCAATAACCCGGTTTTTTCGGATCTATTTGTATTTTAAAAAATTTAATTGTTGTCAGATAAAATAATTGTTGTATTTTTTTTTTTTTTGATAAAGTTGTGTTTATTTATCTGAAAGTCTTGTAATAATTATTTATTTTGTGTTTTATCAAAAAATACCAACTTTAAATTGAACACTTACATTGGTGAACCCTTACTTTGAAATGAGAACTATTTGAAAAAATCTGAAAAAAACTTGAGTTAAAAATAGAAAAAAATTTTTTTTCAGATAATTTCCTTTTTGCCACTTGTAAAACTCTTTTTTTCTAAAAATTTTTCTTTTAATCTGATAAAAAACCCAAGAAAATTTAAAGTTCAAACACAACTTTGCAAACACAGAAGAAACTCAAAACCTAAATTAAAAACACCACACAGAAAAATCCGAAAAACAACAGTTATTTCTACAATATTTCAAGAACAACTGTTAAATGTTTGACAAAAACGAATAGATTTGAAAAAACACAGTTTATTTCACAATCACTGTTTTGTTAAAAGAATCTATTGATATTTTCAATAACGATTTAGGCTTTCTTTAAGAGACTAGTAACTCTCATTTATTTTTTTTCCCAAAGTTAATAGGGTAATTATTGACACAAGGATACAATTAAGCTCAATATACAAGTTGATTTATCAACTTTAGAGAAAAGAGTTATCATTTTAAAAACAAGTTCATTTTTTCCATTTATATTTACAGTCAAAAGATCTGATCTTTTTTTTTTGGATTTTTGATTTGAAGAGAAAAAAAAGAAAAATTCACAAAAATTTTTTATTTTTGAAAAAATCTCACTTTTAGTAATTTTGGAGAGTCTGTATTAACAAATAACCTTGAAACTTTAATCTTATTTTAAAAATACATTAAAAATAAATCCAATATGGAATCCTTGAAGATTTAAAAAAATTGATCTTTTATTTTATTTATAATAATTTATTAAATATTTTGGAATTTAAAAGATGAGACAATAGTCCTTTTCAAATATTAAGAGTACTGATAAATTCAAATAAGTATCTGAAAATTTTTACTTGATTTTATATTTTACGTATTTTTTAACAAGCTTTGAATGAGTTATTTATTGAATTAAAATTTTTAAGAAACATAGTAAAATTGGTTAACCTTCAAAAGATTGTTTCATTTGAGTTGTTTTAAAAGTTGACCTGATAGATTCGAAAAAGGGAAATTGAACTTTAACTTTTACAGCTGTTCCAAGGCTACCGTGAATTTTTATATGAATCAAATTTTGATGCTGATATAGATTTTTAAAAAGTTGGATATGAGAATAAATAAGCTCATATTGATTTTTTTTTTTTTTCCATTTCCATTCAAATCCTCTAACCAAATGTAATTCACTTACCAGTACAACTATCCCCTTCAACTGTAAATGATTTATAACCAGGAGATTATTTTGATAATTTTAATCACTGAAATATAAATAGATTGAAAATCATTATAGTTTTTCTGAAGGTACTTAAAATAATCAATCTTTGCGTTTTTATTTTTACTGTTCACTAGCATGAAAAAATATTATTTAAAAAAAATTTCGTTAATTATCATTTCGTCATTGTTTAAAAAGTTTATTTACAATATAATCAAAATTCCAGAACTTAAAAATCTTGAAACAATACATTTATTGTTGTTAATAGTAATATTATGATTTTGAACAATCTCTAGTCTAGGTAAAAATTTCTGTTTTTTTTTGTGTAAAAATCTTCAAAATGAATGTGACTAAAATTTTTTGTAAAATTCAACTTGGGGATATATAACTTGAATAGAGAATAACTAATAGTTTTGAAAATGCTGTACTCATCTAATAAAACTAAAAAATAGAAAAAAAAAATTACCAATGATAAATACTAGTGAACTATCATTTACCAGGATTCAAAAAAAATGGGATATAAACCATTCATTTAACTCGATTGTATTAAATTCAGGAAAAGCTAACGACAGTGCCAGTAGAGTGCCTAGCCTTTCCAGAATTCTTAATAATAGAGAAAAATCAAAGATTGTACTCAATTCTTTTTATTTCTGGAAAAGCGAATAGCTGTTTTTTTTTTACTTTTTGGAATAAACAGAAAATTTTAATAAATTTTCGGTTTATTTCGAAAAGTAAAAAAAAAACCTAATGAAAAGTGTCCTGGGTTTTCTTGAGGTTTTCTGTTTTATTTGTTAAATCTATCGATTTTCGTCAGGTTTTTTTAAGTTTTCTATTTATTTGGAAAATCAATAGATTTTCGTTAGGTTTTTTTTTTACTTTTCGAAATAAACCGAAAATTTATTAAAATTTTCTGTTTATTTCAAAAAGTAAAAAAAACCTAGAACACTTCACAAATAAACAGAAAACTCAAGAAAACCTAACCGAAAACTTTTAAAAAAAATATCTCAATTTAAAAAAATAAATCATTCTTTAATAGTCCAAACAATTGACCTCCCCATTTAAAAGATATTTATTAAACTTATAATCCTTTTGAAAAATAAAAAAATCTACTCTTGACTATGAAGAAAAATTTTCAAATTTTTTACTATTAAATTGAAAAAAAATGTGAATAGAACTCGGAAAATTGAATTTTTCAACTTAAATTGTAAAATATCTTTAAAAATAAATTTTTTGGTCCAAGATCTCTTATTAACCAATCGTATTTCTTTTAAGGAAAGTTATCAAAAAGTGGAAAAAATTAGCAAATATTGAATTGTTTTTGAAAAAATTATTTTAATGATAATGAAGTTCTCAAATATTTCTTGCTCATTATGAGTTGAAAAAACCAGAGATCTTGACAAAACCAATTAGGAATGATATTATTCAAAATTTAATTAGGCTTGCTTATTGATCTTTCTGATAAAATATTAATTCGGTTAATTTGCATTTAACAGTTTCATCTAAAAAAATAAATTCTACTCAATACACTTTTATTTATTTAATTTAATAATTGTATGATAAACAGAATGGTAGAACTGTTTTTAATTTTTTTTTTGCTCTTTTTCAATTTCAATTTCGTTATTCTTTGTATTTTTCTTTTTATTGTCAATTTCTTTTGTCTCCTTTTTATTTTCCTTTTCCTTTTCATTTTCATTTCCAGGATAAGGAAGATAATAAGAATACCAATTTTTGAATGTTCTATTTGTAAATTGAATGTCATACTCAGGGTGTTTCGTTGCAGACTTGACTAGCCCTTTGAAAAATTGATACATATTTTCTACTTCAGGATCTATTACTTCTTCAAGGTCAAACCATTTACAATTCTTAATTTCTTGGTTGTCTGTTGTAATTTTTGTGGTTAGAGGTTTCAGTCGAACAATCCAATATATGTCTGAGCAACCAAAACGGTATTCTAAATGGGTTTTGTGACTCATCCACGGAATGATACTGATCGGCTCTGTTTTGATCCCCGTCTCTTCAAAGACTTCTCTCATTGCGCCTTCGACGATCGATTCTCCTCTGTCTAAGAGCCCGCCTGGGAATTTCCATTTGTGAGGGAATTTACGGGGCTTGAATCGTTCCTTAATGAGCAACACTTGCCCTTGATCGTTTTGGACAAAGCCACCAACACCAACAAATGTAAAGGCATAATTTGGTAAATTGTTACGCTCGTCTTTTGGCAGCCATTTGTTTAACATTAAATAGTCTGGTGTCGCGTGATGAAAAGCAAAGGAATGCTCTTCAATTAAAACTGGGATTACTCGTGACGAGCTTGGTGAGACCTTGCACCATACCCCGCGAGTCTTTTGTTCGATTAATGTACTCATTAATTCCCCAAACTTTTTACTGAATTCTTTTTCGTTGTTCCATTCTTTCGGAATTGTAATTGTGACACCTTGGTAATTGTCTTTGTCTGTTATCATTTGAGAGAAAATTGCAATTTTTTAGAACTTGTAATTAAAAAAAAAATGTTATTTCCCTTGTCTCCAAAGAACTTCCTCAACACCAATATCTTTGGTTTCATTTAGTATCGAATAAATGGAATTACGAAGTGATTCTTTGTGAATAATAATAGATTTTACAAAATAATCTTTTCTTTTTTGAAGACATAAAGGTTTTGCTCTGAAAATAAAATAAAAAAAATATTTTAGTTGTTAGAGAGCAGTTAAGGTCTACGTTCCCTTCCTCGAGGGTGAAGTTTAGTTATTGTGTTATTTTAAATTTGCTTCTCAAAAAGAAACACCAAACTGAAGAAATTGGATAAAAAAAGTACTTATTTCAAAAATCAATCAAAAAAAAATTCTAAAAAATTGATTTTTGAATGAAAATTTTATACAAAATAAATTTTAAGGATTTTCATACACAAATTCAAATACTCAAAAAATTTCAAACTTTGTAAAAGTAACTGTAAAAAATATTTAGAACAGTTTGAGGATTTTTTTTGTGTTTATTAATTTGAAATGAAAATTATGAAATATTCAAATAAAATTTTAGCAGGATCTTTAAAGGTAAAATTTGTGAAAATTTACTTTTTTTGGAAAAGAAATTCTCTGTGGGTAAATTAAACTTAGATTTTACAATTATTTAAAGAGGGTTTTTATCAACAATTTTGCCATTTTGATCTGAAAATGTCGTCCTTCAAGTATGGGTGTGCATAATGGACTCTTCACATATGCCACAAAAACAATCCTTTTATCTGCGTTAAGGTTCTGACGATCTTTTAACAAAACATTAAATTGAATTATTTTTTCGAAAAAAGGTATTTTTTTGATATTTATATATTTTTCTTTTTTGTTATACTCTAAAATCTAATTAATCCTTGAAAATACACTTAAATATATATATATATATATATACATACATATCTAAACCGTTCCACTTTTGAAATATATAGTTATTAGAGATTTTTTGTGTTGTTGAAAATATAATTAAGTTGAATAGTTAAAACTCGAATACAAAAACTAAATAATAATAATAGTCCATTTTAATATTTTGTAAAGAAATGAAAATTCAAAATTTATTGAAAAAATATAAACACCATTCCAAAAATTTCTACACACCCAAAATCAAAAATAGGCAAAAAAAAAATCCAATTTATTGTATTTTCCCAAACCTAATATTTAACCACATTTAAGTTACAAAGTATCAATGTTTAAATAAGTAATCATTTTAATCCAAATAAAAGAAAAAAATATAAAACTCAAAAATAAAAATTGGTGTGTCCAAAATAATGAAACGAGCTGAACAAAAAATGTATTGGTAAATTTGTTGAAATTTCAAAAACAATTGCTGATCGATCAAATGTTAAGATACCATCTACCAATTGTATGTTATTTTCCAATTTAAGAAACTCAATACTAACCTTCTATCAACCAATGAAAAAAAATTTCAGATCTAAGAAAACAGATTGGGTAACTGTAATAAAGGAAATGAAAACAAAACAAAAAAGATAAAAAAAGAAATAGTTTGTAAAATCAAAATTCTTTCCAAATTGAATTTAAAGTGTAGTAAAGATGTTCTTTCCACTGTTTAATGTGTGTCCAAATTTTTGGAATCTAGTTTTTATATATATATATATATTTATATTATTAGTTTTTCATTTAAAACAGTTTTGAGTACCAAAGTACCAACACACCCAATAAAATCTAATAATTTGCTCATAAATCAATATTACTCTTAATTATAACTTTTTTCAAAGTAATTATTATCAAAAGAACAAAAATAAAACCCCAAAAAACAAAATTTTTTAATATAATCTAATTTATTTTTTTTTTTTAATTTTGAAGGGCACAAATTTATTTCCTTTTACAGTTGTTAGGTTTTCTTGAGCACTAGTTCCACCCTTAAAATCAATACAATTTACAGATAAAACAGAAAAACTCATGAAAATGACTGATATCTTTTGTAGAGTCTAAATGAACCACTTAAAAACTTTGATTGTTATTAATTCAATTTAATACTTGGGAAGTTGGTTAGTTGAATGTACTTGACTGAAATCTACAACACCCCATAACACATTCCCCACTCTTTAACACTTCTTTAATTTCTAAATTTTTGTTATTGAAATTTCAAACACAAATCAAAATGTACATTATCATTTACTAATGACAAGATTAATAATGATTCTTTATTTGGAATAATATCAAGTATATTATTCTTTAATTGTTTATTATTTTTGTTTATTTGAGTTAATTCCTTAATCCAAAATTTTCGATTTTTTCGATAGAATGAATATCATTAGGTTTTTTTTTTAATTTAAGTAAGAAACAGACAATTTATTTAATTTTCTGTTTATTTCTTAAATAAAAAAAAAAAACAAAAACTATAGTTAGCTTTTCCAGAATTTAAAATTTCACAAGAAAAAAAACCCTTAGTCATTTAAAAATTATTGTCAAATTGACATAAATAAAAATTGACTTTTTTGTTATTTTAAATATAAAAAATATTTTCTATTATACTCTATTGCATGAATTTGTAGTTTGGTGAAAAGTAATTCTAAAAAAAAGTTCAAAAGAGAAATTATGAAAAAAAGATCTTGTTGTTTCTGAAACAAATTCAAAAATTCAGATTCAAACAATCTCAAAGAATGGAGATCTAATTTGAAAATCACTTTAGATTGGTATTAGATTCTACTTTTTAGGAGTTTAGAAATTGAAGATCCACAACAAATCTGAAAAAAAATTAATGAATAATCAATTATCCATAAGGTTCGTAATAAAAAATTCAAATTTTTATTTTTTTTATATGCAAATCTTTAAAAAAATTTCTAAATGAAAATTTAGGAATTCGGTGAGTTGCGTAGCCTGCCTAGGTTTTCTTGAGATTTTCCTTTTTATTTGGTAAGTGTTCTTGGTTTTTTTGATATTTTGTATTTTATATGAAAAACCTAGAGAACTTGGCAAATAAATAGAAAACTCAAAAAAAACCTAGAACACTTCACAAATAAACAGAAAACTCAAGAAAACCTAACCGCAAACAAAAGTTATTACCCCCCTAAATAAATATAAAAAAAAAAAATATTTTTTTCTCTAATCGAAAATTTTTTCTTTTATAAAATTTCAGAGTTTACAATATGCTTTTACATAATCATAAAATATTGTCAGAAAAGTCAAAGTGTGATCTCGAAAATAAATTTTCAGTTAATCATTGATTTAAGGTACAGTTCGAACGACTGTAAACTTTTTTAACCGTTTTACACTTTATCCTATATATATGTCCCTATGGCCCAAAAATCACTAAAAATGAAAAACTGATCAAATACTTTCCATTAATACAATTAAAAAAACTAAATGAAAAAATAAAAATAAATAATGTTTCAATTTAACTTTTTCTTGAAAACATGTTTTGCCAAAATCATTGAATTCACACTTGAAATTATGTATATTTTTCGATTCACTATCTTGTTTTAACTCATTTACAAAAACAAATTCTAAATTATGGGGAATTTTCTTTTAACAAAAATGCACTAATTTTGTCTTCAAATGTTTTTTTTTAGTTTTAAATGGTAAAATTAAAAAAAAGTTCAACTAAAAAGATAAACTCTCTGGAAAAGCATTCTAATTTAATATATTAACTTATTCTTTGATTTCAAACTTTTCTCAACCCCAATTTTTCAAAAAAAAAATAAAAAAGTGCACAGTAATTTCAAAAAAATATTTTTGATATTCTAAAGTTGAGAGTTTTTATTCTAAAAAAAATTATCACAGTGTTTAATGGAATTAAGTTATGAACTTAATTTCGAAAAATATTAATCAGAAAAAAATAGTTCTTAATTTTATTAAGGACACACACACACACACACACACACACATATATATATATATACAGCTGTTCCAAGGCTACCGTGAAATTTTTTCAATATCAAAATTTGATGTTGATTTAGATTTTTAAAAAGTTGGATAAAAGAATACATAAGCTCATACTCAAAAAAAAAAATTTCTAAATGAGTTTAACGAAAAATAAACTTATGATGTGCTCGAAAAAAAAATTTTTTTTTCAGAGTGAATTTTATGTCGTTTCTCATTGAATTTTTAATGTCTAGATTCATTTTAGGTTCAGAAAATTTATTTTTTGAAAATCAGCAAAAATTCTTGAATATTAACTCATTTAGGAAATTTTTTTTTTGAGTATGAGCTTATGTATTCTTTTATCCAACTTTTTAAAAATCTAAATCAACATCAAATTTTGATATTGAAAAAATTTCACGGTAGCTTTGGATAGACTGTAATATTATAATTCAAAAGTCAATTATTATAATTTCAAAATTTATCCTCTCGAGTTAGAATGACTGTCTTATATCATAGTCATTGAAAGGGTGAATCTTTTTTCTCTATTTACCATTGATAATAAAAACATATCCAAAAACTAAAAGATAGACCTATTTATAAAGTATCCACATAACAATTTTCCAACTTGAATAAGAAAATTTATAATACCTTTGTTGCAAAAAATACAAACTAAAAAAGTTTTAAAAGTAGTACTTCAAATTGTCGGATTCACCCGTTTTAAATTTTTTGGTTAAGACTTTGTTTAACTATCTTTACAAACAGTTTTGAAAATTGCTGTAAAAAATACAAAATCTCTTATTATACATTTTGAGAAATGACTTGAATTGTTAAAAACAAAAAAATAATAAAAAAATAAAAAACAAAATTCTTTTTTTGTAAAAATTTATTAAGTTAAAAAAAAAAAAAAAGTACAAAACATTATTTATACTTCTAAGTTTATATATATGTTTCAATGTAATATTTAATGAAATAACTTTTTTTTTTTTTACTGATCTAATTAGTATTTTTCAAAACATGATTTAAAAAATATTTGTTAGAATAAAAATCTGAAAAGTTTTTTTCAAAAAAGTAAATCTAAATAAAGAGAATAAAAAAAAAAAAAAACATTCTATAGGGGTATATTCAAGTAAATAATAAAAACAGAATTCAAAAAAACAATTAATAATTTTTATAATTTGATTTTAAATTTACAAGTAACCAAATTAATTCACCTTCTAATTCCTGATCTGATTTTGATTGCATTTGATGTGGGGAAGTGAAATAATTACCAGAGTTGTTTTGGTTGGTGTTAATATTTAAAGTAGGCCTTTCTTGTGTAATAATCATTCTGCGTTCTTTTGTGCGTAATTGTTTTGGGTAGATTGTTGTTTCTCTTTCAATTTCATCACCAGAACTTGAAGAAAGACTATAACTGCTCTCTTGATCAAGAAATTTTTGTCTGACGGACTTTCTTTTTGATCTTGTATGCTTTCTTTTTCTTCGTAATTTTCTTCCTGTGGTTTGTTGTTTTTTATGGTTTTGGTTTGAGATTTGTTTTTCGGATAGGTTATCTTTTTGTTGGTTTGAATTTGAATTTCTTTCACTTATTTGGTAGTCCGTCAGCTGGGAATCGCCAAAGCCAAATTTGTAATCCCTACCAAAAATCATATTTTTTCTGTTTTTATTCGTAGCATTGATACAATTGAACCTTGCTCGAAAAAAGAAGGAAAACGCACGGTAGACTTTTTTGATTTGTGAAGACTGATCGGTTGTTGAGTCTTCGGCACAGAATTTCTTTAATTTTTCTTTGTCAATAATAACATTCGAGGGTACTTTGTACGACTCCTCAAGATGTGCGGAATCCATTCCTTGGAAATTGTTTCGATCTTGGTTATACCAATATCTGAGTTTCTCTGTGATTGCACCCATTTTTTCTTCAAATTCCTGCGAATCGGCGAGAGTAATTAAGGAATCAAAACTGTTTTGACGGGTAAACTTAAATTTCACCCACTCACTTTCGTTTTGATTGGACAGATCTAAAAAGATGTTGAATTTTTTGATCATAAATAAAATTAATTCCCTTTTTGTAACTTTGTTCTTGTTGTTCTTCTGATCATTTCCAAAATCAATAATTTTTGGTGAGACACTCACTTCCTTGGGGCAGTTTGATAATTGTAACATTGCTTTGTTTAATCCCTGGACTGCAGTTGGGTATTGATCCAAAAGTCTTTCAATTCTTTTTTGGTTTTTTGTCTTGGTACGGAGTTTTGATTGTGTTTTGGTATTGTACATAATGATTTGTATGCGTTTGGTGTATTATTAAAGTTTTAAGAAGCTATAGATTGTGTATGATGTTTAAAGTTGGTTGTTTGTTTTGGGGAAACAAAAAGCAAAATTTCTTTTGTTAATTATAAAAATAAAAGATTTAAAATTGTAAATATAAAAAAATAAATAAAGTCTGTTTCAATTTTTTTTAAAAATTAAAAAAGTTACATCAAAAAGACTGAATAAGAACTGTCCTACCCAAAACCCGACAATTAATTAACTTTATTTTTATTTGTCAAATTTTTTTCTCCTCAAGTTTTTTCTAATTGTTGGAAAAAACTGTAAGACACTGGACTGTGGAAAGAGGTTAGGATATTGAATTTTGAAATTTGATTCTAAATTTTTTTTTACTTTTTTGAAAAATAATTTGTTTTTTATTTTACCCTTTTGATATTTAACGAATTAACAAAGGGTTAGGATCTTAAGAAACAATTAGTTAGATCAAAAATATATCAATTTGTTAAAAAAATTTTAAATGATCCATTAAATCACACTTTAAAAACAATTGACTTAATCTTCAATGCTTATTCGTTTCTCGTTATATAACAATTACAAATTTAATATTTTTCGAAAAATTTCTAATTTAACAAAATTATTTTGCCAATATTAAATTATTCTTGGTTTACATGACTGAAATAATATGTACTTTAAATGCATACCATGATAGTTTAATCTTAAAACCCACATTTTTTTTAACTTGACTACAAAAATATCAAAATGTAAAAATATGGATTTTTGACAAATTCTTAAAACTACAGTGGTAAACTAAAACAATTCTTTGCTGTAAAGTTTTATTTCTTGAATTCAAAAGCAAAAATCTATACAAGAAAAAATAATCTTTTAATTTTAACTATTTTCGCAAAAGAAGAGCAAACTCAATTTTTTTATTTACTAGGTAACTCAATAAAATTGATAAACTCATCAATAGTAATAGTGTGTCTTTCTGTTTTTGGAGTGGGTAATTTTTCTGGATCAAAAGAGAAAAATATGAGCAAATTAATATTTTCCAATCGAATTATTTTCCAAAAGAGGGTAGAATTATTCGAAAAGGATCAATTCATTTTGAGTGAATTTCTTCAACCACTCTAAAAGAACACTTCACTAATACGAAAAATAATTTCTTGATCAACAGAAATTTTGAGTGTGTGAATAAGGTATTTATTTATTTTTATTAATTTAAATAAATTTTTTTCGGTAAAAGACAAATTTATTAACAAAACTGAATAAGAAAGGGTTGGTAAATATTCAGGAACCTGAAGAGAAGATTTTTTTGGAATCTTGTTATCTATTTTGGAATTTTATTAATTTTGTTTTTTTGTGGTGAATAAAGTTTCGTTTAATTTTTTATCTTTGGTAATTTGTATATTCTAAAACTAATTTTTCAAATGAGTTTTTTATTGAAACCAAAACAGATATTTGTTTTCCATTTGTGCTTTTTCAATTGAAATAAATAGACCTTTTGTTATTTTGTAAAAAACATTGAATAAAACAATTTGTTACTTTTTGTAATTTGTGCTTTTTAAAATTATTTTTTATTGAATTTTTTGCTTGAATAAAATGGAAACAAAATCATTATCGAGAAAAAGTAGCCCAATTGGAAAGATTTCTATTTCTCCAAATCATTTTAAACAACTCACCTATAAATATATTAAACAGCAAACCCATTTCCCTTTGCGTCACTTATGAATGGAAATATAATTTAAAAAATGAATCATTTTCAGAAAAGGAAAAGATAAGAGGTCAAATAATATTTGTTAAAAATTCAATTGAATAACATTTTCATTCAGCTTTCCAAGAATAGTTTCCAGAGATCCATTCAAAGCTTCTTTAATTTACTATAATTTTCCAATTAAAGAAGGAAAATTTTTAGTTCACTTTCCAAAATATTTTTCTACTGTTTTTTGAATAATAAATGGGAAAAATATTCACTTCATTTTCAATTTCCTTTTTCAAATAGAACCACAGATTACAATCTGCTTCTTCGAGAACTCTATTTAAAAAAGAAAAATAAGGAAAAAGAAGTGAAATTTTTTCCCATTTAGAATTCAAATACCAGTAGTTTATAAGCTGAAAGAAAATCCAAAGATCTTGACAACATCAAATAGAAATGATATTTTTAGACAAGAAATTAAACTTTCTGATTTTAACTCTAAGTTAAAATTCTGACTCTGGTAATTTGATTGTAGCAGTAATAATTAATATTCATTTTGGAAATTGAAATTTAAATTTTCATTTATTCTTGGAAAATATCAGTAATTCATAAATCATTGATATTCGATATTTTCGTTTTAGAATGGGGACACACAATTTTAATTAGACAAATTGGTGATATTATTATTATTTTCTGATAAGAGAATGGAGCTTACATCTTTCCAAGGCTACAGTGAGTTTTTATATGAATCAAATTTTGAATATATACAGTCAGTTTCACTTTTAAGGCACAAAATTTGTAATTTTTTTTTTTCAAAATTATTTTACTATAATTTGAATTTTGTGCTTTAATTTGAGATTTTTTTTTGTGCCTTAAATTTCGTTGAAAATTTGTGCCTTAAAAGTGAAACTGACTGTATATATTTTTCAAAAGTTGGATATGAGGATAAGAAAGCTCATATTGAAAAAAAATTTTCACAAATGAACTTATTTCAAATTTTTTCTTTTGATATATCAGCAGTTATTGATTTTTTTAAAAAAAAATATCAGCAGTTATTTGGTTTTATGGGATCAAAATATTTGTAATATTTTTTTTGAATATGATTTTAATCATATGAAGAAAAAAGATTGAAGATATTTTGATCCAAACAAAAAACCAAATGGCTATTGTTATTATGTGAAAATTTAAAAAAAACAAAATAACAAAAAAAATAAAATTTTCTCTTTGAGATTTATTTTTGTTTCCCTTTCAATCCCTTTTCTTTTTATTTTTCTTCCTTTGTCTTTTCTTCCTTTATCTTTTCTTTCTTTTTGTTCACTTTATTTTTCTCTTCTTTCTGTTCTTTCTTTATCATTTCCTTCTTTTTCTTTTCTTTCTGTTCTTTTTTTTCTTCTTTTCTTTTTTTTATTACTATTTCTTTTCTTTCTTTTATTACATTTTCTTTTTTTCTTTCTTTTTCTTTTTCTTTTTTTTTTTTGAATTTTTGTTAAAGTTTTATTTTTCTTGTGGATCAAAATATTGTACCAGTGTTTCGTCTGAGACTACTTCTTCACCCATTCTTCATTTCCTTCCTTAAAATGATCAAATTCATAGAAGGTCTTTTCGTTCCATTTGTACATTTCAAAAAAAATGGAAAACGAAGAAAATTGATATTTTTATTAAAAAAAAAAAACTGGAAAGAAAAATTTGAAGATATTTTCGAAAAGTGGTAAATCGAATTATTTACTATGTTTCTATTTACACTCTTAACAAACAAAAAAAATAAAATTTTGATAAAATGTCTCTAATTTATAACTTCAAAAAAACTCTATTTCAATTAACTCATACTATCCACCGAACTCTATTTTAAAGGTTATTTTTAAAAAAATATCAAGTAAAAAAAATAACTTGATATTTTCAACTTACAAGAAATTCCAAATCTTGTATTTCAAGTTTTATCACTCTAAAGTCTTTGAATTATTGACAATTTATAGAAAATTCAAAGATCTAAATTAAAAAAAAGAAAATTAATGATAAATTTTCACTCAGCAATTAAATGTTCAAAATGGCTAGTACTAACCATAACAAACAATCTTTCAAAAAGTTATCCTTAATATCCCGTAATGCTGATCCAAAAAATATTGCAACATTTTATTCATTTTTTCACATTTTTTTAAACGAAGATAATAACAAAAATATTTTCGGTATTTCAAGAGAAACTTTTAAGTGGCATCTCAACAGATTTTCCAGGTTTGAAGCAATTTAGGGATCTGAAAATTAATTTTTCTTGTATCAAAAGAAAATTTTTCAAATGAGGTAATTTGTGAAAATTTTTTTTCAATATGAGCTTTATTATCCTCATATCCAACTTTTTAAAAATCTAAATCAGCATCAAGATTTGATCCATATAAAAATTCACGGTAGCCTTGGAACAGCTGTAATGATAGATTTTACTCTTCTTTTTTTTTTAGGTAAGTTAGAAGTAAATTTTCTCGCTTTTGTTCTACAATAAAATGATTAAGACAAAAAGTAAAAAAGGTAAAAAAACCATAACACGTTTTTTATTGGAGACCTTGATTAAACCCAAAAAAAAAAAAAATCAAATAAATTAAAAGAAGAAACAAATAATTTTCAATTGGATATTTCATTATATTATTATTAATCTAATCAACAAGAACACTTTTAAATCACATTGGATATCAAAATTAGATTTGTATTTTTGTAGATCCCGAAAATAGTTAAATTTTTAGAAATTAATAGAGCATACTTCGAGATACAGATAATAAAAATATGTCAAAAAAAAAAAAAAAAATCATTAAGGGTTGAGTAATTACGGTGAAATTTTTTATTTTGAAATGGAAAAAAACTTTTTAGTAATTTTATTGAGTACCTAATACCAATCAAAAACCAACCAACCTATGATGTACGATCGATCTCCAAAAATCAACAACCAAAAATGAGGACATTTTTAGAAAAAAGCGCCAAAGAGTCACACTCAATTTCCAATTAGAATGGTTGTGAATTACAATTTTGAAAACAACTATGTCAGTTTTGAAGTGTCGCCCTTTGGCGCTTTTTGAGATCTTGGTGACTTTTTTTTTCTTTTTTTTCTTTTTTCAAATGAGTTATTTTTATTGAAAGACTATTACCTAATCCTTACTTGGTCAAATTTAGAGAGTTTTAAAATAACAACAAATCAGATTAAATCGAATAAAATTGATTTCGAAATACAAGAAAGCAATTTGTTTTAAATTAAAGAAATTTAACCTCTTTTGAAAAAGAAAATGAGAAAAGATTTTTTTTTTTTAAATTTTGATTTTTGGAAATTGAGAACTCTTTTTCTTCGTTTTAATTTTTTGTCAAAGATGATCCAATGGAATTTTTTTTTTTGTTATTTGAATTTTGTCAACCAAAAGAAGGCCTATTTCACAATACCCTTTTTGGTCTCAGGTCACCCCTTGAGTATGGTGCCTTTTCACGGTATATGACTCTACCCTTAAGACACAAGAAATGATCTGTCATAATAATGCGCAATTGTTTTTTTTTCAATTAAAAAAATAATTTAAAAAATAAAATTATGTTCCTTAAATTCAAGAATTGTTACTTAAAAATAATTTTTTGTTTTGTTCCTTGTTTAAGAAATAGAACCTGATATAAAACTGTTCAGACTGTGTTGGGTGAACAAACAGTCCTAAATATATTAAATTTATGGGTTATGAAAATAATAATCAGCTGAAAATTTTTTTCATTTATAGATTGTATATATCAATATAAGCCAAATTTCATAATTAGTTACAAACTTTTTTATTATTATATTTTTCTTTTTTCATTTGTCTTTCAAAAAATACAATGATTATACAACATTTTTATTTATTAGTCTATATTGGCTATTTTCTCTAAAATATTTAGTAAAATACCTTATTATTCAAAAAAAAAAAACACAATTAAACTAATTTTTTTCTGATGAAAAATCTACCCCAATTTTTGAAATTAAGCTTATATAATGAAAAAGGATGAACCAAATTATTCGAGATCTACCATATTAGAATTTTTTACTTTGGAATTTCTCCGTAAAAGAAAAAAAGAAAAGGAAGTGACATATTTTACAATTTATTTATTCACTTTAAAATCGAAAACCAAAAAATTTCAAAAAAAAGATTAATTTAATAGTTAAATGATCAATTAAAAACAATAGAAAAAATTTGAAATTTATTTCCAATCATAAAAAAAAAAATATACATTATTAAGTAACTGATAATCACCCAAATTTTGATATTGATTAAATATTCTAAATCTATCTATTTAGACCCTTTAGTAAATGTAGAAATTAAAAAAGAATCCCTGATTTGGAAATTTAACTGGGAAAGAAACTGAAAATTAAAATCAAATTTATTCATATTAACCCTTAGATAAATTTTAAATTTATCAGAAAATGCCAAGATATTTGTAATACAATTGATCAAAATTAAAATGTAGTTAAATAGTTTTTTCTTTAAAAAAATATGTTAAATAAAATCATCAATTCAATAATTAAGAAAGTACTCTGAATTATTTCGTTATTATTTTTTAAAAATTAACTGATTTTCTTAAAAAAAAAAACATTTAAAAATAGTGTTCAATCTACAGATGAAAATTAATATAATATTTCACAATTAATTTTAATTTATTAAAAAAAACAGTAGATTTTAAAATTGTGTGAAAACTATAAGAACTGGACTTATTGAATTTATTATTGAAAGAAATTCATAAAAAAAGTAACAAAAATGTAAAAAAAAACGAAATTTTTGAAATTTTTGATTTTTTTTATAAGTCGATAAACAATATATGAAAAATTAACAATCAATAAAAATATCAATAAAAAGTTGATTTAGATTAACATTAGTTTTTTTTTTTTTTTTTTTTTTTTTGATTCTATTGCTGTTTGTTTTGGAGTTACAGTTACAATTGCGTTTTTTGCTATTACTATTGAGTTAATTGGTTCAGGAACATACTAGTTATTGAATTGTTTGAATTATTTGGTTGAACTTGAAATTTTGATAATTTGAAGATGGAGGTCATCTTTTTTTTTTTTAATTAATTAATAATTGAAAAAAAGAAAAAAGATGTAAAAAAATAATATTTATATTTGAGAAAATTGAAAATAAAAAATAAAATATGAACAATGAAGGTATTACCAACATGTATAAGATTAACTTTTGGTATACATAAACTAATATCAAGAGCTTGATCTCAAATTTTCTCAAAAAGAAATCCCTTTTCCTCCTTGTTAGGCTAAATGAACGAAGGCAACACAAAAAGCTTATTATAATTCTAGAAAAGTGATATTTTAATATTCCCACAATAGTGTTTTAATAATTTTATTTTTGAGAGATGAGTCAAATTTGAGGAGTTGTTGTTTAAATTGGGTATATTTATCAATGTTATCATTGATAAATATAAATATAAACAAAAAAAAAAAAAAAAAAAGACTATAAATTTTTTTTTGGATAAAAATTAAACAACTGAAAAAAAAATTTTCACAACTTTCTTAGTTACTGTTAATTGTAAAATAAAAAGATCGATATTTTCATTCAACTTTCCAAAATAATCACATCCCATTAAATAAAAAAAATAATCACAGTCCCCAATTCTATAAGAGAGAATTAATAATTTAAGCTGATTTTAGAGAATTAAAAAAAGGAAATTTTACAGGATTTTTAATCCTTTTCTTGTAAAGCTGAATAGAAATTATGTTTTATTTATTTTACAACAAATATAAACTAAAAAAATCGTAAATAAAAAAAACACATTCAAAACCAATTGGCTCCAATATTATTTCTATTTTGATCTAAAATTATATTTATTTTTTAATATAATTAAACTGGATTTCAGTTACCAAATATTAATTTTGTTTATAAGCAATCATTTTTATCCAAATAAAAGAAAAAAATACCAAAGGAAAAAGAAAAAAAATATTGAATCCAAAATGAAGAAACGAGCGAATATATATATATTATTTATTGTTAAGGGATAGATTTAACCTTATTTAATCTATTTATGAGAGAGAATTTTGAATTATACAAATTGAAGAATTCTGATTCAAAGAGTCTCTAGATAGACAAAAAAATTATATGTTAAGATTATTGAAATTTTGCTATGAATTGTTGATCGATCAAAATGATAAGCAACCATTTACTGATTACATGTGATTTTTCATTTTAACAAACTCAACATTATTCTTCTATCATTCATTGTAAAAAATTTCCAGATCTAACAAAAAAAAATTTTGTAACTGGAAAAAAGATTTAAAAACAAAACAGAAAAGACATCAAATAAATAAGTTTTTTAAATCAAAAATATTTCTGAATTGAATGTAAAATGCTGCGTCGTTATTTTTTTCAACGGTTTAAACTATGTACAAATTTTTTGGATTAAGTTTATAATTTTTCTTTTTATAATTATTTTTTTAAAAAATTTAAAATAAAATAAAATATTATTATAAAATTTTAAGGTACCCTTAAGGATCAACATTTCTAAAATTCAGAACATTTACTAATTGCCAAAATAGATATTATTATGTAATAAATAAAAATTCAAACAGATTTTGTCCTTTATGTTTAAAACATGAACAGAAAGAAACAATCGAAGATATTAAACATTTTTTAAGGGTACATCTATCCTATTAAAATAAATAGATTAATTTTTCAAAATCAATTAAATTAAATAAATCTTTATGAAATAATTTTAAACAGTGATAGTTTGAAATGATTTTCATTAATTAATAATCGTGAAATCTATGGTTTTACCCCGAAATTTCTTTGAGGAAATTTGCGTATAAGGGCAATTAGAGTGTAATTTATACATCTTTATATGATAATAAAAATATTGTTTTTTTTTTGGTTAAATCGTTTGTTTAATTTACAAGATTTCTTGTAAATTTTAATACACTTTTTCATTTGAAACATAGTTTAAAGGTTGTGTTACCACCCTCAAGGGTGTTTAGTAATTGTGTTATTTGACAACCACTTCTCAACAAGGATTTTCATTTTAAAGAAATTGGATAACAGAAAATTACTTGTTTTCAAAAGATAAATCAACTAACAAAAAAAAAAAAAATTTTCAAAAAGATTATAAAATGAAAATTTTTGAAAAAAAATGACTATTAGGGATTTTCAAGTAGAAACTCAAATTCTCAAACATTTCAAACTTGTAAAAGTAACTAAAAAAAATATTTAGAACAGTTTGATAAAAAAATTGTTTTGTCTGTACTTCGATTTGAAAAGGAAATTTTGAAATATTAAAATCAAATTTTGAATTGAACTAAGAAGGTTAAATTTATTAAAATTGTTTGGGATTGTGAAAATTTAACCATTTTTTGTATAAAAAAAAATTCATAGTGTGTAAATATAACTGAGGTTATGATACACTTTCCCGAAAATTTTTTCTCAACAAATTCAGTTTTTCCACTTTTAAAAGGTTGACCTTAACAAAACCCTACACAATTTATTTCTCAAGCATTGCTATATTAATTGGACAAAATCTTTCAATTATTTTCGCATTTTTATAGATCATTTTAGTCTATAAAAATACTCTTTGAATGCTATGTTTGTTTGTAAAGAATTTTTCCAAAGACATAAATTTGAATAAAATTAAAAACTCATTTTTTTTATTTTTTGACTTACTTATGAGCAAGAACCCATCCTTTCCTTTTCCCGAAGAAAAAACACAAAAAATCTTTTCAAAATTTCAATTGGTTGTCGAAAATAAGAGTCAAGGAAATGAACTTGTTGACTCTCTTCGAAGTTTGCTCTTGTCCTATCAATTTTCAAAAAAAAAACCAAGGCTGAATAAAGAACAAAAAACATTTCTAATCAACATTATCAAAAATCCAAATTCTACATCCATTATGAAATCACTATCCAGTCATATCTTAAGAACAACGTCAGGTTATAGTAAAGGAAATGTTTTACAAATTACATTAAAAAAAAGTAACGGTGAAGATCTCGAGTCTTTAATTTGCTTTTTGGATCTTTGGGTCGATGGCAAAAGGCTTGAAAAAAAAATTCCTCAAATCTTATCATGGATAAGCAGAGATCAATTACTGACCGAACAAGTCATCCCTTTCCTTTCACCAATTTTGTCTGACCATCCTTTCATATTTCAGAAAAAAACAAGAGACGCATTTGAAAAACAATTTATTGCTTGTTTAACTCGTGCTTCTTTAAATTCTGCTGTTATTACTGGATCGTGTATGTTTTTTTTTTTTCTTCTTTCCCATTTTTGATCTTTGGCTTGTTGAATAAACAAAAACTTTAAGAGAACTTTCTTCAAGAAATTAAGGCTAAACACTTGACAATATATATTTTTTTTTTGATTTGTGTCGAAATTAAAATAAAACAAAAACTTTGTTAAAATTTTTTTAATAGTTTGGAGACAAGCGTCTCCTATTCCTGTCACCGAATTTGATGGCTCGAAATGTTTAGATTTTTTCACTGTCTTAAATTGTTCACAATCATACACAAACGATCAAATGACAAATGTCTATACCTTTTCTCTTCTATACTCTTGGCTGAAAACACTTTACCTTGATCCAATAGAAAAGCAAAAACAAAAAGAAAAAGAAAAAGAAGAAGAAGAAGAAGAAGAAGAAGAAGGGTTTGGAAACAACGAAGAATTCCAAAAAGAAAAAGGAAATAAAAAAATAATCAAATTGAATGAAAGGTTTTGCGAAGATATTATCAAATATTGTCTTCGGACTCTCGATCAAGCTGTTACCAAAATTTCCACTGAACAAAGCCCAAAGGAAGCAGAGGTCATTGATTCAAATATTCAAGAAATTGTTGAAATGGAATCAATTCGGATTTTGACTCTAATTTGCCAGATAGATCCTGGGCAAATCCAAAAAGTTACTTCAATAACAAAAAAAATATATGAAAGAAGAAAAACCCAAAAGCACTCGCTTCATCCATTTGTTGAGATCATGAACTTTGTAATAATGAATATCGAGCAAATCAAATATGATTTTCAACCAATGATCGAATCAATTTTTGGAGAAAAGCTTTTTGATTTGTATTACAATAGCCTAGAATGCTTTGATCTTGTTGAATTTGTCTTAATTAATCGAGAATTATTATTAGAAAATTATCCAAGCATTTTTTCCAAGCATTTCCTGGCCTTTTTCCGGATCTTAGCTTGGAACCCTGACGAATTTAGTTTAGAATTTCTGGAATTGTTACCAACATTAATTCATCCTGAGAATTATTTGGAAATTTTCCACACCCTACTAGATCTTCCAATATTAAGTCTATGCTTAGAATTAAGTTTATATAAAGATTTAGAGAAAAATGTTGATTTGGCTAGCTTTAGTGAAATTTTAAATTACATTTTAAGAAAGGAATCTAGCAGTAGCAGTGGCAAGGGCAAGAATAATATCAATTTTTGGGATCAAAATGAATATTTATCCGTTTTGCAAGATTTTTTGGAGTCCAATAAGCATTCGCCAAGAGTAATTAGCTGTTGTAAAATTGTCCCAATTTTATTACAAATCTATTTTGATGTTCTCATTTCTTATGCCTCAATTAAGGAAATCCAAGAATTATCAATAATCATGTTTAATAGATTTTTCCAATTGTTTTCAAAACAAAGTTTTTTAAACCAAGTCCAAAAATTAATTTTAGAAAAAACAATGTCCTTTTTTGCTGGTAACCCGAGCTTAATATTTGATCTTAATGAACAATTCATCTCTACTTTGCAATCGTTATCACCGGGTATTGACTATATTGGCAAAATTGATTTTTTAATCTCAATAACTTGGATCATCGGGGAATATGCAAATAAAAAAATTGAAAGCAGACTAAGTAACGAAATAATTTCTACATTTTTCGGTGCCATAGAAGTTATTGCATTTGAATATTTAACCATTGTTGAAAAATCAAAAAAAAGCAAAAAAGGGTCTACAAATTATTCAATGGGTTTAAACGAAAGCCAATTTCATAAACAAAAACAATCACAATCACAAACACAATCACAATCACAATCACAAACAAAATTCCAAATTGAAAATGAAAATAAAATCAATTTTGAAAATCAATTTTTAATGAAAAAGTTTGGTAATAAATTCGAGACACAGTCTCTACTAAAGCAAATTTCAACAGAGCAGGGCAAAAATCAAACAAGATTATTAATTACTTTAATTCTTGCACTAACAAAAATTGCCTCGAGGAATCATTCCTTTATACAGAGAACCTTGGTAATCATTTCCAAAATAATGCAACACTCCGAGAAATATAATTTTTTAATCCTCGAAAAGGCAGAAGAAGCCATTAAATTATTAAATAATCCTGGAATCGCTTCTCTTCTATTCGACATGGAAAAGTCAGCTAGATCTCAAAAAAATTCTTATAATATTTCAGATGAAAAATCTAGTTTGCCTTTTTTGCTTTTAGAAAACGATTCACAGAACGAATCATTTCATAATTTTTTCTTTTAATTTTTTTTTTGTATGTGTTGTGTTATTCTTTTTTTTTTCTTTCTTTCTTTTTTTTATCTTTAATAAATTTTAAATCAAAATCCCCTTTTAAATTTTATTTTCATTTTTCAATTTAAATATTACATACCAAATTCTGTTATAAATTTTTCTTTATGCCTTGTTTCTTTGAAAATATTTTTTTTTTAAAAATAAGTTATTTTTAAGATATTCATTCAATATTTTGATCCCCAATTTTTCTGTGGTGTTATTGATAACATTTGGTCAATTATTTTTGAAAATAATAATAATTTTAAAATAATAATCATTTCTATCAAAAGTTCTCAAAAAAATTTCCCAATATCAAAATTTTTTTATAATTTACTTTGGAAGGGTAAAAAAGAAATAATTAAAATAATACACATCAAAGAATAGTTTATCATTATATGAAGAAAAAGTAGAAATTTAATAGATCTTCTTAAAAATTGAATAATCCAAATTTCTTCGATACCTAAACTATTTTTCAAACCAAATGGGCACACCTCTCAAATCATCAATTCTATTGAATTTTGTTGTTAATAAGATAATTACCAATTGGTAATTTTCAATTTTAATTATTCATTTATATATTTTTTTATTTTTTTTTTTTTTTATTGTAAGATATTGAACAGCTGGAAAATGAAAAAAAAAAAACAAGATACGAAGAAACCAATTTGGAAATAATCTCACGTATAAAAATTGAAAAAGTTAATATTTAATTACAAATGAGCTAGATATATGGATTAAGAAAGACCATTATTGGATTGATGCTGGAACAAAGAAAAAAGAAAATAAATATAAAAAAAATCCAATAAAATAAACAGATGAATTGTGGATTTATAATGAAAATGAGATTTTAAAAGAACACAAGTTTCCCATGTAAAGATTTATCAATAAAATGTAGAGAACTTTTAACCAATTCACCTTATTCAACAATTTTTATTGATTTTATTAATTTTTTTTTGCCTACAATTTACAAAACTAGATTTCTAATTTCAAATAAAAATGGACATATCAATTTTTAAATTAGTAAATTCAAATTTTACTATTTTGTTTTAATGGGTTTTAATAATCATTTGAGTTGTGTTTTTAAATATTTTAAATAGTTCATTATAAAATTAGAATGATACTAAAAATAATTTGATTCACTTATGAACAATTCTTGATTTATTCCATTACCTTTTTATTTGAAAAAGAATTTATTTAGAAAAATAATAATTTTCATTTTGATCTTCAATTGAAGATCAAACGAAGTTTCAATTGAAATTAATATTTGTTTACAAAAATCATTCTCCCTGTTTCAGTAACAATTAAAAAAAAAAAATTTACTTTGTAACTATCGATCTTGTTTTTTTAAAAAAAATATTTACAAAAAAACAAAAAAAATAGATATTAAAATGTCAAAAAACGATTTGAAATTTCCAAAATTAAAATTTTTTTTCGAATATCCATTCAAACACTTTAAACATATGTTATTAATTCTTTTAGGTGGTGTACCTGGAATAGATAATATTTTATATTGTTTGAATACAATATTATAGGTATTTAGGTGTAGAAGAATAGAAAATTTGAGAAAGAAAGAAAAAATAAATTAGAATTAGCGGTTTAAGAAATTAAGAATAAAAAAAGAGAAAAATAACGAAAAAAGAAATAAATTTTCAAGGCATCATTAAATCACTCACAATGTTCTTAATAATTTTCTCTTTTTATTATATTTAAAATGGAATTTTTGAAAATTCTTTAAAAGAATTATTAGAGCTGTTCCAAGGCTAGGAAAAATTTTTTGAGGAACTAAGTTGAATATTATATTTAATTTTTTTTTTTTTTTTTCAGAATAAAAAAGTTTAATGATTTTTCAAAAAAAGGAGAATAATTTACAAATTGCTTCAATTGTTCCAAAAAAAAATCAAATCTTGTAAATTTTTGATAAAAATTTTGAGTAATAGAACAATTATAGATTTTTCATAATGATGATCAACTTTCTAATCTACTTGAAAAAATGAATTGAAATTTGAAATTTCTTTCATAAAAATTATTTTAAGTAGAATGAAAAGGTTATAAATAATATTTCATAAGCAAAAAAAAAAAGAAAAAAGAAAACAAAAAAAACTATAAGAATTGTGGATATCAGTTTATTTTAACAATTTTGAGAAACATTGTTTATTAAGTTTGAATTCTTAAAATTATTTTTAAAATTTAATATAACTGTTAAAATCCTATCATCAAATTTTATAGACATGAAAATTGACGGTTTTTTCTCTAATTCAAACTTCAAAATTAGGTACAAACTTTTTTATTAATATTTTTTTCATTTTTTCATTTGTATTTCTAAAAAATTAAATGGTTACACTATATTTTTATTTATTAATCTATTTTGGTTACAGTCATTTTAACTTTTAAGGCACAAACTTTCAACGAAATTTAAGGTACAAAAAAAATCTCAAATTAAAGCACAAAATTCAAATTCTAGTAAAAATAAATTTTAAAAAAAAATATTTCAAATTTTGTGCCTTAATTTGAGATTTTTTTGTGCCTTAAATTTCGTTGAAAGTTTGTACATTAAAAGTGAAACTGATTGTATTCTCTCTAAACGCTTTCGTAAAATACATTATTATTTAAAAAAAAAAAAAATAAACAAATTTTTTTTCTGATGAAAAATCTTCTACTATTTTTAAATTTTAGCTTAGAAGATATCTATATAGTTTTATATTATACGCTATTTATATAATTTTATGGTTTGAAAGAAGTTTTTTTATGTATTTTTTTCTGATAAGAACCTGAAAAAAATATTTTATTGTCATAAAATAAATTCAAAAATCAAAAACAATGATATCTAAGATTGAAGATAGAATTGAATAATTAATTTATAATAAACATACCCTTTTGGTTTTTAGATGTTTAGAATATTATGATCTAACAAAAAATATGATAAATTACTAAATTGTTGTTTATCATAGGGTTTGGAATGAAAAATTGAAATTTTAATTTTTCACAAGTATAAATTTTTGTTCTTTTTAAAAATTTTATGTTTTGGAAATAGGCTATCATGTTTTCATAAAATCCTATGTAAAAATGAAATTGTAAGATTAAAAATGAATTTTTTCTTTATGATAGTTTTCATGGTAAATTTAAAAATGGTGTATATGAATATTGGAATCAAAGGTCAAAAGGAATAAATTCAAGAAAATCAATTTACAAACTAATTAAAATAAAAAAAAAATCCAAAAAATGAACAAATTGATTTTGAAAAAATTTTTAAAAAAATTATTTATTGATCTTTTCTCTACAGTCAGTTTCACTTTTAAGGCACAAAATTTCAACGAAATTTAAGGCACACTAAAAATATCAAATTAAAGCACAAAATTCAAATTCTAGTAAAAATAAATTGTAAAAAAAAAAATTACAAATTTTGTGCCTTAATTTGAGATTTTTTTGTGCCTTAAATTTCGTTGAAAGTTTGTGCCTTAAAAGTGAAACTGACTGTATTATTTAATCTGGTATTTTTTATATACTGAGTTTTATTTTTATTAATTTATCAAGTAATAACCTTTATCCAAATTTCTTTGAAATTAATTATTTTCTTTTTTTTTTTTTTCCATTAAAGAGTGGTTATAATGGTCCACCTGTTTGCCCTAGTCCCTAATTTGAATTAGAAATATTGTTAAACCAAGTGAGAGCTGGTCATTTCTCCCAAAAATCAGATCCGCTCCATAAATTGAGAGGGATTTTGTTCCAATTCCGTTCATTTTTTATAATAGTCAAAAAGATTCAATTCGGTCAAACGATTTCCTCAAAGAATTAGTGGTTCTAAGAAGCATAAGCCCGATTTTTAATTAAAATTACACCGTGGTGGCTATTTGAGAAAATGGTAAACAATAAGAAATAATGGTTTGGGGAATAGAACCCCGGCCTTCAGATTGTACACTGGGATGTGTTGCAACTGACCGATACCGGTTCTCTAAATTAATTATTTTCTTTTCCCTAAAAAAAATTTCCAAAATGATTTTTAAATTACATTTTTGAATCATTTTCATTTAATCTAGATTTTATTCAAGAAAAGATGTTATTTTTTAAAAAAACTTATTCAAAAATATACATTCATGTTAATAATTTAATTTGGTTTAAAAAAATTGTATTTGTTCCAACTTTGAAAAACATAAATAAAACACAATTTGACTTGATTTATTTAATAAAGTTTTACATTTTTTTTTATTTGAATATTTTTAAGTGTTTACCAAATAATGAGTGCCAAAAGGATTTCTCAGTCTTTCAAAATAATTAGTGTGTTTTTTTATTATAAAAGACCTAAACATTAACCAACCATGGATAGAAGAACCTGACAATAAAAAAGAAGTAAATATGGTATTGGTTTCTTAAAGTTCAATTATTTAAAAATAATTTCTCAAAATGAATGATCAAATTTTAAGATATATCTCAAAAAATTGAGTAAATTTTACAGATACAATTTTAATCATAAAAAAAAATCAAAAACTTTCTTAAAAAATTAAGTATATTATGTAAAATATTAACATAATTCTTTCCAAATTTAAAATTTAACTGAAAATAACCAGACTTTTACTTTCAAAATGAATTGAACATAGGTCTACTACTGTGTAGTTAATTGGATGTTATATTGAAAGAAGAAGAAAACATAGCTTCAATTATATTTTGAAACACAGATTATTGTCGTTGGTAATCAACCTTTTGATCATTGTAGCCCCTAGGCACTTTTTTCTAAAATTTCCTAATTTTTGAGAGTTGGTTTTTTGTAGTTAATTATATAGCTCATATTGAATTGTATTTGAATTGGAATTCGATGATAACAAAAAACAAAAATTTTTTACTCTTTCGAAAATTAATATCTTTTAGCAAAAGGATCATATCTAAACTCATTTAAGGACTATTCAAATTTTATGCTCTGTGAGTGTTGAAATAAAATACCATAAACAGAAAAAAATCTTTAAAAGACAATGAATTGTTGAAAAAGTCAAAATATTGCAATTTTTGGGATTTTTTTGATTTTGCTTGAAAATCAGTTATTGATCCAAAAACTTTTTGGATTTTCCCGTACAAAACAAGGCAAAATTAAAAAGTTAGTTTTTTTGATATTAAGAAAATGTCACTCCACTTTGTTTTCAAGTATATTTATACTCTCTCACTACACTCTAAGATACTTGAAAAGAAAGTAGAGTGACATTTTTCTAATGAAATTTTTTTCTTCAAAATTTGTTGAGGATAATTTGGATTTGATGAAGGAAAATTGTTATTTGTCCAACTCAAAATTTTCCAAAAAAAACCTAAATTTTTCAAGTTAGTAAGATCCCTTAGATCAAGTTTCTTTTAAGTCTATAAATATGTTACTAGGTGAAAAAATAGTTAACAGTAACCATAAAATTCGGATAATCCTTAAGGGAGTAGCCACAGTATTGAAAAATTTTTCACTTTTTTGCAATTCTGAAGAGGATCAGAAAATAACATTTTTTACACTGGTTGTAACTCATTGATTTTTATTATTTAAAGTACTTCATTCATTAGATTTTTTAAATTTTTTTTTCAGGTCTCAAAGAAATTGCCACAATAGAATGTTGAGTTGAATTGCAAAAAATAGTGTTTTGAAAGTTGAATAACTTTTCTTTTATCCTTCTCTCAACATTCTATTGTGGCATTTAATTTTTTCATTTTTTATTTTTTCATCATTTTTGAGATTTTTTTAATCCTGACAAGATAAAGCAATTAGAAATATTTTTTTATTAGTGGCATTTGGGATTAATGGATTTTGTTTAAAATGAACAACAACATTACAATTGAAAGAATCATAAAAGGAAACATAAATGGGACTTAAATAGCTAGAAGAATTCCAAAATTAGAATAATTAAGTCAAATTATTACTTATTAGGATTTTAAATCATTGCGTTTAGTGGAATTGAGAAGTGAATATGATTATATGTTATCAAAGTTTTAAACACAAAATAGCCACAAGTTTTATTCCAAAAATCTGAAATTATCTTCTCCCTAAAAAAAAACTAAACCCCATTCCAAAAATTTGGACATATCAGAAAATCAAAAATAGGAAAACAAAAACTCAATTTATTATATTTTCCCAAACATAATATAAAACCATATTTAAATAACATAGTATTAATGGTTTTTTAAGTAATCATTTTCATCCAAATATAAGAAAACAATATAAAATAAAAAATCAAAACAAGTGTACCCAAAATAAGGAAACGAGCTGAAATGAAAGAGTTTGAACAAAAAATATATTGGTAGATTTGTTAAAATTACACCAACAATGGTTGATCGATCAAATGATAAGATACCATGCACAGGTTGTATGTGGATTTTTCAATTTTTGAAACTCAACACTAACATTCTATCAACCATCTATAAAAAAATTTTCAGATCTAACTAAACAGATTAAGTAACTGAAAAATTGGAAATGAAAACAAAAACAAAAAAGACAAAAAATGAAATAGTTTGTTGAATTAAAATTAATTTCGAATTGGATGTAAATCATGTTATTGTTATTCTTCCAACTGTATTAAAATGTGCCCAAATTTTTGGAATTAAGTTTATTTTAATAAAAAAAATGAAAAAAAAAACTATTTTATCAATATATTCTCTTTTTTTTTATTGTTGAACATTACGAAAAAAAAAATATCAAATAATTTTTTTAAAAAAATTTTTAGAGAATATACGATCACACGTCACTAAAATAAAATGTTCTTATCTCATCTCTCTCAAATTTTTATCATGTCTTATGGTGTAGCTACTCCCTTAAGAAGGAATACCTTTGGTTGATCAAAAAAATAGAAAAATTGTTTTATAAAGAATAAACACGTCATAAACAATGTTAATTTAAACTCCAAAACAAATAACAATAATACCACAAACAACACTTTTGATTTGATTCTTTTTGTCAAAGTATTTTAGCAAATTTTCTTATTTTTTATTACGAATTGTTTTTCGACTTTTTTGAAATTTGGTCCAATTGGTGAAATGATAAATATAATGATTGAGAGCAATAAACTTAAAGTACCAGAAACAAAAACTAAAAAAGAAAAAGAAAAAGAAAAAGAAAAAGAAAAAGAAAAAGAAGAAGAAAAAGAAAAAGAAAAAGAAAAAGAAAAAGAAGAAGAAGAAAAAAAAGAAAAAGAAAAAGAAAAAGAAAAAGAAAAAGAAAAAGAAAAAGAAAAAGAAAAAGAAAAAGAAGAAGAAGAAAAAGAAAAAGAAAAAGAAGAAGAAGAAGAAAAAGAAGAAGAAAAAGAAGAAGAAAAAGAAGAAGAAAAAGAAGAAGAAAAAGAAAAAGAAAAAAAAATTGAAAAAACAAAATTAGCAGAATTATTTGAACAAGCCAAAATTTACCAACAAGAGTCAAAGCATGAACAATCACAAGAGATTTACCAAAAGCTAATTTCAAACAACTTTTCAATGGTCGAATGTTATCTGAGTTCAGCGAGTCTTTACAAATCAACACAAGAATATGACAAAATGGAAAAGATGTATTTAGCAGCATTGAAAATTGAACCATTACATTTCCAAGCAAACTTTAATTTAGCGGTGTACCAAATAAAAAAGGGCTTCTATGAAAAATCAAAAAAACTTTTTTTAAGCATTCTCGAGTCAAACAAAAATCATGTCGGGATCTTAAGGAATCTGGCATATATCGAATACATGCAACGCCAATACGACGAAGCATTGAAGTATTATGAAAAGATCTTGGAAATCGAACCATCTAATTCTCGGAATATGAATAGCATGGGTCTGTTGTTGTTTAAGAATCAGGAATACGAACGAGCGATATCTGCGTATCAACGGGCAATTGAATTAAACGCGATCAACTTCCAGGCGTATTTCAATTTGGCGTATTCGTGGGGTGTCTTGGGGCACAAAACCTTTGCGATTGAGAATTATGAGAAGGCCATTCAGCTGTATCCAAATTTTATAGATTCCTATTTAAACGTCTCGACCTTATACCTGGAAAAGGGAGAATTGGACTTGTGTGAGGAGCATCTAGTTGAGGGCTACAACATTCTGATCAAACAAATCCAAAACTATGCGCAAATTCAGAAAAAACAAAACAAAACGAAACAAGAAAAAAAGAGTTTGCAAATGCTTTGGGGCGATCTACAGACCTTCCAAATTCGGTTGGGGAATATCTATTTTTGCAAGTGCAAGAATGAGAAGTGCAAAAAAATGATCAGCCTCTTATTAAAAAAAACTGGGACACACAAAATTGCAGCCACAGATCTGAAAAAGAAATTTAAGCAATCTGAAAATTTTCGATTGGAATTACAAAAAAAGTTTACACAGAAACGCTCTTTGCCGAACAATTTAGATTTTTCCCATCGGCAATTAATTGGCCCCATGTGGATCCACCTTGCAAATTTTTTGAATAAGAGGAAATGGATCAATAAATTTATTTTCCCTCGTGGCACGATGCAGCTATATTCTTTAAAAACCTTTTACGATCATCTTTCCAATGACATCGTTGTCAATCAGCTCATACTTTCGAATTGTAAATTCTATTCCAAATCAGCAGGGCAATATTTGGGTGATCTGTTAACGAAATTTCAAAATATTCGAGTTTTGGATTTGTCAAACAGCAATTTACCGATCAAAGTTAAAAAAAAAGTCTGTGAAATAATTGCCTTAAAGAGTGAAATTCACAATTTAAAATTGAGAAATGTTGTTACTAATGCCAGTTTACACAAAAATATTAATTATATTTTAAAAAATAATTACCATTTAAAAAAATTAAATATTTTATCCTTGAGGTCCAGTTTCCAGGAATACCATCAGTACAATTGCTTAAAGAAAACGGACAATTTAACAAAAATTACCATCAATAATCATTTTACCTCTGAATTTTTCGAATATATTGCAAATTCACGGTCTCTTGAAAGTATTAAAATAGCCGATCCTAAAAGGCTTGAAGAGTGGCGGTTATTAATAAACGCCATCGAAAGGAATCCCCATGGTGTTCTTTCGAAAATCAAATTCATTGATGAGTATAAAGTTTTTTATTGCCCTGAGGTGGCCCGAAAGTTGTACAAAGTGTTAAAGCAAACGGATAGAATCACCTATTTTGGTGGCGAAATAGCAAAGTCTTCTTCGGGCAAGCAAAAGGATGATTTAGACACAAGCCAAAGCGGTGTTGGTGGCTTTAATGATTTGGATGATTTTGCAGAAAATATGCGGAAAAATGGAAACAACACAAATTGGAAGCACTCTGACCCAAACAACACCCAGAAGGAAGATGTTGTGAAGAATAAAATTGCACAGCTAAGAAGAAAAATTCAAAAAAAATTAAGAAAAAATAAGTTAATAAATCAGCCTGCCGAATATGATTTTTATCAAATATTTATTGAACAGGAATATTTCGACTGTGAAATTCGAAATATAAAGTATCATTCAGCAATTATTAATTGGCGCACGGAGAACAAAAATCCTGAAATTATGAAAGCTTTACAATATTGTGAGAATAAGAAAATGGTCAAGAGGTTTTTGCTTTTTTGTTATACAGGGTTATATGCAGATAATAAAGATGTGCAAAAAATTTGTCAACAGATTGGTTCTGATGTTGAAACAGACTTTCTAATCAGTGGGCAATTAAGAAAATTGTGGGAAGATAACGCAAGTAAGGATTTTAAAATAATTGCAAATGATGGCGAAGTAGCGGTTCATAAATTCATTTTGGTCGCAAGAACTGGCTTGTTTCGTGGCTTGTTTTCATCGATCGAAGAAAATATTGATAGTGTGAATGACTATACCTTCAGATCAGCAAAGGCATTGGCAATCATTTGTAAATTTTTATATACAAACCAAGTAAATTGTTCTGATTTGATAACTAATGAGAACAAACGCGATACAGAAATATATGACCAATTGTTAGATGCCAACAAATATTATCAATTCAATAAGAAAATAAAATGGGATGACATTCTTGATACAGCTTGGAAAAAGGCTCTCTTTCAAATTATCGATGAAGATAATTGAATTTGATATTTATAATACAGCTATTTTAAAAAAGTGTGGTCTTTTTTAGAACTTTTTTCATGTTTTATTTTTAAAAAAAGCGAGTACTTTTTTATTTTTTTTTTTATTTTTTTTTTCAATGAGAGTCGATTCAACAAAATTACCACCTGTTTGCCGTTAGGTTTTCCAGAATTTAAAAGAATTGAGTTAAATCAAAGATTTTTCTCTATTATTTTGAATTAAAAAAAAACATAGGCACTTGGCAGCACTTGAAGGCACTCTAAGACACTTCCAGAAACTCTAAATTAATAATAGAGTTTTTTAACCAAGCTATAATGTAGATAAGATTATAACTCAGAGGATATCTTTTCTTGAAAAAATGTAAAGAAAAAATTTTGTGTTTCGGAACAAAGACTGGAAAAAGAGAAAGAAAAGAAAGAAATAAAACCGAGAAAATAAAAAATAAAAAAAAGGCAGAAACTTAATCTAAAAAAGTTTTTTTCATAACCCAAGTGTTGAATGGGTTGGTGGTTATTTCATTTTATTCTGAATTTTTTTTGGATCGCCATCATAATTTGTTTAAATAAGGAGGTCTAATCTTTTGACCAACCTATAGATAAAAATCTATAGATTTCTTTATCAAGTTTTTTATTAGATTTTTATAGATCTAGGATATCTCATATGTGATGTTTTTTTTAGATGAATAAGAATTTTTTACCAAATTTTTTCTTTTTTTTGTTTTTTTTTTTTTAACAAGTTACCCAAATCTTATTTTTGCAAAAGCCTATATAATGTACTAGACAGTATAACCCCAGACCAAGAACCGAATCGGTAGATTTTATGGTCACTTCGATTTGTTTCAAATTGATTAAGTTGGCTTCAGTTGCTTCTGTTCAGTTTGTCTAAGATCTAATCATCAACGTATTACAATTCTTATAATGATTTTTTCTTCATTCGAGGTTTTGATGATAACATAAGTTTAACACAATATTAACAATTAAATCGTGATAATATTAAAAAAATCGCGATTAGTCCTACTTTATTACCAAAAATCATTAAAATTGCGATATTCCATGAAAATCGTAATAAAAAGATTATCACAAAAAAATGAAAAATTATTTTTTTTGAATTCACCTTAAAAATTATCTCTTGACTTTTAAAAAGCCCTGAGACTTTTACAATACTTTTCCCCTTTAAAAATGCCAGAAAGTGTTTGTAAGGGTTGTGAATTGTCTTCAAATTTCTTAAAGTCTTTGAAAGACAGAAAATCTTTATCAAAGAGATTGAGTACCTTTGTAATGAAAAAAAAAAAAATTATTTCAATTCATTTTTTTTTTTTACAAAATATAAAACCTCAACTAATTTTATGAATCAACTAATAATCACCTATTTCAATAATATACTTTAATATTAAAATAAATGTGTTTTTTTTCCAAATCAAGTTATTACCTTGACATGTTAAATAACCAAAAATAATAAAGAGTAATTTTCACTTTTTTTGGTGATCCATTAAACAAAAACTTATAAACTCAAACTATGTTCTCTATAATACAAAGATCTGAGAAGAAGAAGAAGAAAACAAGTGTACAATTGTATAAAAAAACTTAATAATTGGTGATAATATGACTATGGTTGTTGTGAAAGCTTTTGAAAAGTTATCCAACTCCTTTTAGCTTTCTGAGAATATTCAAAATATTTTCACCCAAGAACATATTTTCTTTAAAGAACAAGTGAAGAGTTGGTTGTTTTAGAAGCTCTTATATTCAACACATATTACAACATCACGATTTGACTGAGTAATTATTTATTTGTCTCATGTTTTTATTGTTGTTGATCTAAAAGGATCGATAGTTTGTCAACAAAATAAAAATAAAATAGAATAAAACTCTTTGATCTGATCCTTGAGTGAATCTAGTATCTTTTTTGTTGTTTTTTAAAAGAATAACTTTTTTTCACATAATCTATTTTTTGATCAAAAAAAATTTATAATAATATTACTGAATTAGCCCAAAAAAACATCAACTATTATATCGGGATTGCTTTTTAATCGCGATATTTTGTATTTTATCATGATTTTTTAATAACTATCGCGATTTTAGAGGAATACCACGATTTGTTATATTACCGTGATGATATTGAATATTTTGGTTTTCTAAAATATCATTAATTGATTAAAATAATCGTGATTTTTGTAACTTTATCTTGACTTTAGCATAGGTATCATCTCTACCTCTATTTTACCTCCTCCAGAAACTCAAAAAAAAAAAAAAAAATGGGGACGAAACTTAGGTAACTTAAGGGCTGTCTTTCCTCCCTGGAAGGTTTTTCTTTATGATTTTATTTTACATTCCATTCTCAAAAAAGAATTTTCATTCTGAAGAAATTGGATCAAAAAATTACTAATTTAAAAAAGTTTCAAAAAAAATTAATGAAAATTTTAAAAAAAAAATGACATCAAGTTATTTTCAAGTAAAAGACCAAATTCTCAAAAATTTCAAATTTGTACAATTAACTAAAAACAATATTTAGAACAGCCATAGGAATTGTTTTTTTATGTTTATAAATTTGAAATCGGAATTATGAAATATTAAAATCAAATTTTACGGTCAAGGATCTCAGAAAGGTAAAAATTGTGAAAATTGTTTGAAATTGTGAAAATTTACCCATTTTTTTTTTGTAAAAGAAATTCATAGTGAGTAAATTTAACTGAGATTATTATACTCTTTCAAGAGCATTTTTATCCACAACAAATTTTTTTTTGCATTGAAAAGGTAGTCATTAAAGAAGGGAATTTGGAAAGAGTAAAAAAGTACCAAAAATATAAAAATGTAAATGTTCTTCATGGTATGATATTTTTTTATTATTATCATAACATTTTTTTCGAGAAAGCAAAACAATAATTCAATTTAAAAACATACAGATGAATATAAGATAAGATTTTGGATCAAATCCTGAAATAACTTTGTTTTTTTCAAATTCCATCCAAATAATAAATTATAAAAAATAAATAAGAATCAATGTTGATTAATTATTTTCAGAAACATCTGATTTTACATTAGCAATTGGACTTAATTCTATTGAGTTAATCAATTTTTCATTAATTTCTTTTTGAATCAATAATAATTGTGGTTTAACGTTTTGGACATCATTAATTTTCAAAGCAATTTCGATTTTTTCATTTGCAAGAAGATAGTTTTCATTTCTGAGAAAAATTTTTGACCAGTTTAATAGGATTTCTGGGTTATTTGGCTTCAAGTGGTTGGCCTTTTCAATGTATTGTATCGCCTTATCAAATTTGTTTAATTTGGAATACAAATTGGCCAAATTTGACTTGGCCCTATAATACCTGGGTGATAATTGCATTGATTTTTTATATAGCACCTTTGCCTGTGATAGGTTGCCATTTAATTCCTCGATGTATCCCAAATGGTTGAAGGGGTTGCCGATGTTTGGGTCTGACTTAATTACCTTTTCTAAATGCACCTTCGCTTGGTCTAGCTCCCCGATTTTGATTAAATTATAGCCAAGGTTGTTATGGATATCTGTCGAATTCGGATCAATTTTGAGTCCATTTTCAAACCAGATTCGAGACTTTTCATATTCCCCAATTTCGTCAAAGTACAGTGCCTTTAAATTGTAATACGTTGGGTTCTTGGGCTCGTTTTGTAGGCACTGATCGATTAATTTTTGAGAATTTGTGAAATCTCGCAGATCGAGATATGAAAAAATTAAATTTTCGATCACAACACCCGTTTTCGGCTTGCACTCGAGCGCAAGCTGGAAGTATTCGTTGGCCTTCTTGTAATCCTTTTTGCTGTCCATGGTGGTTCCCAGGATGTTATAAATTTTCCATTTGTTGGGGTTGTTTTCGTTGTTCTTCTGCAAGAGCCCCAAGAGCAGCTTCTCAGCCTTTTCATATCGCTCGAGCTTTTGTAAAGTGCAGCACAGGTTACGAATATAAAGATCCTTTTTGGGATCGACAGAGATCGCACGATCAAAATACTCTACCGCCAAATCGTACTGCTTGAGCTCTTCATAGACGAGCCCAAATAAATTCATGATCCGATCGTTGTTGGGCTCGATTTGAATTCCTTTTTCCAAGATCTTTTTCGTTTCTTCATATTTTTTCATTTTGTATAACAAAAAGGCCAGCAGACGATAGACGTCAATGTCCTTTGGGTAGATCTTTAAGAGCTTTTCATAAATGATCCTTGACTCTTCAAATTTATTCAATTTTTGAGAAAAATAGCCCAGCCTGAGTAACAGCTTTTTATGGTTTGGATCCAAACTAAGTGCCCGTTTCGTGATTTCTTCTCCCTTGGTCCATTCTCTTGTGTACCTTAGTATCTGCGAATAACGCAAGTACAGCGAAATGTTAAAGGGATTTAATTCAATTGCCTGCTCGATATAGTGTCGGCTTTTTCCCATTTGCCTTAAGCGTAATTTCCTTGTCGCCTTGTTGACACAGAAATTAAAATGTTGTTGGCTTGTTCGTTTATTCATTTCACTGTGTGTTGATTTCTTTTCTTCTTTTTGTTTATTTTTGGTAATTTGGTTAGTTTGGAAAAAACATTAAAAAAAATAAATCCTTTTATGATTTAAAACTCTCAAAAAATTAAAGTTCCTTGACAAATCCTTATCCCAGTTCATAGCTTTCTGTCAACTTGTGTCCATTTACAAATACTTTCACAATCTTTAAATACCCAAAAGACCTGAAAAGCTTTGTAAAAGTCAAGAGAGTTTTTGTAACTTTTGTTTTGATCATTTGTTTTTTTTTTCTGAACCAAAACGCGTCATGAGAGACAATAAAGAATAAACGAAAATTTGTTTTTTCTTTTTTTAAATTCGGAAGCAGTTAAAAAATCTGTTGTACCATCATTCGATTTTTTTTTTTGGAAAATAAGTTGATTAATCCTTTGATAAATTTTTTCCTTAACCACTAAAGAGATTAGATTCCACTTGATGTTAATTACTCCGTTGACTGTGTTTGGGTCTTTGTTAATTTTTTGAATTTAAGGGTTTCATTCTTTCATGATTTACTCAGGATATTTTTGATTTTTAAAGCTGATAATATTTTTTTCAAATTTTAAACTTAACTAAAAATTTTCACCCTTTTTTTTGACTACTTGTGGTGAATGGAATTTCGACTTTAAAGGGGTTTTTTGAGTGTTTTCTGATTGAAATTTTCAAACAAGAATTGGATCTCAAAAATTAAATAAAATTCAACTCTCCTCGATAGCCCTTAATTAATAAATAAAAATAAAACTTTTAAAATTAATGCTAAATTAAAATTAGTTTCTTTTTATTAACCCAAATGATTAAGAAAAATTGTAAAAAAAATTAAAATATAAATTGAAAAGATTTAAGATTTAGAGTCTTCAAGAAAGATAATTTTTAAATCAAATTTTCTGTTTTTTTTTTTGATTATTTTTTTGATTTTTTTTTATAAATTAAAAAGAATATTTTTTTTACCTTAAACTTTTTTTTTTATTTAAATTTGCTTAAAATGACAATTTCTGAGAGGAATAAGTCAATTATAAATGGGTTATATTCTTTTAAAAATGGTCATAAACGATATACTTTCCTAAATTAATAGTCTTTTATCTCACAAGTATAATAATTATCTCTTGGTAAAAACATTTTTTTGAACAGTCATTTATTTTTTTTTGATTTGAAATTTGTCCAATTCAAAAAATAGTGTTAGATCTCAATTGAAATTGTTGTTTTTGTGGTCTTTGTTATTGTTGTTGTTAAGGTAAAGTTCAACCAAAGGGTACAAAAAATTGAGCAAAAGAGACATATTCAACTTCATGAAGATTATGTAAATTCAGAAAAAAATTTAAAAAATTTACAATTGACTAAATATATAAAATAATAATACTAAAGCACAATAATACAATTTTTATTTCAAAGTTATAGGATTTCTTTGCATATTTATACCATTTTTTAAAAAATTCCCTTTTGTCAAATGATAAATTTACTTATTTTCTATCCGTATTAATTATTTCAAATACTCCAAAAATATTAGAAATAAAATAATAAATTAATAATTGAAAAATTATATTATTTCTTGTTCCGCTTGAATTTGGTTTGTTAATATTGTAATTTTTTTTTTTTTTTTTGCTTTTGATAGAGTCATTTGTACTTTTAAGGTACAAATAACAACGAAATTTAAGGCACAATAAAAATCACAAATTAAGAAATAAAATTCTGAGATTCTAGGAAAATAATGTTTAAAAAAAAATTTACAAATTTTATGTCTTAATTTAAGATTGTTTTGTTCCTTAAATTTCGTTGAAAGTTTTTGTCTTAAAAGTTGAACTGAATGTAAATTTTATTTTATATTAAAAAAGTTTGGTTAACTGTACTTTTTTGTAAGAATATATTAGGCTCAAATTTTACTACTTTCCCTGAAAAAGCTCTTTTTTTATTTTTAACTAGAAGTTAAAAAAACCAAATCAAAGAAAAATTTTTCAATTTATTTCTCTTAACATAATTTTAGTCTTTTTTCTTAATAAAAAAAAAAAAGAAAAAAACCTATTATAATAATGGCTTTAAAGGGAATTTAAGCTAGAGGATTTTACTGTATTATTTAAAAAAAAATCAAAAGCCAAAATTATAAATACATATATGGTATTAATAAACTCCATTAAGGTGATTAGTTAAAAAATGAATTATTTTTTGAAAAGGTGTGGTAACCCTTTTTGATTTTCCAAGTGATGAATATGTATAAGTCTTTTTCAAGAAAATAGACTATTTTAAAAAAGAATTTTTAAGAAAATAATTTACATCAAAAAAATGAAGAATTATCATAATTTGAACAATTCATTCTTGGGTTTAATATTTTAATCAACATTGATTTCAATTTGAAAAAGTATGTTATTTGCTAAAAATTTTTGAAAAAAAAAATATTTTTACATTATTATTTTTTTGAAATATTTGTTACAATTTATTTATTGTATTTATTCAGAGGAAGAAATTATTAAAGAAAATTTTATCAAATAAATAGGTGAGAGAGAAGAAGAAAAATATTAAAATATCAATAATAATGATAATATCATTTGTATAGTCAAATTAAAAAATATCCACTATTTTTTGATTTTCCAGGATTTGAAAAAAGAAAGAACAAGAATTTATATTTTGATAAAAAGAGAAATTTCATTTAAATTAATTTCTTAAAAAATATCACAATTGTTTTTTTATGTGTCAAATGGAATAAAAACCACCTCAAAAAAAACCAATTTTAAAATTAAAATCCGAATTAAACTTTTCTTTCTATTAGTTGAGATAATAAATTTCTCGTTTTTGTTATTTTCTTCGATCAAAAAAAGATAAAATATAATTACTACCAAATATTCAATCTACAAATGGTTTGATTTCCAAAATTTATTTCTAATTTTTCAAACCCACTTGGTAATAAATAATCCCAAAAAATAAATATCATTACTGAAAAAGAGTATCAAATCCTTTATATCCATTGAAGATTTAATTTCTAAAAAAAAAAAAGTTTTCACTTCAAAAAAAAAAAATAAGCAAATTAATTTTTTCCAATCTTATTCTCAGTTAAAGAACGTTTTATCCTTAAAAATTAGAAATTGAAATGGTTTTTTCCTAGAATTTATTCAAAAAAAAAAATAAAAAACCTTCTTCTGTTTCGAAAAAGATAGTATTTCAAGGTATTTAATTTTTTTATAAAAAAACATTGATAAATCTTTTATGATCAAAAAACATAGTATCTAAACATTTTTAAACTTTATTAAATTTAAATTACAATAAGAAAATTTTTATTAAATTCCAACTGAATAGTTTTTTAATTCTGTTTTCACAATCAGTAAAATATGTTTTGGTATATTATCTTTTTATTTTTTTCTTTATTAGTTTATTGATCAATAATTTTCATTCAATATTTTAATATTCATATAAGAACAAATATTATTTTTGGATTATGGGAAATTAAAATTAATAAAAAAATACCAAAATTGTTGTGAAAGACATATCTATTCAAAAATTTTAAACAGATGAAATTAACTCCTGACAAATGTACCCATTTGACTGTAAAATGGTTTAGAAACTAAAATAATAATAGTATCATATTATTTAATTATTATATTTAGATCCTTGAAACATTACTATTTGTACATTATTTGAATTTCAAAGATTAACTCAATAATCATGAACAAAAAAAAACTCAAAGACTGATTAGTTTTGGTTTCCTTTTTTATAAAGCTAGTTGTAGCACCAATTAATTCCTTTTGTGTGAGAATAATTTTCAAAATAATCTATTAGGGTTAATTATTTAATTTTATAAAAAAATTGAATTTTTTTGCTACTAATCTACTCTTTGAGACAATTTTAAGAAAGCTATTTTACAACTTTGGCTTCTTTGGAGATTGATTATTCAACATTAACATTTTTCTCGCAAATGTATATTTTTTTAAAAAAAATTGTTTGGGTTTTTTAATAATACAAAGGATTATTTTTAATTAATTGATCAAATATTACTACTTTGCAATCGATTTTTAGAGACATTTGAACTCTGGAGAAGGAATGTGATTTCATTTAATAACAACCTACTTTGATCTTGGGCTTCTCCTTGGTAGACTCTACTCCCTTAAATCACAAGAATTTTTTTTTTCTTTCATGAGGCAGCCTTCTCGTGTCAAGATCAGATATTTTTTTTCACTTTTTTAGTGGTGAAAGCACAACAAAAGAATCAAATAAAATTAAGAAAAAAAAATAGGATTTTTTGGAATGGCCATTAATTTGGATTATTTAAATTTTGTTTTTAACTTTTGTGTTTCCTTCTCAAATCGGAAACAAATATAAAAATAAAAAAGAACCAGTTTTTTTTTGAGTAGCTATTTAGGCCATATAATAAAGAAGTTGGCTTGACATTTCTTGGTAGGTGTAATAAGTCACAGAGAAAAATGGATCATTACAATAAAAGATATCAGATTCTGTTTCGTATCCAGTCAATAGAACAAAATGGCCACTGTTTCGAACATGGGCAATGACAATCCCTTTTCTGTCAATGTGTTGTCTCATTTCTTCTTTGGAAATCAATTTGTAAGGCTCTGCATATTTTACAACATGTGGAGGAGTAGGGATACGATCTGGTGCATTTAAGACAAGGTTATTGCAATCACCACCTAAACAAACATAGCCTTGATGTTCTTGAAGCCAGGTGTTTAGTGTGTCTGGGTTAGAGTCTGTAAGCATGCCGCTGCTAGTTGGTATTTTGATTCCAAAGCAATTTAATGCCATTGAAACACTGCTCATTGCACAGCCTTCTCTACAAATCGTTGATCCGTTCATGTTATGTGATCCCCATTTTGGATCGCATTGTTTGTACAGTGGACAATTTCCTAAAGGACTAACTTTTTTACAAAAAGTGCCAGAAAAGAAAATAACCAAAATTATTAAGAAAAGTAATTTCATTTTGGAGAAATGAGAAAAAATGAAAAATCTTTATTGGTAAACAAGTTGGAAAAGTTGAGAGAAAAGGAACAAAACAGAAGTTTTCATGTTTCTTTTTACCAAATTGTTCTTAAAAGTTGATGTAACGTATTGCCATTCTTCAAACTCCAAAATTTCTCAATAACTAGTCTATCAAATTCGAATGAGATAAAAATATCTACTGATTATCTTTTTTCTTTTTTGTTTTCAGAGTTTCCTTCGGGATTCTTTGTTTACCCAATATTTATATCAATTTAATAATTCAAAACAGAAACAAACAAATAATTAGATTGAAAGATAATCTATTTCTTTGAAATCTCGAATCAGTAAAGAAAAATTTGTTAAAAGAAAAAAGATATTGAGGTGAAACTATTTTCCCATTTTTAATCAAAATAACAATAATGTTTGAATCACTTAAAACCCTAATGACGTTGCCTGTGGGTTATTTCAACAAATTATGATATTTATGATAATGAAGAAGATGTAAATCGAAAAAATGGTAATAAAAATTGTTATATAATTGACTAGTAAACTAATAAAAATCTTCGAGTAAAGTGAATATCAAATTCAAAAAAATTTTACCACTTCTTGAGATTGAAAAAGAAATAAAAATCCGATTATAATATAAAAGTTAATTGTAAAGCTATTTTCTGAAATGAATTATTTTTTTAATTTGTTTGATCCATTTTTTCTAATTTTAGGACAACTTCAAAATTCAACATTTTCCTAATTTTTAAAAAAAAAATAATAGTTGAAAAGGGGTAAAATTTTAATATAAACTAAATTTCATAATAAATTGCCAAATTTTTATACTTTTTTTTTACATTTTTTTTCAGATGAAAAACAATTATTTCTTGAGTATAGTATTAAATTTTAGAAACCTAATTTTTTTTATCATATTAGATAACTTCAATTTATAAAAATATTATTTTCAAAATTTGATTTATAATGGGTCAATGATTTTGAAATGGACTTTTTTTTCAAATTTATTTCAAAAATAAAAATTATTTTTTTGAAGAAAGAAAAATATCTTATTGTATGTGAACAGCGTATACAAAAATACACTTAAATAAAACTCACTAACTTCTAAAATATCCCAGTATAAAACATTTACTTTAGTACCAAAAAAATTACAAAAATTATTTTAAACTATAAAAAAATATATTTTTTTCTTTCAAAGAACAGTTCAAATCAATTTTTTTGTTTTTATTAAATTAAAATATACGAGAAAAAAAAAAAAACAAAGAAACTAAAAATTCTCCCAAAATACTTATTTAAAACCTGGAAAATTCAAGAAATAGTTGAAAGGAATAGTTTTAAATTTGATTATTTAGAATCAATAATTAATAGCCCAATCTTAATTTTTTTTTTTTTAGTGGATTACTGACAGCCCAAGGATTAAATGTATCAATAGAATTCACAATGATTTCTCAATTTTTTATAGATTTTCAAACAAATAAAACATATTCAAATTAATATTTATAATAAAAAAAAAATAATAGATATTATCTAATAACTGGTTTTAATAGTTAATAGTTCCTTGTTTATACTCTTATGGGTATTTAAAAAGAATATTATCTAACTGTAAAAATTCAAAGAAATTTAATAAATATTTGTGAATAAAATCGAGATCAATTTTTTTTAGATCTTCAAAGGATTCAATATTTAATTTATTTTTATTGTATTTCGATAATAAGATTAAATTTACAATGGTTATTTGTTTCATACAAACTCCTCAAAATGACTAAAAGTGAGGATATCACAAAATAAATTTTTTTGGCAAATTTTTCTTTTTCTAATTTGATCCAAAAACGTAAAACAAAAAAGGATCTGGATCTTTTGACTGGAAATTTAATTGGTAAATATGAACTTGTTTTTTAAAAAGATAACTCATTTCTCTCAAGTTGATAAATAAGTTTGTGTATCGGGTTTAATTGTATCCTTGTGTAAATAATTACTATATTACCTTTGGGGAAAAAAATAAATAAGAGTTACTCGTATCGAAGAAGAAACTCATCTCACTATTAAGCTTAAAATTGTTTTTTTCCGAATTTTTTTTAGTTCTTTTTAGATTTGGAAATGAAATCCCATTTTGTCAGTAAAAAAGAAAATAAGTTTTGAAATGTATTGTTAAAAGATAAGCGAATGCCAAAAAATACTTTTTCCAAAATAATAACAAAAAACTAATTTTGATAAAAAAAATAAATCAACTTTCATTTAACAACTCTACAGCTATGTGAATACTTGCTTTTCATTTTTCAACTTGAAAAATTTTCCAACTCGCGATTAAACATCAAAAGGGATGGTCGGGTGAAATGCTAAACATGAGTCTTCCATTTTTGTCTTATTCACATAGCTATATAAGGGTGTAAGAAAAGAGGAAAAGTGTCCGAAATAAATTCACGGGTTATTTTGATTAAATTTGAGAACCACTTTTAGAATTTTATTGACTCGGCATTTTATCAAAAGAAAAAAGAAAAAATGAAAAAAAAAAACACTTCATTCAATCCCTTGTTATAGAACAACATAAAATCGAAAACTGATCTGTTTAATAAGTAAGAAGAAAAAGGGACAACAACACCTTTCCAAATAAAGAGTTGGAATTTCAAGTAAAAACATTTTTTTAGGTTCTTGAAAAAAAGATAAAATTATTATCAAAAAGAAATAACTTTAATGAACTTAAATTTATCTATCTTTTTCTTATTAGCAATTACTCTCTCTTTAATAAGAGGTAACGATGTATGTGGTTCATATGATAGCTCTTGTGAGTTGTGTTTAACACATTATGCTGATAGGCAATGTGGATGGTGTAATACAACCTCGAGTTGTTTTACAGGAAACACAGATGGCCCATTGGATGGTACCTGTAGTAAAGCAAATTGGTATTGGGGAGCAAATTCACAGTGCCCACCAAACCCAGCACCAACACCAACAACAACCCCTACTCCTACAGCTACACCAACACCCACACCAACACCAAGTAAATTAATCATCAATTTTGCATTTTTATTTCCCAAAAGAAAAAAAAAAAAAAAAAAAAAACATATTAATAAAAAAAAAAAAAAAAAAAAAAAAGATTAACTGAGCATCACCTTAAAACCGAAAAATCTAAAAATTTTTGATTTTTTCTTACAAACACCTCTCTAAACTGGCTTGTGTTTGTGCCTATTAATTTTTTTTTTCTCCTTTGCTTTATAGTTAAGAATGAGTGTACCAAATATTATAAGGATTGCGCAACTTGCTCTGCTCATTTTGCAGATCGAAGTTGTGGATGGTGTATTTCTGATCAAACATGTTATGACGGATCTGATTCCGGTCCAAACGGCGCAATTTGCACTGGAATGTCTTGGGTTTATGGTAAAAACAGCAAGTGTACTACCGATTTAGGTTTGTGATTTTTTTTTTTTTTTCTTTTTTTTTTTTTTGCTTTCCTCTCTTTTTTAAAAATTTTTCTAATAATCCCCCATTCTTTTTTTATTTTTTTCCTTGTTAATTTTATCAATTGAATAGGATGTGGTGTCTATAATAATTCTTGTGACAGTTGTTTAACACATTATGCAGATAGGCAATGTGGATGGTGTAAAACAACCTCAAGCTGTTTTACAGGAAACACAGATGGCCCATTAGATAGTACCTGTACTCAAGACAATTGGTATTGGGGTGCAAATTCACAGTGCCCACCAAACCCAGCACCAAAGCCAACAACAATCCCAACTCCTACCCCCACCCCTACCCCTATTCCAACACCAGGTAAATTCTTTATAAACCAATTTTATCATTAATTTTATTAACAAAGAACAAACAACAAAACAGTAAAAAACCAGACAAACACAAACAATCAAACAATTAAAAAAGCACCAATTCAAAAATTTATAATTCTTCTCTGAAGATTGGGTGCGACTAATTATCAATTTTCAAATTTTAACCTACAAGTATTTGTCAAGAATTAATTTAAAAAATTTAATAGTGAACGTGTCTTATTAATGGTATGAATTTAATGAAGGTTTTTGTAAAAAAACAAAAACAAAAACTACCATATGATAGGTACTCTCGGTGGATGATTGATCAAAATGAAATTCCATTTTTTTTTGTTATTCAAGGAATAAAAACTAAATTTTTGATTACTGTCTTATTCGAATTAATACATGAAAATTTTTCTTTCAGATTCCCAAAAATATAACAGTCATCATTTGTTTTAAAAACCCAAGATCTTGTAAAAAATTATTAGTAGATTACAATCACAACAACCAGGTTTTTCTAACTGTTATTTTCTAATTTAAAAAAATTAATTTGATCTCAAAGTTTCAAAAATAAAGAGATTCAAATTAATTAAACTCAAGATTATCATGATCAAATGATCTTGTGATGGTCTCGGTTTTTTTTTCGAGGAATTTAGAGATAGTGAGGAAAAATATTTGAGAATCTGAAATAAAAATTTTTCAATCTTAATTGGAAAATGACAGTATATTTGGCTTGTTAGTAAAAAAAATTGATAATATAAGAAAGACTTAAATTTTTTTTTTGCTTTGTTTGACTAAAAGAAAGAAACCAACAAATGAAAACAAAAAACTAATTGTTAATTTTTTTTTTTTATAAACTGACAAATTCCCAAAAAAAGTAAATAAATTTTTCGTTCAATTTCCATTTTTGTAAATCTTATAACCCTTCCTTTAAAAGAATTCTTGAGAATGAATATTTTGAAGTCCAACTAATTTTAAAAAGTTTCTTCACATTAAAACCAATAAAATTCTTTATTCAGCACTTTTGTAAAAAAATTTTAAAAAAGGGAAAAAAAAATAAAAATGGAAAAACTTTTGTTTGAATTTATCAGTATTATCAAAGAGTGGTGATTTCACAAAATTACCTCCTGTTTGCCTGAAACCATAAATTTATTTTGGGATTCAAAAAACTAAGTGTTTCATAAAATTTGGTGATTAACAGTCGATGGTATTTTCGTAACAGTTATGGCAAATTGTTAAATACTGTCATTTTCCCTGAAAAGATCAAAAATTTTTATTTCAATTTTTCACATATTTTTCCACACGATCAGTAGAAAATATAAAAAGATCTTTACAAAGGAATTAAAAATGAAAAATTGTATAGAATTATTTTACTTTACCTTATTAAAGTTTGAGATAAAGTAAAAATTTTTTCAAATTGGAATTTAACAGTATTAAAATAATTCTAATTATAAAATCGTTAAATTAATGAAATTAAAATTATTTTAAAAAGTATTTAATGTTTTTTCAGTTCCAAATCTTTAATTTTTTCCAAGAATAAAGATTTAACGATCTCAAAAGAATTATTAAATCTTGATAAAGAGTCAAATTTATAAAATCTTCTTTGCTGGAATGTTTTTTATTAAAAAGCAAGTTTAAATTCAAAAGAAAATTCAATTATTAAAAAACTTTGAATTTTACTCATAAATTTTTTAATTAGATACCTTTTAGTTGAAGTAAAATCATCCATTCTTCTTTGTTATTTTTTTAGTAAAACAAAATAAATATAAATTTTTATCCAAAAAACAAGTAATTAATATCATTCAATATCTTCTAGTAAAGTCATTTTAAAAAAGTTTTCTTTCTAAATGAATTTTACATCTAAAATAACATCCTTGAAGATCAATTTTTTGGTTCAATTGGACGAGAGGTAGTCATTTTTATTATTACTGTTAAGAATAATAAATAAAGGAATCAATAAATACTTAATTTAGAATGGGTAAATTTAGTAAAAAAAAATGATTACAGATACACCCATAGCTTAAAAAAAGTTAGGAATTTTTTTTTTTATGATTTTGTCAGAATTAAACCTTTTTTTAAGTTTAGTGTTTTTAAAAAGTGTGAACATTTTTTTTAAAAAGGTTCTTTCCTTCACACTTCAACCTCTACGTCGCATTTAAAGACTGTGTCCTCACTTTATTAAAACAGAAAACGTTCTCAAAAAGTTTTAATTCTGAAAAAGTTTTTACTTTGTTAAAATAAAAAACTTGATATGTTTTAAAAAAATCTTCACTTTTTTTCAAACAACTGTAATTTATTAAAAAATTTTTTTGCTTATACTTTTTTAAAAGAAGTCTATTAAAAAAAAATAATATAAAATAAACGAAATTATAACAACAACTATAAATATTAAAAAAATACAACTTTAACACAAGAAAATATTATTTTTATTTTCAACAATAACCATAAAATAAAATCAAATTAAAGATTTAATTTTTGAATAAAAAATTTCACTTCAAAAAAAGCAATTAAATCAATTTTTCCAGCTCCTAATCCAATCTAAATAATGTTTTTATCATTTAGAATTTTAGATTGAAATTGATCTGATAGTTTTCAAAAATTTATTCAAAAAAAAAAAAATAAAATAAATTCCTATATTTCTTGAAATTAGAGGATTTCAATACATTTTTTTTTTTTCAATCCAAATCTATTTTTAAAGAATCTCTTAATATCAAAAAACTGATTACCTAAAATTTTTTAACTTGTTAAATTCGAATTTCAAAGAGATTACTCTTCATTTTATTCTAAATTAACATATTTTTAAACGTGTTTCCAAAATCAACTCCATTTCACTCAAAGGTGCCCAGCCAAAAATGAATCATTCACTTTTTTTTTCAAGAATCAATCAAACTACGATTGCTTAGAAATAATAGAAATAATATACTTTGGATTAGGGTTGAGATTCAAAAAAGAAATAACTAAATAAACCATAAATTTCAAAAAAAAAAAATGTTAAAAAAATTTTTGAGTAACCTTTCATTGGAATGTCTAGTGGAAAAATTTTACAATTTCCTTGGAAAATTAAAATTGTTGACAATAAGATTTTTTAATTGTAAATTTATGAATTTTAAAAGAAAATTAAAATCCTCACTTTTCTGTATGTTAACTTGGAGTTTAAAATGATTTTTTTTTTCAAATCGACTTTTTAAAAGAAAATAAAAAAGAAAAGAAAAAAAAAATTTACTAAATGAGAAAAAATCAAAAATCAAAAATCAAAAAAAAAAAATTGTCCAAAATGAGAAAAAATGACTTTGATCTAAAAATTGAAAATTTATTTTGAGAAGAATAATGAATTAAAACCATAGAATTTGTTTTATTTCTTCAATAAAACTGGCCCCATTTTACTGAAAAAGAGTTTAAATGAAAATTGTTTCAGTTTATTATCTTTGAAATTTTTTTTCTTTATTAGTTTATTGATCTACACTTCCTCTTCATTTTTTAATATATTCAAATAAAAAGTCAATATTATTTTTGGATTATCTGAAAATTAGAAAAAAAAAAAAAAAATACCGAAATTGTAGCGAAAGAAATCTCGATTTATTATTTTTGAAAATTATTTATTATTTTCTTTTTTTTTGGGATAAATTAATTGATTTATACTCTTTAAATCATTTATTTTTTAATTTTAATTTAATTGTAAAATAGATTCTGATGACTGTGCAATTTATCCTGATTGTAATAGATGTGCTGCACATTATGCTGATAGAAACTGTGGTTGGTGCGCTTCTGATAAAAAATGTTATCAAGGAACAAAAAGCGGATCTTCAAATGGAAAATGTAAAGGTGTCAATTGGAATTATGGATCAAATGCTAAATGTTTATCTTCAGGTAAAAATACTCCAAAATTTTCATTTTCTAAAAATTTTTTGGTTAAATGAAAAAAAAAAAAAAAAAAAATTTCAAAGAAAATTATCTTGTTGATTTCAAAAAGAAAAAAATTAACACCCCGAATGAAAGATTCAAATTTTAAATTTAAATTTTTTTATTTTGCTTTCCTTTTGAAATTTTTTTTTTTTAAATTTCCTCATTTTTAAAATGGATTTAATAATTTTTCAAATTTCATTTATATTACCTTGATAACGAACAAATTCTAATTACTATTTTTTAACTTCACAAATATGTATCAAATATATTATTTTTTTTCAATAGAATGTAATAATTATGATTCCTGTGATGTCTGTTTAACACATTTTGCTGATAGAAAATGTGGATGGTGTACCGTAGATGGATTGAGTTATCATTGCTTAAGTGGAGATGGAATGGGTGCCACTAGTATGAATTGTACAGATAATTGGTATTATGGACCAAACGCTAAATGTACCGGGCCAGCGCCATCACCTACCGTTTATCCATCACCAACACCATCACCAACTATTACACCATCACCATTCCCAAAGGATGAATGTACAAAATATTTCGACAACTGTTACACTTGCTTGACACATTACGCCGATCGAAAATGTGGTTGGTGTTCAGATACCAAGAAATGTTTCTCAGGGAATGCCAGTAACCCAATTGACGGCAGTTGTTCTTCAAAAGATTGGTTATGGGGACCAACAAAATCTTGTCAAAAGCCAGTGCCAACAACATCGCCAACGAAAAAACCTTCGTCAACTCCTAAAAATCATAAATTAAGTAGTGGCGCAATCGCTGGAATTGCAGTTGGATCTGCTGCAGGTGCAATCATTCTCATTGTGATCATCGTTGTTATTGTAAGAAAAAACAACAAACAAAAACAAGGTTATACACAAATTCAAACGAAGGGACAAGAAGGAAGTATTAATTATATTAAATCTGAAGATGACCTTTTAAGTGGGGATTTTAACAGCGATGAAGATGACTATTCTGATTCAGATCTTGTCTAAAAATTTTAATCACTTTTATTTCTTTTTTCTTTTTACTCTCTTCGTTTTACTCTACTCTTTTTTCTCGTTTTTCTTTTTTCTTTTTTTCTTTTTTCTCGTTTCTATATATTTTTTTCATTTTTTTTATTTTATTATTCTTTCTTCTTTTTAAACTTTTTTTTAAATATTTTAAAAAATTTAACAAATTATAGCAAAAATAAATGAGTACACGAGTAATTTACTTTTTAATTATCTTATTCAATTTGAGATACAAATATTAATTTCTCAAGATTTGCAAAATAAAATCCTCAGGATATGCTTCTAACTTTGATGTGTTGTGAATATTTAGTTTTAACAATCTTTTTTATTGAAACACACAAATACCAACATTCAATTACACTTTTTTAAAAAAATCAAAAATTATTCTATTTTTATTCTCTTGTAAATCTTAATGGAAACTAATTATCCTGAAAATAGCTTCGATAAAGTTTAAAATATTTTTCATTTGAAATCATTTAGTCACTTATAGAGAATTTAAAAACAAAAACAATTATTATTTTTTAAAAAAGCAAAATAATATTAGGAAAATTCAGTTATTAATTCTTCAATTAAAATACAAATTTCTAAAGAATAATTAACAAAAATATTCATTATGTGCAGTGAATTAGGATAGACATAGAAAAGGTTTCAATTACACAGATTATTTAAAGAAAACTTTAATGGAAATCCAGTAATCTTAAAATAATTTTAAAAACAACTGTTGCAAAAGATAAATTTTTTTTATATAAAATCCATTTCAATCAAAGGTTCCCAGCCGAGAATGAAGAATTCGTTTTTTTTTTTTTTAAGAATCAATCAAACTACCATTGTTTGGAAAAAATAGAAAAAATAAACTTTGGATTAGAGACAATATTCTTAAAAGAAATACCTAAATAAACAATAAATTTTTAAAAAAAAAAAATATTAAAAAATTTTTTGACTACCTTACATTGGAATGTATTGAGCAAAATTTCTCAATTTCTATGGAAAATTACAATTGTTGACAATAAGTATTTTTTAATTGTTAATATATGAATTTTAAAAATAATTACAAAGCCACAATTTTCTTAATGTTAATTTAGAGTTTCAATTTTTTTTCTAACTAACTTTTAAAAAAAAATAAAAAAGAAAAGAAAAAAAAAAAATGTAATTTTAGATTGAGAAAAATAATGAATTAAACACAGGGAATATAGTATATTTCTTCAATAAAACAGGATATATTGAACTGAAAAGGAGTTTGTTCGAATGAAGTGTGTCTAATAAGTTGATAGATATATATATATATATCACGAGAACTGTTAAAATCTGTATTAAAAAAAATCTAAAATATCTAAATATTTTCTTAAAAATTAAAAAACTAAAATTTTTAGCCAAAAATTATAAAAACAAACAAATATTGAATTGATCTTCAATTGAAGAACAGAGAAATTTTAATAGATTTCTATATGATTTTAAGAACAATATTCTTACTATTTTAACATGATTAGAAAAATAAGATTCTACTCATTGAGAAACGAACTCGAATAGTTTTATTTCAAAAAGTCACAAATTGGAAAGTTGGTAATTATTTCGAAAGGTTTTTAATTAAAGGTGTAAGTAACTAATTAATTATCTACCGACATAACATAATAATTTTCTTTATTGGCAATAGTGATTACGAAATTTGATGGCTATATGAGAACAGAAGGGTGATATTTGAAAGGTATATTCATAATTTATTTTGAAATTGTGAACTTAAATAATAATAAGGTTTAAAAAATAAATATTATGTTCTATCAAAACCTATTTTTACTAAATCAGATAAATCAAAAAATGAAATAAAAAAATGTTTTTTTAACAATTAATGTTCATAAGATTAAGAATATTTTGGAGAAATAATAAAAAAATCGGATTGGGGTTAATTTTTCCAAAAAGAAATATATTAAAAAAGTGAACTATTTTTCCAAAAATTGAAAATGTTGAATATCAATTAAATATCCAATTTTCAATTTTCCAAGTTTTTTAAATCTTTAAAATAGTTCACAATAAGATTTTTTAATGATCAATAATGAATTATTTTTAAAATAAAACATTAAAAGTTAACACAATTTTCGTTTTATTTTTTAAATTTTCAATGATTTTATTTAAAAAATTGTCTATCATAATAAAGGGGGGGGGGGAGTATTAAATGAAATAAAATAACCAAGAAATAATAATAATAATAATAATATGTATATATATATATATATATATATATTGGTAGATATTCTCTGTTATAAATGATAAACTCAATCATAATTGGGTAAATTAGTAATTCTGAATTGTAAGGATTTTTTTAGTAATATTTTGAGAAATAGATTACTTTTAAATCTAAAGAATTTCACAAATGAATTTTAAAACTTCTTTCATTTGGTTGATCTAATACTAAACTCAATTCCAAAAAATGGGACACAAAAAAAAATTACATTAATAAAAATATACTCCAAAATACATGATACTTGAACATTAAAATAATAAAAGACCCGAAAATATTTAATTAATACTATTTATATATTTTATAGTAAATTTAAAATTCAATTCGAAAAATAAAAAAGAAAAAATAAAAAAAAGTGTGCCGCTATTTTTGGAACACGGTTGCCAAAAAATCCATTTTTATTGAAAGAAAAATTAATAAAAACTATTAATAGATTCAACTTGTCTTTTGATAACTAAATCTATCCTTTTAAATATAGAGTTTACTAATTATCTTAGGTTTCCCAACTCAAAGTATTTCATACATTAGTGAAAATTTTAATAAATTCTTCTTCGTTTTTTGGGTTACAATTTTTCAGCTGAGTATTCATAAATTCCCAATTGGATTTAAATTTGTGGAATTGGGGGTCAAGGGTCCAGAATATTACATCCCCGATTTAAGTAAGTTTGAGTTTTTTTTGAGGTATGTGGACAAGCTCCATCCTTTTGGAAAATCCATTTCAACTCACCATATTCTGAATTAGCGAGTTGAATTTCCTTTGATTTTTTTGATAATATCATTAATAATACATTCAGTATTCACATTTCCATTAATAATAATAAGGTCTGTTTGTAGGCCATGTGTCCTAGCACACCATATCATGATTTTTTTTCAAAAAAATTTTTTCTCGATAAAAAAAGAATCTTTTTTCTTTTTGAGAGAAAAAAAACAATTTTTTTTGTGATCAGAATGAAAACTTTTAAATTTCATTTTAAAGTGATTTTGAGATTTTCGAAAGGTTTTGAAAAAAAAAGAAAATTTTTTTTTCAATTGAAATAAAAGAATACAAAAAAAATCAAAAAAATTATTGAAAATCAAAAATCAAAAAATAATGAAAAAAAATGATATATAATTAACTTTAAAATTATTTACATTGATTGTTAATATCTAATGTTTCTATTTAAGAGTTAAATATCACTTTTCTTGGAATTAAATTGATTTTGAAGGTGTGCCCCAATTTTTGGAATTGAGTTTATATTTAGGTTAAGAAAATAGGGTATTTTTTAAAATTCTTGCAGTAAATAAAGGTTTATTGGGTGTATTTGTTTGATTTTATAATTATTTACTATCTATTATAATGAGAATTAAAAATAATTATGAATCCGATTGAAATTTTTTCTATAGTTTTCTTTTTCTTTGGTTTGAATCTTTTGTAACTTTTTTTTGATTTTGTTTTCAGTTTTTTGAAATTAATTTTTACTTTATCGTCAAGGTATCTAATCATAAGAGTTTGATGAAAAATCCCCTTATCATAACAATAAATTTCAAAATTTTTAGTATTCATATTAAACAGCATTAAGGCCATTTTTTCTAAGTACGAATTTTCTATATCATTTTTTTTTAATATATTTTAATAATTAGTTTTTTTTTTTTGATTTTATTTGAATAAATTTAGATCTTTTTACAAAAATCAAATATAGACAGTTCTTTGAGCTACTATTTAGTACATTAATCGCCTTTTTTTGCATTTTCAAAAGATTTCTCAATATTTTATATTCATATCTTTTTTTCAACAAACATTAGTACCTGCTTAGTCATAGTTGAAACTTTCAAAATTTGGTAAATGTGGTATTTGAAAAATTTTAGATAATTTTTCATTTTTCTATTTAATTTTCAATTTTAATAAATTTATATTATTCTTTTTGAATGCCATATTGGAGTTATAGACTGTTTCAAATGCCTGATTTTTACAGAATTCAGATGAATTGGGTCAAATTTTTGATTGTGCTCTATTCTTTTTAATTAAAAAAAATTTAACCATACTTAGCTCGGTTTTTTTTTTTTTTTTTTGGTATATTCTGAAAATCTATTGATTTTCCAAATCTTAAGAAAACCCAAGAAAAACTCATGGTAATTTATTTGAATTGTTAAGAGTAGAATAAAATTTATGATTATTCTCTATTCATCTAAGTTCCAGACAAAATAACTTCAAACAAGTGAACTGTTAATCAACATGCGCAAAAATGATTTCATATTTTTTTGTGATTTCTTGATATATTTGTGAAATCGTTTTTGTATATCTGTAGTCATTCTTTACTAAAAAAAAAAAAAAAAAAAAATTTAAAGCTTAATTTATTTTTTATTGAATTCCAAACTTCAGTAATGTTGAAGTAAAAAGAAAATTATATTTAGCTCTTAAAAAATGAAACTAAAAAATATTTTAAACAAGTAAAATCAACAACAATGTGTGTTTCTTCGAATAATATTTTGTAAGTAGCTAAAATAAACAAAACTTTTGAGTTTATTTGTTAAATCAATAATTATCTGAATGGTTATTGGCTAATTATTCATTTTTATCTGGATTTTGGGTTCTCAGAAAGTTTTTAAATTTTCATGTAAATATTTATTAAAATTTCTATAGTTACTATCTTTGTCATTTAAGAACGGTACAATATATATATATATATATATCATTTAATTTAAAAACCCTAATTTATTATTATTATTATTATTATTATTTGTATTTTTTTGAACTGTGTAATATAATTTAGTCATTATTATGTTTAACATCAATAAACTATTTACTTATATTCTTATTTTAAGTAACAAAAAAAAATTTTTTGAAGGTGATTCTTTTTTGAAAAATACTTTGATTTCGACATTTTTAAATCTCGTTAAAGTTGAAAAAATTGTTTACATTCATTCCAAAATCAATTAATTTCAATTGTTTATTTGTTCTGTAACCATCTATATTTGCCAGCGTAAGAATTGTGTTTGATTCTTTTCGATAAAAATTACTCATTTGAAATATAAAATAAAAAAAATCTCCAAGATCTTAGAAAGTGCCAAAGAGCGCCACTTCGAAACTAACATTCTTGGATTCAAAATTGTAATTCACACATTTTTACTTTGAAATTGAGTGTCTCTCTATGGGTTTTTTTTGAAATTTTTTGTATAGTTTTTCTGTGTTGATTTTCAGACATTTATCTGTCATCAATTAAATTTTGATTTGTTTCTCAATAGTAAAGACTATCTTATAAAATTAACTTTCAAATTATTTTTCCATTTTATAAAAAATTTTTTCACTGTAATAGCGGTACCCTTTAGAAACAGTGAGCTGATGATTATACTTGTGGTTAAAAAATTTTCAAAACAAGTAATTATTGTTAGAATTTATGTTTTAATAAAAAACAATAAAAATACCATAAACACCAAAAATATAGAGCGAATACTTTTTGCATTCTTGAGATATTTTCTGGTTTTAATTTTTAATTTTTCTTTTTGATTTATTTTTGTTTATAAGGGAAATTCTTGAGCATTATTCAAGTTTAATAGATGGAAAAAATAAGATTTTCAAAAAAATTTCAAAATAAACAAAATTAAAAAAAAAAATTATTTTTTTCTCTTTAATCAAGTTTAAGCTCTAAAGTTTCTGCTGCTTCATCTTTTTCGTTTTCATTTTCATTTTCTATTTCAATTTCCCCTTCTGTTTGGAGAATTTGATCAAGATAAGTTTGAACTTTATTTGGTTTTAAAATTTCAAATTTCTGCTCTTTACCAACAACGGCAATTCCTACATTGAGCTTTGTAAGTGTTTCTTTCCCAGAGGATTCTTTTAAAGCTTTAACGCCATGAAGAACTAATTCTTCTAGTCCCAATTCTGGGAATGCTTTAAAGTTTTTTTCCAAATAAGTTCTTGCACTTTGTGATCTTGATCCAATGGCTTGTGCGTAATAACTAAAACAATTTCCGCTTGGTGAGGTTTGGTATAAGTGTGTTTTGTCACCCTTCGTTTATTTTTTTATTCAGCAATTAATTCGTTTTTTATTGTTTTTTATTTATTTTTTGAAAGAAAAAGAAAAAGAAAAAGAAAAAGAAAAAGAAAAAAAAAAGAAAAAAGTTGTCAAATACTTTGTATAAAAAAACATTTTTAAAAGTGGTCTTAAAAAACACAAATAAAAGAAATATTAGGAAAAACAAACATCATATCCAATTACGAGAAGGCCAACACCATATGGTCTTCTTCCCCATCTTTGGGTATTTCTTTGTGATTCTAATTTGAAATTAAAAAGAAAACAAAATAAAAAAATGTTTGTTTTGTTTAGGGAAAAATGTAAAATGATGCTACTTTTAAAAAAGAAAAAGGAAAAAGGAAAATTTACTCATTGCAAGAGAAGAAACAACTTCACCTGTTGGCAAATCGGATCCATAAACAAACTTGTGGTGGAGTGTTTCGTTTCTCATAAACTTAAGTAATACACGTGCGTCTGCGGTCAAACCAGAAATAGCTATTCCCATATGCCCATCAACTTTAAAGATCTTTCTTTGATGGGAACTTAATTCATCGGAGCTCCTCATGAGTGTAACAACAACTGCATGTGTTTTACTCTTTAAACCTAAAGCAGTTGAGCCTTGAGCAACTGCTTGCATGGCATATTCAATTTGATAAAGTCTTCCTTCAGGGCTTTTTGTACATATTAAAAACAGGTTTGGCGATAGTATTTGAAAAAAAAAGAAAAAAGATCAGAGAACCTATCCAAGTAAAAAGTAAATAACAGAGCACCTTAAAATAAAAAATTAAACAAACCTATAAATTGAAATATCTGAGTCGTATTGTGTTCGAAACATAATATATAAGAAAAATTTTTGTTGAAAAAAGAGAGGAAAAATGAAAAAAATTTTTTTTGAAATTTAAGAATCGGCCTATGTAACAAACAAAAAAAATACTGTTAATATTTAAAGTTATGTTTACAGTTGAGAGAAAAATGGTTAGACACCATTTTTAAATTGGGAACATTAGTAAAATTGAAAAACAAATCCTATTGATAACTAGATGACTTTTATATAAATCCAGGTTTAAAGGTGTTAAAAGTTAATTAATCTGTGGTGTGTGTAGAATACTCATTTGAATGATTGATAACTAAAGTAGATCATGCTATTTTAAAAAAAATCCAAGTCTTGGTAAAGTTTACTATTAATTCTGAAAATGGAAATTTTTAAACTTGCTTTAGATTATAAGAGATAGGGTTTTGGAAAAAGTAGAATTACATTAATCGTTATTCTAATAAGTAGATTATTGTTATTTTCTTTAGTTATTTCACAAACAATTGAAATTAAAAATCATTTTCAGTAATGTTCCCAATTAAAATTGCTGTCAAACTATTTTTCTCTGTCCAACATTTTTCTCTCAACAGTTATGGGCAAAAAAGTCGAAAAAGTTGATAGAAATGATTAAAATTTTTTATTTTATCTTTTTTTGGAATTTATGTGATAAAAAGATTGTCTAAAGATAAATTAATTATCATCTTGTAAATGTTTTAAAATAAAAATCCTCTCTTTCATTTCCATTATAAGATCGTGTCTATATTACTAATTAGGATAATATTGAATATAATAAATGATCTCGAAGAAATAAGGGGTTAACAAAATGTAATTTTAATTTTTAAATACTGTTTTCAAATTAACCCGGACATAAATGTTATATCCACCTTAATCTTGATAAACAATTTTACAAAAAAAGGGTACTATTTGCTAATTTTCCTCTTTTTAATAACTTCACTTTGAAAAAATACTTTAGATTAAAAAAAGATCTTTGATCATAAATTATTCTGAAAGATATTTTCTAATTTAAAATGAATACTTCAATTTTACAGTACTATTAAGATTTTTTTCAAATTTAATTGTAAAACAATTTGCTAAATTTAATTTTACAGAATTTAGTGATTATTTATTATCTTTCAAAGGTATTTTAAATTTAATAAATATCTTTTAAATGTTAAAAAAATTATTTTAACAATTAAAGAATTATTTATTGTTTTAAATACAAAAAAAAAATACTTTTTTTTTGATTTTCGGTTAGGTTTTTTTTACATTTTGGATAAACTGAAAATTAGAAATTTTAGGTTCATTTCAAAAAGTAAAAAAAACTAGGACACTTTTCATTAGGTTTTCTGATTTCAAATAATTCTGTTAAATCTTCGTTTTTGCTCAATTCTTTTGAATTCTGGAAAAGAGTCGCTAGGTTTCTTTTTTATTCATTATTTCAAAGAAAATTAATTAAATTTCCCTTTCCATATTAAATCTAAAAAAATTGAGATTGGGTTTTATTGAGTTTTCTGTTTATTTGTAAAATCTAATGATTTTGGTTAGGATTTTTGGAGTTTTCTATTAATTTGTGAAGTGTTCTAGGTTTTTTTGAGGTTTTCTATTTTATTAGGAAAATCTATGTTTATTTCAAAAAGTAAATAAACATAACCAAAATCAATATATTTTAGTTCACAAATAAATAGAAAACTCAAAAAAACCAAACTAAAATCTATTGATTTTCGTTATAAAATAGAAAACCTCAAAAAACCCTAGAAAACTTAACAGATATAAAAGAAAATCTCAAGAAAACCTAGACACTTGATGGTGCTCTATGGCACTTGTCGGACACTTTTGTTGGGTTTTCCAGAATTTAAAAGAATTAAACAAAATTAAAATATTTTACTCAATTCTTGTAAATTCTGGAAAAGCAAATGTCTATTTTTTTTTTTTTTAATTTTGGAAATAAACTGAAAATTAAATAAATTTAGATGTTTATTTCCAAAAATTAAATAAAAAATAGAGTTATCTTTTACAGAATTTACAAGAATTGAGTAAAATATTTTAATTTTGTTTAATTCTTATGAACTTTGGAAAACCTAGGACAATCCCCTTTTATCATCATATTTTTTTTTACCTTATTTTAGTTTTTTTAAATGACTAGAGCATTACTAAAACTATTAGTTATCATTATTCAATCAAATATCACAAAGTTGAAGAAAAAAACTATAATCCCTTTTCACATCGATTTAAAATTTTTATACTATAAAATAGCCCCTTTTTACTTGACTCGGGTTTTTTTATATAGTACTGCTCGAAACAATAAATATAATTCATGAAAATTGTACTTTATTTCTGTTAGTGATTTTTTAGAGATCTTTACTAATATCATATTTCAATTGGGTTTATTCAGAAAAAAGGCACCTAGGATGTATTTCTTGTATAAGATATCTTTTTTAGAATTTTCTTTGAAAAAATCAAAAGAAATAGTATTTGCTCATCAATTAAATTTAATATAAACACAAAAAATAAAAATACCCAATTTTTATTTTTTGAGTTTATTTAGATGTTTATTCAGTGCTTAAATAATATTCATTGTGCTCTTTCACTGATTTTTTGAAACCTCAATATGAAGAAGAAGAGAGAATTTTGTTTAAATTCTGATTCAATATTAAATCAAAATTAGATATACTTGACTTTTTGAATAAAAATTACTTTCAAAATTTCAAGTGAATTTCAATATGGTAATAATCGAGATCATAAACAAAAGGCTAACATTTTATTCATTATTTTTTGTACTCTAATAAATGTTTCTGAATGAAATGAAATTGTACAAAATATAAAATTCTTTTTCAAAAAAACTTGATAATAATTGAAGAAATAATAAAAATGATTACTGCTGGATCAAAAAGAAAAATGTAAAAAAAAAAATAAGAAAAAAAATTACTTTATGTTTTTTTATTGTGAAAAATAAGAAAAGAAAAACTTTTCTTTTAAAAAAAAATAAAATAAATAAAAAAGTAGCTAAATTTGTAAAAATCAAAAATGAGGAAAATTAAATCTGGTAAAAAAATAAAATTTTTATTAAAAAAAAAAACAAAGACAAGAAGAGGAAAAATGAAAGGAATCAAATAAAAAATAAAAAAAATAATTAAAAAATAAATCCAAATTTTAATCTATTAATAGTCTCAATCAAATTCTTCTAATTTTTGTTTTCTAACTTTTTCTTCTAAGCTGACTTGTCTTTTTTGATATTTAATCATTCTAAACCATTTATCTAATTCACCAGAACTTCTCATATTCACGATATAAACTTCTGTTGAGGTTCTAATTTCCAAGCAATTTTCCTTTTTCGCTCTGGATCTTGAAGCCTTAACGATTCTTGCTTCTTCAAGATAGCAAATCAATTCGGGCTTTGTGTCGTCTTTGACTTTAAAGAAGGAAAGAGCGCCTTTGTATAGGACCATCCAACGCCTCATCCATTTTTTCTTACCAAGAACAACGTTACCACCTTCGTTATCCATAAGCATAACCCAATCGGCGTAATCATGAATACCAAGAGAACCTTCAACGTATCTGAGGATGTCTCTTTTCTCCATGGCCGCACGTCTTTTCATTTGTTCTTTCAAGTATTGCATTTTCTTAAGTTCACGTTTTCTTCTTTCGACTTCACTTCTTAATCTTTCTTCAAGTGAACCTGTACCACCGAGAATGATATCAATATCTCTTTCCAGGTTTGATAGCTCTTCTTCAAGTTCTGTAACACGTCTTCTAAGATGTGTTGCCTCCTCGCTCGTATGATCGGAAATCTTTTGCTTGTCATTTTCAATTTCGTTCGCGTATTTTTCCATTTCCGTGATTTTTTCTTTAATAACCGAATCATTTGTGCTTGTCTGAACAATTTGCTCGGCTTCTTGTTGACGTTGTCCGATTTCGTTTTCAAGATCCTTCATTGTTTGGATCAATAATTCTCTTTCGGTCAAGCAATCTTCAATGCCCTGTGTAATGACTTCCTTTTCTTGATTTTGTTCCTCCTGTGTCAAATTAATGTGTTCAATTAATTTCTCTCGATCAGATTTGGCTTGAGTTAATTCGGTAGTCAGTTCTTGTAAAGTTTGTGCTAAAACTTGTTGATCAGAATTAGTGTCTTCTTGAATCTTGACTGTTTCTTCTTTAATCTTTTCATATTCTTTTTGTAATTCCTCTTTTTCGAGTTGGAATTTTTCTCTTTCTTGATTTAAAGTTTGTTTTGTAGTTTCTAAAGCCTATAAGATTAGAGTCAAGTTATTAAAAAATGGTTATCAATTATGGAATTATAAGAAATATATTTGGAATTATTAATAGTTGCTTTTATTATGAGATTTGAAAATCAAAAAAAAAATAATATTAAATTGTTTTTTAAAATGAGTCAAAATTTATAATAATTAAGAAACCAATTAAATATATTGAAAATAAAACAATTTTCTGAAACAGTTTTTTTATAAGCATAAAATACTCCATATTTTTCTTATTTTCTTTTTTCTTTTTTCTTAGAAATTATCGATTTATGTAATTATTTAAAAAATATTTTTCAATAATTTAAGAAAACATTTGTTGTTTACAAAATTAGAAAAATTGAAAATCTGTTTATTTGAATAATTCTTCAATTAAGACCAACTTTTGAAAAAGATATTTTATATTTTTTTTTTTGAAAATTTTTAGGAATTTAAAATTTATAATCAAGTATTTGATACAATGATTCCTCTAAAATTGTTTCACTTCTTCACAAGTTGCTAAATTTGACAATTTTTATTTTTTTTTTTAATGAGGCACACAACCATAAAGTCAAAATTTTCACTTTTTTACTTATTTTAAAAGAAGGTATCATCAAACAATGTTATTTACTTTTTGTTGTAACTCATTGTTTTTTATTATTCAAAGTACTTGTTGGAAAACAAATTATTAATTTTAAATTTTTTCAAAGATATAAAATAAAATGTCACAATAGAATTTTAAGTTCAGTTGCTCTTATCTACTTTAGGGAATGTTAAATGGTTTAACTTTAGTTCTTATCTCAACATTCTATTATGGCATTTTATTTTACAAGTGAAAAAAAATTAATAAAATTGTTTTTAAGAAGGATTTTTAAATTGTAAAAATCCAACAGAACCACAACTAAATAAACAATAAAGTTTTCAGATCTTATTGTAAATGAGTAAAAAATTGAAATTTTTGACTTTTGGTATTACACTCTTACTATAATTGAACTTTCTTCCAAAATTTAAAAGGAACAGTAAGGACGTTGATCAAAAAACAAAAAGATATCCTAAATGATATTTTTATCAATCATTTTATGTTTTACCTTATTGTGAAATATTTTGAATTTAAACTACCGTTTTTAAAAACAATGAATTGATGTCAAGAAAATTATTTAACTGAAGAGAAATAAAAAGATAGAATGCATTTGAGGAGTTGTAGTATCCTCTAGAATTTTTATTATTAGTAAAATATAATCAGTAATAGATTGTTCGCCAATTATTATTTCATAATTGATTACTATTTGAAATGTATATGTTCGATTAATTTGTCAACCAAATCAAAAAGCAAAAGAAAATTTACTGTTGATCTGATTGTTGATTTAAATTCCTTCTTTTGGTATATTTTTTAAAAAATAATTGTTTTTTTTGAAGATCTTTGTATTTATCTTATTCTTATTTTTTTATTCAAAATATTTTTAAATTAGCTTAAATTTTATAAAAGTATTAAATTGGAATTATTTTTTAATATTGGTTTGAATACCAAAATCATGATTTGTAATTTTTTTCGTATTTATATAGAATCTCAAAATTACAAATAATTAGAAATCTTATAAATTAAATTGAACAAATAGAAATAAAAATGATAAAGTACTGCTTTACACGTTTAAAATACTAATTAATATGGGTTAAATAATTGATCAAAATTCACAAAATAATGAATTCTAAAGATTGGAGAAACAATCAAAAAATGTTAATTATGCTTTTATGAAAAGAATACACATTTTAATACATTTTCGGGTTCAAGTTATATAAACTTTTTAATTAAAAAGTTTTAAATAAATCTTATAGTTTTTAAGATCGAAAAAATAAGATATTTCCCTTTATTTAAAACGTAAAATGATTACCTGAAATGGTATTAGATACTTTTTAAGATGAAAATAAAAGACTTTTTTATTATTTCATTCTAATTAAAAATTTAAAAATAAAAAAAGATAGAAAAGAAAAGAATTTAATCAATTTAACAAAAACTTGTTTAATAATATTAAAATTATATTACAGAATAAATTCTTTTTTGTAAAAGATATATAATACAAGAAAAATTTCTAGAAGGGATATACGAATGAATGTTTCCAATTCTCTTTTTTAAAGTAGAATTTTGAAAAAAAAATAATTATTTTATTTATTTTTTCGGAGATCTTGAGAATAGTTGGATTGGTGGAATATTTGTTGATAAAATTCTATCCAAATAATGAAAAAATATTATATAAAAGCCAATCTGAAAATATAACTCTAATGGGTTTACTATTAGATCTCAAAAAAAGAATTTCCATAATAAATCAAATAAATTATTCAAAATTAATTTTTTTTTTTAATTTTTTTTTTTAAGAATATTAATTTCTCTTTGAAATTTTAATTGTAGATATTAATAAAATTTTAATTTTTTCATTTTTTTTTTAAAATTTTTGGATAGTCTAGAACTTAAGAGCAACAATATAATTTTGAATAAACTATTATCACATATTTCAATTTCAGTGGTTGTGTAGATATTTCTAATTCCTTAAGGGTTTAATAAGTATGTTTTGTTTTTAACATTATTTTTTTTCTTCATAGTTTCTTCAACTCAATATTATTCCAAGAGTGATAATATTTTAAAAAATATTATTTATTGATTCAACTCTAACCCAATAAAAACTTTTGTATTAAAAAAATCAAAAAACGTCAAACACACCTATTACATAGATTGTATTAAAATAAATACCATTTTCCCCAAAATACTTTTCGAGAGAAATTAATTAAAAAGTTTCCATTTGTAAAATGTATAACTAATCAAAAATATATTAAATTTTATAATAAAATGTGTTCATTATTTTCTAGATTGTTTTTTAATTACAAGTAAATTTTAATTTTTATTTATCATATATTTTAAATTTATATTTTGTTTAATTGATACAGCTGTTTTAAAAAAGTGAGAACTAAAAGATTTTGAAAAGTGTTACCCAAAATAGTTAAAATATTGCATTAAAAAGTTTGAGTAACATTCTTTAAACTTTTTAGTATTCACTTTTTTAAAATGACTTTTCTCAACTAATTCTGTTTTGATTTTTTTTTTTTTTTTTGGTCATACAATTCTTAGCATTATGCACAGGGTTGTATCAAAATCAAGATATATTATCAAAATAATTTTTGATTGCTTGAATGTTATCAATTATTAATTTGTAATTGTTTCATTTCTTGTTTAATATTTTTTTTTTTTTTATTTTTGATCTAAATTCCAACCAGAGTAGTCTTTACTTAACAGAGTTATTTTCAAAAATATTTTATTTTAATTCTTATAAATTATTTTATAATATTATGGCTTGATAATTATTTTTTTTATTCTTGCACTGTTATCTCCTTTATATTTTTTGTATGATCTAACCTAAATCTCGAAAATAATTTCATTTTTCAAAATCCTATATGTTTTAATAGCTTTTCAATTAGTGCTTTGTTGTAATAAAAATTACATTTCAATAGTTTTGAATATAAAATATAAAATTAATTTGACTTACTTTTTTACTTTGTTCAAGTTCATGGTTCACTTCATCATGTGACTCTTGTAAAACTACTTGTTCTTCTTTAACTTTTTTTAAATTTTGCTGTGTTTGTTCTTTTTGAACTTTAAGTTTTTGAACTTGTTGAACGGAATTTGATCCCAAGGTTTCATTTTGTGTTTGAAGTTCAACAACTTGTGTTGAAAGATCTCTTAAAGTTTTGGTTAATTGTTCTTTATCCTTTTGTACTTGTTGTATTGCCTGTTCCTTTTCTAATTCGACAATTTCCAAATCTTGTGACATTTCCTGATAGGCTTGCTTCATTGTATTGATGTCCATATTAGATTGCTTAATAATTTGTTGTTTTTCTTCTTTAACTAATTCTAAGTCTTGTTTTAAACCTCCAACTCTTCTATTAACTAATTCCTTAATGCCCCGTACAAAGTCCATATTGGCTTCTTGCTGGCTCATTCCTCCTTGTCTTCCCTTTTCTAAATATTGCCTCATTAGTTCTTTTAACATCTTATGTTCTTCTTTAGATACCCCATCAAAAATTGTTGTTTCAATTTTCTTTAAATATGCTTGTAATTGTTGTTTTTCTTTTTTTTCATTTTCAATCTATTTTTTTTTTTATTTTTTTAATTTTTTGAAAAAATAATAAGTATTATGTTAATTTATTAAAAATAAATATGTTTGTGAAAACAAAATGAAAAAGAAAAAGAAGTGAAAAAAAAAAAATGAAAATGAAAAAGAGAAAGAAGACGAGAAGGAAAAAGAAGAATATTAAAAAAGAAAGCGAAAAGAAAAAGGAAAAAAAAAAAAAAAAAAAACGATAATGAAAAAGAAAAAAGAATAAGAAAGTGCAAAAATTTGAAAAAATAAACAATGGATTAAAAAGAAAAAGATTTTACTTGTCCTTTAAGATTATGATACATTTTTTCGAGTTTTCCTTTCTCACCTTCCATTTTTTTTAATTGTTTTTCGGATTCATTTAATTGATCCCTCATTTTTTCTTCACGGTTTGAAGTATCAATAATTGGATGCTTAAGTAAAGTTGTTGCTAAAAAGCCGATCATTACCCTAGCGTTACCTTGAACAATATCTGAAACACTAATATATCTTTTACAGCCAATTTTTTTAGCATTTTGCAAAAATAATTCTGCCCTTCTTCCAAGATCTTGTTCTTTCAATGGTGTCAAATCACATGCGTCTGGTTTGATTGCATTAAATAAAGTAACTAAAGCAGTAGAGTCCTATTGTATATTATTAGATTATCAAAAATAAAACATTTGTTTGAAATAAGAAAAAAAAGAGTAAACATTTATTCGGTAAGAAAGGAAGGAGGTGGTTAAATTTAATTGAAATAAATCGAGAGATTTTAGTTAAAAAAAAAAAAATAAAATGCTGGAATATTTACTTGTAAGGAAGAAGTAAAATTGATAACGACTTGTGAAAATTTCTTTTTTCTTAAATGAAAATTAATCCACCGCAAAAGAATTTGCTCACCAGGAAGGCTTTGTGTCATATTTTTTGTTCCTTTTGGCATAAGTGTTTGAGCAACTTTTGAAGCTTTTACTTGGTTCATTAAACACAAACGAGCAAGTTGCCAGATTAAATGCATAATTAAATGAACCTTACCTGTTGCAACATCAATTTCTTTGATACTTGTAACCATACAGCCAAGTGCTTTTGCAGAATTAAGTACAGTTCGAATGTTTTTTGTGACTTCTTCTCGACTTAATTCTTCTCCTTTCTTGATTTGGTTTAAATTGATTGCCTTTGGGAAGAACTTGTGAATTAATTTACTATAGTTTTTAAGTGGAAGTTTATAAAAGGATTGTTAACACCGTTTTGAACTAAAAATATATTTTTTAAAAAAAAAAAGAGAAAAAAAATTATTTTCAAAAGTAGAATAATTACGCCAAAATTAGACCATCAGAAACTTCAAGAAACAAATCTTCTCCTCTAGGATCAATCGGAAGGATATGAGAGAGATCTTTGTCTGTTGAGAGTGACTCATTCACAAAATCAACAAGTCCCTCTTTTTCTTCTTTACTGTAAGAATGCCCTTCTCTCGCTTCTTGGATTTTCTTGGCTAAACCACTGTGAGAGATTTTACCTGTTTTCACACCATACATCATCTAAGAAATGATAGTTAATCGTTTAAAAAGATGGGTTTATTTTAGATTGTGTTTTGGTTTTTTTTTTTTTTTTGAAAGTAAATAAACATTTTTTTTAAATAAAAAAAAAAAAAAAAAAAAAAAAAAAAAAAAAAAAAGTTAATTAATTACAAGAACAAATTCAGGAAATTCGATACTATCAGACTGATCTGTATCAACTGCGTCCATAAGTCTTTTAACTTGTTTTTCGGTCAGATAAGCACCACCCTATTTGATTTTTTTTTTTTCAATCAAAGAGGAAAAAAATTTTTGTTTTTTATTTTTTATTTTTTATTTTTTTGTTTTTTTGTTTTTTGTTTTTTGTTTTTTGTTTTTTTGTTTTTTTGTTTTTTTGTTTTTTTGTTTTTTTGTTTTTTTGTTTTTTTGTTTGTTGAATTTTTTAATTCGATAAATTCATAAGGTAAACATGGTGTAAAGGCCCAAAAAAATTTTCAAGTTGAAAAAAAATTCAAAGGATGTTAGGTAGTTGTTTGTTGGAAAATAACTAACTTTAGAAAGAATTTTTGAAAATTCTTGTGCTGAAATAGAACCATCGCCGTCAATATCAAAAATTTGAAAATCTTTATAAAGCGATTGTAATTGACGATCGGTAAATTCTTTATTTACTTCCTCACTTAACAATTTTCTGTATTTTTCCATTTCTCAATATCCAACACAACAATGAAAAAAAAAAATTTCTTAAAAAAACGAAAAAAAATGAAAATAAAAAATGTTATTTGAGGAATTCTCAGTTCAATTTAGTCTCTCAATATACCAAAAATACACATTTAAAGTTTGTGTGTAAAACATTGATCTTTTTTCGGTTTTGAAAACTTGCCTTTATTCTTTGAGATAATATTATTTAGCGAAGAAGATTACCTGAATTTTTACCCAAAAAATAATAGTTTAAACAAAGCCAAATAGAATTCTGAAAACTCTTCTCAGATGGGTTAAATACTGAACACAGGGATCAAATTCTTTCCTAATTTCTTGTGAAGGAAATAAATGAATTTCGTTTTTTCTTTACTAAAAGGTTTTGGACACTTTTTTGACAATTATACAATTAAGTCCGATTAATCAAACGTTTTGTCAGTTTGAAAGTAATGAATTATCATTTTTTAAAGAGTTCATTTTCCAAATTTAATTTTACAGTTAAAAGATACTTGTATCTTTTTCCTTATTGTGGAACTTTTTGAAGTGCAAAAATAAAAAAAAAATCATCACATTTTTATCATAAGGAAATCTCACTTTTACTAATTTCTGATTGTTTTAGTGAACGAATAACAAACAAAATATAAAATCTTATTTCACAAATACCAGAAAAATAAATCAATTGTAAAAATACTGAAGATCTAAAAACAATTAACACTGTTATTTTAATTTCTTTAAAATTTGAAATTTCTTGAAATTTTTAAGATTCGCTAACATTTTTTTTCATTTATTAAGAGTACAAATAACGAACATTCATTATTAAAATAAATTATTTAAGAATATCTATTGGTTTTTTATATTTTAGAATTTCTTAATTGAAATTAGTTTGATTTGTTTTCAAAAAGTAAAAAAAAAATTGAAAAATAAAAGACAAATATCTTGATATTTAATCGTTTGGTTATTACTAGCAGGTTGAAATGATTAAGATTGGACTATTAATAATTGATTAATAATAATCAAATTAAAAAGTATTTCTTTTTTTTTTTTTTGCTTAATTTTACAGATATTATAAATAGGTTTTTGAAAATATTCTCAATTCATTGGTTGGGTAATTGAGAAATGTATTTCTTCTCGGGTTTTATTGTATATATAAAAAGAAAAAATTGAGTCGAAATGTGTTTTTGATAAAGAAATTAAATTTGTTCAAGTTTAAACAAATTATAGCAATTTTTTGAAATAACGTGGATTATATATAAAGTTGTAGTAAAACTTTCAATATTTTATTTTTAAAGGGTATTTTTGTACATAACTTTCTTGTCAATACATTTTCTTATTTCAAAATATTTGTTTGTTGAAATAATTTGAAATAATTTTTTGTTAATTATTACTTTTCAAAAATTGGTTAAATTTTAATGTTTGTTAAAAATCTCAATTTACACAAAATAGTCAATTCTATTGAAATATATTGACCGAGGGTATTTAATCCCCACTTCAGGTTTGATTAGAGTATGTTTTGTTCAGTTTGATTGGTATATTAGAGAATTGTGGATAATATTATGAAAAAAAAAAACATTACGAGAGGAATTAGAATTGTGTAACGTGTTTTAAGGGTTATATATTTTCCAACTATACTTTTTTGGTTAAAATTGGGTTTTAAATAAATTTTTAAAAATATTTAGTATAGATCATTTCAACAATTTGAATTTTCGATCAATATAGAAATAAAATATTACCAATCACAAAATAATCTAGATAAATGTTACTTCTCACAGCAATTAAAAACCATTAAAATTTTTCATACCCATGAAAGTAACCAAAAAACTCTTCGAAAATAGAAAAATTTTCAATTTTACCAATTTTGAAATTTGACCCGATATGAAAAGGTATATTTTTTTCAAATTATTTCATAAATGAGAAAAAGGGACTAATCTTTGAAAATAATTTAAACGTTTCAGGAAATAGTACTAAACAAAATTCTGTATTATTTTAATAATCAGATTTTTTTACTTCATTTTTCAATTTCAAGATCTGGCAATATTTGTTAAAATTTTGGGCATTAAATTTTTTTTGGTTTTCTTATTACTTAAATCAAAATTTTAGGTGTTGACTTAAACACTTGGTTAAGTATTTTGTTTTTATCACAATTAATAAAAAGCATCTTTAGATGTAAAGTAAAAATAATTCGAGAATAATCCGATTATCAATATTGTTAATCAAAGTCTTTTACTAAATTATACTTTTTCTTTTTATTTTCTAATTATTCAAAACTGATATTCATTGAAAACACTTTGGTTTTCAGTTATAAAAACCAAGTGTTAATTCAATTAATGTGAATTTCTCAAGAGATTCAAGAAAAAAAAAAAAGAAGAAATTAAATTGTACTAAATTCAAAATTCAATTACAAACGCTCACAAACCAAAATAACAAGAAGTAATATTAATTTGGTTCCACTTTGAGTTACCTTCCAAAAATTCAACAATTGGTTGTGTATCTTGAAAAAGTTTTTTTGATTTTTGTTTATTAAATAAATATTTACAGTCAAAAAACAAGCCGCAACCACAAATAATACATCTAACACGATGAAAGAAAAACCAAGATAAATAATTTCTTTTCATTTTTTCAAAAAAACTACCTTGGAATTTTTTCTTTTTGAAAAAGTATCTCCACAAAAAAGAGTTTTTATTGTGATGAGCAAAATTGTTCTTGAAGAACCGAAATTGGTAACAAAAGCTTATCAAGAAAAAAACAAAAGAGAAGATTTCTTCGTTGCATCTAATTTGACAAATGAATTTGCATTTAAGGATCTTGAACAAGAAAAGGGTAACAAGAACGAACAGAAAAATGAAAAACAAATTAATGAAAGGATCTGTTCATTGTTTGCAAAAGGATCTGCAATATTTGAAATCCTGTTCTTTAATGAAGAAAACAGGATTCGAACTGCATGCCTTTTACAAATAAACAAAAGCAAATTAAGGGTAATAAACTCTACGAAAAGTAAAGAGTATTCTTTTTATAAGCTCTTAAAAAGTAATCTTTATTCTAATACAAACAACCGATCCATGATTTATTTTGAGATCCAAGAAAAAGAAAAAGAAAAAGAAAATAAAAAAGAAAAAGAAAAAGAAAAAGAAAATGGAAATGGAAAAGAAAACAAAAAAAAAGAAAGCTTTTGGTGTAAGTTTGAAAACGGGACTGAATCTTTTATCTTTTGGAAATGTTTAAAACTGTTTTTGTATTACCAAGACGATCAATTGGAAAGCACGCTCACTCACGGATCGATCTTGGGATTAGCCATGGAATTAGAATTATTATCACTACGATTATTTTATAATAAGTATGCATGCTTCCAAGTAACTGTAAACAATATTAAAACCAATAACCAAAAAGAGGACTTGAATAATAGCAATTGTAAATTGCTACTTCAATTTTTACCAAATAGGGTACAGATCTTAATAGATCAAAACAAGAGATCTGTCCATTGGAAAAAGGAATTTCAAAATTCGGATTATAAGATCAAATTTACAACCAAATCAAATACAGATTTTAACTTAAAATTCGAAGAAATTAATAAAAAAAGCAATTTGCAGTATACCTTTAGTTTAAAGGCCAGCCAAAAAAACAAAACCCAATTGATTGAAAAGTGTCTGAATAATTTTTATTCATTAGTCAACAAGGATCATAAGGATATGAAATTGCAACCAAAAAAAGTTGATTTGGAAAAAGAAAAAAAATTAATAAATTATTTAAAAAATAAAAACTTCCAACAAGAAAAAGTTTTGATTAAATTTACCGAGTTTGATCAAGAAGGGAATTTAATGATGATCCAGAAAAGGAATCCTAATATCTCAGATGATAATAATATTTTAATTCATAATAGTTTACCAGATTTAAAATTAAAAATTTTAAAAAAATTTCAAAATAATGATACTTTTAGCTTAAATATTTTCAAAATATTAGGTGGTTCAAATGAGGTTCAAAAAAAAAAAAAAAAAGAAAATTTGATATTTAATATTAATCAAGAAAAAATCAAGATAATGGAAGAAAACAATAAACAAATTTGGGAATTAAATTTAATTTATAATTCTATTCAAATATTCTTACACCCAATTTATGAAAATATTTTAATGATCAGGAATCATTTTAATCAAAAGAAAGTGAATAATAATCAAAAAAGTAAGAAGAAGAAGAAGAAGAAGAATGGCAATGATGACGGCAACAAAAAATATATTATTATCGGAGTAAAATCCAATTTTGAAAGAGATCTTATAACTAATTCAATATTATATTATACGAAAAGGCCAATAAGCAAATTTAGAATCAGGAGTTGGAAAGAAGGCGATTTAATTGACAGCTCGGTTGATTACTTAAATAACCAATTTATTAAATTTTTAAATGAGAAAGATAGTGATACTAAATATAATTTGAAATTATTCAAAAAATATGAAATTGAAAATAAAAAGCAATTACAAAAACACAATTTTTATTCCAAATATAATATCATTTTATTGGATTCAATAGGAAACGAAATCAATGATATTAAAATTTATTTGACGAATGAAATTTTTTTAATCAACTTGAAAAAAATTAACGGAAAAATTTATAATTTTAAATATACAATTTTTTCACAATTATTTTTTTATTCAAGGAATTCCTTAATAGGCAAATTCAATATTAATCAAGATTTGACTATTTTTTTGAAATTTCAAAATTATGAATTTAGATGTGGTTTTAATTTAGATTTTTTAGATCGACGAAAAAATATTTTAAACACCACACAATTGAATTACCAAATATTTGATTCATTGGTTTTATTTCCTATGAATAATAGCTATAACTATGGTGACAACGACAGTAATAATAATAATAATAATAATAATAAAATTCAAAATAATAGTAAAAATAAAAAGTTAAAAGAAAAGGGGAAGAAAAAGGCATGTAGGCTTTATGTAAATATTGAAAAATTTATTATTAAAATTAATAATAAAAAATATTTTTCAATCGAATTAGATGAAAGACTTCATATCAATATTAACAATTCTAATGATTCAAATGAATTTCTTCTTGATATTCAAATCGGTTATTTGGGGAAAATCCAAATCGTTTTTAATTCAATCACAAAAAGAAATGAATTTTTATCTACATTTATTAAATTACAACAAGATCCAATTTTCGAATTAAGAAGAAATAATGTCTTAAATTTTGAAAAGGATTTAGATTCCAAGCAATGTAAATGGAAATTTAGAACCGATTCTTTAATATTAGGCATTTACCAAACACCAAGGGAGTGTTTACCGAGACAGGCATTGGAAAACGAAGTCAATTCCGATGAAAATATTGGGAAATGGGACATTAAGGCATGTATTAAAAAGGGATCGTCATATATTTTACACAATAGGATCCTGTCTTTCAATTTAACTTCCATTATGATCCAAAAGTCTATTAATAACGTGCCCTCCACTAACGAAAGAAATGGCTTAATATACAATTCCTTTTTTTCAACTGAAATACATGTTCATAAAAATAATAATAAATGGCTGATGGTCTTGGTCAAATCAGATAAGGGGGAAATAGTAAACGAGCTAGCTATTATGTTTCCGAAAAGAAAGGATCGTGTCAGTTTTTTAAAAAAATGGAAAATTTACAAGCAAGCTTATTTCATTAGCAACACAATCCCAAGCCGAAAAACATTTAAAAATAATGGTAAGGCTATTCTAACTGGGAAAAGTTTGGATATAAAAATTAATAAACAAATTTTGAAATTGTATTTTGATCAAAATTGGGCAATTACTCAAAATACACTGTTCAATAATATCGCTGAATTAAATGTTTATATTAACGGCATTTATGATAACTATTTCTTTAAATTTAATAATAATAACCAATGTAAGGATTTTATCAATAGAATACTTGAAACTCGCGATATCGTTAAATACCGCGATTGTGTGCATAGAAGAGGTAAAAGACCAGCGTTTAATGTTTCGGTTATAAATTCAAATGGCGATGCAATGACAACTGCCAAAATTTCGATTGTTAAATCAAATTTTAATATTGCACTATCAAAGCAAAAGAAAAATAAATATAAAGCCAACCAAATAAAGGTATTTAAGCATGATACAAATGATTGCCTCTGCTTATTAAAAATTAATTCGTCAAAGAATAAACAAAACCGGAAAAGGCATAAGAACACAAGCAAGAAAAACGAGAAAATACAAAGTCATTATCTTTTATTCCCCAACACGTCATCATTGAAAGATTTCTTATTCCTTTATGAACATTCAATTTCTGGATTTAACCCAAAAAAGGATTTGCAAATCAATACCACAACCCAAGTTCCTTTAACCTTTGTCAATTTGTCAAATCAAAAAGAAAGAAATGGAAAAATTTATTTTTTAAATGATAATACTATAAAAGTGGCTATTGAAAAAAAATCGAAAAGATACCAACTCAATGGAGAAAACAATACTATTATCAAATTGAAAGAATCTAAAAAAAATCCCAAAACTAAAGGCCTTGTAAAAATATCAATAAACGAAAAAATAAGATGGGCTAGAATGAATTCAAATCATGATAAGGCAGCAATATTGGGAAAATATCAACAAATTTTGAAAAATTTAAATATTTCTTATCAAGGTGATGAGGACGAAGACTCGTTAACTGAGCAAAATGTTCCTACAAAAAATAAAAATTTAAATTTAATTAAAAATAATGCACAACAGGATATTTTAGAGTTGAGTAATTCTGAAAATGAAGATGATATAAAAGATGGGAAAGGAAAGGAAGTTATATTAGAAAAAGAAAGTGGAAATGAAACTTTAAAAGAAAATGATGAAAAGGAAAGGGAAAAGGAAAGGGAAAAGGAAAAGGAAAAGGAAAAGGATAAGGATGAGGGTAAGGAAAGGGAAAAGAAAAAGGATAAGGATAATGAAAAGGATGACGATAAGGATAAGGATGGGGGCAAAGAGGGGAAAAGTGTTACATTTGGAAAGATTAAAGTTATTCGCAATGAAAAGAAAACAATTAAATTATTATCAAGTGAAAGTTCAAGTGGAAGATCAAGTTCAAGTGAAAGTAAAAGTACAAGCTCAATTTCAAGTGGAAGTGAAAGTGAAAGTGAAAACAGTAAAAGTGATAAAAAAAGTGATAATGAAAGCGAAAACAAAAATAAAAACAATAATAAAAGCCAAAATGGTGATGATGATGCCAATGGAGGTGATGGGGGTGATGGAGATAATAAAAATATCGATCGACAAATCAAACAGGAATTAGAAAATGATGAACAAAAAAAATGGGAAATTACTTGGGAAGAACAGCCAGATATCTCTCATTTTGATATCTATTTATCCAATTATAATGGGAACGGGCTCTATGATTGCCATGTTTCAATAGATGAAACTATGGGGATCTTGAAACTTCAAAACCGTGATAAATGGGAAACCAAATGGGAGACTATTGATCAAATGACACGATTATTTAAGCATCCCAAAAATCGGTCATTATTGAAAATAGGATTCGAATCATCAAACAATAAAATGTATTTCTTATTTAAAACAATGACCGACTTGCAAACATTTGTCCAAATAATCAAGCAATTAATGCATCAGGAAAGATCAAACTATCTAGCTAATATTACAGAATTAAGCAAAAACGGGAAAAGGTATTTTGGCGTCTTAAACTTCCACAATGAGGATTTATATATCAGAAACTGTGATGATATTTCTCAGGAAAAAAAAAATAATGAGGTGCCAGTGTATTTAAAAAATGTTTTAGAAATCAAACAAAATGATAAGGACACAAAGAAAATTCAAATAATCCAAAATAAAAAAAAATTAAAAACTTATTTAATTGAATTCTTACAAGAAAAAAATGTGGTAGATTTTGTTGATCTATGCTTACCAATTCAAAAAAAATATGAAAAAATTAATGCACCAAAAAGGAAAAAAAAGGAAAAAAAAGAAAAGGAGAAAAAAAAAAAAAAAAAACAACAAAAGCAAAAAAAAAAAAACAGAAAGAAAGGTCTATTTGAAATTAACTGCAAAAAGGCTTCAATTATTTCAGAGAACAATCTTGATGGCGAAATCGTTTTAAAATGGAGAAGTTGGCAAATACATTTTAGTAATGGAAAGGAATTTAAAATTAAATACGGGACACCTTACAAAGTTTTTTCCAACCCGAATGTTTCAAATTTGGTTAAACTAATAATTAAAGACCTTGGGTATTTAATCATAACCTTTGATGACGAAATAGATAAATTGCGTTTTAAAAGGGAATTGGTTCAAAAGCAATAATGCCTTTTATCATGGTTTATTTATGAACAGCATATTGCAGGATTATGTGTTTTTTTTTATTTTTATTTATCTATAACACACATGTTTCTTGTTTGTTTTGTTTTTTTCTTAATCTATTTTTTATTCTATTTCTATAACTATAAATTATAACTTTCAGTTTTTTTTTTAATAATTATTTAAAGATTTTTTTTTTTTTTTACTTTTTTATTCTGACATTTTAATTTATTATAAATAATAAAATAATTTGATTTTTACTTGATTTGTAAACCTGGAAAATTAACATTTTAAAAAATAATAAAAGTTGGAAAAATTCGTTTGTTTTTTTTGAATTATGGATTTGATTAGAAAATCTAATGATTAGAAGCAAAAATAATTATTAAAAAAAATAATATCGATTTTTATAAGAGTTGTGAGGAAAGTGAACAGAATGGATTTTCATGTGGAATTCTGTTTATTCAGAAACCCCATATCGTTTTAACAGATACAGACATTTTTAGAAACTCTCAGATGTGGGTTTTCGTTTTGGGTAATAACTCTATTAATTTCCCGATCAATACAATAATTAAAACTGAAAGATAATTAGTCATTTTAAAGCCCTAGTATTAGTATAAAAGCAAAAAATGTCCATTTTTTTGTCATTTTTTTTTTTAAATTTACTTTTTTGGAATATCTTAAAGTTATAATTTTGAACCCAATGTTTGGCAAGGTTTGAATAGTAATCATTTGTACATTTCAGGTGACCTTTTGTTCATGGGGTTTTTGAAAAGGTGGATTGATAAAAAAATACAAAAAGAATTTAAATCTTTTGCTTTTATACCAATATGAGGACTTTAAATGGGTTATTAAGTAAAGTTTTCTAAAATGCAAATAAAACTAGTTAGTACAAGTCAATTAAGCAACTGGTTTTCCACTGATAAAACTTTTATTTGGGGGTTGTTTAAAAAAGAAAGAGGTCGATTTATATTTTGTTCTAATCAAAAAGAAGTGTGTTGGAAATCTGCGCTTTTAAGGGATTTTTTTTCTCAAACATAAAAATAAAAAAAAAAAATATAACACTTATAAGACCAAATGGTAAAGTTAAAAAGCACAATTATTTTCATTTTCAATATAGTACACACTTCTTTTTATAGTTGGTTGAGAGAATATTAGAGAAATTGACTATGTTTTATAATCTTTATTCCAATGGTATCAAATAAACTTGGGAGTTATATTATTATTGAAAATATCTAGCTATTAATATCAGAATTAAAAGAATAATATCAAAATTTTATAATATCAGCTCATGGGTATCATTATCATTTACTCAACTCCAAAAAAATCACAGGCAGCGAAAGTGTGGCAAAGGGGTATTAACTCAGGATGAAAATTTTTCTTTAATTTGTATATAAAAATTATAAGTGGTTCGTTTTCACAATTTAATTGAATAAAGATATATTTTGATTATTTGATAGTTTTGATTATAATCTGGTTGATAATATTATTACGATCGGTCGAGATTTAGTATTAAAATCTAAATATAAAACGAAAGATCATTAGAATTTTGAATTATCAGATATTTGTATTTTAGAAATTAAAATAACATTAAATTTTAAATATTGTTGTTCAAATCAAAATGGTAACACATCTTTTTGAAAATTTAGATCATTTCATATCAGAATGCCCTAAATACAAATTATAAGGAAATAATTTGAAACAATCCATCAAAACAAATTAAATTAAAAGAATCGAAGTAAAAGCAACCAAGGTGTTAAACAATAGGAAGGGTGGTGTCTTTATTTTATCTTTCCGAAATAATGATGAATAATATAAATATTCACAAGATTTTTTCATTTGATCTCTGAATTCAAGATCGATTTTAAAGTAATAAAATAACATCACCATATATTTTTTACCTATTCACATCTCTTTTTTTTAAACACCATTCTCTTCCTCTATCTTTTTCATTTCCCCCCTTTCAATTTTTTTTTTTGTTTTTTTTTTTTCTCTTATATGCCCTTAATAAAATTAAGCACTATTTTTTTCTGGTTAATATTTTTGAAATTAAGTTCATAACTTAATTCAATTAACCACTGTGATAATTTTTTTTAGAATAAAAACACTCTCAACTTTTAAATATCGAAAATATTTTTTTGAAATTAGTGTGCACTTTTTTATTTTTTTTTGAAAAATTCGGGTTGAGAAAAGTTTGAAATCAAAAAATAAGTTAATATATTAAATTAGAATGCTTTTCTAGAAATTTTATCCTTTTAGTTTAACTTTGTTTTAATTTTACAATTTAAAACTAAAAAAAAACATTTGAGGAACAAATTAGTGCCTTTTGTGAAAAGAAAATTCCCCATAATTTAGAATTTGTTTTTGTAAATGAGTTAAAACAAGATAGTGAAAATATAAATATACATAATTTCAAGTGTGAATTCAATGATTTTGGCAAAAAATATTTTCAAGATAAAGTTAAACTGAAACTTTATTTATTTTTATTTTTTCATTTGGTTTTTTTAATGGTATTAATGGAAAGTATTTGATCAGTTTTTCATTTTTATTGTTTTTTGGGTTGTAGGGACATATAAATAGTTCTTTACCTAAAAAATAAATTGACAAGTCAAATTGGTTTTTTTTTTTATTGAAATAGAAGAATCATTTATTAAACTCTTTTATTTTTCTCATTGATAAATGAGTTGAAAACATTGATCGTTTATCAAGTAAAAGGGTATCTACCCTCCTTTTTTCGGTTGAAAAAATCTTTTTATTTATTGTTTCTTCCCAGAAAAGTAAAAAATATTCTTACCCTTTAAAAAAATTTTCTCAATAAAAAACAACAAATTGTTATATAATTGAGTAATCTGATCAATTATAGACAAATTCAATTTCAAAATTAAAATTTATTCGAAAAATCAAGGAATGTATAAGTTTGTCTTCAAAATTGAATGTTTTTTGGGGTTTTTCAAGGTTGAAAACTTTATTATTTTTTATCTTTGAATAAGAAAAAAAAATTTTTTTTTATTTGAACCAAGGTTTTCAAGTATTTGATACAGGTATTTTTGAACGCCCATTGGTATTATATTTGGTAACTCGTTTTGTAAAGGAAAAAAGACTGTTAATCTCAAAATAAAATCATCAAAATTTTCATATGACTTTAAAAAAAATAATATTTTGTTCAATTAAAATAAATCACCAAACATGTTTATTTCTAAAAGGCAAAATTACTATCTGTTGAAAAATAAAGTAAATAAAATTTCAGATGGCTTTCCAAAAAAGATTTTTGATCATGTATTATTTTAAAATTTTTATTTCTGTAAACAAGTTTAAATTATTATTTCCTATTTCGATATTGGGTACTTCTATGATTTATTTTAATTCGGGTTTGTGTTTTTTTAGAAAGATGAATGAAAATATTACTGTTGTGGAAAAAAAGTGAAACAGGAAAAAAAGTGAAACACAGTTTTTAATTGGGAACATTACTGAAAATTAAAAGTAAAATCAATAAAAAGAAGAAACCAATTAACTTCAAATAATAACCCATTATATTATTTTCAATCAACCCAACAAATACAATCTAAATCCACTTGATTTAGTGAAATTATTGGTGTGGTTTTGGAGATCTCAAAAATAGTCAATTTTTTGAACAAATTTTTAATAATTGATCATCAAAGAAAAACTCCATACCAAAAGATAGTATTTAAAAAACTGTTATTGTGGTGAATACTTCACTTTGTCTTGAATTATTTATTTATTCTTTTTTCCATTGATCTTACTTTTAATTTTCAGTAATGTTCCCAATTAAAAACCATGTTTCACTTTTTTTCCACAACGGTTAAACTTTTTATTACCGTTCTGGAAAAAAAGCCCAACACAGTTTTTCATTAGGAACATTTTTGTAATTGAAATTTAAAACCAATGAAAAGAAGAAATCAATTATCTTCAAATAAAAATTCATTAAATTAATATCAATCTAACCAACGAATATAATTGAAATCTACTTTCTTATTGGAATGGGTTGGTGTGGTTTTGGAGATCTCAAAAATAGTCAATTTTTTGAACAAATTTTTAAAAATTGATCATCAAAGAAAACCCCTTACCAAAAAATAGTATTTAAAAAACTGTTATTTTGTCAACTCCTTCTTTTTATCTTTATCTGTTTATTTGTTCTTATATTAGTTTATCTTACATTTTTTTTTCTAGTAAGGTTCCAAATTAAAAACTGTGTTGAACTTTTTTTTCAGATCAGTTATTTAATTAATAGTAATAATATAAGTGATTCTGGGGAATTATTTAATTTAAATGTAGATTTGATCTATGAAACAACTTTTAGAAAACCAAAAGATAGTTCTGTTCATTTAATTTTACAGATCTTAGATTATTAGTTTTAATTTTCATTTCGAAATGATTTTCTGTTAGTCTAGGCAATTTTTTTTCACTTATTAGTAAAGATTTTGTGAAAATGAAATAAAATTGTTCATTTATATAAGAATTAGTGTTTATACTGGAGAGGTCTCAAATTAAAGTGAGTTGTAATTTCAGGTAAATTAGGTTAGTGTTCCAGGGTTCGAATGTCTCTAAAAATTCGATTAGTCAACCAGTAATATTTGTTGATCTCATCAAATTAAACGTGATACTTTGTATTAGTAAAAAACCAAAGAATTATGAAAAAAAGTTGTGGTTGTCAACAAATTTAAAGATGGAACGATCAATATTCAGACTTCAAAGTTGTAAAATGTCTTTCTTGAATTTGTTTCAAAAAGTAGATGATTAATTGGTAAAAAATTCAATTTTTTAAAAAATTAAATAATTAACTCATGAGATTCTTTTGACAAATTATTTTCTATATTGGCAATAGATTTCAAATTTAATTTTCTTTCATTAAAAAAGAAACCGTATTAATCAGTCTATGGGATTTTATGTTGATAATTATTGAATAAATATTTGAAATTCAAAAATTATAAATATATTTACTTTGGGATGATTCTAAATCTGAATTCTTTGATACTGGAAAACTATTTTATTGGTTTCTATTTTTAGATTGGGAAAAGCTAATTGAAAAAATAATTACCACATAAATAATTTTTAATTGTGATCTTAATAAAAAATTTTATATCTTATTGTACTATAATGTTTAAAAGAGATTTTTGAGAAAATTTGAAGTATGTAATATACTTTTAATTATAAATCACTACACTTTTTGCATCCTTTAATTTCAAATGGTCACAGTATGCCACTAATCCATGAAGTTTTTGAATAAATATTCAAGGAAAAATTATTTCAGACAAAAGCAGGCAAAAAAAAAAAAGGTTATAATCACTGTTTTTTTGTTATAAATAATATCGACATAAATTATTATTATTAATTAACTCTTCTCTTACAAGTGAAAATAATAAAATTTTAGTCAGGATCTCCATTGTTTTGTTTAAAATCTTTTTGTTTTTCACATTAAAATTACCAAAAAAAGTTGTAAAAAGGAAGATGTTGATATCATAATAAAAGTGACAATCAAAAACGTCCTTTGGTTTTTCTTGTTGGTGCTTTGTCTCTAAGAATTGACAAATAAACTTTGATTCTTGGAGAAATTGTTTCAGAAAATTCTTTGATATTATTTTTGCAATTTATTTGAAGGTTCTGAATAAAATACTTTTTGTTTTGATCATAAGAAATAAAATACTTGATTTAAATCACTTAAAATTTCAACGGGTTCGTTCTGTGACAAAAGTTTCATTTTTAGATCCTCCTTAAATTACAGAAACATTTTTTGAGGATAATAATCTTAACTTTTTTTTCGTGTTATATTAAAAAGAGAAATCAAAAAGATCCAGTTTTTGAAGATGGTTATTGACAACCAATTCTCTTTTCAAAAGTAAAATAAAATTTTATTGTGAGAAATAAAAATTATTAGAAACAAGAACTTCAATTAAAATTTTTGAGAATGAGAATAAATCTCATCACATTTTGAACAATTTGAAAGTTGTGTACCCGTTTTTGGTCTAACTTGAAAAGAGAAATTAACTCTAGAACTTTGAAACAAAAAAAAATTTGATAAACAAAAATTTTTTGTGACAAATTACAGAAAAAAAAGTGACTTTCTATTAAAAGAAAGAACAACAAAAAAAGAAATGAAAACAACCCATATACAATTCTCAATTAATAATTTTAATAATCTTGAAAAATCGCAAAAAGTAAGTTAATTGAGCCTATGTTCGAGTCTTGTGTTATAGTAAAGGAGTTACCATGTTTACATTATTTTAATAAGGAAGTGGAATTTTGCCTTGTGAAAGACAAGATTTTAATTTTATAACAACCATTTTTCTTTCTTCTCATTTATTTTTAGATTTTTTTTATTTTTTTGAAGAAAAGAAAACAAATGAACATCAAAAAAGTTGGACCGTATATAATTGGTATGATTTAATCTTGTTTACTGTTCTTTTTAAATGCTAAACCACATTCATTTAAATTTTTTTTTCTTTTTTAAAAATAATAAGGAAAAACTCTAGGAAGAGGAAGTTTCTCAAAAGGTAATTTCAAAATTTTAAATACTTTCCAGTGTTATTTCAAAGAATTCATTCAGATTTATTCTTTTTATTGAGGGGTGATCTAATATTTGCTCTATTTTTTTTTTATTTCTTTTTATTATTTTTATGAAAAACCCTTTTAGTGAAATCTGGCGTCCACTGTGAAAACGGAACAGAGGTTGCAATAAAAATAATCCAAAAATCCAAACTATCTGAAGAAACAGGTCTAATCCAAAAATTTCGAAAAGAAATGACTTTACAAAGAATCTTTTCACACCCAAATGTTATTAAAACACTTCAATTCATCGAAACAGAAACGCACCTTTTTTTGGTACTTGAAAAACTCTCAAAAGGTAATTTTTTTCCTTTTTCTACTTTTGAATTTTTAAAAAAAAAAATTATTTGACAGCAAAACATTCAAACAATTTATAACTATTGGTTTGAAAGGTGAGTCTAAAACTGTTAAAAAGTGTTGGTTAAACAGTTTGTTTTACATTTCGAAAAGACTTTTAGTGTTTTCAAAGCTTTTAACTCGTACCTTTTTACAAGGTTTTAAACAGTCTGAAAATTTTTATTTATAAGGGACTAGCATCTACTACTTAGAAATCGAAAATTAAAGAATTTTGTGATTGGTGGGAATTCGAATTAGTCCTACATGGGTCAAATGCCTCCAAAAATATGATTTTTTTAGAATGGTATCAAAAAGTTGATCTCGTCAATTAAAAAAAGATTCTTGTTCTACAGCAGTTTTAAAAAAGTGAGGGTTTAAAGATTTAAAAGTGTGAATCAAACAAATTCAAAGTAGCGAATCAAACATTTTGAGGAACACTTTTTTAAAAATATTAAGATTTAGTTTTTTATTTCTAAAAAAAAGTTTAGAAATAATTAAAGTGTAGTAGAGTGTTGTCAAGTATTATCAAACATTGCCAAGCATCGCCAAGCATTGTCAAGCATCGCCAAGTACCACCAAGTACTGCCTAGTACTGCAGATGACCTAACTTTTCCAGAATTCAAAAGAATAGAGAAAAATCAAAGATTTTACTCTCTTCTTTTAAATTCTGGAAAAACTAACTGCGATTTTCTTGAGGTTTTCTGTTTTATCTATAAAAACTATTGATTTTCGTTAGGTTTTTTTGAGTTTTCTATTTATTTGTGAAGTGTTCTAGGTTTTTTTTTGGTTTTTCTATTTTTTGGAATAAACGGAAAATTTATTAAAATTTTCTGTTTATTTCTAAAGTAAAAAAAACCTAACGAAAATCTATTGATTTTCCAAATAAAATAGAAAATCTCAAAAAAACCTAGAACACTTCACAAATAAATAGAAAACTCAAAAAAACCTAAAACACTTCACAAATAAAATAGAAAACCACAAAAAGACCGAACGAAGATCTATCGATTTTCCAAATAAACAGAAAACTAAAGAAAACCTAACGAAAAATCTATTTATTTTATAAATAAATAGAAAAATCAAAAAAACCTAACCACGATTTTTTGTAATTTTAGAAATAAAAAATAAATTTCAGCAATTTTCTTTTTATTTCTCAAATTAAAAAAAACCTAATGGCACACAATAGGGATTAATAACCCCCCCCTTAAATAATTATAATAATAAAAAAAATGAATATTTTTTTTTACTTCTTGATCCTAATTAATTTTCACATTGACTAAAATAAAAAAAAAAAAACAATCAATAAAAATATAGGCGAATTATTTGATTATATTGTGGAAAAGGATTACTTACCAAGCGATCAAGCAAGAAAAATTTTCCGACAAATTATATTTGGATTAGAATATATTCATTCATTTTGTATTGCGCATCGAGATCTGAAACCAGAAAATATATTACTAGATGAAAACTTAAATGTCAAAATTGCAGATTTTGGTATGGCACATATCAACGAAATGAATACACTGCTGAAAACTGCCTGTGGATCACCACATTATGTAGCACCAGAAATATTAAAAGTACAATCCTTTTTTTATTTTTTTATAAATCCTTGATTATCATTTTTATTTTTTCACATTAATTTTAAATTTTCACAATTTACAAAAAATAAAATAAAAAAAAAAAAAAAATAATAAAATATAAAATAAAATAAAAAAAAAAAATAAAAGAGAGAAAAATACAATGGAATGATTACAGATATTTGGAGTTGTGGTGTAATTTTGTATGCACTATTAACCGGCTCTTTACCGTTTAATGAGGAATCATATACTGAATTAATCACGATGATCAAAAAAGGAAAAATAAATTTCCAGAACATTTCTTTGAAAGAATCGGAAAAAGATTTGATTAAACAGATGTTGACTGTTGATCCCAAAAAAAGAATAACCATTGAGCGTATTAAAAAGCACCCATGGTTTGTTGAGAATATTCCAAAAGGTTATCAATTCCCTAAAGTAGAAAAGAAAATCTTAAAAAATATTCACAAGCCCATTGCATATTCTAATATCAACAAATCTTCCCTTCAACAACTTGAATCAATTCAAGAAACAAATATGGAATCTTTGTTAATTGATTTAAGAAAAGAGGGCTCAAATGAAACAAAAATTTTATATCAAATTATAAATAAAACCAAAAACCATTTAGAAACCGACAATTCAGGGCAATCAAATAATGCCAAGAAAAGTGACAAGAAAAAAACCAATGACAAGCAAAAGAAAAAGAAAAGGTCAAGTTCCTTTCAAAGAATTGGGAAAACAAACACAAGAAAAAAATCATTAAAGGATTCTTCAAAAATTCAACCCTTAAAATCAAATTTTTATTTTGAAGAAAAAACAAAAATTAATCAATTGAATATTTTAATAAAGAAAACAAACAGAGAAAATAAAATTACAATAAATGAACTTTTTGAAATCGCGTTAAAATTAGACATTTTTGATATTACTTTTAATAAAAGGAATAAAAAAGACAAAGACCAAGACAATAACGCACGAAACAGCAAAACCAACAACGACAAAAGCAACACCACAAACAATAGATTGGAAATCACCAAAAAGAAAAAGAAAAGAACAAATTCGATAACTTCTAAATTTAAATTATTTACAAAAATTTTGAATAACTCTACAAAAAAAAATGAACATTTATTATCAAAAAATACAAGTTCAAACAATATAAAAAGCGAAAACAGTTCTATAAATTCTGAAAAAGGCAGCAAGAACGATGATGATACTGATAATAGTTATAATAGCAACGATGATACAAACAACAACAACAACAACAACAATGACAACGACAACACCAACAACACCACCACATCCAACACCACCGATACTAATAATGACAATAACACCAACAGCCGACCATCAAGCACCGAGAATAGTAATACCATATTCAAAGATATCCAAACAATATTTCGAAAATTAAATTTTAATAAGATCAATTTTGATTCTAAAAAAAAAGTAATAATTGAACAACTTATGGATAATAGTTTGGGTCAAAATATTTTCAATTCAAATACCTCTGAATTATTAATACAGTTCATTCAAAAACGATTATATAGATTTGGTTCAACAAAAAAAAAACTCGAGAAATATCTTTTAAATTATCAATTAAATTCTGAAAATTCGTTGAAAGATAAATCTGAGTTTTGCTCTTTAAATAATAAAACCCAAAAAAAAATCAATCAAAAATTAAAAACACATTTAAAAAATATTAAAAAAAAATTGTTCAAAAGAATTGAAAATAACCATAACATTCCCACATACCAATTCCCAGATCGATTGATTGGGATTAGTAGCAGCAAAAACACTTTTGAAGTAATAACGCAATTGCAATCTGCATTAACAATTAATGATTTTGATTGGAAGCACAAAATACCGGGAGAATTAAAAATTAAAAACCGACAAACGAATATGAAAATGAAAATTAAAATACAGACTTTACCCTTCCAGAAAATAGTAAATAAAGTATGCAATAATTATCTTTCTAAAGTCGATCGTAATTTGGGTAATGATGACAACACTTCAAATAAAAAATTGTTAAAAAAAAAACTTAAAATACACTCAAAAACTACTAACCAAATTCTCGCTTTTAATACAGAAAATGAGAAAAGAAAATGGAATGTTTTTATTTCGATTATAAATTATTCCAATAATAAAAAAAATATCTCCAAACATGCTAAAAACATTATAAAATTTGTAAATCATTAAGATATTTAGTTATTCATATTTTCATACATAGATATAAATATAGAAGTACATGCGTAATATTATACATTATTATTACGTATTATAAAAATATGAATACTTGCCATTATTTTTTTAATAGAATTTGATTTAATTTTTTTTTTTTTTATATGAACAAAAAAAAAAAAAAAAAAAAATATTTTATAGATTTTTTATAGACTTTCTTTAAATCAAGATTTTTTATATTTACTTTGTGAATTTTTTTATATAAAAGATGAAATTTTGAATTATAAACGATTCGATTAATATTCTTTTTTTTTTTTTGAAGAAATTTAATAATTAAATATCAAAAATATTTTATAGATTGATTTAAAGTTAATTTACATATTTTGATCTTTCAAAAATAAAACTTTTTTTTATTGCTTGATTAATATCTTTTTTTTTTTTTTTTTTTTTTTTTTGAGATTTAAATTGGCTTTTAATAATATTTTGATTATTTTCGAAAAACGTTTATATGAAATACTTTTCAGTAAAAGTTAAAAGATTTTTATTGAGTAATTTATAAAACTCTTTTTCAAATAAAAGGACACAGAATTTTTTAAGAATTATTCATAATTGAATCAAATTAATTGTAGTATCATTCTAAAAATATAATAAACCCTTTTAAACCTAAAAAAACACTCAACTGAATATTTAAAACTCATTAAAATAAAACAATAAAAATTAAAATACAATATTTTAGAAATTGATGTGCTCTTTTATTAGAAATAAGAAATCTCTTTTTGTAAATGGTCTAGAAAAGAAATTATAAAATCAATAAAAACTGTTAAACAAGGTGAATTGGGAAAAATTTCTGAATATTTTATTGATAACTCTTCACATATGAAACTTTTGTTCTTTAAAGTCTCATTTTCAATACAATCATGTAATTCATCAGGGTATTTTGTTGGATTTTTTTTTTCTTTATTTTCTTTTTTCTTTGTTCCAATCACCAATCCAATAATGGTTTTGCTATATTCCTAGATCTTGCTTATTCGAAATCAATCTTTAAACTGTTTACATTTTTATACTGATAGATTATTTCCAAATTGGTTTCTTCTTATCTAGTTTTTTTTTTTTTCATTTTCCAACTGTTCAATATCCATAAATAAAAAAACAAAAAAAGAAAAAATGAATGATTAAAATGAAATTAACCAATTAGTAATTATCTTATTAACAATCACATTCAAATGTATTGATTAATTGAGAAGTGTACCCTTTTGTTTGAAAAAGAGTTTAACTTTATAATTTTGAATTTTCAATTTTCAGAAAAAAAAAACACTTTATATGTTTTAAACTAGACTTTTATTAACTATTTTCAAGTAATGTTTGTAACACCTTTGAAAAATCAACTTTGAGTGACATTTTAGGTACAAAAATATTCTCGTAGATGTTAAAAAATTCAAATTGAGAAAAATAAACCTAGTAAAAAAGAAATGAAAATTAATAAACTAATTTTTTTTTTTTTTTTTGGAACTTAAATTTTGCTCAGAGTTTGTTTATTAAACTGATAATAACTACACATATTATTTGACCCCCCCCCCCCCCCCCTTTTTTTTTTTATTAAATATTCTTTCTAACTCTATTTAAAAAAACTAGGAAAATTAGATTTTTTTTTTGGTAATCTAAGAGAAACATATTTAATTTTAAAAGGTATATTACAGTGAAAAAAAAGTATAAATTATTACATTCTGATTGATTTAGCAATTCCTAAAACATTTTTATAAGTCTGGTATTTTTATGAAAAATAAAATTCAATCTTGTTAAAGAAAAATTATTTTTAACTAAGGAGTAGCTTAAAATAATCGACAAATTTCTATTACCAAAATTCTTCCAATAGTATTTCTAAAAATTTTATATAAACAAATAGAACCCCGTTGGGAATTTTATATAAATCTTAATTTGGCTTTAGAAAAAAATATGATAATCTTATTGCAGTACTAAACTTCTAAAAATATACTTTAATAAAGATAAAATCAAATTATGAAAAAGAAAATAATAAAACTTATATTATAACGATTGATATAGCAATATGCTTTGATTCAATCTATTTTAAAATAATTAGAAAAACAATAAAAATATTTATCTTAAATAAAATTATTAAAATTTTTTTATTAAAATATTATCAAGTAGAAGGACTTGGTATATTCCAAGGAGACACATTACAACGTATTTTATTTACTGTAATTTCATATTTTCTTTTGTTAAAAATAATTTCATTAACGAATCATTGTCAAATATTTGCAGATGATTTAATTTTAATTATTAAAGGAAATAAGAATTAATTAAATAGAAAATTAATATTAATGTATTGAATTATTATACAATTTGGACTAAAAACTTATAAAGGTAAAACATTTATATCAAATTATTTATCAAAAAAATAAAATATTTAGATATTTAGTTAGATAAAAATTCACATATAGTTTATAAATAAAAAAAAGGCGAAAGAAACATATAAAAACCGTAAACGATTATTGAATAACAACCCACTTAACAAAAAGTTTAAAAATTAGATTATTTAAATCTTTTATAATAAGCCAATTTACATATGGGGTAGAAATATATAACCATATAATAAAAACTCTAAAATATTTAAATTCTTGGATTAATTCATTCGTTACTGATATAAGTAAAAAAAAAATAGTTATCCACCAATTCTTATTTACTAAACTGAATCCAAAATTGAAAATATGATAATTTCTGCAAATAAAAAGAAATTTAAATTCAAAAAAAAATTTGGAAATTTATATCTGATTAATTTTTGGAAAATGAATAAAATTTTAATTAAAAAATAAATAATAAAATCAATTGGAATTCAAAAGATATTATTGAACTAAAAAAAGAAATATACAAATACAATTATACTATTTGTTTTGTAATAAATAGAACAAAATTTTCATTCATCTTTATAAAAAAATATTTTTATAATTCTTCAAAAATTTCAAATTTCTAATTCTGAAAATTAGCTTAAATTATTCAATTCCCCTTTTAGAAAAGCAAACATTGATGATTTATATTATTTCTTTAAAGTGTTTTTTTTGAAAGAGGAATGAAAATTTGGATCTTTTTATTATATAATTAACAGTAATGAGTTGTTTATTTCTACAATTTGGACGGTCCAAAAACATTTCACAATAAAAAAATATCAAAATTATTTATTAAAACTCAAAAATATTTAATTTATCCCTCTAGCACAACAATTTTAAAATTCAGAATAGTCACCAACTATCCAAATAGATATTACTATGTAATTAATAAAAAATCAAATAAATTTTTTCTTTTATGTATAAAGTCTAAACAGAAGGAAATTATAGAAAATATTGATAATTTTTTGGGTATGCCCTTTTTATGAATAAGATAGATTAATGTTTCACAATAAATTGAAGAAAATAAATCTTAATGAACAAATTTTAAATTGGGATAGTTTGAAATTATTTTTCATTAATTAATTATCATGAAATCTTTAATTTTACACTTAAATTTCTGAAATGGAATTTAAGTCTAAGGTCAATTAGAATACAATTTACACTTCTTGAATATTAATAATAATAAAGGTATTTTTTTTTATTTTTATTTTTTTTTTGTAATTTGTGTCTTGGAATTTCAAATTGATGAGCTTACCCCATTTCAACAATTCATTAATCTGAGTCTATTTTTTTTTTATTCCAAAAATACCCTTTTCCAATAAAAAATGAAAAATGTAACCTATTATTTTTTCAACAATTAAATTAATTCTTAAAAATAGGGAAAATATATTTTAAGTTTTCTGTTAGATCCTCTTGATTTTGAAAGAAACATTTATAATTTTGTTAATTTTTTTGATTATTAATATTCCAATTCAAATCTCAGCCAATAAGACCAACTGGAGTATAGATGAATTATTAAATCTAAATTTGATAGATTATTAACAATAGGTATCTAGGAATTTGGAATATTTTATGTAATTTTTTTATTTTTATTTTTTTTAATTTTTTTTTTTATTCTTTTAAGGTTTGAAAAATTTCACAAAAAAATTTTTTTTAAAAATTATTTGGCCTTATCAACAAGAATCTTCATAACAATTTAAATCATTTTTGTCTTAAAAAAATCGATTTTGAATTTTGAGGATAAAATTAACTAATTCTCAAATATCTTCAAGAAAATTTCATTTTGAAAAATCGAATTTCATCTTATAAAAAAACATAAGTTCTAAGTAAAAATTGTAAATGACTTTTAAAATTCAATATTTATCACCATCCTTTTTAAAAAAATACAATTATTTTCCAATCATTGGAATATATCTTTTTTTTTTTTTTTTTTTTTTTTTTTTGTTAACCAAAAAAATTTTATCAAAATTGAAAAAAAATCTTGATATTAATATTACTGGCAAAAAAGACTTGCTATTGTATAATAATGTTGTAAAGGGAAATAAAAAAGGTAAAAACTTGTTTTTAATGTAATAAATAAAATGAATTTAATATTTTTATTTTTCAGAAAAAATAGAAAAAAAAATTGATCTCGGAAAAAAATATCCTTTCTGGGTTTCTTTGACAATCAGAATTGTTCCACAGTTGGCATATAAAAAATTTGTAATTAGAGAATACCACCAATAAAATATTTTAAAATTTTATATTGTTGTTGTAGTTTACTGTCCCCGTAAGTACAAAATTGAGAAATTGTGATTAAAATAAAAATTAATTTTCAAGAACTATAAATGATTATATCACAATAGAAGGTATTCCTGAAAAAAAAAAATCCAAATAAATATCAAAGTGTTTTAATATCTAATTACTAAATCATTCTTTCTCTGTAAAAAAAAAATTGGATATTTTGAAAAGAAAATCATTTATATTCTCTTAAAGAATTATATATCTAAAAAAGATCTAAACTCAAGATCTAATAATAAAATATCAATACTTTTAATATCGAAATAATACAATAACTAGAATAATATTCTTCCAAAAAATGTAAAATTTACAATAATATTATATAAACCATGTAAGTGTAAAAAGTATAGAAAAAATAAACTTATCCAAAGATAATTCTTTCTTTCTTTTTTTTTTTTTTTTGTTGATCAGAAAATATATAATCCAATTGAAATTACATAAACAAAAACAATAAAGAATATCTTTAGTGATAAAGATCTGAAAAATATAGTCTCATTTTTTATATATTTTTAATAATTTTACTCCAGAAAAATAACATTGTTAAAAAATTAACAATAATTTCTTATAATAGAAAAATCATTACTAGATACTCAAAAAGTTTATTTTACAGAGTATGAAAATTATAATTCCAAATTCAAAAATTGAACATATTTATTTATTATTATTTTTTTATTTGATTTAATTTGATTTTTGATTAAATATTATTTATAAAATCTAATATATATATATATATTATTTTATATTTCTATTATTAATTGAATGGAAAAAACAAGTAGAAAAAAATTTGAATTTCAAACAGAGAATTTTTAAAGTTTTTTGTACCATTTACGCATATTCATAACTATATTTTTTTAAAAATTTCTCTATATTAAAAAGAAAACAATTTTTTGAAATTATAATATGTAGGAAATTTGAAAACAAATTATTCCTTTTTGTTTGAATTATCAACATCATATATTCTGGGATCTTATTAAAAATATTAAAAATCACAAAAAAACTCATATTTTCGGAATTGGGAAAACTAATTCAATAAACTCTGAAATTGTGATTTACAAATTTTTGGACAACCCATTCTGGTATTATGATATATTTTTAGCAAAATAAAATATATTCCAGATTTTTGTTTTCATGGATTTCTTCCTTATTTTCTTCACCTCAGCATCTTTTTCAGTAAAAAAATTCACAAAAAAAAAAAAAAAAAAAAACAGAAAAAATGTTAAAAGTGGACCTTTTTTGTTACTATTCCTGAATTATAGAAAAATTAATTTTTATATTTTTTATTTGTGTGGATTCACACTTAAAATGTTTCCACTTTTGTGAAAAATAATTTTTTTTTACAAAATTAAAATGAAAATACTTCCCCACCATTTAACTCAACTATATACGGAAAACTATTTTATGAACCTTAAATTATTTTCCGAAAATGCCCAAAATTTTGAAAATTTTCTCAAGAAAAGTGTAATTTATACACTTTTTTTTTACTTTAATTCAGAAAATTCAAATTTTTTTAACAATTTGAATAATCAATATATATCTATTATATTTCATTCTTAACATGAAAATGTGAATCCCTTTTTTTTAAAAAAAAAATAAAAAATTTACAAACCTTTATTCACTTCAAATTCTTGTTTAAATAAAAAGTAATTAAAAAAATTAAAAGATGATCTATCTTTGCTTTATATAATTTTTGAACAAAATTAACATTTAGAATTCTTATTAATTTAGTGTTTTAATAGTCTCTTAAAATTGAATTTTTAATTTTCTTGAGAAACGGTTTCAATTAAAATATTAGACTTTTTTTAATAAAGTTTGGAAAAATATTGAACTTATACTAGAAAATTCTATTAACTCATAAAGATCAATTTACATTTGTATTGTAGACTTATTTGAATGTAAATTTTAAAACAAATTTATGACAAGTTTTTGAATTTCTTCGAATAAACATTAAATATAAAAAGATCAAAGTATTCAGTTAAAAGACTAATATTTTTATATAAAAAAGGTAAACTATAATTTCAAAAAAGACAATTGAAACTATTGTAGAGTAAAAAAAAATCAAGTAAACCACTCTCTTTTTGAATTCTATTCGATTTAGCACAATTAGAACTCATGAATTATTTTCAAAGAAGAAAAATGTTTTGTAGAAGATTTAACTCAATTGAATAAATGGTAGAATACATGATATTCTTGAAGGTTGACTGAATGTAAACAACAAATGTTTATAATTAGACTTTTAAATTGACTAAAAGTTTAAAAAATTGAAAACAATTCGCTATTTTTTTAAAAGAATTGCATCCAAAAAATAACTTGCAAGTTTTTCTCTTAATTTTTTTTTGATCTCTTGGCTTTTTATCAATTCTAATTAAAAAAATTTTAGATCAAACATTCAAATAATTGAAACAATTTCCATTTTTAAAAAGCCAACGACCCGAACTTGATATTGATCAAAATTTTTGAAAAACTAAAAAAAGAAAAATTCCAAATTTTTTAGTCTCTAAAATTAAAACACCCATCCAATTGCATCAAAATTTTGTTCCTAACAAATTTTGTTGATGCACTTTTTCAGGACCAACAACCTAACTGTTGCTGTGATTAGTCGGAATTTGGAATCAACTGTTAAAAGAGCATTAGGAAGGGGTACAGGGCCAACCAATATACCTTCTGGTGTCCAGTCCAGCTTTTTTTCTAATTGTAAAGATAATTTAGTACAAACAAGAATTCAAAAAGAAAATTGCACAACCTTACCCATCAGTTTATCTCAAATAAACTGTTTACCAACCACAAATAATAATAACTTACAAAATAAAAAACTTTTAAGAAACAGTTTTACTGTTGAGAGAAAAATGTTGGACACAGAAAAATGGTTGGACAGCATTTTTAATTGGGAACATTACTGAAATTGAAAATCAAATCCTATTGATAACTAGGTGAATTTTATATAAATCCAGGTTTAAAGGTGTTAAAAGTTCATTAATCTGTGGTTTGTGGAGAATACTCATTTGAATGGTTGATAACTAAAGTAGATCATGCTATTTTAACAAAAATCCAAGTTTTAGTAAAGTTTACTATTAATTCTGAAAATGGTAATTTTTAAACTTGATTTAGATTATAAGAGATAAGGTTTTGAAAAAGTAGAATTACATTAATCGTTATTCTAATAAGTAGATTATTGTTATTTTCTTTAGTTATTTCACAAATGATTGAAATTAAAAATCATTTTCAGTAATGTTCCCAATTAAAAATGCTGTCCAACCATTTTTCTGTGTCCAACATTTTTCTCTCTACAGTTAATTCCTTTTTATTATTAAGCCAATTAATTGGTCCACCTCAAAAAAGTTCAACAACTCTTACAAACAAAATTGATGATCTTTCTTCAAAAGAAATCTTTTATTTGATCTCAGTGATCAAATCTTGAAAGAAGGAAAAACGAAAAAAGAAAAAGAAAAACAAGAACATTTTCACAAAATTCTCAGAGCTACAAACAAAAAAGGAGATCAAAAACAGCAACAAAATCAAAAAAAACACAATCAGATAATTTATCAGTCTAAGACTCCAAAAACAAATACATTATACAAGCCAGAAATATCATTCCATTTCTCAAATCTTTTATTAATGAGGGAAATCTTAAAACAATTGTATTCAATGGGCAACATTGGTTTAAAAAACTCCAATGGTGTTTCTTGTTACAAAAACGCCTCATTTCAGTGCCTATTAAAAACCCCATTAATAATGATTCGGGGGAATAATTCAAAAAAAAATGGTAAAAGTAATACAAAAAAAGTGCCTACAAAACAAGACACCAACCACGAAAACAAATTACAAGAATTATCGGAAATCTCTGTTTTGCCCAGAATATCGAGGCTGATCAAATTTTCCTTTGATTTTAAGAGCAAAATTAGATTGGTCGAATCGTTTGAAAATTTAGTTGACAAATACAGATCGACAAATGAGAACGGTATAGTTGACCCACAATTTGTTGATCAAGCGCTAAGATCCATTTGCCCTATTTTTGATCTAAAACAACAACAAGATGCACACGAATTTATTACGTTTGTATTAGACGCCTTAGCAGAAGAAACAAAAGATCAGAATAACCAAAGCTTTGTCTCAGATTTGTTTTCAGGGCAATTAGAAATATCTTTAACTTGTTTGGAATGTAAAAATTGTATTTATTTTACAGAGCTGATACATAATATTTCTCTTCCTCTTGCCATCGAAAATGGATTAGAACAGAATAGTAATATGAAGAAAAATGAAAAAAATACAAAGAATTTTAAAAAGAAACTGGAAACAAAAATCTCGAAGAAGAAAACAATTAGAAGTAGAAATCTCAAAATAAATCAAAAAGCAAAGAATTATAAGAAAAAAATAAAAATAATTAACTGTTTTGGGAAATTTTTTACAAAAAATTTATTACAAGGCGAAAATTCAGTTTCGTGCTCCACTCGCAAACAAAAAACAAACCATTCTCACCAATACAAATTTGACGTTTTTCCAAAGATCTTAATCATACACCTCTTACGTTTTAATGAAAAATTTCAGAAAAATGATATCCATGTTTCATTCCCAATATCTGATTTGGACATTAGCTTTACTTCAAAACGGAGTCACTATTCAAATCCAAAAGTGAACCCAACCAAACACCAATATAACCTTATAGGTGTAATCCAACATATAGGATCAACACTATTTGGTCATTACAAATCCATCACTTTTGATCGTAAAATCAAAAAATTCTTTTCCTATAATGATAGTATCGTAAAGCCAGTCACGAACAAGAAAAAAATATTTGAAAATGCTTATATATTATTTCATGAAAGGAAAGAAGGGTTATATTAATTAATTTATTTATTTTTTGTTTGATATTTTTTTTTAAAAAAAATAAATTCAATTATGTTTTATAAAATCAAAACATTTTTTATTTTTTTTTTATTAAATACTTAGGCTAAACAAAAATAGTTTCCCCAAATTTAATGTATCCCTTCGAAAAAGATGTATAAGAAAAAACATTTTTTCAATTTATAAAAGAGTGTATTGTCGTTCTATCAATGCAAGAAAAATCACGGGAATACTGAAATTTACTTTTCAAATTAATTGTAAAAAACCAGTATCCACTGTACGACTCATACGAAAATAATTAATAAAAAAAATTTCATTATTATTTTGTTTTATTGTTTTTATATAAATTATTTTTTAAATTGTGTTATTTGTTGATCAATTTTAAGAAAAAATTATAACAAGAAGAGAAAAATCTTTTCTAAAAAATATATCAATTGTTTTTTTTTTTTTTTTTTTTTCTAATGATTAAAAGCTGATTTAACTTTTACATATGACAAAAATAGAGAACTTAAAGATATATTGGTTAAATCAGCACCAAGTTTCAAAAATCGTATGTATTTTGATCGATTGCTATGTTTTAAAAAATTATGATATTTTGGAAAATCATGGAAATATATTATTGTCATAATATCACAAATCATGATATTATATAAAATCAGAATAATTGTCTAAAAAACATGATGAATGTCAAAATATCACGTTAAAAATTGAATCTCGATAAAATAGTTGATGATTTTGTGTTTCCATTTAACAAAATTTTCAAAAGAAAAATTTTGTTTTATCAAAAAATAGATTATGACAAAAAATTTATTCTTTTAAAAAAACAACAAAAAAGATACTTAAACCAGACTAGGATCAGATCTAAGATTTCTCATTGTATTTTTTTTTTTTTGATTTGGTTGATATATCAATCGATCCTTTATATCAACAAAAGTATTTAGTAAAGGTCAAATGAATTGTTTCTCAGTCAATTATTGTTTTATAAATTACCTTGAAAAAAAAAAAAAATTCTAAAAGAACCAAAATATAAACGTTTTTTAAAGAATTTTTTCTGTGATTAAACATTTTCAATCGTCTATGTAAACTGAAAAATTTGGATAACTTCTCAAAAGAATTCACAACATCCTTGCCACATTATCACCAATTTTTAAGATTTTGGTTACTTTTTTTCTTCTTGTTATTTTTCTTATTTTCATAATCTTTTTATTGTACATATTGGACAACTAAAGTTTAACAGGTTTTTGGTTAACCAAGTAATCAAAAAGAAGGAAAATTCCTCTATATTCGTTTTTAGTTATTTAACTCTTGTATATAGAAAATCTATTTTAAAAAAAAACATACTCATATTTTATATTAAAGTACATATCGAAATGAATGATTATTTGTTTGATCATAAAATTTACAGTTGATTTTATATTTTGTCAAAAAAAAGAAAATAAAATCTTTTTTCTTCCACTAACAACCAAAATAATTCCAATTCCTTTGATAAAGATTTCAAAACTTTCAAACAATTGAAGACAATTCGCAACCACTACAAACACTTTCTAACATTTTAAAGGGGAAAAGTGTTGTAAAAGTCTCCTAGGGTTTTGTAAAATTCGTTAGATTTTTTTTACTGTTATTTCAAAAAAATAATTTTTCATTTTATCTCAATTTTGATTTTATCTTCATAATATGTATTATCAGGATTTTATGATTTTTAGGATAAAGTTGGACTAATTGCGAATATTTAATATTATCGAGAATTTATTGCTTCTATCGTGATAATACTTGTTATCATTATAACCCCTTATGTTAAATAAAAAAAAACAATACAAACTAAAAAGACACGGAATTAAGCCAAAATTCTATCTATATTTATACCTAGTCCAAAAAAAAAAAAAAAAAACAAATATTAAAAATTAAAATAAAAAAAAAAAAAACCATTAAATTATTTTTCATAAATGAACTGGTAGAAACTGAATAACCACGAAGATAAAAAGATAAGTAGTTTATATTAAGTGTAATTATGACTTGAAGATGAAAAAAAAAATTCCAATTATTAAATATACCGACTTTTAAAATAGAAATTGAAATCTTACATTTTAAATATTCCATGTCTATAGAATTTCTTAAGTTTTCTGTTTATTTAGAAAATCAAGAGATTTTCGTTAGGTTTTTTTGAGTTTTCTATTTATTTAGAAAATCAATAGATTTTCGTTAGGTTTTTTTCACTTTAGAAATAAATCGAAAATTTATTGAAATATTCTGTTTATTTCTAAAGTAAAAAAAACTTAAAAAAACCTAGAACACCTCAGAAATAAAATAGAAAAATCTTCGAAAATCACAATTAGGTTTTTTTTTAATTTCTATTTTGATTATAAAATCAATAACTTTTTTAAACAAAAACATCAATTACAAAAAAAAAAAAAAACCCTCGCTTTTCCATAAATTACCAGAATTGAATAAATTAAATATTTTCCACTATACCTCTGGATTAAGAAAAATATAAACACCCAACGACTTTACTGTTTGAAATAGCTATTTTGGAAATTTATAACCTTTAGATATTGCTGATCTTTCCAACAAGTAAAATAAATGTTTCTTTTTAATAATCTTTTTGTGAATTTCTCCCCAATAAAAAAAAGGTATCGGAATTAAAAAAAAATAAAAATAACAAAAAAAAAAACTAATTATTACAAATATTTTTAAATTATTATTGTAGTTTTAATTTCACCACAAACTATATATAAATAAATTAAAAACAATTTTAAAAAAAATATTCTAAATTTATTGTGCTGTTGTCATAATTTTTTAAAATAATTAGATTTAAATGCCAAAAAAAATAATTAAATAAAAAAACCCTGTAATGATTTGGAAATAATTGTATTCATAATTATTTCAACGATACCTTGAATCTATTTCAAAATAATAATATAAAAAAAATATGATTAAGATAAATTTTTATAATTTTGAAAAAATAAATAGATATATTAATAAATAAAAAGGATAAATTTTTGGAAATTAATTAAATGAATTTTTTTAAAAAATAATAAATAAATTAATAAATAAATGAAAAAAAAAAGAAAAAAAAAATATACCATTTCAGTGTCTGTTCCACATGTGAAATGATGTGTTATATCCCTTTTTTTAGCAATTCTTTTTGTAACAAATTTACCAACAACATATTTCGAAGCTTCTTCAAAATTGTCCTCCCCTTCGTATCCTGGGAAACAAAACTTTAAACCAATCCTTGTTAAGGTCTCTGTAAACAAATCTACTTTATTAAATAAAATCGTTGTTGGCTTTTTTTTTAAATGTGTGTCTTTCATTGTATCTTTCCAAACTTTAATACTTTCATGCATTCGATTCATATTTTTATCTTCATACAAATTTTTTGCGTATTCACTTATTCCAATGACAAAAAGGATCATGTCAACATCTTCAAATTGATGAATCCATTTTCTCCTTTCGCTTCTTTGCCCACCAACATCAACAATTCTAATGACATGGTATTTATTTCAAACAAACAAAAAATCAATAAATAATTTTAAAAAAATTTGAACCAAAATATTATAAAGATAAAGATAAATGTTTTTCTTACCTCCAATTTTTATCACCAACTTCAAAGAATACTTCCTTAATTCCAACTGTTGGTATTCTGCAATTTAAAATATCAACATTATTGGGTACAAATGATTCCTTAAAAATTCGATCAATATCATCCCAAAAACTAATAAAAAGGTAATTAAAGTTTAGAAATATAAAAAACAAATGGTTGGATAAAAAAATTTGAATACATTTTCTGAAATTAGAAAATAATACAAAGTTATTTTTTTAAAAAATATCAATAAAATAGAGTATTTGACCAAAAAACACTTAGATATTTGGTAAAATTAAAAAAAAAAAATCTAAAATATAAAAGTTTAAAAACCAATCAATAATAAATTTAATGTAATAGAAAGACTTGGAGAAACCAATTCCATATTAATTAGTGTTTATTACCGGCTTGTTTAATGTTTTAATTTTTTAGTTCTTATAGAAAATAATAATAATAAACACAACTTTTAATTTGCATAGTATGAATCACCAAGTTCACATATATTATTTTAACAACGATAGATTTATTATCATTTGATTATTACAACAACACCATTGTTAGAATCTACCTTTAAAAAAGTTTCTATCGGGATTCAATCTAAGAGACTAGTAATATAAAAACAACATTCGTGAAATTTTACAAATATTTGAAATCAAAATGAAATAAAATTTCATCTGATTATCTTTTTTTCAATTTTAATTCAAAATACTTTTATTCAGAATTATTGGTATACCCAAAATAGACCAATTAACAGAATATAAAAGTACACAGTAATTAAATAGAAAGTATAAATTTAATTTCCCTAATAAAAAATCATTTATAATACCTTTTCAACACGTTTATAACATTTTATTATTTATTTATTTATTTATTTATTATTATTATTATTAGTATTAGGGCTATGACTTTGAATTTATTAGTTAAAAAAAGGGAAAAATAAAAATGAAGTGAAACCCCCGAGCTTTTCTTGTTCAAATGCAAGTAATAACAAATTAAAAAAAAAAAAAAATACTGCATCTTGGAATTGGAATTAAAAATAAACATCTGATTATAATATCCGACTTACTTTAAATGCTACTTTCAGAAATGAATTATTGCTTATAAAATTTTGATTCACTTTTTCATTTTCAAAAAGTTATAAATTCAATATATTTCTGAATTATTTTTAAAAAAAATCTTTTCGTTGAATAAGAAATAACATTATTTTATGTGTAGAAAGCATTCAATATTCCACTTTAAAAATAAAACAACTAAAGTTGTAAAAAAACTCAGTATTTAAAATAACTCAAATCAAAAAAATAACAATAATTATTTTAAACTTGAAAAAAATATAATTTCTTTTGAATCAAACAACAGATTTCAAATCGTTTTTTTCTTTCTGTTTAACAAAAAAAAACAAAATAAAAATTACTATTAAAAATGTTCACAAAATTCTTTTTTTTATACCTGCAAAATGCAACTCAAAAATAAAAATCTGAAAATATATTAATTATAATTATTAAAAATATATTCTTCCAGACTTCCTTCTTTTTATTTGATTCCCAATTCGGGGAATATTGAATTTAGTTGATTTTTTCAAATTAAAGAAATAACAAGATTTTCTGGAATATGATCAGAATTAGATTTTTTTTCAACCCTTTTGAATTTTTTTTTAATGGAACTTTTGTTTGCAGAAATATTATTGATTTAAATTTGGTAGTGAATTTTCTGAAATTGATATAAAAAAAGATAGAGATAACATGACATGTCTGCTGTTTAAAACGAGGATTAAAATGAATCTAAAAATCACAGGGATCACTTTTTGCGAATATTTTCTTTTACATTTTCCATATAGAACTTCAGAGATGAAAATCTCTTCCAACAGTCAAATAAAAGATTTGTTTTTGATAGTGATAAACTCTTTGGTAATATGCACACACAACTTTTTGAATTAATATAAATCTTATTTTTTTTTTTTTTTTTGTGATTCGACATCAAATCGAAAACCCTATTTGAAATTTCAAAAATACCTTTAAATTCCATTTTTTTTTTGATTATTTGAAAATATTAGTAAAAAATCAAAATTATATTCAAATTTTACAGATAAATAGAGAAATTACCGAGTAACCATTAACTGTTCTAATTGGGGGGTATTGATTAAATATTCTAAATATATCCATTTTAAACCTGTAGGTAGATGTAGAAATCAAAAAATCACAAATATTAAAAAATTAATTAAAAGAGAAACTTATTGAAAATTAAAAGTTAATTTTGATATTAAATCTTAAAATCAGAATTATTTTTTTCAATTCAAAATATACGAATGTATTTTAATTTGAGAAAAATGTTTAATTATTTTGAGTTTACATAAAATTTTGGGCACTTATTTTCTAAAAAAAAAAAATTTCTCTAAAGTTATCCAATTTAAAAATGAAAACTTGTTAAAAATCTTTAAAGTTAAGATCTATAGAAAAGAAAACTCTTATTCAAGAATTAAAAACCAAACCAATTCTCATAATAGTTGTTTTCTAATTAATTTTTCAGTTATCTCAAGAATAATCACATAAATTAGATTGTAATTTTCAATCAGTTTCTCTTTATTAATTTTTCAGATTTGCGATTTTTTTGAGATTTCTACATTTTATCAAAGGGCTAAAATTGATACGTTTAGAATATTTAAACAATATCCCCAATTAAAGTGGCGTTGGTTACTTTGTAATTTACTGTTAGATCCTAATTCAAAAAAATAAATTTTAACTCCAAGTTTACCCAGAAGGTAAATTAAATCTCTGGAAATATCATTTCCAATTTACTTTGTGAAGATCTTTTGACTTAGCCAATTTGAGGAAAAAATATTCGGGAACTAGAAACCAAATTAAGTTTGTCTATTGGGGAACTAGTCTGAATTTATCTTTACTCTGTGAATATATTTTGGAATTTTTTACTAATATTTGTGTTTGATCAAAAAAATTTAATCTACAGACGTTTTTTGAAATTTACAGGTAATAGGTTTGACAGCAACAAAATTTTTCAAAAAACGAATGAGCCGGAAGAATGAAAATTGATCTTTTCAAGAGGCATTTTATTTCTAAGACCAACCCAATTCTACGAACGATTTTTATTGGCTGTTAAAAAAACTAAAGCAACAAAAAAGTGAAGTTAATTTTGGACAAAATCTTTGAGTGATTGTGGTCAATTAAAATAAAAATTAACAATTCACAGGAATTTGGAAACTGTCTTCTTCGAAAAAGGGTGTTTTGAATAAATTTCTGTTTTGATTGTGTCCTTTATGTAAATATTTTTTTTGTGAAAAAATATTTTTCAACCAAATTGGAAAAAAAAAAAGTTTGCACAATAAAAAAAAAGAAAATTTGAATCCTCTTACTAATCGGAGTTTTCAGGGATTTGAAATTTCTCTCTGTTTTGCCAAGTCTTTTTTAAAGCATCGTCCTTCCATAAATTTGACATAATTGTTGCGAATTTGGGTGTACTAGAAATTTCTTTATTTTTGAAACCATCTTCAAATTGGGTGGCAAGAGAAGAATTTTGATTAGAAAGCTCATAGCCAAGTTCCTCACAAGACTGAAGAAGGCTTTTCATTGAAAGCTTTATTGTGTTTCGGATTACCCTTTTATAGTCTTCAATTTCTTTATTAGTGAAACCATTACGATATAAAATTTGAAGTTGTTTAACAAGCGTAGATTTTCCAGAGTCTCCAGTACCTTTGACATTTAGTGATGCAACGACCAATTTTTCAAGGATATGGCAAGAAGATTAAGGGATTTAATAAACAATTGTTTTTTCTCAACTACAATTCTCAAAAAAAAAGAAATAACATAAAAAAGTAAAAAAAAAACGATCAAAAAACGAAAAGATTTTTTTACCTAACAACAAGATACTGACTTCCTTGTTTTGCAATTTCTTTGAATTTTCCAATTGTTTTTCAAGCTTTTTAGCTTTTTTTTTTTCTTTTTTATATTTCCTTTTTTTGGAATTTTTTGTTCCCATTAGAAAATGTTAACAAAGAATTTGAAAGTAAAAGTTTCTTAAAAAATGTTTTGTTTTCTCCACTTCAAGTGGGAGTTTAAGTAGAATTTGGTTTGTTTACTTCTCAGAAATTACCAATTTTTACATTTAGTTCTGTTAAAAAACACATTTTTGACTTCTTTGAAAGTTTTCTCATATTTTCTATGCATTTGGAATTTCCAGAAAAGTGGGGTGATCATTTTGTTAGGTTCGTAAATTTTTGGAAAAAAAAAATAAAAAAATTTTTCATTTTGAGTCTTTTGTAGGATTACTTTTCCACAATTTTTTGTTTCATTAAGAAAAAAAAACAAAGTAATCGATTTGAAAAATTTTAATTTGAAAGTTTCAGACAAAAAAGAATCACACTAGTGTTTTGATTTTGTTTTAAAATCCAAAACACACAAACTTTCAAAAAATAACTAAAGTCGATTTTTTATGATGAAATGGAAATAATAATAAAAATGTGTAATATACTTCCGTATTACCAATAAAAATATAAATGATATCTTTATCGACCAACCAACACCACTCTAATTAGGGAATTGTTTCAATATTCTAAATCTATCAATTTTAGCCCTTTGGTAAAATGTAGAAATCTCAAAAAAATCGCAAATCTGAAACATTAATAAAGAGAAACTGATTGAAATTTAATTCTAATTAATTTAATTATTCTTTGGATAGTCTGTAAAATTAATTATCTAAAAACCAACCATAAACTTGAATATAATTTTGAGTATGAACTTTTCAAATCAGAGTTATTTTTATCAATATATAATATTTGAATGAATCGTGATTTTTTGAAGATATTTGATTCTTTTGAATTTACTTTAAATTAAGGAAAAGTATTTATTTCATACCAATTTTCCTTTTATTTACACAATTTAAATTTAAAATTTTGAAACAAATATACAAAATAAAGATCTTTTTATAAAAAAACTCATATTTTTCAATCCAAAAACAAAGGAATTATCATAATAAATATTTATAAACGAAAATAATCAATTATTATATTTTTATAAATTAAATCAAGAAAAAATAGCAAAATAATCATTCTCCCAGACTTAATTATATTGATTATTATCTGATCAACGATCTTTGTTAGTCTATACTCTATTAATTTAGAACAATAGTAGAATTTTTGATTTTTTTTTTTTTTTATTTCGGAGAAACATTTAATTTGCTTGAAAAAGACGCTAATTTTCAAAAATAAATTCGAAAAAGGAATTTTTGGAATTTTGAGTTTCCTTCTTAATTTTTAATAACCGATTATCAATTTCTATAACAAAATTAGAGATTCTAAAGATGTTTTTATTCATGTAACTCAACTTTTTTGGATCAAGATGGTAGAAAAAACAATAAATTTGAAGATGTATATTAATCTTGAAAGTTTCAATTTTGGTTTTGTTGGGGTGGCGAATTTCAAAACTATTCTTTCAAAATTTAAATTTTCGCTTGCTAATAAAGATATATATATATATATATATATATATATATATATAACTATAAAGAATTTTTTTTTTCATTTTCAATTTTTTTTTTTTTTTTGTTAACTGTAGTAACTTAATTCCAAACATAAAATAACTCACGCTATCTGATTTCGAATTTAGAATTATCCAATATTTTTTTTTCTCTGTAATACTAAAATATTACCCATCAAGAAAAATATATTAGATATTTTTTTTCATCTCTATTCAAATAATTACAGCTATCTAATGGATAATGACGAAATCATAATGTAATTTTTATTAACTATTATTTTCTCAATTAATATTTCAACATTTATGATTTTTTTTGATTTCTACATTTACTAAAACGTTAAATTTTCAATTTAGAATTTATAATGCACTGAAAATATCAAGTAATTTTTCTTAGAATTTATTTGGCCATTGATATACTATTGGGTGATGAAATGGATAGTATATCGGATAAAAAGAAAAATAAGCACATGGTTTATATTTAAACAACATTTTTTGTGATATGTACACGTTTTTTTTATTGATCACTTGGATTTTATTTTACCTTAATGTGTATATACATTGAAATCAAAATTCATAACTGGTATTATTATTACAAATGTATAACCTATTAAGTACCACCTTCCCTAAGTTTCTTTATAAATTCAAATGTTTATTTAAGAATTAGAATATCTAACTTTCGTCTCTAATTAAAATATACTGGAATTGATTGTAAATAATATTAGTACCCTAAATTTTAAATTATTTCAAAAAGCCAATAAAAAAAATATTAATCAAGAATATACTATGAGATTTTTACAACAACCAATCCTAATAAAAAATTATAATTTCTTGATTTTTTTTTTTTTAAATCTAAAAATAAAGAATCGAATCACATCATTCCAGTATTTAATAATTTATAGTATTAATCACCAAAAGTAATTATTTTTTTCATTTTTTCTTAATTTAAAGATTTACTAAATAATTATTGTCAAAAAAAAAAAACATCTTAAAAATAATTAATTTTAGTCCCCTTAAAGTAAAATGAGTTTTATCATCAATTTATTTCCAAATTATTTAAATAATTTGGGAAAAAAATCTAAAATTTTATAATTATTCTTTTTTTTTTTTTTAAATTTTCTGGAACTAATCGACATTTTGAGAAGAATATAAGAAAGAGATCTTTGAATTTAAAACTAATTGATAAAAAAATTATAATTCAATATTAATTAAATAATGCTATATTATGTAAATTTCAATCTTGAAAAAAAAAAAAAAATTCAAAAAAATATAGAATATACAATAATTGATAATAATATACTATGTTGTAATAAAAAAAAATAATATCTACTTTCAATTAAAAAAAAAAATAAATACTTCCCAAAAATACACAAACAATATTTAATGATTTGGATAATCACGATATATAAGAAATAATTTTTTAAATAGTTCAAAATTGGAGATTAAAAAATCAGTTATAGTTAATTACACTTGATTTATTTCAAAAAAAAAAAAAAAAAAAATGAATTATTTATATTATTTAATAAAGAAAACAAATAATTGAATAATCTTGGAAAAAATTTTTATTACAAATATATTTGAATATACATTGAATATAAAAATTCGAGAATTATATACAGTCAGTTCCACTTTTAAGACACAAACTTTCAACGAAATTTAAGGAACAAAAAAATCTCAATTTAAGGAACAAAATTTGTAATTTTTTTTTTTTACAATTTATTTTACTTGAATTTGAATTTTATGCCTTAATTTAGGATTTTTATTATGCCTTAAATTCCGTTGCAGTTTGTGCCTTAAAAGTGGAACTGACTGTACAAAAAATTGAAAATCTTGAAAAAATAATTTTTTTTTAATTATTATAAAGAGGCTAGCAAAAAAAACTGAAATAAAATAACGAAAATTGGATTTATTTTAAAGGGCTAAGTGCTCTAGAGCTCTTAATCTGTTAAATAGAGAGTTTTGAAGTATATAAATTTATAACTCCTAATTCAAATAGTAGTCAAAAGAATATTTTAATTACAGTCATTAGAAGTATTTTAGACTCAATTTAGTTTTCTGAAAATAATGAAAATTAAAAAACGAACATTATTTTGAAAAAAATGATAGAAAAAAAATTTTATTGAAACAAAAAAAAATATTTTCATTCGAAAATATTTATAATTTAAGGTAATATCAAAAAAAATATATCAAGAAAAGTTTTTGACATTATAAAAATATTACAAATTTACATCTAAAAAAGAATGAGCGAAGAATATTCCATTCTCTTAATTAGAATCCAGTAAACATTTTAGTATTAGACCGATAATTCTATCAAAGAAATAATTAATATTTATTAAAGAAAGAAATAAAATACTTATTCAAAAATTTGGGAATAAATGAACCCCCTTAAATTATTGACCTATATTAATTTGATACCATATTGACATTTTTTTCCTTAAAATTGCATTTATCAAGAAATCAACGAATCTAGTATAAGATTCATAATTTTCATTTTTTTATTTTTTTGGTAATTTTGAGATATAAGAATTACTGTTTCAGATTTACCTTTGGAATTTGAAAAAATTCAAAATTATTAGAAAAATAAAGAATTCTTTCTGGTTATAATTAAAATTTAAAAAAAATCTTTTCAATGATTATTCATATATTAGAACTTTTTTTTTGGCAGATATACTAAAAAAAGAAAAAAATCAAAATTTAGTAACAAAAATATTATAAAAAAGAAGGAATAGGATTGTATTAAGTGGTTATTTTTTTCTTTAATGTTTATGTTTATCAGCGGTTTTTTAATTGAAAAAAAAATAAGATTTAGTTACTCATTCCCAAATGTTTAAAGATGATTAAATTATAATAATAAATATATTCCAGAAATTGACAAAAAGTTAATAATAATTTATTGAATTATCCAGGAATTTAGAATTAATCCAAATATTGATAAAACATATTACATCCAAACAATTACCAGAAATAAAATATTGAGGAATTTGGCTTAAAAAAAAGGAAAAAAAAAAAATAAATAAAAAAAAAACTTGAAAAAGTAAAAGATAGTTTTAAAAAAATTAAAAAAATTTTCGCCAACAAAAACTCGCAAATGGAGTAAGATTATATCTGTTTAAATCAATATAAATTCGACAACTATTCTATCGGTTAGTCATTTTTAATTTTACAAAAAGATATATACATAATTGATATTTGTAGAAATAAAAAAGCAAATTTTTTTTTTGTAAATTAATAAAAATTCTCTTGAATAATTTATAAAACTAATGCAAAATTTCATCAATCAAGAATTTCAATTAATAAAAGAAGAGGTAAACTCTAAAAGAAATTAAAAATTCATGGTTTTGAATACATGTCAAACAATTTATAATTTTTCAAAAAAAGACAATCGAAATATTCATTAGAAAGTAGATAAATAAAATTATAAAATGAAAATCTATCAAAATTTAGAGAAAACTTAATAATAACATCTTCTGGATGAAGAATCTTGAATATTTCAAAATAACTGGGTATATAAAAAAATCAACAAAAAATTGTATCATCAAATTTCGTAGAGTGTCGGGTTTTCTTGGGATTTTTTATTATTAGTTAAGTGTTCTAGTTTTTTTTTTAATTATGAAAGAGGGAATTAATTTCATTTTTCATTTATGTGGAAAATCAATCGATTTTTCTTTTAATTTCTTAAAAGAAAATAATCCATATAAATGAAAAATGAAATTAATTCCCTCTTTCATAATTAAAAAAAAATAATAATAATAACTTTTTTAATTAAATACTGTTTTGTTCTTGAATTTTGAAATTTTTTTGGATCAATAAATGATGTTTTTTTTCCTCAAATTCTTATAAAAACCAAATTTTTTATTTGGCCAGTAAGAGGAAATTAATTTACTCATTTTTCATCAAGATCTCAAAAAAAAACTTAAACTTGTAATATTTTGTCTTTCCTTGAACACAGCATTCTTTTAAACCAATTATTTTTTTATTTACAACATTCGATTTCGGTTCTCAAGGAACACAAAATCAGAGATAGTCTGGAAAGAAAGTTTAATAACTGTTAAAATCAAATTATCATAATCAGAATTTTGTCTCAAAGTTCACATCGGAAGCTTAATTAAATCTCTTAAAATATCATTTGTAATTGATTTTGTGAAGATATTTGAGTTTTTTTCAAATAATAATTCGTAAATATTTGGGATACTTGAAATAACAATTTTCATTTACTCAATGGAAAAGAACATTAAAATTAAAAGTTCACAGAAATATGGAAGGTGCAAACCAGGCTTGAATTTGCAATATTAATTGGAAAACGGTTGTATTGCTTCTCTCGAAATATTGTTTTTAGGGTTCACTCACAATTCAAAAGAAAGGAACAGCGAAGAATTGATTAAAAAGAAAGCCTGATGTAAATTTTTTCCCATTTGATTTTTCAATACCAATATGAACCAAGTTTTGAAACTCAAATTTGGAGAAAATCACAATATAAAGTACACCACCAACATAAATTGAAAAACGATCATAAGTAATTTGCAAATAATCATTTTCTGTTTGAATTGACCTTTTTGGTAGCCTAATTAAAAAAAAGAAAAAAAATCGCACATTAGGGAGCTAAAAAAAGAACAATAAACAAAGAGAGAATAGAGAAGGGAGAAGAGAAAAGAAAGAAAATATATTCTGTTGTTTTTGTTTTTTTTTATTGGTGTTTGAAATTGAAACCAAAAATAAAAAAATTAAAGTTTGTTTTTGATTACAATTTGGATTAGTTAAGAGTAAAGCAATATTTTACATAATTGCTTTTTAAAAATTAAATTTTTTTTACAGGGTAATGGCCAGGCAAACCAACCGATCGAATATCATATTAAGAAAAATTGAAGACGAAAAACGCCACACAATGAACCAAAATTGGGCTTGTTTTCCTTCAAGCTTTATATTACTTTTGATAAATGGAATGGAATGGGATGGAATGAAATTAAAAGAGTCAAAAAAATTAAATGTAAAAACAAATATTTTTTTTAGTTTTTGATGGTGTTGTTTTAAATTGCGATGATAATTTAAAAATCTGTAAACAAATCGTCTTCGTTGTTTTGATCTTTTTTTGACTTTGTTTCTTTTGAATTATTTTTCTTATTTGATTTTGATTTTTTAGATTTTGAATTTTGTGGTGATTTTGAAAAAGATTTCATTTCTTGGGTAAATTCTTCTGTGTCTTTTCTCTGATTGAACTCATCATAAGAAATGAAACCCTTCCGGCTTGTTTTTTTTAGGTTTTTTACTTTCTTCGAGCTGGTGGTGGAGTTCGTATGCTTGTTTGTCTTTTCTTCTTTTTCTTTAAATTTTTCGATTTTTTTTTGTTTTCTTTTTTCCAAATCCGTTTCTTCGTCTATATTGCTTTCACACTCTTCTTGTGTTTCTGTGTTTTCTTGATTTAAAACTTCCTGAAGTTCAGATTTTATTTGTTGAATATTTTCTTTGTCTTCGTTTGTCTTTGATTCAGAAAAAAAAATTAAAAAAAAAAAATTAAAAATTAAACAACAAATTGAAAACAATTTCAAGGTTAATGACAATTTGATGATTTTTTTTAGAGAGCAATTCACATTTTGAAAAATATTATCAAGAAAAACACGAACATTTTAAATATCAAAATAAAAAAAAAGAAAAGATTTTTTTTTAAGAATTGTTTTTATTGTTGTTCTCAAAAAGCAAGTCTTGTTTCGATTCAAAAAAAGAGACTTACAACTTCTTCACCGTGTTTGCCATCTGGAGACTTTAACCACTTGTATAAAACAGTCATTAATGAGAAAGTTGGAAGTTGGAAAATGGGAAAAAATAAAATTCAAATTCAAATATTTGAGAAAAGATAATTTCGATCTTGTTCAAATAAAAATGAATTTTAAAAATTAAGGACTATGCTTTGGTGAAAAGAAGGGAAATATGTCTCAAAGTTCTCTTGGTAGATTTCTTTAATCTCAGTTAAATTTATACATTTAAATTTTCTCTTCAATAAAAATAGAGGGAATTTTTTGAATTTTATTTAATTTCACAATTTTATTGTTTAAGGGAGTAGCGACCATAAAGCCATAATTTTTACCTTTTTTTAATAGGGTCACAGAAGATTCTGAAAAAGAACATTTTTTTACTGAAGCGGTGTCTTGTTGTTTTTTAGTATTCTGAGTACTTGTGTAAAATAATTTATTATTTACTTTTTTTCACATTAAAATTTAAATTTCATTAGATACGAGATTTAGTTGATTCCTTTTATCTACTTTGGAAAATGTTAAATGGTTTAACTTTTATTTTTATCCAACCTTCTATTGTTGCATTTTATTTTATGTTTGGAAAAAAATTAATTTATTATATTTAAAGTGGGAACTTTAATTACTCTACTCCTAACAAAAACCACAACTAAAATAAACAAAACAGTTTTCAGATCTAAATGTAAATTAAAAAAAAAAGTTAAAGTGTTGACTTCTTAGATAAGCCTTTTTATTCTAATTGAACACACTCTAAAATTTAAAAGGGAAAATATGGACTGTATCAAAAAAAAAAAAAAAAAAGAAAGAAACAACAAACTTTCTTTGAACCTTTCACTATATATTAGTGCTTTTTATCAAATATTTTGAATTTAAGGGTCGAGTCATTACGGTGAAATTTTTTATTTTAAAATGGAAAAAAACTTTTTAGTAATTTTATTGAGGACCTAACACCAATCAAAAACCAACCAACCTATGATATACAATCGATCTCCAAAAATCAACAACCAAAAATGAGGACATTTTTAGAAAAAAGCGCCAAAGAGTGACACTGAATTTCCAATTAGAATGGTTGTGAATTACAATTTTGAAAACAACTATGTCAGTTTTAAAGTGTCACCCTTTGGCGCTTTTTGAGATCTTGGTGACTTTTTTTTTCTTTTTTTTCATTTTTCAAATGAGTTATTTTTATTGAAAGACTATTACCTAATCCTTACTTGGTCAAATTTAGAGGGTTATAAAATAACCAAAAAGTAGAATAAATCGAATAAAATTGATTGCGAAATACAAGAAAGCAATTTGTTTTAAATTAAAGAAATTTAACCTCTTTTGAAAAAGAAAATGAGAAAAGATGAATTTTTTTTTTTAAATTTTGATTTTTTGAAATTGAGAACTCTTTTTCTTCGTTGAATTTTTTGTCAAAGATGATCCAATGGAATTTTTTTTTTGTTATTTGAATTTTGTCAACCAAAAGAAGGCCTATTTCACAATACCCTTTTTGGTCTCAGGTCACCCCTTGAGTATGGTGCCTTTTCACGGTAAATGACTAGACCCTTAAATTGTTTTTTTTATAAAATTATGATGTCAATCGATTATTATAACCAAATAAAATTAAAAATAGAGATTACTTTTAACGATATTGATTATTCAGCGCATTTCTATTGTTAGTAAACGCAATATTATAATAAGTTGATATTCAAGGATTATTACTTAATTGATAAGTATTGTCCTAGTAAATGCTTAATCAACATTACAATCAGGTATAAAAACAAATGAAAAAAATATCTTTTAATCTGATCATTTGTTTAATTACTCTCTTCTGATTATATTTTTCAAAATTATTTTTTTTTTTTTTTTTTTGAAGATCTTTATATTGATTAAATTATTTTTTTTTCTAATTAAAATATATTCTAAAATTACTTGAAAATTTCCGAATGTATTAAATTGGAAATAATTTTTTAATACAGATATGTTAAAAGATATCATGATTTTTATATTCATCTTATTGAATAAAATCTCAAAAATTCAAAGAATTATTTATTTTTTAAACAATTATTATAAGTTGAAATAACAAAGAGAAATTACTCATGTAACCCTTGAAAAGAATAGTTATAATAAACAATATTATTTCGAAAAATTCTCAAAATAATGATTTTTAAACATTGGATAAGTAATAAAAAATTTACTTTTTTTTTTTATTGTTGATATAAATATTCCCAAAATAGTGTGGCGTGTTTATTTTAAAATATATTAATTAAACACAACTATCAAAAAAGTATTTAAATATCCAAGATCATTAAACCACTATTTATCGATTCTTGATGATAACTTAATTTTTTTTTCTTAGTATTGTATTATATAAAGAAAAGATTTAAAAGTTCTGATCTCGATTTTATCTTATATTTTTTAGTAGTGAATATTAGTGTTTATTATTTTCTTTATGCTGGAAAAAAAACATTTTCATAACTTTTTCAATCTCAAAAAAAAAAAAATCAAATAGTATTGAAAACAAAAAAAACTATATTTTATTGGCTGTTTTAAAAAAAATTGTACCCTTTCTATATTTCCATTTTTTATTGAAATTGGCTGTACATTGTTTTCACCAAAAAAAAGTGCTTTTTTTTTTGTATTTATTTTTTGGAAATATTTCAAAGAATATAATTTATAATCAAGACAATCAACACTATAAAATCGGTATAAAGATTTATCTTAATTTTATATTACAAGTGTATAAATAGAAATACTTGCTAAGAGAATATTTTTAGATATTTATAAAAAAAAAAAAAAATATTTTTTCAAATACATTTTTGATATGTTTTTCTGAAACCACATTATTACTTTTAAGTTGTAAAATTATAGTTATTATTCAAACTTTTTTTTAAAAACTTTTTTTCAATTTTTAAAAAATATCGTCTTTATAAAACCAAATAGTTTTTTTAATTTTTTATCTGTTTTCCCTAGTTGGATTTTCTTTATTTTGGGGATGTGAGTTAAAAAGATAAAATTCATCTGACTACTTACCAATCCAAAAGATACCGGAATATGAAAGTAAGTGTAACTTGTAAATAAAAATGAGAAATAATAGGCAAAAAATATGAACATAGGCTTATATTAACCAAATTAAAAAGAAAAAAGAAATTACAACAATTATACAACTATTCCCTAATGAATGAGCATTTGTGATCAATTATCAAATTGAATTAAATTAAATCAACCAAAAGTATTTGTCTGTGATTTTGGATGTTCTTAATTAAAGATAAAATTATATTTTTTTATTTTTTACCTACTTGAAACTGATACACCCATTTTCTTTCTATTTTCCCATTTCTTTTTCTTTTTTCTTTTTTTTTCTTTTTGTTTTTTTGTTTTTGCTTTTGAAACATGAAAAAATTCATGTGTGTTTTTTCCCTCGAAAAATCGTTAAATCCATTATTTTAAACTTAAAATTCCTTCTAGAAAATTCAAGTAAAAGGGCATTTAAAGTTTAATTTACACTACTTCAATAATAATAATAATAAAATAACAATTAAACACCATTTTAACAATTCTAACTAACCTGGAATAATATACTGATATATATATATATATATATATTCTTTAGTATTCAAGAACAACAAACAATTGTTGTTTGTCTCAAAATAAATGGAACAAAATTTTCACTCGACTTTCCCAAAAAAGATTTCATAAATCATGTAATATTTCAAATTTTTAAATCTAAAAAGCAATCTAAAATTATTAATTTCATTTTTTAAAATTGGGGGCTTTGATAATTTATTTTAATGTTTGGGATATATTTTTTTTGGAAATATAACTTTTTATTTTAATCTTTTTATCTTTTTTCTACAGTAAATATGATTTGTAATTCACTTTTAAATCATTATAAATATATAAAAACCTGCTATTTTAAAAATTAAAAAAAATAAAACCAAAATTTAAAAATTTATAAGTAGAATTTTTGAAATAAGCATTACAGATATTTTATTACTGAACTTTTCACTGAAAAAAAAAGTTAATAACGAGATTTTTTACTGATAATTAAATTTTTTTTCAAAGACATTACATAGTCTCAATTTTGGTAGTGATTATTGGTCTTTTCGAAGATCGTTTTTTTTTCAGATGATCTTTGTATAAAAAAAAGTATCAAAAAAAAAAAAAAAAAAAAAAAAAAAAAAAAAAAAAAAAAAAGAAAAATAAAAGAAAATTTACAAAAAAAGAGAAAATTATTCTGATCCAAAAATTTGAAAAATATTTTTAAGATAAGAATACTGGATAAACCCTCAAAAAAACTTCCATTAACATTATAAAGTGAATCAAAATTACTGAAAAATAATTTTGTATCTGGAACTTTTTTCAAAAAGAATTTGTGAATAGTGTTTAGTATTGAATAATTTAACACAAAATTATTCAAATCTTTAATTTCTATTATTTAATAATTTTTTCTTTTTTTTTTAAATGAATATCCCAGATATTTTTTGTATTGTTTTTATTTAAAGAGAAATAAATTTCCAATTTTTTCTTTGTAAAAAAATTAATAAAAAATATTTTTAAAACTTCTTAGAGACTGAAAATTTTTCATTTGATTAAAAATTAAAGTTTTCAAGTCATAAATAGAAAGAAAAAATGGTAGGTTTTAATAAATAACAAATAACTTTATAATGGAATATTAGCATCTCTGAATCTACGAATTACTTATATTGTAGGAAAAAAATAAAAGAAATCAAATTCACAAAAGAAATCAATATTAATTTTTCAAATAAAATTAAAACATCATTTTATTTCGGATCAAAAAAACATGAAAAAAATAATGTACTTTAATTTTGGAACTTATTTTAATGAAAATCTATATTTCACGAAATAAAAATGAACAAATAGTCTTTAATTTATTTATCGAATCTAGTTTAATACTCTTCAAAAATATTGTGTTTAAATAAAAAAAAAAAGTTCAAAATTTGAAAATTTCATATATATATATATATATATATATATATGTTTATTTATTTTAATAAAAGAGAAATTAAAGAAAATTTCTAAAAATAAGCAAAAGAAGAAAATTACTTTTTTTTTTATATTTTTTTTAATAAACCATAAGATATTCTAATTTTCATTCTAATAATGAAAATTTATTTTTTCAAAAAATAATCTAAAAATATAACAACAAAAAGGGTACCAATTGTTTTTATTTTTATTTTTATTTTGTTGATTTATTTTAATGTTTTTTTTTTTGAATAGAAACACAATATAATAAATCACACTAATTATCAATTCTGACTTTCATAAATTATTTTCTCAAGAAGATAGTTGAAAGAGCAATTCTCACTCAATTGGAAATAATCAACTACATCACTCATTTCGTCCAGTATTGCTGTATTTTTTAATGTAAAATCTATTTTATTAACATATAGATATTTAATAACTAGATTCATTGTTTCCGCAGATTTGTTTGAATAATCATTAATGGTGTCAATAGAATTAGAATCATTTGAAATCAAAAACAAATCTCTAAATAATTCACTTCTTGCCTGCAAAATAAATTTATGGCATTTGATTTTCTGAGTTTTATTTATAATAATTGTAAAATCCTTTGAATCTTCAATTTGATATAATTTCCCAATTGAGTATGACAGAGAAAATTTTTTTAAATTCAAATTTAATTCAAATTGAGAACAAATCTGATCAAATATTTTTTTTTTCAATCTAGATTTATTTTTATTGTTATTTACAATCCTTTTTTTATCGTAATATACCCATTTAAAAAAATCTGTAATATTTTCGTTTTCATAATTATCAAGAATTTTTTTTATTTGTTTCATATTTTTTTTTGTTCTCCATTCAATTAATTTTGAATGAACCTTGATCCCCTTAATTTCACAATCAGTAAATTCCTTTTTTTTATAAAAAACTTTCAAATTGTTTTCTAAATTGTTCCAATCAACCTTTAACAAAAATTGACTCAATTTTAATAGTTGTTTATCGTCTTTATATTTGGTAATGTATCCCTTTTGTATTATGTCGTGAATTCTTGCTGAATATTTCTATATTATTTTAAATTAGAATAACAAAATAGAAAAATTAACAAGAAAGAGAATTGAAATTTATTAGTATATAGAAAGAATAATGATATTTTTAGAAAAATGATAACTAGCATGAGAATAAATTCTACTTATAAATATTGATATAGACTTTGATTATTATTCTTATTCTTATTTTTTATTTTTTTTTTATTAACATAGCTCCCCCATCTCCTCAACAAAACAATTAAAAATTAACCAAGATAAGTTGTTTTTTTTAATGTATTAATGTAATTTGTTGTGATATAAAACTTTTAAATACGTATATAATAATTTAAAATTTAATTTCATCATATTTTACTTAGAACTCCCAATAAAAAATTTTATCTTAATTTTTTTATTTTTGTTAGAACTTGTAAACCAATTTTAATTTCAATTGGAAATTCAATAGGAAAGTTTTTGATGGTTTATTATTATTATTATTATTATCATTACTATTAATACCTACATTATTCCATAGTGTAAAAATCGATGTATTAATTTGTTAAGTTTTTTTACAAAGTTTGAAATTTTTAGAGAGCCGATAATGGGCCAGTGATAACATGTCCAACTTACAATCAGAAATAATGTAGGTAAGGAGGGTTGATCATTGGACTTCGGATTGTAAGTTGGATGTGTTCCCACTGGTCCATTACCAGTTCTCTAAAAAATTCTTTTCTTTTCATTTTTTAAAACAAAGGCTATCATCTGAGTTGTGATCTAACCTAAAGATTGTTTCAGTCAAAATGGCGCAACATTTTTTTCAAATATCAATTATTATTTATAATAGCCTTTAAAGAACTAATATAAAATAAATAGAATAATACAGATCAAAGGACAGTTGATACCCTGTATAAAATAAAACTAAAAATTCTAATGGATTTTTTTAAAAATTGAAAAACAAAAATTCTTAGGAAAACTATTGAGAAAAAAACAACATTGCTCATTTTGATCTCCGATTGAAGATCAAATAAAATTCCAATAGAAATCCATATGATTTCTCTACAATCATTTTTACTATTTCAATAACATTAGAATAACACGCTTTTACCGAGTGACTATCGATCTTGCAATAAAAAAAATTTTCAAACTGAATTACGTTTCAAAAAAAATCAAAAAAAAATTAACAAAAATGATCCAAAATGATTTCAATTTTGGAAATTTCCAAAATAATTTTATTCTTCTAATATCAATTCAAACCCTTTAAACACGTGCAATTCACCCCTGAAAATGGGCTCCTTTAACTGGAAAATAGTTTGTATTGTATTAAAAACTTTAAATAAATTTAGATTTTAAGACAAATTTTCACTGATTTGGAATATTTTTCTACTGTGAAATTATTTAAAATTGAAATCCTTAAGTAATATTAAAATGAATATCTCACTTCGGGTGGAATTTTGTTGAATCGTCCCACTTATATAATAAAAATAAATAACTTTTTATGAAAGTTTAGCTGGTGTCTTTAAAATTATATAATATTTTAAAAAATAACAATAATAAAATAAATAAATAATGTAATTTTTTAACGGCCGAAAGAGTTTAGCTTTTAAATTAGCTATTAATAATTGTAAAATAACTAAAATAGGAAAGAATTTTTTATTCAAGTTTATTCCAAACAATTTTTTTTTTTTTTTAAAAAAAAAAAAACAATTCAAAAGAAATCAAATAAGATCTAAACAATTATTTTCTTTCCAAAAATCTTTGCATGTTGGAAAAACTTTTTTCATTCTCATGTCCTCATTTGAAAAATAAACAATTTATTGATAATTAAATTTTTAAAATGGAATTCAATAATTGGGGGCTACACATTGTTGAAATAAAATTCATTGGTATGAAAGAATTCAAAGAAAGAGTATTGAATACTGAGAAATATTTAAAAAAGAAAAATTTGCATTTTGGAAAAGTTAAAAGAGAAAAAAAATATTTCTCATCATTTGTTTGCTTTGGAAAGTGTATCAGAATAGTAGTGCATAATCAAAGAAAAAGAAAGATGAAAAAGAAAAAAGAAACAAGAAACAAGAAAAAAAAATGGCAAGGGGAAGAAATAAAAAAAAAAAAAAAAAAAAATAATTTTACATTTTGAATATTGCTAATGAGACCATTTTCATAAAAAATCTGTGTTAAAGATAAAGAGGCGCACTTTCGTAAATAAAAAAGATAATTTAAAGGTAGTTTATGTTCCATGTCTAATTCATTTATTTTAGCACCATTAGTTATAAAAAATTGTAATAATTCAACACTTGGTTCAGAAAAAGTTGGAGGCAAATAACTACATAAATAATGCAAAGGAGTTTTGCCATGTGAATTTTTTTGATTAATATTGGTTCCATTTTGTAAAAATAAATCAAAAAGTTTGGAATATTTTCGGTTATTTTGACAAAAATAATGAAAAGGTATAGTTTCTAGTTTATTTTTAACATTAATGTTTGCCTCGTTTTCTAAAAAGTAATTAAATATTTCGACATTTAATAAATTGTTTTTACAAATATAATGAAAAATGGTATCTTTATTTGTATCTTGGTGATTAATATCCACACCCAACTTTAAAAAATAATTTATTAATTTAATATCCAACGTATAATTTGGCCTAATTTTATTGGTGCATAAATAATATAAAAAAGTTCTTCCAGTCCTATCTCTTGAATGCTTACTAATTTTATTATCAATAAAAAATTTAATAATTTCAATTCTTGGTTTTTTGCAATGTTCTAAATAATAATTTAAGGGTCTTTTCCCGTGTGAATCTCTTTTCTTGATATTTAAATTATTATCAACTAGGAACTGAAATAAATTTAAATCTATTTCATATCTGCGATTTTTAAAGAGGTTGATTAGAATACACGATTTAAAATTAATATCAAATTTGTTTTCTAAATAAAATTTTATTATATCTATTGTCAGTGTATTTTTTAAACAAATGTTATGTAAAGTACTATCCACATGATACAATCTTGAATATAAACTGCATCCGTTTTTTACAAAATATTTTAATATCTCAATATTTATTGTTGAATATTCACAATATTGCATGAATGGATTTGTATGATATGATTTGAAAGCATTTAATTTAAATTTTTTTCTTAAAACTAAATATTTTAATAATTCAATTGTCAAATTATTATTTGAGCATAAAAGATTTAAAATATTTTCACTTTTGCGATTTATTTTATATAAGTCAGCACCATTATCTCCAAAAAAATGAATCATTTCAACTGTTGGCTGAGATAATTTACTTGAACAATAAAAGTGGAAAGCAGTCTCCTGGTAGTTGTTCTTGTGATTTATATCAATACCCTTTTTTAATAAATATTCGAAAATTTCAATTTTGGGATCTTTAGATAAACATAAAAAATGTAAAACCCCATTTTTTAGGAAATCTTGTTTTTGGAAATTTACGTCCTTTCTTTCGAAATATTCTAATAATTTAATAGTCGCTTTCCCACCTTTAATCAAATAATGTAAAGGGGTTTGATTTAATTTATTTTGCTGATTAAGATCAGACCCATATTTCACCATCAAATCGATCATTTCTATGCTTGGGTTAAACTCGCATAAATTAAAAATTGCCGATTTCGTGTGAGACGACCGATCCTTCTTGTTGACTTGAGCTCCATTTTTTAATAAATACTCTATTAATTCAACAGTTGGGCTATTTTCACATAAGAAATGTAAAAGCGTGTAGCTTCTATTTTGATCATCACCATTGAAATTAATACCAATTTTTTTACAATATTTGAACATTTCAATTGTTGGGTTTTTTTTGCATATAATATCAAAAAAATAATATGTATTTTCATTCAAATTAAAACCTCCATCCCGTAAAGTTTCGAAGAATTCAATTGTTGCTTTATTGAAAGATATCATAGATATAGATCTTTTTTCTATAAGTTTTATTTTTATTTGTTTTTTTTATTACAATTCATTTTTGATTATTAATATTTTTTCATTTTAAGGTGGGTGGTGGTTTAAATTAGTTACTTATTATCCATTCGTTCGGGTTAAAATATATGTAATTTAATAAACCTTTTTTTTATTTTTTCTCATTTTTTCGCCTTGGCAGGATTTTCTATATTTTGGGAAGAAGAGTTACAAAGGAAAAAAGATCATGTGGTTACTTGCTAATACTGAACCACTGAAACACAAAAGTAAAGTAACTTGAAAATAAAATCGAAATAGCAATTGGCAAAAAATATGAAAATTGGTTTGAATCAAATCAGAGAAAAAAGAGAAAAAAGAAATTACAACAATTAAACAATGATCCCCAAATGAACATTCATGATCAATTATCAAATTAAATTAAAATAACCAAAAGTATTTGTTCTGTGATTTTGGGTATTCTGAATTAAAGATTGCATTGGTTTTTTATTTTGATTTTTGACCAATTGATTCTTATAAACCCTTTTTAAATTTCAATTTTTTTTTTTTCTTGCCTTTTTCCTTTTGAATTTTTTGTTTTTGCTTTTTAAATCATGAAGAAAATTTGGGTTTTTCTTTTCAATGAATAATCGTGAAATTTATCATTTTATGCTTAAATTACCTTTGAGGAAATTCAAATAAAATGACATTTAGGGTGTAATTTAAACTTCTTATTAATAAATAATAATAAAACTTTTTTTTTTTTAATAATAATAATATTATTTTCCTACAAATCAAAAAAAAATTAAAAATCAATCAGTTAAAAGAATTTAAAGAAGAAGAATTTTCTTCAGTTTTGAACCAATTATCTTTTTCGGGACTTTCTAAATAAAGGAAATAAAAGGTTAAATTTTCTAATCGTAAATAAACTCAATTTTTTTTTTTTTTAAGAGTAAATCAAAATTTAGATTAATAATTTTATTTTTAGAGAAGATTTTTACGTTTAAATTACACAACAAAAAATATTTTTATCAATGTAACAGTTATTTTTCTCAATAATTGAATTATTTTTAAGCGGGAAATAACTTCCTATTTCTCCCAACTGGGGAAATTTAAAAAAAGAATTTATAATTAAAAAAAAGAAAAAAAAGAAAATTTTTGTAATTGTTATTTTTCTCTATAATGTTTTCCCAAAAAAATAAATAAAAGAAAAGAAAATCAAATTAAAAAAAAAAAACAAGAAATTATCTGATAAAAAAAAAAAAAACTAAAAATCTGAATTCTTGAAAAAAAGATATCATCCTTAAACACCTCCAAGATTTAATAGTTTTTTCTTTATTTTATGATTTATTCAAACAATGGTTAATCGTGAAACATAAACGTTTCCAATTTTTTCACAATGATCGTTCTACAAAAAAAAAAAAAAAATTGCTCTTTTTGAAAGTTCATGAGAATTAGATCTGATTGTTTCGTAGAAAAAAAAGGGAATAAAAATTAAGTTTCTTTCTAAATGGAGAATTAATTGGCAATGAAATTTTGTTTGTTATCAATTTTATAGTTTTTGATTGGGTAAATATCAATCTTTAACTACTTTCTTATTCTTCGATAGAAATAAGGTTTTTCCAGATTTTGTTAGTTATTTAAAAAGGTTTTTCGTTTTGTTTTGGAGATTATGTTCTATATTCTCAAAACAAGGATATTACCAAATTTTTTAAACCCTACTTCATGTTTATTGTGAAAACTTTTGAGACTTTGATCTTTTGGAAAAAAAAAATTAAAACTATTTTTTTTTTGGAGTTGAGTTTACTTTTGTTTATCATTTTCAAGAAAAAAACTTGAACCCAAAAAAAAATTTTAAAAAAGAAAATCCAAAAAGCGATGGGAATCAATTTAAAGTTTAAAACAAACAATGATAAGATGATTTAATGGAGCCCTCTTTCAAACAAAAAATTTTAATTTAAAAGTTGATATTCATTTTTTTTTTTTTTTGTAGAAAGATTATTTGGTAAAATTAACCAAAAAAAGTATATGTTTCAATTCTTGGCAAATATTAAATTAATACTTCTTTTTAGAATAATTCTCGTTTTTCAATTCCAAAAAAACGAGGTATTTGATTTTTCAAAAAAGACTACTAAATTGGTACTCAAATAATTTTTTAATTTGTATTTTCAAAATATATAAAAAAAATCTTGAAACCCCCATTTTAAATACTCTAATCACAATTATAATTTTTTTTAATTTATGCTACAAAGTTTTTCTTTAATTTTGAATTTTTTCGTTTTTAAAAATCAAAAAAATAAAAAATCAGAATCTATCATAAAAAAATTTTTTTTTTTCTCTTTTTATTCTTCTTGAGTTCTTCAACTTTTAAAAAAAAATTATTAAAATAATTATTTGGAATAAGTTTAAATGAAGTATTTGAAAAATCCACATTAGAAAAAAATAGTACTTTTTCATTTTAGGGTATATTGATGTAAATATGAAAAAAAAATGGAAAAATATAACGAATTTTTTTATTTTTGATTGATAATTTTTATATTTCCTTTGACGTAAATATGTATAATATTATTGAAAAGAGATTAAAATCAATTTCTTGATATATTCTTATTTCTTTTTTTAATATTTTTTAATAAAAATTAGATTTTTAAAGCATTCAAAACAAAATTCGAAAAATAGAGATCTTCATTTTGCATTTGTTAAGAGTGTAATGATAAAAGATAATTAACGTATATATATATATATATATATATATATATATATATATATATATATATATATCACAGGTATGACGATTTTTTTGATGTAATGAAACGCGTTGGCACACGCGTGAGCGACGCATAAAATTCGTTTCTCGGATATATATATATATATATATATAGGAAATTTTTTTTTTGAATAATAATTAAAAGGGTGAATTCATTGTATATTGACATCAGAGATTAAAGATTTTTTTTTTTTGAAAATTTAAGTTTACTAAATATTTATATATATCTTTTAGAATAGCTCAAAAATCCTTCACAATTGAAACGAAAAAAAAAAACATATATAAAATATATAAATAATTAAAATAATGGGAAGAAAAATTTATTTCGTATATTTAATTCATTCCTGTAACCCAAAAAGAAATTAGTGGAAATTTTTGAATAAAAATTTAAATACATTGAATCAAAGATTTCTTAAAAATAATATTTTATGATCGATCACAACAAAAAAAGAAAAGTACAAAAAAAAATCATATAAATTACTAATGATTTTAAATACAATTTACCGGGTACTTTAATTTATCCTTCTCTGCACATGTATCGAGTGTTTTTTTTTTTATCTTTTTTGGTTTATAAATTTCGCCTTGTTTTGTTGTAGTAAAGAAAAAAAAACTGAATATGTAAATTTAATATAGAAATCATATGTTAATTCTTAAAGTATTTAAAAGGTGAAAGAGTTATTACTTCTGTTAAGTGACTTTAATTTTTTTTTTTTCAATCATTTAAACAAATAAATATCTTTTAAATGTAGAAATTCATAATTTGGACAAAGTAAGTAACATATAAATTGTTTGAAAACAATTTTGCTGAAAATTAAATAATAAAAAAATGAAATTGTTTTTTTGAACAAAACATAATAAAGTATTCCCAATGAAATAACTTTTAAGAAATGAGAAATTTAATAATTAATTATCTAAAAAAAATAGTTGTAAAATTTGTATTTCAATATCAAAAAAAAATTAAAATTATTTTAATTTTATTGCTCATAAGTTGAAGGTGAATTAATATGAATAAAAAAATTACTGATCACATTTTCCAAATTAGTAATTGTAGAAAAAAAAAATTTATGATAATAATTTTTAATGTTTTTTTTGTGATCAAGTAAAAAATATTATAGGGGGATGGTGTAATAAAATGTAAAAAAAATAGGTGAGCTGGTCTAATTAAAAATCGTAAAAAAGTGTAAATTTGAACTACTTTTCTTCTCAAATTCTAATTCATTTTTTAAAAAAATAATTTTTTAACTCAGTGTTTAAAGAGTTTACAATTTCCAAGAGTTAAAACGGAAAAATTACTTAATATTATTTTGGTGTTTTTTTTTAAAATATATAATCAAACTATTTTCATGTTTTTAAAAACAACACCCCTACTTAAATATGAAATCATACACGAATTAACCCTGTTTTCTAACACATTTAAAACAATTACACTCTACTTGTTTTTTAATTGTTTTTTTATCATTGTTTTTAAGTTTTTTCATTTGCGTTTTTTCACATCCCAGAAACGAAAAGTATGATTTCAAAAGAATTCGAGGACTTTTTCAAAAACCAAAAAACGTAAACAATGAAAGAAACGAAAAAACATGTAAAAAATTTGAAAAAACGCGATTTTATAAGTTTTTCATCGTTTTAAAACGAAAAACCGTAAGACCTGTGATATATATATATATATACATATACATATATATGAAATATATTTTTATTTACAAAAACAAGAATTTTGATTATTTTTAATATTTAAATTTTGGAAAATCAAATCAGTTCCAAAAAAATTGAATTCAGAATTATTCTTTTTTTTTTGTTGTGAAGTTGAAATAATTTTTTGACCAAAGGTTGATTGATTTTTTTGGATTTTATGAAATAATAGAAGGAGAAATGAAAAAAAAAAAAAATTGAATATTAATAATTTCGTCTACATAAGATTTTAAATTTGATCTTTTTTATATTAAAAATAAAAAATTCAAAATTTGATGACAACAATATTATCAAAAAGAAGGAATAGGAGTATATCAAGGAAATCCTCTTTCTCCTTTATGATGTTTTAATTTATTAATCATTTCTTAATTGAAAAAAAGATAAGATTTAGTTAAAACATGTTCAAATGTTTGCAGATAACTTAATTTTAATAATGAAATGCTATATTCCAGAGATCGATAAAAAGTTAATATTAATTTATAAAATTATTCAAGAATTTAGAATGAATCCAAATATTGATAAAACCTTAAAATCAAATCAATTATCGGAAATAAAATATTTAATAATCTGTAAAAGATAAAAGTGAAACATTTACAAAAAAAACTTCAAAAAAAGAGTAAACAATTTTAAAAAAATACTAGCTAATAGAGTAAAATTACAAATGTTCAAATCAAATGCATTTGTTAATTATTTTATGGATTCGTTATTTTATATCTGGTGCATAAAGATTTTAACTCAATCTGGTGTCTGGATAAATAAAAATAAAAATCTCTAAAATTTTTAAAAATTAGCCACATTATCCAAGAATAATTTATAAAACTGAAGAAAAAATACATCAAGTAAGAATTTCAATTAATAAAATAGGATATTTAGCCTCAAAAGGAAATTAGAAATTCTTTGGTTTTGAACTTAGACCAAAACAATTAAAAGCTTCAAAAAAATGATAATGAAAATATTCAATCGGAAATAGAAAACTTTAAATTATTAGATGTAAATATAAATCAATTTAGAGAAATTTTAATAATAAACAGTTTTGACTGGATGGAAAGGTCAAGAATATTTTAAAAATTTATAAAATATATCCATAATAAGATCAATGAAGAGTTGTGTAGTCAATTGTCGTAGAGTGCCGTCGAGTGCCTAGCTTTTTTTTTAATTTAAGAAATTAGAGGAAAGTCCCAAATTTTACTCAATTCTTTTAAATTCTGGAAAACCTCACGAAAGTGTCTGTAGAGTGTCGTCAAGTATCATGGAGTTCCGTAGAGTGTAGTAGAGTGTAGTAGAGTGACGTCAAGTGCCGTAGAGTGCCTAGGTTTTTTTTAATTTAAGAAATAAACCGAAAATTTCAGAAATTTTCCGTTTATTTCTTAAATTAAAAAAAACCTAGGCACTCTAAGGCACTTGACGGACACGTTCGTTAGGTTTTCCAGAATTCAAAAAATTATAGCAAAATCTTTTATATACTCTATTCTTTTAAATTCTGGAAAACCGCCGTTAGCTTTTTTTTAATTTGAGAAATAAAAAGAAATTTTCAAAAATTTTCTTTTAATTTCTTAAATTAAAAAAAAGCTAACGGTACTCTATGGACACTACGGCACTTGACTGAACTCTACGGACACTTTCGTTAGGTTTTCCAGAATTTAAAAGAATTGAGTAAAATTTGGGACTTTCCTCTAATTTCTTAAATTAACAAAAACCTAGGCACTCTACGGAACTCTACGGCACTTGACGACACTCTACAGACACTTTCGTGAGGTTTTACAGAATTTAAAAGAATAGAGCAAAATCTAGGATTTTTCTCGATTCTTTTAAATCCTGGAAAACCGCCATTATCTTTTTTTTAATTCCAGAAAATAACAGAAAAGTTATTGAAATTTTCTTTTAATTTCTGAAAGGAAAAAAAACCTAGGCACTCTATGGACACTTTATATTTATCATAAGGAATTTTTTTTCTATATTTCAGTTTTATAAGACGAGTACAGCGTTTTCAAAACTATTAGTTATGGTATATCAAGTAAATATCTCTGAGGTTGAATTAAACAAAAATTCATCCAGACATTTCTTTAATATTTTTTACCCTAAAAAACACCTTTTTTTCTTAAATAGAGACTTTAAAAAATGTGGTACTATTAACAATGATAAATACAATAGCCTCAAGAATTTAAAGTTCTGGAATTTTGATTATATTGTAAATAAACTTTTTTATTAATGGTGTATGTTTAAGGAAAGTTGTAGTTTTATCTAGCTTTTTTTTTACAATTTTATTTTTTCATTCGGATGGTGTGCCCTAATTTGTTCGAGAAAATCTATGAGTTATATTTATAAGAACCAAAAAGCAAGGAAAACTGATAAAATTGGAAATTGTAGCCCTTTTTAACAAAAGTAATCTTGTTTCTCGGTATTCCATTGTAAGCTCAATTCAGATTGCTTTGTTTTTTAATTGTCTCGTTGTGATTTTTTTGTCTGCTACCTAAAAGACCTTCTTTCGAGATCTTCATAATTCTCATGTCTTAACAATTTCCTAAATCGCCTTCTGGTTGTTAAGGTTTCAAAAGGTAACTTCAATTTAGGTTGTGATAGAAAACCTTTTAAAGGTGTAAAAAAATGAAGAAATTTTACCCTGTTGATTGATGAAGTGCTTTAATAACCGATAATTAGAGAATTTTCTCTGTTCCATGTTGTAAAAGTGTTTTGCCTCTATTTTTTCTTTATCTTTGAGATGCAGAGAATAAAAACATTCGTAACAATACAATTGTGAATTTGCGTAATAAAAAATTTTTGCTTCTTGGTTTGAACAAGCTTCACAGATTGGATTTTGTTCGTTTTGTTTAATTGTAAAAGGGTATTGCTTAAATGACTTGAATTTTGAAATCATCACAATTTATTTCGATTCGGATTAAAAAAATGATTTCGTTACCAATCACAGCTCAACTACTATTTCTTACCAAAGTCCTCTTGTTTTTAGTTTTTTTTATTGAGTCAAATTAAAGATTGTCCAATTATCCACAATTGAAATCAAATCGATTTTTCATTCCTAAATAGTTAAAGTAGTCCTGATGGAAACAAATTCGAAATCGAACGATCTTGGATTTGAATGAAAATCTTTTTTTGACTGAAACAATATTTTAAGTGACTCGTCTCTATTATTTTTTTTTTTTCGACCAATTTCTAAATAAGGATTCTTTATTTAGAAATATGTTTAATATTGAAAATAGACAGGATTTCAAATCTAAGTAATTGGTAAAAAAATTTCTCAATCTCTATTAAATTTAGGTAAAACAATTCAATAGAGATTCCTCACTGAAGGATCGAGATATTAGGGTGAAATTTTTTTTTCTGAAATGGAAAAACACTTTTTAGTATTTTTTATGAAGACTTAACACCAATCAAAAACCAATTAACTTATGAAGCGTGATAGATCTCCAAAAATCAACAATCAAAAAGGAGTATATTTTTAGAGAAAAACGCCAAAGAGCTACACTCAATTTCAAATTAGAATCGTTAGAATATACAATTTTGAAAACAACAATGCCAGTTTTGAAGTGTAGTTCTTTGGCGCTTTTTGAGATCTCGGTGATTTTTTTTTATCTTTTTTTTTTATTTTTCAAATGAGTTATTTTTATGGTAAGAATATTATATAATCCATCCTTGGTCAAATTTAGAGGGTTACAAAATAAACATAAATCAGACTAAATCGAATGAAATTGATTGCGAAATTCAAGAACACAATTTGTTTTAAAATAAAGAAATTTAACCATTCGCAAATAGAATATCAGAAAAGAGGAATTTTTTTTTTTTAAATTTTGATTTTTTGAAATTGAGAAGTCTTTCAAACTTATTTTTCTTGGTTGAATTTTTTGACAAAGATGATCCAATGATATTTTTTTTTTGTTATTTAAATTTTGTCAACAAAAAGAAGGTCTTTTTCGCCGTACCCTTTTTAGTCTCTAGTCACCCCTTGAGTTGGAGCATATTCACGGTAAATGACTAGACCCTTAAAATAACTCCGAAAACACTAATCAAAAATAAAGAATATTTTTCTTTTCAAATAGATTTTGATTTCTAAACAAGATATTTTATTACATTTTTACATCAAATATTTGCTTGACAATGCCTTTAAGACATTCTGTTCATTTCATACATTTTGTAAATTTTTGAATGTCAACCTTTCGAAAAAAGATATTTGAGTGGCATGGGGTATTGAAAATTTGAAACTAATATTGTTATTAGTATCTTTTTGTGAAGAAAACCAAAGGAAAGTAGATTGTGAATCTTTCATTTTTCAATTTTATGAACAAATTTTTTCTGATATAAATTTTTGGTTTTATTAAATATGTATTTTGGATCAAGAAATTTGTTTACATTAATCTTGATATAAATACAAAGAAAAAATCAAAAAATAAACAATAAGCTGTATATTTTGATCAAATATTATTTTTTTTGAGTGTCAAACAAGTCAGATCACCTTTCCAGAAAAACTTTTTGAAATCAAAAAAAAAATCGGTTAAATTATAATTTTGAAGATTATTTTTTTGATGATCAATTACCAAAAATTCATATATCCAGCCAGAAGAAAATAGATGGGGGGGGGGGGGAGTAAAAATAATGATACAAAAAATCATTTAAATTTGTTGTTTTATCATTCTTCTATTGAGAAATATTTATAAATTTACAATCGTAATATACTTCAATATATTTCAGGAATTATTTTAACTGAAAGGACGAATTGCTATTATTTTTTTTACACCAATTTGATTGAGAATGAGAATATTTTTTGTCAATTATTTAGATTTGAAAAACTCTGTTTATTTTCAATATTAAACTTGTTTCTAGATTAAGAATCCATATTTTGAAATTGGTCAAAAAAAGAAATAATTGAGACTAGTACTTAAATAGAACTAAATAAAGTAGAAAGTGAAAGTTTATTGTTACCAATTATTTTTATTCATGACAATATACAATACTTTAATAAAGTAAGAAACTATCTTTTATCCAAAGTAGTTAATAGAGTTGACATTGAAGGTTATTTATTTTTTAATTAAATCAAAATCAAATTCAATATATCTTTATGTTTGATCTTGATTTGATTTTTTATTTTATTTACTTTTTACAAAAACAATTTTCTTTTTTCAAAAATGTGATTTAATAGATAATCATTTTTTGAATTAAATATCTATTCGATTTTGATAAATTTGATCCAAAATAAACACGTGGTTTGTAAATAAAAATGAAAGTATGGAATTACGCTTCTTTTAGTTGACAACAATCAAATCAAAAAAAAAAAAAAAGCATTGTAGATTTCTTTAAAAAAAATTCAAATAACTAAAAATCTCAGTTGATCTCAATTGAAAAAACTCCAATCACAGAAAAAAAATGCACAGGACCGAAGTTATAAAAATTCAAATTTTACTTTTAATTGAAAAATAAGAAGGAATAAAATTTTCATTTATCTTTTGAAAAAACGCATATTGCCCAAGAACTCAAATAAACATAGAAAATATACGCTTCTAAAGATAAAATTAATAGCCTATAAGCTGTTTTTAATAATTAAAAATTAAAATGTTACAAGAATTTGAAAATATTTTTGGAAAGTTAAATTAAAATATTGTTCGGTTTATTTTTCAACAAATAGTCGTATAAAAAACACACATTTTCTGATTTTGATTTTTAAATTTATTTAATTTAACTAAAATATTCCCAATCAATATAATATCATTTTCTTTAACATTAATATATTTGTAGTTATATGTAACTCAATGTATTTGAAAATTAAAGATTTTTTGTTTATTTTTTCTGAAAAAAGTTACTTCTTATAAAGAAAAAAGACAGTAAACCTTTCAAGATCTGAAAAAAAAAAATTAAAAGAGACCTCAAAAGTGACAGGGTTTTTTTTTTAGTATCTTAATTCACATCCTTTTAAAATTGTGTATTGATATTTGTTTATTTTTTTTCTAAAACTCCTGGATTTCCTTTTTTGGTTTTTAGTAAACTTTTAGTGATTACAAGTTGATTCATTTTTAATTAAAAAAAGATTACAGTCACTTCCACTTTTAAAACACAAATTATCAACTAAATTTGAGACGAAAAAGAAATTTTTCCAATTATAGAACAAAATTCTGACCCTCATAAAATAATTTGTGAAAAAAAAATTCGAAAAATTGTACCTTAATTTGAGATTTATCTATTCAGTAAAATTTTGTTAAGAGTTTGTGTATTAAAAGTGAAACCGAATGTATCGTTATCATTGTATGTTTTTTCTTCCATTTTAATAATATTTTATCACTAAATTAGGTCTAACCTCGCAGATGGATTGTTTATTATCCAAAAATATCTTAACTGTTATTAGGTAATATTTTTTTAATCATAATAATAAGACTGTTTCCAGAATTTTTGAATTGTGGATATTTTATCAGCTATATACTAAATTAAAATCATACTCTGTATTTAAGTTTTGAATAACAAAAAATTAAAATAATAAAAAATTAATAATTTTTTACTGATAAAGAATTTATTCCATATTGTAATTTAATAATCTTATAAGAGTTATATAATATTGTACTGTATCTTGTTAAAACTCTAAAATTAGTTCCAAAATAAAAATCCTAAATCAAAATAAATTAATGAAGAAAAAAAATTTTTTTTTAAATTAATGTATTTTTTAGTAATTTAAATATTTTGTTTATTATTACAGGTTAGGTATTTAAATGGCTTAGAGTGGTTTTTTAAGGAAAAAATGTTCTTTATTGTCTTACAAAGTAGATAAATAAATAAATGGAAGAAGAAGAAGAAGAAGAAGAATACACTAACTTATTATTAAAGAGTTATAAAGAGTTGAATTTCTTGGTTATCAAAAGACTTTTATGATAATATAAAACTACATCGTAAAAATCAAAAATAAAAAAAATATACAAATATTTTCTATTGGTGATTACCCTTAGATAATACTCCCTGGTATAAAAAATTTGTGGGGAAAGATTGTGTAAATTCTCAAATACACCTTGTTTTTTTTATTTTTTTTTTACATATTTTATTTTCAAAATTTTGAATGTGAATGGTTAGTCAAATTAAAATTTGTTAATTTAGTTTTAAAAAAAATATTATACTTCAGGAGATGTAATGTAATATAACTTTTGTCTATAACCCGTTACGAAAATTTAGCATTTCTCAAAATATTGTTCTGTGGGTAATTGGAAGGAAAGTTATCAATCAGCTGAATAAAATACTTAATGAGAAATAATGTTCTTTTAATAAATTTAAAAAAGGAATTATTAAGAGATTGAAAGATTAAAAAAAGTGTTTTATAAAAAAATAAGTAAAATAGTTTTTACTGTGAGAATAATTGATTATATTTTTGCAATATTTTAAATATAAACAAATACTCCAAAATAATTTTATAATATTTTTTACCTATATTCACTAATTCGAGATCTAACCTCGAAAGTTAGTTTAAATCTCACTCGAGTATGTCGAAATGTTTTCTTCCAGGGATCAAAATTATGTTCCGAAACAACAATAATCTGTGTTTCAAAATAAAAGCCATGTTTTTTTTTTTCTCTTGTTCCAAGACAACATCCAATCCACAACCCAATAGTATACCTAAGTTCAAATCGATTTTGAAGGTAAACCTCCTGATTTTTGCCTAAATTTTAAATTATTAATGGAATTTGTTCAAATTTTTTCATAATATTCACAATTGTTTTGAAATTTTTAGTTTTTTGAAAGTAAAAATATTTTCAAAAATTTACGCTATTCTTTGAGATAACTATTCCGATTTAATACTTAATTTTTAGCATTTTCTTTTTTAAATTAAAGAACTTTAAGAAATCAGTACCATACTTACTTAGAGTTTATTGTCTCTTTCTTTGATCGATTTAGATATAAGCCTTTTATAAAAAATAAAATAACATTTTTTATTTTGAAATAATGATCAAACTTTTCTTTATGGGTTATTTTTCCAATAGCGGGTTTAAAATTCCAGGCCCGGAAAAAAAAGCACTTGTTAAATATTCTATATGGGTTAGAGGTCTTCAACACTGGTTATTTTTAAAAACACAAGATATAATTCTCAATCAAATACAAAGTATTTAAATTTTGAAGTCTGTTGGTATGCGAGTTACTTTAAAACAATATACCAGATAAAAACATTAATAAGAAAAAAGTTTATCATTTTTTCAAAAGTCTTTAGAATTTTCAATTCTTTGTTTTAAGAACTATTTTATTGAGAACCCTTTTTAAGAGAATACCAAGCCAAAAAATTTTCATTTAATTCAATTCAATTCAGCAAATCTAACTCTTCTTATGAGCCAAAGGGTATTAAAAAACCAAAATATTTCCAAAAAAGAAAAAACTCCAAAGAACACAAAAAAAAAAAATAACAAAAAACCAAGAACGCCCAAGAGTTCCAAGAAAAAATTACACAAGCTTTCAAAAAAAACAACACCAAACCAAACCCAAAAACCAAATTCAAATAAAAAAAAAAATATCAAAAAAAACAGATCCAAAATAAGGACAAAAACAAAAACAACACCAACAATTCTCAAAAAAAATAAGCCTTCTTCTACAAGAAAAGTAAAAGGGTACGTCTTTTTTTTTCAAAAATTTCAGTTTCTCAAAACAAAAGAATAAAAAATTATTTAACGGATATTTAATTTTAACTTTCAATTTTTTTTTTATTTTTTTTTTTTTTTTTTGATTTTCTTTACACCTCTAAAATCCACTTTTTAATTCAAATACATCAACAAAAAGATATAACCAATTAATCAAATCCTATGATCGGCTTAATTTAAAAAAAGAAACACTTACAAACGAGTTAAATGATCTCCATAGCACACACCTAAAAGAAACAAATAAATCAAACGAAAGGTATTCCATTTTAAAATCTGAGCTTGTTGCAAACCAAAAAAAATTAAATCGACTCGAAAACCAAAACACAGAATTAACAAAAGAATTAGAAATTACACAAAAGAACACAGACGACGAAATAAAAAAATTACGAGAAGAAAAAGAGAATGAATTTTTGAATCTTTCCAAAATCCAAGAACAAGAAATAGAGAATTACCAACAAAATATTTCCCAACAACAAGAGCAAATCAAAGAACTTTCTTTATTTTTGCAAAACAAAGGAATCGATCCTATTTCGTTTCAGCCCTTTGAAAAGATAATTAATTCCTCACAAAAGAATACAAATTTATCAAGGGATGTATTAAACTTTGATAAAATTGAAAATGTAAAGCAGAATTTAGATTCGATTTATTTACGATTAACACAAATACTAAAATAAAGATTTTGTTTGTTTTTTTTTTACCTTTCCTTTCCCACTCCATATTTTTTTTGCTTTTCAAAAAATAATTGGGGACGAATTTCAAACGTGATAGAATTTTCATCTTGTCTTCTATTTTTTAAAGTTCTCGTTTTTCATTTTGAATTACAATTTAAAACCAAAGAGAAAATGGATCAGGATTTCATATTGGAATAAGTCTTGATCCAAGATTACAAGATCACCAAATACTGATAAATTCTAATAAATTTCAAAAAATTTTTAGTTCAATTTCCATTTTAACAAATCTATGAACTGTTTCTTATCAAACATTCCCTGACAAAGAGTATTTTGAAGAATAACTAATCTCACAGAGTTTCTCAACACTTAACTTCATAAAATACTTTATCCAAAGTTTGATCATAAAAATTTTTAAAAGGAAAATCAAGTAAAAATTTTCAAACATAAATTGCAATTTATCAGTATCTTGTTTTATCATAAAAGTGAATACTGGTAAATTCAAATAAATATCTGAAAATTTTTAATTCGTTTTTCATTTTTACAAGTGTTTTGATTTGAAGAAAGCATTCTATGGATTTAAATGCAGACAAAACTTTTTAAAATTGGTTTGATTTCATAGGATTCTTACTCTTGAGTTGTTTTCAAAGTTGAGATCTGATATTGCAAAAATGGAAATTGATCTAAAAATTTTATTCAAAATAATTGAATTTATCAGTAAAATAAACCCAGTGTATCAAAACTACCTCAAAAAAATGTTACTCTCTCAGTTTTTTAGCTCCTGATTATTGATCTTTTTTGAAAATTTTTGTTTTAATTTTGGTTAAATTAAAATTTAATAATCTTTTTAATCACCTCTTTTTTTCTCTATCGACCATTATCTATTAACTGGCCCCTTTTCCGTAACACCAAGGGATCATATAAGTCAATTATTTAATTTTACTTACGAATTTTTTGATTCTCAAAGTTGATAGTAGCAACAAAAAACTTTTTGTCTTAAATCTGAAAAAGTAACCTGATTTTTAAAAATATAGTCAGAGGTATTAGTTGTCGCTGACTTTTTTTTTTTCCAAATCCTGGCCAAAATTCTTTGAAATACCATACAAACCCTAACATACTCTAACCAAACCTTACTACTCCAACCTCACCAAAGGAAATCATTTTTTGTCAAATTACTCTACTACAAAATTTTGTTTGATTTTCATTAATCTCCTTCTTTCGATGTCACACAATTTTCAAAATACAAAAATGCTTTGTACTATTTTTATTACAAGTATTGATGTCGCAATTTCTGAAGAGCAACTTATACAATTTTTTAGTTCATGTGGTACAATTGCTGCTTGTAAACTTTGTGGAGACACGAGCCACGCAAAACGTTTTGCATTTATAGAATTTACTTCGCCTATTGAAGCTCAGAAAGCTTTGTCTTTAAATGGTGCCAATTTAGGATTCTATTCGATACAGTAATATTCTTTTCTTTTTTATCTGCTTGTTTTGTTAGTAATTTTTTTTTTTCTACGTTTTTTTCTTTTTGTTTTTCTGTCTTTATGATCTTTTTTAAACTTTTTTTTTTTGATTTTCTTTTTAAGTGAACCAAATTTTGTCGAAAACAACAAAACCAACATAAAAAAAACTAAAGTGTTTTTAAAAGTGTTTCCACCTTTTATTGTTTCTGCTTCAAAAAATATTAATAATTATAAAAAAATCAAAAAAAAAAAAAAAAAAAAAAAGAACAACCTGAGACATAGCCAACAAACAGTGTCCCAAATAAAAACCAAAAAACTTTTTTCATTTCTAAGAGTTCTCATCCTTTTTGGATCCTGAAATACAAAAGTGATTTTTAAAATTATAAAGAGTTTAAAAAAAATAGGGTCTGCGTTAATCAATAAGATTGATAAGTGTACATTTCAAAATTTCATCCAAACCCCAAGAATAGAAAGGAAGTAAAGCATTTAAAATATCAAATTTTTTTAACAAAGCTTTGAGTTTAAAATTATTGAAAATTTTCATTCTATTTTAGGTTGTTTTCCTTCTCTTAAGGTTTACAATCCCTGAAATTTGAAAAAAGATTATCTTGAGTTGTGTGTAGCGGCTTGTTAATTTGGTTCTTATCTGATCGATCTTGCCCTTGGTATGGGTTTTAATAGTGGTTCAAAATGGTAATTTTTGACATTTATTTATTTTTTCCAAAATCCAAATTGAAGAGTGAAAGAATAATATATCGGAACTTAAGTTATAAAATCATGTGGTTTATGTGTTATTAATTGAAATTTTTAATTATTTTTGGTTTTATTTGGAGCTTTTAAAAATTTTTATTTATTTTCATTTAGTTAATTGACTAAAAAGAAAATCAATTTTTCCTTCTACTACCTCCCAAATCGCAATTTATTATTAAGCCACCTACCAATCTATTAATCTTACACTCTTCAATTTGGATTTTGGAAAAAATAAATAAATGTCAAAAATTACCATTTTGAACCACTATTAAAACCCATACCAAGGGCAAGATCGATCAGATAAGAACCAAATTAACAAGCCACTACACACAACTCAAGATAATCTTTTTTCAAAATTCAGGGATTGTAAACCTTAAACCTGATAAATTAGTCAAAAAATTTGGTTTGTGAATTTCAAATAAATCACAGGAATTTAAAAATTTTATTTTTATTTTTATTTCACAAAAGAATTCACTTCTGGTTTCAGTTTCTATTTCTGTGATTTTATTCTTGAATCATTTTTTTTTTTTTCATTATTTGATAATAAATATATTTATCATTAATTGGATCTTAACATAATTAAACAAATTGAATTCAAACAAAAAACTAATTTGATCTAAATTCTTATTTCGGTTACAAATCTTGAAAATAAATATAATTCCAGAAACGAAGATTATGTTCCCAAAACATTGATTTAATTGTCTTTGGCATAAAAATTGTTTTACATGCACAATCAATTAAATTTTTTAAAAAATATCTACAGCTGTTTTCAACAAGTAAGGACTTTTTCAAAACTTTTTTGAGGTTTTCTATTTTAAAAAAGTAAAAACTTTTTCAGAATTAAACCTTTTTGCAAGTTTTCTATTTAAAAAAAGCGAGGGGTAAACCTTTAAATGTGGTGTAGAGGATTGGAGTGTGAAGGAAAGCACTTTGATAAAAAAATTCCACACTTTATTTAAAACAGAAAACTTTTAAAAAAGTTTGAATTCTGACAATCCCATAAAAAAAAAAAAAAAAAAGAGTTTTCACTTTTTAAATGGCTGTAGATCTTTTTTTTAATTATAAAAACTTTTATATTTTATTTTTAAGAATTTTTGATAACTGAGAATAAAATTTGAATCACCATTATTTATTCAAAATTCTTTCTCTCATAAAATAATAATCATTAAAAATGAATTTTTGGAAGAAAAAAAAAAGTTCTTTTTGAATCTTTCCAACCTAAGCATTTAATATTTAGCAAAATATTTTATCGAAGATTCCGTTTCAAATAAAAATAAGGTTATTAAAACACAAATAAAAAAAAGAAAAAAAAATAAAAACTTGATTGCTTATTACAAATTTTTGAAAACTTTAATGTATTTTATATAAATTATAAATAAAAAAAAAAAAAAAAAAAAAAAAAAACAGAGTACATCCTTCCAAAACAGCAATAAAAAACCCATCTTATATGAATCCAAATTATCAAGTAACAACAAATGATGATCAGTATGGAACATTACCACTTACTGTATATGTAAAAAATATTGATGTTCGTGTTTCTGAGCAACAATTACGTACATTTTTTGAAAAGACTTGTGGTACTGTTATGAATTTAATTTTAGCTGGCGACACTCGCCACCCTGCGAGATTTGCGTTTATTGAATTTTCAAATGAAGACCAAGCCAGGAATGCTTTAATGTTAAATGGTACCGTCATTGGTGACAAAACTTTATCAATAGTAAAATCGACGCAGCCTATTAAAAACAGATCCCAATTAAGTTCGGAAAAGGAAAACGGAGACTTAAATAGTCACAAGGCATCTTCTGTAGAATTAGAAAATTCTTTAACCTTAATTAAACAACAACAAGAAATGATTAGATTACAAAGCGAAGAATTGGAAAAATTTAAAATATTACAGCAGCAGCAACAACAACAAATAGATCAACTTCGAAAACAAAACCTTCAAAATTTACAAGATAATACAACACATAATCAACAACAGTCGTCAGACAATTCTACAACTTCATCCACATCGTCTTCTTCTAATTCTTTTATTTCTTCTAATAATCCACAACAAAATCAACAAAACTTCACAAACAATAATCAAACAAATAATAATAACAATAACAATAACAATAAAAATAATAATAATAATAATAATAACCATAGATATATGAAATCTTCTTCAGATTCTCAAAGAAAAGAGCAGTCACAACAAATTGAAATGGATCGAAGAAGATCTGAGAGAAAAAGATCAAATCATTATTCTCATGATGACAATAGAGATCTTAAAGAAAGAAGAGAAAGAAATCAAAGTGAACACTCAAGCAGAAATTCTAGGAATAAGAGTCATGAAAAAAAATAAATTACTTTTTTCTTTACAATGGTATAGCAAGGTAGAATATATAATAATAATAAAAAATAAAAAAAAAATAAAAAAAAAAAACAATTTTTTACAACTACTTCCTATTTCTTTTTATTAAAACAAAAAAAAAAAAAAAAAAAAAAAAAAAAAAAAAAAATAACACAAAAAAATTTTATTGATTTTTTTTACAATTTCTTTTTTTATCATTTTAAATTGATAACTCTTTGTGAATACTTAGTGGTTTGATACAAATGAGCTTCATTAAATATATTAGAGAAAGTTTGGTTGTTAAATCATCTCAAACAAATCTTTGATTTCATTATTTATATAATGATAGTGTTAGATTTAGATAAACAGACAGACAGAAAAAAAAACTACACTTTTTTAATGACAAAAATTAATCTATCTTTACATGCAGATACACATATACACATGCAGGCATACACACACATATGTATGTATGCATTTAAAATATTGATTGATATTAATATATTTAACATTTATTGGATTCTGAATATAATTGGTTTGTAAAATATTCCTATTTCTAAGAAAAAAAAAAAAAAAAAAAAAAAAAAAATAAATAAATAAACAATAACACAAAATATCTCCTAATCTTAACAAAAAAATATATATAAATATTTTCTACTTTTTCACAAAAATGATTTTCATTATTATGAACAACAAAAAAACAAAAAAATTAATAATTTTTTTTATAAAGAGACAAATATTTTCACAAGATATAACAAATTTTATTTGATTTATTGATATATATATATCTAGGTATATATTGATTGATTGTGAGAAAGTTATTAAATTTTGTTAAAAATCTGGATATAAACTCTTTTCCAATAGTTACAACAAATTTCAACTTAAAAAAATACTTCTTTAATCATGCTTTTTAAATAAGAAAATATTTTATTTTGAGTCTAGTATCTCTTTTGATACTTTAGTATAAAAATATTTAAATTAAAAGTAAAAATTAATAAAAACTAGATTTTATATTACAACAGAATTATTTTATGGATAAAACTTCGAATTCATTTCTTTTTCATTTTCAAAAATTAAAAAAAAAGAAAGGTAAAAATATCAAGAAACATTTTTTAATAATTAAGGCTCTAGTCATTTACCGTGGATTTGCTCCATACTCAATGAGTGACTTGAAACTCAAAAGAGTATATTGTGAAATTGCCCTTCTTTTGATTAGCAAAATTCGAATAACAAAAAAAAAAAATTTCCTCGAATCTATTTGGCAAAAAATTCGATTTAAAAAAAAATAAAACAGGACCTATAGAAGTAAAATTTAATTAACAAAAAAAAATTCATTGTATCTCAGTTTCAAAAATTGAAATAGCAAAAAAACATATCAGTGGATCCTCATTGGCAAAAAATACAATTAAAAAAAAAAGTTTCTAAGGATCTCATCGTCAAAATTCAAATAGCAAAAAAAAAAATTTCATTGGATCTCTTTTGACAAAAAATTCGATGAAAAAAAAAAATTCAGAGGATAATTCATTGACAAAAAATTCAATTTAAAACGAAAAAAGTTTAAAAGGATCTTATTTTAAAAAATCAAATTTTCAAAAAAAAAATCAAAAGTTTCTTATTTTATATTTCGAAATGGTTAAATTTCTTCAATTTAAAACAAATTGTTTTTCAAAGCACAAAATCAATTTAATTCGATTTCATCTAATTTGTGGTTATTTTGTAACCCTCTATATTTGACCAAGTAAGGATTTTGTAACATTCTTGGGATAAAAATAACTTATTTGAGAAATGAAAAAAATGAAAAAAAAAAATATTCGAGTTCTCAAATAACGCCAAAGAGCTACACTTCGAAACTAAAACAAAGTTGTTTTCAAAATTATGTATTCTAACCATTCAAATTGGAAATTTAGTGTCTCTTTTTGTCGCTTTTTTCTAAAAATGACCTCTTTTTTGATTGTTGATTTTTGGAGATCGATCGCACTTCACATGTTGGTTGGTTTTTGATTGGTATTAGGCACTCATAAAAATTACTTTCATTTTTTTTTTTTCCATTTCAGAAAATTATTTTTAACCGTAATGATTCGACCTTTAAACCTTTTATATTTCTCAAGTTTATCAACCTTTAAGGTATTTTTAAAAAAGTGGAGCATTTTTTTTATTTTTCATAAAAAATAATATTTTCTTTTTAAGTAGTTTTATCCGGATATTGATAATATAAAATTAAGTGACTAGTCTCTATTTTTTTTTTTTTTTTTTTGACCAATTTCAAAATAGCGATCCCTTATCGAGAAATTTGTTTAATATGAAAATAAAAGGAGGTTTTCTAATCTAAGTAATTGGCAAAAAATATTCTCAATCTCTATTAAATTTAGGTAAAAAAATTTTAATAGAGATTAGTTCCTTAAGAGGAATATTAATACCAATTGAATCAGCAACTATGGTATTTATTTCAAAATATATTCATTAAAATATTTATAAAAAATTTAAAAAATTCATTTTTTCGGTCCAAAATGAGTTACCGACCAATTTCAATAAAAAACAAAATATGGAAAGGATATAAACGGTTTTTTAAACAATAAAATATAGTTATAAGTTTTCCCTTCTCTGAGAAAATTTATCAGATTAAACCTATAATAGGAAAAATTTTTTTTAGATCATGAGGAAGAAAAAAATAAACACCAATTTTCATCCTTAAAAAATATCAGATAAAATAGAGATCAGAAACTTTCATAAATCTTTAAAGTAATGTCTTGCAAAAAAAAACAAATTGGATTGTTATGAACAATCAATTAGTGATGAACAACAATTTTGGATATTTGAATGGTTTTATTAGAATTAAGTTTAATAAAGATATTCTAAAATATATTCGCCTGCGCTTTTTTGGAAATAGCTTATAATTTATTAAATAAAAAGAAATTTTAGAATATGTAATAATTAAGTTGAGCATATTAAACTAAAAAAATAATAAATAAATAAAAAATCAAGTTTTAAACACTAAAAAAATATGTTTACATCCTAGAATATATTATTGAATTTGATGATCCACTAATATACTTTACTGCCTAACTTCAAAATTTATGGCTTTCAAGTTCGTTGAAAGTTGTTGAAATGTAATTTTTAGGGTTTTTTTTCCAAATTTTTTCAATTATTTACAAATCAAAAATTTCAAAGTAAAATGTTAAAAATTTTTTGGTGTTTTTGAACAATCAGGGTCAAAATTAAATGCAATTTTTTTATTGACTATTGCCAATGCAATCCCGTTTAATTTCAATTAAAATTAACCCTGCACCTAAGTACAATAATTTGTTGAAACAAAACTGGATAGAAATTAGCATCAAAGCATTTTGGGTTTTTGAACAAAAAATGATTTACACAAAAATCCAAAATTTTGAATTCCCTTCATCAGACTATATATTAAATCCTTTGTTTTGATTAATATATTGAATTTCAAAATTCACTGATTTTCAAATTTAGACACAGATGTTTTAAAAACAAGTAACAAGAGTTTTAAGGGGGTTTGCTCATACTATTTGGTTCACACTTTTTAAATAGTTTTTGGAGCATTTGTTAAAACTTCATTAACTTATTATTTATTTTTTTTTATTTTCGAAAACTCAATTAAGTTACTGTTTCTATTTTAGACACTCTGCCTTTCACTCTTTGAATAGGAAGTCTCGAATTTAATAAATTCAAAATTCTCTCTTTATCAGATTAAATGGCCTTTTCATCAAACGCTTAACGATAGACCATGTAACTCATTTTTTTTTTTTTTTTAACAGCTTTACTCGGTTGTTAAATGCACTTGAATTTATAAACAAGATTTTATTCATTTGTTAATAATTTAAAATGGGAAATAACAACAAACATTTAACAAAGACATTATTAAAGATATAATAAAGTCCAATTCGACTTTTTTGGCAGACCAAAATTCAATTTTTGAACAAAAAAATCAATAATAAATTATTTATTTAAGAAATACTATATTCTGGATTCTTAACTAAATGGAATATTATTAATTATTTATCATCAAATATACCAAAAAAACAAAAATAAAATAAATCAATAAAAAATAATAAGTAATCTATGCTCAAGATTTTGCAAATGAGCATAAGAAAAAAATGTATTGGTGAATATGCTGAAATTCTATTAATAATTATTAATCGAACAAAGGCTAGAGAACATTAACTAATTTTATTTGTTCTTTCTATTTAATAGAACTCAACTGTAACTTTATACCAATCAATTATTTGAAACAATTTAGTTCGAATTTGGGCCATATCATTGAAACAATGAAAAACAAACAAAAAAAAAAAACAATAAAATGATTAAATAAAAGAAATCAATAATTTAGTTTCGTAATTTTGATCTTTTTTTTATGGAATAAAAATCTTTGCCAAAAATTTTAACAAATTTTGGATTACATCACCCATAATTAATGATAATTATTATTTGATAAAGAGAAAAAAAAATGATTTCAACTTATTTTTTTTTCTTTTTTTTTTCATAAAAAAGTATTTATTAAGCGAATAGCGTATTTGTTTTTAATTTTTCCAACACTTTTTATCTTTTATATTTATAATAAATATAAGATTGATTATGACTTCGCACCATTGATTTTTTTTTTTTTTTTTCATTCATTGTTAATTATTAATGACAAATCCTGTATTTTTAAAAAATATTTTGTATATTAAAAAAGAATTACTTAACTTCTGATCTTCTCACAAAAAGATTTTGTAATGATTCATTTATTTTTATAATGAACATTTTATTGAAATTATAATCTCTGGTTAATTAATACCTTTGGTGAGCCATTTTATATATAACGTTTTCAAAATAAAATTTCAATTATTGAAATGGATTGAGGCAAATTATGAATCAAAATAAAACATTCAGGTGTAACATAAAATAGTCTATTTAAATTCCCTATAATTTTTGAAAATTCATTGCTAATTCATTTTAAGTTTATGTTCCAAAAAAATCTTCAACAATTTATCTTAAATTGAATCGAAATTTATTTTTTGAGATGTGTTTTTTTTGCAAGTCTTCTTGTAATGGTTTTACAATTAAAAATATTTTTTTATTTTTTCATTTTTTTCCCTGGCTGGATTTCTTTTTATTGGGAAGAAGAGTTACAAAGGAAAAGAAAAAGATCAAGTGGTTACTTGCTAATAATGGAGATAGTGAAAATTAAAGTATGGGTAACTTGAAATTAAAAAGAAAAGGCAAATGGCGAAAAATACCAAATGTTAATAGCAAACGAGATCAGATCATAAAGAAAAAAAAATTACAACAATTAAATAACTATCCCTATGTGAACTTTCTTCATAACCTATTATCAATTAAATGAAATTAACCAAAAGTATCGTGATTGTGATTTTTTTTTTATTTAATTAAATGGTTGATATTGTTTTTATTTTATTTTTTTTTTTATTTTATAATAGCTTCTTATAAATTCTTATAAATTCTTTTCATTTTTCTTTTTCCTTTTCAATTTTTTTTTCCTTTTGACTTTTCAACATTTTGTTTTTGATTTTTTACCATAAAAATAATTTTGTGTGTCTTTTCCATGAGTAATCACGGAATCTGTGTTTTTACGCTTAAATTACTTTTGAGGAAATTTAAGTAAAAGTAAATCTAGAGTTTAATTTACACATCTTCAATAAAAATAATAATATTAAAAACATTTTTTTTAAAAAAATTACTAAAAATTTTTTTTCTATTTTATATTCTTTTATTTTTTTTTCAAAAAATGAAATAATCGATCCTTTAGTAAATATTTACTTAATTCTTAACGTTATATATATATATATATATATATATATATATATAACCATTTTCCAGCCAAATGGGCCCAGTTTAAGGGAGTGAAATACATGTGTTTAAAGGATTTGAATCGATATTAGAAGAAAACATTTATATTGGAAATTTCAAAATTGAAATCATTTTTCCATGCTTTTGTATTTTTTCTTTTTTTTAAAACGTAATTCATTTTGCAATTAAAAATTTTTTTAACAAGATCAATAGTCAAAAGTAAAAAAGTGTTATTTTAATGTTACTGAAACAGTAAAAATGATTGTTGAGAAATTATATTGATTTCTATTGGAATTTTCAAAAGATCCTCAATTGGAGATCAAAATAAAGAAGTTTGTTTTTCTCAATGGATTCCCAGAATTTTAGGATTTTTCATTTTTTATGAAAAAAATAATTGTTTTTTTAGTTTGATTTTATTCCACACGGATATCAACTATACTTTGCTGTATATATATATTCTAACTAATTTCAAATTGGTTCTTCAAAAGTTAATTATAAAAAATAATTGATATTTAAAAAAAAATTGAGTTAACTTTGACTAAAACAAATTTTTATACCCCTTAGAACTTCACCTAGAATAATTGCTTTCCAAATAAAATTTTAAATTTGAATTGTCATGAAAAGATTCTAAGATATAAAATTTATAAATAATTATCTTGAAAACAAAATTTTATAATTAAAAATTGTATTGATGTTAATAATAATAAAAAAATGGATGTTAAAAATTTTCTTAGTTTCTTGTGATTTTTTTATTTTTTGTGATTAAATTATTCATCAAATGAATTTTTTTTTTTTTTTTTTTTTTTTAATAAGCTTGTTATCACATCAAAAACTTCTTGGTTTTTGCGATTCGAAAACATATCATACTTTACTTGAAATTTTTTTGAGGTAAAAGACCCAACAATGACTTGTTGAACTTTAATAAATAGTTTATTGGTCTCAAAACATATTTAAATATCTTTAGAAAATTTGTTTTGTCTAATGATTTTCATTCAATAGTAATGTACATTTTGGATTAGAATTTGAATATTCTAGAAAAAAAAAAAAAAAATTAATTTGATACAAAAAATTATATTTGTAATCATTATAAAATTAGTAATTGTTTTCTTTTTTTTGAAAAAAAAGGTTTCATGTTAACACTATTTTGTAATAAATCAGCAGATGAAAAAATAAATTTGTTTGTCGTGGAATTTGATTTCCATTTTGATATTGTTCTGATTAATAAGATTAAATTTTTAATAATAATCATTTTCGGAATAATTAATAACTATACGAAAAAACTATTAATGATTTTAATTAGAAAATTGAAGTTTAATATAACAAATATAAATTTCAATACCTTAATTTTTTCATAGAAATTAATTAACAAAAAAAATTCAAATTTTGTTAGAAAACTAGAAGAAAAGTTACAATTGTTATGGTTGAAAATTCCCCCAATTACCATTTTTTAACTTCTATCAAAGTACCAAAAATGAATCTTGGGTTTAATTATGATTCTAATTTAATTTGGCTAAATATTTTATATTGAAAATAATTATATCATTTTAATTGGATTAGCATATATATATATAATATTATTATGACAATATTTTTATATCAATTTTCTTTTTTGAATTTTTTTTTCTTTTTAATATAGTTTAAATGAAACCTAAAGTTTTATCTTTTTAGCACCCCATGAAAAATTTCAACTATTGGAATTTATCTTGTGATATTAACCTTCAATTTTCTAATTAAAAGCATTAATTTTTTTTTTTTTTTTTAGTATATTTATTACTTATTCCGAAAATGATTATTATAAAAAATTCAATCTTACTAATCTGAATAATTCCTAAAATGAAACCAAAGTTCGTACTGAACCGTTTATTTAATGAAACTATTTCATAAATTAAACATAAAACCTGAAAATTTCCAAAAACAACAGAAATTTCCTTTTTATAGTCCATTTGTAATATTAGTTACATTCAAAAACATATATAAATTTTAGAGATAAATATAAAAAATTTGGAATTTTTATTAATATTTTAAATTGACCAAACTATTGGATGACATAGTTGTTGAAATTTTGGTTACTTAAGGTTTGACAGTTATGGTTAAATCATTTAAAATAATGATTTTTTTCAGATACAAAAAATATTGAATTATAGTTTTTGATTTACAAATAGCTGTGAAATTTAAAGTTTAAATTGAGATTATTTTACTTAATTATATTCGATTTCTAAACAAAATTAAAAATAGAAAAGATGGTTAGATTGATAGAATTAAAAAAAAAAAATAAATCATCAATTTAAACCAAAATTTAAGGAAGATCAATTTTCAAAAGACAAATTTAAATAAAAAATATTTATAAAATTGAATTTTATTTTGATTTTTTGTTGTCCTGATTTTCTTTTTCCCTATAAAATTGCTTTAAGAGTTTAACAATCACTATTATTTCAATTTGAGGAATTTTAATTTGATATATCTTCAATGATCAGCAAAATAAGTTGAAAAATATTTGTCAAATTTTCTCCTTTCACAATCTTTTGATTCCAATTTACCATTATAAAATTACACATTTTTTCTGTGTTGTTTGTTTTTATATTCCAGTCATAGACTATTTTTAATGGTTCAAAATATTTGAAAAAAGTCAAATTTTGATTTATTATTATTTTCCCATTAAAAAATGAAATTTTTTTTTGGAAAGTACAAATATATTTTATAGAATAAAAAACCAAAAATGTCTATTTCTAACCCAAAGATATTTAAGTTATTCATCAAGTTCAATATTGTTAAAAGAAAGGCTGTTTACTAACTGTTTAGATAGATATTACTACATACTAAAAAAAATTCAAAATAAATTTTGCCCTTTATGTTTAAAATATAAACAAAAGGACATTATAGAAAATATTGATCATTTTTTATGGGTCTGTCCTTCCTATGAAAAAGATATATTAATATTTTATAACAAAACAAAAGAATTAAATCTTAATGAAATAATTTTTAATTGTGATAGTTCAGGACTATTTTCATTAATTAATAATCATGAAATCTTTAATTTTATACTTAAATTTCCTAAAGGAGATTTAAGTATAAGGGTACATAGAGTGTAAATTACATTTCTTCCTCAATAAATAAAAAAAAAAAGAAAAATTTGAGTTCAAATTCTCCAAAATATTTTTATATGTGTAATTAGTTGAAAACCCCTTAAATATTTTTCTAATCCTTTAGAAATGAAATCCATAGACAATAAACTAAACTTCCTTAGTTAACTCTATTACAATATTTTTACTCTATTAATTTGATTGTAGTAGTAATAATTAACATTCATTTTGGAAATTGAAATAAAAATTTTCATGTATTTATTGAAAAATAACTGTCTTCACCAATTGTTGAAACCTTGAGAGTACTCTGGGTCAAATTAAATTAAGATCAATGACTTCGTCTGGTATTGTTATCAAATAAGTAAAACAAGAGAAATTTTTTTTTGAAAAGGAAAAATCTATAATAGTCAAAATTTGTAATTTTTATTTTTACAAAATCTTAAAAATCTTTCAAAAACAAACAATTAAAAAAGATCTAAACTTTTTAACTTTTCCTTATTTGAAAGAATATACAAAATACCGAAAAGTTAGTCAATTTTCGAAAATTTAATCTAATAATTTCTACAAAAAGAATTTGTCATTTCAAATAACTACTGTTCAAGCGAGTGTATCAACATTTTTGCTTTTTATTAAAAAGAGAATGCATTTATCACTATTCTAAAAGATTTTTTAGTTTTTTAAAAACTTTTTTGGGATTGCAAAAGCTTGAATTAATTATTAAATTTAACTCAAAAAAAAAAAAAAAAAAAATAGGTTTATTAAGCACCACTAATGGAAGTTGTTTGTTGTCTTTTCAGAAAGTCAAAAAAATTGAAAAAATTTAATAATTTGTTACTAAATTTTAATTAAAAAAAGATCCATAACTCTTGATTGTTTTTATTTTTTTTTAAACAAGAGGACAAGTATTGTTGAAGTATATTGATATGTAACCCCTTTTTTGAATATAGTTTCAATTTATTCTCAAAATATTTTTCTCAAAAAAATAGTAAATAAATATTTACTTAATAATTACGATTTATATTTATTCAGATTTAAATTAAGAGTATTTCAATAATTGAACACAACTAATACAATTGAAAATACTTTCTAACTTTCAAATTCTTATTAAAATTAGCAATCTTTAATTATTTAAACCGTTCACATATAAAGAGTAAAATGATTACAAAATTTGTTGTTAACCAAACCAAAGTAAGAATTATTTCTAATGGTTAAATTGTTAACACTGTTTGAATAATTGGCGAGATTAACTTTTGTTTAATTGTTTTGTTTTTTGTTTGATAAAAATTTTATTAATGATCTCTATTAAATGTGTTGGAATTTGATTGCTAATCAAAGTAATGGTTTTATTTGATGAAGTATAATTTTTGTAAAAAAAAAAAAAAAAAATCTTACAATAAAATTCAATCTCCAGTCTTGAGTTCACTCATTCCAAAAATAAATTCTTCAATCAAAAAAGATCAAACAAATTTTTATCTTTAAATTAAAAAGACAGTTAAAAATAATTATATTAGTTATTCAAGCCTTTAGACGACTTTTTTTTCAAAGTAATCGAATTGTCCCTCTCGAATAGTGATTGATAGAGAAAAAAGATATTTTTTTAAAAATTTTTTATTTTTCAAAAAATAAATCTATTTAATTTTATTCTTATTCCTTTTTGATAATTCAAAATAAATGATATTTTCAGAAAAGGTATATGAAGTACTTTAATTTTAAATCAATTGTGTGTTGAAAATAATTTGCTAAAAATAATTTTTTCCAAATCATTTTTTATTTTTTTATCTTCAACCTTTTTTATTATTGTTTTTTAAATTTGCAAAATTTTACATTTATTATTTTTAGAATTAGACTTTAAACCTAAATGACCTCTTTACACTTCCAATACAATTTCGATTTATATGAAAGCGAAATGTTGGTTTCACAAAACCACTTTTCAAAAAATGGTTACATACCATCTGAACCATTCCAACAAACAATGGAAATGCATAAAAGCCTCCAAAAAGATGATCAAAAAAATAACGATCATTTTACTCACCCTCAATTGCTTCCATTTCTTCAGCAAGAAACTCAACATAAAACAAACATAACAGCTGTTTGCAGAAACGAGGAAAATAACCAATATCAAACAATGGATCTCAAAGCACAAGAAATCAGCCAACCAAAATTAATTTTCCCAGAAAATTAAAAATCATACAATACTGATAATTAATCAGTGTGTTACAATTAGTTGTTATTAATAACCCAAATTATCTTAGAATTATTAATTTGTTTTTTATTTTTTTTTTTAGACATACCAAAAAAAAATCCTTTAGTTTTTTTTTTTTTGGTAACCAGTTTTTGTTTAAATTTTAATTAATTTCAACAAAAACATTTTGTTAATTCACAATAACAATAGACGGTTATTCTGAATTATAGAATTAATAAAATAACCCTTATACATTATAAATAAAATTTTTCATAAATTTTTAAACTTGTTTTTTGTTTTGTTTTTTCACTGTTTTTGATTGGTTTTTTATTTTTGGGGATATTGAAATTTTTTATTTATATAGATTAGTCGGAAGATTAAACATTCAAAAAACCACTTGTTTCAAAATAGAGTCAGCCTTTTATTTTCAAAGCTTTCAAATATAAGATTGAATTCACTAACTAATATTATACCTAAGTTCAAATCAATTTGCAAAAATTCCTTGATATTTTGAATAAATTATTAGTAGGAATAAAATTTGGAGAGAATTTTTTCAGAATAGAATTTGTTATGAATTTTTCAGTTTTGTTGATCAAAGGTTTTTTATGAAGAAAAAAAAGTATGATATGTCCTTAATAAAATTAAGCACTATTTTTTTCTGATTAATATTTTCGAAATTAAGTTCATAACTTAATTCAATTAACCACTGTGATAATTTTTTTTTAGAATAAAAACACTCCCAACTTTTGAATATCGAAAATAATGTTTGAAATTAGTGTGCACTTTTTTATTTTTTTTTGAAAAATTGGGGTTGAGAAAAGTTTGAAATCAAAGAATAAGTTAATATATTAAATTAGAATACTTTTCCAGAGAGTTTATCTTTTTAGTTGAACTTTTTTTTAATTTTACCATTTAAAACTAAAAAAAACATTTGAGGACCAAATTAGTGCCTTTTGTGAAAAGAAAATTCCCCATAATTTAGAATTTGTTTTTGTAAATGAGTTAAAACAAGAAAGTGAATCGAAAAATATATATAATTTCAACTTTGAATTCAATGATTTTGGCAAAAAATGTTTTCAAGATAACTGTTGAGAGAAAAATGTTGGAAACAGAAAAATGGTTGGACACAATTTTTAATTGGGAACATTAGTAAAATTGAAAATCAAATCCTATTGATAACTAGGTGAATTTTATATAAATCTAGGTTTAAAGGTGTTAAAAGTTAATTAATCTGTGGTTTGTGTAGAATACTCATTTGAATGGTTGATAACTAAAGTAGATCATGCTATTTTAACAAAAATCCAAGTTGTAGTAAAGTTTACTATTAATTCTGAAAATGGTAATTTTTAAACTTGATTTAGATTATAAGAGATAAGGTTTTGAAAAAGTAGAATTACATTAATCGTTATTCTAATAAGTAGATCATTGTTATTTTCTTTAGTTATTTCACAAATGATTGAAATTAAAAATCATTTTCAGTAATGTTCCCAATTAAAAATGCTGTCCAACCATTTTTCTGTGTCCAACATTTTTCTCTCTACAGTAAAGTTAAATTGAAACTTTATTTATTTTTATTTTTTCATTTAGTTTTTTTAATTGTATTAATGAAAAGTATTTGATCAGTTTTTCATTTTTAGTGTTTTTTTGGGTCGTAGGGGCATATTTTTATTTGAAAAATTAAAAATTGATCCCTTATTTTTAGAATTTTTTTTTGCTATTTGTTGCAAAATTAATGGAACAAAATTTTAATTCAGCTTTCCAAAACTGTTTTTTAATAATGAAAAATTTCAAATTATTAAATCAGTAAGTCAGCTGAGGTTATTAAGTAACTCTTTTAGAATTGGGACTTTGTAGATGGGTTTTAATTATTGAGTAGTGATTTTTTTTTGAAAGTTGAATGAAAAATTTGATCTTTTTATTTATATAATAGAGGTTTTGATGATAACATATATTATCCTGATATTAACAATAAAATCGCAATAGTATTAAAAAAATCGCGATTAGTCGAACTTTATTGCGAAAAAATCATGAATATCGCGATAAACAACATTATCGCGATATTCATATTATTGTGAAAAAATGAAAAATTATTATTTTCATTTCATTTTTAAAAAAAATCTCTTGACTTTTACAAAGCCTTGATACTTTTACAACACTTTCCCTTTAATAATGCCAGAAAGTGTTTGTCAGGGTTCTGAACTGTCTTCAAGTGTTTGAAAGTTTTGAAAGACAGAAAACTTTTATAAAGGGAATGAGTTTGGTTTGTTGTGGAAACAGAAAAAAATTTTTCTTTTCATTTTTTTTTTTAACAAAATATAAAATCTCAAACAAATTTTAGGATCAAACTAATAATTACCCATTTCAACAATACACTTGAATATAAAATATGTGTGTTTTCTTAAAATGGAGTTGTTACCTTCACCATTTGTAAATAGCCAAAAAGAATAAAGAATAATTTTCATTATTTTTGGTGATCCATCAAACAAAAACCACTAAGCTCTAATTGTGTTTTCGTTCCAAAACAAAGATTCTCAAAGAAGAAAAAGAAGAAGAAGACAAGTATTGTATAAAAAATCTTAATAATTGGTGATCATCTGGCAAGGATGTTGTGAAATCTTTTGAAGAGTTATCCAACCCCTTTTAGCTTGCTGAGAAAAAATGAAAATATTGTAACCTAAGAACACATTCTTTAAAGAACAGATAAAGGGTTGGTTGTTTTAGAAGGTCTTTTATTCAACTCAATTTACAACACCACGATTAACTGAAAAAATATTTATTTCTCTTTAGTTCTTATTGTTGTTGGTCTTAAAGGATCGATAGGTTTGTCAACCAAATAAAATGAAAACACAATAAAACTCTTGGATCTGATCCTTGATTGGATCAAGTATCTTTTTTGTTGTTTTTTCAAAGAATGACTTTTTTTCACCTAATCTATTTTTTGATCAAAAAAAATTTTTTTGTAAAAATATTTCTCAATTAGCCCTAAAACCCATCAAGTATTTTATCGCGATTACTTTTTAATCACGATATTTTGGCATTTATTACGATTTTTTAATAATTATCGCGATTTTATAGAATATTGCGATTTGTTATATTATCACGATAATATTGAATATCGCGATTTTCTGATATATCGCGATTTGATGGAAATTATCGAGATTTTTGTAACTTTATCGTGAATTATAGCATGTTATCATCAAAACCTCTAATTAATAGTAATAATAGAACTTTAAGGGAGTAGCCAAGGCGAAGGAAAATTTTTCACTTTTTTGCATTTTTGAAGAGGATCAGAAAATAACATTATTTACTTTGGTTGTACCTCATTGATTTTTATTATTTCAAGTACTTCATTCATTAGATTTTTTAATTTTTTTTTTCAAAGTCTCAAAGAAATTGCCACATTAGAATGTTGAGTTGAATTGCTTAAAATAGTGTTTCAAATGTTGAATGACTTTTCTTTGTTCCTTATCTAAACATTCTATTATGGCATTTAATTCTTTTTATTTTTCATTTCTTCATCATTTGTAAATTTTTTTAATCATAACAACATAAAGCAATGTTGAAATATTTTTTTATCAGTGACATTTGGGATTAATGGATTTTGTTTAAATGAGAAATAACATTACATAGAGAGAGAAGCACAAAAGGAAACATGAAGTGGGGCTTAAATAGCTAGAAGGATTCCAAAAAATAAACATTATCCCAATACATTACTTTTTAGGTTTTTAAATCGTTGGGTTTAGTGGAATTGGAGAAGTTAATATATGATTATATTATATCAAATTTTAAAACACAAAATAGCTATAAATTTTTTTCTAAGAATCTGGAATTATCTTCTCACAAAAAAAAAAACTAAACCCCATTCCAAAAATTTGGATACACCTAAAATCAAAAATAGGAAAACAAAAACTTAATTTATTATATTTTTACAAACCTAATATAAAATCACATTTAAGTAAGATAGTATTAATGTTTTTATTTAGAATCATTTTCATCCAAATCAAAGAAAAAAATATAAAACTCAAAAATAAAAATTTGTGTGTACAAAATAATAAAACGAGCGAAACAAAAAATGTATTGGTAAATTTGTTGAAATTTCACCAACAATTTTTGATCGATCAAATGATAAGATACCATCTACTGATTTTAAGTCGATATTTCTATTTAACAAACTCAATACCTACCTTCTATCAACCATCGTGAAAAATATCTTCGTGATCTAACCAAACAGATTTTGTAACTGAAAAATTGAAAATTAAAACAAAAACAAAAAAGACAAAAAATGAAAATAGTTTGTTGAATTAAAATTACTTCTAAATTGGATGTAAATCATGTTATTGTTATTCTTCCAACTGTATTAAAATGTGCCCAAATTTTTGGAATTAAATTTATTTTAATAAAAAAAATGAAAAAAAAAACTATTTTATCAATATATTCTCAATTTTTTATTGTTTAACATTACTAAAAATTAAAATATCAAATAATTTTTTTAAAAAAATTTTTAGAGAATCTACGATCACACTCCACTAAAATAAAATGTTCTTATCTCATCTCTCTCAAATTGTTATCATGTCTTAATGTGTAGCTACTCCCTTAAAATAACTTTCAAAATTGTGTCCATAGTAATTATCTATTGAGTAGTAGGCTAGATGTTTGGTTTGTATAAGAAGGGAAAAAAGAAGGTGTTTTATATAAAAACTAGTTTTATGTACTAAACCAAGCTATTTTTACTTATTTTGATTTTTTATTTGAGATTTCCGGTTATATAAATAACCCATGTTTTTTTCTAACCCCCTTTATGAAAATTTAACTCAGACAAAAAATATTGACTGGCTGTAGAAATAAAAAAATAAATAAGTGTGATGATAGCAACGTATAAACAAGAAAGAAGTTTTTTTAAAATAAATTTTAATAAGGAATTAGGAGGATATTGAAATTTAAAAAAAATAATTTATTGACAAGAAATTGAAAAAAGATCTTAGAAATGACAAGAAAAACAATCACTGAGTCTCACAAAATTTTGCAATTATAACTGAAAATTTTGAAACAAATGCATTTAATATTTTTGAGTCTTTACATTAACCCAAGATCTAACCTCAAAACACTTTAAATCTGTTACAAGAATATTACATAGGCATTTTCCTCTCTATCAATCCCCTATCCTAAAAAACAAAGTAAAGTTAAATTTTTATACAGGTTTAAGGTAACAGGGGTTATTAACACCCTGTAAATACGAAAGAAATCTCACTTCTTATTCCTTTTTTTGATTCTTGAAAAATTCAATTCATTTAAGATTCTTGATTTATCTAATCTACAACACAAAACAAGCCCAAAGAAAGATCACAAATATCGTCTATTTCTTTGATAACTCTATTTGTAAATGAAAAATATGAAAATGAAGTAAAAATAACCAACGAAATATTTTATTTTGAAGTATCATTAGTCAATAATTTAGATACCAAAAACCAAATTAATTTTGACGGTTGTAGGAATTCCAATCAAAATATTTAATTCGGAACTATTTGGTGAAAACTAAGATATAGTCTCTGTAAATTGAGAAATCTTTTCTGTCAACTAAATGTTGGTTGTTATGAAACGAAACTATTGAATTTTCTTCTTACTCAAAACACCTTTGTTGTTCAAAATTTATCAAACAGTTTACATCTTTTTATATTTGTCGAACATAAAAATTGATCTGATATGAATAATATTCAATAAATCAAAATAATAACAGTTTGAAATGTGATCTATAATGTGACATGAAAGGAGAAATCGATAAGAATTACTTCTAAAAGTTAAAAATTTTTTTCAAAACCCCAAAATACATTTTGTTGCAAGCCTGTAAAAGATTGAACAGAACAATTTTGTTTTTTAAACAAACAAAAAATAAAAGTTTTGTTTGAATAGTGTGTTGTGTAGAATAATCAAACCAAAAGGTTAAAAAACATAATTTATTATCTATAAACATTAATAAAACTAGATTTTAATTATTAAAAAATATCTTTGATTTGAGGTCTGAGTGAAAATTAGTAGAGTATTCTCTTTCTTTTGTCACTTTTTCGTTGTTGTAGTCACGATTTTTTTTCTCCAATCAAACCTCAGAATATGTCTTAAACTTTGAATTAAATTTCCAATCTGGTTTCTGAAACTCCAATGATTGTTAATTAAAAGAACCACTTTCAATTCTATTTTCAGTATTTTGACTTGAACAAAAAATTATCAGATTTTCCTCAACTTTTTGATTGGAAAATGTAAATAAAAAAGTATCATCAAATCTTTTCCAACTCTACAATTAATCATTATGAAGAACACTTTTTTAAAAACCAAAATATTAGCTAATTATCCAAAAATAATATCAAGAAATCAAACTCTTTTCACCAAAAAAAATTGATTTATGCTATTTAACTTGATAAATTTACTTGTATTTATCAAATTTGAATCAAAACAACAATTGTCAAATGATTGATTCATATTTTGACCTTGAAAGTTTTCATTTTTTTTCAAATATAACCTCTTAAAAAATATGGTAATTTTTATTCAAATAATTTCTTCACACTTCTTTTTTGATTTCCTCGAATTTCATTTCACTAATAAATCAAAAACAAAACTTGTTTTATTCCTTACCATAGAGTAACTTATCAAACGACGAAAGAAACAAAGTAAATAGATTTACCTCGATCACAAATGCAAGGTAAGAACTTTTTGTCTTTTTTTTACAACCTTTTTTTTTACTTATTTAGTCTAAATGTTTTGTTTGGTTCATCCCCTTGATTGTTTTCTTGAAACTTTGAAAAAACAAATAGTGAAAAGAGAGCTATTAATATGTTAAAAACATATTCTTGGAATGTTGATCGAGCAATCGATGAATTTTTTAATCAAACAGAGAAAAAAAGTACATCTTTCAATGAATACCAGCAACAAAGAAAAAAGAACTTAGAAAAACAAAAGCAATTAAAAAACCAAAAACCAAAAAAAACTTGGGTTGATCGAAACAAAATTGAAGTGCTCTTTAACAAGTACAAGGGTAATTTTTTTTTTTTAAACTTTTTCCTAATTTTCTTTCATTCTTTTTTTTTTTTTTCAATTTCTTTTCTCGGGAATATTTCATGGATTTTCTCTGTAACACTAATATATTTTCTCGAAAACACTTCCAAATTTTATCTCTAATACTAACATTTATTCCTCTTGAAAAACAATCAATAACAAATTTTTTTTCATATTTTTACGCACTTAAAGATAAGGAAACTGGCTTAATTGAATACGAAGGAGTAGAAAGATTCCTTACAGAGTGTGGTGTTGATTTAATGGCTGTGGAATCCTTAATTCTCAGTTGGCACATGAATGCACAAATCATGGGTGCTTATACAAAAAAAGAATTCTGTGACGGGTTATTTAAAATCAAATGTGAGAACTTGGAAGATCTTAAGGAGAGAATTCCTTTCTTAAAAGATGAACTTGAAGACAAAGCAACTTTTGACGATTTTAATTCCTTTGTTTTTACATTCGCAAAAGAAGATCCCAACCATCGAGTCCGTATGTAGTTTTCAATATTTTTCTCATTTTTTATTATTTTTTTTCTTTTACTTTTGTGTAGTTTGTTTTTTGGTTCCATTTCTCTTATTTCCATTTCTTTTAGCCATTCTTCTGTTAATTTTATTCTTTTTTTTTTTTTTTTTTCTATTTGATTTTCTTTATAAAAAAACAAAAAAACTTTAACCCCAAATAGTTGACAACACAATTGCAGTCGCATTATGGCCACTCTTATATAAGGACAAATTTAAACTTTTAGACAAATGGTTAGAATTTTGGAAATTAGAAGAAAATAAAAAAAAAACTATTAGCCAAGATTTATGGGATACTTTAGCTGAATTCTCAAGAACTATTAAAAGTGTTGAGGATTATGATCCAATGGAAGCTTGGCCAGCACTATTAGACGAATTTATGGAATGGCTCGAAGAACAAAACTAAAGAAATTGAAAAGAGCTTGGATTCATTCTAAAAATTAAACTCGGATCTTGCTAATTATTAAAAAAAAAAAAAAAAAAAACAAATTTTAACAAAAAGAAATAATTTGATCATACTAATGATTTTGTCATTTTTTTTTTATTATTTTGTTTAAATTTGATACACATACTGAAATTAAAATTTAAAATTAAAATTTTGTTAAATCAACAAAAATAAATTGGTACAAAAATATTTTTCAATTTTTGAATTTATTGGTTAATTGGTTATACCTATTTTTTTAAACAATAATTGAATTGTTAAAGTACGAGGAACTAACAAATTTTAATTTGACTAATTTACTCAACATTATTGATCTTATTGGTGTTTCGGCCTCTTAGAATGAAAATTGATAAAAACAGAAAATGATCTTTTAATAATATATTTTGTTTTGATAAAATAGTTTTGAATTTTAAATCCCTTAGCACCCACAGATTTGCATAAATTTCATCAAGTTTAAAATAAAAGATTTATAATACCATTTGATGTGTTAATATATTTATTTTCTTATTTGTCTCTAATCCAGATTTGAATAATAATAAAAAGTCAAAATAGTTCAAAGATAAAGTAGTTCTGTTTTTTGATTTTTTTTTTGAAATTGGAAAAGATATAATAAATTATTCATTTTAATATTTTTTTTCAAGATTTTTATTTTTTATTTTAATTTTTTAAATCAGAAATTTTATTACGTTAATTGTAATTCAAAACTCAATGTATTGATTTATTAATTATAACCATCAAACAATGTTGTTAATTTAATGATTAAAAAATAAATAAAAAATTATATTACTAAGAAATTTTCATTTTTTTTTTAGATAAAATAATAAGAAATATTAAATTGATAGAAAAATGAAATTCCTTTCTCTAGGCCAAAATTAAAATTTTAATGTGAATAAATTTCTAAAATTTCTATTTAAACAATAGAAAATACTTGAAGAAAATAAAAAAATAATTATAAAATATTTCCATTTATTATATTGGAAACAAATCAATAAAAACTTTTTTAATAGATAAAGTAATCAACTCTCAATAAAAAAAAAAAATAAAAAATAACTTATATATTATTCACAGATAATAAAATAATCTTTGAAAGCAAGATTTTTTTTTTGTATTTTGATTTTAGTGAAAATTTCAATAGAACTAAACTCTTTTTCAAACAAAAGGGTACACCTGCCAAACCATCAATATTATTGAATTTGATTCGTAATAAGATAATTACTTATTTGTGATTTCCATTTTAATTATTTATTTTTTCATTTTTTGCTTTTTTTATTTTTGGAATTGAACAGTTGGAAAATGAAAAAACAATATAAGAAGAAACCAATTTGGAAATAATCTGACTAGTATAGAAATGGAAACAGTTTAAGTTCGATTTCGAATGAGATAGATGTAGGAATTAAGAAATGACATTATTGGATTGATGCATGGAACAAAGAAAAGAAAAATAGAGAAAAAAAAAATCCCAACAAAATACCCGATGAATTGCGGATTTATCTTTAAAATAAGACTTTAAATAACAAAAGTTTAACGTGTTAATAGTAATCAATGACCTGTAAAGAACTTTTCCTCCATTCAAAACATTCAAATGTTGTTAGCGAACTTATAATATTTTTTCTTTACAATTTACAAAACGAGATTTCTCATTTCAAATAAAAGGACACACCAATTTTTAAAAATATCTATCTCAAATTTTTATTGTTTTGTTTTAATAAGTTTTAAATCTTCAGTTGAGTGTTTTTTTATTTTTTAAAGAGTTTCTTATAAATCCCAATTCAAAATTTTTAACACACCAAAATTCTATTTGTGAAAAAAAAAAAATTATTTAACCACTTCTCGAAGATTTACCCAATTAAAACCATCCACTAATTGAAAAGTTAACACTTGTTTATCAATAAAATACTCAGAAAACAATAAATAAATAATTATCAATACAAATAAATCATGGGTGTGTTAAAAATTTTGGAGAGAGCAAAACAAAAAAATACATTAGTAAATTTGTTTAAATTCTATTAGGAATATTGATTGATCAAAGGTTAGATACTACCAACTAATTTTATTTGAGTTCTTCTATTTGGAACAACTTGACTTTAACATCATATAAACCTTGTTAGAAAAAAAATTGAACGAAGCAAATTACGTAATTCAAAAAATGAAATGAAAACAAAAACTAAAAGATGAAAAAATGATTTTTCATATTTTTCAAAAATCAAAATTATCTCAAATTTCAATGAAATTGTATTATTGTGATTGTTTGGAACGTTTTAGTTGTTTGAAAAATTTTGAATTTTAGTTTATTTTAGAATGATACTCAATTAATTTGATTCAATTATGAATAATTCTTGAAATTTTATTTACCATTTTATTTGAAAAAGAGTTTATCTGAGTAAAAATTGAATTTTTCAATATTAATCAATCCAGATATTTTAAAATACTTTTTGGTCATGTGATCTCTTATTCTATAATATTGTTTATTTTATGTCTAGATTTTAAAAAGTCAAAAATTATAAAATAGTAAAAATTAAAAAAAAAAATTACTAATCTGACTAAAACTATTAGCCAAATCATTTAAATTTGAAAAAAATTCTTGTTGAAAAAATTTTCAAATTTTACAATAAAAAAAAAATTAATTTATATATAGAAATTTAATTTATTTAGAATTAAATATATAAATCCCCATTGAATGGTAATCAAAAGATAAAACAAATTTTCTATATGCCAAAAAATCTCTTGTAATGAATAAATTATTTAATAAAGTATGGTAGATATTTTTGGGGCGCATAGAGCCTCCCTAAAAAAGTTCCAGTATGGAATGATTATGTTTTAATCATTAAAACTAAGAAGTTTTTGCTGAGTAGACTTAACTTTTCAAAAAAAAATAAAATTTTTTGTAGACAAATTTTGAATTAAAAAATAATATCATCAATAGAATCAAAAAAAAAAATAACCAATGTTCAAAAATTTTTTTCAAGTTGTTTTTTCAAAGATATGTATAACTATACAATTTTTAATTATAAAATTTTCTTTCGAAGATAATTATTTATAAATTCTATATCTTATAATTCTTTGATAACAATTAAAATTGAAAATATTGTTTAGAAGACAATTAGTATCTTGTGGGGATTCTACTGGAAATAAGAGTTCATTAGAGAGTAAAATAATGTAATAGATAAGAAATAATCAAAACACAAACAAAAAAAGTTTAAAATAAAAAAACAAGAGAGTTTTTCTAATATCATCAACTACTTTATTTCATCACAAATAAGAATAATAATAATATAAACAAAAATTATCACAATTTGCTTGATTCAAAAGAACATATAATTTTATTACAAATAAGATGTGAGGTTAGTTCTCAAATTAAATTAAGAGAAAAAATAAATATTTTTTTTACTTTTTAAGGAAAAACCCTTAAATAATGTTTTTTCACCAAGCATTAATGATCTACAAGATGGAGAAAATACAGAAAGAAATCACAAAGTAAAAAAAAAGAAAAGATTTAAAAATTGATAATTATTATTTGACTGGAAAAGTATAGAATGTAAATAAATATAAAGAGAGATCTAAATAATAAAAAAAAAAAATACTAAAAAAAAAAAAAAAAACACAAAAAAAAAAAAAATAGAAAAACTTGCAAATTATTTTTTTTTACAGGCTCTAACAATTTTTTTCAAATCCTTTGCCTTATCGAATTTAACTCGGATGTCTGCCTTTTTTTCGAAAGCACCTTTTTTAAACCCAAAAGATAGGGTATGCTTTTTGCCTTTAACCTTCTTCAGAGATGATAATTTGGAAGATAATGTTGACCAAATAATTTTATAGTTTTCAATTCTTACGATATATTTATCTGTAATCATCAAAGCGGAATTATTCTGCTTTTCGCATTTGGCGCAACCTATGATCTTTTGACTTTTGAAATCTGTGTTTGTATTTACGATATAGTGAGAGAGCGATTGTCCGTATTGGAAAACTGTAAGGTTGGGTCCATCAAAGAATCTTGGAGGCCGCACTCTGCCCTTTGATTTGGCATCGAAAATGGTTGTTGTATTCTTCATGCCGCTGGTGATATTTGATGCAAGGTCTGTGACGCCGACTGTTGGCTTTGCGACCACGCCAACGAGCCCCTTCCCAACCCCCTTTAGCATTCCGAACCCGCCTTCCTTTTTGTATCCCTTTATTGGCTGTGCCACGATACCCGAGACACCCGACCATAGCCCCTTTCCGAAGGACTTCCCGCCCTGGAAGATCCCGTCTGCAAGGTTCTTTGGCTTGTTTGCGGACTTATCTCTTGATCGCTGCTGCTTAAATTCGTCATCTAACGACAGCACCGACACACCAGATCCAACGGAATCGATCACGCCCGACGCGGATCCGAAGATGCCCTTGATACTCCCAGAAATGAGCGCCCAGCTGCCCTTGCCGAGCCCCTTGGCGACGGCCTCTGGGGATTCCACAAATCCCTTTGCAGGCTCCACAAAGAAGCTCTGTAGCCCCTGCCCGCAGTTGGTGAAGAGGTTCACGGGGGCGCCCAGCAGGTCCAACCCGGCGACCAGATTATACGTCTGCTTCAAAAAGGATCGCTTGTAGTGCCTGATCACCAAGTTCGTCAATAACGAGGGGAACGTGAAAAAGTCCTTGAGCAATAGCGAATTCAAGTTCAAATTGGCGTCGTGGATTGACGTAAATGACGCGCCAATGACCCGTAATAAATTGGTGATTGGATTCATTGTGGCCTTATTGGAGAGCTGGAAATTTATTATGAATTGTATGGGGTTGAGGTGCAGCAATTCAAAAAAGGTTTGCTTATTTCGAAGCTCAATTTCGCTATCGTCCTCATTAAAGAACTTTCCAAAGTTCTTGCCGAGGCTCTGTTTCGTCTCAAGGGTAATCTTTTCCGATCCCCCCCTCTGTGTTAGCAGCTTGATGCATTTGTCAATTTCCGTGTTTTGGATGACCTCAAGGATGTTCAACAGAAAGTCTTCATGCAAGCTGATGATCAGCGTTTGCAGCAAAAACGATGCATAGCTAAAATAGTCAATGTCGCCATACAGCAGGCTCTTATACAGGGTCAGCATGATAACATCCTTTTTCTCATTCGAGGGCTTGGGCTCCAGGATAATGGGGTTAATGGCATGCAGCGTTTGATCGTCTATTTGGAGGTGGTTGATATTTAATTGGATGGACTCCTCCATATTCGACTTCAAATATTTAAATAATAGATCAGTCAGAGAGAAGAAAAACAATTCCTCTGTGTTGTTAATGAACGAAAAGCCAAAGCCCTTGAGATTGACATCGATTTGCATTTCAACCTTTTTTTCGATGGTCTGCTTTTGCTTGATTTTTTCCAGTATTGTTAATTTGTTTTCTTGGTCATAGTCGTACCCATTTGCCCTTTCCTTTTGCATTTCCTTTTCCTTGATAATGTCGCTGTCCTTTCTAATAATTTTCTTCTTCTCGTCGTCATCCATTTTGAATATTTCATTAGATGCTCTTATGATCAACATCTTTGTGGGCCCCTCTTGGAAATTTCGAAAGTGAATATATTGCCCCTTGTTCAACTTTTTATTCAAAATGGGCTTCAACTTGTCGATCGAAATCTTGACATCATAATTGTTTTTGTCATTGCTTATAAGCAAAATATGGTTCTCTTTGGGGTCGTCCCAATAATAATTTAGTTTCGTGTTGGGCATGAGAACTTGGTGGTGATCATCAAACCCCTTTTGCACAATTTTGAACGTTTCATTGGTTTCGTTCTTCAGCAGATATCGTGGAGAAGACCTTTTGCTATCAATTGGCGTGAAATAAATGAGTGTAATCGAGTCCTCAATTTTGATATTTAAGTTCAAATATAATGGCTCCTTCGTTGAGGGGTTGTACAATTTGATAATTTCGTTTCCGAGGCCATCTACAATCAAATTAGATGACCAATTGTAATTTTTAATGGCTATATTCATTAGCTTTTTATTTGTTTTTAATGCGTAGATGGGTATCATTGTATCGGGCAACAGCTTTTCGCTTTCATTGATTTTATCATCATTGCTATTGCTGCCGGTAAACCATTTGTAATATATGTCGTGGCTTGTCTTATTAAATATTAAAAAGCGTGGTGTGAATGTGACAATCATACTCTTATTATACACGCCTCTTAGCCTTTCGACCTTCATGCCAATTTCAACGAGGCCATGCTCTGGGTGCTTCAGCGGGATAACACCAGTTGTTTGGGGCACATTCAAATTAATTTTTTCGCTCCATTTCGAGTTGTGGGCCCGTAGATTGATCTGGTTGGGCTCGCACGTGCATAGCCTTTCGTAGTTTTGAATGGCTTCTTCCAATTGCTCTTGATTGCTTGGATAGACGGACTTTTTCAACTTCGCCCTTCGGGTGCTTTGCCCCTCGATAATATCTTCTTTCGACGTGCCCCTGTAAATCAATCCGAGCCCTGTGCGATTGATCAGCCAATATTTGGAAAAAATGTTTAAGGTTCTTGTCCCATCGTCTTCTAAAATGTTTTCCAAAGTCAACTTTTTCGTTCTTTTCGGGTTTTTTTTGTTTTTAAATAATAAGCTTATACTTTGGATCCCCTTTGATTGGCTTTGCTTTTCGAGAATCGTTTGATCGATCGAAACAAACCCACTTGGTATTGTAATATGAAGTTTGGATTGGTTTACCGTAAAGCAATCAATTTGGTAAATATTTGCAAATTCGCCGCTTTGTAATTTTTTTTTCATATGAGTTTTTGAGTTCATTAGAGCGAAGCATACCGGGAACGGCAATGTATTAAGAATCTTTAACGAAGGCAAAATTGTAAATTTCCATAAATTGGCAATTATTGGTTCCACGTTGCCCTTACTCTTGTTCTGATCCTGATTTGGAAATGTTTTTAATTCCTCCTTTGTAATTGAGAGAATAAATGCCAATGGCTTGCCATTATTCTTTCTTGGTTTAAACAGTAATTGATGATTGCTAACCTTTAAATTTTTAATTATGTCAATAGTGTCACAAGAGTGATTTTTGTTTTCATTATTTTCGATCGTAAAATTTAATATTAAACTAGAGTTTTTCTGCGTGAATAAATTATCATTTAAACCCAAAGTTTTGTTCTCGTTGATCAGCCCAATTTGGATTTTTTTATTACCAACAACATTAAAATTATACTTGGTTTCATTGCATATTTGGATCTTGGAATTAACTGTTAAAATTCGACTTCCATTGTCAATATTGATATCTGAAATCACCAAGGAATCGGATTTTTCATTTAACAAATGAATTTCCCTTTTGACTTGATCATAGGAAAATTGCAATTGCTTTTTTTCCATTGGGAAATGGATTTTAATTATATTTCGATTTATTCCCCGTTCAATATCTTCTAATTGCTTATTGCTGTCCAAATTCTTATCAATAAATTTTACTGGTAATTTTTCTCCCGGGTTGATCACAGCCTTTTCATTTTCCTTTTCGGTTTTGCCATTGACAATCCAAAATTCAAATGGAGTTCCAAATTGGTTAACAATCCAGAAGGGTTCATATGACAATTCTTTATTTAGATCATTGCTACTTTTTTTGACAGAATAATCATTATAAAAGATTTCGATAGTTTTATTTAAATTTCTTAATAATCCACTACTGACATTCAGCTTTAACCGAATCGGCGAATTGAAATCCAATTTAATTGCCTTTGTTTCCATGTTTAATTTGAATTCAACATTGAAAAACCATGGTTCTAAAAATGGTTCCCATCTCCCTGCGAAATTGTAATAATTTGAATCAACAATTAATTTTTGGATATTGACATTCAAGATTGTTGACCAATTGTCAATCAAAATTATATTTGGTTTCATACTAAAAGAAAACAATGGACGAATCAAGCTTTGCGAAATACAATCATCAATTAAGGTTAATTTAATATCCTCAAATTCAAATATAAACCGTTCTAATTTTTTTCTTTTTTGGATTTCCTTTGTTATTGCATCAATTAACATGGATTTTTTTTTGATCATCAACTTTTTTTTCTCTTCTTTTTTAATAATTATTTTTTTTCCTGTTTTTTCTTTTCCTGTTTTTTCTTCTTCTGTTTTTTCCTTTTTTAACTCAATTTGTGTAATATTTTCATCAACTTTTTCATTATCCACAATCTTAGGCTTTTGTGCTTCTTGTATATCATTCAATATTTGTAAGCCCATCAAAATATCTCTATAGGATATTATAAGATTTAATGGTTTTATGTTCATCTTTATTTCCATTAAATCGGCATTTAATGTCTTACCCATAACCAAATTTAACAAGATTGAATAAGGTAATATAAAAGATTCCCTTTCGTTACTGAATATACCACCAATCGTTCGAAAAATGGTAATATCATTCATCCCAAGCTGAATTTCCATATTATCATAAATATCTTTAAATAAATTAACAGTAAAATTTTGTTCTAAAATTAATCCTGGTGAATTTGAATTTTTTGAATCTTCTGGTAATATTAGCATTATTTTATTTAATTTCAAATTTAATTTCATTTCACTTCCATCACCCGACTTTTCTTTTTCTATTTGTTTTTCTTTTTCAACTCTACTTTTTTTTTCTGATTTTGTTTTTTCTTTATTTTTGTTCTTCTTCTTTGCATTTTCAATTTCATTATCAGGTGGAGCAAAAAAATATATCAAATCAAAAATGGAAGGCCACAAACATATCAAATCCAAGGAATGAATTTGTGTATCAATTTCTAAATTGCCTAGAGCATCTGTGCCCAACTGTACTCGGATACCGTCTTCAATCAAAATTAAATTCTTGATATCACCTTGATTATTAATATTTTTATCAAGAACATTAATTTTTGTTAAATTAACATTTAAACTCATTTCATTATGATTATTTTGTTCAAGTTGAATTGTTGTCGTATGGATTGCAAATTCTGCTATTGAATTAACATCCTGTATGGATTGTTTTTTTTTGTTCGCGATGTGCTCACCATTTATTATTTCTAGAGACAATTGTTGCAATTCCACTGAAAGATTTAACACTATTTTTTTTTCCTTGCTTTTTGGAATTTCGTTTTCGTTTTCCTTTTCCTTTTCCTTTAATGGAAGCTCGTCAAATTTGAATAATTTTTCGTTTGTCAATTCAGAGACTTTCAATTGGATCCTTTCATTTAAATTTTTTGGAATTAATTTAATTTTGTCGTTTTCGTGTTTGATTTCTTCAATTTCATTTTTTTTCATAATTCCCTTTAATGGTAATCCTTTAAATCCTTTGGTTTCTTTCGTTCCTTCAATTGCGATCATTTCTTCATTTTCAATTTGAGTAGATTCACCAAGGTTTTCAGAAACTGTAGATAGCAATTGTTCCAGTTGTCTTTGATTAAACATGATTTGAATATTAGTAATTAAGCCTTTAATATTCATTTCAGGTATCGGCATTTCTAATGGATCTAATGACCTTTCAATAACCAAATTTAAATTAATGGGAGAGATTAGAGTTAAAATTTTGTTATTGCTATTTTTGGTGTTGTTTTCGTTATTGTACGTGCCTGTACACATTTCAATACTATGTAAATCGATATTCATTTTGTCAACGTTAATTTCCTTGCTTTTAATATTATTTAGATTAATAAATTCGTTTTGAATCGAAATTTTTTTAATTGAGGCAATGATTATATTTTTAGAATAAGAATTTTGTGGGACTAATGCCTGGATATTATTAATGTTTATATCCAATAACATTAAGGATTGGGTATTTAAATGTTCCTCGAGTGCCTGTGTTGCTCGCTCATTTAAATTCTCTTTCGCAGAAGAAATGAGATCAGTGGCCTTTGTAATTTTATCGAAAAATGTGATGATTTCATTTAAAAATCTATTTAAAAAGATTACTTGAATACCATTGATATTTAAACTTATTTTACTGTCATACCCTGGGTAATCAATGGAATTTTTGTTTAAATAGGAATCCATTTTGAAAGTGATCGACTCTTCATTAGAAAAATGAATAATATTTTTATAAATGCCCATTTGGGTATTGGTAATATCAAAGACACTCAATGCTTTTAGAGTACATAGAATACTTGAATGTGTCTCTGTCAAGGCCATTAGTAAATCGATACAAGCTAAATTAAATTCTGCTATTTTTTGTTGTGAATCAATGGCCAAAATTAGATTGATTTTTTCAAATTTCCCCGTTATTCTCATTTTAATGATATCATCTTTTTTTTTTTTTTTTTCCATCTGTTTCAAATTAATTAATTTCTTTTCCTTTTCCCTTTCCTTTTCCGTTTCCTTTTCCTTTTCCTTTATCAATTCCCTTTCTATCTTCCCCCTTTCATCTTTTTTCACCTTTTCACCTTTTATTGAATTTTTTATTATCACGATTTGATAGCTGAAATAAAATTTAATTAATTCATTAACTGTTTTTCTATTGATGTTTATAAAAAGCTGAGAAAAAATCGCATTGATATCCATTTCAACGTTTTTAAATTCGGGAGAATTCTTTTGGATCAACATTAATGAAATGGTAATGAAATCTTTCTCGACCGGTACATTTTTTTGAGAAACACTATCCATTGGCACTGAAGAAATTAAATAACCGTTCGAACCAGAATATAAATCGTGTATTTGAAAGGAATTAATTTTTAAATTAATTGATTTATCAAAAGAGCGAATGACCATTGAAGAATCCATTCCAGAAAGTGTTAAATGAATTAAATCCTGTTCAATTTCATTTAAAGTTTGTTTAATTTTAATTGAAACACGTTTAACATCAAAATGTAACTCAATTTTTTTTTTACCCACAATCTGTTGTTTTTTGATTTCCTTTTTATTTGGCTCGTTGCCTTCTTCATTTAATTTGTTTAGATCAATTGCACCATGGGAGATCCTTGCTCTTTTTTTCTCTTTCTTTTCGCCCTTCTGGCTCTTTTTCTTGTCTGTTTCCTTTTTTTGTTTGAACTCAACTTTTTGGGTATTATCAATTTGATCGCCATTTTTCAGATCAACCATTAATAACTGATTCAATATAGTCATTAATTGAATATATTTATTTGAGCTTAGTTGGAATGCTAATAATGGCAGTGTACCGTCTATTTTCAATGTTGTTAAATTCAAATCCTGTGGTAATATACACATTTGGACTCTTAATTTAATTTCAAATTCCTTGAGGATACAAAGATCACTTTGCTCATCAATACTAGTTAATGAACTCATTTCGATCCACTCAATGGCGCTTCCAAATAAAATGGAATGCACCTTTGATAATTTAATTTCATATTTGTCATACAACAGATTTTCGTCGATAGTCTTTGTTTTATTTTTCTTTGTTTTATTTTTCTTTATATTGCTCTCAATAGCCTCCTTTTGCTGTATTTTGGAATTGATTTGCAAATTACCCAAATCCAGAACTAACAAATGTGAATTTTGATCCATCACGTCGCCAGGAATTAAAATAACAGGTGCCTTAATGAATAATTGAATGTTCATTGTTTTGTGATCCTGAACAGCCTGGTGTATCGAAAAATTTGTAGATTCGACTATTGAATCAACCTGATCATGAACGGCGTTTTCGATCTCGCCTAACTCCTTTGTTTCTTGAACTACAAAAAATTTCGTTATTTGATCAATAAAATAAGGGTTATAGACAATCTCCAATGGCTTCATGTCCAATGTAACTTTGCTATCACCAACCCCGTCGAGTGGATTCAGATCGAATTGTAAAGATAATAATGTATTTGGATCTTTTTCCTTTTTTGTTTGTGAATTATCGGTAGTGTCAAATAATTTACGAGGCTTTATAATACATGGGAACTGTGATTCCGTATTATAAAAATCATTGACCAAGATTGATCCCAAATTTAGCATTAACGTCTGTGAACCCTCCCTTGCTAAAAAGGTTCCCTTTATGTCATTAAACTCCAAATCAGTGATTTTTGTATTCTGGACAGATTTGCGCATTTTTGTTTTGTTGTCCTTGGTTTTGACTTCACTGGTAGTTAATTCGCTTTGGAATAATCTCAATTGGATTGAATTCATTTTCAAACTTGCCCTCATTTTGGAATATTCAGGTGGCGGTGTGTCAATTTGTAAAGATGATGATGACATATTAGTTTCATCTACACCAAAGGCCTCTTGCAAAATGTTCTGGATTTGATCGCCATCTAGCTCCACTTTAAGGTTCTGCACTTCTTCATCGTTTTCAAAATTCGCTTTTTTGGGCTTCCTGCTAAACCATCCTCTTTTCTTTTTGCTTTCTTGCCTTTTTTGCTCCTCTAAACGCTTTTTTTCAATTAGCTTCATTTTCTCTTTCGCCTCCACTTCCAGTTCCTTTTCTGCAATGGACCGAAATAAGACAATATACTCGTACGAGATTTCCCTTTCCAATTCTGCCAATTTCAATTTCGAAGGGTGCTTGTCCCAAACCTTTTCCTTAACGATCTCCAACTTCGTTTTCCAGAGCGGGATATACTCTTCTCTTTGCAGTTTCGTTTTCATTAGTGTGGGCCAGTCCAACAGCCCGCGATCGTTGACTTTTTCAGATTTGGTACACCGGTACGCGTACTTCCACCATTCGATCGCGCTCTTTTTGCTTTTAGCCTTTGGCCTTTTCAAGGGCTTCCCAAACTTCAAATACTTTTCTTCCAACCAAAAGCCATTTAATTTCTTTAAATACGCAAGAATCCCTGCATACTGGAACGAGGATAGCGAAATGATTAACTCGTCAAACGTTACTTCAATATCAAACTGCGGAATCTCTAAAGAATCACCAGAACTCCACCTCTTTTTTTGGATTTTTAATTTCATTTCGCTGTTAATTGGCGAGATCAGGTAATCGTGCTTCGGATCCTGGCCCTTTTTGGGAATACACCGATGTAAAGACTTCTTAAACCTTTCGATCGAGCTTGTAGAGACACGCCTTGCATAAAAATCCCAATAAATTGAAAAGTCACTCAACGAGAGCAATTTGAATATATTTTTTTGGATTCCTTCGATAAAGATCTTTTTCCAATTTTGATCAGTGCTTGCTATTTCTAATGAATCTAAAGTAATCCCAAAAGCAAAGGGTTTCTTTAGTTTGTTTTGTAATTTTTGTTTTGTTTTGTTTTGTTTTATTGTGTTTTGTTTTTTTTTTTAATTTTGTTTTGTTTTTTTTTAATTTTCATTTTTTTTTAAATTTTCATTTGTTTGTTTGTTTTGTTGGTTTTTAGGTGCTTTTCAGGGATTATTTGTGAAATATTTAAAAGTTGTTTTGCCACTCGATCGTAGTTTTTGAAGAACAGTAAATTAAAATTGTTTTTCTATTTTTCATTTTGGTTCAAATGACATTACATTAAAAGCGAAAAAAATTTTCAAAAAGTGTTTACAAATAAATTTTTCAAAATGTCCCCTGAAAATAGTTCTAATGAAGGATGTTAATTGTTTTAAAAGAACCTGTTGAAAACGTTTTTTCAAACTTTTTGAAAATGTATTTTTTGACTGTCTTAATTCAGGAAAAATAGATTTTGGTTTTTCTTGAAAGATCACAATAAAGTTATTTTTTAAAAGGTGAAATTTTGGGTTTTCAAAAACCCACTTAATCATTGTAGTTTAAATTATGAAATGTTTTTCTTGACAATTTTTTTTTTTTTTTTTTCGCTTGTTTTAGCAGTTGTCTTGTGTCGATTTTTTTTTTTTTATTTTTTTTTTCTTTTTCGTTTGAATGGGGCTAAAGAAATAAATTGATTTTACATTATTAATGGAGTCTTCGTGTCGAATGTGAATGCTTTTAATGCTGACTTGTATATTATTAATTATTTTATTCAAAAGTTTGCTATCAGAACCCAAAGAAAGCATTCCTTCACTTTGTTCGTTTTTGTTTGGATCATTAAGTGCTTTTTGTAATAATTTTTCTTCTTCTCTTTTGGCCAGTCTGCTCTGTTTTTTCTTTTCGAGTCTTTCTTTTTCCTTAAGAGGATCATACTCTTCTTCAGCCAAAGGTTCGGTAACCATAAATATCTCTTCAAGCTCAATTTTTACAGGATTTTTGCCCAAGGATTTCCAAGGTATTTTTAGAATAAGCGATCCAAGAAAACCTTTTTTATTTTTTTTTTATTTTTTTTATTTTGTTTTAATTTAGGAGGTTCCGAAAAGATTTTTTTTTGCAAAGAAAAAATCAGAAAAAAAAGAAAAGAAGAAAATTAGGCTTTTGAAATTTACCTGACTTGACTTGTATTGGGAGTTTAAGATCATTTAAAGAATCGGTCTTTAATTCAAGATCATGAAGTTCAACATCGCCTCCCCACAAACCAATTTTCAGTTGCTTTTTATCTAACTTCTTGACATAGTCTCCCAAGTATTTGTTTAGTTGGGAAGATACAATTTTTCGAAGCATTTCAAAAAGCTTAAAAAAAAAAAAAAATGAAGAAAATTTTTTTAAGATTATGGTATTTCAGATTTCTCGTTTAGATTAAGGGTTTACTCTTTTGAAAGTTCAATCATTCTTTTAAAAAAGGAACTCTTCTATCAATAAACAGTTCCTTTATTACTTGTTGTTGTCAAATTGTAAATTATCCCAATTCTCCCAAAAATGTTCTTCAACAACACACCCCTTAAAACAGTCTCAATAAATTTCCTAAAAACAACTATCAACTCTTTTTGACAGTTTTTCTTTACAATAGTAATTTTTTTGAAGGCAAAAATGATCATAATTTTAAAAAGAAAAACAAATGAAAGATCTTTTTTTGCATACAATTGTTGTTGTTGGAAATGCCAGCCAAATGGCTTCAGAAACTAAACAAAAGAGATACATCTCGAACTTGATAGAAAACTTTTTTCAATTTAAAAAAAAAATACAACAAATGTAATTTACTAAATACATGAAAGGTTGAAGTGTTCAAAATAAGACATGGTTATTCAAAAAATGTTTAAAAATTGGTTAATTAACCCTACTCGGAATAATATTTCGAACATAATAAAAAAGATCAATTTTATTTATTCATAAAAAAGGAAATGAAGGAGTAATTTTGAATTCTCAACCTATTTCTATCAACGAAAGTTTACCACGACTATTTCACAAAATGTTATTTAAGCGAAATTTGTCTTGTTGGGACTTTATTCATCGATCTAAATTAGATTTCAGAAAAAAATTAATTTCAATTAACTGTATTAATTTTAAAAATATACTTTAATAAAGATAAAATCAGATAATGTAAATAAAAATGATAAAACTTATATTATATTGATTGAGATATCAAAGTGTTTTGATTCAATTAATTTTAAAATAATTAGAATAACAATCAACAAAATTATTTTAAATAAAATTAATCAAAAATTAACATAAAGTATTATCAAGATAAAGGACTTGGTGTATTCCAAGGAGACCCACTTACCTCCTATAATATTTGCTCATAATCGATCTTTTCCATAATTAAAAAACTATTCTATCAACAAACCATTGTAAAATGTTTGCAGATGATTTACAGTGAGTTCCACTTTAAGACACAAACTTTCAAGGTGATTTACAGTACAAAAGATTCTCAAATTAAGGCACAAATTTCAAATTATAGTAATATAATTTGTGTAAAAAAAAATTCGAAAAAATGTGCTTTAAGTTTAGATTTTTTTGTGCCTTAAATTTTGTTCAAAGTTTATTTCTTAAAAGTGGAACTAACAGTAATCCTAATTATAAAAGAAAATAATATTCAATTAAATTAAAAATTAAATGGAATCTATGGAATAATTATTCAATTTGGATTAACACCTAATAAAGATAAAACAGTTATATTGAAAGATTTAAAAAATTAAATTTTTGGGTATTTTGTTTGATAAAATTTCGCATATAGTTGATTAAAAAAAAAAAAATCTAAAGTAACATATAAAATTGGTAAATAATTCTTTAAGAAAAATTATCTGAATGATACATTAAAAACTAGATCATTTAAATCTTTTATTTTAAGTCAATTGGAATATGGATTAGACGATTTTAATTATGAAATAAAAACTTTAAATTATATAAATTCTTGGATTAATTCCTGTATTAGTGGAATATGTAAAATAAACAGAAATACATCAACTTTTATTTCCAAAACAAAATTTAAAATTGAAAATTGAAAATATTGTAATTTCAGTTGATAAAAAAATAATTTAAATTAAAAATTAAATTAAATAACTTATATCTCTTCCTTATTTAGAAAAATTTATAAAATTTAACTCAATGGACTAACAATAAAATCTATTGGAATTCAGAAGAATTAATTGAATTAAAAAAAGAAATATATAATTATCCCTATAATAGGTTTTTATATTCTATCAATTGCAAGTGTCGTTAGATGTTTCAAAATTTAAACGAATGGAGTATAATCAAAAATTTCACATAACTCTTGTAATTTTGAAAAACCAATTTTTTCTTTTTTTTTTTTTAATTTGAGAAATAAAAATTAGCTTTTTTACAATTTCTTTTAAATTCTGAACAAGTGCCATTAGGTTTTCTCGAGTGTTCTTTTTATTATTAAAATTAACAAAAATTGTTTATGTGTTTTTTTTTTTCGAGTTTTTTTGTTTATTTGGAAAATCAATAAATTTTATAAATCAAACAGAATGACCTCAAGAAAACCACCGTTAGGTTTTGTTTAATTTTAGAAATTAAAAGAAAATTTTTTGAATTTTCTTTTAATTTCTCAAATTAAAAAAAACCTAGGCACTCTACGGCATTTCATCACTTGATGACACCCCACAAAAATATTTTATAAGATTTAAAAATCTAAATTAACTATTTAAAACCCAAAAATAAATAATTTATCGATCAATTTCAACAATTTTAAAATTTAGGACATTTATGAATTGCTTTAATAAATATTATTATGCAATCAACAATTCAAATATCATTTCCTTTGTGTTTAAAAAACTAATTAAAGTAATAATAGAATTTATTGATCATTTTTTATGGACATGCTACGTACTATAAAAAAAATAAAGACCTATATTTCCAAAAATATAAATAGAATAAATATTAACGACTTAATTTTAAACCAAACCAGATTGAAATTATTTTAATTAATTAATATTTAGGAAATATATGATTTTAGAATTAAATTTCATTTTAGAAATTTAAGTATAATGGCAGCTAGAGTGTAATTTAGAACTTTGGAATTATTATTATTATAATAATAAAATAATTTTTATATGAATTTTAAATTATTTTTATATAATATTTTTTAGTTAAGAATTTAATGATACCGAAACTTTAATTTTATTTATTTCTTTTTATCTTTATATTTTTTGAAATATTCTAAAAACTTTCTAAAGTAAAAATTTGTATTATTGTTGTTAAAATTCTGAAAATTATCCTTTTTGTTCACTTTTTTTGTTTATTTTGACCCATATTTTTTTTTGCTAAAAATTCAACAATTGGTCTAAAAAACTTGATTAAATGAACTTTTTTATTAGAACTACCCCATTCAAAATCCACCTCTTCTTGCAAAAAATCTTCAATATTAATTTTAATATTTTTTTTTTGCTCAAAAAATACAAGCAATGTTACTAATTTTGACAACGGTTGATAAAAATTACTTGATCTTTGTTAAAATTTCAAATAATTCGGGAACTCTTTAAACAAATAATATACTATGGAATCGTCAAAGTATTAGTGTATTAAATGAAAATTTACAAAATTAGGGTCTAAGATTACTAATAATTTTTAAGGAAGACCTTTGTCGAAAAATATAATTCAATAGAAAGGATCTTATTTTTGATTTATTTTTACAGTTTTGAAAAGGAAGAGTGAACTTGTAAAAAAAATTACACCTTAAAAATTCAAGATAAATCTGAAATGAATCTATTTACTTGAATTAATTGTTTTCTAAAGTAAATATACACATTATCCATTTTTACAACTTTAAATTGTAACAACCTTACCGAAAAAAGATATTTTGAGTACCACTAGATATTTAAACTTTAAAAATAATATACCTTTCACTTTTCTATTTGTGAAAAGAAAGTGAAACCAAGTAAATCAGATTTGAGTCTTCCATAATTGAAAATTTGAGAATACAAATTTTTGATTAAATTTCTGGTTTTATTAAATTTGGTTTTGGATCTAGATATGCATTTTATACCAATAGGTGAAAAATTGGAATTAAAAAAGGAATAAAACAAAAAAATAGACCCGGAAGGTGTAAATTTTAAATATATTATCTTCTTTTATAAGACCAAACAATAAAAATCACATTTTTAAAAACAAGCTCGCTGAAATCAACAAACGAAAAAAAAATATCCAACCCCCCAAAAGCCTATTTTGGAGGATTTTTTTCTTTATCTTCTAAATTTGAATCCAAACAAGTCCTTAACTTTGGATTTCACACACCACTAGTATTTATTATTATTTTAGAAAACATATTTTTTATAAATTGGCTTCAAGATTCTTTTTTCAAATATTTTTATCAAACCAAACCAAAATAAAGAATACTGTTTCTAAGATTGTAATAAAAGAATTGAAATATCGAAATCCAAAAACAACTGAAAAATCTTCAAAAAAAAATAAAAGAAAAATCTGGAGAAAAAAGTGAAAAGAAATTAATAATTATTTTAGGTTCTCAATTTAATAAAAAATAAATAATAATCAAATCAAACGAATAGAACACAATAAACCCTTATTTTCCAAGAAAAATTCAAGAAATATCAGATTTTCTGGAACCAATCAAAAATTTAGATAAATAAATGAATTTGAGGATTTTTAAATTCAGATAGGAAATTCTTTAACTGTTGAGAGAAAAATGTTGGACACAGGAAAATGGTTGGACAACATTTTTAATTGGGAACATTAGTAAAATTGAAAATCAAATCCTATTGATAACTAGGTGACTTTTATATAAATCCAGGTTTAAAGGTGTTCAAAGTTCATTAATCTGTGGTTTGTGTAGAATACTCATTTGAATGGTTGATAACTAAAGTAGATCATGCTATTTTAACAAAAATCCAAGTTTTAGTAAAGTTTACTATTAATTCAGAAAATGGTAATTTTTAAACTTGCTTTAGATTAGAATAGATAAGCTTTTGAAAAAGTAGAATTACATTAATCGTTATTCTAATAAGTAGATCATTGTTATTTTCTTTAGTTATTTCACAAACGATTAAAATTAAAAATCATTTTCAGTAATGTTCCCAATTAAAATTGCTGTCCAACCATTTTTCTGTTTCCAACATTTTTCTCTCAAGAGTAAATATAAAAAGTAATTTGTTTCTCAAAAATTTCACAAAGAAAATAATTTGTATTCAGATTTAAAAATAAAAGTAAAGTAAAGAAAAAGCAATTGTGTCAATTATTATTAAAAAGATCAAGAAATAAATAATCTGTATTTATTTTTTCTTTGATCAATTTTTTCATTTTTTTGATTTCCAGTTTTTAGTTGGTCTAAAAGATCTTCAACTCGAGTATATTATAAAAATATTAATGTATTTAGTTAAAGAATTAATTTGAAGCATTTAGTTTCACATTAACTGTTTACATTCAATATGGTTAATATGTAATTACAGTCAGTTCCACTTTAAAGACACAAACTTTTTGTGAAATTTCAGGCACAAACTTTCAACCAGTTTTAAGCTACATTTTTTAGAATTTTTTTTATAAATTATTTTACTATTATCCATATTCTGTGCCTTAATTTGAGATTATTTTTGAGCGTTAAATTTTGTTCAAAGTTTCTGTCTTAGAAGTGGAAATTAATGTACTACTGAAATAAAAACAAGAGTTACAAATAGTGATTCAATCTTAATTCGTTTGAATTATAAAATGTACACTATTTACGCTTGAGATTCAAATGTGATCGTTTTTTAGTTGATTACAATTTTTCAATTATTCCTTCATTTGTTGGTCTTTGATCGATGAATTGTAAAAAATTCTATCTTTACAGTGATCAAAATAATGCGTGCACAACGACTATAATCCGTGTTTCAAAATATTATCGGTGCTTTTTTTTATTCTTATACCAAGGCAACGTCCAATCTACTAATAAACAGTATACCTAAGTACAAATCAATTTTGAAAGTAAAGGTCTTGTTATTTTCAGTAAAATTTAAATTGTTCACGCAATTTGTATAGAATTTTTTGTAATATTTCACTCATTTTTTTGAATTTTTTTTGTTTTTTTTCATTTAAAAATTTTCTTAAAAATTAACTCAATTTTTGAGATAAATTTTCCAATTTGATCCTTCATTTTTAGAATTTCTTTTTAAATAATAGAACTTTAAGAAACCAATACCATATTTTTTTAGGGTTTATTATTGGTTTCTTTGATTGGTTAATGTATAGGTCTACTATAACAAAAAAACACGCTTTTTGTTTTGAAACACGCACTAAATTTTTTTTCACGCTTTATTTGGACTACAGTATTTTCTTTTTTCCTTTTTCAAATAGAAATGTCAAATAAGTATATATTTCTTTGAAAAACTCTATTTGTGAATGAAAATAATCAAAACCAAGTGTAATATTTTATCTCCTCTATTACTCAAATCCGAATGAGTCTATTTGTAAATAAGATCAAAAAATTTTGAAGGATCAAGACTTTTTTTCGATTAAAATTTCTCGATTTCAAAAAAGTTATGAGTACAATGAGGTGAACTTTGTGAAAAGACTCAAAATAATTCCATCTTAACTTTCGTAATACGCTAACTTTCCAAATAATTTCCAACGCTTTTAAAGGGGAAAAAGCTTGATCAAAATCCTAAGGTATTGTATTGAAAGTTTTCTGTCATTAAAATCATTTTTTCGATTTCACTTACAAAAAAAAAAAGAAAATGAAAAAATTAGGATCTAAGTTTGGAGTAATTATTTTCATTCTTTTCTCCTTAAATTTCTTGTTACCACAGCGATGTCTTTGTGAGGAACAAAAATGTGAAGATCACCCAGACAAAATTACCAATGAGTTCCAAGTCAATGATTATATTGAAGACACACAAGACTCACCAAAAATGGTAGTTTTTCCCGAAAGGAATGACATTTTGGTTGCTTGGAGAAGTTGGAACCGAGACGGGTGTGTTGCAGGTCTTTATGGAAGAATCTTGAATGAAAAAGGAGAAGCCATCGGCGACGAATACCAGCTATCCGACTCTTTTGTTGGATGCCAATATGCAGACTTAACAGTTGGTGTGATTAACGAAACACATTTTATTGTTGCTTATACAAAGGCAGTAAACGAAGATACAAATTTAGGGATTTACATTAGTTTGTACGAACACAAAAGAGATGAGAGCAACGTATCTGGGGGGCAAATAATGAAAGTTGGTAACGAGTTTCAAATAACAAACACAATCAGCAAGTATCAACAGACAACACAAAAGAATTTGGTCAATTGTATTTTAAATGCAGAACATATTATGATCGTTTGGGAGCTGTACAATGACAACAATTATCAAATTCGTGGGCAATTATTAGCAATTAACGCCGACACAATGGGCACTTTCTTTAAGAAAATATCCTCAGAAATTGAAATAAACGATTTTGTTCAAAATAAAGAGCTGTTTCCAGACATCACCAAAACCAACCAAGATGGCGAGAAGTTTATCATTGTTTATCAGAAGAATTTGGATGAAATTAGTAGTCACACGAATAGCAATGTTAATAATAACATGAACAACATTTATTTCCAAAACTTTCAGATACTGCCAAACGAAGAGGGCATTGAAAAAATAGGTACCCCCGTGCAAGTTAATACTCAAAATTTGAACCAGTATTCAGAAGATTCTCCCAAAGCCACATCTTTCTTAAATTATCAATATTTTATTATTGTTTATCAAACATCTCCTTCAACAATTTATGCACAAATCTACGATTCAACTGATGCGAGCAAAGTCGGAGAAGAATTTATCATTAATGATCTTTCAAATACATTTTCGAAAGTCTCCCCCTCAGTCAGTGAATTTTCAAATAATAACAATGATTATAATTCCTTTACGGTTATTTGGTCGAGTAATGAAGAGGATGGTTCTTCTGGGGGGCTTTTTGGGCAATTATTTCACTTTAATCCACAGACAGATGCCAGCAACCAAATGAAGAAAATCGGTAAGCAATTTCGAATAAACAACGAAACTTTTGACGATCAAAAAAACGGTCTTGTTAAAAATATTGATAATGAAAACAATGATTTCGTTGTTGTCTGGACAAGTAAATCACAAGATGGAAGCGGGGATGGTATTTTTGGTCAGATTTTGAATGCAAATAATGTTAATATACCACCTCTTTTAAATAAATCCGAATCGTTAGCAGACCATTTGGTTTTTAAAAACCAACAATTTGTATATCAATTCTCTAAAAATCTTTTTATTGATCCAAACAATGAAAATTTAGCTTTTAGTAGTCACTTAATTTCCCAAAATCTTGATATGCCATCATCATCATCATCATCATCATCATCATCATCAGTATCACCATCATTCTCATCGACAGTAGCACGATCTAAAAATAGTAATTTACCAGATTGGTTGACATTTGATAGCACTAATAGAAGATTTTCTGGAATTGTACCTTCAAATAATTGTGAAGAATCAATTCAAATTGAAGTAATTGGTAAAGATATTTGCAACCAAGCAGTATCAGATGATTTTTCTATAACTTTTAATGAAATTAATCAAAAACCATATTTAAATAAAAAATTGGAGAACCAAATTATATTAAATTTAGAAAAATTTTCTTATCAATTTGATCAAAACACCTTTCTTGATCCAGACAACGACCGACTTGATTATAACGCAACACTGTTAAATAATTCCAAATTGCCCGATTGGTTAAGTTTTGATAGCAATGATCGAACTTTTGAAGGAGTTCATCCCGATCTTAATGATAACGATGATAAAATTATCAAAATAAAGATTGTTGCATTTGATAAGTGTAATAATCAAGTCTCAGGTAATTTCGAATTAACCGTTTTAAATTCAAATCAAACACCAGTGATTGCGATATTTATCTCAATAGCTATTTTCCTGATGGCATGTATTTGTTTCTTTACCTGTTTCCGCCGAAGAAGAAGAAAAATTACGAGGGAAAATAACGATTTCATCGACAATTATGGCTTGAAGGAAACCAATAAAGATTCCAGTGAAATGGGCTCAACTTTAAGTTTAGATCATGATAACGATAACATACCACTAATGGATCGCAATGATATTGATAAAACCGATATTATGGGCATTCGCGGCACGAACCAAGACAATATTGTTCCTCAAAGTAGAAAATTTGATAGTAACCAATTCCCCAAGAATTTTCACAACACCGAGAATTATATCGAATATTTGAATAGAACTAGGCTTGATAGCATATTACCCAACAATACGAATCAAAATACAGGTCCATACAGGAATACTAATATGAATACAAACATGAATAATAATACAAATCGAAATCTCACTTCAAATATTGCTTTTAATTATAATTATATTTCAAATTCAAATAATAACCGATTAAACATTAATTCTGATCATAAATTTTCAGGCCCAATACAACTGGAAAAGTCTAGAAAGAATTAATTTACAATTACACCCTCTCCCCTAATCCAATATTTTTATTTAAAATGTTTGAGTTTTTATTATTTTTATTTCCAAATAAACAAAAAATAAATAATATTTGGCTAACTAGTCTAATTGTTGTTTTTCATTCCGTTTTCACAATATAGTTAAAAAAATCTTGTTAAAGTTTCAAAAATATCGATTATCAACACCAAAGTCTCGTTAAATTACAAACTGTGATTATAGATAATCTCTATATTGTAGGAAATATATCTATTCTAAAAAATCATGATTTTCTTTCTTTTTTTTTGTGTTTATTGTTATGAGGAGAGGTGATTCAACAAAATTACCTCCTTTGTTCTCTTGTTTGTTTGTTTTTAATTTGAGAAATAAATAGAAAATTCAAGAAATTTTCGTTTTATTTCTGAAATTAATAAAAACAGTCTACTAGGTTTTCCAGAATTTAGAAGAATTGAGTAAAATTAAAGTTTTTATTTTTTATACTTTTTACCTTTTCCAAATTTCCCTTCTTAAGTTGCTTGGGCTCTATGTTCCTTCTCTTTTTGTTTTTTTAGGTGTTTGGGAAAGGTAAAAAGTATAAAAAATCATTATAAGAATTGGTTGACCTGATCATGACTAACCCAACCAAACTTGTTCATGATCAGATCTTCGACGAGGGATTATGCAACTGAACTGAATCCAACGAATGCGATCTGAAACCAACCAAAGTGAACCGAATTGAACTTTCCGTACTATCTGTCGAGTCGTTACTTTGACTGGGTTTTTGTTGTCGAGTCGGTATCTTGTACTGGGATTTTGCGAAAACAAGATTTGGGAAACTTACAAAAAAAAAAAAAAATAAAATAATAAAAAAAAAAAATAACACAAAAAAAAAAAAAAAAAAAAAAAGCAAAGCAACCGAAAAGAAAATTTCGAAAACCAAATCTTATTCTTAAAAACTCAGAGCTTTTTAGATTCAACCCATCTATAAAGTTCTAAATCAAAATTTAATAAACAGCCTTTTTCATTTGATCGATAGTTGTTCAAATATTTAGAACTCTTTATTAAAACAACCTATGGTGGCGATCCAAAAAAAAACGACATAAAAGGAAACAACCACCAGCCCATTCAACACTTGGGGCACAAAAAAAAACTTTTCACTGAAAGTTTTTTCTTTTTTCTATTATTTTTTGACTCTCTTTCATTTCTTGCTTTTCTTTCTCTTTTTCTTGTCTTTTTTCCGAAATAATTTATTCTTTTCATTTTTTAAAGAAAAGATATCCTTTGAGCTGTAATCCTGCTTACATTACAGTTAGGATAAAAAAACCCTAAATACAATTTTAGAGTTTCTGGCAAATAGGAGGTAATTTTGTTGAATCACCTCTCCTCAACAATAAAAAAAAAAAAAATAAAATTAAAGTTTTTTCTCTATTCTTTAGAATTATGGAAAAGTGCCGTTAGGTTTTTTTGAGTTTTCTGTTTATTTTACAAATAAATAGATTTCCATTAGCTTTTCCCGAATTTAAAAGAATCAAGTAAAATCTAAATTTTTTCTCAATTCTTTTGAATTATGGAAAAGTACGGTTAAGTTCTCTTGAGTCTTATGTTTATTTGGACAATAGATAGATTTTCGTTAGGTTTTTTTACTTTTTGTAATAAACCGAAAATTTATTAAAATTTTCTATTTATTTCAAAAAGTAAAAAAAATCTAGAACACTTCACAAATAAAATAGAAAACCTCAAAAAAACCTAGAACACTTTACAAATAAAAACAGAAAACCTCAGAAAACCACTGTTAGGTTTTTTTGACCTTTTGAAATTAAAAAAAAGCCTTAAACACTTAACAAATAAAATAGAAAAAATCAAAAAAATCTAGAACACTTCACAAATAAAATAGAAAAACTCAAAAAAACCTAACACACTTGACAAATAAAACAGAAAACTTGAAGAAAACTCTACTTCACTTGACAACACTCTACAGAACTTTCCGGTATGCTAATGCACTCTACGGCACTCTGAGGCACTTGAAGGCAATTTCTGAAACTCAAAATTTATTTTTGATGTTTTTTATGCTAGCTATAATTTTACCAGATTTTCGCTTATAAGAAAGTTTTTCTTGAAATAAAAATGAAAAGAAAAAACAATTTTTATTAAACAATAAAATGGAAAGAAAAAGAAAAAAAAGAAAAACAAAAGAAAGGTAGAGAGAGTGGAAGGAGATAATAAGAAAAATGGAAATGGAAAAGTTGAAGTCAAAGGAGAAAACTTAAAAGAAGAAGTACTAAAGAAGAAGAAAAGAAAACTAAGAGTTAAAAGATAATCTCAATATTTAACATCAGGGATTTAACAACTCCTGATTTTTTACCATATATTTGGTTAGTACTCATTAGTACATTCTATTCTTTATTGATATCTATATATATATATATATATATATATATATATAAATAATAAAAAAAATTTAGAGTCTAATTTTGATTTACAGTCAGTTCCACTTTTAAGGTTCAAACTAAAAACGAAATTTAAGACACAATAAAAAATCTCAAATTACTGCACAAAATTCAGATCCAAGTAAAATAAATTGAAAAAAAAAAATTACAAATTTTGTGACTTAATTTGAGATTTTTTTGTACCTTAAATTTCGTTGAAAGTTTGTACCTTAAAAGTGGAACTGACTGTATCTACATTTATAATTCAACGAAAAAATTTCCTTCAAAATTCTGGGTAACTTCATCTGACAATTTCAATCAAAATTCATTGAAATTCATTTAACTTTCAGATCAAAAATCATTAATATTTCATTTTATCTTCATGAAAAATTCCTTCAAAAGTAGACAGAAATTCAATACATTTTTATTCTCATGTGTAACAAGATTTTTAATAGTAATATTAGGAAACTTGTTATATAATTTCATTTTTATAAAATCAAATCTTTTATATCATGATCAAAGTCTTATTGGACTCACCTACTTATTAGAACGCTGATTAATTAAATTAAACTGGTTCAAAAAAGCATTCAATCAAAAAACAAAGAATAAAAATTATCATTTTCCAAACCATAGTAAACCTCTATCAAACCCAATTATTTTTCGAAAAAAGTTGATCTACATTTGGTTATCAATCAAAAAAAACAGTACTCTATAGATACCCCGCTTTAATGAACTTTCAGAAGGTTTATTACTGAGTTGATATATCAATTTTTTATTTCTAAAAAGGATTTGATTTTATTGAATGTTTGCCTTTTAATAACAATTGTCCTAATCTTACCAATTAAAAATAAAGTCATACTTCTTTTCGTTTAAGAGATATTTTCAATTCTAAAAATGTAATTTTGTTCATCATAATCACATGAAAAAGATATTGGGAAACAAAATATTATCTCAAAAACCTCTTACATATGAAAGAAGAAACTAAAATCTTTTAAAACACACAAAATTTCATTTTTTTTAATTATTTACTTGTTATGAAAATAATTTCATTAAAGTCAAAATTCTCTCTTACCCTGCTGTTTCTAATAATTTGCAGTCAACTATTCTTTTCAAATTTTGTTGTAACAGGTTTTTTACAAACTTCAAGTTACACCCATTCATTTGGGCCACCATTTTTAGGAACTTTACGTCACTATGAACTTGGAGAAAATGCACTATTTTTGTCTGATTCTGTGAGTTTGACTTCAAATACCAAAAGCCAAAGGGGATCATTGTGGGGGAAGGTCAAGAACTCATTCAAGTCTTGGGAAGCCGAAATCCATTTCAAGATTACTGGGCATTCAAAAATGGGCGCAGAAGGATTTGCGTTTTGGTTTGTTTTTCAATCATCTCTATTTTCTTTTCTTTTTTTTTTTTTTCTCTTTTTGTGTTTTTCTTTTTTAGAACTCGAGTGTAAATTTTTTTCAAAATACAAAGAAACACTTCAAGTCATTTTTCAAATAATCAGAGCAAAAATAATTCGAAAAATAAAAAAAAAAAAACACGATCGTTTTTTCAATAATAAAATACATTCTTTTCTTTTTTTTTTTTTTTTTTTTTTTTTTTCTTTTAATTTGTAACTATAAAGGTACACAAAAGAAAGACTACAAACCGGACCGGTTTTTGGAAATAAAAATAAATTTGATGGGCTGGGTGTCTTTTTCGATTCATTTGATAACAATGGAAATAAAGATAACCCCTTTATACAAGTGATGCTTGGTAATGGCAAAATTGAATATGAACATATCAAAGACGGATCCACCACAAGTTTGGGGCAATGCCCTGCACAATTTCGTAATACAAAAGAGCCAGCTAAGGTTAAAATCATTTACCAAAATGATGAATTAACAATCCTAACAGATTTTACTGATTCTGGCATTTTTCAAAATTGTTTAGTATTACAAAATGTTGATTTACCAACTGAGAATTATTTTGGTTTTTCTGCCGAAACTGGGTTTTTGTCTGGTTTGTTTTTTAACATCTTACACTTTATTTCTTAATTCTTTGATTTTTGTTTTATGAATTATAAAGTCGTTTCAAATTGGTGGTACTAAAAAAAAATTTTTATAACGTTCTCGAAATAGTTCTATTTCGGTTACTCAACTATTTTAGAACTACTTTTTGAACTTTTGTAGTCACACTTTCTTAAAACTAGCTTAACTACTGTTTTCCAATTAATAAATGAAAAGATTTTTATTTCAACATTCTCCGAAATAGTACTGTTTTTTCCTCAAATTGAAAGAAAACCCAAATATCTGCACAAAATCCAATTAAAAATGATCTTTTAAGAATTTAATCATTTCAAGCAAGGAAAAATCACAGTCATATAATCTAAACATAATTAATTAATGAAACAGAAATTTATACAGCTGTTTTAGAAAAGTGTGTACCAAAAGTTTTATTTTATGTTAGCTGAACTGATTAAAACATATGAATTAGACAATTTTAAGCCCTACTTACAAAACTTTGAGTCCACACTTTTTTAAAACAGCTCTATAGGTATGTGGAGTTTTACATGAAATATTAATCTACAAAAAAAAGATAAAATATGAATCTTGAATATAGTTAGATTGATCTTGAATTGACATTTTATTAATAAACCAATTTTGAGAAATTACTCATTTTTTAGGTTTTTTATTTGTGATAAAGTTCAAATTCATTGGAAATTCTCAAGACATCACTTTTGCAAAATCACAATAACATTTGGAAAAATACATTACATTTCGATTTTAAAAAACAAAAGCAAATTTCAAAAAATGAAAAATAAAAAAAAATATAAAAAATCATATCGTCAGAAATTAACCCTTAAGAGTCGATTTTTTCTCTAAAAGAATCATTATAATTTATTCTTAATACTTCAAATTATTTATACATTTTTTTTTTTATTTTTGATCTTATTAATTCTGATTATATTTTAAGATAACCATGAATTAATTAGATTTAATCTTAAAGGACTTTCTACAAATTCCAACTATAAACAACAACCAAAAACAACTGGGAAAACTGATAATATTATTCAAAACAACATTAAAAGAGGAAAAATAAATGAAAAACAAGAAAAAGAACCAGAAGAAGAAGAAGAAAAGGTAAAAGAAAAAATCCAAAATGAAAAAAACAAAATCGAAGATTTAAAAAAAATTTTAACAGAAAAACAACTTAATGGTATGCTCGAAAATTTGATAGAACAAAATAAATTAATTGAAACATATGTTTTCGATATTAATGATTTGAAAAATATTTATCAAAAAGATCCAGATATGAATAAAGTGGAAAATTTGGTAAAAAATTTACAAGAAAAAATGACTCAAAATAAAAATGAAATTGATTCCATTCGTTCTGATGTATTAAATTTACGAGACAAATTAGTCAATCAAGTAAATATTTATTTATTTTATTTTTTTTTTTGATACATAGGCGCAAAAAGTGATGTCTTAATATTTTGAGTTTTTTTTACTAAATTTATCATTTTTCCAAAAACTATAAAACTTTTCCTGTGTACCCCGACGGGGGAGGTTTCTTGTTAACGAGCATGGGGTTTCTAAGAGCAAAAAAAAAAACAGTTAATTTAATAATAGCATAAAGATGTTTGTAGTTGTTTTTTTTTTTTGATTTACTCAAAATTATTTTGGATTTTTCTAATTTATGTTTCTTCCTCAAACATTTTTATTCTATTATTAAATCGAATTTTTTGCTCTTAGAAACCCCATGCTCGTTAACAAGAAACCTCCCCCGTCGGGGTACACAGGAAAAGTTTTATAGTTTTTGGAAAAATGATAAATTTAGTAAAAAAAACTCAAAATATTAAGACATCACTTTTTGCGCCTGTGTAATTCAAATTATTTTTTTTAATTTAAAAATTATTGTTATTCCATTTTTTTTTTTTTTATTTTAATTTTAAATTATATTATTAATTTAAATAGGTTCTTAAAAAGAATAAAGAAATTTCACAGCAGTTAAAAGACTATTCTATCAGTTTTAATAGATTAAGAAGTGATGTTAGATCGATTCTCAAATCACAACAACATACCCAAACAAAACTTGAGAGTGAGACTGAAGTTATCCATCATCAATTTAGAAAAAAAACAAATATGAAATTTTGGATTTTCTTTGGTTTCTCCCAATTACTCTTTATACTCTTTATCATTTATTGGTTAAGAAGCCAAAAACAAAGAACTAAATTACTTTAATTCTCATTAATTTACGATTAAAATTTTGAGTAACTGTTCAATGCATTTCATAACTTTTTAAAATAAAAAAATCTCAAATCATCTTTTAAATGCTATTCTTCAAGTGTGATTTTTTATTTTATTTTTTTTTTTGAAATTCAAATATTTTGAGTTTTTTAGAGAATCGGTATGGGCAAGTGGCAACACAACCCAGTGTACAATCTGAAGTCCGGGGTTCTATTCCCTTAACCATTATTTCTTATTGTTTACCATTTTCTCAAATAGCCACCACGGTGTAATTTTAATTAAAAATCGGGCTTATGCTTCTTAGAACCACTAATTCTTTGAGGAAATCGTTTGACCGAATTGAATCTTTTTGACTATTATAAAACTGAACGGAATTGGAACAAAATCCCTCTCAATTTAGGGAGCGGATCCGATTTTTGGGAGAAATGACCAGCTCTCACTTGGTTCAACAATATCTCTAATTCAAATTAGGGATTCGGGCAAACAGGTGGACTTTTAGTACCCACTCTTTAATGGAAAAAAAAAAATTTTGAGTTTTTTACAAGTTAAAAATATTTACCAGTAATTATCAAAATAATATGAAATTTGATTTTCATCGAATAAATAATCGAGTTAAGCATGAGGGTATAATTTACTTATTTTTAGTGCCTCAGTGTATTCGAAACTTGAATTATTCAAATCTTTTATTTAACTAAATAAATTAATGTTTTGATAAATAGAGAGTGGAAGATCTTTTAGTATAAAATATTTTCATACCAACAAAAAATGAAAAAATATATCAAGAAAAAAAAATAAAATTAAACTTTATTTCTTGATTTGATTTTTAATATTAGATACAATTCCTTATTCTTGTTTTTTAACATAATTTCAAATTCTTAAGTAAAAATCTTTTGTTTGGAAAATTTTTGATAAACAAATTACTTTTAATTTAAAAATAATTTTCAAAATGAATTTAAAAAACCTATTTTTATTTAATTAATCTAATTCTAGCTTTATATCAGAAAATAGGAAAGTTATTAATTTCCCCTTCTGAGAGTAAGGGTTTATTGGATGTATTTGTTTGATTTGATAATTATTTATTTTTGATAAAATGGAAAACTCAAAATAATTCTTAATTCTGAAATTTTTTTTTAAATTTTTCTTTTATTTTGGGTTAGTTTTTTTGTTATTGTGTTTCAGTTTCGAGAATTCAATTTTTTTCTTTTGATATTTTGAAGTAATTTCCTTCTTTTTGTTAATTTTTACAAAAATAAATTTTAAAAAAGAATTTTGAATGTATATTCTTAAAAAAATATTGTGTAAAATTATAATAAAAGGGATTTGGTTTAATTTTCAAGGTAATTGCTGATTTATTTTCTTTGAAAATAAGGAAAAATTACTTTAATAATATAGGTTTTGGTTGAATTTATTTTTTCTACTCTTTATTTCAACAAGTTTTATATGAAAAGGTGATATTTATTGTTTGGTCTTCATAAAGAAAAGAATCATTTTAAATACACATAATTTCTTAAATATCTTTTTTTCTATGATTCTTATTATTAATTTCAAACACCATTACAAAATTCTAAATTCAAAAATGAATTAAACATCAACTAAAAACTGAATCGAAAAAAAATTTTCAAAAAATAGAAAAATTTAAAGATTCCAATCTGAATTACTTTTATATGCTTTTAATAAGATTAATTAATCAATGACAATTGTTTTTTAAATAAAATTTTCAATATCTTGAACTTCAAAGGGTTTTTTTTTCTGTAATGTTTCTTTGATATTTTTAATTTCAAAAAATGGGATAAAAACTGTTTTCATTAAACAATTTTTTTTTTATTTTTCTTATTTTATTTTTATTACTGAATAATAAAACAACATCCCCCCTTTTTAATCTAATATAAATACCAAAATTTTGGAAATAATTTTTATCGTTTAAAGAATCACAATATGACTTTTATATTGAATTTGGGAATAATTTTGATTTTACAAACTATTTCATTTTTTGTCTTTTTTGTTTTTGTTTTCTTATCCTTTTTTTCAGTTAGTTTTATCTAGGTTACTTTCAATTGTGGAATTGTTTTTCGATGTTTGATAGGAGGTTAATGATATATAATTTCAATAGCAAAATTAGACACAATTGGTTGATGGTATCTTATCATTTTGATCAGCAATTTTAGGTGAAATTTCAACAGATTTAAAAAATATTTTTTTTGTTCAACTCGTTTCATTATTTTACAAACACCAATTTTAATTTTTGAGTTTTATTTTTTTTTCTTTTTTTTATTTGTGTTTTAATAACCTTATAATAAATTGAAACAAAATTACTTTGTTACTTATTTTGCTAAATATTAAATGCTTGGGTTGGAAAGATTCAAGAAGAACTTTTTTTTTTCTTCCAAAAATTCATTTTTAATTATTATTATTTTCTGAATCTATGAAATTTATAAATATTTTATTACATAATGAAATGAGTAAAAAATTGATTTTCTTAACTTTAATTAAATTTTATTAAAATGAGCCTATTACTACTTTCCAAATTAAAAATTAGAAACAATCTCATTTATATTTTAAAAAAAAATCAAGAAAGAATTAACGACAAATACACCTATACAATTAAAAGTTTTATGAACGATTTGAAATTGTTTTTTAAAATATTATTTCTAATTCTTTAAATGTTTAAACAATCAAAAGGGGTTAAAAGTATAAAAATATTTTATTTTGAAAGAATCTCTTAACAACAAATTTTTTAAAAATCAAAGTCTTCAGAAACATCTTTTTAAAATAATAATATAATAATCTCACCAAAAAAATGATAATTTTAAGAAAAAAATTATTTTTGCTCAAAATCCCGAATGATTAATTTGTATTTATTTAATAAATTTTCTGAGGAACAAAATTTTCTTTAAAAATAAGATATTATTTTTATAAAATTTATTATATTTTTTATGAGTAAATATTCATTTTTGTTAAAATATAGAATTTTTGAAAACAAAACTCAAATAACTAATAATAAGATTTAAAGATATATTTGTTTTTTGTACTTATTTTAAAGTATCCAATACTTGTATTTTTTTTTTCAATTTTTATTGAATTTGTGGTTTATAATTAAAAAATATTCTGAAAATTATTAAAGATTTGTGTTATCAGTGTTTATCAATTTCAATGAGATAAAAATTGAAATTATTATTTATATTTAGATTAAAAATTAATAGATTTTTACAAAAATTAGTTTATTTGAATTATGCTCATTATTCTTTAATTGTTTTTTGGCTGTGATCGTTTTTTTTTTAATTCTTGTTTTTCTGTTTCAATTTCTGCATAATTTCCTTTTCCATCCACATCAATTTTTCGTTTTCTTTCATTATTTTCCTTTTTTTTTTCATTTTCAGTGCACTTTCCCTTTTCCTTTTCCTTTTCCTTTTCCTTCCCTTCTTCTTGTTTTTCACTTTCCTTTTTTAATTCTAATTTTTTTTGTTCTTCTTGATAAGATTCAATACTTATTTCTTTTTTTTGATCAGAATTATTAATTTGTGTGTTTGGTGGATACAATTCTTTTGTACCACATTTTGTAAATTGTGGTAATAATATTTTATTTGTATTTTTCGTTATCTTTTCGTTTTCAGTTTTTTTTTCATTTTCTTTTTTATTATTCTCATTTTCTTCAATGCTTTTTGATTCATTCTCTTTTCCTTTTACTTTTCCTTCTTTTTTCTTTTCATTATTTTTTTTTTCGTTTTTTAAACCGTCCTTTTCTGTCTTTTCTGTGCTTATATTTTTATTAATATTTATTTCATAATCTGTTTGTAATAAATCTTTAACAAGATGGTTTTTTTTTAACATCCAAGGATGTTTCAATGCCTGCTCTATATTAATTCTCTTTTTAACATCAACAGTTAATAATCTTTTAATTAAATTTTTTGCAGCAAGAGAAACTTTGGACCATTGTTGCTTTGGAAAAGAAAAGTCTGCAGTGGCTATTTGTTGCACTAATGATTTAGTTTGGTTTGGTTTATCGGTAAATGGCATGCCCCCACTTAACATAGCATATAAAACAACACCCAATGACCAATAATCACATTCTTTGCCATATCCACCATTCCCCGTTTGACAAATAACTTCAGGGGCTAAATAATAATATGTACCGGCAATTGTTTGCATACATTGATCTTGTCCGATTATTCTGGAAACACCAAAATCAGCCACTTTTACATTTGTATCACTTTCCTTTGTCGTCAATAAGATATTTTCAGGTTTTAAATCTCTGTGAACAATCCCCTCAGAATGTAAATATTGTAAAACATCTAATAATTGTTTAAATATTATCCTAGAATCTTCTTCAGTATAATGCCCTTTGTTCATGATCTTGTCACCAAGTTCCCCACCAGTAACTCTTTTTATAGAAATATATTACAGATAGATTTATAGATATATATTGATAGATATATAAAAAAATAAAATTTTTATTTTTTAACACATTTTACTTTTTCCAAATTCCCTTTTTTTTTTTTTTTGTTTGTTTGGTTTGCTTGGTTTCATTAGGTTCCTTAGGTTCCTTAGGTTCCTTAGGCCCCCCCTTTTCCGTTTTTTTTAAAGTTTTTGTAGGAGATAAAAGTCAGAAATAATAATAATAAGAATTAATAAACTTTTTCGGATTAGATCTTAAACTAACTTGATCTGATCAGATCTTGAACGAACAAATTGAAGCAAACTGAACGCAACTGATTCAATTTGAATAAGATCTGAAACCAAACTGAATTTAACTGAATCGACCCTTTCCGTCCAATACGTACAGTCGGTAAATTGGACTGGTTAATATATCGAGTTGGTTTCTTATACTAGTATTTTGTGAAAATAAGATTTAGGAAACTGGAAAAAAAAAAAAACAAAAAAAAAAAGAAAATAAACTCAAAAGAAAATTTGTAAACCCCAATTCTTATTCTTAAAAACTCAGCTTTATAGATTTCGACCATATCTATACAGATCTAAATTAAAATTTTAATAAAGTCACCTATTTCATTTGATTTATAGTTGGTCAAATAATTTAAGATGAGATCAAAAAAAAAGGCTTCTAGATTTTTCACATTTGCTATTTTATATAATAAAAGACATGTAAAAATTTTAACTACTCTGAATTTGATAATCCTATTTTCTCTGATGCGCTTTTTGGAAACTTAACTCTATATTTATTATCTTTTGTTTTATATGGCAACTCCAAAGATAGAATCTATTAAAAGAAAATTTTATGGGATGAAATTTAAGAGATGGATAATTACAGCTGATTGTGCACTTTTTTTCAATCCTCAAAGATTTAGTTTCACTTATGATTTTTGGTTTGCCCAATGCAAAATATACAATAAAAAAGAAACCAAAAAAAAAAAATAGTGGACACAGATTTCAATCTATTTCTTTGAAATTAAAATCTAGTAGTAATAAAAAAGAAAAATCAAAGTTAAAAATTTTATCCCATTTATTTTTCAAATACCAGTAATAATTATTTTTTACAGATCTCACAATCAAAAAAAGATTTTAAATTAAGGGATCAGTCTTTCACAACAACAGGGAAAACTTTTAAAATATGTTATTGGTGATATTCTCTCCTTACAAATTTTATAGATGCCAATTGTGAAAAAAAAATTCTGATCAACGAAGAAATCCATAAAAGATAATTTTTTTCAGTGAGATCAATTTTTTATAAAAAAGAAAAATATTAAATTCATTTTATTTCTTACATTATAAAAAGTTTTTACCTTGTTTATTCCCATTTTCTATCATTATTACACAATAAATAGTCTTTATTGCCAGAAATGTCAATATAAAGTTTTTTTTTCAATTTTTTGAGATAATTCTTTTGGTTAACCAAAAAAATTGATTTATTCAACACATTGAAAAATATTTGTATCGTTTAAATAAGAATGGTACTTATAACTATAATGTTTTAACAAATCTTTTTACAAAATTTTTCTAAGAAATTTTGTTTTTGTTTAAAGATGAAATTCGATTTTTTCAAAATAAAATTTTTCATGAAGATATTTGGGAATTTTGTAATTTTATCTCCAAAATTCAAAATCATTTTTTTCTGACAAAAATGATTTAAATTGTAATAACAATTCTTATGAATATGACCAAAAAATTTGTTGAAAAAATTTTTTCAAAAGTGAACATTTTTATGCAAAATTTTTTACATTTTTTGAAAATGTGAAAAAAGACTTTTTCAAATACTTTTAAGAATTAAAAAATTTTTGAAATTTATAGATCTCAATTTAATTGAGAAACTTTTGCTAAACTTATATCAAATTTAAATTTATTAAATCACATATACCTCAATTAGTTTTATTTGTTGTGATTTTATTTGAAATATTCATTATTAAAAATACAAACAAAATAAATTTTTTTTTTTCAAAATCAATACTTTCAAAGATAAAACTAAAAAGATATTAGACCATTTTCAAGAATTAACTTTGTTTTTACTATCTTTTTTCAATTAATTAGAGGTTTTGATGATAACATGATTAATTCACGATAAAGTTACAAAAATCTCGATAATTTCCAACAAATCGCGATAATATCAGAAAATCGCGATATTCAATATTATCGTGATAATATAACAAATCGCGATAATTCTATAAAAAATCGCGATAATTATTAAAAAATCGTGATAAATGCCAAAATATCGCGATTAAAAAGTAATCGCGATAAAATAGTTGATGGGTTTTTGGGTTAATTGAGAAATATTTAAACAAAAAATTTTTTTTGATCAAAAAATAGATTAGGTGAAAAAAAGTCATTCTTTGAAAAAACAACAAAAAAGATACTTGATCCAATCAAGGATCAGATCAAAGAGTTTTATTGTTTTTTCATTTTGTTTGGTTGACAAACCTATCGATCCTTTAAGATCAACAACAATAAGAAATAAATAGAAATAAATATTTTTTCAGTTAATCGTGGTGTTGTAAATAGAGTTGAATAAAAGACCTTCTAAAACAACCAACCCTTTGTTAGTTCTTTAAAGAATATGTTCTTGGGTTAAAAGATTTTCAATATTCTCAGAAAGCTAAAAGGGGTTGGTAAACTTTTCAAAGGATTTCACAACATCCTTGTCAGATGATCACCAATTATTAAGATTTTTTATAGATTTGTTTTCTTGTTCTTTTTCTTCTTTGAGCATCTTGGTATTGGACAGAAAACCCAATTAGAGCTTAGAGGTTTTTGTTTGATCGATCACCTATTAGAATGAAAATTATTCTTTATTCTTTTTTGCTATTTAAAATTGTGAATGTAACAACTCCATTGTAAGAAAACACATCTATCTTATATTCCAATTATATTGTTGGAATGGGTAATTATTTGTTTGATCATAAAATTTGTTTGAGATTTGATATTTTGTTAAAAAAAAAAATGAAAAGATAACAATTTTTTTCCACAACAAACCAAACTCATGGCCTTTACAAAAACTTTACGTCTTTCAAAACTTTCAAACACTTGAAGACAGTACACAACCCTTACAAACACTTTCAAACATTTATTAAAGGGTAAAGTGTTGTAAAAGTCTCAAGGCTTTGTAAAAGTCAAGAGATTTTTTTAAGGTAATCTCAAAAAAATAATTTTTCATTTTTTCGCGATAATGTTGTTTATCGCGATTTTATGATTTTTCCCAATAAAGTTGGACTAATCGCGATTATTTGAATACTATTGCGATTTTATTGTTAATATCATGATAATATATGTTATCATCAAAACCTCTAATAAATGAAAATTTTTATTTCAAGTTCTCAAATATTTTACACATTATTTGATGTAAAAACCAACAACATCTTCACAAACCCAATATAGAAATGGTATTTTTAGAAATTTTTAAAGCTTCCTTATTTGACTTTGAGATAAAATTTTAATAATTTTAACTTGATTTTAACAGGAATAAAAATAATAAGTTTCTTTTTTTCGTTTTAAATTCGAACCATGTGAATTTTGGAATTCAAAAAATAGACTCAAATTAATAAATTGTTTAGATGATATTTAACTCATCGATTTCATGAAGCCAAAACACAAATTACAAGAAAAAAATTATTAGTGGATCTCGACAAGATTCTATTTTGTTTTTAAAAAACTACAAGTCCCTAAGCTACTTTTTAAATTGCCCAATGAGATTTAATGGGCGTGGTGAAGTGTAAATGAATTGTTACATTATTTCAAATTCAACAGTACTTGTAAATTTAGTTAAAAGTGTTTTGTTCAAAAAACTGTGTAAAAATTAAAAAAGTAAAAGTCAAAAAAAGAATAAAAAAAAAAAAAGTTATTTACATTTCTAAAACCAGATACAAATAATTTTCAGACTCATAAGTGCCTTCAAGGCAAACTAAATTTTTGTGTCTAATCCTACTTAGGATTTTGACTTCGTCCATTAATTTATTTCTCCCCATTGATAGCTTAGGCCCAAGAAATTTTTTCTTATCAATGATTTTGATGGCATAATGATCCCCTGTTTTTTTGTTAATTCCCAATTTGACTTCTGCAAATTGCCCTTCTCCGAGGAGGTGCCTAATGTCGTATTGTGTATAAATGCCTGTTTTTGTATTTTCAGGTGGGATTACACTCCAATCTCGAAAAATGAATTCCGCTGTAGGCTTGACTTGGTTAACTGTCCCTTTTGGCGCAGAAAGCGTGATACGATCAGAATGAAAAAGCTCTGATTGGTTATTTTTTCCAATTCTCTGTTTTTTTGAATTGAATCATTACATTTCCCAATTGAGGTTTTTTTGTGAAATTGGAAAGATTGTAACAAAGAACGTAAGGAAAAAAAAAAAAATAAATTGAAAAAAAAAAAAAAAAAAAAGAATAAATTTCATTTTTGCTTTGTTTTTGTAATGACTACAACACAAACCTGGTTATTGACATAGGTTCCATTTGTCGAAAAATCTTTAATAATAATTTTATATTTTTCAAATCTTGAACTATCTTGTTCTAAATCCATTCTTTCGATTGTGCAGTGTTTACCACTAATTGTGTTTTTTGGCAAAACATAAGAACAGGATGGGTGTCTACCAATTGTAACTAATTGTGTTTTTGAAAAGACAAAGAGTAAATGTTATTTGAAAGATATCTTAAAGTTTTGAGAGAATTGAAAATTCAAAAAAAAAAAAAAAAAGAAAAGGTGAATATGAAATTAAAGCAATTGTTTACGAGTTTGAGATTTTTTTAATGTAATGCTCTCGATCTCTTCCATTGAAGAAACTAATTTTCCATAAATGTCTTCGTCACGTTCTTCTTCAGAATCGCTTTCGGACACTGGGTTATTGACTAGTGTTTCCATAATCTCGGACATTATTGGATTTGAAGGTATGGAAAAAGGACAAAAAAATGAAATGCAATGAAGAAATTTTTTATCGGTTTTTGTTGAAGGACAAATATAAGGTTTCTCTATTTAAACACGATAAAGGTTAATCTTTATCTCTAATAACGACTTTTTTGCAAGATATGTTTTAAGGAAGTTGGTACATTTTACCATTTTGAAAAATTTGAATTGTGCAAATAATTTTACTAAAAAAAGAATTGTTTGAGTTCCATTGGATATTGAAACTTTGAAACCAAAACACCATTCGCTGATCTGTTTGTGAAAAGAAAAAGAACCCCAGTAATTCAGATTTGAATCTTTCATTTTTCAATTTTTTGAACATTTTTAGATAGATTAAAATGTTGGTTTTATTAAATATCGTTTTGGGATCTAGAAATTATTTTATGGGTTTCTTGAAATTAATTATTGGATAACCCAAAAAAATAGACCTCGAAAAGATGTGTATTTTAAATAAATTTTTTCTTTTAGAAGTTCAAGTACAAAAAGATTACCTTTATAGATAAATTTGTTGAAAACAAGAATGATAAACAATTAAAAAATCGATAAAACCCAAAGAACATTTTCAAAGATCTTTTTTATTTTTCGAATTAATTTGTAGGAATCCAAACAAGTTATTACCTTGGATTTCTATTCCGATTACTTTCGTTTATTATTTATTTACAAAACTATTTGTTTTTTAAATAATTTTTTTTCAAAATTCAATTTTCAAATATTTTTATCAAACCAAGTAATAACAAATAATACAGTTTGAAAAATTAAAATTTAGGTAGTTGAATCATCAAAATCAAAAATCAACTACAAAGGATTTTGCCTAAAGAAAAAGATAATTGAAAAAAAAATTGAAATAGAATCAGATTTATTTAGAGTTCTCAATTCAATTGAATATAAATAATTATCAAATCAAATAAATTACTTATCCAATCTTAATTTCCCAGAAGAAGGAATTTAATAAATATCCTATTTTCTGATCCAAAACTAGAATTAGATGAATTAAATGACAATAGGATTCTTAATTTGATTTTAGAAATTCTTTAGAAATAAAAAGGAATTTGTTTCTTAAAAATTTTACAAACAAAAGTATTTTCCATGAAGAATTAAAAATAAAACCAAATTATGACAATGTAATTATATTTCAAATTTTACAAATTAGTTCTAGAAATAGTTGATTTTTTATAGACATACAAAAATGTTTTGACTCTATACAACACTCGTTAATATATCAATCTATTAAAAAATTTATCAAAAATGAAACAATTAAAAATTGGCTCTTGAGATATTACAAAAAAGAAGGAATTGGAGTTTATCAAGGAGATCCCTTATCACCAATTCTCTTCGCATTTATATCTCATTTCCTACTAGAAAAGTTAAAAACTTTAGCTGTTCATGTTCAAATGTATGCAGATGATCTTATTCTTATTATGAAAGGGCCATTAATCTCTCTAAAAATTAATTTAGAAAGGATTTTTGAAATAATAAAAAGATTCGGGATGAACCCACATAATAAAAAAAACCAAATATAAAAAAGAATTAAAAGATATTTTTTATCTTGGGATTTGGTTAGAAAAAAACACACTCTTGAATATAATTTCAAAAAAGTAGAAAAGTCCTTGGAAACACTTAATCGATTGTTTCAACAAAATAAACTCAACAATGGAGTCAAAATAACTTCTTTCAAAGCTCTCGTTTTAAGTCAACTTTATTATGGTCTTGAAATATTTGACTTGAAACAAAATGATTTTGAAAGAATTGATAGATTTATCAATAAACCAGTCACAAATTTCTTACAAATTAATATCCATTCACCTCGATTAATTTATAAAACTGAAGCAAAAATTGATCTCGCTAGATTAAAAAGTATACCGAAGAAAATATAAATTGATAGAAAAATTAGATTTCTTAAATTTAAAAAAATTAAAAACAATACTAAATTTTCGAAAATTGGAAAATGAAAATATTAATTGGCACACTAAGGGATTAAAATTATTAGATTTAGAATTAAAAGTTTTTCGATTAACCGAATTGGAAAATTCACCTAGTTGGAAAGTTCAACAATATCTAAAAATTATAAAACAACAAAATTGCAATTTCAAACAACAAAAATATTTAAACTGGAAAGCTTCAAAAACAATTCTAAAATTTCGAAATTTTACTAATTGTTTAAATAGGTACTCTTATGTAACAAGTAAAAATAAAAATAAAAATTGTGATTTATGTAAAGAAAAGTTAAATATTGATATCATTGAAGATTTCGATCATTTTTTTATGGGACTGTCCGGCCTATAAAATAAATCGAAAAATCTGGATATCTGAATTTTTTGAAAAAAATAAAAAAATTAATAATATCTCCGATATTATTAATAAAAAGAAATTCATCATATATATTATCATTAGTAAGTGATAATAAAATTTGTGATTCTTTAACAAAATTTCTAAAAAAAAGTTTAGAAATTAGGGCACACAGGAGAAAAGCAATTTTCTCTCTTCAAAAATAAAAAAAAAAAAAAAAGAAATAGTTGATTTTTATTCTTGTTTCATGTTCAATTTTTTAATTTTTTTAGATTCATTTTTTAGTTATCTCTGAAAATAAATTATATTAAAATCTGAAACTCTAGTATTTATTTAAATAGTAATGTATTGGGCTAAAAAAAAATGATTTTAAAGATCCTTCTTCATATAAAATTACGAACTCAAAATTTTTAAATTATATTTATTCCCTTAATTTTATTTTTCTTGTAGAAATCACAGAATAGAAGGTAACATATGAAAAATTTTCTACTTGATTATATTTCTTACAAATATTTTTTAAAGTTATTGATTGAAATTTGAAATTTCTATGTATTAGCTGTATTCCATTTTATACTCAATATTGAAAATTTTCAGAATGATTAAGTATCTAAAAAGCCAAGTTTAGAAGAGTTGTAAAAAAAAGGGAAAAGATATAATCAACACAAATTTTATTGTATTTAAATAATAAGCCAAATTTCAAAATTAGTGGCAAACTTTTTTTTATTTTGTTTTTCTTTTTTCCTTTGTCTTTAAAAAAATAAAATGATTACACTATATTTATATTTATTAATCTATATTGGTTATTATCTCTAAACACTTTAGTAAAATACATTCTTATTCAAAAAAAAAAAAAATTAAACACATTTTTTCTGATGAAAAATCTATGGCTATTTTTGAAATTTAGCTTAGAAAATATGAAACTTATAAAAATATTAAACTATTTTTCAAAAATTTTGACTCAGTTTATAATTTTAATAGAAGTTGTTTTGAGGGTTTATTCCATATTCTCATCAAAAAAATATTTCAAAATTTTCGAATCAGAATCATTTTTTCTAATTTTGCAAATTTTTGTGATTTTTTTTCTTTTTTTTTTTTTTTTTTTTTTTTTTTTTTTTTGATATGTTTTTTTTGCAAAAGATCAATTAAAAAAAAAGAGATCTTCGAAAAGAAAAATAATCACTAAAGAAAATATAAACGATGTAATTTCTTTGAAAATGGATTTAATTATTCATAAAAACCATATAGTTTACTTTTTTTCAGTAAATACTCAGTAATAAAAAATCCGTAATGCTCTTGTCAAAAATTATGATTCACTTTTTTTTTAGGTTTTGGTTTTAATTTTTTTTTAATTTTTAATCTATCAGGCTTTTATATATTTAGAATGACTTAAAAGTGAATTACAAATTAGATTTAATTATTTGTTGTTCTTGAATACGAAAGGATATTTACATATATATATTCTCAATTTATTATTTCAGGTAAGTCACAATTTTTGAAATGGTGTTTAGATCATCTCTCAGAGTTTAAGGTACTTTATATAAAAATAATAAATATAAAAAGTTATAAAGTTATTAGAAAAATGTTTAAATTGTTAAAAAATTTATTTTAAAAGATAAAGTCATAATGATCAAAATTTTTTCTTTGAAGGGTGATTTTATTTATTTGAGTTAATACTTTAAGATTTTTAATATTTTTATTTTTAATAAAAATTAAAAAATTTTCGCACTGTAAGGTTGATTTAAAAAAAAGTGTGAACAAAAAAGTATTTAAATACAGCCAAAGAAAATATTTCTAACAAATTTTGCCTGCTGTTTTAAAGATACTGTGATAAAAGTTTTTGACACATGTTATTTTGATGTTTGAACTAATATAAAAAAAATAAAAAAAAAAGGAAGGCAATTTCAGATAAATTTATAATTCTCTGTAATCATAGTTTTCGTTCTGAAAATCATTCCCATTCTCGTTATTATTCTCGGGGTTAGCTTGTTGGTAAAGTTTGGAAAGAATTGGAAGTGCTATATCTTCCAATTCCTTTTGTTTATCTTTCAAATCATCAATACTTGGATCTTGAAAGTTTTCTTCAAGCCAGGCGATTGCGTCGTCAGCTGCTGTTTCAATTGTTTCCTTGTCTTCGTCAATAATATTTTGGGCAATAGATTCTTCGTCGTTTACTGTGGCTTTCAAATTATAGGCGTATTGTTCTAAATGGTTTTTTGCATCGATTTTTTCCTTCAATTTGCGATCCTCTTCCGCGAAAAGCTCTGCTTCGTCGATCATTTCCTTGATTTCTGATGCTGTGAATCTATTTTTTTCATTTTTGATTGTGATTTCTTCTGATTTGCCCGTGCCTTTGTCCATTGCAGAGACTTGCAAGATACCGTTTTGATCGATATGGAAGGTAACTTCAATTTGGGGGACACCTCTTCGAGCAGGTGGGATACCAGTTAATTCAAATTCACCCAATAAATGGTTATCCTTGGTTAAGGAACGTTCGCCTTCAAAGACTTGGATGAGTACTGCAGGTTGGTTGTCTTGATTTGTCGAAAAGATTTGCGATTTTGAGTTTGGGATCATTGTATTTTTTTCAATAACCTTGGTAAAGACACCGCCAACTGTCTCGATACCAAGTGACAATGGGGTAACGTCCTCGATCAAAGATCCGATATTGTCTTCTACATCACTTAAAATGCCACCCTGCACAGCGGCACCAAAGGCAACGGCCTCGTCGGGGTTGATGTCTTTATTGATCTTTCGGCCATTGAAGAAATCTGAAAGCAATTGTTCAATTTTTGGTATGCGTGTAGATCCACCGACCAATACGATGTCGTCTATTTCGTGTTTTTGGAAACCAGAATCCTTTAGGACAGTTTTGACTGGGTCCATGGTCTTTTTGAAGAGATCTAAGCAGAGTTGCTCGAATTTGGCCCGGGTGAGGGTCTCCGAAAAGTCAATCCCATCAATGAGCGAATCAACTTCAATTTTAACTTGCTTAACACTACTCAGGGTTCTTTTCCCCTTTTCCACGGCTTGGTAAAGCTTTTGAAGGGCCTTTTTGTCCTGGGTGATGTCTTTTTTGTGTTTTCTTTTGATCAATGCAATGAAGTGATCCATAATCCTTCGGTTGAAATCCTCTCCTCCGAGATGCGTGTCACCAGAGGTGGCAACAACTTCGAAGACACCGTCCTCGATCATCAAGATAGAGACATCAAAGGTACCGCCACCGAGATCAAAGACCAAAACCTTCTTCTCTTCGTCACCTTGCTTATTTAAACCATAGGCCACCGCGGCCGCTGTTGGCTCGTTGATGATCCTGAGCACGTTTAGTCCCGCAATGGTGCCAGCGTCCTTTGTGGCTTGTCTTTGCGCATTGTTAAAGTATGCCGGTACCGTGACAACAGCGCTTTTGACCTCTTCGCCCAAATAGTTTTCTGCTGTTTCCTTCAGTTTCCCGAGCACCATGGCACTAATTTCCTCGGGCACAAACTCTTTTTGTTCTCCTTGGAATTCAACCTGAACAGCTGGCCTTTTGCCTTTCTTGATCAGCTCAAATGGCCACATTTCCCTGTCTTGCTGTACCTCCTTATCATCAAATTTCCTTCCAATAAGCCTTTTGGCATCATAGACAGTGTTTTCGGGGTTCAATGTGATTTGGTTCCTTGCTGCTTCGCCAATGAGTCGTTCCTTTTCAGTAAAGGCAACATAACTTGGCGTAATCCTATTGCCCTGCTCATTTGCAATGATGTCAACTTGTCCGTTTTTGTAAATGCCTACACACGAATACGTTGTTCCAAGATCAATTCCAATAACTGGCCCAGTGGTTTCAGATTGGACAATTTGGAGTAAAATTGTAAATAATGTGAAAAATAAGATTGTTTTTTGGGTTGTTTGGAGTTCCATTCAAATTTTATTTGAGTTTTATTTACTTGTCAAATAAGAGGTATATTGAACGAGTTGTTTTGTAAAATAAAGAGATATTTGTTTAAAAAATAATGAATTTAAATTGGTAAGAGTTAATTTTTAAAACATTTTTTTTTTTTCAATTTTTGATTTTATTTTTTTAAAGTTCGATGATGAAAGGAATAATTTTAAAATTATTTTTGAAATAAAGAACAAAAAAAGGGTTAGATTTTATTATTAGAAATATTATTTACTGTTTTATTCTGATTATTCAATTAAAACAAATATGATAAAAGCAAAAAAAATTAAATAAAAAAAAATTTCAGAGTTGAAAACCAAAAAATCTATCTTTATTTAACAATTTCTGAATTGACAATTCATAAATATAATATAACTTTTGTGATAAGGTTACACATTTTGAAACAGAAAGAATTAATTTTTGGAATAAACATAAAAAAAAAAAAACCTCAGATCTTGGTAGAATAAGACTTAAAATTTTGATTAGATTTTTTTTGTATAGTTTTTAATCTCATAGGATGTTTATGTGCTGAAAACTTAATAAGGGGGAAAATAAAATAATTGTTAAATTGAATTTGACTCACTTTTCTAATTTATGATGTTAAATTTAGCTCATAGATACTATTATTTACCAATTAATAAAAGAAAATTTATATTTTCAATTACAAATATTAATTTGTATTTATTATTACTATTATTTTCCAATTAACAAAAAAAAAAACTGTTGCTATTTCAATTTCCAAAATGAATATTAATTATTACTGCTAAAATCAAATTAACAGAGTAAAAATTTTGTTTCAGAGTTAACTAAGGAAGTTTAATTGATTGAATATACAAAATCATTTTGAAATGATATTTTAGAGGAACATTAAAGTTTTTCATTTGTTATATGTTATTTTTTAAGAAGTAAAAATCCTATTTTTTCTCAAAGAAAAAATAAATAAAAAGTCTTTTTAAACTTAAAAGAGGGAAAACTTGTTGATTGAATTTTTGAGACATAATTTTATTAAAAATTGGAGGTTTTTACTTTGATGAAATTTGATTTTTCAAAATAGAATTATCTTGGTGGTATTTGTGAATTAGGTAATTTTATCCATAAAATTCAAAATAAATATTTTTGTAAGGGAAATGATTTAAATTGTTATAAAGATTCTTTTGAATTAAGCCAAACAATTTATTAAAAAACTTTTTTTGAATTTTGTAAATTTTTTTGATTTTTTTTTTCATATCAAGAAAACCAGAAAATAACTTTTTTCGAAATATTTAATAGAAAAATTTTTTGCTTAATAGATCTCAATTTCATTGATATACTATTACAGTAAATCCAAAGCTACAATGAAATTTATCAATATCAAATTTTGATGTTAATATAGATTTTGAAAAAGTTCAATATGAGAATAAGAAAGCTCATATTGAAAAAAAAATTCCAAAATGAGCCAATATTCAAGAATTTTTTCTGATTTTCAAAAAATAAATTTTAAAGAACCCAAAATGACTCTAAACATCGAAAATTCATTAAGAAACAATATAAAATTTCCTCTAAAAAATTAATTTATTTTTTGATTACATTAGAAGTTTATTTTTCAATCAACTCATTTATGAAAAAAAAATTTCAATATGAGCTTTATAATTCCCATATTGAACTTTTTCAAAATCTATATTAACATCAAAATTTGATATTGATAAAATACCATGGTAGCCTTGGAACAATTGTATTATTCTTCTATCAAATTTTTTTTTATTAAATCAGTAATTCTTTAATTAGTTTCATTAGCTGAGATTTCCATTGAAATGTATATAATTGAAAATACTAACCAAATACAAAATTCTCTTTCAAAATCATAACTTTTCAACATAAAAATAAATATACAGTCGATCCAAAGCTACCATGAAATTTTATCAATATCAAATTTTGATGTTAATATAGATTTTGAAAAAGTTCAATATGAGAATAATAAAGCTCATATTGAAAAAAAAATTCGAAATGCGTCAATATACAAGAATTTTTTCTGATTTTCAAAAAATAAATTTTCAGAATCCAAAATGTCTCTAAATATCTAAAATTCATTTAGTAACCGTATAAAATTTACTCTAAAATATTAATTTTTTTTCGATCACATCAGAAGTTTATTTTTCATATCAACTCATTTATGAAAAAAAAAATTCGTTATGAGCTTTCTTATTCTTATATTCAACTTTTTAAAAATATATATTAACATCAAAATTTGATATTGATAAAATTTCATGGTAGCTTTGGAACAGCTGTATGTTTTACAATTTTCAATGAATTAAATTTGATGGTAAACAAAATAATAGGTGACTTTTATTTGTTATATATTGGAAACATCTTAATTTTATATTTTCAAAAAAAATAGAACTCAAATCAATAAAGTTTTTAAATGAGGTTAACTCTTCTATTTGATAAGGTAAAACACACACAAAAAAAAAAAAAAGATCATTATAAGATTTCATTTTATTTTTCAAAAATACTACTCCCTGAAAAACAGATAAATTCAAATATATTACAAAAATAAATAAAAATTTTCAACAAATTACATATCTAATAGAAAATTTCCTTAAAATGTCAAGCAACTGTCCTTGAAACTTTATTTTTAACTTGTAGAAGCTACTGGGTAGTGAATTGGATTTTCCAATATAACATGAAGGAAATAACATGCATTTTAATTTGAAAAATTGATGATAGGCTTTGGGTATGCCTATTTTTGAACATTATAAATATTCTTTTAATTTCTGAAATTAAAAAAAACATAAAGGTGTTTTTTCTAGAATTTCAAAGAATCGAGTAAAGTCTAATATTTTACTCCATTTATTTCTAAAATCAAAAAAAGCTTTTGGAAAGTGCCTAGGTTTTTTTTAATTTCAGAAATAAACCGAAAAATTATTAAATTTTCAGTCTATTTCTTAAATTAAAAAAAAAACCTAACAGCTGTAAGAGGTAATTAATTTCCTACCTTCGAAATTAAAAAAATAAAAATAAAATTAGTTTTTTTCTGGTATAAAAAATTAATCTGCTTTTTCATGAATTATGATTGTCATTCCTTCAAATTTAGATTTTATTTTTTAATTATAAGAAATTTATAAAACCAAAATCATATTTGATTCTTGCAGATTATCAGTTGCTATAATTTTTGAATGTATAGGTTTTCTCAAAAAAAGAAAAAAGGATTTTTATTTTGAAAAAGTGGTTTTTAAGATTGTACCTTTATTTTAACAACTGTAATTTGAAAAAGCAATGTTAAACTCGACCTGACTTGAGAAAAATCAAAAAGAGATATGGATTAATATTACAAGCAAAAATTAAAATAAAACTACAGATTATAAAATATCACAGCTTTCATAATTAATTCAATCTTTCTTCCCTTACACCCGCGTGAAGACACTTTTTCAACCTATTAGACACTTTCCAATTCTTTTAGTGATTACAAGTGTTTTAAAAGTGATAATATATTTCAAATTAAGAAGATTTTTTGGAGTACAAAAAACTTTGTTGAATGGAACAACTTGGATTTTTTTGGAGATTCTAATTAAAAGAACTAATTTTTAATAAAATTTTATATTTAATTTTATTCGATAAACTATTAGAATAATAAGAATAGAAATACCAGATCTGTCAGTTCTTAAAAATATTAAATAAAGGTGTTTTATTATTTAGAAAAATCCCATTTACTAATCTCAGAAAACCACCAATAATTTCTATTATTAGAGATCTAAAATAATTCGTTTTTAGAGAAGCAAATAATTTGTCTTGGTAGAAATCATTTTCAATATTTTATTTAACTAAAATTTGATCTTTTAATTTATTTGTCAAGTTAAAAACTTTTTGAAAAATCAAAAGTAATTTTCGACTGATAAAAATATCAAAAGAAACGATTTTTTCAAAGAGAGACAACGAAAAAGAATCTCGAAAAATCCTAATCAACTAATCAGCTCTAGCAACACACCTCTTTAAAGTATTGCTTTAGTTTTGAAATATTTCAAAGATAAGAGGAATTATTACCGAACGAAGAAACACTGAAAATTGAAAAAGAGAGAATAACTTTGTTTGAATTATAAAAAAAGTTCCTACTTAAATGATCAGCTCATTAATGACACGAAAATCACCCCAATATTCTTTTCTTCCAAAAACATAACAAATTCATTCCAAACAGTGTAAAACTGAATCAAAATTTTAATCAAGGCAAATTCATTTTTTCAAAATACCCCTGTTTATTATTGACTTTTTATTACTTGTTAAATTATGACTTCTCAACAAAACTCCAACGAAGGCGGTGAAGAATACATTGTAAAAATATACCCAAACACTGACATTGAAGAAATTGCATCTTTGTGTGGATTTGAAATCAAAAAGCAATTAAGGCTTGGTAAAAAAAAAAACTATTATCTTTTAAAAAAGAGTTCAAATATGGAACAAGACATGGACAAATTAAACTCTCTTGTAGAGTATATTGAAGAAAACAAAGTTGTTAAATATTACAAAAAAAAAAAAAATTTTTAAAAAGAAATAATTTTTTTGTTAATTTTTCGAATCCTATTTTGATCTTTTGTGTGGAAAAACGATCTGAAATTTAAACTTTAACACCCGTTCTTTTCAAAATAAAAAATAAACTTATTTTGTAACACTTTTTTTTCTTTTTATTCTTTTTGTAAATAATTATTTTTATTGATCTTGTTCTTTTTAATGAAAAAATATGATCTCTGAAAGCGTTTTGTTTCAAGTGTGGAGATTTTCTTTGTGAAATTACCTTTTGAAAAACTAATCTTGTTGTTCAACAGGTAGAAATGCAAAAAGATTTTTCTTTCTGTTCGTATTTTCGAGATTAAAAAAGAAAATTCATACAACCTTTCCAAAAGTGAACACCAAAAGTTTTCAAATGTGTTGATCAAAAGATTTCAAAAAGTTAACCATATAATTTTTGAAATCGTTCAGTTTCAATTATTTTAAAATTCTTTCGTCAGCACAAAAAAAAAAAGTAAATTTTTAAAAAAAACTTTTATCCTCACAAAAAAACGAAAATTAAGAATCACAAAAGAGTTTGTTCAAAATGGAATTAGATTTATTTTAGTTGCTCTTCAATTCACCAATCAAACTCTATGTTATTTCTTGAATTTTGGTTATTGTGGTGGCTTTTTTTACGTAATAACTTTATTGGTAATCATAATTTATTGATAACTTTCATACCCAAAAACCCTGAAAATCAGTTTTTTTGATCATTTGAAATAATCAGTAAAAAATTCCAAACATAATTCCCATTTTAAAGAGAAATAACTAAATTTTCAAGTAACCACTAACAGTTTTAATGGGGACTATTGATATAATATTCGAAATCTATTAATTTTAACCATTTACAAAATGTATAAATTAAAAAAAAACCCAAATTTAAAAAATTAATAGAGAGAATTTGACTAAAAATGAAAATCTTATTTTGATTTTTAATTTTAAAATAAAACACCATACTATCAAAAAAAAAATATACTTGATATGTTGATAAAAAATAGGATTCATTTTGAAAAAAATTAAAGTGGGAAATTTCGAATATACAGTCAGTTCCACTTTCAAGACACAAACTTTCCAAAGAAAATTAAGGCGCACAAAAAGAATTTCAAATTAAAGCACAACATTAGAATTCCAGTAAAATAATTTGTGAATAAAAAAAGAATTCCAAATTTTGTGCCTTAATTAACAATTTTTTTGTATTTTAAATTCCTTTGAAATTTTTTTCCTTAAAAGTGAAACTGATTTTATACAGTTTGGGAAATTATTAAAGAAAAGTTCTAAAGTAAATAAAACACATATTTCCTCAATACAAAAACAAAATAAAGCAGTTATCAGAGTGATTACTTTCAATTAATTTGGAATTTATCAATGGAATAATTACAAAAATCATTTGAAAAAAAAGTGAAACAATTGAAAAAAGTTCAAACATGATTTCTATTTGGGAACCTTACTGAAAATGAAAAATAAGATCTATCAATAATAGAAAAAATAAAGGATTAAAAATAAAATGGAGGATCCATCAAAAAATGTGTTTTTCTAAGACTATCCTTTGGTATTAGTTTTTGTTTGGTTGATCAATCGTTAAAAATTTGTTGAAAAAATTAAATTTTTTAGAGAGCTCCAAATCCACTGATCGGGTTTCGATATGAAAGGAGCTTTAAATTGTGTTTGTTGGTTTGATTGAAAATAATATAATGGATTATTATTTGAAGTTAATTGGTTTCCTCTTTTAATTAATTTTACTTTTAGTTTTCGGGTTATATTAATGTTCCTAATTAAAAAATGCATTTTACTTTATTTTAAGTAAATGATTTCCAGAATAAGAAATAATTTAGTAAAATCAAGAATTTTTATCTATTATACTGAATTGGGAAAACCACAGTTAAAGTTTTTCAATTCCTGAAATAAAAATTAAATTTCTTCAATTTTCTTTTTATTTCTTAAATTAAAAAAAGCGCCGTTATCTTTTCTTGAGTTTTCAGTTTATTTGTAAAATCAATAGATTTTCGTTAGGTTTTATTTTACTTTAAGAAGAAAAAGAAAATTTTAATAAATTTTCGGTTTATTTCTAAAGTAAAAAAAACCAAGAACACTTCACAAATACTTAGAAAACCTCAAAAAAACCTATAACATTTAACAGATAAAATAGAAAAACTGAAGAAAAATATCATTATGATTTTTTTAATTGTCGAATTTAAAAGAAAATTTCAGAAATTTTTCCTTAATTTCAGTCATTAAACAAAACCGAAGTTAGCTTTTCAAGAATTTAAAAGAATTGAGTAAAAACAAAGATTTTATTCTATTCTTTTAAACCCTGGAAAAGTTATGCACTCCGCGATACTCCACGAAACTCTAAAGTACTTGACGGCACTTCACAAGAATATTTTACAATAATAAAAAACCAATTTTCTTTATTTTGCACCAAAAAATATTTAAGTTATCCTTCAAGTTCAACAATTTTAAAATTCAGAGCATTTACTAATCGTTTAAATAAATATTACTCTGTATAAAAAACAAAAACCAATATATTTTTTCCTTTTTATTTAATATAAACTCTTTTTCAAATATTGTGGCTCCCATGAAATAATAAATTGAAAAAAAAAAAATATCCCTCAATATTTAAGAACAATTAATAACTAAATCTGATTTGTAATTCACTTTTAAGTCATTCTAAATATATAATAACCTGATATATTAAAAATTAAAAAAAAAAAATAAAACTAAAAGCAAAAAAAAGTGAATCAAAATTTTTGAAATGAGCATTAGGAACATTGAGCGATAATACAAAATATTGATCATTTTTTATGCTTATGCCCTTCCTATGAAAAAAATAGATTGATTTTTTTAAATAAATAAAAAGAATTAAATTTTAATGAAATAATTTTGAAATATGACGGTTTGAAATTATTTTCGTTAATTAAAACCTGTGAAATCTCAGAATTTTACTCTTAAATTTCTTAAAGGAAATTTAAGTTTAAGTGATTTTCGAGTGTAAATTACACTTATCTCTCAATAAAAAAAAAAGAAAAAGAAAATGTTTTTTTTTTTCTAGAAAGTTTTTTCGGAATTTCCCTCCAAAAAAACACCAAATGTATCAACAATAATCCAAATATTGTGACTCTTCAAAAAAAAATGAAATGTTTATCCCAATTATTTTATATAGATACTATTTGTTTCAAAATAACTGAACAAAATTTTCATTTGACTTTCCAAAATTATATTTTTAAAAATCTAATATTTCTAAATTTGAATTCAGAAAAGAAACTTAAATTATCAATTTCCCTTTTAGAATTGAGGACTTTGGTGATTTATTCTAATTCTTGAGATATGGGATTTTTTTTTTTGAAATCCAAATGAAGATTTTGATCTTTTTATTTATACAATTAACAGTATTCCAGCTCTACCATAAAAATTAAAAAGACATAGAGATTGTTTAATTATTATAAAATTATCTTTTGTGAAATAGAAAATTCATTTTCTATCAAGAGTTAATTTTTTCATTTTCTCTTATATCTAAAGAGAAAATGTTTTATGTCAAAAAAAAAACCAAAAATGGAATTTCAAAAGAAAAAAAATCACACAAACTACAGAAATCACAGAAATCATAAAATCCATGGAAACTTTCAAAGTATTTTTCGATTATTGTTTTTAAATTGTTAAAACCTGAGATTTTTGAAATTTTGAAAATAGTAGATCCACACTAATCAAGTTTTTTTCTGGATTTGTTTATAAAGTTTCTAAATCCAAAAAATTGAATAAACTAATTGTTTGTTCTTCTTATATAATAAATTTCTTTTTTAAAATCAAAGTTTGTCACTATTCTACCGTTTATCATACACATCAAATTATTATAATTAGCAAATCAATTTCTATTTTTTATAACTTTTTCACGTTTGGGTTGAAATGGCGGTAACACATAAATGATTTCAGGAAACTAAGATTTTTATTTATGATCAAATAAAATAAATTTGAAGGGATAAACGAATCTAATTATCCTCCACATTTCAATCTACAAACCCGCCATCTTATATATCTTTATTTAACTTTATAAATTTTCGTTTAAATGTAATTTTTTTGAAAATACAGGCATTTGGAATACTGTGGTTTGTTATATTTCAGTATAATTTGATCAAATCATATAATGACAAGTTGTTATGAAATTTTTTTTTTCCTTTATAATTATGTGATTGAAGAGATAATATCAAAAGATCGAACCTCCTGTTTGTAAGGAAACCTAATACTTTTTTTAATGTTTTTTATCAACATTCTAACTTTGACACTATTAAAAATCAAAGGTTAGCTTTTCAATGAATAATTGGAAAAGACAAATACAAAAGACCGAAAGAAAAGAAAAAAATTTGTTTTTCTTGTTAAAAAAGAAAAAAAAGAAAAAAAAGTAAAAAAATTAAAATAATGGAAATATTTCAGATTGATCTTTACTGAATATTGAAAATTGAAAATTTTAATTTTCTTTATTAGTGACATTATTTTTCAATTACTTTAACCATTCTTTTACACTAAATTTCTTGCCACAATTTTGTTTTCAATATCAAAACCAATGAGATTTTTTGGAGAACTTGCAAATGTATCATTATTAAGCCTCACAATTCGTTCCTTACGGCAAATTGCCAAAATTGCAATTGTGAACCTAACTGAGGACAACATGAGTATTATTATTGATCATGATGAAAATTTAGGCTGTACACAAGTTTGGACACGTTTTGAAATTGTAAGTGATCTTATTCCTTTTTGTATTAACCAAAAAAAAGATCAGAAAAAAACAAAAAAAAAAAAATTATAAAAAGAAAAACTATTTAACAATGACTGCTCTTTCTCTTTGCACGATAATTAGAATTTTATTTTTTCTGTTTACACAGTCAAAAGCTTGAGAAATAACGAGATCTCTTTTGAATTAAATTTAACAAATTTGTATGATGCAATAAAATTTTCGGACTTGACTTCTTCTGTTTCTTTAAAACTTATAAAGCTTGGACAAAATCCATTTATAAGAATCGAAATAAAAGAAGGTGTTGACAAAGAAGTAGGGGTGACACAAAACTTACCAATAAGGATTATGTCCCCAAACGAATTCATGTCACACAAAGAACCCGAATTTGCTGATCCCGACGTGCAATTATTGATGCCGCCTCTGTCGCGATTCGAACAAGTTATTAATGGCTTGTCGGAAATCCACTTGCCTTTAGAAATTCGGGCCAACATGGGTGGTGAAATGGTTTTGGCAGTAAGAACAGAAATGAGCACAACAAACGTGAAATTCACAGACCTTGAGAAACCAAAATATCACAACAATGAAGAAGAATTACCAAACGATCCAAATGTCCAAGCCTGCGTAACGATTTCAATTAAAGAATTAAAAAAGGTCTTGACGTGCTCTGAATTACGACCCTCTAATCTTGTTTGCTTTTTGTATGACTCCAAATATATAATCATTTATGTCATGAAAGAAAATATGTCGCTGCTTTATTTTATCCCACAAATATATTAAAGTTTTTGAAAGTATTCCTTTAATTCTTGAAACGAAATATGGTGCATAATTTTGGGTCTGAATTCGTTTAGTTATTGTGCTATCACTTTTTGTTTTTGTTTTTTTATTCTTTTTCTTTTTATTTTTTTTGCTTATTCCTTTTCATTTACCCTTTCTGTTAAACTGTCTGGTGACAAACCAAACAAAATAAGTTTTTTGATTGAAAAAAATCTTGATTGTTTTGCTTTTAGTTTCTTGTTTCTTGTTTCTTGTTATTTGGTTTTGTGATAAATCTAAAAATTACAAAAAATGATTATTCTGTTCAAATATTTTCTTTAACTGAGGAACAACTTCTTGTTTAGATACAAAAGAAGTTTATCACTCAAATAGATTTATTAGTATTAGACCACAGTCTAGTTTTCTTGATGAGAAGATTAATTAAGGGAGTCGGTACATTATACAATTTTTTTTGAGAACTGATACTTGATAAATTCTAATAAATGTTTGTATCTTTTTAACAGATTTTCCTTTTTGAAATTTTTATGCTCAACTTGGAATAAAGCATTTTATGAAGTCAATATTAAGAAACTCTGTAAAATTAGTTGTTCTTTAAAATATTCTTTTTCAGGAACTGTTTGATGAGAAACAGTTTGAAGATTTATAAAAATGGAAATAGAACTAAAATTTTTTTAAAAATTTATTAGAATTAATCAGTATATTCGAAATTGAACCATTTGAAGGAGGCATTGATTGAATTCAAAATAACAATATAAAAGCCAAATATTACTGTTAGTTTGAGTGATTATGAATTCAATATTGAAGAATTAAAATATATGTTTGTAAATAACCCTTACCAAATCACTTAACCTGTATACCAAAATTAAAAGTGTTTTTTTTTTGTTATATAAAGCTTTAACACCTTAAATGATCAAAGAGACCAACAATAAACAAATAGTGAATATAATGTGGTTTTCGAAAAATTCTATGATTAAAAAAAGAAATTCTAAGAATAAATGATCAAATTTTAATTTTTGTTCAAAAAATAAAGTTAATTTCGTTTTTTATTATTGAAGAAGTATATATTACACTCTAGTCACCTTTACAATGTAATTACCTATTAGTATAATAGTAAAATCATCGATTTCATTATTATTAATTAATGAAAATAAATTCAAACTATCTTGGTTCAAAATTAAGTCCATTAAAATATATTTCTTTTAATTTTATGTAAAGGTTAATCTATTTTTTTTTTTTGATGAAGGATATACCCCTAAAAAAACATCAATATTTTCGTTTATTTCCCTTTCTATTGATATTTTATACAAAAAGGACAGAATTTATTTGTATTTTTATTGATTATGTAGATATATCTCTTTAAGCAGTTGGTAAATGCCTGATTTTTAGAATGGTTGAGCTTTGTATAACTTTATATTTTTGGGTTTTATATTAATAATTTAGATATTTAATTATGGTGAAATATATTTATGTTGTATTTTCGTATGGCATCAAGTAACTATGTTTTATTTTAAAATTTAAGAAATAGTACGAAAATTTAAGAAATTTTCTTTTAATTTCAATAATAAAAAAAACCTAATGGAAGTTTTCTTGATGTTTTCCATTTTATCTGAAAATATATTGATTTTACAAATAAACAGAAAACTCAAAAAAAAAATTAACAATCTTTTTCTAGAATCCAAAAAAAAAAAAAAAAAAATGAGTAAAACCAAAGATTTTACTCTAATTCTTTTGTTTTTTGAAAAAGATAGACTGCCCATTTTTTGACTTTTTGGAATAAACTAAAAATTTTCTTTTCATTTCAAAAATAAAAAAAAACCCAATGGACTTTTTCTTTGTGCTTTCTATATTATCTGAAAATTTTATTGATTGTACAAATAAACATAAAACTCAATAAAACGTTTGGTTATTTTTTTTTTTAATTTTTAACTTTTAGAAATTAAATATATATATATATATATATTTAAATTTTCCTTTTATTTCTTAAATTTAACAATCCCTATACACTCAAAGTCACTTTTCTAATTTCGATATTTTTGTTTAGAAATTTGAAAATAAATCATAATTTTCTTTGTCACTCATCAATGATAATAAAATTAAGGATTCTTTATTGTGAATAATACCAAAGATATTATTCTTTCGTATTTTTGTTTATTAGAATTTATTCTTGAATCTAAAATTTATGGAATTTTTAATCAAATAGCTCATCCCAAGAAAATATAATATCGATATCTACAATAATACCTTGAAGGTAAATTATAAAAATTTGATTATATTTTATTCTTCTCAAAATATGTTTTCAATTTTTAAATCTGATTATAGTTTTTCTAATATAGTCAAAATTCTTTTTTAATTTATTTCTTTTAGTTATTCTTATTTTGCTTTTTACTTTTTTTTTTTCTTTATTTTCTTTTCTTTTTTTAAAAAAGTAAATTTTTATTTTTCTGAAGAAAGTTGATTCAAAAAAAAAATCCTTTAAAAACAACAAATTAACTCTAAGAAATGTAAGGCTTTGTAATTTCTATTAAAAATCAATACTTAGTATTAAAAAATCTTATTGGAAACAATTTTAATTTTCCAAAGAAATTGAGAAATTTTGCACGAGACGTTCCAATAAAAGTTATCCCAAAAATTTTTTTACATTTTATTTTTTTGAAAAATTCAAAGATTTTTTTCAGGTATTTCTTTTAGAATTATCGACCTTATAAGAAGTTTATTATTTCTCTTATTTCGAACCAATCTTTGTTTGGTTTATTCTTAAAAAAAAGTGATTTTTTCCTTTTTGGTTGCGGCAAACCTTTGAGTGAAATGGAGTTTAATATAATATTGTTTATTATTAGGATTTGTAAATTGCGATTTCTCGTAAAAATGGTAATTTAATTTCAAAATACGTTTTCAAAATTAAACAAAAAATGAAAAATAAATTGTAATGTATAAGGTTATACAGTCAATAATTTTCAAAACCTTGAACAAATTAAACATAAACCTATTGTAAATATAATTATATACCTAATAACTAAAATGATTTAACAAATACAAAAACTGAAAAATTAAAGTTGAAAAAAGTCAAAAAAAGTATTATTATTTTTTTATGGAAAAATCGGGAGAATTGAAACCAAAAAAAAATAAAAAATGAAATTTTTTTAAAATTTCTTTTTTGAAGGGATAAATATGATTTGTTTGTCTTGATTCAAGAATATTATTCCACTTATAAGTATAAACCTATAATTAGTTAATCATGTAAATATAATAAAAATAGAATATGATAAAATATAAAGAATTTATTATGTTAAATTTTTTTGTTTGAGAAAAATAAAAAAAAAATGAAAATTTTATAAAAATCAAACCTTCAGGTACTTGGGATTTTTTTCTATATAATACTTTTTCTTTCGCCTTTCTAAAATCTTCTTGTGTAACTTTCATTCTTCTTTCTCTTAAAGCTAATAAACCTGCTTCTGAACAAATGGCTTTAATATCTGCACCTGAAAGATCTTCTTTTGTCATGATAAATTCATCAAGTTTAACATCTTCAGATAAAGTCATTTTGCTTGTATGGATTTGGAAAATTTTTCTTTTTGTTTTAATTCCTGGTAATGGGAATTCAATTTTACGATCAATTCTACCTGGTCTAATTAATGCAGAATCTAAAGTTTCGATTCTGTTTGTTGCGATAATTACTTTAACATCTCCTCTTGAATCAAATCCATCTAATTGATTTAATAATTCAAGCATAGTTCTTTGTACCTCTCTTTGTCCTCCAGAGGATGAATTATATCTCTATAATTTTTTTTTTTTTTTAATGATTTGATGCAATACATATAAAAAAATTTTTAGAATTCATTATAATTTTTTTAAGAGCAAATTTTGAAAATTAAAATCTTTAAAACTGTTCAAGTTATTTTTTTGTTTATTTTTGTAAAAAAAAAAGTAAATTAAACCAAAAAAGAAAAAAAAAAATTTTCAGGAAATAAATAATCTTTAATTTGATTCCCTTTTAGGAAATTATTTTTTATTAAATGTATTCCTTATCTGTACTGTGCCTTTTTATTCTTCTCTTTTTATATTATTTTTTCCTTTTACTTCATTCCCACAATAAATCAAAGAAAAAATGTATTTATTAGACAAATAAATTTGGTCAAGTATTAAAAAGTTTTTTCAACTCATTTAAAAATCGGAAAAGAAACTAAAATTCAAAATATTTCAATTTGGTACACATTTCAAATTTTTTGAATTCTACCCAAAATTAAGTTTTTGTCATTATTTCTAAGTGTTTTTAAAATTATATACAAGGATTCAACTTATTCATCTATTTTTCATTTTTCAAGATATTTTTTTTGTAATTATTGAATGCTTATTTACTGTTGTCAAAATAACCCTTACAGACTTGGTAAAACGTGATTACAAATTAAAAGCCGGGTTTCTTTTTTCTAGAAAAGTTATATATACCCAATTTCAAAAATTTTGTTTAGAAATATCAACAAAGAATCATAATTTTCTTTATTATTAACTAATGATAGAATAAATAATGAGTCTTTATTTTGAATAATATCTTTAGTATTCTTTCCTATTATTTTTGTTTATTTGGATTAATTCTTTAATCCAATTTTTCGATTTTCTCCATAAGAATGGGCAATTCCATAAAAAAATGATCGATATTTTCATCTATTTCTGAGTTCTTCCAGTATTTTTTGCATAGATTGTAAGATTTTGTTTTTATTTTCTTCTTATCATAAGCATAAGAATATCTATTTAAATAATTTATGAAGTTTCTTAATTTTAGTATGGAAGTTGACCTCTTCCAAAAAAAAAATATTTTTTAATTTTTAAAAAAATTTTATTTTTGTTAATTGTGGGAATTTTTTTAAAAAAATATTTTTAATGTCAATGGAATATTACAATTATTAAATTCATTTCCAGAAAGTAAAAATGAAAAGAATTAATAGTTCATGGCCAAATTATTCTATTTGAATTGTTAAACCTTTTCGTTGATACTTTTTAAAAGTTTTAGATTTTTGGAAATAGCTTGATTGTTATAATCCTAAAAAATTAAGTTTTCTAAAATATTTTGTCAAATGCTTTAATAAAATTTGACATAATTACTGATACATTGTTGAAAAAACAATAAATTAAACGATAGATACAATTGTCTAAATAAATTATTTTTTACAAAAAAGAAAAGTTAATTAAGAAATTGTTTTTATTATAAAACAAATACTCTTACAAGATATAACACTAATTTATTGTTTAATTAAAATTTATTATCATTTTTTTTTTTATTCTATAAAAATTTGATAAATATTTCATGTGCTTGTTTTTTTTTATCCTAAAAAAGTTTAAAAAAAAAAGAAAAAAATCACTTACTTTTCTTCCAACAGCATCAATTTCATCAATAAATACAATTGATGGTGCATTTTGATGTGCAACTTTAAATAATTCTCTTACAAGTTTTGGTCCTTCTCCTGAATATTTTTGAATCAATTCTGAGCCAACAACCCTTAAAAATGTTGCACTTGTAGAATTTGCAACAGCTTTTGCAAGAAGAGTTTTTCCAGTTCCTATTTTTTTTTTAAATTAATTGTTATTCATTAGGGTAAATATAGAAATTTAATATTAATGTAATTAAATTATTTTTCAAAAATGTTGTCTCATTTTTAAATGTTATTGGAAATGGTTTTGTGGAGTTTTATTGAATATTCTTCTCAAAATAAATTTTTCAATTTTAAGATCAAAATCACTTTCAGGGTTACCATTTTGATTCTTTTTGGAAAAACATCTCATACTATATATTTTTTTTTGATTCCATGGAATAAAATGATTCTTTTTTTATTTCAATGACTAATCCCGAATTATTTCCCATATAAATTGAATTTTTAATAGAATTCTCCTCATTCTCAAATTTTAAAATTCAATAATTAGTAAATTGGTTTTTTAAAAATTATTTGAAAAAATTTAATGGTTACAAAAAAAGATAAATATTTGAAGATTTTACTTCTCGAGATTTTTGTTTTAAGCACCTTTTGTTAAGTGTGATGATTTTGTTTGTTCCTCATCAGAAAAATTATTTAACTCTAAAATGGAATCCAAAGATTCTTTTTTTTTTTTAATAGAGTTTTGTACCACATAAAAATTTCTTTTTTTGATTTAATGAAATCAAAATCAAATAATTTTTAATGTTTTTTTGTAAAAACCATTCTAAAAGAGACTTTAACAAGTGGAAAATGTTGAAAAAAACCAATTCAGTTGGGATCTTTATAATATTTTGATTCCAAATTTGAAATTTTCGTGATTCCAAAAATACCAAAAATAGAATTATTTTGGGAACTCTGATGATTTTTTCTTTTTTTTTTATATCCTTTTCTTTTCATTTTTTTTTCTTCGTTTTTTTTTTTTTTTTTTTGATACTTTTTTATTTTTTTTTTTTTTGTTGATACCTTTTTTTTTGAGAAAGTTAAGTTGAAAAAAAAAAGATCTTAGAAAATATCAAATAAAAATTAAGAAAATAGAAACTTTGTAATGTCTTTTAAAGTGCATAGATATTTATTGGCAAAAAATCTTCTTTTTGACCATTTTTAATTGAAATTTCTAACATAAAAAAGTCTACAATGCACATTTCGAAAATTGTGACTCACTTTTTTTTCAGTTTTTGGTTTTACTTTTTTATAATTTTTAAAATATAAGGGTTTTGTCTGTTTATTATAATTTATAAGTAAATTATTAATAAGATTTAATAATTAATTGTTCTTGAATACTAAAGGATTTTTATATTTTTTTTTTTCAATTTATTATTTTAGGCAAGTCAAAATTTTTGAAATATAATTTCGGTTGGTAACGATGGACTTTTTTGAAAAGAAATATATTATTAAATCAATTTTTTGTAGAAAAGAAAAAAAAAATAAAAAACATTTGAAATTAGATAATGTCATTTTCAAAAAATAAAAACGAAAAAAATTTAATTAATTGCTAATAAAACTGATGTGTTTAAGTTTTTAAACGGTTGTTGTAAAAATCTTTTGAAAAGGTTGATTCGGCTTTAATTGTTTTAAAAATGGAAGATTTAAAGTATTTTTTTGTTCTGGTTTTCTATTTTTTTATTTATAACTTGTTAACTCCCTAATTATCGATATATTCTACTTGTGTTTCTTTTTATTTTCATGTTTACATTCAAGACTTTTGAGGGGCTTTTATACTTGTAAATTTAAACTTGATAGTTTTCTACCAAAAAGAAAATAACCACAAAAATAAACTGAAAATTTTACCTGGTGGCCCATAAAGAATTACACCCTTTGGTGGATTAATACCAATGTCTTCATATAATTCAGGTTTTGTCAAAGGCAATTCTACCGTTTCTTTAATTTCTTGGATCTGTTTTTCTAATCCCCCAATGTCTGCAAATGTTTCTGTTGGCTTTTTGTCAATTTTCATCACACTAACCATTGGATCTTCATCCTCTTGCAATACCCCTACAACAGCCATTAGTTTGTTATGTAAAAGAACAGTACACCCTGGATCAAGTAAATTTCGATCAACACATCTTTTTGTTTGAATAAAAGAACAAAGAACAAAAAACAAAAAACAATTGTGTAAAATTGAAGTTAATATCAGTTAGGTTGTAAAAAGAAAAATATGTTGTTTGTTTTTTTTTTTTGAAAATTAAAAAAAACAAAAAACCAACAAAAGATTTGTGTGTATTTTTTGTAGTTTTTTCCGATCTCAGAACAAAAACAAAAAAAAAAAAAAATTATTAAAAAAGAATTTTTGAAAAAAAAAAAAGAAATTTTGAAAGGTTTTTTTTTTTTTCCTTTTTTTCAAAATTTTCTTTTTTTTTCTTTAGATTGTCTTGTTTTTAATTATTCTTTTTTTTTTGACCTAATTCTTTTTTTAATTCCTTTAGTGTTAATTTTGATGACAATTAATGTTTTTTTGTTCTTTGTTCATTTGTTTTTTTTTTTTTAAACCTAAAAAATTGAAAAAGTAAATAATACCTTAAAATTGGAACATAATAAGCAGGAGTCATTCCAGAAGAAACAATTGCATGATCGTCGTCAATTAATTCTTCAAGTGTACCGACTTGCATTGGTGATCCACGAAGATGATTCATTTCTTCAATTAATGCGTTTTCTGTTTCTTCTTTTTTTGGTTTGTACAGGGATGAGTTTTGAATAAACTCTTGCTCCATCAGCAAATAATCTTTAATTCTTTCTTGTTTAAGTAATCTTAATTTACACTTTGTGTGAGGTTTAATTTCTGGAAGCTTGTTTGGATTTCTATGTCCTTTAATTTTTTTAATACGATGACCTACATCGGTTGCCTTTTTACGGTTTGGTGGTTTTTTTTTATCGTCTTTTTTTCCTCCTTGACCTCCTTGGCCCCCTTGGCCCCCTTGGCCCCCTTGGCCCCCTTGTCCGCTTGGTAGGTTTCCTTGTAAATTTCCCATTTAAGATTGTATTATACTTTTTTGAGTTATTTGGTCTGTTTAGAGATGTTTTTGAAAAAAATGATTTGAGTGTATAAAATTTCTTTCAATTTTTGTTGGTAAATTGATTGACTAATTCATGTTTGGTAAATGAATACAACCAGCCCTCTTCTTAGATACAAACAACTTCATTCTAAGTTCTTTTGATGGACTTTAACTTTCAATCCAAAACAGAATGAATCATTTTTTTTTATTTATCTTTTTCTATTTGTAAAATGGAACAAACAAAAACAAACACTGTTCTTCCAGGAACACTTTCAAATATTAACCAAAAAGCGATAAATTTTCTTTTAAATAATAAACAATTAACTGTTTTGAAATTAAAAGAACATCTTGAAGAAGAATTTAGTGAAGAAACAATAACACTTATAAAGAAACACTATTCAAGCATGATTAAATTTCTTTCAAGAGATCCTTTTGTGATCCAAAATTCCCAAGAAGGTCTAGATTCAATTATTACTTACAAGCAGTGTAGTTGCCAAAATGAAAAGAATGAGAATAATGAAGAAGATGAAGATAATAAATCAATTACACAAAAAGAAAAAAACATGAAAAATTCTTTAATTTCTTTTTTTGATGAGAACAGTGATTGGAAGAAACAAAACAATTTAATTTCTTTAATAGAATTATACTTGTTCAAAAATAATTCTTTGTCGATCATGAAAATTGAAGACTTTTTAAAAAAGGAAAAGGGAATGAAAAAAGAAACAGAAAAAGAAAATGAGAAAGAAAAAAAGATAGAAAAAGAAAGTTATTTATCAAACATTTTAAAAGAATGGGGTTCCTTTGCTGATTACCTATTTGTAATTGGCAAAAATTCTTTTGTTTTTGATCAAGAAAACATTTATTTAACAAAAATTAGAAAAGAAGAAATAGAAAAACAGGAAACCTTCAAGAGTGAACACCAAGATTTATTAAATGATATTAAAAAGGAACGAGAAAATGAAAAACTAACGATTAAGAAGCAGTTTGCAGAAATTCAAAAACAGCAACAATCAATCGAAACAACTTTATTAAAAGCATACACAACAATCGAAGGACAAGCCAATACAATCAAACAATTGGAATTCATTTTAGCAAAATTAGAGAAAAAAGAGAATATCAGCAACCAAAATTTATCAACACAATTCACAGAATTTGAAAAACAAGAATTAGAAAAAAATATCGAGGAACTCAAACAAGGAATGAAATTATTAAATATTGTCCCAAAGAAAAATTAATAAATTATCTTGTTTACTGGTTTATACTTTGAAATGCTTGTTGGTTTTTTTGTTTGTTTGTTTGTTTCTTTTTTCCATTATTATTCCAAAATATAATTATTTGTTAATTAATACCCAGATTGTTATAATAGAATATTCTTTTTAATAACATTCGGTTATGGCAACGGTATAATTCATTTTCTGAGATAAAATAGTTGACCATAATGAAGTTAGTTATTAATTAGAATTCAAATACCTCTGACTTCTTTTTTGATGAAATAAAGTTTGATCATTTTTTACAGTTTTTTTATTCCATATTTATTTGTTTTTTCTCAAATTTTTCTTTTATAAAATTTAAAAAAAAAAATATAGGCTTTCAACGTTATTAAATAGATACTTATTGCTGATTAGGGGAATAGAGGAAGATAATTGTTTTTTTAAATAAATACAATTCTTTCTTTAAAAAAAATAGTGGTTTTTCTAAATATGCGTGATTTTATAAATTTTAAACAACCATCAATTTATTTTAAAAGAACTTATTTCAAAACTTCCTAATAAAATTGTTTTTTGCTAAATTAATATATGTTTCTTTATTTACAAATTATCAAGGTAAAAAAATTTTTTGAAAATTTAGAAAATTATTAATAATCTATTTATTAATTGAATGAAAGGTTATTATTGTGACACTATTAATCGTTTTAACTGTGCCAGAATTTTTTAAAATTTTAAGGAACATTAATATATTTTAATATTAAGGGATCAGTCTTCTACGAAAACAAGGCAAAATTTTAAAATATGTTATTGGTGGTATTCTCTACTTACAAATTTTGTAGATCCCAAGTGTCAAAAAATTCTTGATCGACTAAGAAAGCCATAAAAGAAAATTAGTATAGTGAGATCAATTTTTTTGTTCCATTTTTTCTAAAAAAGAAAACTATTAAATTCATTTTATTTCTCACATTATAACAATTTTTTACCCCTTTTATTGCCATTTTGATCATTATTCAACTTTAACATTTCTTTGTTGCCAGTAATATTAATATAAAGATTTTTTTTCTTTTTTTGAGATAAAACTTTTGTTTAACCAAAAAATTGATATATTCAACGGATTAAAAAATAATTGTATTTTTTTAAGAATGATAGTTATAATAATCAAAGTTTTAAAGTCATGTAAATATTTTACTTAGAAATTTTGTTTTTGTATTAAGACAAAATTCGATTTTTCAAAATAACATTTTCTTGAAGATATTTGGGAATTAGTTAATTTAATCCTCAAAATTCAAAATCAATTTTATTTTACCAAAAATGATTTGAATTGTTATAAGGATTCTTGTGAATAAGACCAAACAATTTGTTAAAAAAAATTTTTTTGCATTTTTTTTTTCATTTTTTGAAATTCAGAAAATAACTATTTCAAAACATTAAAGAAAAAAAAAAATTTGTATAATAGGTCCCAATTTAATTGATAAAATGTAGTTAAGCTTGGACCAAATATTCATTTATTGAATCACCCATACCACAATTAGTTTTATTGGCAAATCTTTGAATTGAAATATTAATCAAAGAAAAAGAAACCAAATAAAATAATTTGCTTTGGAAATCAATACTTTCCAAAATAAAACGAAAAATATGTTTTCCCATTTTCAAGAATTAACTAGATTCTTAAACAAAATAATTATATTACTTTTTTTAGTTTTATATTGGAAACATGTAAATTTTGAATTTCAAAAAAGTGACTCAAATCAATAAATTGTTTAAATGGGGTTAACTCATCTATTTCATAAGCCGAAACACAAATTACAAAAAAAAAAAATTTGAAGATCTTGACAAGATTTCATTTTATTTTCAAAAATGACTACTCCCTTAAATGATTTAATTTTTTTTTTTTAATTTTACATGGCGCAAAATTTAATTGTAATTCATCTTTCATAAATCCTTATTAAATAAATTTATAAAAAAAAAAAATGAGTCTACAAATTCCTAGAACATTAATAATCAATTACTCAAATAATAATTTATACAGAATTGATAAGCATAAAAAGGAAGGTGATGACTTTTTTTTTAAAAAAATAATTAACAATGAAAAAAAAATTATGCTAAAGGTTTTTTTATTTTATTTTATTTTATATTTGAAGATATTTCCTATTTGATAATTAAGACAATCTAAAAAACTCTATTTATCTCACTAAAAAAATTTTTATAATTCGGAAAATTGAAAATAAATAATAAAGATTTTCAAAGATAGAAAATGATATTATTGGAATCTTAATCTTCTTCGTAAGGCTTTGGTTGATATGTAACCTCGTTCCAACCGAGTATTGAACTAATTGCGCTGAACCAGTCGGATACTGAGTCGGATACATGTATTGAAGGGATGGGATATTTGTAAGTCTGTATTGTCACGTAACCGCCATATTGCAAATCATCAAATTTGCTCCCGTCGAATGTCACGGATACATTGCATTTGGCGCTTTTTGGGTTTTTAATTTTTAGTGTTACAGAGTTTGGAAATAACAAAGGCCGGGCAGAAATCGAATACGGACACATAGGTGTAAAAAGCATTCCTTTCACTGAAGGATGAGTAATTGCACCACCGGCAGATAAATTATATGCAGTTGAGCCTGTTGGTGTGGTAACCATTACGCCATCGCCCGTAAAAATAGTAAATTGTACGCCATCACAATAGCATTTTAAAAAGCTGATCGAATTTGAACCTCGATCAATTACAACTTCATTTGTAACATTTTTTTCCAAAAGCAGATCGCCTTCTGCTGAATATACTTTGCATAATAGTCTTGAACGAAAATTAATTAAAATATTTTTTTCAAGAGTTAATTTTATGATTTTTTTGAATTCTCTATAATCTATTCCAATTTTTTTCATAATTTAGATTTACGGAAAATAAGATTTAAAGAAATGAAATTTTTAGAATAATTGTAAAGATTAGTAAATAAAGATGAGAAATTGTTTAAAGGACTAGTCTCTATTAAATTTTTTTAGGTAAATTTAATAGAGATTTAGAATTTTTTTTGCCAAGAACTTAGATTTGAAATCAAAGTGAAAAACTTCTTTGTATAGTAATGAAATCTCGATAAATGACATTCATTAAATTTAGTTATTGTTTTTATAGAAATAAAAAATTTTTCCTTTTTTTCACTTTTTTGAAAGTTGCTTTTTTTCAACTTTTCACAAAAATACAAAAAATAAAAAAAAATATTAACAAGAAAGCAAAACTTTGTTGTGTTTGTGGAAGACCTACAAAAAATAGTTTGAAAAATAAACCTGAAAAGGTTTTTTTGGATTTGCATGAAAAAACAGTTTGATTCGAAAAAAATATGCAATATATGTTTTACTCAAAATAAAAGATTTCTTTCTTTTCTTGTGCCATTCTTTTTTTTCATGAATCTACTTTTTGAGTTTGCACTCTTTTATTTTTGTTGAATTTGAAGTTTTTTTAAGTATTCCCAAATTATCATTCCAAAAGTTTTTGCCAGAGTCAAAAAAATAAAAGAAAAGAATAAGAACTATTTTTTTAAAAAGTAATTATTGATAAAACAAATTGAGTTCTTTATAGAGTCAGGTTGGATGAACAGAAGCGAATAAGAAAATATTCACTAATTTTAAATTATTTTTTCGTTTTTCAAAATGAGAATAAATATTAATTTTGAGAAAATAATTAAATCCAAAATTAATCAAAAAATTCTCATCCGTTCAAGATATTTTTTCAAAAAAAATTTTTTAAAAGTCACTTTTTTTGACAGAATTGTAAAATTTTAAAAAAACAACAACTAAAAGTTCTAACATTGAAAAACCTATCTATTTTCAATTTTAAACATATTTCAAGATAAGGATTGCTTATTTAGTTATTGGTCAAAAAAAAATTAATAGAATCTAGTCCCTTAATGGAAAATGGATTTTTCTTTTCTGTTTTTTTTTTTTTTTTTTTTTTTTTTTTTTTTTTTCTTTATCCTTTCCCTTCACCCTTCACCCATTTCTCTTCTTGTCATAAAAAGTGGGTTTTTGTTCAGAATGAATATAAAGCTAAAATCAAAAAAAAAAAAAATCATATGATTTTTTTTTATTGAAAATAAATGAATTATTTCTTTTTTTTTTATAGTTTTCTTTCTTAAAAATATTAAATTTGTTCAAAAAATAGTTTTATTAAAATTTTATATATTAAAAGAATAATTAGATCCAGTTACAGAAATAGGACTTCGCTTTATATTTAAATGAATACAAAAAAATTTTCATATTTTTTTATTTTTTTTTCTATTAAAAAAGTGAGTTCGAAAGGTTCACCTGTTTGGAATTAATTTTTTTTTTTATTTCTAAAACCTCAAGAAAATTGCATTTATCTTTTTCAAAATTTGAAACAATTGATTGGATCCAAAATTATACTCTATTTTCTTTTTTATTTCTAAAATTAAAAAAAAAGTGTCGTTAGGTTTTATTGCGTTTTTTGTTTATTCCGAAAACCAATATATTTTCGTTAGATTTTTTTTACTTTTCGAAATAAACAGAAAATTTTAAGAAATTTTCTGTTTATTTCAAAAACTAAAAAAAACCTAGAACACTTTAAGAATCAAACAGAAAACCTCAAGAAAATATCCGTTAGCTTTTCCAGAATTTTTAAGAGTTGAGTAAAATCTTTGATTTTTCTCTATTCTTTTGAATACTGGAAAATCTAACGACTGTCAAGCCTATGAAAATAATCGTAGAATTTGGATATCTGAATTAAAAAAAATTTATATATCTAATATATTAAAAAATAATAATATTTTTAATATTATTATAAAAAAAGATTCAATATATTTATTATCACTAGTGGATAATAGACTAATTTTCGAGTCTTTATTAAAATTTCTAAATAAAAATTTAAGAATTCGGGCCAACAAGAGTGATTAACAACTCCTCCTTTAAAAAATAAAATAAAAAAAAAAATAATTTGTTTTTTTTTGAATTTTGTGATTGATAAAAATTTGAAAAAAAATCATATTAAAAATTGAATTTTTCAAATCTAAATTAATTTGGATATTTAAAAATAATTTTTTATCAATTCTTTTATTCAATAATATTGTTTATTTTATGTCTAGATTTTACATAATAAAAAATTAGTCATTACAAAAAATTAAAAAAAAAAATATCTTATACTAATTTGACTCAAGCTGATATACAAATAATTTAAATTTTGAAAAAAGATATTTGTTGAAAAAAATGACAAATTTTATCATTAAAAAAAAAAAAGTATTTTTTTTTTATAACATCAATTTCTAATCAAAAATATACATTGCCATTAAATGGTTTTCAATAGATAAAATAAATTTTCTATGTGAGATTAAAATATCTTTTGAAATGAATAAATTATTTGGAAAAAATTTAGGCAATGTTGGGGTGCAAAGGTCCCCCAAAAAATTTCCAGTAAAGTATGATATGTTTATAGAATCATTAAAACTTGAAAGTTTTAATGATGTGTAGATAAACTTTTCAAAAAAAAAAAAATAAAAATTTTTTTTTACAAAATTCCATTGAAAAATAATAAAATCTTATAACCAAGAAATAAAATTTTCAAATATTGAAAAATATTTTTTAAAGCTATTTTTTTTTGTAAACTACCTATACAATTTTTAATTATAAACTTTCTTTTAAAGATAATTATTTATAAACTTTATATCTTAAGTTCTTTTCAGAACAATTCAAAAAACAAATTTTATTTCAAAGGCAAATTCCGTTATTTTGTGTTTCTAAGGGATATATATATATATATATATATATTTACACAAGTTGGTATATAGTTTTTTATATAAATACTTTTCTAAAAAAAGTATTGCTACTTGTTAAAAAAAAATTGGTTGAAAATTTTTGGAATCTATTTTATGTTCTTGCAGTTAAAATATTAATATAATTAATAGAAAAAAAAAAAAAAAAAAAAAAAAAAGAAAAAAAGCGAAAGTATTGTAATAAAGAATCAAACCAAATGATGCAAGAAAGCCCAAACTGCCCATATTGAATGATAACAAAGGTGGTACTGGTTGTAAATTGAATAAAGAAACTGTCCATAAAAGTGTTCCATCTCCGCCAATTGTAATTATGAAATCAATAAATTTATGTAAATTCTTTTGTTCCTCTTTTATAATGTTATATAAGAAATAATAAAGAAATAAACAAAAATTTTAATTAAAATGAGTTTGATAAAAATGAATAAATAATAATAATAAAATTATTTTTTTAATGTGAAATCATAATGTTTAGCTACAAACTCTGATAAATTCAAAAAAAAAAAAAAAAAAAAAAAGATAAAGAAATTTTTGAGTTCAATCTCCTTTTTATGAATCTTTGATAACCGGGATTTCTAAGTATTTATTTTCTAAAGAATATTTCGAAAATCAACTAATTTACAAAGTTTCTTTCAGATTTAAACCAATAAAAATCTTTATCCAATACTGAGAAAAAAAAAAGTTTCAAAAATATTTGAACTAAAAAGTGTAAAAAAAATTTTTTTTAAATTTATTAGTATTGTTTAATTCCAATCCCAATTATATTTATTTAAAGGATCAGTACTCTACGACAAGAAGGCAAAATTTTAAAATATGTTATTGGTGATATTCTCTACTTAGAAATTTTGTATATGCCAAGTGTCAAAAAATTCTTATCAGCTAAGAAACCCAAAAAAGAATATTTTTTTTGTGAGATCATTTTTTTTTTCCATTTTTTCTGAAAAAGAAAACATTTAAATTCATTTGATTTATTACATTATATAAATTTTTGACCGTGTTTATTGTCATTTCCATCATTATTATAACACAATATATGTATTTCTTGCCAGGAATATTAATCTAAAGATTTTTTTTCTTTTTTGAGATAAAACTTTTGGTTAACCAAAAAAAATGTTTTATTCAACCAATTGAAAAATAATTGTATTTTTTTAAGAAGAGTAGTTATAATCATTAAAGTTTTATTGTCATTTAAAAATTTTACCAAGAAATTGTGTTTTTATTCTCAGATGAAATTCGATTTTTTCAAATTAAAAATATCTTGAAGATATTTGTGAATTTTGTAATTTTATCCTCAAAATTCAAAATCATTTTTTTTTCTGACAAAAATGATTTGAATTGCTATAAAGATTCTTGTGAATAAGGCCAAATAATTTGTTAAAAGAAATTGATTATTTTTCCCTTTTTTCCCTATTTGAATCTTCTTTATATTTAAGAAGAAGAATTTCAAAGGAAAAAGATCAAGTGGTTACTTACTAATACTGGAGATACAGAAACATGAAAGTATGAGTAGCTTGAAAATAAAAACTAAAAAGCAAAGGCTAAAAATATCAAAAGTTTTAAAGCAAATCAGACCGAAAAAAAAAAAAAAAGAAGAAATTACAGCAATTAAATAACGATCCCCAAGTGAACATTCATGATCAATTATCAAATTAAATTATATTAACCAAAAGTATCCTGGGTGTGATTTTGGGAGTCTTTAATTAAAGATAGTATTGGTTTTTTTTTTTTTTTGATTTTTTACCAATTGCTTCTTATAAAACTTTTTTAAATTTCAATTTTTTTTTTTTTCTTTTCAATTTTATGCTTTTACTTTTTAAACATAAAAAAAAATTGGGTGTGTCTTTCCCTTGAACAATCGTGAAATCTATAATTTTAGGCTTAAATTAACTTTGAGGAAGTTTAAGTAAAAGGACATTTAGAGTGTAATTTACACTTCTTCAATCAATAATAATTTGTTAAAAAATTTTTTTTGCAATTTTTAATCATTTTTTTTCTACCAAAAATGATTTGAATTATTATAAGGATTCAAGTGAATAAGACCAAACAATTTGTTCAAAAAATTTGTTTTTAATTTTTTTCATTTTTTGAAAACCAGAAAACAACTTTTTCTCAAACTTTAAAGAAAATAAAAAAAAAAATTTACTTAATAGATATCAATTTAATTGAGAAACTTTTTGTTAAAACTTCTATCAAATATTCATTTATTAAATAACTTATAATTCAATTAGTTTTATTGGCTGAGATTTGAATTAAAATATTCATAATTAAAAAGAAATAACACAATTAAAATTTTTCTTTTCTAAAATCAATACTTTCCAACATAAAACGAAAAATATGTTTCCCCATTTCCAAGAATTTACTTAATTCTTAATAAAAATAATGGTTTTGCAAATTTTGGTTTTATACAGTCAGTTCCACTTTTAAGAGATAAACTTTGAACGAAATTTAAGGCACACAAAAACCTCAAATTATAGCACATTTTGGAATTTTTTTTTTATACAATTTATTTTACTTTTATCCATAAAATGTGCCTTAATTTGAGATTTTTTTTGTGCCTTAAATTTCGTTCAAAGTTTATGTCTTAAAAGTAGAACTGACTGTAAGTTTTGTCATTAAAAATCATCTGGAATTTTTTTTTCCCTGTTTCACTGTTTTTTCTCCAAATGGTTAATTCAATCTGAGATGCTATTTTTTCAAACAGAATATCAGAAATTATAAAAAGTGAGATTTAAGAAAAAAAAAAAATGTTTCTCAAATTTTTGTTTTTGAGTTTTGAGATTCAAAAACACAAACAAAAAAGTATCAGGCTCTTTTTTCCTTAAAATTAATTGAGTTCAAAAAGAGCTCGTTATAAAAAAATAATTTTTTTCTTTTTGTTTTGAAAGTGTTTTCAACATTACTTGACAAAACCACTATTTAAACTTTTGAGAAAATCTGAAAATCGTTTTTAAAAAAATCATTGTTGGCCAGTATGGTAATAAAAATATGCGAATATTCACTATTTTTGCTTTCTATTTTTTTTTGTCAATTTCTGTTTTTTGTGTTTGTTCTTTGTTTTATTTTTTTTTCTGGGTTGTCAAGAACATAATGAAAATAAGACTGTTTTGAGAAAATTGGATTGGCTCAAAGAGAACTGACTAATTAGTCATCAGTATTCATAAAACTAATTTGAATGGTGAAAAAAAGAACAAAGTTCCGATTAAAAAGAAAGCGAAAGGGAAAGTATAAGACCAAGAGCAAAGTACAGAGAAAGACAAAGAGTCTGAGAAAAGAAAAAGAAAGTCAAAGCAAACCTTTTTTAAAAAATGGGAGATCTGGAAATTCCTTTTTGATTGAAGATTCAATAATCACATTAATTTTGAGATCAAACATCAAATAATTTACAATTTTTTTCATTACTGTTGTGATCAAAGAGTTGTTTGGCTTTTTCACGATTAAAACTGTTTTAGGCTTTGACGACCATTTGACTTTCAAATCACGGGTATTCACAAGTGGCTCGACTAAGTGCCTTTTTTTTGCTAAAAAATTGCTTAAGGGTTCGATGTCTGTACTCTGGCTTCTCATCAGCCTTATTCGGGCTTTTGTTTGCTGGCCGTAGTATGAATAGTTTCTTTTTAATCCGATTTTTTTAGGAAAAAAAACTTGCGAACGAGAGAAGACATGCTTCCTTTTTGTTTGAAGCCTTGTTAGCTTGCTTGAAATTATCTTGGACTCTTCATGAGAATCTTCAGAGTTTGTATGCGTGGAGCCTGTGGAGCCTGTGGAACCTGTGGAGCCTGTGGTGTCTGTCGTTTCGGTGGAAGACGTTGAACCTGTTGAATTTGGTGTTCCGAGTGAATCCGATTTATCAGATGTTTTTGATTCTGTGCCACTCGAAGAGAAGGAGTCCCAAGACGACTCAGAACTTGAGGTATAACTTGAAAAGGATGAAGAAGTGTAGCTGGACTGTGTTTCTGGTTCGCTTCTGTAATTTGATTCCGAATTAGTCTTGTTTGTTATTGCTTTCAAAGGAATCTTCCAATTTGTTAAAGGATCTTTTTTGTTTTCTTTATGAGACACCAATATTTTTTTATCAAATTTAGCTTCTTGCAGGATTTTGGAAAAAGATCCATTTTGGAAGTTTGGTTGTTTATGGAACTTTTTTGTTTCTTTCATATGCCCATTTATTCAGATTGGAGTGGATCAACAAAAGTAAAGAAAATGAAAGTCAGAATTGTAAACTCAAAAATGAGCTTTTTTCTCACACCGCACATACATTAGGTCGTTAGATTTTGCTATACACATTTTGAGATTTACTTTGAATAATTTTTTTCAATTTGAAATCTTGCAATTTTTACTTTTTTTCAACTTCAAGATTTTGGATTTTTTATTTGAAAAAATTTAATTGCAAAGTAAAATAATTCTAATAAAAGCAAATTCTGTTTTGCAGTATTTAATTTAGGAAATACTTTGGATCTTTACTCTGAAAGCATTGTAGCGTATTCTTATTACAATCGATTGAAATCTAAAAGAAACCATATTTTCTTTTTCGTTAAACATACCAAAAAATCACAGACACAAATAATTAAAAGAAATCATCAAAGTCCTCAATTCCCAAAAGGAAATTAATAATTTAAGCTTGTTTACAGAATTATTATTTTGGTATGTATTAATGATTTTGAAAATCTTTTTTTGGAAGGCTGAATAAAAATTTTGTCATATTTATTTTGTGACAAATAGTATTCTCACCCAAAATTCTCTTTTTTTGATTTTACTTTTTTGTTTAAGGCTTACAGATCTTGAAATATATTAAAAAAACGGTTTTATTGTGTTTGTTTGTGGCCTCTTATTTTGGTTCTTAGCTGATCGATCTTCAACTTTAATAATGTTTTAATAGTGGTGCAAAAATGAATGTTTTTCAGAATGATTTTTTTATTCCCCAGAGATAATAGAGTATGTATTTTCATAAGGGTATTTTTAAATCCAATATACAAACACCTTTATCAACTTTTTTTGAAATGAGTTATCTTTTTCAAAATAATTTTCCTCAGAAAAGATTCAGATTTTTTTGAAAATTTTTATTTCAAATTAGAAAAAAGAAAAATTAGAATAACATTTTTATTTTTAGGAAATCTCGCCTTTAATAATTTTTGGATGCTTAATTTGACAAAAAACTCGAAATTGTAATCTTATTTTAAAAATACAAGAAAAATAAATCAATATGGAATCCTTGAAGATCATAAAAAAAATGATCATTTGCTGTTTTTGTAAATATTTATCAAATTTCAAGAAATTTAAATGATTTTTGAATATTATTTTCCAAATATTAAGGGTAAAAATAACAAAATTTTATTATTTAAATTGATTTTTTTTGGAACAATTTATTCTTTTTTTTTTTTTAAAATTATTAATTTAAATCAATTTGAATTTTTTTTAAAAAATATTGTTAAAAATTGAAATATAATAATCAAGTATAAAACAGGATATTAATCTATGTGTTATTAAAAACTCACTAAAATAATTAATTTTGTGTTATTAATAATATATTTAAACATAATCAATTTTAAATGTATTGCTTTATTATTTGGGTTAAATTATCCAGGTTGTAAAAAAGTATTTTTTGGTGTATTTTTAATTTAATCATTTGGAGGTTTTCCTGGTATTTTTTTTTTCATTCCAAAAATAAGAAAAAATTAATTTATACGTCTTTGAAAAAATAAAGTATATTTTTCTAAGATTATAATGATATTTTAATTAATTTTAAATAATCTGAATTGGGCATATAATAGTTTTTTTTGAAAGTTGATTTTATTTTTTTATTTTTATAATGATGTGGTACAATTTTTATTAAATTATTAGAGAAATTTGTAATTTAATTATTATGGTTTTTTATATTTGTAAAATAGTTTCCCAGATAATAAAAGTTTTTATTTTTCAATGAAAAATTTTTTTTTTATAATTTCAATAAAAACTCTATTTCAAAATCATTAGTGTCTTAACATTTGAATTTTGAAAATAAATATTTGTATATATTGAAGTTATTTATTATAATAAAAAAAAGCTATTTTAGTATTCAATTATATATTATAAATTTTTTTTTTCATATAAAAATAAAATAAATAAAATTAATAAATAAAAATAAATAAAAATTGCGATATTTACTAGGAAATTTAGTTTATTTTGGATATTGAAATTTTTCCAATATAAGAAAAAATAGATTAAATTTTTATATAAGATAATTTATTTTGGAAAATAGGATTAAAGATGAGTTTGGTGGTGCTGTAATCTACTTTTACCCTGATTATCAATTCCAAGTTGTGGGGGTTAGTTTGAATTTGTTATTAGATTTATTGTTGTGAAACAAATACCTGATATTAAAAAAATCACTTTTGATATTTTTAATAGTGAATATAAGGAAAATGCGTGTGTTATTTCTTTTATTTAAAATCAAATCCTTTTTTTTTTTATAAATAAAAATTTTATGAATTTTTTTTTTATTTATTTTGAAAAGTATAAATTAATTTCCTCTTACAACCGTTAGGTTTTTTTTTTAATTTCAGAAATAAACAAAAAATATATTTAATTTTCTGTTTATTTGTTAAATGAAGAAAACTCCCTTTAATTTTTCCAGAATTTCAAAGAATTGACAAAATTATATGATTTTTCTCTATTTCTTTTGAATTCTGGAAAACATCTGTTAGCTTTTTTTAATTTGAGAAATAAAAATTCAAAAATTTTCTTTTAATTTCTTAAATTAAAAAACAGCGCCGTTAGGTTTTCTTGAGTTTTCTTTTTATTTCGAAAATCGATAGATTTTCGTTGGGTTTTTTTTTACTTTTTGAAGTAAACTGAAATTTTATTACAGTCAGTTTCACTTTTAAGGTACAAACTTTAACGAAATTTAAGGCACAAAAAAATCTCAAATTAAGGCACAAAATTTGTAATTTTTTTTTACAATTTATTTTTACTAGAATTTGAATTTTGTGCCTTAATTTGAGATTTTTTTGTGCCTTAAATTTCATTGATAGTTTGTGCCTTAAAAGTGAAACTGACTGTAAAATTTTCTGTTTATTTCAAAAGGTAAACAAACCTAGAACACTTTACAAATAAAAACAGAAAACCTCATAAAACCACTGTTAGGTTTTTTTGACCTTTTGAAATTAAAAAAAAACCTAGAACACTTCACATATAAAATAGAAAAACTCAAAAAAAAAAACATCAAACACTTAACAAATAAAATAGAAAACATCAAGAAAACCTGACACTCTATGGCACTTTCAGCACTCCACGACAACTCTAAATTTTTATTTAGAAATTTTAATAAAGACTCGAAAATTAGTCTATTATCCACTAACCTAATGACAAAATGAATAATGAATCTTTATATTGAATATTATCAAAGATATTATTCTTATTATTATTGTTTATTTGTATTAACTCTTTTTTACAAAATTTTCGATTTTTTTCTTATAATGGTCAATTTTATAAAAAAAAGTTACAGTCAGTTCCACTTTTAAGGCACAAACTTTCAACTAAATTTAAGGCACAATAAAATCTCAAATTAAGGCACAAAATTTGTAATTTTTTTTTACAATTTATTTTTACTAGAATTTGAATTTTGTGCTTTAATTTGAGATTTTTTTTGTGCCTTAAATTTCGTTGATAGTTTGTTCCTTAAAAGTGAAACTGACTGTAACTGTATTTTTAATAAACAATAGAATAAATTTCAAAAACAACAATTAAAAACAAAAAAACACTCTTTTAAAAAAAAAAAACAACAATTATTTACAAAAACAATACAAACATTTTTCAAAAACACAAATTAAAAACCAAACACGGATTATTTAACATACTGTACAATGATAAATTCCCTCAAATGTTTTTTTATAAACAACTTCCAGAAAAATTCTTTCTTGTTTAATTATGGTTTGAAGGGTAAAGTTCTGTTTTAAAAAAGGTATCGCAAAATATTGAAAAAAAGTTCCAATAACAACGAATAAGATATAAATAGGGAATTTTTTCGATTTCTTTTTAAAAATAAAGAAATTCTAAATGTCTCTTATTCAACTACAAAGTTTTTTAATGAGAGAGGTGTCACTTGAATTCGAACTACGAACGACTTCTTAACCTGACGGTTTTGTGGTAAAAAATGTTAGTGGCTTCGTTTGAAAAAAAAAAATAAATACCAAATCGAATTTTAGACAAGATCCCTTTTCAGTTCTTTTTGTTTAAAACCAATCCAAACAAAGGTTTTTCAAAATAATATGATGAAATTCCAAATTCATTTTTTTAAATTGTAGTTGTCATGAAATTATTAACATATATTGAGATAATGATAATAATTGAAGTGACTTACATTGCTTTTGTGAACGTTTGGTTTTGGAAACGTCGAAATATACAACCTATCAAAGTATGATTTTTCCTTTTTTCTTTTAATTTTCTTTTGTTTTTTTTTCGCCTCAAACATCCCAATCAGATCGACAAAAAATTATAAAAAAAAAAAAACTTTTCTTGTTAGTCAAATGGTTGAGCCTACAAGAAATAATTTTGTCACAAAACAAACAATTGTCATTAGTTCTCTTCCAAAACAGTTACCCCATCACCACACACTTTAGATATTTTGAGAATTATTGATAATTTTTTTGACCCAACTATTACAACCCATTACCAAAAGTTTTTTGCAATTTTTTATGTTCGTATTTTGTTGTTGCAAAATTTTCTTTTCGTTTTTTATTCAACAATAATCTATCGTATATGGCCATTTTAAAAATGTGATTACTCAAAGTTTTAAAAAGTGTTGAGCAAAATTTTCAAAATTATGTTACAAAAAAGGGTTGAAGAAATCTTTAGTGAGACTTTGAAGTCTTTGCTTTCTGAAAAGAACTTTGCCAAAAAGTTTATACAATAAAAAAAAATTTGAGAGGAATGTATCACTATATATAGCAACCTCTACCAAGTCCCTTTTCACAACACGGCACAAGCACTAAAACTTCAAACAGATTTTGATTTTATTTTCTTTTCAAAGTTGAACACTCAACTTATCTTTTTAAAATGGAATTGTGTGGTGTGCTACTACATGTTATTAGATTTGTTGAGAGTTTTCTGAATTTATTCGGTTTTGTGAGAAAATGAAAAATACTGGAATTACAATTGTTTCAATAACCCGTGTTGACTTTTGTAAATTTTTTTTTCCGACTTTAACTGTTGTTTTCCAAATTTTGTTATTAAAATTTTTGTTCAAAAAAATGTTTGAATATTGTTTTATTGGGTTTTTATTTGTTGTAGAAAATGAAAATCTTTCAAGAGTATGTTGTTTTTACAAAACGAAGTCTATCTTGAAAATAATACTTACATTTTCACATAAATAGATGAAAATATATTTATTTAAAGATCCTCAAAAAATATTTTTTCTTCTTTAAGGGATTAGCGTCACCCTAGATTTCCCCATAATCAAAGTATGTTGTAATTGTGTGTAAATGATATTAGCGCACCATGGCTCAAATAGCTCTAAAAAATCTATTATAAATCTTATTGCACAATAAATTATTACATTTTTTACTAATGATCACAATTAAAAAATTTCAATTTGAAATTATTTTTTTTAATTCCTTTTCCAAATCTAAAAATAGAAACCCAAAGTACAGTATTCTGGTATTTAACTATTTAGATTTAGAACTTCCAAAAGTAACTATTTTTATAATTTTTGAATTTCAAAGATTAACTCAATAATCATCAACATAAAAGCACAAAGACTGATTTTTTTTGTTTGCTTTTTTTAAATATTCTTGTATCATCAATATATTTGCATGATTTGAGAAATAATTTGTCAAAAAAATTTATTGGTTAATTATTTAATTTTAAAAAAAAAACGAATTTTTTAGTAACTAATCTACATTTCGTCACAAATTTAAGAAAGTAATTTTGTAACTTTGTAGTCAGAATATTGATAATTCAACCTTTAAATTTATGGCGAAATGCAGATTTTATTCGGAAATTGCTGGGTTTTTTACTAATACATAGATCATTTTTAATTGATGAGATCAACAAATATTACTACTTGACTAATCGATTGTTTAGAGACATTTTGAACCATATAGCACGAATGTGGTTACCTCCAATAACAACATACTTTGATCCTAGGCATCTCCTTGGTAGATGCTAATCCCTTAATTGAATGAAAATCTGAAAGATCTTTTTGTTACCAATGAGATTGAAATTTTTAAAGATCTAATTCTCTCTCATTATTAAACTTTTTGAAATAGTATTTATTTTTAAATGATTGTGCCAATACTCTTGTTGAATATTTTTAAAGGGTATATTATTAAATTTCAAATTTGGTCAAATTGAAATTTTTATATTTTTGAAGAGTTTCTTGTTTATTATTATTGGTATGAAAGTTTATAAAGTTTTTTATAATTGTTGGAGGAAAAATCAAAAAGATTATTTTGTGATTGGAAGTATTTTATTACTTAAATTGTTGAAAATCCAAAATCTTGAAATCATCAATACTAAATATTTTTAAAAAGTTGTTCAAAACCCAATTCTAACCATCAAAGTTAAGTGGGAATTATTTTTCCCTTAATACAAGTTGGAAAAGTCTAATTGGTTTCTTAATTATTATTTTTTTTTTTTTAATTAAAGCCGAAATTTCCTAAAATACCACCCAAACCACCCAAACCTATTATAGAATACTCTAGCCTACCCTAACAAGATAATAACCAAAACACCACTTGATTTATTTCTCTCTTTTTCATTTTTCTTTTCTTTTTTTTTAATAACATTTCTTTTGAATAAAATAGTCACGTTCCAAGATAATAGCGATATCTCAAAGCGTTATTGGAGTATTATATATAATTATTTATTATCTTTACATTTTATATCATGGTGAATTAGATTGTCTTCTATTTTGGGTTATCCATACAATATATCCGAATATGTTTTTTATACATTATATAATTAGATCCTATCGATTATATTTTATTTTTAAACTGAATAAGTAAGTATCATTAAAATCTATCAATTTTTTTTATTTATTGATTTTTTCTTTGTCAAAAACTTAAAAATATCCCAACTATGTATTTCAAACTTTTATAGTTTCATTTTCCATTCTTTTCCTTAATGAGTAAAATATCATCACAATCAACTTTTTAAGAAGATGAATAACTTTGTATCGAAAATTATATCTGAATCCATGTTCTTTGTTAATATATTTGAATGGAATATTCATCTTTATTATAAATTGAAAATTTACATTTTATTTGATATTATAAAAAATTTTTAATACTTTTACAAGATCTATTTATTAATAAATATTTATTAAAAGATCCCTTACAAAAATTGATTTTTAAATGAATTCAAAAATTAGATTTATCATTTATTTAAGAAGGATAAATTAAACTTTAGAGGCCCTTATAGTTAAATTTCGAGAAGGAAATATTAGTGATAAATCATAGATATCATGGTAATTCATAGGAAAGGATACAATTATATTATTTTTATGATTAAAAACGAAAATTTACAAAGAATAAAAAAAAAAAGAAAAAAAAAAAAAATAAGTTTTAGAGGGATTTATAATCAAGCAATAGTTAAAAAACGAAATAAAACCCAATAAGATTTTTTAATTAAGTACACCCAAAATAACAGTCAGAATACGATAGGTTTGATTAACATTATTTGACAGTTGGCCATGAATGTTCATTTTGGGGAGGGCGTAGTTGTTTAACTTTTTTCTGTTTTTGATCTGATTTGCTTTAACCCTTGATAATTTTTTGTCTTTGCTTTCTCTTTTCTTGTTCCCCAATTATCTTTATTATCGAGTCTATGTTTTTGATTTTTCACCATAAAAATAATTTTGGTATATATCTCTTCCTATTAATAACCGTGAACTCTATGATTGTACGTTTATATTTCCTTTCATAAATTCGAGTATAAAGAAATATAGAGTGTAATTTCCACTTCTTCAATAACAATAAAATAACTTTTTTTTATTTCAAACTTTTATTTTAGGTAACTTTTTATATTAAGGAACTTTCGTTTGGTTTGTTTTAAAGATTTTACATAATGAAAATAAATGAAATTGAATCTTTTGTTCAAAATTAAAATATTTTGTTCAATTATATATCCCATGGTTTAAAATGAATAATTGAAAATTAAGTATCCTGAGAGAGGAAAATTTGATAAGAAATTATAGATTAAGGCATTTCCAAAAAAGTGAGGTATTTTTTTTTTTACACATTCAAGAATATTCTCTTTGCTAATAGTTTGATCCGTAAATTGGTAATATAAAATTAAAAGAAATCTTAATACCAGTATAATCAGTACCAATTGTATTTGTTTCAAAATATGTTCAATCAAACTATTTCCAAAAAATGAAAAAAAAAAAAATTTACTTTTTTTGTAGAAAACAATGAACCACCAATTTCAATAAAAAACTGGAAATATGGAAAAGGTAAAAATGATTTTTTAAACAATCAAATACAGTTATATGTTTTCAATTCTATTTAAAAGTTTTTTTGAGATTAAACAAGTTATGAAAATGAATTTTTTGAACCAATAAAATACAGTAAACAAGTTTTTTCATTCTCTGGTAAAATTTATCAAGATTAAACTTTTTCTGAAAAAACTTTTTTATGATTTAAACGAGAATAGCAACATCCAACTTTCTCCTTCAAAAATATCAAATAAAATTAATAAACTATTTTTTAAATAAAAGAGCACAGAAATTTTCAAGAATTATTCATAATTGAATCAAATTAATTGTAGTATCATTCTAAAATATAAGAAACTCTTTAAAACATTAAAAAAAAACACTCAATTAAAAACTTTAATAACTCATTAAAACAAAACAATAAAAATTAAAATTCAATATTTTAAAAATTGGTGTGTCCTTTTAGTTGAAATGAGAAATCTCGTTTTGTAAATTGTAAAGAAAAAAAATTATAAAATCAATAAAAACATTTGAACATGGTGAATTGGGAAAAAGTTACTTTATCTTTTTATTGATAACTCTTTACAAGTCAAACTTTTGTTCTTTAAAGTCTCATTTTCAAGATAAAGCCCCAATTCATCTGAGTATTTTGTTGGAATTGTTCTTTTTTCTTTATTTTCTCTTTTCTTTGTTCCATGCATCAATCCAATATCCTGGTCTTTCTTAATTCCTATATCTAGCATATTCGAAATCAAAATTGAAACTCATTCCATTTTTATACACTGTCAGATTATTTCCAAATTGGTTTCTTCTTATCTTGCTTTTTCATTTTCCAACTGTTCAATATCCATAAATAAAAAAACAAAAAATGAAAAAATGAATAATTAAAATGAAAATCACCAATAATTAATTATCTTATTAACAATCAAATTCAATGGTATTGGTGATTTGAGAGGTGTGCTCTTTTGTTTGAAAAAGAGTTTAGATCAAAAACTTTCAAATCTGTTATTAAAGTAAACCATTTTCCAGTCAAAGGGGCCCAGCTGTGATGAGTTAATTATATGTGTTTAAAGGTTTGAATTGATATTAGAAGATTAAATATTTATTTTGGAAAATTTTAATATTGAAATCATTTTTTTATATTTTTTTCGGTTTTTTTTTTTTTTGATTTTTATTTTGAAACGCCATTCAGTTTCAAAATTTTTTTTGTAAAATTGTAAGATCAATAGCCACTTGGTAAAAACGTGTTATTCTAATGTTATTGATAAATTGTAAAGATTGTTGAGAAATCATATTGATTTCTATTACAATTCTATTCGATCTTTGATCTTGATATTTGATTAATAAATGTGAAAAATTTTCACTTCATTTTCATTCCCTTTTTCAAATAGTGACCACAAAAAACCAACAAACTTCGTTTGGGGGCTTGATTTCTCAAAGAAAAGTAAAAATGATTGTAGAGAAATGATATTGATTTCTATTAGGAATTTTATTGAGATCTTCAATTGAAGATCAAAATGAACATTGTTGTTTTTCTCAATTTTGCCGTAAGAATTTGAGTTTTTCAATTTTTAAGAAAATATATTTATTTTTTGAGTTTTACTTTATACAGAATATCAACTATTCTTTGATATTTATTATTCGGTTTATTTCTTATTTGTTCTTTTTAGGGTTAATTATAAAAAATAATTGAAATTTGAAAAAAATGTTAGGGACCACTTTGACCGAAACAAAGTTTGCTATTTATCTTCTCTTTCTCTTTTTCTTGTCTTTGTTTAGGAAAATATCAAATAAAATCGAGATAGGAATTTTTAAAAGACTTGATTAAATATGATATGAATAAACAAATTGTATTGACATTAGGGCTTAATAAAGGATTAATAACAGTTTTGTATATTTAAAGATTTTTATTAGAATTGGGCTTAATCAAGATATTTTATAATAAATTTCCCAACTTTGTTTGGGTGTTTGAAATATTCCCGAAAATACGTGAAAATCGAAAATACCCGAAAATTTTTTAACCACATAAAAACACATTATGGACAACTTCTAAGAAAACACAGTGCCAATATACCCAGTTTAACAGTAAAATAACAATTTTACTTTCAGACAAAATATTTTTTTTTTGAATTTTCTACTTTAAACTACTCTAAAGAGGTTTTGGTACCGTTTGAGTATATTTGAGAATTGTTGGTACTTATTGGGGTAAGTGTATGGTTATGCCAGGGTGTTGGTATGGGTTGTGTTAGGTTTGGTATTGTGTGTATTTGTATATTATGGTTAAAACAGTTCCTTTTCTGAAATGGAAAGTTAAATAAAGTTTGGCTAGGGTCATCTTCAGAAGGTATGGGTATGTGTTTTATGATTAGATATTACTCGGTTATTTTTGGATTGTAAACATGATTACAAAATTATGGGTAATGATAGACGATTAGAGATTTTCTTTACAAGTACATTTTCACTCATTTAGTTAATACCATTTTGAAATGATCAGTATTGTTAGTCATCCAAGATACTAATCCCTTACACACAAAATGAGTTGAATACTATTCCCGAAAATTTAAATTTTTTGAATTCTATACTTTTAGTAAAAAAAAAATTATTCTACAATAAAATTCCAAATTTACCTTTAAACTAAACCTATTGGAACTAGCATTTCTTAGAAGTTGTTTAAAAAGTGTTTTTTCGTGGTTAAAAAATTTTCAGGTATTTTCGATTTTCGGGTATTTTCGGGAATATTTGATAGATTCCTTTGTTTTTTTGGGGGCTAGTTTAAATCATAAATATTTAAAATGGTATGATATTAAAAAAAGACAATAAAACAAAAACTGTTTTTTTTTGTTATTATGATATTTTTCACAAATATATGGTTCTTAATTTTATATAATATTAATTAATAATTATATATGAAAGACACAATTAGCGTTATATTAATGAATATTTCAAACAACCTAAAAAACACAATCCAAGTTAAAAACATTTATAAGAACAAAAAAAAAAAAAAATCCCACAAGAAAAAATTTTGAAATATAAACTAAAATAAAAAATTTTCCGCACAGTTAAAACAGTTAAAAGAATTACAAGCATACAATTTCATTCAAATTGGAAATAATTTTGATTTTTTGAAAAGATAAAAATCATTTTTTCATCTTTTAGTAATTTTTTATTCTCATTTTCTTTTTTGAATAAAGTAACTTGTTTCGTTCGATCAATAATTTTTTTCGAACGATTGATGTTAGATTAAAGTTGAGTTCTTCAAAATAGAAGAACTCAAATAAAATTAGTTGATGGTATCTAACCATTTGATTGATCAATATTCCTAAATAGAAATTTAAACTGATTTGCCAATGAATTTTTTTTGTTTTGTCCATCTCCAAAATTTTTAACACACCGATAATTTATTAGTATTGATAATTATTTATTTTTTGAATATTGTAATTTATAAAAAATTGTTAACATTTCAATTATTGAATGAGTTCTAATTTGGTATTTCTTCTATCATTGATTAAATAAGATTTTTTTTCTTCATAAATTGAAGTTTGATGTGCTAAAAATTTTTGAATTGGAGTTTATATATGATTTAACCATCCCATACAAACCAATTCCTTCAAATCCTTTTATTATATATCTAAATATTATTATTATATTTATATTTACTTTCTATACATACTAATAAAAACAAAAAAAAAAAATTAACAGAGAAAAATTATATTCATCCAAAAAATTCTTTTTAGATTTAAAGAAATTTTTTTCAGATGAATCAAGGATTGAATTGGATGATTTTAATCAACAAAAGCCGACATCTGAAAATGAAATGATCGATAAATATTTAGATTCACTAAACATTGATATTGAACTTCGTAATGTTGAAACAAATTTTTACAAAAATCGGAAACGAACAAGCGAAAGAATAATGTTCCAATCATTAATATTTTTTATATTGCTTCTTTTAATACTTTCAATCCTAATTTATTTTTTAACGCCTTTAAGGGACCTTGATGATTGTCTATCAAACGAATGGAACAATGGAAGGATTATTTGGAGTGTTTTTTTTTATCTTTTTGTCTTTTTGTTTTTAATTTCAATATTATTAATCCTGAAATTAAATGATCAATTTCTCATACGGAATGAAATTCTTCTTACGTCGGCGCTGACCTTTTTATATTTGATCCCTGTGTGGATGAGTAAAGAAAACAACAATCATTTACTTTTTCTTCTCTCAACCATTATATTTTCTACATTATATGTGACAGTTTATTTAATGTTGCCATTATATCTTTCATATTCTTGGGATAAAGATAAGAACAATTTCCAGGAAAGGGAGAAAGATGGGGCAAATCAAAAAGAAAGAAGAGATGGTGATGAGAAAGGAAAGGGGAAGGAAAAACAAGAAGAGGAACCTTATGAATCAAACAATTATGAAAATCTAATTCAAATCCTGAATGATCCAAACAAAATAAAATATTTTATTAACTGGGCGAAAGACAATTTTTCAATTGAAAATGTTTTATTTTACCGTGTAGTTTGTTCTTTGAGAAAACAGAATAAAAAAAATCATAGGTTACAGATGTGTAGCGAAATAACTAAGAATTTTATTGAACATGGATCAAGATTGCAAATTAATATAAGCGAAGAAGCACACAAATTAATAATGCAAAAATATGAAAGTAACCCTTACGACAGAACCATTTTTGATAAAGCACTTGAAGAAATTGTTCAATTAATGCTAAACGATTCCTTTTCTCGGTTTATCCATTCATCGTATGCTTATCAAATGCTGATTCATAGTGATTCTGTAAATCCAATTCTTATTTTTCAAAGTGAAAATTCCGAAAGAATAAGTTATATAAATGAAAAGGGGAGGGAAAGGGAAGGTTATGGAAATGGAAATGGAAATGACAGTTACAGTGAAAGCAAAAGTGAAAGTGAAACTGAAACTGAAAGTGGAAGTGGAAGTGAAACTGAAAGTGGAAGTGGAAGTGAAAGTAAATTTGAAAGTGAAACTGAAAGTGAATAAGAAAAGGTTAAAATTAATATCAATTATTTCTAAATGATAAATATTTTAATTTGAATGCGTTAGAGTTATTATTTTAATACAATTATTATTTAAAAACCTTATCCAACAATTGTTATTATAATTTATATGTGAATATATCTTAAAATATTCTAGGATAAATATAAACATCATATTTATTTATTTATAAATTAATCTGAAGAAAAATCAAATATTGATTTAAAGCAAATTAAAATTGTTTTGTATTTTTATAAAATAGAAAATGTGTATGGAAATTGGACTTGCAGAAATTTATTTATTATATATAAACCCCAATTCAAAATTTTTAGCACATCAAAATTCAATTTGTGAAGAAAAAAAATCTTATTTAATCAATGATAGAAGAAATACCAAATTAGAACTCATTCAATAATTGAAATGTTAACAATTTTTTATAAATTACAATATTCAAAAAATAAATAATTATCAATACTAATAAATTATCGGTGTGTTAAAAATTTTGGAGATGGACAAAACAAAAAAAATTCATTGGCAAATCAGTTTAAATTTCTATTTAGGAATATTGATAGATCAAATGGTTAGATACCATCAACTAATTTTAATTGAGTTATTCTATTTTGAAGAACTCAACTTTAACCTAATATTAATTGTTCGAAAATAAATTTTGATTGAACGAAACAAATCACGTAATCTAAAAAATAAATGAAAAACAAAAAACTAAAAAGATGAAAAAAATGATTCAAATATTTTACCTAAATCAAAATTATTTCCAATTTGAATGAAATTGTATTATTGAGATTGTTTGAATTTTTTTAACTGTGCGGAAAAATTTTGAATTCTAGTTTATACATATATATTATTATTATTATTCTACAAACTAATACTTGTAATTCAAACAACAATAATCCCAAAAATTGTTTTTTTTTTTCCAGACCAGATCAATTTATATTGGCAATAAGAGTTACAAAGGAAAAAGATCAAGTGGCTACTACTAATACTTGGGCATTGAAACATGAAAGTCTCAGAAACTTGGAGATAAAAAAAGAAAAAGAAAGACAAAAAATACAGGGGTTTAAAGCAAATCAGATCAAAAAGAAAAAATGAAATTACAAAAATTAAACAAATACCTTCCAAATGAAAACACATGATCAACTATCAAAATAAATTCAATTAGCCAAAAGTATCCTGGCTGTGATTTTGAGTGTTCTTAATTAAAAAATAGAATTTTTTTTTTTTTTTTTTGATTATTTTCCAATTGCTTCTTATAAACTTTTTTTAAACAAAACTTTTTTTTGTTATTTTCTTTTTTCTTTATTTTTTGTAATTTTTTCTGTTTAATCTTTTTTAAACATAAAAATAATGCGGGTTTACCGTACAATGCATAATCGCGGAAATCTATGATTTTACACCTAAATTACATTTGAGGAAATTTAAATAAAACGAAATCTAGAGTGTCTTTTTCAGTTCTTCAATATTCATAATATTTTTTTTTTTTATTTATTTTTTTAAATTTTTACTTTTTGGATTCCTATTGATTGATTGATTTTTATTGTATACTAAAGTTGAGTGGGGGTGGGGGATCATTATATAAAGGTAAGAATTGATTAAACATCTAAAGTGTTTCAAATTGTGATGGTTTTGATTCAAGTTTGCTTGAAATTGGGAAGGTAGCGTTGTTCTGTATTGGGTGTATATCTGACGAGTATTGAATTTTGTCAAATTATTGTTAAAACAAATTTACCTTGATTGAAAAAAATTGATCATTTTGATTCATAAATGAAAATTAATTGGCAAATTAAAAAAATACTACTATTTTCTAATTAATTACCCGGTTTTAGATGACTTATCTTTATATTTTAAAACTGTAAATTTGAAAAATTTTCAATTTTTTTTTATATTCTTTTTTTGGTTATTGATATGAAAATTTTTTTTTGATTATTTTATACAATTACCATGAAGAATAACCATGTTTTTAAGAGTATTGTTGAATTTATGAAAAAATATTGAATTTTAATGAGTAATCAACTATCGAAAACTAATTCTAACATGGAATTCAAAATTAATCGGATTATTTTTCTGGTAGTTGTATTTTAATAACTTAATACGTGGGGGGTTTAAGTAAAAAAAAAATATAAAATCAAAAAAAAAAAACACCAAAACATGATCAAAAATACACATGTGTACTAGAGTAAAAAATCAGTATTCCAAATAAAATCCCATCCCCCCCCCTTTTTTTTTCCATCTTGTCCCAATACAACATATAGTTAAGCTTCTATTTAGTATACCCATAGTAAAATATAAATGCTTTTTAATTCCTTGACATACTAAGAAAGTATTTAATTATGATTTGGATTTGCTCAAAATTTTTCCTAATTTTTTCAAATTATAAACTTTTTTGAATTTTTCTCCAGTAAAAAAATTTCTTAAAAAATTAACTCTATTTTTTTGAGAAATATATTATATTTGATCGTCCCCACTAAGAATTTCTTTTTTAATTGAAGAATCTTAAGAAATCAAAATTGTTTTGACTTTTTGTTTATTGTCGATTTCGTTGATCATTTAAATATATACTTTCTAGAAAAAAGAAGTACAGATTTTATATGAGACACAGGTTTTACCAAGTCTACACCAATTATTACTGCAAACTTCCTAAATCGGATAATATTTTTCTAAAAAAAAATCTCAAAATTTTGTATTTTTAAAATACACTTATATAATAAATACAATTATACATAACAATTTAGAAAGGGTTTTACAACTTTATCAGATATTAATGGACATTGAAAAAAAAAATGAAAATTTTTAATAATATTTTTTTTCATTTTTAATTGGAAAATTTTTTGAAAGTTTTATTTGACTAAGTGGAGAAATTATAATGCAATATCTTTTTTAATAGTCTTAAAAGAATCATATTTTTTCAATTTTAAAATAAAATCAAATATTCCCTTCAAAAGATATTGTTAAATTAAATTGAAAAACTGATTTTTTTTCTGTTTTCGGAATAATTTTTATCCTTTTATTTGTCTTTCATGTCTGATTTTTTAAAATAATACATTCCTTGTTTTTTTTCTGCAAATTTTCTTAACATTTATTGGTTTTTCTTACTTTATGTTCAATCAAAAATTCATACATTTCAACTTATTTCAAAAAAAAAAAATACCCCCAAAATAAGCGTTTTTATCAAAATTCGTGAATTTTGAAAAAGGTGGTATTCGAATCTTGTGGTGTTTAATAGTTATCTTTTCTTAATTACATAAAATTATCATAACTTTGAAAAAAATAATTTAAAAAAAATGTCTAACAGGAACCCAATTTGTAGTTTTGGCTAACTTTAATTTTCTGAATTTATTTTTTCCTTGTCGTGCTTTTTAATAAAAAAAAGTTTAAAAAATAAAAAAATTAAAGATTTTACTCTGATATTCAAAAGGTTTGTTTACTTTTCACAAATAGAGAGTCTAACAATATTGAAGTTTCAAAGTTTCAATATCAGTTAGCACTCATATAATCTTCTTTTCAGTAGTTCTGTTGCTATTAATTATATATAATTGTAAAAAGTTTCAATTTACTCCATTAGCTATTTATTCGATTAGTTTCTCCTTAAAGTCAGTTATTAGTCTTTTGGACATGAAAATATGGAAAATTCAATAATTTCCCTTTAAATCAATTTTATTTTTCCTGGTTGCTTTGTTGTAAGTGGATATTCATCAAAGAACAAAAAATATAAACCAAAAAAACTCACATAAACACCTTTTTTCCAATAATTTTTTTTAATCTTTGGATAAAAGATACTATTCTCTTTATCCGAAATGAAACAGTGGTGTTTGTGGTGGGTCTGAGTAATTCCGTTGAAATTATTCTTCGTCCTTAATATAATTCGCAAAAAAATGTCGAAAATGGAAATCAAAAGTTAAATTTTTTTATTTTTTTTTTTTTTAATCTTTATCAACTCTAAAAGGGTTTTGAAATTTTGGTAAAATGACTGACCTTCCTTTGTTTGTACAATCCCTTTTATTTCGTGTCTCCTTTCATCCACAAATTAGTGTTTTAAAATATGAAGAAAATGAAGATCTTGAAAAAGTTCGGCCGTATGATTTATTGTTAAGATGGGTCAATTTCCAATTAATGAAAAGTGGAGAGTCAACAATAGTTTCAAATTTTGAAGAAGATCTTAAAGTAACAATAATTTTTCTTTCTTTCCTTTTTGTTGACGAATTAATTTTTTTTTTTTTTTTTTTTTTTTTTAATCAAATTTTCCATTTTTTTTTCTTCTTTATAACAAACAAATTGAAAAGGATTGTAAAGTTCTTTGTTTTTTACTTTCACAAATATCTGAAATTGACTTTATGACAATACTTCTTACACCAGATCCCACAATAAGGGCAAAACAATTTATCAACAAAATGAAAGAAACATTTTATCCAAACCAAATTTGCAAAGAAGAAGATCTTTTGCAAGTAAAGAAAACAATTTTTTTTTTTTTTGTTGTCTTCAAAAGAGACTTTACAAAGACCTAAAACCATATCTTTTTTATTTTCAACAACATCCTACCCAAAACTTTGTCTAAAAAACAATAAAAAAAGAAAAATAAAACAGAACTAGTAGCATTTATTGCAAGACTCTTTCTTTGGAAACCAACATTAAGTAAATTAGGAAAAACCTTGAAGATACCAGTACTCAAAGAACAACAAACCGAGACTATTTCTTTTAATAAAAATGTAAAATTCTTTTTCTTTTCTTTTCTTTTTTTTTAATCTTTCCAAAAATTGATTTTTTAATTAACTTTTAACCAAAAACCAAGATTAAACATAAAACTGTTTCTGAGAAAATAAGTCAACTGTTTTGAATAACATATTATTTTTCATTACCAAAATTCTCATTTTTTCAAACAAAAGAAACCGCCTGAAATCAAATAATCGAGATCATTTGTAAAAATTCTATTTTTTGTTTTGCAAATAAATACTATTTGTTGCAAAATAAATGCAACATAATTTTCATTCTGCTTTCCAAAAGAGATTTTTGTTAATCTTCTATAACATTTCAAATTGGTAATACTTTAAACGAGACTAAATTATTAATCTCCCTTATAGAATTGGGTAGTTTGATGTTTTTTTTTTAATTCTTTTGTATATGTGATTTTTTGGAGGCTGAATGAAAATTTTGATCTTTTTATTTTGCAATTAACAGTATAAAAAAATCGCCAAAGTAAGGTTAAACTAGTGATGTAAAAAAGTATTTTATAAGGTTCTTTTAAAAAACACCTAGAAATTCTTTAAAAAAGTTAATTTCATATTTTTTCAAAAAGTCTTTGGACCACTCGAAAAAGGTATAAAAAGGGTCACGAATCCACCTTATTTCAAAAAACATTTTTTGTCAAATGTATTCTTTTCAAATTCATTCAACATTTTAAATTTGTTAAATTAAGAGAGAAAAAAGAAGAATTAAAGCAGCACGTTTTTTAAAATGATGGGTATGTGAATTTTATTGAATTTTCGTTACAAAAAGTTTTCAAAAGCAAGATCAAACAGAAAATTTTTTGAAAAAGGAAAAAGGAAAAATAAAAAAGAAAAAAGAAAAAAAAAAAAAGAACAAGAATAAAATAAGATTGCCTCTTATTAATTTTTTTTTTTCATACCTATTATAAAGGTTGAATAGAAACTTTCACATTTTTCTTTTTTCCAAGAATTATTGCCATTGTGGAAAAAAAGTGAAACACGGTCTTTAATTGGGAACATTAATAGAATCACAGAAACCTGAAAATTCAAAGTAAGATCAATTAATAAAAGAATAAATAAATAAATAAAGACAAAATGAAGGATTCAACACAATAACAGTAAGATAAATACTATCTTTTAGTAAGGGGTTTTTCTTTGATTGATCAACTTATTAAAAATTTGTTCAAAAAATTGACGATTTTTGCGAATTCCAAAACTACACCAACGATTTCAATAAATCAAGTAGATTTAAATTGTGTTTGTTGGCTTGATTGGAAATAATATAATGGATTATTATTTGAAGTTAATTGGTTACTTCTTTTAATAGATTTTACTTTTGGTTTTCAGGTTTCTGTGATTCTATTAAGATTCTCAATGAAAAACGGTGTTTCACTTTTTTCACCTGTTTCACTTTTTTTCCACAATGGTTATTGTTTTTTTCTTCTTTGTTTTATTATGTTGCTTTTTTGTTTTCTTTTTCCTTGTTTTGTCTTCAAAGATTTTTTTTTCAATTAACAGACAAATATTCGACGAACTCTAAATATCCTGAAAATTTATGTCTATTTTCACAACGCAGAAAATCTTTCAACAATCCCATCTATCATTCAGATAAATTCTTTTTGTTTTTTGTACCTGTATTTTTCTTGTTCTCTTGGCTCAATATAAAAACATAAAAAACTAAAAGTTTGAGCAAAAAGAACAAAAAAATGATTAAATCGAACCCTTTCTATTTATACAAAACGAGGGAGTTCTTCAACAATAAATTAATATTCAAAAGGAGCAAATTATCAAAAATAATATAGTTGTTTTAAAAGGTGTTACAAAAAAGTTTCATAAACAGTTGATAAACCTTATAAGACATCTTTTCAGGGATTTTTTTAAAAATGATTTAGAATCAAACTTTTTTCAAACGACTTTATTTATTTTTTTATTTTTCTTTCATTTATTGAAAATTCAATTATTTTATATTCAAATAAAAATTAAACCTCAATTAGTACTACTATTTGTTCGAAAATAAATGGATCAAAATTTTCATTTGACTTTCCAAAAAAAGATTTTTATATATAATGTAACATTTCAAATTTTTAATATCTTTAAAAGAAGCTTAAATTATTACTTTCAATTTTAGAATTGGGAGCTTTGGTGATTTATTTTAATTCTCGGAATATGCTTTTTTTGGAAAGTTGAATGAAAATTTTGATCCGTTTATTTTGTAATTAATAGAAATTAAAAATAGCAGTAAAAACAAAAACTAAAATATTTCATTTTGAAAAACAAAACCAAAATCTAATTATTTTTATTAATTTATGTGTTAAAGGATCTAGCCACTTATCGTTAATTTAACTTCATACTCAAGTAGTGACTTGAAACCTAAAAAATGATTATCTGAAATTGCTCTTATTTTTGATTGACAAAATTCAAATAACAAAAAAAAAATTTGGGGAATATCTCGTTGAAAAAATTCAAATAACAAACAAAAAGTTTCAAAGAATTCTCATTGACAAAAAATTCAATTATAAAAAAAAAATTTCAAAGAATTCTTAATTATAAAAATTCAATTAAAAAAAAAGTTTAAAATTCTGAGGATCACAATTACAAAAATTCAATTTTTCCTTAATAAGTTTCAAAGGAGTCTTCAATTTTAATTAAAAATTCAATTAAAAAAAGGTTTCAAAGAGTTTTCAATTCCAGAAAATTCAAATTTAAAAAAAAATCAATTTTTTATTTGTTTTATATTTTCAAAATGTTTATATTGTTCTAATTTGGAGCAAATTGATTTATTTCAGTACATAGTCAATTTAATCCACTTTAATCTAATTTGTGGTTATTTTGAAACCATTGGTATTTACTAAAGTAAGGATTTTACTAACATTCTTGAGATAAAAAAAGTACTTATAAGAGAAATGAAAAAAATGAAAAAAAATCTATTAGAACTCAAAAATAACTCAAATATCACACTTTGAAACTAACACAGTTGTTTTCAAAATTATAATTCACATTGATTTAAATCTTTAAATTGACTTACTACTTGTCACTTTTTTGTAAAAAATGTCCTCGTTTTTCAATGGTAATTTTTAGGAATATATCATACAACACATGTTGGTTTGTTTTTAATTGGACTTAGATCTTCATAAGTAAAGATGAAAAAATTATTTCCAATGACAAAAAGAAAATTCATTACCATAGTTATATTATCCTTTATAATTTTAAATTGGTACAATATAAGAACACAATAAAATTTTCAACTTTTTTAAAACAACATAACAAAATTTTATATTATTATTTACTTCTTCTTAACCTTATAGATGCAAGGAAAAAAGAAAGAAACATTAGACGAATTATTAACGAGATTAAATTCATTTAAAAAACAATCAACAACTGTAATTTCTGAAAATTATAATAATTTGGAATCTATTGATTCGCATATTGATAATATTTTATTGAAAGTAAAAAGATTTAATAGCAAAGAATTAGACGGAAATCAAATAAGTCCCAATTTACAACAAGAAGATGAAATTCAAACTACTAACATTTCAAACAATGTGGATAATTATATCAATAACAGCATCACCACCACCAATAATAATACTAATAATAGCAACAATGAGCACAGTTATAACAGTAATTATAATACTATAACGAATGATAATGATGACAATCAAAATCAGGATGATAACAATAATATCAACATGAATTATTATTTAAATTCGTCGGATTTATTCCAAGACGTTAATTCTTCAACACAAGAAATTCAAAATAAAAACCAATATAATAGTAATTCCCAAAATCAAAATTATTTAAATAATAATCAAAGTATTTCTATAAGTATTCAAAGTAAAAATAATCTTCAAGAAATAGATCCCAAAGAAGAAACAATAAAAAATCAATTATTAAATGAAAAAGAAACTACAATAAACAATGAAAATAATTTTCAACAAAATCCTCCTCTCAACGAGAAAATAAGAATTAATGAACCCCTTTCAAATCAAGAATATTCTAAAAAAGAAAATGTAATAGAGGATGATCTCACATTTTTAAAAAGAAAAATAGAAGAAGAAGAAATTAAAATACAACAATTGAAAGATAAAATTAAATTAAAAAAAGACAAAAAAATACTAGATGAAGAACAATTTCAAAATACTTCAAATGACCAATTACAACTCTCTTCATTTTTAACATTAAGTGGAAATTTAATTAATGAAACAAATATCTTTACAAAAATTTTTTCACAAACGTTACAAAAGATTTTAAATAATAATAAAATTTTAGATGATCTTTTATTAAACAAATCTCTTCAGCTAATTCAACAAAAATCAAAATTTAAAAAACAAGTAAAACATTATTTTTTTTTTTAAATTTTTTGAAAATATATTGTGAAACATTCTTTTCTTTTTATCAAATTCATTAATTTTTAATATTATACACACAAATACATACATATTTACCACACATACACACATACAATAATATAAACTGGAATTCAAAATTTTTCACATAGTTAAAACGTTCCAAACAATCTCAATAATACAATTTCATTCAAATTGGAAATAATTTTGATTTTTGTAAAATATGAAAATCATTTTTTCAACATTTAGTTTTTTTGTTTTCATTTTATTTTTTGAATTACGTAACTTGTTTGGTTTCGGTTGATCGAATAATTTTTTTCAAACAGTTGATATTGAGTTAAAGTTGAGTTTCCAGAATTCACAGAAAAACATAAATAAAATTAGTTGATGGTGATACCAACAATTGATCGATCATCAATTATTAAATGAATTTTCCAACAAATTTTCTCATAATTTTTTGTTAATACATCTTCAAAATTTTTTGTTAGATACAGCATTTTTTCATTTTTTGGATTTTTAATTTTTTATTTTTGTTTTGTTAGTTATTGTAAAATATAAATAATAGGTAGAATTTCAATAGGTTGTGTGCTCTCATTTAGTATTTACCATATAATTTATTTAATTGTATTTTTTTTTCTCTAAATTTGATTTTTTGTGTTCTACAAATTTTTGAATTGGAATATAATTTAAGGTATTTCCAAAAAAGTGGGGAATTTTTTTTCTACATTTAATAAAAAATCATCTTTGTTAGTGATAGTATTTGTTAATTGACAATACCAAACCAAGTTTAATATTAATACCAATTGAATCAGTAACTATGGTATTTATTTCAAAACATGTATGTTGGATGGAATATTTCCAAAAAAATTAAAAAAAAAATAGTACCTTTTTTGGTGAAAACAATGTAGGACCAATCCCAATAAAAAACTGGAAATATGGAAAAGGTAAAAATGATTTTTTAAACAATCAAATACAGTTATATGTTTTCAATTCTATTTAAAATTTTTTTTGAGATTAAACAAGTTATGAAAATGATTTTTTCGATCAAAAAGAAAATAATAAAAACCAATTTTCGCGTCTATAAAAATATCAGATAAAATCGAGATCAGAAAATTTAATATCTTTTTTTTATTTAATATCATACTAAGAAACAAATTGAATTATTACCAAGAATCGATCAATGGTGCTTAATGATTTTGTATATTTAAATATTTTTTTGAAGATTGTGTTTAATATAAAGAGATTTTAAAATAAACTCTTTTTCAAATAAAAGGGCACAGAAATTTTCAAGAATTATTCATAATTGAATCAAATTAATTGTAGTATCATTCTAAAATATAAGAAACGCTTTAAAACCTAAAAAAAACACTCAACTGGATCTTTAAAACTCAATAAAACAAAAAAATAAAAATTAAAATTCAATATTTTAAAAATTGGTGTGGCCTTTTATTTGAAATGAGAAATCTCGTTTTACAAATTGTAAAGAAAAAAAATTATAAAACCCAATAAAAACCTTTGAACAAGGAGAATTGAGAAAAAGTTCCTTACAAGTTATTGATAACTCTTTACAAGTCAAACTTTTGTTCTTTAAAGTCTCATTTTCAAGATAAATCCCCAATTCGTCAGGGTATTTTGTTGAAATGTTTTTTCTTTATTTCATTTTTCTTTGTTCCATGCATCAATCCAATAATGGTCTTTCTTAATTCCTATATCTAACTCATTCGAAATCAAACTTAAACTGTTTCCATTTACACACTGGTAGATTATTTCCAAATTGGTTTCTTCTTATCTTGCTTTTTCATTTTCCAACTGTTCAATATCCATAAATAAAAAAACAAAAAATGAAAAAATGAATAATTAAAATGAAAATCACCAATAAGTAATTATCTTATTAACAATCAAATTCGATGGTATTGATGATTTGAGAGGTGTGCCTTTTTGTTTGAAAAAGAGTTTAAATTTGACCCTCTTTTTATTGAAATAGCTTAGTTTAAACATCCTATAATTAACTAATTGGTAAGTAGATTTATTGTCAATTAGCTTAATATATTTAAATAACCCAAATTTATGAAAAAAATTCAAATCAATTTTTCATTACAACAACAAATATCGTTTTTTTTTTTTTTTTCATTACTTATAATAATCCAGAAATTATTTTTAGTTTTTTTTTAATCTTAGATCTACATTTTATTTAAGCAATGGATTTCAACATTGATATTTATTCTTATTTTATAAATATTAATAATCTGTTATGATTCTTATTGTTATTTAATAACTTTTTTTTTTTTTTTTTTTTTTTTTTAATAATTAATCTAGAATTATACAAAAAAGCACTCAATTAAAAATATGGCACAAGCAATTTTTCTGATTTTAACAACTTACAATTATCCACAACTGAATAGAAGGGTAGCGAACCTAATCAAAGAACAAATCTTCCAAATGGATCCCTATGATCAAGAAAGTTTAGAGGACACTTTTTTAAATATTATGGTACTTTTAAAAAAAAACCCTCGGCTTGATGAAAAAAGTTTACAATTATTTCCTATTTTAAATTCACTTTTTGAATATTTATACTTTTCAAATAATTTCCGTTTATTATTGATTGAAAAATTATCACAAATAATTTTAGATTTTGATATAAGTGGATTTAAAATTGAAATAGAAAACTCTCAAATTATTAATCAAATTATTTCAATGAATATTGATGAATTTTGTTGTGGGAAAATCGAAAAAGAAAAAATTATTTTGGGAATTTCTGAATTTTTAAAAGAAATTAATTTTTCTCAACACGATAAAGTAATTTTTATTTTTATTATTTTTTTATTTTTTTATTCAATATAAACATGATGGACAATTTAAAATTTATATTTTAATATTTATGTATATTACCATATTCGTCTACGAACAATTTTTTTTTCAAATTAAAATTTCTGTTGATTTTTTATAAAGTAATAATGTGTAATTATTTTGTTATTGAAAAATAAAGTCTTTTTTTTTGTCAAAGCGGGAACAATTTTTTTTTGCAATCCCAATTATTTTCTCTAATTGATCTTTAAAGAAATAAATAAAAAATAAGTAGAATAATACCCTATCAGAGAATGGTTGATATTCATATGAAGTAAATCTAATCAATCAATCCAAGCTCCAATTCAAAATTTTTAACATCACAGAAACAGGAAAATTCAATTTTTGAAAAAAAAATCTTATATACTCAATTCTAGAAGAAATACCAAATTAGAACTCATTCAATAATTGGAATTTTAACAATTGTTTATAAATCACAATACCTACAAAACAAAAAATAAATAATTATCAATACTAATAAATTATCGGTATGTTACAAAATTTTGGAGATGGGCTAACAAAAAAATGCATTGCTAAACTTGTTAAATTTCTGTTAAGGATTATTGATCGATCAAAGGCTAGAGACCATTGACTAATTTTATTTGAGTTCTTCTATTCTGAAGAGCTCAACTTTAATTCAATATCAATCGTTTGAAAAAAATTATTGGTTGTGTGAAACCGGCAAGTTATTGAAAAAAATGAAATGAAAACAAAAAAACTAAAAGATGAAAAAATGATTTACAAATTTTACAAAAATCAAAATTATTTCCAATTTGAAGGAAATTGTATTATTGTGACACTTTTAGCCGTTTTTAACTGTGTTAAAAATTTTGAATTTTAGTTTATATATTTTTTCTTAAAAATTGAAAAAATCAAAATTCTTAGATTCTCCATTGAGAAAAACAACAATGTTCATTTTGATCTTCAATTAAAGATCAAATAAAATTTCAATAGAAACCAATATGATTTTTCTACAATCATTTTCACAATTTCAATAGAATTAGAAAAACAACTTTTTACTTTGTGACTATTAATCTTGCAATTTTCCAAAAAAAATTTAAAAACAATAATGTATCTAAAAAAAAAATTGAAAAAAAAAAAATTGAAAAAATGAATTTCAATTTTGAAATTCTCAAAAATAAATTTTTACTTCTAATATCCATTCAAACCCTTTCAAAGCATGTAATTCACGCATTACAACTGTTTCCCTTTGGCTGGAAAATAGTATATATAAATTTAATACAATTATTAATTTTAATTTTCTTCTATATTATTAAAAATTATTTCTTTAAACAATAATAGTTTTCGAAAGGAATCATTAAAGTTGTTTCAAGCCAAAGTATTGCGAGGACTTTTAACTATATTTTCCAAAAGCATAAAAGTCCTAATACCAGTTTGAATTATAAATTAATAAGAGAGTCAAAGATCAATATTTTCAAAGACATGATTAACCATAATAATCAAATTTTAGGAAATGATTTGGATGAAATTGAAATCGAATTTTTAACATTAATGTTCACGGAAGAAACAATACTTAATTCAAATTTACAAATGAAGGAATCCATTTTCCATTTTAGCGAATCAATTAACTTTACTTTACCGTTAATACATAGTTTAATTTATCAAGAAATTATCCAAGCAAATTCAATTGAAAATTTATTTGAAAAAAATAATTTAACAACTTTTATGGTTCGAAAATATTCTAAAAAATATAATAAAGAATTTTTAGGAACAACATTCCAAACTTTAATTCAAAAGCATTATGAATCAAATTTATCTTTAGAAATTGACCCCAATAAGATTAGTAATGAAGAAAATCTTGAAGACAATCAAAATAAATTAAGGACTTTATTTATGGAATATGTAAACACGTTTTTCACTTCTATTAATAATTTTCCAATAAAAATAAAATGGATTTATTCGTTTTTAAAAAAAGAAATGGAATATAGGTTTCCTGATAATACAATTAAAATCGTTGGTACAGTGTTTTTTAATACATATTTTTCAGATATCTTTTTAAATCCTGAAAATTATGGTTTTGATCAAGCATTAATAAATAATGAAAATTTTAAAAAACAATTAGAATTGATTTGTTTATTATTTAAAATACATTTTAAGGGGGAATTATTTGGAACTGATTTTCCTCATTTAAAATTTTTTAATAATACAATTCGGTTATATTTTAGAAAGCGTAATAAATTCCTTACTCAACTCGTTGTAATAAATGAGAATGAAAAAGAAAACGAAAATGAGAATGGGATTGGGAACAAGAATAGGAATGAAAAAGAAAATGAAAATGAAATTAAGAATGGAAATGGAAATGAAAATGGAAATGAAAATGAAAATGAAAAAGAAAAAGAAAAGGTGAATCTAGAATTTAATCCAGAAATGCTTGAATATTCAAATAAGAATAATAAAAATGATCATAATATTTTTCCAACTCGTTTTGCAAATAAATTAAAAAATCATATTTTACATTTACAAGATCAAGAAAACGAATTAAATAATAAAAATGATCAATTGAATAATAAAAAAAATGAAAAATTTTTTTCAATTAATTCTTTTGATTCCTTTGAACAGTTTTTTCTTACTTCAAAACTTTTTTTTAAAAATTCTAATTCTATAAATAGAATTATTAAAACAATTCAACCAAAATTCATTTTAAATAAAAACAATAATAATAATTTAATAATTAAATCGAATAATAATAATAATAATAATAATAATAATAATAGAAACGATATAAATTCTAATTCAATAGATGAGAGTAGACTTCAAATGTTTGGAATACATCGAGATCCAAAGATTTCACAAAATAATAATAATATTAATTTTAATAATAATAATACAAATAATAATAATAATAATAATAATAATAATAGTGGTAGTAGTAGTAGCCCAACCCTCAAAAATAAAACTTCTGTTGCCAGATTAAAAAAATTAAAATTATTTAGAAAAAAAAAAGAAATTCAGCAAGAAATAGTATTAGATGAAAAATTATTACAAAAATGGAAAGAAATGTCTGCAATCCGCGATACAAAAAATGGAGAAGTTACCATTTTTTTAGATGGCGCCAAAAAATGGGAAAAGAAAATTGCCGTTTTAAAATCCAATATGTTTGCCTTGTTTGATATTCGAGAAATGAACCTATCATTTCCAACACATTTATTCCTGATCGACCAAAATTGGAGAATTGTTTTATCACAGCCTTCTGATTATAAAAAAAAAAACGCAATAGTTTTGTCATATAGAGGGCCAGAAAAAATGAGAATTGGTCTAGCAACCGATTCTATGGAACGATCCAAAGACTGGATCGTTTGCTTTAATCGAGCAAAAAAAATTTAATTTTAATAATAATTATAATTAATATTTTAATTTTAAGAGTGTTTTTATTATTGGTATTGATATTCTGATCTTTTTCGTTTATCATTTTATTTTTAATCCTTTTTTTCTTGTTTGTTCGTATATCTTTTTTTCTTGTTTGTTACAATGTATTTTGATTTTCTTTTTCTTCATTTTTTGTTAATTCTAGACCTGATCAGTGCCATCATCACATTTGGGAGAGTTTGAGTTTAAATCAGCTTGGCTCCATTTCTCTTTGGTTTATCATTTTTTTTTTTTTAAATAAATTTAGAAAGATATTTTATCTTCTGAAAAAAGAGATTGTGCAAAAGGAAAAGAAAGGAAAATTTCAGAAGTTTTTTTTGGTGAAGAAAGAGATCCTATAATCAATTACAAGTAAATTAGATTTCGCTAAAACTGGTTTTTAAATAGCATGATTCTTATTATTATTCAAAATATAAATCAAAAACTGTAATAGAATTCATCTAATATTTTCATGTTTATTATTTATATAAAAGGTGGGTTTGATGATATAGTCTCATTTCACTTTAGAGTTTCATAAATCGTGATTTTTTTTATCAAATCACGATATTGGAGAAGATCGCAAGATTCAATAAGATCACGATAATATCAAAAAGTAAGACATGCGAAAAAAAATCTCCATAAAGTTTCAAAGTTCGTGATAATTGTCAAAATGTTCTAATAAACATTAAATCACAATATAATTTGTGTTTCTTTTAACTGCTATAATTGTGTGAAAATATTTGAATTTTAGTTTAGATCCATTGAAAAAAAAGTATTTGTTTAAAAAAACAAACAAAAAGGATAGTTGATTAGATCTGAGATCAGATCAATAGTTTTTAATTGTCTTTTCTTTTTCTGAATTTGGTTGACATATCTATCAAACCTTTTTGATAATTGAACAATAATAACTCTAGATAAATTAATATTTTCTATGCCTAAATTTTGTTATGGATAAAAAAGAGCTTCTAAAATAATCAGCCCTTCACCTCGGACTTTAAAAAATGTGTTTGTGGGTTAAAGCATTTTCAATATTCTATTAAAGTGGAAAGTGGGTAAACTTTCTGAACAGTTTCCACAATAACTTGCCAGATGATCACCAACTATTAAGATTTTTTTTTCCAATTGTTTTCTTCTTTTCCCCTTTTTCTTATCAGATCTTTGTATTTTACCGAAAACACCACTAGAGTTTGAAAAGGTTTAAAAGTTTTTTTTCCTCATACTCAATGAGAAGAAAAATTCAACTCTTTATTTTTTTTTTTATTTAAATTGTGATTGTAATAGTCAGATTTAAAAAATACATCTATTTTATATTCAAAAAAATTGTTGTTTGGGTTATTTTTTTGATCATAGAATAAAATTTGTTTAGATTTTATAATTTGATAAAAAAAAAAGGAAAAGAAAACATTTTTTTTTAAACGACAAAAAATAACATGCCTTTTATAAATTGCTTTCAATCTTTCAAAAATTTCAAACACTTGACAACAATTAACAACACTTTCAAACTCTTTAAAATGCCCAAAAATGGAAACATTGTAAAAGTGAATAGCCTTAAAAGAATAATGTGATTTTTGTGTTGTTAGTGATTTGATCTCCAAAAAATAATTGTCCTTTTTTCGGGATTTTTTGTTTTTATAGTGATAATGGAGATTATTGAAATTTTTTGATTATTTACTTTAAACTGGGATTAATGACAATTTTTGAATGAAATTGTGATTTTATGCTAATTTATGTGATCATATATATTATCTTTAAAATCTTTGTTAATTTTTTTTTTTTTTTTTTTATTGTTTAAGGGAGGAATTTTTAATTCCTCTTGTTTGCCCGAATTCCTAAATTGTGATTTAGAAATTTTTTTAAAGATTTCCATATGCTTTTGTTTTCCACTAGGGCTAATAAAGTTATGGAATCTTTTCTGTTAATAATATTAGAAATATTATTGTTTTTTAATATATGAGATATATTAATTTTTTTTAATTCAGATATCCAGATTTTACGATTATTTTCATAGGCTGGGCAGTTCCAGAGAAAATGATCTAAATCTTCAATGATATCTAAATTATTGATTTTTTTGCATAATTTACAAAATTTTGATTTATCTTCATTCATAACATAAAAAATCTTTGTTAATTTTTATCTAAGGGTTTTTTTTTATCATGGCTGAATAAAAAATTATATTAGTATTTTCAATTAATTTATTTATGGATCAAAGCTGATGTATAATTACAGCAGAGTGTCGAATTTGGATGGTTATTATTTTTTAGGTGGATTGTGTCTTAGAGTTTATAAAAGTTGGGTTGGGATCGCAATTACAGTAACTTTGATATTTCAATGTTTTGGAGAGATTTTCTATCAGATCAGTTAAATTGGAATATATAATATCGGGAAAATATTGGTATATTTATATTTTCTTTTAAATAAATTTATAGTAACTTAAATTTTTCTCTCAATTCTTATTTTTGTTTAACAATATCTCTTTTGTTCCTTGGTAAAAATGGTTTAATTTGAAAAAAAAAATGCTGATATGAATTAATTTATTATACAACATTTTAACAACAAGCCATATAAAATGAAAAATTTATAACTAAGAAATTTTATAAAAAGTAAAAAGTTTTCCTTTAATTGTAATTTTTATTTCGGATTAAACTACTTTTAAAATAATTACAAAGAAAGGACTATTTTGAAAATCAATGAATTTTGTTATATATCTTTACATCTAAAGAGTTAATTTTTTTTTATAAATCTAGTAAATAATAATAATAATTCATTGATAATTTTGAAATAGTTATTATTATTCATCAATGTTTCTTAATAGAAAAGTATATAACATTATTCGGAGAGCCTAAGTGGAATAGATAACTTATTTACAAATGAATATCATTGAATCTGAGAAAAAAATACATTTTACAAGCTGAGAGAAACGAATTATCATTTTGAAAAGAATTAATTTTTTAAAAATGTAATTTTGATAGAAATATCTGACCTTTTGGTTTAAATTTTTTATTTTGTAAAAAAATATAAAATTTTGCAGAAAATTTATAATATTATATATAGTTTTCTCGTTTTTAGAATTTTGGTAATTTACATAAGCAAATAACATTTCTAATTTAAACTGTATTTTAAGAATGTGTAAGAAAAAAAACAAATATTGAATCCAAGGAAAATATACAATAACTAATGATTTCTTTTATTTTATTTACAATAATTTATAAAAATTTCTTAAAATTTAAAAGATTAAAAAATATTTTGTTCAATTCTCCTTAGTATATATAAACTACAAAGATTTATATTAGAATAAGTTATTGTATAATATTAATTAATCTTTTTTTTATTAGAATTATTATTTTGAATTAGTTTTATTTCTTTTGAAAGATCCAATTAGTCTAGGGATACAGTCAGTTTCACTTTCAAGACATATAAACCAAAATTCAAAATTTTCCACACAGCTAAAACGTTCCAAACAATCATAATAATTCAATTTCATTGAAATTGGAGAGAATTTTGATTTTTGTAAAATATGAAAATCATTTTTTCATCTTTTCGTTTTTGTTTTCATTTCATTTTTTGAATTACGTAATTTGCTTCGTTCGATCAAATTTTTTTTTCAAGGTTTATATTATGTTAAAGTCAAGTTGTTCCAAATAGAAGAACTCAAATAAATTTAGTTGGTAGTGTCTAACCTTTGATCGATCAATATTCCAAATAGAATTTTTACAAATTTACTAATGTATTTTTTTGTTTTGCTCTCTCCAAAATTTTTAACACACCCATGATTTATTTGTATTGATAGTTATTAATTTATTGTTTTGTGAGTATTGTAATTCATAAACAAGTGTTAACATTCCAATTAGTGGATGGTTCTAATTTGGTATTTCTTCTTTAATTGATTAAATAAGTTTTTTTTTTAAAAAAATTGAATTTTGGTGTGTTAAAAATTTTGAATTGGGGTTTATTTTCAACGAAATTTAAGGTACACAAAAAATCTCAAATTACTGTACAAAATTTGTAATTTTAATTTTTACAATTTATTTTATTAGAATCGGAATTTTATGCCTTAATTTGAGATTTTTCTGTGCCTTAAATTTCGTTTTAGGTCTGTGCCTTAAAAGTGGAACTGACTGTAATCATAAATCATATTGATATGTTTAAACCTTTTTTGCACCAATTCACTATAATGATTAAGATTCGATGTGTAATGATTGATTTAAAATAATTTAAATTAAAAGGTATTACTTTAGATTTTATATTAACATTTTTAAGTTTTTAAAAAATAGTTTAGGGTTATTTTTAGGTTACTCTTGTTTTGATATTTCTTATATTTCTTTGTTAAATAAAAATAAATAAAATTGTTTTAAATAAATTGAGTTGAATTTAGAATTAAAAGTTTTTTCAATATTAAAAGGAATATTTCATTTTTATTATAATGAAGTTTAAATTTTATTGTGGGGTCTTTACAAAACTTAATGAATTTTATTTTTTAAAGGTATTTTTTGTCAATTTCTTTATATATAATAAGATTTATAGTCAATATTTCTATGAAAATAATAATCAAAAATAATTTGAAATATGTTAGATTTAGAACTTGTGAAAAACGTGGAAGATGTAACAAATTTTTGAAAGAAAATAATTTATTTCTAGAAAATTGTAAAAAAATGAAATTTGGTCATATAATATCCATAATTTTACTTTTGTTTTTCAATTGTAAAATTGAGTACAATTTTTTGGGTTTGCTATTAAATATCCATGGATATTGTTTAGAATAGTTACTAGGGTATTTCTGATTCGCATTTACAATTCCTGTAAGAGGAAAAAAAAATTCTTGTGTATTAATTGTAAGGTCATATTCGTTTAGCATTTAGTGGATTGATCTTCAACTTCATATTATTTTTAATAGTGGTTCAAAAATGTATTTATTTTTTTGTTTCCAAAATCCAAATTACTGTAGTAAATTGAAAGCATGTAAAAAAATTTAATGTGTGTTTTCGAATAAAAAACGTGTTTTTTTGTTAAAGAAGAGCTATTAATCAACCGATCAAAGAACTTGATAATAAACCCTTAGGAAATATGGAATTGGTTTCTTTGATTGGTTAATGTATAGGTCTTCTATAACAAAAAAACACGCTTTTTATTTTGAAAACACAGATTTAATTTTTCGGCACGCTTTATTTTGACTACAGTACTTTTTGGTATTTTCAAGCACAAAATCAAATTTGAAAACATTTCAATCTTGTAAAAGCAACTGTAAACAATATTTTGAATTATCACAAGAATTTGTTTTGTATTTTTAAATTAAAACCGTAATAATGAAATATTAAAATCAAATTTTAGCTACGATTGCTAGGAAATGTAAAATTATGTAAATTGTGGGAATTGTGAAAACGTCCCAATTTTTTGTGTAAAAGAAATTCTTGGTGGGTAAATTTGCATGAGATTAAAAAATTCTTACAAGAACATTTTTAAACAATATTTTACTCTTTTTTCACTTGAAAACCTCATACTTAAAAAGCTTTGTTCTCGTTTTCAAAATTATCAATAAAACCTGAAAAGAAAATATTTAGAAGTGAAGGTGATAGTTTGAAAAAGTTAGGAAAGTGTTTTTGTGTATTCTTGTTATGAAACAATTTTACTACATGATTATTCTTGGTGTTTTACCCTTAAATTATTTTGGTAATTGTGTAAAAAAAAAATGAGATCTTCTTCGTGGATGGTTTTGCTTTTTCAGAACTTTGGTTTCCATAAAGGAAAACACACCGTTTATTCTTTCACAATTTTTCAAGACAAAGAGAAATAAAAAGGATTAATCACACATTTCCCAACATTTAAATTCCCGATAAAAACAAAATATTAAGAAAAAAAAATATTAACTGTTGAAAAGCAAGAAAGGAAATCCGTTTTGGGGTTATAATTCCAAGTTTAACTCAAATCTAAGTTCACAAAAGAAAGGTTTTCACTTTGGAGTTAAAATATTTCAGCAATTCATCATCATTAACCCAATAATTTTTTTCAGGCTTATAATAGAAATGAAAAAAAAGAAACCCACTGGCCAAAATGTGGATCCTTAACCCACTTTTTGGAATTTGTCAAATTTTTGCTGATTAATTTCATTTTTTCCCAAAAGACGTTCTAAATTTTAAAATGGTAAAGCGTTTACACCCCATTAAATTTGCCTTTTATAGTGAATTTCTTTTAACATCACTCTATGGTTCAATAGTTTCAGTTATTGCTGACGCAGGAAGAAGGTATGGAGCAACAGGCTCCGAGTTAGGGTTTATTGTTGGTGTTTATTCGTTTGCTGCAATTTTTAGTGACTATATAATGGGTTGGCTTTCTGATCTCTTTGGCAGGGTCTCGGTTTTGTTTATTGCAGATCTTGGTTTCTCACTTTCTGTAATGTCACATGGATTTGTTGAGCACAAATATTACCTCTTGTTCATAAGAATTGTTAATGGATTATTTGGGGGTAATTCTTTATCCAATTTTTTGTTTTTGTTTTGATACTTTTTTACTTTTTGTAATTTTCCTTTTTTTCTGTTTCACTTTTAACAGTATTCTTGACACGTTTCAAGCAAAACACACAAATTTAAATTCTTTGTTTTGAACAAAACATCGGAATTGAATCAATTTTCTTCAAAAAAAAGTCATAAAGTTGTCAATGATAAAACAATTTTCCACTCACAATAGAAAAACAAAAGTCCCACTTTTGAAAGGAGAAAGAAAAAAAAAAAGTAAAGTTAAAGTAATTACAGTTTAGAACAGAAGAATAGGACTTCAACTCAGAACTTTCTCAAGACAAATCTCGACAAAACGTAATACTTGAAACTTGAAATTTGTTACCATTTCTTCAATAATAATCAAAATTCTCTCTTAGGGTTGTAGTCATGGTGAAAAAAAAAATGTTTGAAATTGAAAAAGAACTTTTAGTAATATGTACTAGAACCTAATACCAATTAAAAACAAATGCCCAAGTTATATACAATAGATTTCTAAAAATCAACATTGAAAAACGACGAAATTCTTGAAAAAAAAGCACCAAAGAGTGACAATCAATTTTCAATTTGAATGATTAGAATATATAATTTTGAATACAACATCGTTAGATTTGAGGTGCCGCTATTTGGGGCTTTTTCAGATCTTGAAGATTTTTTTCATTTCTCATTTTTCAAATGATTTATTTTTATCGGAAATAAGCGAACAAAATCGTTAATTTGTAAAATTTAGAGGGTTCAAATATAACCAAAAATTAGATTAAATAGAATTAAATAGATTTTTTGCTGAAAGAAAATAATTTGTTTCAAATTGAAGAAATTTCTGAATTTGGAAATATAATGCAAGAAAAGATTAGATTTTTTTTTCTAAAAATTTGGATTTTTTGAAATTGAGAACACTTTTAACTTTTTTTTTTTTTAATTGACTTTTTTTCCAATGAGATCCCTTACAATTTTTTTTATTTGTTATTTGATTTTTGTCATTCAAAAGAAATTCAATTTCATAATATCCATTTTTGGTTGTAAAACTCCTTGTCGTGGGTACAGATCAAATCCTTGATAAGTGACTAACCCTTTAAGGATGTTTTTGAAAATAGAAAAAAAAGAGGAATTTACACTTTTTCAAAAGTTAAAAAAAAAAAGAATAAAAAAACTTTTCGGAAATAGATTTGATTTAACTGATACACATTGCCATTTTCCTATTAAAAAACGTAAAAGTTCTTAGTTCAATTTCCCTAAAAATCTTATTTTATCACAATGAATCGAAAAAACACAACACCCCCACAAATTAATTAAAAACAAAAATATTCTCTCTTTATTATTATTATTATTATTGAAGAAGTGTAAATTGCACCCTATAAGTGCCCTTATATAAAAATTTACTTTCTGAAATTTGAGCAAAAAATTCTCGATTTGATGGTTATTAATTAATGAAAATAATCTTAAACTACTCTTGGTTAAAATTTAATTCATAAGATTAAATTTTTTTAATTTATTTTGAAATTTTAATTCATTATTTTTATAGGAAGGTAATAACCATAAAAAATAATCAATATTTTCTATTATTTCCTTATGTTGATATTTTAAACATAAAGGATAGAATTTATTTTCTTTTTTATTTTCTTATATAGTAATTAACCTATTTTCCAAGAATAATTTATAAAACTGAAGCAAAAATAGAACAAGCCAGGATTTCAATATATAGAAAAAGATATAAACTCAAAAAGAAATTAGAATTTCTGGGATTTAAACATATATCCGACAAATTTAAATTTCCAAAAAAAAAAAAGAGAACGAAAATATTGTTAGGTAAAAAAAAGCCTTAAAGTTATTAAATGCAAATCTAAATCAATTTAGAGAAAATTTGCTAATAAATAGTTCATGATGAAAATTCCAAGAATATTTAAAAATTATTAAATCGAATAAAAACACAAATAATCAGTCGTGCCTTGGAGTGCCTAGTTTTTTTTTAGTTTTTGAAATAAAAAGATAATTTTTTAAATTTTCTTTTTATTTCTAAAAGTAAAAAAAATCCAACGGCGGTTTTCTTGAGGTTTTCTGTTTTATTTGTTAAGTGTTCTCGGTTTTTTTCCAAATAAACAGAAAACTCAAGAAAAGCTAACGGTGTTTTTTTTTTTAAATCTTGTTTTTGTTTCAAAAATCTATTGATTTTCTAATCAAAAAAAAGGATTTAAAAAAAACTATTGTAAAGTGGATAAGGTTTTTTTTACTTTTTGTAATAAAGTGAAAATTAAATAAATTTTCAATTGATCTTTAATTAAAAAAAGCCTAACTGCGACTTTTTTTTTGAGGTTTTCTGTTCTATTCTTAAAATCTATTGATTTTCGTTTGTTTTTTTTTTACTTTAGAAATAAACCGAAAATTTTAATAAATTTTCTGTTTATTTCTAAAGTAAAAAAACCTAGAACACTTCGCAAATTAAACAGAAAACTCAAGAAAACCTAAGGGCGCTTTTCCAGAATTCGAAAGAATAGATAAAAATCAAAGATTTTGCTCAATTCTTTGTATTCTGGAAACCCTAACGAAAAGTGTCCGTAGAGTGCCGTCAAGTACCTAGCTTTTTTTTAATTTAAGAAATTAAAAGAAAATTTCAAAAATTTTCTTTTTATTTCTCAAATTAAAAAAAAGATAACGGCGGTTTTCTAGAATTGAAAAGAATAGAGAGAAATCTTTGATTTTACTCAATTCTTTTAAATTCTGGAAAAGCTAACGGCGATTTTTTTTAACTTTTTGGAATAAACCGAAAATTTATTAAATTTTCTGTTAATTTCTTAAATTAAAAAAAACCTAACGGCTGTAAGAGGAAATTAATTTCCCCCTTTCATAATAAAAAAAGAAAAAGAAAAATAAATTACCATATTTTAGATTTTAAATTCTGTTTTATAAATAAGAAAAGGTGTATTTATGTTTATTTTGCAATATTTCAGTAAAGTGCGAAATAATATAAGAATTTAAATAATTTATTTTGTTATTTTATAATTGTCATATTTCTAATCCATATGTCAAATGGCTCTATATAAAAGAATCAAATAAGCTAATTTTCGAAATTATTTGTTAATAAATTATTATTAAAAAATTGTTTCTAATTGTTATCGGTTTCTTTTACCCTTTTTTTAAATTATAAACTATATGTGAGGAATTTTTTTAAAGAAAATACCCAAATTTTTGAAATGGAGCGTACATTCCAGATCAAACAAAATTTTGGAAAAAGAGAAAATTAACAATAAATTCTATCAAGTAAAAAGCATAAAAAACGCATGTCTAATTTCCGCTAATATATAAAAACAAATTACAAATTATTTTTTGTACTTAAAAAATTAATGATTAACAAAAAAAAGGTATTCTGCCCGTTGGCTTTGCAGTTGTTGCTGATTATGCCAAGAAAGGAAAGAACGATTATAACAGACTAATGTCAAAAGTTGTACAATCGCTCGGCGTTGGATTCACTATTGGCCCATTATTGATTATTACACTTTCCTATTTGGATTTAAATTTCTCTCAATATTGTCTGATATTAGGGCTAGTATATTTAGTTATCACAATTTCATGGGTTTTTTTAGTTCCAGAGGTCCGAAAATTCCAAAAGCCAGTCAACAAATTTGAAAAAAAAGAGGTCAAATCAGATGAAGATATCAATTTAGTAAACTTAGACGAACAACCAGATCTTGATAAAGAGATTGTTGATCAAAACAATGATGACGAACGCAAAGAGAAAAAAGAAACAAAACAGAAAAATAAAAATCAAAAATCAAAAAAAGATAAAAGCAAAGATAACAGTGATGATGAATATGAAGCAGTTGATTTGATAAAAAACAGCGATCAAGATTCTTCCAATTCTGAGCCAAATTCGAAGTCAAAGGAAAACCAAAAAAAAGGTGGTGTGCCCCATGAAGGTTTTAGTTTTAAATTACTTTTGAATAAAGATATTTTTCTTTTATTGAACATTCACTTTTTTTATAATGCCGTACCAATCGCATTCATTGTCGCATCCCCACTTATTGTTAAAGATATCTTTGCTCTTGATCCAAATAAATTTGGTCCCTTATGCTCGGCCGTATTTGGACTGACAATGTACTTATCCTCATTCAAATTTTCGAAATGGCTCCCAGAAAAATTCGGAATTCTCAAATCTTGGAATTATGTAGCCGTAATCAATTGTATATTGCTATTTGTCTTTATTTATATTAAAAATGTCTGGGTATACCTCACTCTTATTGGATTAGTCTCTTTCTTCCTGACACTGCATTTGACCTTGGCAAATTCATTAATTATATATCTTGCACCTGAGGGAACAGCAGGTAGAATCTCAGGAATGGCACAAATTGCTGGCGCTGCTGCAAAATTCTTAACACCTATCATGGTATTGCCCATTTACTTTAAATCCTATTTTTGGTTCTGGTCTACTATCGTTATTTTAGAACTCATACAAATTATTTTTATCAATTTAACAAATGTTGCAAAATCTTCTAAAGAAAAAGGAAACAAGAAAGATCCTGAAAAAAGTGAAAATTAATTTTTTTTTTACATTTTTTTTTTGTTTCTATTGCTACTCCTTCTTTCGTTGTGATAGTTTATAACTATATGTATGATATCATATTTATTATTCATACATGTTGAATATTCGCAAATATTATTACAAATGATGGTTAAAAGGAAAATACATTTAAATATTAACAGTTACAATTTTTATTATTATTATCCGTATTATTTGTATTTTTTCATATAAACTCTATTATTTCTAAAAAAAATAAAATTAATCTCTAATTTTATGTGTCAAATTATTTTTTTTTATAAACTTTCAAATTTTTTTAATAGAGGTTTTGATGATAACATGTATTATCACAATATTAGCAATTATTCAGGATAATCTGAAAAAAACGTTATTAGTACTACTTTATTGTGAAAAAAAAATCATAAAATTGCGATAATCCTACTTTATGACGAAAAATCATAAACTCGTGATATTCCGTATTATAGCGAAAAATTATAATAATCGCAAAAAAAGAAAATTATTTTATAGAAATTACCTTTAAAAAAATCTCTTGACTTTTATATCACTTTCCCCTTGAAAATGTTAGAAAATTTTTCTAAGGTTTGTAAAGTGTCTTCAAATGTTTGAAGGTTTTAAAAAACAGAAAACTTTTGTTAAGGTAATGAGATTTTTTAGAGTGGAAACAAAAAAAGTTTTTTCAATTCATTTATTTTTTTTACAAAAATATAATCTCAAACAAATTTTATGATCAAACTAAAAATTATCGTTCATTTTAACAATGTACTTGAATCTATAATAGATGTGTTTTTTTTTTTATAAATGGGGTTATTATCTTCACGTGTTAAATAACCGAAAGGAAGATAGAGTAATGTTCTTTCTTATTTGTGATCCATCATACAAAAACCTCTAAGCTCTAGTTGTATTTTCTGTTAAATACAAAGATCTAGAACTTAAAAAGAATAATAAGAACAAATCTATAAATAATCTTAATAATTGACAATAAGGTGGCTATGGTTGTTGTGAAAGCTTTTGAAAAGTTACTCATCTTTCAGCTTGAATAGAATATGAAAATGATTTAACCCACAAACACATTCTTTAAACCATGAAGGAAAGGGGCGGTTGTTTTAGAAGTTTTTTACTCAACGCAAAATCTAACACAGCAATTGACTGAGATACTGTTTATTTATCTTTAGTTCTTATTGTTGTGAATCTTAAAGGATCGAGAGGTTTGTCAACCAAATTAAAATACAATGAAAACTCTTTGATCTGTTCCTTGATTGTATCAAGTGTCATTTTCTTTTGGTAGTTTTTTAAAAGAATAACTTTTTTTTTCGAATAAGCTGTTTTTTGATCAAAAAAAATTTATATGGAAAAATATAGATGAGTTTGCTAAAAATCCATTAACTATTATATTGTGATTACATTTTGTCATTTATCACAATTTTATAATAATTATTGTGATTCTATTGAATATCAGAAATTTATCACTATTTCTCGAGAATTTCTGAGATTTTATAAATTATCGCGATTTTATTATATTATCAAGATTTAAAAACACTATTCGTGATTTTTTCAAAAGTTATCGTGACTTAACTTAGAAATCATCAAAAAGGTATTTTTAATTTTTTAAATTATAGGATTTAATTTATTTATCAGAATTAAAAACATCTGAGATCCTGGTACCACATGCCATTTTGAGATTGTTTCTTCTAGATGTTTTTCTAATCATTTTTTTTTTTTTTGTTAATTGCTGTAAAAATAACTTTTTTTTTATTTAGAGAATGGGATAATTAAAATAAAATTTATTCAAACAAATAAAAACGAGAACAAGTATAATTAAAATATTATTATTATAAAAATAATAATATTAATATTGGAAAAGTGTAAATTATAATGTAGGAGATCGTCTATGTAAATTCACTTTCAGAAATTTAAACTTAAATTCCTCGATTTCATAATTATTAATTATTGGAATATAATTTTAAACTATTTTTATTTAAAATCAATTTATTGATATTTAATCCATTTAATTTCTTTTCAAATACTACTATTTGTTAAAAAATTAATGGTTCAAAATTTCGATTCAACTTTTCAAAAAGATTTTCAAAAGTTTTGTAAAATTTCAAATTATTAAATCAGTAAAGAGGGTTAAATTATTAATTTTCTTTTTTGGAATTGTAGATTTTATAAATTTATTTTAATTATTGGTATATGATTTTTTTTGAAGGTTGAATGAAAAAAATGGACTTTTTATTTTACAATTAACAATAAACTCCCATCCATAGAGAAAGTTTGTACCCATAAAAAGTGATCAATATTTTCTATAATTCCCGTATTTCATATTTTAAATATAAAGGGGGAATTTCTTTGGGTTTTTATTAATTAAATTATAATATCATTTTTATGATAAATTTAACAATTTACGCTCTTTTGTTAGGATTTTAAGAAATATTGAGAATATATTACAATCTTTGATTTATTCTAATTTTTTATATATTGATAAATTCAAAAAAATGTTTACAAATTTTTTCTTTCATTTCTCATTTTTTGATTTTTTTTGACTAACTTTAGTTAAAGAGAAAGAAAGAATTTTGTCATTAGAAATACAAAAAAACGAAAAAAAATAGGTTGGTTGGGGGATCTTGAAAAGAAAGTATGGGAAAATATATTATACGATTCTAAATTGAAGGGAAATGGATGAAAAAGTTTGTGATATTTTTTTGGTATTTATTAGTATTCTCTTAAAGTATTTTATTATTTTTTTTTTATAAATAAAATTCTAATCAAATTAGTGATTTAAGATAGATTTTCCAAATAAATAGATCACCCCAAGAAAATATAGATCTAATCTTTTCCATAATTCTTCCAAATTGTTCAAAGATAATGATAAAAAGTGGAACGGTTTTTTTCTTATATATAGATAAAAAAAAATGAAAATATTTTTGAAAATTTGCTCTCAATATTCTTTAAGACAAATATTTTTATCAAAAAAAGAAAAAATAAAAAATATATTTAAAAAGGTAAAAAAGGGAAACTGATTTAATTGTTGAAATCCAACAAAAATTTGACACAAAAAAACAGGAAATATAATAAAAAATTGAAATCTAAGATAGTAGAATTAGTTTGATTTTTCAATTTAATTGAAAATTAATTGTTTAAAAATCCGACCAACCAATCCAATCAATTTATATCTCTAGAGAAGATATCAAATAAAGATCATATTTTCTTTTCTTCAAATTCACATTATAGGAATTAACTGAACTATTCAAGATAAAATTCCTTTTGAAAATTATAATTTATAAATAACAAGTAATTCGATTCAAAAAATTTTCAATTAAAAGTATTTCATTAAAGAAATAAAAATAAAACTAGAGTAAAAATGGGGTCGTTTTACCAAATATTACACAGAAAATCAAGAAATAATGGATCTTATTGAATCGACCTCGATTTTTTTTTGTCAATTCTTTAAATATGAACCAATTTTGATATAATTCTATAATTGATTTTGTTATCCCAAATACTACTAGAATTATAAGAAGAAAAATACAAGATCTATTAGCTCTTCAAAATATTAAATAAAGGGGTTTTATTGTAAAAATAATCCCATTCTACAATCTAAAAAAACATTAAATAATCGGTATTATTAGATATTTGAAATAATTCTTTTTTATATACTAATTCAATTTCGTCAAGGTAGAATTCATTTTGAGTATTTTATATAACTAAAATTCAATTTTTAAAATTTATTTGTCAAATTAAAAACTTTTTAAAAATCAAAAGTAATTTTTGACAAATAAAAAAATTAAAAGAAACGAAATTTTCAAAGAGAGACAATACAAATGATCTCCAAAACTCGCACCCAACAACAGCTATAACAACACAACTCTTTAAATATTGATTTAGTTTTGAAATAGTTCCAAGATAAGAGGATTTATTACCTAATAAAGAAACACAAAAAATTGTAAGGTGCAGAACAACATTTTGAGGTAAAAAAAAACTTTCCATACTTTAATGATCAGAACTTTAAACAGAAGAAACCCACACGACTATTCTTCTCTTTATAAATATACCAAATTAATTCCAAATAGAGAAAAAATAAACCCTAAATTTTTAATTGAGGTCGATTCATTTATTTTTCCAAGATCATTTTTTTAATTATTTTGATTCCTCATTTTGAAATTGGTTTGTAAATAATTTCTAATTGGATACCTTACATTCTACTCAATTTGTATTTAAAATATTAAGGACTTTCTAAAAGAAATGATTTAAAACACTCTTTTTTCACATAAACTGTGTCACTCAAAATTCGTAAAAAGGATTTGTTCGCTTAAAATAATCTTTTTTGTGACACAAAATTTTTAATGATCTTTCCTTGACTCGAAGAAAAAACTCTCAAAAAATAACACGTCAAATTCATTACCTAAAATCAAAAAAAAAGGCTAGAAACAGTTACCCAAGTTGTTTAAATTTCTTAAAAGTTGTAAAAAACGAAATCCAATAAATAAAAATTTTCATTTCGTTTGGATCATTTTTTATTCTTTTTCAAATGAATTTTAATTGTTTTCTTGTAATTTTATTTGTTGTTTTTTTTTTAAAAGCTTCTTGTGATTCGTTTGAATTACAAAAAGAATGGGTTTCCCACAAAGAAAAATATAATTTACAATTCACAATTAATGAAGAGGCAGTCAGGTTTAAAGTATTTGCTGACAATGTTAATAAAATCAACGAACACAACTCAGATCCTAACCAACTCTATAAAAAGGGAATTAATAAATTCACGCATTTAACACGTGAAGAGTTCCAATTAACACTCGCCAAATTCCCAGAAAATAAGCCTAAATTGAGAATGGCAAACCTTGAAGCTAATGAAGACTTACCTGACAACTACGATTGTAGAGACGAAGGTCTTGTCTCGAAGGTAAAGGACCAAGAGAGCTGTGGAAGTTGTTTTGCCTTTTGTTCTGCAGCAGCTCTTGAAGGAATGTACAAAAAATTGCACCCAAAAGAAGACATCCCAGACTTTTCACCACAACAAATTGTAGATTGTGATAAGTAAATTCCGTTTTTTTTATTTTTTTATTTTTTTTTTTTGGTTTTTCTTTTTTTGGCTGTGGCCTTTGGAAAAAGATTACAAAAAAAAGTTTTCTTTTCAAATTACTTTTCAACACTTTTTTTATTTGCTCAATATTCTCATTTCTTTTTTTTACAAACTATTTTTCACTTCTTGTATTTTAGGTATGACAGTGGTTGTGAAGGTGGATGGCCACAAAATGTAATAATTTTTTTTTTTAATTCTTTTAAGGGATAATTTTTTTTTTAACTTTTCAATTTCTCTTCTTTCCATTTTGTTTTGTGAACCAACTAAACTTTTCCAAAATTTTGATGATTTATTTTGCTAAAAAACCAAAATAAATATTCCCAAAATACAACAACAAACTTTGTTATAATTAAAAGGTTTATACTTATGTATATTTTAATGGTATTGAAACCTGGGAGAACTATCCATATGCAGCAAAAGGCCAAGAGTGTGCATTTGATACAGAGAAAGCTGTCTTTAAAAATGCAGGGTATCGTGACATCCCACAAAACCGTGAATCTCTCAAAGTCGCATTAATGGAAAACGGACCTTGTTCTGTTGCCGTTGACGCTTCAGATTGGTACTCTTATCGGTCAGGTATTTTTGATGGATGTTCTAAAAATATTGGATACAACCATGGTGTTTTATTAGTTGGATGGGGGGTAGAAAATGATCAGAAATTTTGGACCATTAAGAACAGTTGGGGAACAACTTATGGAGAAGAAGGGTATATAAGAATCTTACAAAATGATGATCCAAAAAGTGAAGACAATTGTGGCGTCCAAGGTTATGGATCCTTCCCAATACCCGAATAAATTTGCTCGATCGAACAAAGTTTTAAAGAAAGCAATCATCTGCACAGATCTTTAAAATTTGTTAATCTTTTCACTTTTAAATAATTTATTAATAATTAATAAATTCAACAATTCACTAGCAAATGAACAGTAGAGCATAATTATCAAGAAAAATATTTTCAATATAAATTAATAAAATAATGAATCATAAAATAATTGTTGTTTTTTTGTTGTTTTTTTGTTTTTCTTTTTCTTTTTCTTTTCTTTTTTGAAACTTATTTTTTTGTAAAAGATCATTTATATAAAAAACACAAGATCTCCGAAAAGACAAATAATCACAATGAAAATTGAAACTATGTAATGTCTTTTAAAATGAATTTAATTATTCATAACAAATCTTGTTGTTAAACTTTTTTTCAGTGAAAGTTTAGTAATAAAAAATTGATAATGTTCATTTCAAAATAGTGACTCACCTTTTTTTAGTTTTTGGTTTTATTTTTTTTAAATTTTAAAATATCAGGTTTTTATATATTTAGAATGATTTAAAAGTAAATTACAAATCAGATTTAATTATTAATTGTTCTTAACTACTAAAGGATAATTTTTATTTTCAATTTATTATTTCATATCACTAGTATGAACGAATAAAATTGAAAAAAAAAAGTTAGATAAAATTATTACTTCAATTATCATTTCACGCTTGTTAATCGAGTTATTCAAAATGTAATCAACATTCACTTCTAAAAAATATGAGGTGGTTGTATTTATTGTTGTAAGTATAACAATGATTTTTAAAAGTCTCTAGTCTAGAAAAAAAGTGTCTATTTTGCGGTAAAAAATTTTAAATGGATGTGACAATGAATTTTCTTTAAACTCAACTTTAGGATATTTTTTTGAAGAGATAATAACTAATAGTTTTGAAAACAACCTTATCATCTAAAAAAAATCAAACACGAAAAAAAAAAAATAACTGATGATAAATATTGAATGTGTCTGTAGAGTGCCGTCAAGTGTCTAGGTTTTCCAGAATTCAAAAGAATAGAGTAAAATCAAAGATTTCACCCAATTCGTTTAAATTTTGGAAAAACTAACGGCGGTTTTCTTGGGGTTTTCTGTTTTATTTGTGAAATGTTCGAAGTTTTATTGAGGTTTTCTGTTTATTTCAAAAAGTTAAAAAAAACCGAACAAAAATCAATAGATTTTCCAAATAAATAGAAAACTCAAAAAAAATTAACAAAAAGTGTCCTAGGTATTTTTTACTTTTTCGAATAAACCGAAAATTTATATAAATTTTCTGTTTATTCGAAAAATTAAAAAAAACCTAACGGAAAATCAAAGAAAAAATATTGTTTCCAATTCAAAAGAAATAATAATTCTTTAATTGTCAAAATAATTGATTCCCTATTTGAAAGATATTCATATGATTTAAAATACTTTTAAAATATAATAAAATGACCTCTTGGCTAGAAGTAAAAAAGTTTTCAAATTTTTTACTATTAAAATCTGGAAAAAAAACCATTAATAGAGCTTGAAAAATTGGATTTTCCAACTTAAATTGTAAAATATCTTAAAAAATATTTATTGTTCAAAGATCCTTTATTAACCAATAGTGTTTATTATGTATTGAAGTTATTAAAAAGGGTAAAATTAACAAAAATTTATTTTTTTATTTGAAAATTTTTTTTCATTATTGTGTTGAGTCATAATTTTTGATATTGGGTTTCTTTTAAAATATATTACACAAAACCTATTTTCTTAATATTTTTTTTAGATTTTTAATGTTTTTTTTTCAAATCGAAGTACGTAAAAAAAGGAGAAAGAATGAATAAGAAAAGAAAAAGAAATACTTTAAAAAATGCAAAAACTTTGATTAAATATAACAATAAACTTCTTTTCATTCAAAGGGTCCTGGCCAAAATTGAAAAAAGTACTTTTTTCTTAGAATCAGTTAAAAATAGTAGTTTTAAGAGCATTAGAAATAATAAACTTTGTATTAAAGTTAAGAATCATAAAAGAGAGGCCTTGACAAAATTAAATTTCTAAAATAACACAATCTAAAAAAAGTTTTGGATATTTTCATTGGAAGGTCTCTTCCAAAAGTTCTCAATTTATTTGGAAAATTAAAAGTATTTGAATAAGATTTTTTAATTGTAATTGTATGAATTTTAAAAAAAAAATACAAAATTAACTTTTAATAATGTTGATTTGGGGTTTCAAAATTTTTTTATTATCAACTTAACTTTTTAAAAAACAAATAAAAAAGAAAGAAGAAAAAAAAAAGTAAAAATAAAAAAAAAGTAAAATTCAAAATAAAAAAAAATTTCCTAAATGAGAAAAAATAATTTTGATCATAAAATTGAAAATTTATTTTGAGAAGAATAATGAATTTAACACCAAGAATATGTTTTATTTCTTCAATAAAACTGCACATATTGACAGAAAAAGAGTGTATATTTCTGATCTACATATTGAAATTTTCATTTTAGAATAACAGATAATAAAAATCGCATAAGTTTTACCATTTCACCAATTAAACCAAGTACAAATGACTGAAAAGTTGTATTTTTTTCTCTCACTAACAAAATATTTAATAATTAATTGATTTTTTTAATATTTATTAAAAAAAATCCAGATAAATAATCTATAAAAAGTATATATGGTTTTTAAAATACATAAATTTTCGATGAAAATATTTCTTAAATATATTTTTATCGATATTTAAGAAAACTTTTTAAAAATTATAATTAACCTTGAAATTAAAAATAAATTTTGTTGAAACTTCCATTTTTATAAAATTATTCAATTATAAAAGATGAAAGTAAGTAAATATTTTTGAAAAATAATTATTAGATAGATTATTATTCGATTTTATTAATTATTTATTTATTTATAATAATTTTCAAAAAGTGAGATAAAAAAACTTTTTGTAACAATACATAATATAGCGAATAGGTCCATATAGACACATTTTCTTTACAAGATTAAAAAATATTTTAGATCAAATTTTTTAGAAAACGAATTTACTCAATTAAAACATTTTTTGAAATAAGTCGATCATTAATAAAAAAATATACATTTTTTTTTTTTTTTTTTATTGTTGAAGAAGTGAAAATTACACTCTAGATATCATTTTACTTAAATTCCCTTTCAGAAATTTAAGTGTAAAATCATAGATTTCACGATTATTAATTAATGAAAATAGTTTCAAACTGTTTTGTTTTAAAATTAATTCATTAAGATTTTTTTTTTTTTTTTAATTTGTTATGACTTATTAATCTATCTTTTTCATCGGAAAGACATACCCATAAAAAATGATCAATATTTTCAATAAAAAAAATATATTTTTTAACTTTAATGTTGGCTTCATTCATTATTTTATTAAAATCCCAAAAATCAAAATAAAAATCAAAAAAAAAAATATTTATATTTTGTTATTTTTTTTATAAAATTAGAATATTGAAAAATTTATATTTAAGTCTTTTAAAAAAGAAAAAAAAATAAATAAAATTAATCTATAAATTAATAAAATAATTGTTGATATTTTCTTATTTAATTGATTTTTTTGAAAATAATATACCGAAAAGAAGATAGAATAAAGAACGAATAATAATAAAAAAAATCTCCTAATTAGATTAATTTTATTAGAATAAAAATAATAAAAAAATGATAAAAACAACATAAATAAACCTAAAAGAATATTATTAATCATTTTTTTGAGAGTTTTTATTGTCATTTATTTTAGGATCATTACTGAAATCAATCATATCTTCTTCTTGATCTTTCTTTTTTTCTTCTTCTTCTTCTTCTTGTTGCTTTTTAATACTTTTTTCTGATTGTTTTTCTAATTCAGCTAGATCTAATTGCTGAATTGTTGAATTATTTTCCTTTTCTTTTTCCTTTTCCTTTTCATTTTCATTTTCCTTTTCATTTTCATTTTCCTTTTCCTTTTCCTTTTCCATTTCATTTTCATTTATATTTTCCTTTTCAGAATTATTAAAATCCATTAATAAAATCTTTTCCTCTTCTTCTTCCTCTTCTTCTTCAATTACAAATTGTTGAGGGTTTTCTTTATATTCTTCAATTAAATTTCTGGATAAAGTATTTTGAATTTTAGGATAATAGGTAGATTTTTTAACTTTTGATTTGTTATTATTATTTTTTTTTAATAAATTTTCGATCTGTAAAGATGTATCAAAATTTGGGAACAAATTAGGATATTCTTTAGGAGAAGCTAAAGATTCAGAAATTTTTTTTTTAACTTCATTTTTGCTCTCCTTTTTTAAATCGTTTTGCCAAAGTTGTAAAGTTTCTTCGACTTTGCTAGGTATATAGGTTCTCGCGAGTAAGGTTGCCTCTGCATAACGCTTTCCAAAACAAAGGAGCTTTAAGCATTCCTCCATTTCGCCCAGACTATAATAGCAAGTAAAGGCTATATTCATTTCTTCTTTTTCCTTGGCAACCTTTGCGAGTTTTTCCAACCCGTCTCTATCAGAGAGACATGTGTAGACTAATAATAAACCATTGAGATCATAAATTTTCCACATTGATTTGATGGCTAATCTCCAATTACCGTTGTTAGTTGCAATGTCTGAAAGGCGTTTCCACATCAAGTCATTATCTGTTTCATCAGCAACCTTCTCGGCTAATGGAACTTTACCGAGCTTTAAGGCAAGCTCAAACTTGTGTGTAGGATCCGTAGTAATTTGCAGGGACATTTCTGTTAGCCCGAGGGACTCCAAAAATCTTGAAATGGATGCCAATCGGTCATGAGAGATCAATGGGAGAATCTTTTCTGCAATCTCATAGTCCTTTCTTAAGATGGCTGTTTGGTATTCGATTACATTTAATGGGATCGAATAGGAACAAATAGCTAGGGTTTTGTCTGCCAAGAAGATTCGATTTTTTTTGGCCAAGTATCCCAAAATGTACATTGGCCTTGGTAAATGTGCCACTGTTTCGATGGTTTCTCCAATTGAATAGCACAGGCTATTCGTCCGATTGTTAATGAAAATAAAGCAATCGCCAACCCATTTGCCTCCGCGGATTGGGATATTGAATTCATAGAGGGGCTCAAAGGCCGATTCAATTCCATCCTCATCAACACCCTCGATACTCCCTAAGTTACCAACCTCCATAACCGCGTGGATTAATTGTTGATCATATGAAAGAACATAAAAGACGTTCTCGTCTGTGGCGATGGTTACATATTGCTCGTTATCCGACCAGATGACATTCTTTGCATTGACGTCGATCCTTCGAATGATTTTGCATTTGTCCCAATCATAGAAGCAAATAAAGGAATCAGATTTGATTCCTAATAACGCCCCTCCAAAGATCCCCTTGATTCGAAATGGGGGTTCGAAGGTGGTGTTCTCTTTCCAATTCTCAAAAATTTTAACACTGTCGTTACGTGCATCAAAGATGGCGTATGTGTTTCCTTCAGACGACCAGACAAACTGATTCGCAGAGCCAAAGTTCTTGTTACGCCACGCTAAGGCAGTATAAATCGTATAATCTCCGTCCCCAATGACACTAACAAACCTTCCGTTGGGGCTATGGGTCAACTTTTGTGGGAAGATCTCTGTTTGCCCTAAATCACGAATGTTTAATGACAATTTTTCTCCATCAATCAACTCCTCTTCAGAAATTTGCTTAAGATTAGTGGTCTGGACTTCGTTATGCTTCGCCCAAATTACTTTCCCATTTTGATCCATAGATATTGCTGGAACTTCATTTCCTAATTTTAAATAAACAATTCCCTTATCAAACCCAATCGCTATCTTGGTGCTTCCTAATGAAGTTTTTTTTTTTTTTTTTTATAATTATTTGTTTTTTTTTTTTTTTTTGTTATTTTTATTTGGATTTATGGTTTTGGAAAGATTTTGGATTTTGATTTTTGTCATATTAGTTTTGTTGGAGTGAATACAAAATAGTTGTGTGAATTTAAAAAAACAAAAAAAAGCAAAAAAAATTAATAAAATTTTCAATTTTCCTTTCGGGTCTTTGTTGTAATTGTACTGTCGAATTCTCAAGCAACTAAAGGAAGAAAATACATTAAGACACTCCATTCAAAGTTGAAAATCTGATTTTTATTCTTTGTTTTTTGATTTTTGTTGCAAAGAAAAAGAAAAAGAAAAAAAAAAAAAAAAAAAAAAAAAAAAAGAAAAAAAAAAAAAATAAAATAAAAAAAATAAAAACAAACCTTTCGTTGAAGAACAAGACCAACACCTACCCATGCCATAATCTAAACTTTTTTCTAATTTAAAATTAATAGCATGCCAAATTTTGACTGTTCCATCTTCGGAACCTGAAACAATTAAGGGCAAAGTAGGATGGAAAAAAACAACATTTACGTTACTCTCGTGCCCTGTCAGGGTGTGAACAGTGCTTTTGTTTTGGTAATCCCACAGACGAACACTAAAATCGTCCGATCCGGAAATTAAAAAAGGCTTGTCTTTGCCCTTATACCATTCTACACAGTTTACTCCCTGTGTGTGGCCCCTAAGGTTGATTCGAGCCTGCTTAGATCCGATCGACCAAATTTTGACTTCGTCGTCCAACGAAGCGGATGCAAATTGGCTTTGGTCCTTTGGGTTCCAAGCGACCTGCATGACAAAGCTGTTGTGCCCTTCAAAGACACCTGCCAATTTCCAACCTTTTTCCCAATCCCACAGTTTGATTGTCAAATCATCAGAACAAGAGAGCACATAGGGAAGCGTAGGGTTGACACTTAGCCCACGAATGAAATCAGGATGCGCCTCAAATTGCTTTAATTTCTCTTGTGTATTGTAATTATAGACCCTAATTGCTCCCTCGTCAGACCCACACACAATCCACTTTTTCCTTTCGATCCACTTGGATGATCTAACAGGCTTAACAGAGACATTAAATGTTTTTAAGACTTCTTGATTATTTAAATTTAAAATAATGACTTTCCCAGAGTATAGCGACGCTAATAACCATGGCTCTTTGTTGTTCATATCAACGCATTTGACTCTAGTACAATAGACAGTAAATTTTTTTTTTATATTGAGTTGGAGTGATTTCTAAATTTGAAAAGGGGATGGTTTTTAGATTTAAATAAGAATAGTTTTGTTTGGATTAATTATTTGTTTTTGTTTTTTTTTTTTTTTTTTTTTTTTTTTTTTCTTTTTCTTGTTATTTGAGGAAAAGAAAAAATACCATGTTACTGAATTGTTCTCTATTGAATTGTTAAATCTCAAAAGAAGGTCGAAGATAAAAAAAAATTCAGAAGAGGTTAAATAATTAAAAAAATGATTTTATTTGGATTTTTGAAATGCATGTAAGGAAGAACGTCTAGGTTACCTACCCTATCAAAACGAATAACTTTTGTTTTTGTCCCAATTTTCCTTTCGTTAAAAAATAAAAACATAGTAGTAAATTGAAAGATTTATTACTTCTGTTCTAATTCAAAAAATAAACTAATAGAAAGGTTAGCTCAAGGTTTAACAAAGTAAATTAATTCAATCTCCAAATTTCATTTCTAATTGATTTTGATGAGAGCTTGTTTTTCATTATAAAGAAAGAAGTAAAATATTTTTATACTTCAAAAGTGTCATGTATTTATTCGATCATGAAAATGAAGGAAAAATCAAATTATCAGAAGGTATTTTTTGTCTCAAATCCAATAAGGAAGCTTCAAATTCAATTTCCCAAAATATCCTTTTTAATGGATTTTGTGAATAACCTCTGGATTTACAACTAACTCTCAAAACACTTAAATGAAAATTGAAAAATTTTTATTTTACAGATTGGAAAATATTCATATTCAATAGTCTTTTGTTTTTTATTTTGATTTCTGAAGAATTGTTTGTAATAGAATCTTGTTCTTAAACACGGGTTATCTTAGATTATTTTAATCAAGTCAAAAAGATCTTATAAAATAAATAGGATCTTAATAGTTTAAGATTAGAATATTTATAGTAAGTATACAGTTATTTCTAAAAAAGAGTGTAAAATTTAAATTACAATAACATTATTAAATCAATTCGAGTAAATCTCCTATTAATTGTAAAATAAAAAGATCAAGATTTTCATTTGACTTTCCAAAAAATCACCTTTCCGAATTTAAATAAATCATCAAAGACGCAAATTTATGAAAGTTAAATTGATAATTTCAGCTGACATTGGATTATCAATCTGAAAGGTTACAAACAATTTCAAAATCTTTTTTTGGAAAGTTAAATGAAAATTTGGCTCCATTTATCCAACAACTAAGAGTATTTAAATACCCATTTTTATTATGGTTTGTTAATTGGTTCTGAATAATTTTTTCAATTTATTTATTAGTATGGTATTAAATAAATTAAGATATTAAAATATTTAATCAAAAATTTTATATAAAATTTTCAAGACAGAAAAACACAAGTTTATTTTCTTCTTTTTGTTTAGCAAAATTATTTTGATAATATGTTAAATTGAGATAACATTTCAAATTATAAGTAATTTTATCATAAGTTCATGATTAGAATTCTTAATTTTTAGTTGGTAGTGTGTTCTACAATCCAACCATTTTTGTGAAGATTTGATTCTTTCAAGGTTTGAATCGAAAACAATATAACACTTGTCTTTGAAGAATAAGGAATGAGTTTTCAACACCAACTGACAATTATAAATCGATCAATTAAAATTTTAAATTTCTTAAAAATTTACAATTTTTTAGTTCTTCTCGATTTTAAGATAAAGAGCCAATAATTCAATAATTTTTTTACCCACATATACGACATAAGGGTTAAATTGAAGACAACCCTTCAAATGGGATTTATTGAAAAATTAACTTATCTGGTGGAGGTTGATTAGGAGTGTAAAGATCTTCATAAATAATAAAATTTGAGTCAAACAAAAGAAACGGAATTCTTCCTTAATTATGATTTATTTGATGTTTTCAAAAAATCTAATCAAGTCATTTTTCATACAAAAACTTGTATCAGCAAATTGCTCTTTTAAAAAAATGGACAAACCAAACAACACAAGTACCGAAACTCCAAACAAAAAAGAAACTCATCTGAGCCCAAAAAAAAAAAAAGAAAACGAAGAAAAAACAAGCAAAACAAACAAAAGCCAAAATCAACAAAACACAACAAACAAAGCACAAAGCACAAACCAACAAGAACAAAACCTACAAAGCAAAAAAGAAAACCAACAAACCACAACAACCAAAAATTATGAAAATAAAACAAAATTATACATTGGGAACATATCTTTTAATTCCACAGAAGAGTCTCTAACAAAAGCTTTTAGTGAATATGGAAAGATGTAAAAATTTTCATCAAAATTATCCTTTTGTTTTTCAAAAATTTTCAAACAAGAAGAAATAATTTTTTTTTTCTTCTTTTCATTTTTTCTTCCCGATCTTGACAAACAATCATCAAAAAACAATAACAAAAAAAAAAAAACACTAAAAAATCATTAGTAAATCAGTAAATATTGTAAAAAGAGGTGAACGAAGTCTAGGGTATGGTTTTTTAGAAATGTCTACTCACGAAGAAGCAAATTTGGCAATTAAAGAACTGCATCAAACAACAGTCGATGGAAGAGAAATAATTGTTGAATATGCTGATCCCAACAAGGCAAAAAGACGAAGAAACCCTAAATACAATTACCATTATTACAAAAACTATTCAAGAAAACAAAATTATGTTCCTTATGTAATAATTACTCTTTCTTTTTCTTTGACTTTTTTTTTTTTTTGTTAATTTTTTTCTTGCTTTTTGGTTCTTGAAATTTTTTCTTTTTTTTTTATAAATTTTTTTCTTTTTTCATTTTCCGAGCAAAAAATTTTAGTTTGAGTGTTTTGTTGAAAATTCCCATTAAAAACTCACCAACCAAAAATGGCCCTTAAAAATCATTCTTCGCAATAATTGTGAACCCAACCTACTTTGTCTTTGTAAAATGAAAAATCATTTTTTTATGTAATTTAGGGCTATCTTTATTGTGTGTTCTGTAAAAACGAAAATCCAATGTAACAAATTGAAAAATTGGTTTAAAAGTTGGTGAATTCAAGAAAAGTCAAAAAATATTGCTATTTGAGAAAAAAAGTATAAAATAGGAAAAAAAACTAAAAGTAAAAAATAAATTCTGAAAATTAAAGTTATCCAAAACTTCAAATTGGATTTCAGTTATACATCTTTTATAAATTATTTTTTCAAAAGTTATCATAATTTTATGTAATTAAGAAAAGATAACTATTGAACTCATTAAGATACTAATACTACCTTTTTCAAAATCACCACCTTTTGAAAAAAACACCTATTTTTGGGGTATTTTTTTATTGAAATAAGTTACAATGAATGAACTTTATATTGAACATTAAGAAAGAAAAAATAATAAATGTTAAAACAATTTGCAGAAAAAAACAAGGAATATATATATTAAAACTCAAACAGAAAAAAAAAAATAGAATGATAAAAAATATTTTAAAAACAGAAAAAAATCAGGTTTTCAATTTAATTTAACGATATCTTTTGAAAGAAAGATTTGATTTTAATTTTAAATTTCAAAAATATGATTCTTTTCAGAATATTAAAAAAATAGATGCAAAATAATCTCTTCGCAAAGTCAAATAAAAATTTCAAAAAATATACAATTAACTGTCAAATCTAAAACCCGGAAATTTCTGAAACCCGGTAATTCCATTTTACTAATATTTACAATTGATCAGAAAAATGGAATTACGGGGTTTATGAAAATTTCCGGGTTTTAGATTTGACTGTAAAAATGAAAAAAAATATTACTAAAAATTTTCATTTTTTTTTCAATTCCCATTAATGTCAAATAAAGTGGCAAACCCTTTTTGAAAATTGTTATGTACAATAATGTTTATTATATGAGTGTATTTCAAAAATACAAAATTTAGATATTTTTTTTTGAAAAAATTTTCAGAGTTATGAAGTTAAACGCTTTTTAATTGGTAACCTTAATAGAACCGGGAAATTCAAAGTAAGATCTATTAAAAGAAAAAATTAATGATTAAAGAAAAAATAGAGGATTTAACACAATAACAGTTTTTTCAATACTATTTTTTGGTAGGGGTTTTTCTTTGATTGATTACTTATTAAAAATTTGTTGAAAATATTGACTATTTTTGAGGATCTCCAAAACCACTCTAACGGTTTCGATAAAGAATGTAGATTTAAATTATTTATATTGATTTGATTGAAAATAATATAATGGATTATTTGAAGTTAATTGGTTTCTTTTATTAATGGATTTTACTTTTGGTTTTCAGGTTCTATTAAGGATCACAATTAAAAACCGCACTTAACTTTTTTTTCCCTATCGGTCAGAAATTTTAGGCTTTTTACTGGATTTTAATTAAAATTAATAAAACCATTTATTTATCTAAAAACTTTTTGGACATACCCAAACAAAACAAGGACAATTTAAATAGCATTTTTTTTTTTTTACATCTTCTTTACTTACCTTCTACTTTATATTCAAACATCGTTCTACATTAGAGCTAGTATAAAAAACTCTAAATAGATTTAGTGTTTCAGCAAGTGCCATCAAGTGTAGTCAAGCGTTGTCTAGTGTTGTAGAGTGTCGTAGAGTGTCGTAGAGTGCCTAGGTTTTTTTTAATTTTTGAAATGAAAAGAAAATTTAAATAAATTTTATTTCTATTTCGAAAATTAAAAAAAACCTATGCACTCTACGGCTCTCTACGGCACTCCACGACACGACTGTTTGTTTATATTGTTATTATACCTAATAATTTTTAAATATTATAGACCTTTCCACCCAGTACTATTTATTATTAAGTTTTCTCTAAATTCGTTTAGATTCGCATTTCGTAATTATAAATTTTCTACTTTCCCAATTAATATTTTCGTTGTTTTTTTTTGAAAATTTTAAATTTTTTGATAATATGTTCAAAACCAAGAATTTCTAATTTATTTTTGGGTTTAAATCTTCTTTTATATATCAAAATTCTTACTTGGCCTATTTTTGCTTCAGTTTTATAAATTATTCCTAAAAAATGTGGATTAATTTATAAAAATTTTGTGACTTTTTTATTTATCCAAACATCTATCGAGCCAAAATCTTTTTGTGTTAAATTAAAAATAACTAGGTCATGAAATAGTTGGATAATACATATCGATTTAAAAATTCGTAATTTTACTCCATTGGCCAATTTTTTTGGTTAAAATTGCCTTTTACTTTTTTAAAATTTTTTTTGTAAATGTTTCTCTTTTTCAAGCCAAATGCCTAAATACTTTATTTCCGATAATTAATTTGATTTTAGAGTTTTATCAATATTTGGGTTCATTCCAAATTCTTGAATAATTTTATAAATTAATATTAACTTTTTGTCAATTTCTGGAATTGGTCCTTCCATTATTAAAATTAAGTCACATCTGCAAACTAAAAACCTGATATTTTAAAAATTATAAAAAAAATTAAAACCAAAACCTAAAAAAAAAGTGAATCATAATTTTTGACAAGAGCATCGCAGATTTTTTATTACTGAACTTTTAATGAAAAAAATTTTAACAAGAAGATTTTTTGCTGATAATAAATATATTCATTTTAAAAGGCATTATAAAATTTCCAATGTTCTTCAGGTCATTATTGGTATTTTCGAAGATCTTTTTTTTTTAAACAGAGATCTTTCAAAAAAAAAAATTTGTAAAATTAATTTAAAAAAGAAAAAGAAAAAAAAAGAAAAAGAAAAAAAATTTGAAAAAAAAAGAAAAAAACCAAAATTTGGCTAATCAAATAAAAATATTTGACTAAATTAGAAAAAATAATTCTGATCCAAAAATTTGAAAATATTTTTTTGATAAGAAGACAGGAATAAACCCTCAAAACAACTTCGATTAACATTATAAAATGAGTCAACATTTTTGAAAAATAATTTATATTTTGCTTTGAATTCAAAAAACATTTGTGATACAGTTGGAAACAAAAAGATTGTAATTCAATGATGACTTTTTTTGAATGGATTTTGATTTCATATAAAATATTTTTATTTCAAAGTATTTTTTGAAAATCTTTCATGATTTTTTTTTTTTAGATATTTGAGAACTTTTTTGATTTTTGGTTCAGTTCTTACAATTTTAAGATCTTGATTGAGGAAATTTTCAATTAAAATCAAAAATAAAGAAAATACTAAAAAAAAAATCAAAGAAAAATGGTTAGTTGTATACTGTCTAGCATTTCTTTTTGACTCAAGGATCAAAAAATTTCGAAATTTTTTGTATAAAATCAAGAAAAAAACGATTTGTTTGGATGAAAATTTTTTGAATTATCAAAATTTTGGAAAAAAAATTTTAAACTTCATTTCTAATAAAAATTATCATTTCTCAACTTTATTTTTTTTTTCAAATTTCATACTCTATTTTTGCAATTGAAGGGATCAACATCTACCAAAAAGTAGTCTAAAATTAAAATATCTTACAATTGAATGTAAATCTTTTTGAACCCAACTTCAATTAACAATAATTTCATTTACAAATCTTCATTTTATTCAACCAATTTTTTTTTATAAAAGTTGAATACGAATAAATTTGATTAGGAATTTTCAATAAAAATTATGAATAACTTAAATTCATTCTGATCACTCCAAAAATAAGAACACATTTGATTTTTATTTTATTCTTCTATTTTATTGTTTTACCTTATTTACGCTAATGATAGTGCTGAATAAATAATATTTTAATTCCCTTTCGGAATTTAACAATTATGGATTCACGAACGTATGTGGGATCAATTAGTAATAATTATCCGGTATTACAGTCTTCAAAGATTTGTTTCAATATTTTAAAAATAGGCTTTAATTAAATTGATTTTTTTTTTTTTTTTTTTTTTTCAAAACATCCTTTAATTTCTTCTTTTTGAATTTATTTTTAGAAAACAAACTTAAAATATCCTTTTTTAAATTTATTTTATTTTTTTTTGGCTTTTTATTTCTGTAATTAATTAGAGAGAAATGATCCAACCATTTCCAATGGTTAACTTATCTTATGAAGATCAACTTAACTATTATGAAAGGTTAAATTATTATCGAATGGGCTTAAATTTTTATCCACAAGATAATCAATTATACAGTAATGATTACCCATATTATAATTATGTTGATAACCAAAATTCTAATGAATATTATAATTTGCAACAAAATAAATCAAATATGAATGACAATGAAGACCAAGAAAAAGAAAATCAAACTGGCTCATCGTCGGTGCAAGAAAAGGAAAAAACAGGCAAAAGCAATGAAAATGAGATTAAAAAAAATGATAAAAAAGAAATAAATAAAGAAAAATTGTCAAATACAGATGAAAACGAAATTGAAAAAGAAAATAAAATTCAACAAAACGAAATCCAAAATAATGACCAACAATTTCAACAACAACAATTTCAACAACAACAACAACAATTTAAATATTATCAACAACAAAGAATGTTTGAGAATGTTAATCCATATTATTACAATACAAATAATTATGTTACCCAAAGGAGAGTATTTTATCCCTATAAAACTAATAGATATACAAAATCATATCCAAAAAAATACAGCAAAAACTCCATTTTTATTACAAATATTCCTTTTTCAATTTCAGAACAAGATTTACTTGAAGAATTTAAAGAATTGAAACCAAAAAATTCTCGTATTGTTTTGAATTCTTATGGTAAATCCCGTGGGTTTGGATTTGTCGAATTTGAAAACATCGAAAACAGAGATAAAGCCTTAAAGTTTAATGAAACAAAAATTGATGGAAGAACAGTTTATGTTAAAATTGCGTATGAGGTAAAGCCATTATTTCATTTTTGATTTCTTTTTAATTTTATTTAATCTATTTCATTTATTTTATCTATATATATATTTATTTATTATCTCTCTAATTATTATTTCTATTCATATCTTTAATATTTAAAAGTATTCAAATATAGACGAAAAGGAGAAAAATTAATTTTTGCCGAAATTTTATTTTTTTTGAAATCAATAATATCAATTTTCAAAAATATTTCCTTTTTTTATTGAATTATTTTTTTTTATTTAATTTTTTTTTTACTTTTTTGTTTTTTTTTTAAAATTTACCAATTGGCGTTTAAATAACAAAATCCTCGAACTATTAATAATCAATAGAAGATTTGATGACAATTGCAAAAAAAAAAAACCATTATATATCTTAATCTAAGGAGATAATATTTTTTATTTTATTTGATGGATTTGTTTTAATGTCAATAAACATCTAAATTCGATTAAAATACAGTTCAATTCAACTCTTGATTCACTATTTGAGTTCAAATAACCTACAAAATCTTTTGCAGAAAATTGAAAAAAATAAAAAATATTTTCAGTGTTTTATTATTTTTTAGTTACTAAAATCAAAATAATTTAAAAGATGGTCAAAAGCGATTGTAATAGAAATTAGATTTTTTTGAAAATTGGAACAAAGATAGAAAAACTATTTTATTTATTCTGGAAAAAATTAAAAAGCGATTTGAATTTTTTACTGAAAAAATACAACTCCTTTTTTCTTTACCTAGTGAAACACACCCCTAAAAACAGGGTAGTTTGAAAACCCAAATGTAATTAAACTATTCTTTCTATGAATCGAAGAATTGAATTTCTCTTTTTTTTTTTTTACTTTCTTAACCCAAAAAAAATAAAATCTAACTACTACCAAATATCCAAGTTATAAATGGTGAAATATTGTATATTTGTAATTATTAAAACTCACGTGGTAATATATAATCCCAAAAAGTAGATCCCATTAATGAAAATGAGTCACAAAATCCCCGATGTATATTGAAGCTTTAATTTTTTTAAAGAAAATTTTACTTCAAAAAAGATGAGTTTAATACTCTTTCCCAGTCTTACTCTTCCTAAATAACGTCTTTTTTTCTTTAGAATTCGAAATTGTTAAGGGTGGTTTTCAAAAAAAAAATTGTATTCAGAATTGAAAACAAATCTAAGACATGGACATAAGTTCATACATTGTAATTAATAGTTAATATTAGGAAAATATAAAATAAAATCCTTTTTATGACATTGTATTTTTTTTTCTGAACTTAGAAATAAACCAAAATAAAGCCCAAGAATGTTAGGTATCTATATAATAGTCATTAATTTTTTGGTAAGATAAGTAGATAAACCTTATTTTTTGAGAAACAAATTCTAATTTTAGGTAGATTTTACCATGAATAGGAAAATGATAATTTTTGATCTTGTTTTTTTTATTGATCGAATGGTGTTTTGAACAAGTATAATTTAATTAATCTTCATTTTAATTATTATATTGTTATAATTTTTCAAAGTTTGATTCTAAAATAAAATATATTATTAATCAATACCCTAATAATAAAAAAAATATAACATGTTAAATATATGCTATATATATATATATATATTAACTCAAACTTTTTATTTATAAAAATTAAAAGTATATAATACCACATAACGACCCTCAAGAAAGTGGTTGTTTCACTAAAAGTTCAGGATAACATTGTAGGGAATTTGTAAAGATTTTTGGAAATCATTTTAGTAATTTTACAAAGCTTGAATATTTTCTGATCATCTTATTTCGAATTCTAATTGGGGAAATTATTTGGATTTTACTATTGAATTAGAATTTAAAAATAATATTTAAAGTTATTTTGGAAGATTTTGACCAATTTTTTTGGGAAGTTTTTAATCTCAAAAATCCCAAAAGATCACCGCGCTCAAATGGTTAATCTATTTGAAAAAAATTAATTAGGTTTAAAGGAAGCCAATTTTTAGTTTAATAGACAAGAAAGGGAAAAGCCCTTCAATTTTCCCATAGAGGTTGGGAAATTGAATGAATTCCCTTTCTTTGTTCAAAAATAGTACCAAAAACCAAACAGTATTTTAAGTTTTGGTTCAAAAGAAATCAATATTATTTTTTTTTAAAAAAAAATTAGTTTCTTTTTTCATGAAAAAAGAGAAAAGAGACCACTAATAGAAGATTTTGAAAGGAAAAAAAAACATAATTGCAATTTGATAAAATACAATAAATTAGTAGAAAAAAAAAAATATTTTTTTTAACAACAAGTCAAGAAATTTTTAGAGAAATAGTTCGAAATTCGTTACTGTTAAGAACACATAATAGATGTTGGTTTTTATTTTTGATCTCCTTAGGATGTTTCTTATAAATCGTGAAATAAAAGGGGAGATAGAGACTATTGAAAAGTTAGACGATCTATTTTGTATCTGTAGGATTTAAACCAAATTTTGTTTCGATGAGAAAATGTAAAATTTACTTTAAACGTTTTCACAAACTCCATTGAGACAAAAAGAATCGCGGAAAAACAAGTTATTCAAAGTACTTTGAAAAAAAAAACAATTTAGAAGTTTGTTGGTTGTTGTGTAGATTTAGATCTTGAGTTCAAAAAAGACATAGCACCTGGTATTGATTCATTTGTTCAAAAATCACCAATTATTATTACTTGTTTTGGATCATCTCCAGACTCAAAATATGATATTTTTCTTGTTCTAAGATTATAATAATCCTCGTTCTTTGAACTCCTCAATATCATCTTATACCACTTTGAACAATATCATATTTCTCGTACTTCCAGGACAAACTTTTTGCATAACAAAGTGATTTTTTTCCAACTCAAACCAATAAATAAAGTTCTATAAGATAAAAAATGTTCTAGAATGTGTTAGAAATTTTAGATATTAGTTAAAAAAAAATAATAGAATAAAAAAATCCATAATAAATCTTGTTAAAAATGTACCACCATTAAAAAAGAGGTTGAAAACAGTTTTTAAATCTTAAAATTATCATAAAAATAATTTTTTCAAATAAATTGAAATTATAAATTATCAATTTTATTTTAAAAGTTTTGCTACAAATAAAAAATTAATGTAAAAATTTGAAATATTTTATAATAAGAAGAAATATAGTTTGTCTAAAAATTTTATTATATTTTTTTTCAAAAAAAAACTACTACAGCGGTGTAAATAACCCGTGTTTACAACCTTTAACCCATTACTAAAATTCAACTCGTGTTTTTTTTTCAGACTTGGGTATTTGAAGATAGGAAGATAGACCCCTATTCTTGGTTCGTATTTAAATTGACTTTAGAGGTTAGATCTTTGATTAGTTGAGATGGATCAATAGTATTAAATGCCTTTGTTTCAAAAATTTCGTCATATTTACAAAATTTCTGAGATTATATAATTTTTTTATAAAAATTCAAAAAATGAAATTATGCTCATTTTTTTGTCAAAAAATTACATTTTAATCTTTCCAGATCTTGTTAATTCTTTTTTAAAATTTATATAAAGAACATTATTTAATGTTTATATACTGTTTTCATACCATTAATTTGTATCTTTTATTTCTAGAGTCAGCCAATATTTTTTGCATGAGTTAAATTTTAGTAATGGGTTAAAATAATAAACACGGGTTATTTACACCACTGTATAATCTTCAGACTTTACCACAAAGTGAAGAATTAAAGCTTATTTTTGAATTGTATGAACTAAAAGTTAAATAAGATGTTACCCAAAGTCTTTAATTTTGATGAATTATACAATATAAATCGCCTTTTACAAAGTTTTGGGAAACTCTTTTTGAAAATAATGTATTTTAAAAATATTAAATATTTTCTTATCAATAAGAAAATTTTATTATCAAATTTACTAGATTTTGATGCCTAATTGATTTGAATAAAATTCCACTCTTTATTAAAACCTTTTTCTTCCTTTGGCCCTGATATGAAATAAAAAGTTCGAAAAAAAAAACAAAAACGGTTTGTTTCTAGTTAAAAATAACTTGATTACTTAACAGACAGTCTAATTGTACAGTGGAATTTATTTTGACGAAGATCATATATTTGCTGTAAACCTAATATTCGTTTTTTTTTGTCTTAAAGATATTGTTCACAAATCCCTTCTCAGAAAAAAATATTAAAATATTTGATCATAAATATAAAGAATTGAAGAAAAAACTGTATCAGAATTATAACTACGTTAAAAATAGGAGAACTTTTTTATCAATTTTTGCTGTTCTAATAAGGTGAAGATATTTTCAGTATGAAAACTTTTTGAAAGTTTTCTTTTTTCGAAGAGTGAAGGATCAAACTTTAAATAGTGGTGTTGGTGCTGGGGTTTGAAGTAAAGTACTTTTTTCAAAAAATAGTCTCCACTTGATTAAAACACTAACTTTACATAAGTTACAAATCTTAATAACTCTTAAAAAAAAGGAATTACTTTTGGAAAAGGGAAGTATTCATAAATTAACTTTTTTATTTGACTAATAAAATTAGCAGGAAAAAAACTCTTTTATAATTTTATTCTGAAATTTAAATGAAAAAATGTACCATCAAAAGAATAATAAAGCGTACAGCATGTGTATGATCTATTATTTAATCATAACACAAAAAAATGTTTTATCAAAGCATAAATATTTTAATTTATTGATCAAGTTATAAATAAAATCAAAACACTTTTTTGTTATATTAGACCTTTGTTTTGTTGTACTAACTAATATACCAATTATTTGTAAATATTAAATTATTAATTCAAATTTTTCTTCATTTTTTTTTAAATCAAAGTTAGGCAACAATTTAATGACACTTTTCAAGAAAAGGAAATTTGAACATGATCTTGAATTATTTGGTATGAACGAGATCCAGAAGAATCACCAGATAAAATTACGAAGGACACAAAACTGTCTCCATCCAAAACAAATCTTTCAATCAACAAGCCACATTTTAAAAACAGAAAACAAGAACCAAAAAAGTAATTTCCCAAATGAAATCTCTAATCAGTATTCAACCCAAAAGGAAGGTAAAATAAAGAATAGGAATACAGGTTATTGTCATCAGAATTCGGAAAAGATTTGTAAAACTCAAGAAGATCAAAACAAAAAAACAAATCATAATCCCAAAAAAATACTTCCCAAGAAAGAAAGACAAAAAGATCAACTCAACAAATTAATCTCAAAGAACCCATTCTTCATTACAGATCAGAAAACGACAATTGAAAGCCTTGACTTCTTTGAATTCACTCAAAGTAATGAACCATTTCCAATCATTGAAACAATCAATAAAACTGGACGGCAAACTTTAAACAGCATTGAAACCATTACACAGACAGAAACCAAAACAGAAGAAAACATTCCTTGGTTTATCATTCTTGACGTTTGTTTTTCTTTGAGTTTTTTATCTTTTTTCAATACTTTTTTTTTCAATTTTTCTCTTTTTATTTCAAAAATTCAAAAGCAAAAAGATTTTTTTCAATAACCAAACAAACACCAAACAGATTTGAAGTGGAAAAATTTTTCTTTGTTATTTTGTGACAAGCATATTTTTGTCAAAAATGGAAAAATTATTTTTTCTTCAAAATAATAAGATCGGTCTTATGAAAAAAATGTAACACATCTGAAAAGTGGTGTATTTTTTATGAAAAACTTGAAAAATTTAATTTTCAAATTAGTAAAAATGATCAAAATTGCCAGAATTTTTTCAAAGTTAATAAGAATCCAAATGAGGACTTTAACCTTTTAAGAAGCATGGCATTTAACTTTGAGTTTCTTAATTTCAATTTTGTCAAGATAGTCCCAGAAGAATGTCTTTTAACTCAATACTTTATTATAAAACTTATAGAACCTGGAAATGAAGAAGTATCACTATTTTTTATCTTTGTCATTTTGAATGATAATTCTAAAAATAAGGAATTACAGGACTGGTACTTTGAATTTTATTGAAAATTCCTCACGGTTTTTAGATCCTTAATCCTTGATGTACAAGAATATTTTAAAAAAATTAAGTTTTTCAATATGATTTACCATCAACAAGTAAAAATCGAAAAATCAGAAATTTGTCATTTTCGCAATTGATTGATCTTAATACGAAGAAAATTTTCTCAAGAGTCTCAAAAAATCATTTAGATTTAATATTAAGTGTTATTTTTGGAATTCCAAATTTGTCAGATCTGAGTTGATATAAAAATGTACTTTTTACTCATTTTTGCCACTCTTTTCAATCCATTAAAAAAAAAAGTATTTGATTTTTAATTGTAAAGACATTCTTTTTTAAAAGATCTGGATGAAATTGATAAAAGAAAATCCGAGTGAAATTCTTTGCTTCTTAAGGGATTAGCGTCAACCAAGGACAATTCTACGATCAAAGGATATTGTTATTGGGTGTAAACCACATTAGTGCGCCAATGGTTCCAAGACGTCTAAAAAAAAATCGCTTAGTAAAGTTGCAAAATTATGTGTTGATCTTCAATTAAAAATGATCTATGTATTAATAAAAAACTCAAAGAATTTCAGTATAAAATCTGCATTTCACCATAAATTTAAAGGTTCGAATTAGAAATATTCAGACTCCAAAGTTGCAAAATTACTTTCTTAAATTTGTCTCGAAATGTAGACTAGTTACTAAAAAATTCATTTTTTTTAAAAAAATTAAATATTTAATGAATAGACGATTTTTGACAAATTATTTCTGAAATCTTGGAAATATATTGATGTTACAATTATCTTTATAAAAAGGAAACATAACAAATCAGTCTTTGTGTTTTTATGCTTGACGATTTTTGATTTAATCTTTGAAATTAAAAAAATTATAAAAATAATTTCATTTGGAAGTTTTAAATATGAATTATTAGATACTGGAATACTATTGTTTTGAGTTTCTATTTTTAGATTTGAAAAACCGGTTATTATAAAAAGAATTTAAAAAAATGAAAATATTTAATTGTCATAATTAGTAAAAAATGTAATACTATTTAGAATAGATTTTTTTCGAGCCATGTGAACCATGCAGCACTAATATCATTCACCACCCAATTAAAACACACTTTAATTTTAAATGAATCTAGGATTACGCTAATCCCTTAAAGGAGTTACATCCCCTTTTAAATTCTTATTAACTTGAAAAAATTCTGACAATTATGATCATTTTAACTAATGTGACAATTAAATTTTTAATGTTTTTAACAAAAAATCCCCCACTTTTCAGATGTGTTACATTTTTTTTTCACAACAATTTGATCCAAACTTTCATTGTAGGGACAAATGTCTACCACGGGGAAGCTTAAAATCAAAGTTTATTGCTTTTAAATTTAAATCATATTAGTTCCCCATAGTTCAAATTTCTCAAAAAAAAAATTATTAGTCAAATACTTCTAAAAGTTGATCTGATAGATTAATATTGATACTTCCATTGATCAAAATAATGTGTGCCCAAACAACTATAATCTTTGTTTCAAAATAAACCTATTTTTATTTCAAGGTAATATCTAATTCACTGTCAAATAGGATACCTAAATTCAAAACAATTTTAAAGGTTAATTCCTGGAGGGTTTAAGTAAAATTTTAAATTCAGTATTGAATTTTGAATTTTTGGGTGATTCTCACTTTTTTTGAAATTTTATATTGTTTTGATGAAGATTAAAAAAATTTTCTCAAAAATTTACTCTTTTTTTGAGTTAAATTTTCAATTTTTAATCCTTCATTTTAGGTATTTCTTTTTTACAAATAATAAACTTTAGGAAACCACTACCTTATTTACTTATAGCTGATTGTCAGTTTCTTTGATCTGTTAATGTATAGGTCTTCTATAACAACAAAAAAACAATTTTTTGATTTGGATACAATGATTAAACTTTTCTACAGGCATTATTTTGACAACTGTATATTAGGAAAAAAATCAAGAATTTTAGAACCAAACTCTGAATTTTGTGACAAATTTAAAAACTAAATCATCAATATTGGATACTCAAAGTTGCAAAATATCTTTCTTAAATTTGTCTCGAAATGTCGATTAGTTGCTAAAAAAATTAAAAAAATTAAAAATTATTTTTATATATTGAATATTAATTGGTTATATAAACTTGCTCCCCACCCCTTTTTTTATATGATGACAAATTCTCAACCCCATTTCACTCAAAGAGGTCCAACCAAAAAGGAAAATTTCACTTTTTTTTTTAAGAATCAACCAAACCAAGATTGTTTAGAAATAAGAGAAATAATAAACTTTTGATTAGGTAGATATTCATAAAAGAAATATCTGAACAAACCATAAAATTCAAAAAAAAAATGTTCAAAAAATTTTTTGGGATCCACTTTCATTGTAACGTCTCGTGCAAAAATTCCAAATTTCTTTAGGAAAAATAAAAATTGTTTACAATAAGATTTTTTAATTGTAAACATAAACATTTTAAAAGAAAATACACAACCTCCTACTTTTCTTAATGTTAATTTGGAGTATTAAAGGTTTTTTTTTATTTTCAAATTCACTTTTTTTTTTTTAAAAAAAAAAAGCAAGAATAAGAATTGAAACGAACAAAAGAATACAAAAAAAAAAAAAAACAATTAAAAAATGAGAAAAAATTATTTTGATCTAAAAATTTGAAAATATATTTTGAGAAAAATAATGGATTAAACTCTTAGAATACGTTCTATTTCTTTATAAAAATTACACCATTTGACTAAAAAAGAGTTTATTTTATATAATCATCTATTAATTTTTTCCCCAATGTAATTATGAAGCCAACTTCACCTAAGATAGGAAATTCATAAAGAAAAACAAATTATTTTTCATACAAATCAAAAAATTTTTTTTTTTAATTATTCAATTGTAAAAAAATATTAAATCTTTGATCCAACAACAAAATAAAAAAAATTAAAAAATAAACAACTACAAACAAAAAGGAAGACGAAAACGATTCATTTAAACCACCAAAATTATTACCATTCTCGAATCTTGATAAACAAGACAAATTCACATTATGTTTAGACTTGGATCAAACTTTGGTTTCAAGCTCATTTGATGAAAATGATAATTATGATTTTGCTGTTGAGTTTAACAATGGAGGTGTTAAAAATAAGGTGTTTGTAACCAAAAGGCCTTATCTGCATGATTTTCTTGAAAAATGTTCTCAGATGTTTGAAGTTGTCGTTTTTACTGCATCTGTAAAATTTTATGCTGATTCAATTTTAGATCAATTGGATCCAGAAAAGAAATTAATAAGCTATCGCCTATTCAGAGACTCTTGTTCCAATTTTAAGGATGGATATTTAAAAGATCTTTCAATACTTGGTAGAGATATCGAAAAAATTATAATTGTAGACGATACCCCATTTTCTTATTCTCGAAACCGAATGAACGCAATACCAGCAAAGCCCTTTTTCGTTAACAAGACCAGCAGAAATAAATCAAACCCTTTTGGTATTTTGAATGATTGGAAAAAAGACCGTGAATTGTTGAGGATTTTAAAAATATTAAAAATTGTTAACAAAGAAAAATGTCTTTTCCAAACGTTAGATAAAATTAAAAAAAATCAATTTGGAAGAAAACAATTCAACATGAATTAAATCTTATATATATATTCTATTGAAAAATCAACTTTTAACAAATAATTATTTTTGTATTATTCTCTTTATATGTATAATGGTAGACTTTTCCTTTCTTTCTTTTTATTTTTTTTTGAAAATTACAATATTGAGTTTCAATTTCATATTAACTCAATTTTACATTTAGTTTTTTGTGCTTTTAAAAAGATCTTAAAAATTAAACTTTTTTTAATTTTTCTTTTATTTTAAATAGATTTGTTTTAATTAATAAAAAAATTTCTTTAACAATTTTAATTTATTTAGTTTTTTAGACCAATTTCAGAATTTGACAAAAAATTAATCATAATTTATAAAATTATTCAAGAATTTTATATGAACCCAAATATTGATAAAAATCTAAAATCAAATCAATTATCAGAAATTAAATAATTAGAAATATAGTTAGAATAAGAAAAACATTTACAAAAAAAACTTTTGAAAAAGTAAAAGAAAGTTTTAAAAAAATATAACTAATTTTTAGTCAAAAAAGTTTTTTATCAATGGAGTAAAATTACAAATTTTTAAATCCAAAGGCAGTGGCTAGTTATTTTAAGGGTTAGTCAGCGTTAATCTGATCTGAAAAGAATTCAACCTGATATAGATATTTGAATAAATAAAAACAGCCAAATTTATGTCTCTAGTAGATTATGCATAATGCAAATAACATATCTAGAATTATATTATCTCATTTTAATAGCTCATTCAGGAATTAGCAGTTATAGATCTTAAAGGAGGACTTTTGAAAATTAGGTTTACTTTCATTTCGACTGTCTAAAAATAAAAACTGATAAAATTGTTAACATGATAATTATTGTACACAATATTCTTTTTATTTATATCCAGAAAAGTTTGTTGTGTTGAAAAATCATAAAAAAAAAAAAAAAAAAAAAAAAAAATTAAGAAAATTTTTTTAAAGTACTTTGATTTATCCCAAAAATCAAAAGTGAAATTTCCAGAAAAATTGTAACTATCAAAATAGAGGGGCCCAAGAAAGAGATATGGGAAAATTGGAAAAATGTAGATATTTATAGATTCTCGACCTTTGTAGACAATTTTTTTTTTCACAATCTTCTTGAAAATGATAAATATTGTTTGAGCGAAGCGAGAAACTTCATTTATTATGACTTATTTTTAGTCTTGGTTTAAAATGGCAGATATTTGCAAAGTAAATGTATATTATTTTTAATTTTCCATTAATTTTCTCAAAAATTAAATATACTTGGTGGGAATCGAACCTAGGTCATGTGTTTCCCTAGTACAACTACCGCCCTGAAAAAATCAACAAATGTCGAGAATCTAAAAAAATCTACAAAAATTATCATCAGCCAGAGATATAAATAAAAACAATCGGTATAAATATTTTTATATAAAAAGAACAAGACTATTACACTAATTTAGGGAGACCAGAAAGAGTAATTCTATTTTTATTTTCTTCTAAAATAAAAATTTATTTCAAAAAAATCATTGTACACTAAAAAAAATAAAGTGTATTTTTCCATAATATTTTGAAAATTTTTTTATAATTTTTTTTAATGAGAAATTTGTATCAAATAGGATCTTATGGGAACCAATTTAAACAATTATTAATAACCAAAAAAGACCGTTTTTTATTTTTTTTTACATTTTCTAAAAAATTCCCTTTAATAAAGAAACTATTCATAATTTTACAAAATCAATTTTAAGTGAAAAATCAAGAGTGATTAAATCTACATTTATTGTATTTATTTAAAAAGATATCCAGTAAATCATTTCTAAAAAATAAAAAAAAATCATCAATATTTTTGGAGATAACAAGAAAAGGTCAATGTCGATAAAAAAACTACAAAATTAAACAGAAAATATGGTGCAAGTACAAAGATTTTTTTTTAAACAATAAAAAGAACCTTTAAGTTACATTCTATTGACAATTTCCTTTAAGATTAAGTCTCTTATGAAAATAATTTTTTACAAATAAAAGAAAACAATAAACACTCATTCTTCTTACAAAAATAACACTCAAAATTTTCTGATTTTTTTTCATATCTTATTTACAAACAAACTGAAATATTATTACTCCCCAATAAATGGTTATTAATAATTGTATATATTTAAATATTTTTCTGAGGATTCTGTTTAATAATGATACTGTAAAATAAATTTAACAAGATTGTTTTGGATATAATGTAAAAGTCCTTTATATTACAAAAAATAAAGTCCCTATCAAACATTTTCAAATGTATATTGATGATAAAAGAAGATATCAAGGAAAAATTTCATGAAACTAATAATAAGCTGATATAAGACAAAGTAAAACCTTCACAATGGAAAGAGAAAACAAGAAATAAAAATGCAATCCATAATTTTTCTAATTTTAAGAAAACTTTAGGGAGAAACATCTATTCTTCAACTCGAAATCAAAAACTATATTCAAACTAAAATCTTCCTCAAATGGTTTAAATAGATACCTTTACAAAGCGGAAAAAGGAGTAGACTTCTCAAATATACACGTGATGTAGAAAAAAAACGATAATGTTGAACACATTAAATAAGGGATCAAAAGATATGAAAAAATTCCAAATAATCAAAACTACTTCTTTGAAAACTCAATTATTTCGATAGAAAAACTCGGGGAGAAAGTAAAAATAAATTCCTTTTTATTATTCAAATACCAACAATACAGTATATATTTTTTTTACCAGCCAATTCCTCTCAAATAAACTTTTGATTCTAAAAGAGTTCCTTATTTTCATAATTTTTAAATTTATTTTTAACTGATATTTTAATTGTTGAACTCTGAAGAAATTTAAATATCTACGTATATATTCTATAATTATTTTTTTACTCAATTTTGACTCTAAAATAAGTGCACATTTACTCCTTTGGACTTATAACCTCAGTAAAAAATATAAACTCGTTTTCTCTTAATTAACATTTGGTAGTTAAAAGTAGATCAAATAATCCATTCACGAAAATTGTATTTCCTCAATTAACTAAGTTTCAGATAATTTTTTATGGTACAGCTGAATTCCAATCTGAGAAATAATGTATGAATCAATTGCAAACAAAACATTTTTTCTATTTTCTCTTCTTTTTCATAAAAATTTTCCGAAACAAAACAAAAAAAAAAAATCATGTCAAAGCGTAATATTTTAGGTAAAGGAAAATTTCTTCAAGTGTGTTCACAGTCTACGAAAACTAATGGTAAACAAAAAGAAACATTCGAGTTTATTGCAAGGCCTATGAAAGATTTTTCGAAAAAAGTTTATGCTGTTGTTATAATTGCAACTCTTGGTGACAAACTGATTCTTATTGAGCAGAAACGTCACGCTGTGAAGAATCGGGTTTTAGAGTTCCCTGCTGGTCTGGTTGAAGATCTCGATCTTGAGGCATGTGCGCTCCGCGAACTAAAAGAAGAAACGGGATATATTGGTGTTGTCACAAAGGTCACAGGAATGGTAAGCTATGCTCAAAAATATACAGGAGGGATCATAGCCTATGCCTTTATTTCTTGTGATCCAAACCTCGAGCAAAATAAAAACCCCATACAAGATCTTGAAGGTGATGAATTTATTCAAGTCAGGTTAATTAAACCAGAAAATTTGCGAGCGACAATAAACGAATTTAAAAAAGGTGGCGGAGTTATTGACTATAACGTCGAACATTTTGCTTTGGGATTAGATATGAATTTGTAAATTTTGTGGTTTCTTTGAGGAAATTGCATTTTCTTTGTTTGGTTTTAGCATTGAATAAAAACTGTTTTTGAAAGAACAAGAAACTGAAAATGATTTTATTCAATTCCTTGACAGTGTTATATCTCTTTATTTTATGTTCTGAATTTCTTACAGTTGTTTAAAACATGTTTTGGAATATTGTTGTCTTTTCTCTCAAATGTTTTGGAAAATGCGAGAACCGAAGAATACAATTATAAAAATGTCGCTTGCATTTCTTTTTTTTACATTGTAAACTAATTAAATTGATTGGTTTAGAATTATTAACAACAATTTTTAGAAATTACCTATCATTTCAATTCGTTTTCAAGTTGTATTTCTTATAAAATAATTTCTTACAAAGTTTATTGAAGCAAATTAAAAACTCGAACTGTTCCATTCAACTTGTGAATGATATACTTGAAGGGATGAGCGTAACAAAAGATTCGTCTATAATTAAATTGTGTTGTAATTCCGTGTAAATCATATTAGTACTCCAGGGTTCAAATAGTTTCAGAGCTCTAAAAAATTGATTATAAATATTATTCAACAATAAATTTTTGTATTTTTTCTGAGGATATTAATTAAAAATTGTTTTTTTTTTTTATTATTTTTGTGTTGATTGTAAAATTCCACTTATTTGCTATTAGTTTTTCCAGAATTTAAAAAAATTGAGTCTTATCTTTGATTTTTTCTCTATTCTTTTGAATTTTGGAAAACTGCTTTTGGTTTTTATTGAATTTTCTGTTATATATATAATCTATCGATTTTCGTTGGGTTTTTTTTACTTTAGAAATAAACAGAAAATTTAAATAAATTTTCGGTTTATTTCTAAAGTAAAAAAAACCTAGAACACTTCACATATAAAATAGAAAACCTCAAGAAAAGCATCATTGTTTTTTTTTTTTTCATTTAAGAAATAATAAGAAAACTTCATAATTTTTCTTTTAATTTCTCTTAAATTAAAAAAAAAATTATGAAGTTTTCTTTTTTTTTCATAAATTAAAAAAAATGTTGTTAGATTTTCCAGATTTAAAAATAAAAAATAAAATTCAAAGATTTTATTATAGTCTTTTGAATTCTGAGAAAAGCGCTGTTAGTGTTTCTTTTTTTTTTTTTTGTATTATGGAAAATGAAATTTCTAAAATTTTCTTTATCTTTCTCTTATTTTAAAAAAAAAACCCTTTAGCTTTTCCGGAGTTTTCTATTTATTTGGAAAATCTATTGATTAACATCAGGTTTTTTTTTGAGTTTTCTATTTATTTGTGAAGTGTTAAGTTTTATTGAGTTTTAGTTTTTTTTTTGAAAATCAATAAGCTCCATCCAAAAATGTGGGGCAAAAAAATATCCATCAATATAAGAATAAATTCTTTATTCAGTTATTAAACTCAAAACTTTAGACAAAAAAAAACGAAGCTATTAATAATAATAAAACTCTTGATTAAAATTTGTGTTTATTGATCAAAGTTCGAAGAATAAAAAATTAAAATAAAAAAAAAAAAATTGCCCCTAATTTTTGGAAAAATATCCAAAATTAGTAATGTCTATTTAACAATCTTTAGTTCGATCTTTTTTTCAATTTTTTTTTTTGATAATGTGTAAAATCATACTTCAATATATTATTGATTTGATCTTTAGATTTTTTTGTTTTTCATTTTATCATTAACTTTTTGTTTTTCCCATTTTTTTTTTTTTTTTTTTTTTTTTTTTTTTTTTTTTTTTAAAACATTTAAAAAAAGCAAACTGAATGAATAAAAAAAAAAAAAAAAACCTTTTTATTTTTTCTTTTTTTTTTTTGTTTATCTCACCTCTTTAATTGAAGTGTACAACTGTTCTGAGCAATTTTTCCACCAAAGTCCATCGAAGTCAACTCAATTGTTTAGAATCAAAAGAATTTTTGGTTGATTTCTTATCACATCTCTTCTGAACTTTGTTAAATTTTGGACAATAATAATAACAAAGTAAAAATGAAAAAAATGAAGAATTCGAAAAAATAATGAAATGAGAAATTTGACTCTATTATTTTTTCAAAATTAAAAATTATGCAAAATAATTTTAATTCAAAAAAAAATATTTAGAATCCATTAATAAAACTTCAAAATACAAGAAATTAAGTATGATATTTTAAAAAACATATTATTGTTGTACATTTTGTATAATTGAATTAATATTAAGAAATAATTATTCAAATAAAAAATGCCCTATATTATTGGAAATAGCTTATATTTTCGTTAGGTTTTTTTGAGTTTTCTATTTATTTTGAAAATCTATTGATTTTCGTTAGGTTTTTTTTACTTTAGAAATAAAATAGAAAACCTCAAAAAAACCTAAAACACTTCACAGATAAACCAGAAAACTTCAAGAAAATTGCCATTGATATTTTTTTGAATTTAAGAAAGAATTAGAAAATTTTTGATTTTTCCAGAATTCTTTTCAATTAAAAAAAAACCGTTAATTGGTTTTTCTGAATTTAAAAGAATTAAAAAAAAAATCTTTGAGTTTACTCTATTCTTTTGTATTCTTGAAAAGATACGGGCTTGGTATAGTTCAAATACTTGACGGTACTTCTCTGAATTCCTAAATTTTATTAAAGTATTAAAAATAAGTTTATTAACGACTGGCGCTAATAAATACATTGAATCTTTATTTTCTAATAATATTAATATTATTATTATTATTTAAAATATTAGATATTACAATTTTTTCAATTCAGATATCTAGATTTTACAATTAGCTTCAAAGAATGGACAATTAAATAGAAATTAATTGTCATTTAGTTACTATTTTTTAATACAATTACCTTTACAAATTCCAAGAAATCCATCAATATAATAATGTTCTATGTTTTAAGAAAGTGATATCATTTCTTATTTTTTTTCCAAATAATTTTCAATATTCATGATAAATGAAAAATTAGTTACTTATGCCTGATGAAAACTCTTGTTTTTTTGCGTTAAATCCGAAAGTTCATTTAAAAAAATGGTTATAGAGCTTTTCCATTTGATATCATTAATTGATAAACAAATTAAACAAATTTTCCTTTATCCTTTCCAAAACAAAAAAAGAAGAAGAAGAAGTGATTAATAAATCATGAAAATTCCAAACATTAAAAATGGAAATTCAATAAATAAACAAGATTTTATTAATGTAAATAGTTTACATTTTGTCTTGTTCTTTTTATTCGTTAATTATTTTTTTGGAAAGTCACTATACCACAAAACACCCCTGTTTTGAAAATTTTATCTATTTTTGAAAAAAAAATTCTTATATGGTATACTTGTTGTTTTTTTATTATTTTATGTATTTTTTTTTTTTAACTATAGTTGTCCTTGGAAATATTTATTTCAGGTTTTGTTAAAAAAAAAAACATTTTCAAAAAAACATAATTTGATTAAGAGATTGTTTTTTGATACTTAATATTTTTTTAATTTTTATGAGTTTGCCAAATTTTTTTGATCAAACAAATAAATAATATCGAGTCAAAAAGTAAAATTTCTATTGTTATATAAAATAATTGGTGAAGATTTGTTTAACCTTTGTTTCAAAATAAAAAGTGTGTTAATTATATATATATATATATATAGAAGATATTAAACGATCTAAGAAACCAACAATAAATAATTAGTGAAATGTTGTTGTATCTTGTAGCTATGCCATTAAAAAAAATTTTTAAAAATTAAGGATCAAATGAGAAAATTTATGCAAAAATAGAATTTAAATTTTGATAAAAATTTTTTTCTCATCATAAAATATAAATCTAAAAAAAAAAGTATAAAACAATTATTAAAAAATATAAAAAAATTCATTCTGAATTTAAATTTTACTTAAAATCTCAATGAGTTTAGTTTCAAAATTGATTTGAACTTTTGCATACTATTGAGTAGTGAATTGATGGTTTAGGAAGAAGAAAAAAAAGCATGATTTTATTTGAAATAGGGTTTGATAATCTTAGTACTGTTATTTTGGCACAGGAAAGTTATTTTTTAAGAAAAAGTTACTGCTTGATTGTAGACGTTTGTTCAAGAAAAAAACGAAAACACCTAAATGAAATATAATTTTTTTTCCCTAATTTCACCAAATCAATATTTTTTTAAAAAAACAATCAAGATAATTAAAAAAAACATTAAAAGTGTTTTATAGAGTTTAACGATATCAAAATAGTTCAAAATGATAAAATAAACTCTCAAAAAATTGAAAAACAAAAAAGTTGCAATTAATAAAAAGTTAATTTCATTTTTTCAACTTTATCTTTACAATAACAAAAATTCATCCTTAAACAGATCCAAATTTGTTTTCAAAAACACACAAACAATTTTAGTGTTCCATTTGAAATACACAACAAAACAAAACAAAAAATAAAAACAAGCACAAAACAACGCAACCAAAAACAAAACGGAACAAATGGAAAATTATATTCAAAAATTCAAAGAAAAATTACAATCACATGTCACAAAAGAAAAATGGTTAATCCAAGACTTGATTGAGCTTACAAACTTTACCTCAAAAAAGTCAAGTGAGTTACACAAGGCAGTTCGTGGCCATGGGATCTTGACCTTGTTGATAACGATATATGAAAAGTATCAAGCAAGCAATGAAATCAATTATTATTCATTTACATGCTTTCGTAATTTATGTCTGTCAAGAGAAACAGCACTACTGCTAAGTTACCACGGGATCATTGGGCATTGTGTCAGCTGTTTAAAAGAAAAATTATCAAACAGTAAGATCGTTACAGTTGGCTTGGAGCTGCTGCAAAACCTAGTTGTCGAAAGGGAGAACATTTACAAACTGTTGTCTTGTGAGGGTGTGCGAGCAATTTTAAACACGATTCGGTATTATTCAAGATCCATTGAAATTCAATACAGAGCAATTGCTTGCCTGGTAAGCATTTCTTCGGGCAACGAAGACGTTGTTGATGAGGTTGTGCGAGAAGGATCGCATCTCGTAATTTTGAGGTCTTTAGTAAATTTCAATGACAACAAACAGATCTTTGATAGCGGATTGTCTTTGCTATACAACATTTCGCAATCTGAAACCCATTGCATTTTGCTTGGCGGCAGCAAAATAATTCCATGGCTTTGTGATCAAATCAAAGAGAATCCCGAAAATGATCAAATTCTGATCAAGTGCTTTTCCTTGTTGGCGAATTTGAGCTGTACAAGTCACAACTGTAATTTGATAATTAGCTCTGGTGGCGTTCAGAAGGCGTTTGAGTATTTAAATGTTTCAATTATTGATCGTGAAACACCTGTTTTGATTGAAAGAATTGCCTTGTTACTCCACAACATCACAATGCCCGCAAAGGGCAGAAAGGAGATTTTGATCAAAAATCAAAACTCGGGGAAGGTAATTGTTAACTCTTTCAAGTTATGCCTTCCCTACCCTCAAACGGTTTTCAAGTTTATTAAAATGTTAATAAACATCTCTTCCGAGAAAGAAAATCAGAAGATATTAGTTAGCAATAAAATAGTACCAATTATTTTATCTGCTTTGCAAACTTACAAAGACGAAACTTCCTTAGTTCATTTAATCACTGATGTAATTACAAACCTTACCCTCAGAGAAAATGCTCGATTACAAATAGCTCAAAATGGTGGAACAGAAATCATTTTATCCTTAATTAAGCGATACGCTTCCGATAAAGTAATTCTGAAATCCTCGTTGGCGGCAATAATGAACCTTTCAACCAACAAATTTAACCGTGAATTAATACAAATGAAGGGTGGGGCAGGAATTTTACAATCAGTATCACAATACCACCAAGATGAAGATATTATTTACACAATTAATTCCACTTTAAAAAATTTACAAGTGAAATAAATAAATAAATAAGCAAACTCATCAATTAAATAATATTTGAATGAGTAAAATCGTTTAATTTCAAAAAAACTTTTTTAATTTATTTTTCCGTTTTAAAAAAGTGAGACAAAAAAGTTTTTCAAAGTATCTAGAAAACAGTTGACAAACTTAATAGAACTATTTTCAAGACTTTTTAAAAAACTTTTTAATCACTCTTTTTTAAAAGACGACTTTAACTTAATTTGCAGTTTTAATATTAAAGATTGTTTTTTTTTTTTTTTTTTCTAATTATTATTTTTAAAAATGGTTGCGAAAGAAGAAAAACATATATATTTCTGTTTATCTCACACTTGAATACAAAAAATAAAATTTCATCAAATTAATATTAAAACAAAGCCTTTGGCACAAGTGAAACAGTTAAAAGAATATCAATAATTATCTTTCATTTAACTCACTACAAGGAAAAAATACAATAAAATATTTAAAGTAATGGAAATCTTTTATGTAAATATGGGTTTAAAATGTGTCTTGGTTATTTTTTATCTTAAGAATTTCATACTTTTATTGAACCAAAAAAAAATAATAATTTTTATTTTTATTTTATTCATTAACGAATTGAGTTAATCAAACAAAACTACCACTTAGCCGTTTGAATCTCATATTTTATTTAGAGTTTTTTACAGTCAATTTCATTTTTAAAACACAAACTTTCAATGAAATTTAAGGAACAATAAAAATCTCAAATTAAGGCACAGAATTCAGATTCTAATAAAATAATTTGTGTAAAATAAAATTCCAAAAAATGTACTTTAATTTGAGATTTTTGTGATCATTAAATTTCGTAGAAAGTTTATGTCTTAAAAGTGAAACTGGCTATCTATTATTATTTAAAATACAAATTAAATAATAAAAACTAATATAATATTATTTTTTTGTAAAAAAATTCTAATTTAAATTCTAAATTAGTCTATAATAATTAAACAAAAACTGTAATATCAATTTTAATGTATTAAAGAGTAATTCAAAGTAATCTTCAAAAGTCAAGTCTATTAAAAGCACTCAAAAAAATAAAGTGAAAAAAAATCTTTTTAAAAAATGAAAAATTCTTAGTATACAAGAAAAAAAGAATAATTTTATATCTGATTAAGTTTGAAAGTTAAAAATATAAAAATTATTGATTAAATGATAATAATGACAAAAATGTAATTTAATGGAAATTATTTATTAATAAAGAACAATTAATCTCTCCCAAAGAAAGAAAAACAATCGAAATATTATTTATAAATTTAAATACAGTCAATCCAAAGCTAACTTGAAATTTTATCAATATCAAATTTTGATGTTGATATAGATTTTTAAAAAGTTCAATATGAGAATAATAAAGCTCATATTGAAAAAAAATTCCTAAATGAGCTGATATTCAAGAATTTTTTCTGATGCTTAAAAAAAAATTTTTTTTTTTTTTTTCAGACCCCAAAATGACTCTAAACACCGTAAACTCATTGCGAAACGTTAAATATTTTGCTCTAAAAAATAAATTTATTTTTTTCAATCAAATCACAAGATTATATTTCAGATCAAAACATTTATGAAAGTTTTTTTTCAATATAAACCATCTTTTTCTTATATTTAACTTTTTAAAAATCTATATCAACATCAAAATTTGATATTGATAAAATTTCACGGTATCATTCGGACAGCTGTACTATTTTTTCTTTGAAAATAGTTCAAATTGTTGTTTGGTACTTTATTAGTTTTTTGGTGCTAATAAAATAGGTACATATATGATATATAGAAAGTATATTTATCAAAATAATTTAATAAAAAGAAAAAAATATTGATATTTTTTTAATTAAACAATTAACTCCCAATTTCAATGAAAAACATTTAATTTTGGTTAAGATTCAAATTATTTAATGATGAATAAAGTACTTTTTAAAGTTTTATATTTTCTTCCAGATTTTTTTGTGGTTAAACCTATAAGCAAAAATTATATCTTGTTATCAAAAATGTTTGAAATAATCACTTTTTTTATGTAAAAATATATATATCATTTAATATTCATATTTGAAACTTTTAATCCTTTTAATAGAAAAATACAATTTCAACTCAAAAAATTAGATCATTATTTTGAATCAATAAAATAAAAAAAAACCTTTTTAACGATTTAAATATTAAACTAGATTTTAAAAATTTTGACTCACTTTATCTTGTTAATGGAAGTTTTTTAGTGGGTTTTACATTGGATTATTATCAAAAAAATATTTTCATATTTTTGGATCAGAAAATCATTTTTTCTAATTTTGCAAAATTTTGTTGTTATTTTTCAAATTTTTCTGTTTCTTTTACTTCGAGTTTTTCTTTTGTTTTTCTTTTTCTTTTTGTTTTTGTTTTTCTTTTTCTTTTTCTTTTTCTTTTTCTTTTTTTTTTTTTTTCTTTTTCTTTTTCTTTTTCTTTTTTTTTGATTTCTTTTTTTCTTTTCTTTTTATTTTTTTTTAGATTTCTGTTTCTTTTTGATTTTTTTCAATAAAATCATTTGGAAAAAAAAAGATCTTAAAAAAGACAAATAATCACTAAAAAAATTGTGATAATTACCAAAAAAATAGGAAAATTTTTAACAAATTTCATTCCTAATTAACATTTACTTGAAATAAACCCCATTCTTATAATTTTTTTATTCTTCTAATAAATAAAAAATAAATAAATTTATTTTATATTTCCTAATATAATAATAGAACAAATTTAAATTATCATGATGTTACATTTTTAATATATAATCATTTTCATTAAACTTTATCTAAAGAAGTAATACAATGAAAAAATAAAAATAACAGAGTTTTCAAAATGATGAAAAGATCGGAACCAAAAAATATTAGGGTAAATGTTTTTAAAATTACACCAACAATTATTGATCTATCAAATGATAAGATACCATCAACCAATTGTATATGTTTTTTGTAATTAATTAACTTAACCTAAACTTTCTATCAATCATTGAAAAAAAAATAATGGGTTCTAAAAAAACAGATTCGTTAACTGGAAAAAACGACTTTAATTCAAAACAGAAAAGATATAAAATGAAAAAAATTGCAACAACCTTTTTATTTCAAAATTGAATGTATAACGCGGTGTTGTTATTCTTTCAAAGTCTTAAACTGTGTCAAAATTGTTTGAAAAAAGTTTAATTTTTTTTTTTAGGGGAAAATGTTCATTTAAAGAGTACCTAATCTTGAAGGGGGAAAGAATATCAAATAATCGGATAAAATACCATTAATATTGTTATTCATTTACTCGATTCATACAATAAATAAATACATTAACCAAACTTTTTGATTTGATAGATTTTATCAAATTACAAGAATAATTGTTAACAATTACCAAGCCTTTCGAAGTATTATAAACTCATTTTGACTGGTATAATATATTCAAAAAAAAGACCAGTTAAAAATGATCACTTGTTTGTATATAGTCAATTATTTTTAAATTTCTCCTGTTTCAGGAGGTGGATAATTTTTAATTTGGTCATGTAAATGAAATAATATTTTTTTACTTTAAATATTTTAATTATTTTTCTTCTTCTCTTTTTTATTTAGTAAATTTTCTTTGATTACTCCTTTCTCACAATAAATAAATAAATAAATAAATAAATTATTTTTAAATTTCAAAATTTTTCGATGAAATGACATTTGGATTTTTGTTTTTAATTAAAATCAAATCTTGAAAATTTCATTTAATCAAAAGAATAGACCATTCAAAATATCTAAAAAATAAAAAAAAAAAAAGCAAAGGCAACATATAAAACATTCCTATTCAAAAGAATTTTCTTTATTCAGAGTTATTACGATTGGAAGCAAAAACGAAAATATAAAACCCATAAAAAACCAAAAGAAATTATTTTTTTTTATTATTTAGGTTTTCTAATATAGCGCGAGCTAAATCTGAAATTTGTGAAGAGGAAGAATTTTTGTTTTTAAAACTAGCAGCAGTTTTTAAAATCTTGTAATAATTTTCAATTATGTCTAAACGGTCTGACAAGCAAGCTAATAAGAATTTTAGGAAAGCTAGCGCGTCTTTTTTTCTTTCCAAAATTTTCAAGGTAATTATTCTATTTAAGATGTTTTTTTCTGGGACTGATTTTGGGAAATATTTAACGATAATTTCTAACAAGCTAAATTTAATATAATCATTTTTGGAGCATAGACGAATTTTCTTTAATAAAAACCATTCACAGATGCCACCGACTGAAACGCGAGCATAATTTTTGACGATCAACTCTATTGAATGCAAATTGATTTTTTTTCTGTTCCAAAATAAATATAAAAGCTTTTTCACAAATGCGGGACTTTCGATATTTTGAGTTTTTTCAAGAATTTTTTCAAATAATGAATTTGCGATGCCGCGATCTGCAACGTCGACTTGAGACAAATCAATCATTTTCAGAACCTTGGCTAAAATGATGATCACCAATTCTAAATGGATGGGCTTTTTACAATCTAGCACATGAAGGATAAAATATTTGATTAAAATCAAGGTATCTGTGACGGTTTCTGAGCAAGACCTTTGCTCGAGGATGTTTATTAGCAAAGAGATCACCCTTGTGGATCCAATGATCAGTGTGTTTTCCGAGGGTTCCTGCTCAATGATGAACCGCAGTTTTGAAATTAATATTCCGATCTCGTATGGCTTGCTCACAAAGCTTACGGAAGTGATGTTCGCGACAATTTCCTGGATTAATTTCGGTATTTGTGTTAGGGCTATTGAAAAAAAGCATAACAACAATTGCTGTTGTTTACATTTTTTACTCAGCAAGGTTTCTAAAAAAATTAAAATATAATGCGAATTTTTTTTAAAATCAAAATTCTTTAAAAAAGTTTGAAAAAAGTTTAATAGTGTATTTTCATAGCCAATTAATTTATGACCCGACTTTAATATTTTGAGAACTAAGATCGGATCTTTGGAAAAATGTTGTTCTTGTAGGACTTTTTCGTTTGATTGCTGCTGCTGCTGTTGCTGTTGCTGCGGATATAGTTTTTCATTCATTGGCTCTTGAAGTGATTGTGCGCTTTTTGAGTGTCTGTTCCACGAATTTAACCAAATTTTTGTAGCAATCGGGTATTGTGCAAAAAGCTTAAAAATTCGTTTAGTTTCTAATTCTGTTGAAAACAATGTTGAACAATTTGTTTTGTTATTTAATATTCTTTCAAATAAGATTTTCGAAAAGGATCTATCATTACCATTATCATTATTATTATTATTATTATTATTATTATTATTCTTATTCTTATTCTTATTCTTATTCTTATTATACTTCTTCTTCTTATTTGAAACAGATTTAATAACTGTTGGGAAAATAATTTCTTGGAGAATAAAGGATTCTTTTGTTTGATTATTAGAATTTTTTTGATAATTATTTCTTGAATAATGTATTTTATTTTTAATAGATCTTTGGATAATTGATTCTATTAAATTTAATTTTAAATTTTCTTTATTTTTAATTCTTATTATTTTCTGTTTTTCTTTTTCTTTTTCTTTTTTTTGTTCAATTCCCATTTTCATTTCTATTTCTGTTTCCTTCATTTTTTCTTGTTGGTTTTTTGATGTTGCCAAAATTTCGAGTTTATTTTTTTTATAGCCATACACATTTGCTTTATCATCAATGCCGTCATGGCTTTCTTCGTCCTCCTCCTCCTCTTCTTCTTCGTCTTCGATAAGTCTTGTAATTAAATTACGTTTAGATTGGATAATATTATTTTTATTCTCTTTTGAAAGAAATTTTGTTAAATATTGGATGATAAATTCTTTTAATTTTTGATTGTTCTCTTTTAAAAATGTATTAATTAAAGATAGCAAAAGTGTAGTAAATAATTGGAAAGTTTGGTAACGCACGTATTCGTCAGAAATTAATAAACAATAATTTTCAGAACCATTTTGGAAATAAAATCTCTTCCGCGTCAGATCTGGTGCCTGTACCAACAAGTCTGTTAAAAAGGATCTCAGTGCAATTGGCCACTTCATTGATGCCTTGAGGATATGCTCGAGTAAAATAAGCAAATTAGTGTTCGGTCTGTTCCGTAAAGTGACAAATTGTGACAAAATATCACTAAAAGGCGGTGCTCGTTCAGAGTATCGCACGGGATTGTTTTTTTTTTGTTTAGATCTTTGCTTTGTTTTAATGCTTTTCCTTTTTTCCATTTCTTTTTCTTTTTCTTTGATTCCTTGATCGATCTCCTCACCTAAGGGTCCAATAAATAATTCTGCAGACTTTGGCTTCGAAATCAAATATTTTAAACAAACGGCATCAAACAATAACCTCGAGTTTCGTGAATAACAATATTTTTTTATAATCGCATCTTTTAACAATTTCATAAATGTTTGGTTACAGATGTTCGCAGCGATCTCCCATTGTGAAAGTTGACTTTCAACACTTTTGTTTAAAAGAGAACTAAAACTTTGTTGTGTTGAATATATTTCTTCAGGTAAGATTAATTCGTGTAAGGATAAAAATTCAAAAGTAAATCCCTTTTTTTTATTTTTTTTTTGTTTTTGGTAATTATTTCTTTTTCTTTTCAGTATTTGCGAGACAGGGACTTGGCCTACTGGATTTTCTTTTTTGGAATTTATGAGGTTTGTCATTGAAAAAATTTTAAGAAGAACTCCTTTAAAAAGTGTTTAGAAACGAAAAGCCTTTTTTATGATCAACAAGAATGTGAAAGGAATGAAATAATGAACAAATCAAAAAGTAAAGTAAGGTAAATTTTCAAAAAAATGTCTATTTTGGAGCCTCAATTTTCCACAAGCATAAAAGTTGAGTGAATTAGTGTAACCTCAAAAAATTATGAGAATGGATTGAATAGAACATCTAATTACAGTTATGGTGTATCTTGAAAATGAAAAATAAAGTAAAAATATCATGTTGAAGATTATTAACAATTTTGAGATGTTAGATCATTAAATTACTTTGTGTTTTTTAAAGTTTCCAATTTTTAGATTTCTGTTGTGAAAAAAAAAGGTACACATTAAAAAAGAGGTTCGATTGTTACTGTAAAATTTGAAAATTTAATTGTGAACCTTTGTAAAAATGATCAAAACAAACAAATAATTATAAAAGTTATGAAAATAAAATGAGGGTTGAAGTGTTTTAAAAAGTATTGTATTGAATTTAAATTCTCTTAATTTCAATTTTATTAAGATCCTTCGGTGAGAATGTTTTGAAAAAATCAGATACTTTATTTAAGAAGTGTAAATTATGGAAAAATAAGTAAAAAAAACATTTTAAGATAATCAAGATCTTTTAAATTAAAGATTTTAGAAATAATCTTTAATCTTTCATATAAAATATCTGTAAGCCATTGAGAAAAAATCAATATTTTGAAGTATTGTAGTGAAAAAAATCCCTGACAAGATTTTTAATTGTGAATATTCAGAAAATTGTTGTGTGATTTCTTTCATTAAAATCAAATCTTTTTTTTTTTCAACAAAACTTTTAAAATTATCACTCGCCAACTTATTAGAATGATGGTTAATTAAATTAAACTTATTCAAAATATAATTCAATCAATCAAAAAACAAGAATATAAAAATTATCATTTTCCAAACTCTGGCAAACATCTATAAAACTCTATATCTTTCACAATAAGTTTATCTGCTTATTTTATCAAACAGTTAATTACTTGTACTTTATACTAATCACTTTAATGAATTTTGGTTGGGTTTATTATTAGATTGATAAAAAATTTGGTTATTTATAAAAAGGATTTGATTGAAAATATTTGCAATTTACTCAAAAGTTTTTTCTAATATTCACAATTTTGAAATCTTTTCAGGGATTTTTTTCACTATTATAATTGTAAAAATGTTCAATTTTGAATTTTCCATTATTAATTCTAAATGTTACTTAAAAAAATAATTTAATAAAGTATGGCATTTAAATATTCAAAAAAGAATCGATAAAAAATTCAAATTACTAAATTAATATTGAATTCAACATATAAAAAATTGTATTTAATATGTAAATAATGAAAAAAAAGAGTGATAATAATTTTTTTTTTCAGTAAGATCCTAAAAAATGAATTGAAATATTTAATTGTAAAATAAATTCAATTTACTCAGGTATCTTGGAGAAACTTTCATTGATTGAATTTAAATTAAATAGGATACTTATTAAAATATTTTAAATATTTACTTTATATTATTATTCAAATAGTACTATTTTAATTTTATGTATTCAATGGGATAATTCATTTTTTTTTCAATATTTTTCAGTTTTATTCATCAAATCATTAAGTTTTGTATTGAGGGTCAAAGGTCATGGAAAAATATTGTATATATACAGTCAGTTCCACTTTTAAGTTACACACTTTCCAACGAAATTTAAGGCGCAATAAAAATCTCAAATTAAGGCACAAAATTAGGAATTTTTTTTTTTTTTACAATTTATTTTAATAGAATCTGAATTTTGTGCTTTAATTTGAGATTTTTATTGTACGTTAAATTTTGTTGCATTTGTGCCTTAAAAGGGGAACTGACTGTAAAAGTGTTCAAATTATTTGAAAAGAAATTTAATTTTAAAAAGTTTCATAATGAGAACGAATTCGATCTCTAAAAAGATCAATTCCCATTGGTTGTTATCAAAATCTTTCTATTTTTCATTCAATAGCATAATAATAACTCGTATTAATTATTTTCGAAAAGTTAATAGAGTAAGTATGGATACAAAAATATGATTAAACCTGATACAGAAAGTTGTTTATCAACTTTAGAAAGATGAGTTAAAATTTTTAAATTAGTTAATGATCCCCCCATTGAATTTATCAGTCGAAAGGTCCTGATCCTTTTTAGTTTGGATTTTTGGATCAACTTGGAAAAATAAAAATGTGACAAACCTTTTTATTTAATTTTTGAAGAAATCTCACTTTTAGTAATTTATAAGATTCTGAATGAACTAACAACCTTGTGGCTTTAATCTTATTTTAGAATTACAATAAAAATAAATGATATATTGTACCCTTGAAGATCTTAAATAATTGATAATTTATTTTATTTTGAAATATTTAATAAATTTCTTGAAATTTCAAAGATTTGGTTATATTCTTTTTCAAATATTCAGAGTATAAAAAACAAATTTTTAATATTAAATTCTGTTATTTGATAATATATATTATTTTTTTATCATTTGAATTATTAATTTGATTTTTATTATTTGTTTGAAAATCTTTAAAAAATTGAGGAATAATTAAAAGGTCTATTGAGATATTTAAATTTTGGGCTGTTAATAACTCACGGTAAAAATCAAGAGTGGGTTATTATTTATTGATTATAAATAATAAAATTAAAAAGGTATATCTTTTAATTATAAGTTAAATTTCCCAGGTTTTCAAAAGGTATTTTGGGAGAATTTTTAATTTGATTGTTTGATTTTTTTATCGTATTTTTTTATTCAATTAAAAGAAAAAATTGATTTGAATTGTTCTTTTAAATCAAAAAATTCTTTTTTTTACAATTTAAAATTATTATTGGAATTTTTTTGAAATTTAGTAGATTTTTTAAAATAAGTTTTTGTAAGATTAGTGATTATATTTTTAAATTGTATTGTTTAACACTTCTTTTACAGGTAATAAAAATTCTTTTTTCTTTCAAAGAAACTACTTTTTGAAAAATAATTTGGAAAAATGCTGAATTTTGAACTTTATAAAAATGGGTAAAAAGAATCAAACTTATAAAAACAATAATTTATTTCTGAAAATAGCTTTAAAAGTGAACATATTTTTTTAGTAATCAGATTTTTGGACTATTTTTCATTTTTTTAATTCCAAGTTAATGTAAAATTTATTTAATTAACCATTAAATTTACTCGAAGATTTTTTTTAATAAACTGATCCCTTAAAAGAAAAAATATTTTCTAGGGATCTTTGAAAAAAATTTTAAATTTACAACTTGGAGAGTGGCCATATTATTTTCAAAAAAGACTTCCTTTTTAAAATCTAAATACGCTTTTGGAAACTTTTAATTTTCACCATAATTAAAAAACCTCAACAATAGGTAAAAAATTTGAAAAAACCGTTAAGGGCTACTTTAGGGATTACTTAAATCGCCTCAAGACAATTTGGTCCAATCTCATTTAAAATTTAAAGGAATGATCTTTAAAATATTCTCCAATTTAGATCAAAAAAACTTTTTTTGTTTTTTTGTTTGAAAAAATCACTAAAAATTTTGAGATAGCTAAACTCGAACACCTTGTTAAGAAACTTAAAATGAAAAAGAAAAATAATCCCGATTTTTTAACATTAAAAATTACTCTTATTTCAAACACTTTCAATAAACAACTAGAAACCGAAATGATCATTTTGTCTATGATTTTAGACCATGGTATTATGTTGAATTTCTACATTGTATCCACAAATCATATTTATTAATGAAAAGGAGTTTGATTTTCTCTTAATTTTTTTGGTTCTTTTTGTTTTCCTTAATTAAATCTCCCCATCAGGACTATGAGGTGTGACTCCTGGAATTGTTTTTATTTTGAACAGAATATCTCCATTACCAAATCCCGAACTGACTTTTTTGGTGCTTTTTTGATATAAATTTTTTTGTTTGGATAGTTTCTCTCAAAACCCAATTAATTGTATCAAGACAAATCGAATTGTGGTTGTGTGGGAAAGATTTTGAAGAATTTTTCATGAAAGGATCTTTTGTTAATTAAATTCGAAAAATTAGTCATTTTTTAATATTTAAAAAAAATATTACGTCTGTTTAGAAAAAATAATGATCTTTCTTTCTTTATTCAGAAAATGGGAATTGGGGTGGAATTCATATAACACCAAGCCAAATATCGTGCCACAATTCAAAAACCATTTTACTTTCAAATAACAAAGGATAATCATCCAAAATTTCATTTTTCTCCTTTTTGACCTTCTATGTCATTTTTTGAAACACTCTCAACTTAGTGACTAAATGAAATTAAAAGCATTGAAAATCCACAACAATGTATAATGGTTTTAAAAAATGACCTAAGAAGAATTATTTTCAAAAAGTACATTTTTGTCAACCTTTTTTTTCATTTTGAGATAATCATGGAAACGAGACTGACAAATTTTGTAAAAATACGTCTATTTTTTCCTTCTTAGATCTCACTGAATAAAAATTTGTTAAATTTAAAAATACCCTTAAAGCAGTTCTATGAGTATAAAAGTTGACAGTGGATCAACCAAAAAACATTTATTGTCATATAACTCAATAAAAGTTCTGTTTGTTTTTTTGATTTGGATTTGATCTGGAGTTAAAAAAAATGAAATGGTTCTTGATGTCTGAGTTTTTGTGTTTAGAACCAGTTTGTAAAAGAAGAGCAAATTGCTTGTATTTTTTGTAACAAACGGATAATAAATGAGAAAACTTTTGTTCCATTTTTTGTAATGAATCAAGAAAAAAAAATAAAAGCAGAAATAGTATTCGAGTCTGACGAAACTCGTGTTTTACGAAACAAAATTCGTTGTCAAGAAGAGCAAGAGGAACTCGATCAAAAAAATTTACTTGAAAGGGAACAAGAAAGAAAAAGAAGAAGTAGAATAAGTAACCAAAAAAAATATAAAAAGTATCAATCAAAGAATAAAAGAATAGCGTTCAGTAACGACATCACAGATCGTTTTCACACTCTCAAAAAAAAATATCAAAAAAACAAACTCTGAATTTCTAACGATCCTTCTCGATAACTTTGAACAAAATGAAAAAAGAAAAGAAAAAGAAAAAGAAAAAAAAACAATAATTAATTTTATCAAAATTGATGAAAAAACAAAGTTTTATTTATTTCCACTGGATCTTCTAACTAGATCCATAAAAAAGAAAAATAAGAAAAATAAAAGAAAATCAAATTAATCACAGTTGTAAAATTGAATCGATTATTGAAGAAGAAAACAAAAGTCAGGTAAAAAAGAAAAGAAGAAAAAACAAGAGTGAGAAAGAGAAGGAAGAAGATACTAGGAATGAGAAAGGCAGTATGGCTGGTGAATTAGATCTTTAATTAGCTGACAACTTAGATCTTTGTACTGGCAACTGAGGCAAGCAACTTTTTAATAATGAATTGGCGGGTTAGTGGCGTTCTGGATTGAATTGGATCTTTTGGTTGGGTTAGAAGTGGTAACTGTCGGTGAAGTGGATCTTTGAATAGGCGGCAACTTTGGTTTGCAACTGGCTGGTAATGAATTGACTGGTGAATTGGATCTTGGTTCTGGTTGTGAATTGGCAACTTGAAATTGGTGCTTGCAGCTGGTGTGAATTAGCAACTGTTGACTTTGATTGGATCTACAGTCTTGATTGGCAATTGGCATTTGTAAACTTGTTCTGGTTGGAAAGCTTGAATGGGATCTTTGTTTTTATTTTTTATTCTATTCTCCTTTTAAAAAAAAAGGGAGAATTTTTTCTTTTGATTGTGAATTGTTTTTTTTTGTTGGTTTATTGTTTATTTTTTTTCATTTTTTTAATTTTTTTCAAAAAACAAAAAGCAAAAATAAAAATAAAAAAGAAATTTTTTTGGGTTTTTTGAAAAAAAATGAAAAAAGGTGTGGATCAACTTTACGAAATACTCATAGAACTGCTTTAAGTACTGATAAAAACAAATAAAACTTTGAATTTCAATTGTAAGTGTAGTCTTTAAAAACACCTTTTTGAAAAAACCACAGTAAAAGTTTAAAAAAAAAAGATTTATTTACATCAACACTGTTCTCTCACATACGGAATAGGTTGGATTTGATTCTTGAGAGGTTGGCCAGGTTTACTCTCTCACTTTTGGTTCAGATGATCTCCAATTATAATTCTGGGTTCAGTAAGTGACGTAAAGTGTAAAATTTTTTCCAGAATTTAAAGGAATCGAGAATAATCTATTCTTTGACTATTTTGCTTTGAGACATTGAAAACCTGGCCTAAGACTGTGAACCTTTAGGAACTACTCATTCAAGTAAAATATAACACCAAAATTAGAGGAAATCTTTTGACTAATTTAATTGGCAAACACAAAGACTAAAAACAGTTCTAATTGTTGAATTCTACCCACTTATTTCATTATTCATAAAGAGATCCCAAAATCTTGTTTACTCATTTTTTTCATTTCTCCACATTCAAATTTTATAAAAAAATATCAATAATTTCGACTAATGGAATTATACTGTGGTGGTTTCTACAGATTTTCACTTCTTCAAGGAACACGCAAGGATGTACTTACAAATATAAAACCTGTTGCTTGTTATGATGAGAAATACTTCATTGCTGTTTGTAAAAGCGATAAAGCAATTGCAGTGGTAACATCAAAATATGAATTGTATTTGAAAATGGTTTACTCCCTAAATGAATTAAGACGAAACCCGGGAATACCATTTAGACGAATACATATTGGCGGCGAAGAATTGGTTCTCGATGTAAAATGTGGAGCAGACTTTGTTGTGATCTTAACAAAAAGTGGGCAATGTTGGTTTGTTGGTTTAAACAACGGTTTTCTCCCTGATCAAAATTATCGTATACCTTTTTTCGAGCCGCAATTAATCAAAACACTTCAAAACGTTCGAATAAAGTCAATTCACACAGGACTAACAACCTGCTTTTTTCTCTCAAAAGATGGAGATCTTTATGGTTGTGGGAGGTTTGTTAAAATCAATTCTTTTTCTTTTTCTTTTTGAGCTAAGAAGTTCTGTGAGTTTGGTTGATACTAAAAAGCGGGTACTTTGAAGAAGTTTCAAATTGTGAAAAAATCTTTAATGGTTACAATTACCAAAATCACAGAAAGATTGCACCACAACGAGACTCCACTTTGTATCATTTTGATAATTAGCAACTCACCAAAACCATTTTTTAGTTATATTGTTACTCGTCAAAATTATCTTCAGATAACATTTCTCTTTTCTCTCTTTTGATTGATTTCTTTTTTTTTTATGGAAATGTCTTTTAGGACTATCTAAAATAAAGCCACCACGGGTGCCTTACGAATTAAAACATCAGTGAATTATTTCCAATATCGCTTTAGATCCAGAAGAACTATAAAATGTCAAAAAATTAGGAATTGGTTAATTTTGCCAAGATCATATACTTAATTGGAAAATCGTGTTAAAACCCAACTATTTTTGTTCAAAGTCCATTTTTTTCAGAGGTTTTTATTGGAAACTCGACAATACTTCAATTAGAAGAAACATGGTTGGGTTGTGGATTTTAGGAACATCTTCCAATTAAGTATATGATCTTGGCAAAATTAACCAATTCCTAATTTTTTGACATTTTATAGTTCTTCTGGATCTAAAGCGATATTGGAAATAATTCACTGATGTTTTAATTCGTAAGGCACTTGTGGTGGCTTTATTGTAGATAGTCCTTAACTAACAACAAATTAAGGTTTATAATTCCTGAAATTTGAAAAAATATTGTCTTGAGTCCGTGTGTAGTAACTTGTTAATTTGGTTCTTAGCTGATCGATCTTGTCTTGGAATGGGTTTTGAGAGTGGTTCAAAATGACAATTCACTAGACCGGACTCAAGATAATATTTTTTCAAATTCCAGGGAATGTAAACCTTAAGGATTATCAGCAGTCTTAGAATTGTAATGGCAAATTCATAAATTTGTTGGACAAAATTATCTTTTCGTGATAATGTTTTTATCACCTGATCACATCAAAAGGTGTAAAAATCAAAAGTAAGGTCAAAAAATGTTAAAAATAAACTCTAAAGTAAAAAAAGGAAAAAAACGGTGTATTATAATTGAAGAGAGTTTTAGAAGCCCATTAAACAATTATTTGACTTAAAATAAGAGGTGAAAATGGTTTATATTTTCCGATCTTCTTACTGGTATTTGAGTTATAAATAAGAATAATTTTCACTCCATTTTCAATTTCCTTTTTCGAATATAGCCACAACATACAACTTTCTTCTTTGTAAAAGAACTCTTTTTAGTAAAGAAAAATATGGAAAAGAAAGTGAAAATTTTTTCCCATTTAGAATTCCGATACCAGTATTAAAAAAAAATATTTTCCTTAAAAAATTTCTTTAATGTAAAAGCTACATTTTTGACTAATTTGTGTTAAAATTGGTGAACGATTTTATTATGAAGTTTAAAATAGACTTATTTAAACTATTGAAAAGAAAAAAACAGAAATTTGTGTGAAAGATATATTGAAAAAAAAGATTTACAAATTAAATTTAAAAATATTTATTGATATTTGTATTAAAATGGATCTGATCATTTTATTATTTATAAAACAACAGTTTGTATTTAAATTCGATTCTCAAATACAATACAATCTTTGGAATTCGATGATAATGTATATATATATATATATATTCATTTTAGATATTTTCTTAAAAATATTTTTTTTCTTAAAATTATCATCTTTTTTTGAGATTATTATTATTATTTTAAAAATTATTTAGTTTCTGAATGACCCTTTTTCCAAAATCAATTGTCTCGTTTTTCTTTCAAAATATAAAAGATTTTATTGATAATTAATCACAGTATGACCATATAAAATTTGAAAAGAATAATAAATATAATTTTAAAAAAATAAAAATTTCAAATAGTTCATAAAACTTTTATTTGTAGAGTTGTTTGCCTATAATTCTTCTTGATTTTTTTTGAATCTAAATGAGAAATATTTCTAATTTGGAAACTAGTAATAGGTTCATTTAAATAATGTTTCAATAAAGTACATAAATTCAATTTTAATTGGAAAATTAAAGGAAAAAATACACTAAATTATCAAACTAAAATCTACCTAAAAACTTCAAAGAAAAAAAACGTTTTCTTTTTTTTTTTTTTTTTTTTTATTATTGAGGAAGAAGTGTAAATTACACTCTAAGTGTCCTTATACTTATATTTCCTTTCAGAAATTTAAGGGTAAAAACCTAAATTTTAACAATTATTAATTAACGAAAATAATTGTAAACTATCACAATTTAAAATTATTTCATCAAAGTTTAATTTTTTTTAATTTATTCAGAAAAAATTAATCTATCATTTTCATCGGAAAGACATACCCATAAAAATTGATCAATATTTTCTATTATTTTCTTCTGTTCGTATTTTAAACATAACGTACAAAATTGATTTGAATTTTTATTTATTACATAGTAGGATCTATATAAACAGTTATTAAATGTTCCGAATTTTAGAATTGTTGAGCTTGGTGGATAACTTAAATATCTTTTGATTAATGAATATTTGGTTTTGGGTTTTTATTTTATTGTGAAATGTTTTTGTGGAGTGCCTTAGAGTTCCGTCGGGTGCCTAGGTTTTCTGTTTTATTTGTGAAGTGTTCTTGGTTTTTTTGAGGTTTTCTATTTTATTTGTGAAGTGTTCTAGGTTTTTTTTACTTTTTGAAATAAACAGAAAATTTTAATAAATTTTCGGTTTATTTCGAAAAGTAAAAAAAACCTAACGAAAATCTATTGATTTTCCAAATAAAACAGAAAACTCAAGAAAACCTAACGACACTTACAACTGGTAGAATTTAACAACTCATTATAGTTATAATTATAAATTTCTTTTTAAAGAAATTTCAAGTTTTCTGAATTCTAATTAATTTTATTATTTATTCTTTGATTGAATTTTATTAGTTTTTCACGATAAGGCAGAGATAAATTTTTTAATTTATTTTTGAATTTATAATTTCTTTTTTTTTATTGAAATTACCAAATTTTTGAATTTAAATTCTGTTTTGTAAATAAGAACTGGCGTGTTTCTGTTTATTTTGCATATTCCATTAATACATGTGTTAATCCAAGAGTTTAAATATTTTAGGGTTACTATTTGATAATAATTATATATTACTAATACAGATGTTAATTGACTTAATATAAAAGATTTAAATAATCTACTATTGAAATTATTTGTTAATAAAGTTACTATTGAATAATTGTTTATAATTATTTAAAGTTTCTTTTGCCTTTTTCGGATTATATACTAAATGTGAATTTTTTTCTAAATAAATACTCAAATATTTAATCCTTGATAAATCTTTAGTAATTTCTGTTTCGTCTTTATTAGGTTTTAATCCAAATTGAACAATTATTTGATTTATTAAAATTAATTTTCAATTTATTTGATTTATAAAAAAAAGTTTTCTTTTTCTTCTTTTTAATGAAATCAATGTAATTATTGAACAAGTATGTAAAATTATTGTAATTTTAATTTATTTTTGAGGGTTTTTTTTATAGTTGGAGTAAATATATCAACATTTGATAAGACAACATTTGGATCCTAATCCAATTTTCCTATTTCCAACTCCTTAAATTGAAATTTATTATATTTTTACTTCATTGAAATTATTTTCATTTTTTGTCTTTTTCTTTTATCTTATCTAAAAGGTAAATGAGGGTAATTGAATTCATAAACTATTCATCAAAAAAACAAGTTCAACATGTTTTTCAATAAAATGACCCTAAACTATTCATAATAACTTTTTAAAGAAACAATTTTTTTCATTAATTTGGTAGAGATTTTCCCGTTCAAATTCTTACAAACAAAAAAATCTTCAACTTCATCGATTGTTTTTGGATAAGTTGAAAATTCAATTTTAAATCGATAAAGTTGAAAAAGTTAAACGATTTTTTCGGAATAATATCCAATTATAACAAAAATTCGAAGGTCAACAAAATATTATTTTTTTAAGTGTAATGGTAAAAAAATTATTCGTTTCCAAAAAAAAAAAGATTATTTTAAATTAGAAAAATGAAAAAAAATAAGATGAAAAAATATTATTATTTCGGTTCTGAATTGTTCAAATTTCTTTTTAAAATCGGTTTTTATCTTTTTAATCAAATAATTTTTTTTTTTTTTTTTACTTTTTGCAGAAAATCTCGTCATGTTTATATATATATATATATATATATATATGTGTGTGTGTGTGTGTGTGTGTGTGTGTATAAAATGGGAAATCTTCAAAAAAAAAAAAAAAAAAGACAATTTTACCATAAATTTGGTTGAAACTTCATTTCCATTGCTCTGTAAACACATTTTGAAGTGATCTTTGATCTTTTAGTAAATTCCAATAGAATACAAAATTGGCATAACTTCGCTTCTTTAATAAAATCCCTTGAAACAAATATGTTAAAAAAATAAAGATATTTTACAAGATCAATTTTAAATTTTTTTCGTTATGAATATTAAAAAAAAAAACTAATAATAAAAAACAAAAATATAGAAATGCTTTGTATCAATTGAACAAAGAAAGAGATCGGCAATATTACTTCGATAGACCAACATTAATTGGGTCAAAAATAAAAAAAATATTTAAATCATATAACGGAAATGTTATTGCAATTAATACTGATGACGAAATTATACCATATGGGAAAATGCAATCATTTGAGTTAACGCCCCAATTATTTAAACAATTCAAAGTAAATAATATCAAACAAATTGTATCTAATTATAACACAATTGCCATTTTACAATATGATCTAGATATGTATATTTCAATTTTGAAATATCGAAAAAACAAAATCACTGATCTTAATTTTTTTTTAGTTCCAATTTCCCAAAAGATTCAAATTCAACAAATCGAATTGGAAACAAATAATTTTTACATTCTTAAAGAAAATGGACAATTTCTTCAGATTAAACCCAAGGAGATAAATCAATTATCTGTAAATAAGTATATTACTATAAAGTTTAAAATCAAATTCAAAGTACATCATTTTAACTTAGAACAGAATTTTGCTTATTTTTTAAAATCGCATTCTCCAATGGAAATGGATTTTTTAGATTTTTTTGAGAGCGAAATCTTGGCCGATATGGAAATTAAAGGAATTAAATGCCATTCCAAAATTTTAAATTTTAGAACTAATCAAAAGGCAGAAATAATAAAAGAAAACCTTGAAAGCAATTATAAAAAATCTGAAATTTTAATGTTTTTAAAAATGGTTTATACGGGAATACTTTATGATCGAAACAAGTATCAAACTATTTGTGAAAAATTGTCAATAAATACGGTGCCAAAGCCGATAGAGCACGATATTGAAAGATTATATACGGGCTATAAAAAGGATTTTGCGATATCTGTGGGAAACGAAAAAAAAATCCAAGTGCATAAATGGTTTTTAGCTGTAAGATCAAATCTATTCAGAATTATGTTTTCAGAAATCGATCAAAATATGACAGAAATGGAAGACACAACTGGGAAAACGTTTCGGGAATTGGAACTTTTAATACAGTTCTTATACACTGGCAAAATTAAGTTTCTAGAAAATGATAATATTGAACAAATTATTGACAATTTATCAGACGCTATTTATTTTTATCAATTAAATGAAAATATTGGGTTATCTACAATATTATTTAATCAAAGGCAAAAACATAAATTGTTGTATACTAATAAACTAAATAATGTTCCAAATACAAGCTCAGGATCAAGTAAAAAATCTGCTAAAAGAAAAAGAAGAAAAAATAAAAAAAAGAAAAAAAAAAAAAAAAAGAAAAATGCTAATTAAAGATTTAATTTTTTTAAAAAATGTATTTATGTGCTCCCATTATAAGGTTTTTTGAATGTTGAAGGCATTTAATAATTAATTATAATAAAGTTATAGCACATACTTAAAAATAATATACATTTGAATTTTTGGTGTATAAATTTTTAAAAGGATTTTATTTTGTTTCAAATTTTCCCTTAAACAAGAAAAGTCTTATTTTTTATTCAATGATTCATTATTAAAATATTTGAATTATTTGTGTTCGACACTTGGAATATAAGCTATTTCCAAAAAAACGTGGTACAAATTTATTTATAAAATATATTTATTAAACTCAATATTCAAAAAAGTATTTATATACACAAAATCATTAACTACCATTTATTGATTCTTGATAATAATTCAATTTTTTTCTTAGTATTGTGTTACATAAATAAAATATATTAAATTTTCTGAGTTCGATTTTATCTGATATTTTTTAGGCGTGAAAATTGGTGTTTATTATTTTCTTTTTGATCAAAAAAAACGTTTTCATAATTTGTTTAATCTGGAAAATTTTTCCAATAGATTAGATAATATTTAAACTGTATTTGGTTGTTTAAAAAATCATTTGTTACCCTTTCCATATTTCCAGTTTTTTATTGAAATTGTTGTGGACTGTTTTCAGGAAAAAGGTACGATTTTTTTTTTATTTTTTGGAAATATTTCAATGGGTATATATTGAAATAAATACCTTAGCCGTTGTTTCAATTGTTATTAATATTAAACTTAATTTTTGATTGTCAATTAACGATAACCTCCACTAACAAAGATGATTTTTTATGAAATGTAAAAAAAAAAATTATCCACTTTTTTGGAAATACCTTATATCCCTTAGCACCAAGTATTTGCCTAAATTTCATCAAGTTTTTTAAATTAGAATTTAAAATGATATTGATCTACTAAGATATTAATTTTCTTATTTGTCTTTAATCCAGATTTGAATTATAATAAAAAGTCAAAATAGTTCAAAGATAAAGTAGTTAAGTTATTGATTTTTTTTTTGAAATTGAAAAAAAAATAATTATTATTCATTTTTACATTTTTTTTAAAGATTTTTATTTTTATTTTATTTTTTTAAATTAGAAAATTTATGAAAATAATAGTAATTCAAAACTCAATACATTGATTTATTAATAATAACCACCAAACAATTTTGATAATTTTATGATAAAAAAAATAAATAAAAAAATAAATTTACTAAAAAACTTTATTTTTTTTTTTAGAAAAAAAATTAATAAATATTAAATCAAGAGAAAAATGAAATTCATTTCTTTAGGCCAAAATTAAATTTTTAATATGATTAATTTTCTAAAACTTTTATTTCAGTAATAGACAATAATTGAAAAACAAAAAAAAAAAAAAAATTGTAAAATAATTTCAATTTATTAAATTGGAATAAAACAAATATAAATTACTTTTTAATCGATAAAATAATTATACCTAAATTTTTAAAAAAAAAAAAATAACTTTTAAATATTATTCCAATATAATAAAATAATCTCGGAAACCAATTTTTTTTATTGTATTTTGTTATTGGTAGAAATTTGAATAATATATTTGCGAAATTTGGATTTTTCCTTAATAAATTAATCCAAATATGTTAAATAAGTTCTGATATATGGTCTCTAATTCAACAATATTGTTTATTTTATGCCTGGATTTCAAAAAGTCAAAAATTAAATAATAGTAAAAAATAAAAATAAAAATAAATTATTAATCTGACTCGAACTATTGGTCAAATCATTTAAAATTGAAAAAATTTACAAATTTTACAATGAAAAAAAATATTATTTTTTTTTCAAATTTAATTTATATATATATATATATATATTCCTTAGCACCCCGGATTTGCCTAAATTTCATCAAGTTTTTTAAATTAGATTTAAAATGATATTGATCTACTAATATATTAATTTTCTTATTTGTCTTTAATCCAGATTTGAATTATAATAAAAAGTCAAAATAGTTCAAAGATAAAGTAGTTAAGTTATTGATTTTTTTTTGAAATTGAAAAAAAAATAATAATTATTCATTTTTACATTTTTTTTAAAGATTTTTATTTTTATTTTATTTTTTTAAATCAGAAATTTTATTACAATAATAGTAATTCAAAACTCAATATATTAATTTATTAATAATAACCACCAAAAAATTTTGCTAATTCTATGATAAAAAAATAAATAAAAAAATAAATTACTTTGAAATTTAATTTTTTTTTTTAGATAAAATTTCAATAAATATCCAATCAAGAGAAAAATGAAATTTATTTCTTTAGGCCAAAATTAAATTTTTAATATGATTAATTATCTAAAACTTTTATTTAAGCAATAGATAATAATTGAAAATCAAAAAAAAAAAAAAAATTGTAAAATAATTTCAATTTATTAAATTGGAATAAAACAAATATAAATTACTTTTTAATCGATAAAATATTTATACCTAAATTTAAAATAAAATAAAAAATAACTCTTAAATATTATTCCAATATAATAAAATAATCTCAGAAACCAAAATTTTTTTATTGCATTTTGTTATTGGTAAAAATAGGAATAATATATTTGCGATATTTGGATTTTTCCATAATAAATTAATCCAGATCTTGTTAAATAAGTTCTGATATATGGTCTCTAATTCAAAAATATTGTTTATTTTATGTCTAGATTTTAAAAAGTCAAAAATTAAAAAATTGTAAAAAATAAAAAAAAAAAAACAATTATTAATCTGACTCGAAGTTTTGGCCAAATCATTTAAAATTGAAAAAATTTACAAATTTTACAATGAAAAAAAATTTGATTTTTTTTCTAATTTAATTTATATTTTTTTTTATTTTTAAATTATTTAGAATCTAATATAGATATTGATATTGAATAGTAATCAGTAGATAAAACAAATTTTCTATGTGATGTTATAATAACTTTAGTAATGAATAAATTATTTAATCATGCATTTTAGGCAATTTTGGGGTGCAAAGGGAACCAAAAAAATTTCCAGTAAAGTATGGTGTGTTTTAAATGTTAAAACTAAGAGGTTTTTGATGTCTAGACAAACTTTTCAAAAAAAAAAAAAAAAATTTATTTTGACAAAATTTGGAAAAATAATAAAATCACAATTACTAAAAAAAAAATCACAATGTTGAAAATTTTTTTTCAAGTTATTTTTTATTTTAAGTAACTATACAATTTTTAATTATAAAATTTTCTTTCTAAGATAATTTTTTATCAATTCTATATCTTATAATGCTTTGATAACATTTCAAATTCAAATTTTTGTTTGAAATGTTTTTAGGTTATTTGGGGTGCTAAGGGATATATATATTAGAAATTATTTAGAATCTACTATAGATATTTCCTTAGAATGGTAATCAATAGATAAAACAAATTTTCTATGTGATGTCGAAATAACTTTAGTAATGAATAAATTATTTAATTAAGCATTTTAGGCAATTTTGGGGTACAAAGGGAACCAAAAAAATTTCCAGTAAAGTATGGTGTGTTTTAAATGTTAAAACTAAGAGGTTTTTGATGTCTAGACAAACTTTTCAAAAAAAAAAAAAAAATTTATTTTTTAAAATTTGGAAAAATAATAAAATCACAATAACCAAAAAAAAAATTCACAATGTTGAAAAAAAATTTTTCAAGTTATTTTTTTATTGTAAGTAACTATACAATTTTTAATTATAAAATTTTCTTTCTAAGATAATTTTTTATCAATTCTATATCTTATAATTATTTGATAACATTTCAAGTTAAAATTTTTGTTTGAAATGTTTTTAATATATTTGGGGTGCTAAGGGATATAAACTAAAAGTCAAAATTTTTCTCACAGTTAAAACAATTCCAAAGCAATCACAATAACACAATTTCATTGGAATTAGAAATAATTTTGATTTTAGATAAAAAAGTAAAATGATTTGTTCATCTTTTAGTTTTTTGTTTTCGTTTCATTTTTTTGAATTGTGTAACTGTGTGGTACGATCCATAGCTTTTTTCCACAATTGATATTATGTTGGTGTTGAGTTGTTTAAAATAGAAGAACTTAAAATAAAATTAATTGAAGTTATCTAACCATTTGATTGTCCAATAATCCAAATAGAAGTTAAACAAATTTAAGAATGCATTTCTTTGTTATACTCATCTCCGAAAATTTTTAACACTCTGACTTTTTATTAGTATTGATAATTAGTTATTTTTTTTTTGAGAGAATTGTAATTTATAAACAATTGTTAAAAATTCAATTAGTGAATGATTCTAATTGGGTATTTCTTCAAGAATTGATCAAATGAGATTTTTTTTTATAAAATTTAAATTTTGGTACATTAAAACTTTTGAATTGGAGTTTAAATACGAAAAGATTTGATTTTAATTTTTTTGAGTAGATCCTTTTTTTTTTAATCAAAGACTTTAAGCTATTCACTTATATCAAATCTACATAATTTTAACAAAAAAAAAGTTGAAACAAATTTTTATCAATAAATAAATATCTTTTATTTCTAAAATATCTTTTATCAAGAATGAAAAGTTGATATTTTATACCCTATTATAACAATCGGGTATATTATTAAATTTAAAATTTTGCAAATTTTCAAAATTGGTCAAATTGAATATTTTCCTATTTTTCAAGAGTTTCTTTGTTATTTTCATCAGTAGAACTTTATTAATGGTTTAGGAGGGAAAATTACCAATATTATTTTGTGATTGGTAATATTTTATTACTTAAATTGTAGAATATCCAAAATATTGAAATCATCAATACTAAATATTTTTAAAAATTTTTTCGAACCCCAATTTTAACTTACAAAGTTTTATAATTTTTTTTTACTCTAACCAAGTTACACAAGTCTAATTTCTATTTTAATTATTTTTTTTTTCAAAATACTTGCCAAAATTTTCTAGTATACCATCCACACCACCCAAGACTACACTACTACCCTAGCCTAAAATAACATAAACTAACCTACCATTAAAATAGCACAAAACAATTAATTTGAGAAATTTGTACAAAAAAATTGTAATGCTTTCAAAATATTCAACTTTTATTATTTTTAAATCTAACTATAGTTAGAAATAACTATTCGAAACTTCAAGGCGACTGTCATTACTTTGAAAATTTTCTTTTAAAATAGAATTTTTTTTTTTTGATATTTTACAGTTCCTAAATCAAATTAAAAACAAATATGTTTTTTTGCGAAAGATTTCTCTAAAAATCAACAATAAAAAAAGAGGAAATTTTCAGAGCAAAGTGACACCAAAGAGTGAAACTCAATTTTCAATTTAAATTGATATGAATTATACAATTGATTCCAACAAGGTCAGTTTAGGAGTGTAGTTCTTTTGGAAACTTTTTGAGATCCCAATAGGTTTTTTTTTTGTTGATTTTTGAAATGAGTTATTTTTTTCTCAAGAACGTTGAACAAAATCCTTACTTTGCAAATATAACCGTTTCTAGAAAAACCATAAATTAGATTAAACTAAATTAAACCAATTTTGCACTGAAAGAAAAATAGATTTGCTCCAGCTTGAAGAAATCTAAACATTTGGAAATATAAGGCAAAACATTATTGATCTTTTTTTTCCAAAAAAATGTAAATATTTAGTATTCTTTGAAACTTTTTTTTTGTAAATTGATTTTTTTGTTAATTAGAATTCTAAGAATTTTTACCCCTATTTCTTTTAGTTTTTTCAACAAAACGAAGTCTACTTTCTCATTATCATTTTTGGAGAGAAATTCACTCATAGAGTACGAAGGAAATCCACGCTAGTGATTCTACTCTTAAATTTAACTTTTATGAGTTTTTTTCTGTTTGAATTTTTGTGGGGTTGATTTTTTCGATTTACAAAAGTTTATTTTGTATTTTTTTTTTTCTTGTTGTTGTGGATCTTTTTCTTTGATTTACAGCACAGTCGTCTTCATTTCAAAATTGTTTTTATATTTTGATTTTTTGAATACATTTTTTCACATATAAACAATATTTTGGCGATCATAAATTTAGTTTTTGTGGTTCAATCATTCTCTCCAAAGTTTAAAAATAATAACAAATTGAAAAAAAATAATAAATTCAAGGTCTATTTTGGTTTATAATTGTTAATTTTATTTGTTTTTGAATTTTATAAAAATGCAACTGTATTTTTTTGTTGGTAATGAGTTATTGATTGAGATCAAAACATTTTGAGTTCTGTAAAAAAGTGCACTAACATTACAAGTCTTCAAAAAGTAATCAGAAATAAACCTAAAGTTTTGAAGGTTTGAGAAGATTTGTAATGTGTTGGGAATTAAGAGCATTCAGAAATTTCGAAATTTTTATTTGTTTACAATGGCAAAGATGAACACTATTTGAGAGTTTTTTGGTGGGCAAACGGTTTGAGTTTTGATCTGTTAAATTTCATTCAATCCTTGAAAACTAATTAATCAATCAATCAATCGCTTTTTTTGTTCACTATTTTCGAATTAAAGAGAAAAAGAGTATTCAAGTCAAAAAATCAGTGTCTATGGTAAAATAATGTTGGAGTGAAAAATATATTGTTTACGCTTTAGTAGTGCTTTAATTTCACCTTGCAGGATCCACCATATTTTCCATCCTATTTCATACATATTAATAGAATGACTCACAATTTGAGTCAAGCTTTTCCAAAATAATGGGGTGCTATGAAAAAAGATAAAGGAAATTGCCCACAAGGAAACAGTCACCAATTTTATGTTTGGGTGTAAACGAACCAGTCGTTCAAATTCCGGTGAATCTTCACCATCAAATCTAAAATAAAACATAGCAACTAAACTCATAATTAAGATCAAACTTGTATCGAACCAATGGCATAATAGCATCCCAAAACAATTTAAAAAAAAGAGAAGGGTATGTAATTGAACAGAAAAGCATTGTTGGGATAGAAAGGTCAAGAGCTTCGTGTATTAAAAAGATAAAAAATTGAAAAACAAATAGTAAAAGGTAAGCACATTTCAATTTTTTTTTTTTTTTGTTTGGATTACAAACCTCTTGGGTATCAATTTCTTTGATTGCCTTGATAATTTTTGAAGTGGACATTTGAAAAAGAAATCACAAAAAAAGAAAACACAACGAGAAAAAAATGAAATCTAAAGTAAAAAAATTATTTTTAAGGGATGGATGTTTGACTTTGAAATATTGGAAATTGACGTGTTTTGTTGTAGAAGTTAAATTCTGTTTGTTTACTATTGTTGAAATAACTCTCACAAATTTGCCCTACAATATTCTTTAACAATAAATTATGTGTTTTTTAACTAAGCAGCCCTATTAAAAATTTGTTCCTTTTTTGAAATTTATATTTTACTAATTTTGCAAATATAAAAACTGGCAACACAAAATAATAGTATTCATTTCTTTAAAAATTATTACTCAGAAGAAAACTAAATTTTCTAATAATTAATGAAGTGAAAATAAATACTATAAAACTTCTGGGTAACTGTTAACAATTCGAAAAAAGCAAGATCAAATGAGAGTTATATAGTTAAGATAACATATAAAAAAAAAATATTGTTCCTGAGATTCTGGCTTATGTTGTTGGCGGGAAACAGGGAAACGGGTTCACAAAATGAAAATAGTAATCAATTTAGTCATTGTTAATTATAATACAATATCCCAAAAAAGATTAAAGAAAATTATGATAGTTTCTGATGGGGAAACTGTGAGAAAATGAAAGAGATTTAAATGGTTGAAAAGAATTTCTTAAAACAAATTAATCTAAAAAAATAGAGAAATCTTATACAACAATATACTGTTTACAAAATAAAGAGTGCAGAAAAGTTTAGTCTGTGTTTCAAAATAAAAAGTATGATTTTTTACCTTTTTTTGCCAATGCAAAATTTAACTGACTGCCCAACAGTATATCTAAGTTAAAATCACTTTTTTATACTTTTTTCATTTAATCAATATTAAACATTTCTTGAAAAAAATTTAAAAAAAACAAAGATGTCTTTGGATTTCAGAGGATATTTATTTTAATTTTTGGGGATTCATTTCCGCAAAACATTTACAAGTTGGATAAATTCAAAATACGATTTTTAGATCCAATAAGTTTGTAAAAGTATTTTTTGATGTTTTTATAATAAAAATATTTTCAAAAACAATGTAATGTAAAGAAAAAAAGCTGAATCGGTTCACCAAAATATCAGTGAATTTATTTAATGTTTTTCAAATTATTTTAGTTAATTTCAAAGAAAATTAATTCAAAGTATCAACCAACCAAAATATTTTAAATGAAAAAGATAATCATTTTTTGATATTTATATTTGAAAAAAAAAAGTAAAATAAAAAATCCGTTATCTTGTTCAAAGTTAAAGGAAATATATTTTTATTTGATAGGTATTATACAGCATTTTAAAAGTTACCTTGATATTTTTTTCCATAAATATCTTTTGATACTGATAAATTAATTTTTTTTTTAAATATTGAAGATGAGAATTAGAAACTCTCTGAATTTTTTTTGTAAACCTGTTCAGATCAAGCATGGACTTGTGATATGATCAATAAAAAATAATATTTTTAAAAGAGTAATTTTTATTGAGTTTCTCAGAGAAATTTTGTGCTTTAATGTAATTTTGTGATCGGGTAATTTATTTTTCGAAGATCATAAAAAAATTCTTGAATATTATCCCTTCTAAGCAAAAAAAAATTCAGAGAGTTTCTAATTCTCATCTTCAATATTTAAAAAAAAAAATTAATTTATCAGTATCAAAAGATATTTATGGAAAAAAATCCACGATAACTTTAAAAAGGTATTAATTTTAATTCTTAAGATTTATCAAGTTAAAAAAGTTTGTAATTTCAATAAAAACTTAAGTTCTTAAGAGGGTAAGTACATTATTCATTTTTTGAGTGTCACCATTAATGTGAAAATGAATTCTTAAAATCATTTATTTAGCCAAATTAATTAATATTTTAATAAATATGAGAGTGGAATATATACATTGTATAAAATATTTTCAAACCAACTAAAAAATCTTATTCAAAAAAATGAAAAAATTGATTAAGAAAAAATAAATAAAAAAAGCATCTATTTCTTGATCTTATCTATAAGATTTGTCGTAATTACTTATTCTTAATTTTATTTTGTTTTTAATTCTTTATGAAAATAAATTTGTTTGTAAAATTTTTGAAAAACAAATTACTTTTTATTTCTAAAGAATATACAACATGAATTCAAAAAATCCTATTTTGATTTAATTCATCTAATTCTAGTTTTAAACAGAAAAATCGCATACTTAACAAATTCCTCATGAGAGTAAGGGTTTATTGGATAAATTCATTTGATTTTATAATTATTTATTGTCCATTAAAAATTGGAAAACTCAAAATAATTCTGAATCGAGTTTAATTTTTTTTTAGAATTTTTCTTTTATTCTGGGTTGAATCATTTGTAATTGTTTTTTGATTCCGAGAATTCAATTCTTTATTTTATTTTTTGAAATGTTCTTGCTTATTTTGGTTTGATTTGATAAAATATTTGAAATAAAAGAATTTTGAAAGTAAATTTTTCAACAAAATGTTATATAAAATAATAATAAATAGTAATGGGGCTAGAAATTCAAGGCAAAAAATTGTTTGGATTCATACAAAGTAAGAAGATAAAATCAACAGTTGTTCAAAAATATGCTTTTATCGATTTTTTTTTTCATTTTTGATTTCAACAAATTAATTTGGAAAGGTGATCTTTCATGTTTGGTCTTCTAAATGAAAAAAATTGTTTAAAATACACACCTGTTCGAGTCTATTTTTTTGGTTTATTGTTTGACTAATTTCACTCGTTCGTATAAACACATCTCTAGATCCAAAACCAAATTTAATAAAACCAAAAATTGAATCAAAAAAAATGTTTAAAAAATAATCTTTAAGGGATTAGCGTCACAATAGATTTCTCTATAATCAAAGTATGTTGTAATTGGGTGTAAATGATATTAGTGCATCATGGCTCGAATAGCTCTAAAAAATCTATTATAAATCTTATTGCACAATAAATTATTAAATTTTTTACTAAAGGATCACAATTAAAAAATTTCATTTTGAAAAATTTTTTTTAATTCCTTTTCCAAATCTAAAAATAAGAAACTCTAAATAGATAGTATTCCATTATTTAATAATTTAGATTTAGAACTTCAAAAAGTAACTATTTTTAGAATTTTTGAATTTCAAAGATTAACTCAATAATCATCAACATAAAAGTACAAAGACTGATTAGTTTTGTTTGCTTTGGATAAGTCTAATTATAGCATCAATATATTTCCATGATTTGAGAAATAATTTGTCAAAAAACTTTATTCGTTAATTATTTAATTTTTAAAAAAAAACGAATTTTTTAGTAACTAATCTACATTTCGCCATAAATTTAAGAAAGATATTTTATGACTTTGTAGTCTGAATATTGATAATTCAATCATAAAATTTATGGCGAAATGAAGATTTTATTCTGAATTTGCTAGGTTTTTTACTAATACTTAGATCATTTTTTATTGATGAGATCAACAAATATTAATACTTTGCAATCGATTTTTTAGAGACATTTTGAACCATGTAACACTAATGTGGTTAGGTCCAAGAACAACATACTTTGATCCTAGGCTTCTCCTTGGTAGACGCTAATCCCTTAAAAAATCGAAAAATAAAAGATTCAAGTCTGAATTACTTGGGGTTTGCTTTATTTTCACCAATAGACTAACAAATGGGATTTTGGTTTCGAAGTTTCAATATCTGGTAGTCAAAAAAGCATTTTTCAGTAAGGTTCTCACAATTAAAATTTTTCAAAATTGTAAAATGTACTTACTTAAAATATATTTTTCATCTCATTACTAACAAAATGAAATCTAAAGCATGAAGTTTAATAATTACAAAATTGATTTTCCTCACATTTTTTGAAAAGGAGTTAAAAAACTTAGATTAAGAAGCTATTCCAAAAAAATTAAAAAAAACGAAATACAAAATCAAATTAAAAAAAGAGAGAAAAGGTTTTTTATTGATTTCTGCACTAAAGGAATAGAAAACTAGAACTATAAAAATAAATATAATTCAAAATTTCCAATAAAATTTTTAGTTACTGTTGTATATTTTTTCAATTTTTTATTATTTCATAAATGTATTTTTAAAAAAAAAAATAAAAATATTTAAAAAATAAGAAATTAGAACATATTATTATATATATTTTTGAAAAAAGTAAAAAAAAAAAAACAAAGAAAAAAATGAAAATATATGATACCAAACTTGGAAAAAGCTTAATAGGGGATAAAAATAAAAAAAAAATAAAAAATGATTGAATTTTTTTTTTTTAATTTAATTTTTTAGTTTAATATTACCATTTGTTAACTCTCATTGTACCATTCTTGGCAAGATTGAGTTGCATATTATAACATTTGTCGAGTAATTGAGGTTGATGAGCGACCTTTCTAGCAAGACAGTCCTTAAGAGCCATTTCGTAGTATTCAGTAAGGATTGGTTTGTATACTGGGTGAGCACATTTGTTGATAATTTCCTTAGCTCTTTGTCTAGGGGCTAATCCTCTAAGATCTGCCAAGCCTTGCTCTGTGACAAGGATATCTAAATCGTGTTCTGTGTGGTCAACATGAGGGGCCATTGGGACAACAGAGGTGATACCAAATGGATCGACTTTAGTCCTTCTGGTGGAAGGAGCGTGCATGATGGTAAGATAACCGTTTCTCAAAAAGTCGTTTGATCCGCCAAGGCCACTGATCATTCTTGTGCCTCCAACAAGGGTGGAGTTAGCATGGCCATAGATATCAAATTCCACAGGGGTGTTCATGGCAATGACGCCAAGTCTTCTGACTTGTTCGGCGCCGTTGGTGATCTGCTGTGGTCTCAAGCAGATTTTTGGTGCGTAGAAGTCCCAGTTTTCATATAGTCTTTTAAAGGCGTCTGGGGTGAATGTAAGAGCGGTGGAAGTAGCAAATTCCAATTTGCCATTGTCGAAAAAGTCCAACATGGTGTCTTGTAAGACCTCGGTCCAGACATTAAGATTTTTAAATGGTCCCTTGACCAATCCTGCAACAACTGCATTGGCAATGTTACCAACACCGGACTGTAATGGGAGTAAGTTCTTTGGGAGTCTTCCGTGCTTGACTTCGTTTTGGAAAAAGTCAAGAATGTTGTCAGCAATTTTTTCGGAGGTCTTGTCTGGGGCAGACATTGGTCTTCCGTTGTCCTTTTTGTTCGACTCAACAATTGCAACAATCTTGTCAAAGTCAACTTTTAAATGTGTGGTTCCGACTCTGTCGTCAACTCGGGAAATTAAATTTGGTCTTCTGAAAGGTGGTTTCAAATCTTCTTCAATATCATGAAGTCCTCTAAATGATCTGAATGTTGTGTTAATTTCGACAATGATCTTGTCGGCAATTTGGCAGATTTCTTGGGTGGCTCCGACAGAACCGGCAAGAATAATACCTTCGTCGTCGATTTCACAGGCTTCAATTAAGGCAATGTCAAGCTTTCCACCTTTGTCTTTTGTGAAAAATCCAAAAGCTAAATTTTGTGCAAATTTGGCAAGATGAATGTCACCCTAATGATTTTTTTTTTTTTTGGTTTGTTGCCAGGTTGTTTTTGTTTTATGAAAGAGAGGTAAGGAAAATTAAAAAATTTACATGTTTTACAAGAATGGAAAATAAAAATAAAAAAAATTATTGTTGCTTACCATTTGAATTTTTCCAGTGTTAATACCTTTAGCGATATTTTTACCGGTTTGATATGGCCAACGTCTTTTAATCATATTTAAACTAGCCCACCTGTCTTCCGTTTCTTTACCAACAGATGCTCCAATGAAAAGTTCAAATTGCATCTAAACATTTGTTTTTTTTTTTTTTTTTTTTTTTAAGGGGTGAAAAAAGAGAAACAAAAGGAAAGAAAAAAAAAAAAAATAATAAAAATAAAAAAAAAGCAAATTTATTTTTTAGCGATTTTTTTGTTTTTTTTTTTTTTTTACTAAAAAGTAATAGAAGAAGTTGAGGAATAATAAAAGTACAAACTTTTTCACCGGTTTGTTCAACTTTATCAGCGAGAGCAATGGGAATTGCTTTTGGATATCCAACTGGTGTAAAACCAGACCAACCAAGAGCTTGTCCGTCTTTAAAGAATCGAAGAGAGTCTTGTACTGAACAGACTTTCGACATGAGACTTTTTCTCAAGATTCGATCAGAGAGTTTAGAATAATTTCTACTTAAGTATTGCATATTAATCAAATAGGGAGGTATAAAAAAATGAATGTTAAAATTTTTCACAATTCCCCCTTCAAATTTGAAATTAAAAATGACTCGGCATTTTATTTTACATGCTCTTTATTTACGAAGTGGTTTCTACAAAAAAAATAAAGTCAAAAATAGAAAACCAAATCAAAAAAAAAAGGTAAATGACATAATTTCCTAAACACCTTACTAAAACGATTTTATTTGGAAATATTTCAGACCTTTTTCCTTTACTTTCGGGGTTACTCTTTTGGTGTGTTGTTTTTTGAGGAATTACAAATCCAATATTAAAAAGAAAGAAAGTCTGTTTTTTTATTTTGTAAAAGCAGTTAAATTGTGGAAAACAAACTGAGTAATTCATACTTGATTCTTTTTTTTATCAAAGACAGAGTCACAAAATTTGATTTTATAAAGCCCAAATAATCAGTTTTTCTGTTTTTGATTGAATAATAGCTTTTTAGAAATCCACAAAATCAAAAAATGAAGGTCAGTTGAAAATATGTCAATAAGTAAGAAATTAAAAAAAAGGGGTAATTTACGAACAAATAAGATTTTACTTTTTTTTCAAAATCCAAAAAGATCAAGTATTGAAATTTTGTTATTTGAAGAAGTTGGTGAATCTTCTGAGGACAGTAATCCTTTTTTACTTTGAAAAAAAAAACTCGTTGGATTTACTGGTTTGTGAGTGGTTAAAAGCAAAAAAAAGTCTGCACTAACTTTCTTAAATCACTCATAACTTTCCAAAAATAGTTCACCCCCATATCGTGAATTTGATGAGTACCCTTTCCAGTTCGGTAACATTGTTTATTCAAAGAAAGGATCAAAAGTGATAAATTATTACTTTTCATCCAAGTTGTTTTTAGCATTAAGAGACTAATCTCTATTATTTTTTTTTTGTTAACCAATTTCTAAATAAGGATTCCTTATCAAGGGATATGTTTAATATTGAAAATAAATGGGGTTTTTAAATCAAAGTAATTGATTAAAAAATTTTTTCAATCTCTATTAAATTAAGGTTAAAAAAAATTTAATAGAGATTGGTCCCTTAATGTTCGACTAAGCTTGAAAGCAGAATATCAGTTAATGAATCCAATAACTTTTCCATCAATAAAGTTAAGTGAGTACAACCCATCTGAACTCTGGGCACAGACTATAAATGCTAACTTTTGGGATTGGTTAAAGTTTTTATGATCTTTTAGACACAGTTATTAAATTATTTAGTTTTGAAAAAAAATGAAGTGTTTTTAGTTTTTTTCAACTTTGGAGAAGAGATCAGAAACACATAACACCAAAATGTCAGTAGAACTTTTGTAACAAAGACTCAAAAGTCTTTGGAATGCACACCTGGAATTAATTAACTGAATGAGAGAGAAAAAAACTGTTCATTTTTGAAACATTTTTTGTGCAAGATAAAGTATCATTGAATTGTTTTTTGTAAAATTCACATATCCAGATCACTATATTTGAAAAAAATTGACAAATCGGAAAAATTGTCAAATAAGTATTAAAACAGTGAAAAAAATACCCAACATGAAAATAATCCCATACAAGATTTTTAATAGTGAATATTAGTAAAATCTTTGTGTAATTACATTTATTTTCTATCAAATCCTTTTTTTAAGAATCCAATTTTTTGTAAGTGATAATAAAATTTGTGATTCTTTAACAAAATTTCTAGAAAAAAGTTTAGAAATTGGGGCACACAGGAGAAAAACAATTTTCTCTCTTCGAAAATAAATAAATAAAAAAGAATCAAACTTTTTAAATTATAACTGACCCACTAATTAGAATGATGATTGATGAAATCATACTTGTTCTAAACACCATTCAATCAATCAAAAAACAAGAATACCAATTATCATTTTCCAAACTCTAGTAGTCCTCTATAAAACTCGATTGTTTTTCAAAAAAAGTTGATCTATATAGGCTATCACACAATTACTCGAGTATTCTCTAGACACACTATACTTTGAGGAACTTTAGGTTAAGTTTATTACTAGGTTCATAAAAAAATTGGTTATATATAATAAGGATTTGATTGAAAATAAATGAAATTACACAAAAATTTTCCTAATATTCACAATTAAAAATCTTGTCTGGGATTTTTTTCATGTCAGATTATTTTTTTGCCTACTATAATTGTAAAATCGTTAGTTAAAAGAAAAACCTTCCAATTATTTTTTTACTTATTGTTCACTGATCATATCAGATATCTTAAAGTGATAAAGTTCAAACTTGATTAATGGCTATTTTGAATATATTAAAGTCAATTTCACGTGAATACGAAAAAACCTATATCATCAAAAAAATCCAAAAAAATTCACTTTTGCCAATGTTTACAATTAAATATCAAATTGTTTAAATTGAAAATCTTAAATTTTGGTTTAGCTGGATGTATTTTTTTTGACTCCTATTTCGATTTCAATAACCAACATAACTTTTCTACTTTATTTTGTTTTAAAATGAACAAAAAAAAAAAAAAAAATACCTTAAAAACATTTGAAAATGAGAACATTTCTACAGTTTTACAATTAAAACTGATTTTAAAAATTTTTTTCTAAACTCCATTTCACTCAAAGGGGCCCAGCCAAAAATGAAAAAGTCACTTTATTTTTAAGAATCAACAAAACTTAGATTGTTTAGAAATATGAGAAATAATAAACTTAATATAAGAGTCGATAATTATAAAAGAAAACCCTGAACAAACCATAAATTTCAAAAAAAAAAAAAAATGTTAAACAATTTTTTGGGCTCCATTCATTGGAAGGTCATGTGCAAAAATTCTCAATTTGTTTAGGAAATTAAAATTGTTGATAATAAGATTTTTTACTTGTAAATTAATGAATTTTAAAAGAGTACACAAAGCCTAACTTTTCTTAATGTTTATTTGGTTTTCCAAATTTTTTTTTTCAAGTTAATTTTTAAAAAAAAAAAAAAAAAAAAAAAAGAAAAAAAAAAAAAAAAAAGCAAAAAGCAAAAAACAAAAAAAAAAAATTTTTACAAAATCAGAAAAAATGATTTTGATCTAAAAATTGAAATTTTTAGTTTGATAAAAGTAATAAATTAAACTCATAGAATGTCTTCCATTTCGTCAATAAAATTGGGTCCCTTTGACTGAAAAAGAGTTTATTTTACAATTGTTTTATAGGGTTATCCAATCTATTTATTAATTGAGATAAAATTCTAAAAATTTCAATAAATTGGCAATTATAACTCTGAAACAACATATTTATTCCAGAAATGTTGTGTTATTTACCTTTCACTTCCCAAAAAGAATTTTCTTTCAGAGGAAACGGGATTAAAAAAAAAATTACAATTAATAAATTAATAATTTAAGACAGTTGGAAATATAACAATTTATTTATATTACAATGTTTTCTCATCAATTTTTGATATATTTACTCCAAATATCATATTAAAATGCTTAAAAATTATCAAATTAATATTATTTGTTTATTTATTTGATAATAAAAGTATTTTTATTAAAGCGAAAAAAAATCTTTTTTTTTTTCTAAAACATTTTTCTTATAAATAATTTAGGTTTGATAGTGTTAGTATGTTTCCTATAATTTTAGATAATGAAAAGAAAAAATAAAATTAATTTTGTTTTATATACTGAAATATTATTTCAAGGGACCTATTACTAGTTCTGAAATGAGAAATCAGTATAAAAAATTTAAAATTCAAAAAAAAAATAATAGGAAATTATAAATAACACTTAAATAGCACTTTTATTGACGATTTTTAATTTGTATTTTTTTCTAAATTATTCATAAAAGTGTTTATTTTCAATAAAAATTTTGAAAAATAAATTGTAATACAAACATTTTGAAGGGATATTTAATATTTATTTTTATATAAATTAATTCCTAGTAACTAATTTTTAATAAAAAAACAATAACAAAAAAAAAGTATGATAAATGTATGGAACAATATTATTGCCAAAAATCTCATAATTATTATTCAAAGGAGATTACATAAAAAAAAAAAATTGTAAAACAATTCCATTGGACGCATCGAAATAAAATAAATATAACCTTTCTTAATGGAAAAGTATTCAATTTTAAATGTTAAAAAAAAAATAGATATATATATATATATATATATATATAATTTGTAATTATTACTCAAAGATAATAAAATAATATATTTAATGAATGAAAAAAAATATTTATTATTTTTTTACTAGATAAAGTTTGAGAAAAAAATCCATGTGTACAATAAATTTGTCAATCTAAACTAAATTGTCTAAATATAAAGAATTATCGTCAACATACCCCTTATTAAATAATCTTGTTTTTTTAATATCTAGATTTTAAAAAGTCTAAAATTAATAATGGTTAAAAATGAAAAAAATCAAATTTTAATCTGAATCGGCTAATGATCAAATAATTTTAACGTTTAAAATTATTTGTTGAAAAACTTTCAAAATTTTATTATCAAAAAAAAAAATTATTTGGTTTCTTAAAATCCTAATTTAAACTTTATTATTGATTGGTATTGAATAAATTAAATATTTCATATAGATGTTGTAGAGTCAGTTCTACTTTTAAAACACAAACTTTATATAAAATTTAAATATCAAATAAAAAAATCTCAATTTAAAGTACAAAATTCAGATTTTAGTAAAAAAAAATATGTAAAATAATATTCTGGGAAAATGTGTTATTATGAATGTCTTTTTTTACCTTGAATTCTGCTGAGTGTTTGTGTCTTCAAAGTGGAACTGGTTCTATTACAATATCTTTTGGAATGAATAAATAGTGTTCAAAAAAATAGTCACGTATTATTGGCTCTGAAATTAACTTATATTTTTCCTGGTAAAGAGAAATTATATATTTTAATCGTTAAAGCTCAAAAGTTATTGAATTTTAGATTCTCAATCTAAAAAATTAAATAATTTTGTTTTTTAAAAAATTTCAATTGAAAAATAATAAAAATCACAAAAAACTTGAAACTTTTTTTTATCAATTTTGGCCATTGTACGCTTCTGTACAGTTTTTAATAACAACATTTTCTTTTTAAGATAATTTTTTTTTTAATTCTAGATCTTTGAATCATTTCATAACAATTTGAAGAAAAAAAAATTTCAAAGACAATTAGATTATTTAGGGTGCACTGATATATGTTTTTTAATGTTACTTTTGATAACTGAAAATTAATGTAACTTTTTGAGAGAAAATCTTCCATAATTCCAAAAATAAACGACACAAATTATTAAATAAACCAATTGTTTCTTTTGTCTTGAACAAAAAAAAAAAAAAAAAAAAATAGTATTCTTTGACTAATAATTGGGAAAAAGAAGTCACTTCACTTTCCTTATTTTTCTTTTTCAAATCGAGTTTTCAATGAAATAGGATGCAATTCGTGGTCTGTTTTAGAAATGAAATGGAAAATGGACAATTTTTCCAATTCATAATCCAAATAGAGTAAAAAAAAAAAAAATAAAATAAAGTCAAAATAAAAAAACTTATAAATAAAGGAGAAGGGGGTAAACTTTATTAATTATTCTATGAGTACAATGTAATTATTAAAATTTTAGATAATCGTTCTTTGTATTTTCTTTTTAAAATTCTAGAAAGCAGATTAAATTAAAAAAAATCTATTTATTTTTTTTTACGTGTTTTTAACTTGTGAACATAAAAATCAAGTTCAGATCCTTCAAGAATATAACCGTCACATCGGCCGCATTGTCCTGGTCTTGAACTGATTGCTGCAAATAATTTTCCTTTTTTAAATTGATCAATAAGTTGTTTGCTGATGATGTGTCCTTCCCTTCTTTTAACTTTCTTTTGGATGTATTTTTTCATTTTCTTTTTTCTTTCGTTTTTGTTTTTCCATTTTTGTCTCTATTAGTAGCAAGTAATTGAGGAACGAAATGAAAGTTTTTGGGGTTGTGAATTAGGAATGGAAGATTTAGATTTAAAAAATAAACAAATAAAGTATTAAAAAAAGGGTTTTGGATCATAAAAACCAATTCAAAAAAAAAAAACGATTGGGTAAAAAGAAAAGAAATTAATTATTTACGAGTTGTTTTGGATTAGGTTCTTCTTTTTTTTCTTCGGTTTCTTTTTCTTTTTTTTCAGTTTCTTTTTCAGTTTTTTTCTTTTTTAAATCGCCAATATTTTCGCCATAAAATTGTTTATACCATTGTTTGAATGGTGTGGCATCAATTACAACAATAGCTCCTTTAACAAGGGTTTTGGTTCTAACTAATTCATTGTTTGATGCATTATATACTACATCTAAGATTCTGGTTTTTCTTGAGATAGCTTTTTTAATTGTTAATTTTGTTTGTTTTAAGAGATTTTGTTTTTTTTTATAAAAAACAGAAAATTCATAAGCAGGATGAACAATAAATAAACAAGAAAGCTTCTTTTGAGCTTAAATTTTTGTTGAAAAAGAAGAAGGAAAGGTTTTCAAACTATTTCTATCAAAAAGAAAAAAAGAAAAGAAAAGAAAAAAAAAGCAAAGAGAAAATAAAAAAAAAAAAAAAAAAATTTAGAGTTATTGAAACAAACCTTCTGATCCCCAAGACCAATTACCAGAATCAAGACGAAGGGCTCTATATTTGGTGTTTCCACCATGGGTTCTTACTGGTCTAATTAATTTTGGACCGAGTTTAGTATTTGCAGGTGGTCTTCCAATTCTTGCTTGTCTTTTTGATCTCCATTTCTTTCTTTTACCACCAGTTAATTTTCTTTTTTTGTCTTTTGCTCTTGAAATACCCATTTGTTGTAGAAATTAAATTTTTGATATTCAGATAAATAAAAAAAAATGATTTCTATGAATCCTTCAAAAAGTTGTCGAATATATAAGTGTTTAATTAAAAAGGTAATTTTTTTCTGATTTTACTTTTGAAAGGATCATAAATTAAACTGAATTTTCCATTCAAGTCGTGAAAAAAATACCGAAAAAGATTTTTAATTGGTACAATCAGGGAAATTGTTGTCTAAGAACTTATATTTTCAATCAAAATCCTAATTTTAAGAAGCAAACTTTCCAAATTATAACTACCCCACTTATTAGAATGATGACTAATGAATTTATACTTGTTCAAAACATGAACCAATCAATCAAAAATGAGGAATAAAAATTATCTTTTTCCATATATCTAGCAAAGCTCGATTAAACCTGATTGTTTTTTTCAAAAAAAGGAGATCTACTTTATTTTATCAAACAATTAAGAGAGTAAACGAGATAAACACCACTTTAATGAACTTTAGGTCGGTTTATTACTAGTTTCATAAAATATTTGGTTATTTATCAAAAGGATTTGATTTTGAAGAAAAGAAATTACATCAATTTACCAAATATTAACAATTAACAATCTTGTTTGGGATTATTTTCATGTCAGGTATTTTTTTCCCTACTATACAAAAAATATCTAAAATAAGAAGAGGTTTCGAATTGAATCCTAACAATGATAAAATTTAAAAAAATTTAATTCGAAGGAAATTTTATATCTTGGTATTTGGCTTGATAAAAAAACTCATTTAAAATTTAACCTAAATAAAGTTATGACCAATTTACAAAAAAATTATTCAATATCTTTCAACAAAAATATTTTTCTAATGGATTAAAAATTCAGTTTTTAAAAGCTTTATAGCATAACGAATTGTTATACAGGTTAGAAATATTTGATTTTATTAAAAACCAATTCTAAAGATATTGATACTAAAATTAATAAAAAAAGTAACAAAATTTTTTATTAATAAACCGACACTCCACAAGACTTATTTATAAAACAGAAGTCAAAATCGACCCTTTCATTATGCCGATATATATAAGGAAGATTTGAGTTAATTCAAAAATTAAAAATCCTTAATTTTATTGAATTAATTAATTGCCTTCTTTAAGAAAAAAGAATCAGAAAATATTAATTGGTAATCCAAAAATCTAAAACAATTAAAATATGAACAAGAAAATACCAGAATTAAAAATTAGGAAATAACACAAGTTGGAAATATCGTTAGTTTTTGTAGAATTTAAAAGAATTGGGTTAAATCTATGATTTTACTTCTATTCTTTTAAATTCTGCAAAACATAACACCAAAAGATATTTAAAAGGAAGAGTTCACCTTCGATTTTAAAATTCGGAAATTTTACAAATTACTTGTACAGTTTTTTTTATGCTATGAATAAAAATAAATCTAAATATTGTGAATTATCTAAAAAAATAAACAATTTAGAAACCATTGAAGATTTAGTCCATTTTTACAATTTATCTAGCCTATGAAAATAATCACAAAAATTGGGTATATGAATTAAAAAAAAAAGATATATCTAAAATATTAAAAAATAATAATTTTACTAATATTATTATAAATTAAGATTTATCATACTAATTAGCCTTAAAGGGTAAAAAAACTTATTTTTGAGCCTTTAATAAAATTTTAGGAATCCATGAAGTATATATATATATGTGTGTGTGTGTGTGGGGGGGGGCTAGGTTTTCCAGATTTCAAAAGTATAGAGAAAAATTACAAATTTAACTCAATTCATTTAAACTATAGAAAAAATAATGAAAGGGCGATAGGTTTTTATAATTTGAGAAATAAAACGAAAATTAAATAGCTTTTCTGTTTATTTCCCAAATTAAAAAGAAAAAAAAAACAATGGTGTTCAAGAAGAATTAATAACCCCTTTCAAAAATAAAAAAAAAAATAAAAAAAAGACAATTTTTTTTCAATTTTGCCTCTTATTTGAATTCAATTCAGAAAAATCAAATTCTTATTAGTAGAGATTTAAGGGTTATTTCAAAAGTGTGTATCATTTTATTTCACTTATCTGAATTATATCAAAATTAGATATTTGAATACAAAATTGATTAACTCTACAAATGAAATCTCAAGATCTAATTTCATTGAGAAAGTGTATAAATAACGTTTTTTTCAAAAGATCACGTTCTGGTATTTAGATAATGATTAAACATTAATCCGTTTCCTTTTGGGGATTTTAAAAGAATTTTCCAGGGGTAATAAAATAATTTGTTATTAGATTTTTCTACTTTATACTTTTTTAAATCCAATAATGCAAAAAATTCCAAAAGGAGTATTGTTAATAAACTCAAATAATGAATTTTTTTGATTTTTTACTCAATTTTCTGAAAACTAAAAGATTAAAATCTCTTAGATTTTGATATTGTGAAGTGTTTACAGATGGAAAGATCTGAAAATTTAAATCATTTTCACCTTTTGTATTAAGTCAAATAATTGTTTAATGGACTTCAAAAACTATTACAATTATGTTTCGCATTTTATTGCTTCTTTTGCTTTAATGTTATTTGTTTTCAAAATGTGATAAATGTTTCACTTCCTTTTCAAGATTCAACTTTAGTTGCAAAATTTTCATTTTCTATATACAATTTTCCTTTACAAATAAAAAGTGTGATCAAAACCTCAAATTGCAACTTACTTGTTTGAAAATTTTATTTGTAACAATCCAAATACCAGTAGGGTACTTTTTTTACACTTTTTTGTGATCTTTAAGATTTTTTTACCTTTAGTAATCTTGGTTGAGAGCCTTTCAAACTTGAGATTTTCCAAACACAGATACTGTTATTTGAAGAACAAATGCGAAAAAAATTAGACTTTTTTCCCTAATTTTTCAAAACTAATCGTTTTTATCAAACAAGTAGGATGAAATATGTGGTTTTGATCACACATTTTTTATTTGAAAAAGGAAAAAAAATAATGAAGTGAAATTTTTTTCCCTTTACAAAACACTTATTCAATCAAAAACACAAACAAAAACAACAATAAGGTTTTTTGAATCTACACTCTAATCAAATAATCATTCTTATTCAATTCAAGTAACTACAATCATCATATTTAAATTTTTTTGTTGATCATGTCTCAGAATTATCTTGGGAAAGTATTTTTTTTTGATCTTTGTTTTTTTGAAAAAAGAGTCAATATTTAAAAATTTGAATGGTTCGAAAGGAGTTTTGAAAAACTTTAATACTGCTATTTGGGGAATCAGTCAAATCTAATATCACTTGTTTTTCATTTTTTGTATAATTCGAGCTTCTCCCTTTCCTTTCGGGTTATTAGCATACATAGTATGAAGTATAAAAGTCTTTGTATTAAAAAGCACCAAATAAAATGTTTAGTAATAGTTCAAATTCCAATCACTTTTTTGAATAACTTAGTAAAGAAAAATTCGAAGAAATAAAAAATCGAAAAGAAGTGAAAATTAATTCCCATTTATTATGTCAAATTTGATAATAAATTTATCTTTTTCAAACTCGATGACAACTTTCTCCTTTTTTATTCAAAGATTTTTGTTCTTTTAGGTCGGATTTTCAAGAAAACATCTATTCAAATAAAATTCTTTTTGGGATGACCATTTTGTTCTTTTTCAGTTTAGTTTCCTCTCCATTGAAATCAGATTACTGTGTTTAGTCCTAAGTCTAAAAAAAAAAACATGAAACACCACTCCCTAATGAATCAATTAGGTAATATAAGAACTTATTTGAAAATAATTAACTCCTTTTGTTAGCAAAAGTTGAAGAAATTATATTACCATTCAAATAGTTATTTGAAACGAAAATAGAAAAAAAGATCAAATTTTTGATATACGTGGGTTTGTGTTCTCTTGTTTTTACAATTTAAAATGCTTTTCAATTCTTCGTTTTTATTTTTTGTTCAAATCAAATTAGAGTTTTATTGTTATGAAAGAAAATTGTTACAAAAATCGAAAAAATCCATTTTTTTTACCAATATGAGATCTCTTGAAAATAAAAAAACCATTTCTTTTGCAAATAACTCTTCATTTAATTTGAATTTTTGTGAAAATGTCCATTAAAATTTTTTTGGCATTTTCCGGTTTTGAAATATTTTTAAGAAACTGTTTTGATTTCTTATATTACCCTTTTCAATAAGTTTCAAGGATGTTTTGAAAACATTTGGAGATTGCTGCACTTTACTTTCAAAAAAGGAACGATCAAAAAAAAATATTGAAAACTTTGTTAGATTATGAAAGGGTTGAATTCAATAGCAAAAAACAAATTCGATCTTTATCCAAATAACAGAATTGAGAAAAACATTTTTTCTTATTAATTTTCTGAAGTTCTGATTTTTGAATCAAACTGAATTTTCAGACTTTGTAAAAAAAGTTAGTGATTTGAGTTTTTGATGTCTACCACCCAGAGGTACATCACCCAAACCATTTTAGACAAATACAGAATTTTGTTTAATGTTTTACTTGATCAAATATGCACAAATGTAAGTTACTTTATATGCTTTTAAAAAAACAGTTTTTCATTTTGGTTTGTTTTTTTTTCTTTTTGTTGAAAACCAAACCTTCCAAATGATAAAATTACAATTCAATCAATAAGAAATTCATTTTTGAATTGTATTTTCTCATTGTTTCCTCATGAGGTTCATTGTCAAACAAAATATTTAATCATCATTTAAGTATTGAGCAACAAAAAAAAATAAAAAAAAAAAGATCTTCAAAAAAGAATTTCAACTTATCAACCATTAAAACGAATTCGCTAATCGGACATTTCTTTATATACACACATTTTCTTTTCTTTTTTCTTCTTTATAATTAATGTGTCATTTGTCTTACACATCAAACAGCATAAAATGTTCCCACTCCAACATTTCAAATTCAAAAAATTTTCTGATTTTGGCAATTGCGTACATGTTTTAAGCACAACCTCAAGCAAGTTCACTTCCCAAATTCTAACCACCCTTTATTGTTGGGAAAAGGAACAAAAAAAAAAAACCTTTCCAGACCTCCACAAGTAAACATTTTTCTTGTAATTTTTTTACAAATTCCCAACATCGTTTTGAAACAGAATTTCGATTTTTTATTTTGCTTTTTTCTAAAAAATTTTTAAATGAACCAAATTACGACACCTCAAAAACAACAATAGGAAATTGTCGTTTGACAAAGAGATGAAACAATTTCAAAATGTTATTGATTTCCAAAAATTGGTAAATATTTTTTTTGATTTTTTTTTTTTTGAATTATTGCAAAAAACCACTTTCTTCGAAAGAAATTTTTATTTTTTCACGAGTTCTTGATCCTTTTTCATGTGTTTTTTCTGTTAAGATCCCAAAATTTCGAAAAAAAAAAACATACACTGGAAATCTCTACTTTGTGTGAATTACACTTATAAGAACAACTCTCAACCAAGAGCTTTCCTTTAAATCACAATACAAATACCGAATTTTAAAATCTTTGAGGCAATAAACAAATCTAATACTTGATTTGCACCACTATTTCTCAATCAGTCAAACAAAAGTTTGAGAAAACCCCCCCCCAAAGTATGATCAAAACTTTCGCTAAATAAAATAAAATGATTTCGTTTCTGATTACAATTCATTCTTTGAAACAAAATAAATAATCCGTCAATGGAAAAACATTTTCGTTTCAAATTGATTTATTGAAAATACTTTTGAAGTTTAAGGAGGTATACCCCAAATGAATTCTTAAGACAAACATATTACAAATACTATTCTTTTATTTTGGTTAAGGTTCAGGCTATCTTCGATCCAAAGATCATAACAAAATTTTTTTTTGAAAAATGATTATCGGTGTTTTTTTTTTTACTTTTATTTTTTATTCTCCTTTAAAACCTCACTTACCCAGCCGATAGAAATACATCTAAGAAGATATTTATCCAACTAGTTTTTCTTAAAAGTTAGTCATCAGTACTTTGGTACGAATACCCCCCTTAAAGTCAATAACCGCCTAAAATCAATATTACTCTTCATTACCACAAAGTGGTAATGTGTGTATTTACTAGAAAACAAAAAATAAAAACAACCAACAACTCCATTTGTAAACCAAAAAATAATTTATTTTAATCTTTGGATAAAAGATTATATTCATTTTAACCAAAACGAACAAATGACATTTGTAATGTATCTGATGGATTCACTTGGAAATTACTTCCTTTAAACATCACTTTTACAAAACTGAGTTCCAAAAGTTTTCAAAAAGTGTTGCTCAGATAGCTTAAAGATTAAGTCAAACAGTTTGGTCAATGCTTTTAGCAACTTTTATTACTCATTTTTTTTATAAGTAGCTGTGTTTTTCTTTTATTTCAAATGTAAAAAAAACAAAAAAACACATGAGATCTTTTTGAAAAAAAAAAATATTTAAAAACTGACTATTTACAATTTAATTTTTAGTATGGGCCTTATTTCTTATATGACGTTTGTTATATTCCAAATTTAGTTTGACATAAAGTAACCATTTCAAATCTGGTGTGGAAGAGTTAACAAGTTGGCAAAAGTCATTTTTTTCAAAATTAGATAAACTTGATTTTAACTAACTTCAATTGAAATATACATTACTACTGAATTAAGACATACACATCAAACCACAAAATTCCAAGAATACCAACCTTCTTCAACACCCTTTTTAATATTTCTAACCTTTTTGAAAAAATTTAAAAATAATTTCATTTTTGCTGAGGATCTTCAATCTCGGAGACAATAAGAGAAAGATTTAAACAGAAATCGAAGAAATCACAGAAAACCTTTCTAAAGAAATTAACAGAAATTACCACTGCAAAAATTGCATAGAAACCAAAACCACATCTAAACCAAAGAAATCACAGAAATTAGAATTGATCATTTCAATTGAAAAGAGTTTCACTACTGTTATTTTCCAATTAATAAACAAAAAATTTTTATTCAAGTACCAAAATGTATATTAAATATTACTGTTACAACCAAATTAGCAGAGTACAAATTATATCTTAAAGATTTTACAAATAATTCTTCGTTCAAAAAAAAAACTCAAAGATCTTTACAAAATCAATTAGAGATGGTTTTTGAAGAATTTGGATTTGAATCTTTTCCTTCTTGAACTTTAAGAGAAAATTTTAATACATATAATTTGATATCAACAGTAAAGTTTAGCTAATTTTAAACATTTGACCAAAGTTAAATTAATCGGCACCAGATCCCAAACAACTTTAAAAAAATAAAGATCTCGCCTTTGATGTTATTTGTTTCCAAAAATTGTGAAAAAACAAAAGATTTTAAATACATATTTAATATATTTTTTTATTTCATATTTTAAACTATTTTCAAGCCACTTTTTGAAAAGCCAAATAAAAAGAACAAAATTTTTATTCAATTTCCAAAAAAAACAAAAATTTCAAGAATTCAAAAAAATCATCAAAGTCAACAATTCTAAAAGGCCACATTAATAATCTAAACGTCTATACGGAATTAAAAATTAGAAATGTTACATGGCTTTTCAAATCTTTAATTGGAAATCCGAAGGAAACTTTTGATTCTTTTTATTTTACAATTAACCCTTTTTAAACGGCTAGGTTGTTATTGCTCTTTTAAAAATGCAAAGACTATACTTTTTAACAAATTGAATCTTCAAACTGTCTAATTTACCCGTTTTACACAGTTTCGAAAACACCTTATAAAACTTTTAGTACACATTTTTTAAAACAGCTATATTTCCAAATTGAAACAAAAAAATATCTTTCTCACATTGTTACCGTAGTTTTGAAAAAGTGTGGCCTAAAAATGTGCTTAACATTGTTTACAAAATGGATACAATCAAAGTTGATCAACTATTTTAAAGACATTTTTAAAAACTTTTTTGTCACATTTTTTGAAAATGACCATAAATACAGAAGAACAAAATAAATAAATAAAAAAAATTGTCAAGTCTTGTGATTTTTTTCTACAAATTGTTGATGAAACAATTTTTTGGCAAATTGAATAAAGAACAATCCATTTGTCCATTAAAAAATAGTAGTATTGGATGAATAAATGGAATTAAAGATGATTTTACATTTTAAAATACTTTGTATGAATGGTCTTTTAATTTATCAATTTGTTTTCAAATGAAGAAAAATGTTTTAATAAATCAAAATCTTGACTTTAACTAGTTTTTTTTTTCTTTTTTTTTTCTTCAAATAAAAAGCACATATTTATTTAAATAGTTAAACTGTATGGTTACTTGCGGTGACCGATTTCATGAATCGATTATTTGATGAAAACTTTGAATAATTTTCAAAAAAGTGTTTCATTAAAAATTTTTTAAAAAGTATATTATTGAAAAAAATACCTGGACATGAAAAAAATCCCTGACAAGATTTTTAATTGTAAATATTAGCAAAATTTTTGTGTAATTTCTTAATAATTGCAAATATTTTATAAATCAAATCATTTTTTTATTAATAAAACTTTTAAAAATTATAACTCTGCCACTAATTAGAATAACGATTAATTAAATTACACTTTTCTACAACACCATTCAATCAATCAAAAAACAAGAATAAAAATTATCATTTTCCAAAAATCTAGCGAAGCATCTATTAAACTCTATTTTTTTATTTTTTTCAAAATAAGTAGATCTAATTAGGCTATCAGCCAATTAAATGGGTATTCTATAGACAACCCTACTTTAATGAAGTTTAGATAGGTTTATTAGTGAGTTCATAAAAAATTTGGTTATATAAAAAAAGGATTTGAATTTAAATATTTGCAATTACTAAGAAAGTAGACAACAATTTTTCTAATATTCACAATTAAAAATCTTGTCAGGGATTATTTTCATACCCAGGTATTTTTTTCAATACTATACCTGTAAAAAAGTTGATCAACTTCAAGTCAATCTATTTTTAGAGACATTTTATTCAAGATCTTTTTGTAACACCTTTTTAAAATGACTTGATTTGCGTTTTTTTTTTCATATATATTACAAGATTTTCGGCAAAAAATTAGAAAAAAAAAAAAATATAAAAACGAAAAATTTAATTTTAAAAAGAATTTTGATCAATTCAGAACTCAAATAATAATCTTTTTAGTGACTGATTTATTTTCATTTCTCCAATCTGAAAAAAAAAAAAAATTCAAATTTTTTTCTTTTTGAAAAAAGTAATTAGAGCAGTGAAAAAAATACCGGACATGAAAAAAATCCCGGACAAGATTTTTAATTGTGAATATTAGTAAAATTATTGTGTAATTTCATTTATTTACAATCAAATTCCTTTTTTTAAGAATCGAACTTTTTCAATTATAACTCACCCACTTATTAGAATGATGATTGATGAAATCACACTTGTTCAAAACACCATTCAATCAATCAAAAAACAAGAAGAAAAATTATCATTTTCCAAACTCTAGTAAACCTCAATAAAACTCGATTGTTTTTCAAAAAAAGTTGATCAACATAGGACTATCAAGCAATTACTCGAGTATTCTAGAGACACCTTACTTTGATGGACTTTAGGTAGGTTTATTACTAATCTCATAAAAAAATTGGTTATTTATAATAAGGATTTCATTGAAATTAGACAACAATTTTACTAATACCCACAATTAAAAATCTTGTCCGGGATTTTTTTCATGTCCGGTATTTTTTTCCCTACTATACAAAATAATATTTTGTGAAATTTCGAATTTTTGTTACAATTGGATATTATTCAAAAAAATCGTATAAAAATTTTTCAATTTAAAGATGAATTTTTAACTGATCCTAAAACAATTGATGTAGTTGAAGATTTTTTTTTTGTTGTTGAAATTAAAAAGGGTAAATTTCTAAAAAAAAATAAAAAAAATTGTTTCTTTAAAAAGTTATTATGAAATTTATAGGGTCATTTTTTTGTAAAACGGGTTGAATTTGTTTTTTTTTTGGTGAATAATCTATAGATTCAATTATCACCATTTTCTTTTCTGATAAGATAAAAGAAAAAGGTAAAAAATGGAAAAAGAAAAAATGAAAAACAAGTTCAATTAAGTAAAAATATAATAAATTACGAGTTTTTAGATTTTGGAAATATAAAAATTGATTTTTGATTCAAATGTTGTCTCATTTAAATATTGAGATAATGACACTAACTTTCAAAGAAAAAAATCAAAAAATAAATTGAAACAAAAATATTAACTAAAATAATTTTAATAAATATTAGAGCTTTATCAGAAAGATTCAAAAAAAACCTTCTTCCAAAAACCCCTTCTTCCAAAAAATCCACTTATAATGATTATGATTTGCTGAATCAATGAATTTAGAAATATTTTATTTTGTAATGAATTTGTGTCAAAAAATTAATTTCCTTAACTTTAATGAAGCATTATTTAAACAAACCTATGACTAATTTCCAAATGAGAAACGAGAAAAATCTCATTTAGATTTATAAAAAATTCAAGAAGAATTAGAGATAAATAACTGTAAAATTAGAAATTTTATGAACTATTTGAAATTAATCTTTTTTAATAAATTATTTCTTATTATTTAAATGCTTAATGCAACCACATGTGATTAAATATAAATATAAAAATTTTATATTCTAAAAGAATACCTAAACAATTGATTTTGTAAAAAGTGCGTTATTCGGAAACTTATTTTAATAATAATAATAATAATAGTAAAAAAAAAAAAAAAATGATAATTTTATTATTATTATTATTTTGGAAGAAGTATAAATTACAAACTAAAATGACCTTTTACTTCAATTTCCGTTCAAAAAATTTAATCGTAAAATCCTAGATTTCACGATTATTCAAGAAAAAGACATACCCGAATTTTCCTTATGATTAAAAAATAAAAAATTTAAAAGGAAAAAAAGAAAAAAAAAATTGAAATTTAAAAAGGGATTATATAGAAGCAATTGGTAAAAATCCAAAAAAAAAACCCCCAATTCTATCTTTAATTAATAACACCCAAAAATCAAAGCCAAGATACTTCTGGTTGATTTTATAATTTGATAATTGATCATAAATGTTCACTTGGTGATCGTTATTTAATTTGTTATAATTTTTTTTTTTTTTCTTTTTGATCTGATTTGCTTTAAAGCTTTGACCATTTTTTTTTCTTTTTGCTTTTTCGTTTTTATTTTCAAGTTACTCATACCTTTGTGTTTCAGTTTCACAGTATTAGCAAGTAACCACTTGATCTTTTTTCTTTGTAACTCTTTTTCCAAATATTAAGAAAATTCAGTCAGGTGAAAAAACTAAAAAAAAATAAAAAAAGACAATTTTGAGAAAAAAAATTATTTTTGCCAAAAACCACCTAATTTATATATATTTATATCATCGTTTTTTATTAATAAAATATTAATTCTTTTCAAAACTATAATCTTTTCTATATATAATAAAAAGATTATTTTTGTTCAATTTTAAATAGACAATCTTCAAAAACAAATTTTCTAAAAATTTCTTTTTATCTTTCTAAAATTTTTTTTGTCTTTCGTAAAAATTTCTTTTTATCTTTCAAAAATCCGAATTAAAAAAAAAAATGTAAAATCTAATTGACAAAATATAATTCTATGTTTTATTTTTTAAAAACCAAAATTTCATATTAATAATTATATAGCTAGTTTTTGATTGCATATTTTTAAAATCTTTAAAATATATTATTTGCAATCGGCAAACTGGATTGTTTGCAAATATTGTGGAAAAATTATTTATAATGTGTATCGAGGGAATTAATAAATATAAGAAAGACTTGAAAACAGCAAAGCTAAAACTCAAGTATAGAGAAATATCACCTTTATTAAATATTTTGACCGACAATAAAAACAAGATCTTAAAATATTATGGATACATCTTAGGGAAATTGTGTAAAATAAACTTTAAATTAATTACAAACCATATTTTCACTATTATTCATCATCAATTTACAACCACTTCAGACATCACTATCTTTGATTCCATGAAATATATTAAATTGAGCATTGAAACACCTTCTGGATTAGAATTGAGTACAAAATTTTTGGCATTAATCCAAAAATTATTTCATTCAATCAAAATTAAAGTACTGAAAGCAAAATTAGCTGACAACCTGTGTGACATTTTTTATAATGCTTCAGAGAAGCAAAATTTTGATTTAGATTATACCCTATGGTATCATAATTTGCAATATTTATATACCGAAGCATTGGAATTAGTAAACGATCGCAAGTATTTGGTCAGTGGTTGCAAGTTTGCGACATCGATTATATGCTGTAGTGATCAACAGACTATTGCGCGTAGTAAATCAGAAATCTTACCAAAGTGCTTGACAATTTTTAAAAAATCACACAAAATTGAAGGTATTAAATGTGCAAATGACTTATTAAAAATGTACCTAATGCCGAATAATTCAAATAACAAATCCGAGAGCTTAAAACTAGTTGTTATGATTTCTAAAAAAATCTTTCAAATCAAAAAAAAAATTCCCAAATTAATGCTTGATCACCATTCCTATTCTAATCTCCAATACACCTATTTAATAATTGCTAATTGGGATTTAGATTATGTGATGAAAGATATAATCATTTCTTCCTTTAATTCTAAATCCACACAATTAACTTTATGTAGGAGATTAATCATCATTAATGGATTGATGGCAATTTTAAAAAACCAGCAAATTATCAACCAAAATTTAAATTATCGAAATAAAAACACCACCACTACCAGCAGCACCACAAGTAACAGCAGTAGTCACAACAGAATAAATAAATATAAAAAACAAATATCAGAAATTATAATAACATCCTTTAATAAGGGTTATAGTTTATGTGGTAAAGATTTAAAATTAAAAAAACAGATTTTACTATTTTCAAAAATCAATGAAACCTTTTCGCGGAATTATAATACAAAAACTAATAATAATCTGAATAATAATAATAAGAATAATAATAAATTCAATTCTCATAACACATCTTTATTAAATAACAAAAGCAAGGAAAAGAGCAATCTTAATCAAAAATCATCTTATTATGATTATAATTCTTATCAAAGCCAAGTAAACACTCCAATGGGGGATCTTTCAAAAATTACAAAGGAACCCGAACCCATTGAATTATTAATAGCAAGTATCAAAATTATTTCCTTTATTAAGAAAATTAATAAAAACACCATTGCAAATCTTTGTAATTTAACCATCCATTTGAATTCACATTTATCAAACCAAGCCAAAATATCCTTATTAAAATTAATGAAAAATAAACATAAATTACGTTTTATTATTTTAGTTCAATATTCTAAATTTTTAATATCAAACCAAAATGAAAGTTTTGAATTAATAAATGAAAATATTTATTTTTTTAGAAAAATGATAAATTTATGGATTTCAATTTTAAGAAAAAAAATTAAAAAAAAACGGATAAATAGGAACAATAATGAAAAGAAAAAGAATAATATTGAGCAAAATTCAAATGATAAAAACAAGTTTGAAAGGAAAAAAAAGTCTGAAAAGGAAAAGGAAAAAAAAAAAAATAACAATATAATTGAAATTGAAAAAAAAATTGAAAAAATTGAAGCAGTTTTAATTTTTTTTCTGGGGGAAATCCGTGTAAAAATTAGAGACAAAAGTTATCAATGCTTACAAAATATAAAGGAATTAGAACATTTATTAAAATTAAATAAGAATTATCATTATCATTATCATGGCAGTGACAGTGATAATATTAAAACAAAACCAATCAAAAAAAAACGATATTCCTTAATAAATGTTTTGGAAAGAAAAGATGATCGAATTAATATTGATGAAATATTAATAAACACTTCAATTGACTATTGTCAAATTTTACCAGAACAAATTTTATTTGATCTCTGCAATGGTAATGATTTAAATTTTACAAATGAAATCTCTGCAATTACTATTAAAGATTTTATTTTAATTAATAAAATTGAAGGATACAAATGGTGGATTAGATTTTTTAGCATTATTATTAAAATATTAATCCAAAATTCAAGAAATCTTTCAAAATATTTATTTAAATATTCATGGGAAAAAACGAAAAAAAGCCATTATTATGTAACAATATATGGATTTAGTAATATTAATCAAATGGATAATGTAAATAATAATCAAAATTCCAACAACAACAACAATAATAACACTAACAATAATGATAATAATAATAATTCTAAAAATAATAATAATAATAAGAAGAAGAATAACAAAAATAATGTTAATAATAATTCGCATAAATGTAATAATAAGAAAAATAAAAATAATAGCAACAACAACACCACCGACCACAACATCACCACAGAAAGGAACAACACCAATAAAAATAATAATAATAACAATAATAATAATATTCTAAATAAGAATAACAATAATGAATTTGCTTTCAAAATTAATGAATATACATTGGTACTTTCAATATTGTTTAGTTCAAGAACCAATTTAAATGAAACAAAAGATATGAAATTACCAAAGTTTAATGTGGTGTTAAACAAGATCATTCCATTATTGGAATCCAATAATGAAATGATCTCAAATTTATCCATTTATTCATTATCACAAATGCACCCAAAATATTTAATTACGGAATTTAAAGAAACTATAAATTTGTTAATTTCAAAAATGCAATTAAAAAAAGAAAAAACATCTGATTTCACGAAAAAAAATTATTTGATGATCAAAATGATAACAATTTACCAATTAATAATTTCCAACATGGAAAATAAAAGTTATTTATACATTCTAGGATTCAAAATACATGTTGCATCATATATTGAAGAATTATATACATATCTTATCAGACCAAAAATTACGAACACAATGACGGAATTAATTCCTTTAAGATACTATTATTGCCTACTAATCAGCAAAGTCGCAAAAATCGCATTTCAATGCGAAAGACCCCTATCCACTATTCTCCGACAAAAACTGTTTTTACAGATGTTAGAGTTTTGTGGTATTGGCGAAAAGGCAGAATTAAATAAAACACAAGAATTGAAAACAATTGTTGATTATTCATTGGAACTGTTTAAAGGTAACAGAACTAAACAATTAGAATACAAAAAATTATATCTAATGAAAAGAAAGTCGGTTGAATTTGTTGCTTTGCAATGCATTTCAAATTTATTATTAGGACCCTATTTTTATAAATCGAATTTAAATTCAGATGATTTAGTATTTAGTTGGATTAATCAATTATTAAGATCTGAAAATGAAAAATTAAAAAAAATTGGTGAAAAATCTTTAATAAATTTTTTCCAACAAAATTCCAAGAAATTGATTCAAATATATTTAAATTTTAGTTATTCTTCAAAAAAAATAATTTCCAATTGTTACACCTTGATTATTTTAGAAGAATTATTAAATAATAATTATTTTTTTAAAATTGGGAATGAAATTAAATCCAAAAATGATGAAATAGAGAATGAAGATGAAAATATCAATCAAAATAAAAAAAAAGTAAAGAAAAAAAGTAAGAATATTAATATCAATAAAAATAAAACATTAATTAATTTAAATAATGTACAATTAATTTGTTTATTATTAAGAAATATTAATAACCCAAATAATGAAATTAAATTGAAAATTAATAAATTATTAAAAAAATATATGAAGAATATTATAATCAAAAAAGAAAAAACAAAAAAATCTTTGAAAATTTTAAAAATCAATCATTTCATTTATAATAATCTACACTATGAAATTTCAAAAGTATTTACAGAGTATTTCCCCAATTTAGCTACACAGACTGCAATAGCATTGTTAGAGCAATACTTGTCTTTACAAATTATGGATAAAGGAAATTCGAGAATGCATAATTTAACTTCCATTTATATAATTAAAAGAAATATTTTGATTTCGTTAAACCCCTGGATTGGGGAATTAACTATAAACCGCGAAAGTGACCAATCTATAATAAAATTTAATCAAGTTATAGAATTATTATTTGAAATAACGTATGAGGATTCTGAAATTTATTCAAAATTAATTGAAAAGCTTTGGATTGTTTTGACATTTAATAAATTTGAAAATTCCTTAGCAGTAATTGAATTTCTATTAACAACTTGTATATGGTTTCCCATAAATAAGCAATTGCACTATTGTAAAAAAATTATTTGTTATATTTTTACATTTTCCCCTCAAATATTTGAAATTTTATTTAATAAAGTGAATTTAATCAAAGACGGGAAAACTATTCTATCATCTTATAATAATCAGGGAAATAATAATCATAAGCACAATATTGACAAAAAGAAAGAAGAAAGGAACAATAGCAAAAATACAGATCAAAATGAGTTAAATACAAATGTAGTTAGTAGTTCATTATTGACATCCAAAGCAACAACACCAATTAAAAATAATAGAAATAAAAATCATAAAAATAGCAATCATAAAAATAGCAATCATAAAAATAATAATCATAGAAATAAAAATCATAAAAAAAACAAGAAAAAAAACAAGAAAAAAACTAATATAAAATTACACAGGGTAAATCCACATCAAGTTAAAAAAACTCACACCTTATCTAAAAATAAAAAGAAAAATATAAATAGAGCAACCCTTCAAAGAAAACTTTCACCATTAAATTCAACAATAAAAAATAAATTCAATAAAAAATTATCAAAAAATAAAATTCAAATAAATAACAGAAATTATCCATTAACTGGCAAAATACACACAAGAAATGAATTTGTAAAAACATTTTTTTCAGCCCCATCATCAAGAGAATTCAAAAAATATTTCAAAACAGGTTTAAAAACTATTAAAACGCAACCAAACAATCCAATTAAAGTGGGTAGGTTCCACATCTCTTTAATTTTATTAACAGAATTAATCAATAAATTAACTAAGGAAACATTCATTTCATATTTGCCACTTTTATTACATATTGCTATTCTGAACATTGATCAAAAAACAAATATTATGAATGCCAATTGTAAAAGTTTATTAATTAATTTACTTTTAACTTTTAATAATTTTAAAAGAATTGAAAATAATAATCTTGGTGAGAATGACAATAGTAGTAATTACATGAAAGATAATGATAATAGTAGTAATGACACGGAAGATAATGGCATGGATGAAAATGAAGGAAATAAATTAAGAAATACGAAAAATGAAATTGAACTTAAAAAATTAATAAAATTTATTGATAATTATAATTATAAGAAATTTTGGGATAATATAAATATTACGAATTTTATTTTTAAAATTCTTTCGTTTTTTAATTACAAAGATTTAAATATACAAGCAAAATGGTGTAAAGAAGCCTTCAAATGGGGGACGACTGAGTGCCATGAAATGAAATCAATTAAAAATTTTATATCAATTACTACCAGATCATTATTTATCTTTAGGATATTATTCAACGATGTCAATCCTGGAATGGTTGAAAAAATTATCGATTCCTATTTTATATATTATTTATCTGCCTCAGAAGAAAGCTTAGATATAAAATCACAATATTTTACTTTAAAAATTGAAATCTTAAAAACATTTGAGCTAATTATTAAAAAAAGGGCAATGGAAATCACAAAAAATATTAAGAATAAAAACAAGATAAATAATAAAAATGATAATGATAATAAGGAAGATGATAATGATAATAATGAAAATGATAATAATAATGATAATAATAATGATAACGATAATAATATAAATAATAACAACAGCAATAATAATACTACCACCACCACCACCACCACCACTACTACTAATAATACTAATGATGATGATGATGATAAAGATGATTTAAATTTAATAAATTTATATCCAATTTTTTGGACAATTATACCCACTCTATTATCAATAAATTTAAATACTAGTTATTATTGTTTAAAAATCATTAAACATTTTTTAATTGATATTATAAATGATAACACTAATTTAATAAATCAATTATTATTAAATAGACCAAAAGATTGGCAAAGTGACAGTCTTGGATTATTTTCTTTAATATCACCATTTGTAATGTATTCGAAAACTTGTAAAATTTCTGTTTTTTTAATTTTTAAATTACTTTTAAATAAGAATTTAGAATTATTAATAAAAAAAGATATTCAAGAAATAATTTTTTATTCAGTAATATATGTGTTTCCCTTTTTTTCAAAAAAAATTGATCATCAAGTTAAGAACAATAATAATGATAATAACGATAACGATAACGATAATAATAATAATGATGATGATGATGATAACGAGAAAGATGATGATAACGATAATAAAAATAATAATGATAACAACAACACCAACAATAAACACAACAAATGCGACTATGATGATGATGATTATGAAATGAAATACAGTAATGATACCAATGAAAATAAAAACGATAAAGAAGATAACTTTGATTATTTATTAAATAAATTAAATTATTGTTGTATTGCAAAAAAATTTTCTATATTAGCAAACGAAAATGGATATCAAAATATTAGTGGAATTTTTAATCAATACTCAAAAGAAAAATTCACAAAAAAAGAATTATTTATTTCTAGTTTAAAATCAGCAATTTTTAAAGATTTTTTCCCAAGATATACGATTATCATAATCAATACCTTATTAAAATATTTTATTTATGGACCAAATGAAATAAAAAATGAGATATTATTATTATTAATAGAAATTTTAAAAGAAATAGATCTTTCTTTAAAAAAAAATTACGGTGTGAAAAAAAATTTATTAAATAAATTAATCCAATTTTCCACTTTTGATCAATATCAAGAAAATATTTCAAATTTATTAAAATCTTCCATCGTGAAGGCAGATTTATCTTTGATTAAATTTAAAGAATTCGAATATAAATATTTTAATAATAAAGAAAACAACGAAAGCAAACATCCAAATAAAAATAATAAAAGAAAAAAAAGAAAAAACGCAAAGCATAACCTCAAATATTATTATCTAACAAATGCAAATTCAAATTTAATTTCAAATTTAAAAATAAAAAAACACAACAATCAAAAAGATTCTTTATTTATTAAAAATAATTTAATATTTTTCAATCATAATTTTAAACAAATTAATAATAATAATAAAGACGAACACGACGAGATTTATAAACAAGAATGCATCGATGATAATATTATTCGATTCTTATCAAAGCTGATCTTAAAATTCCCTAGCAATAGAAAGAAATCTTATTTAATATTAAAAAACATCAATTCGACAGAAAAAGATTTTGCAAGCACAATGGCATTATCCCAATTAACTAACTACACAAATTCAGGAATAACTAAAGGTAATTATTCACAATACTCAGATATGAGCTTTTTAAATACACACTTCAATTCAACAGATTTTTCAACTGCCAGTAGCGAATCAGATTTAAAATTGATTGGAAATAAAACACTAAAAAGCCCAAACAGAAAGTTTACTCAAAAAAATCTGGAATCTGTTGATCTAGTCTATTTTAACAAAAGAAATAAAAATAAAAAGCGTGGATTTACTAAAAGGCATTCGCATAGTATTTGCTCCTTTTCTTCAGATTTTGAAAGTTATTTAAATAATTCCACTTTCGATGACTATAAAGAGCTTACCGATGAAACGCTTATAAAAAGCGATGATAACCAGATCTCTGTGAAGCAAGAAAATAACAACAACAACAACAACAACAACAACACTCATCGTCCAAACAAGCCCAAATATTACAACAATACTAGTGATAGCGGCAGCGGCAGCAATATTAATAATATTGATAGTAATACTAATAATAGCAGTAGTAGCAGTAATAATAATATGAATAAAGGTGATGAAAATATTAAGAATAATAATCAAAAGATTATGAATGAAAATAGTAATTTATTTAATACCAAAAAAACAGATTTAAATAAGGAATTACTTTCGTTAAAAGATCTCCAATTCGAAATTAAAAGACAAGTTAGAGAGTGGGGAAGAGCAAAAAGAAAAAAGCGGTTTTCAAATAATTTACTAATTTCAGAAGTTTTTAGGCAGAGCTATTCATTATATAAAGCATTTATTAACGAATACAAATTTATTTTCCAAAAGGCAAAATCCTTAATCCAAAGTGAATATATCAAGTTTATACTTCAGGAATATTCTTTAAATATCAAATTATTCGAAAACCAGATCTTTTCATCGCAAATCCAAAATAATGAAGAAAATTTTTATTTACAAATCAAAGAAAAGGTTCTGACATTGAAAGAAAATTCGCCCAAAAAATTTGCAAGTATGTTTGCCAATTATCAACAAATCATTGAAATTACAGACAAAAATAGAATTACATATTTGGAGAAAAAAAGAGCCACTGCAGATTCTCAACAATATCTACAAGACATTTTGAATAACCAGAATCAAGATAATGAGATCAATACAAACAATTTTTCTCAAAAGAATTATGAAATGGCTGAAAATCAAATATGTACCACAATTTCTCAACAGCAAATTTTTTTAATCAATTATTTATTGTCAATTATAGACATTGCTAAAATAATTAACCAAATTATTTCAATATTTAATAACCAAGTGGAAATAAATTCCTTTTTGAATTCTTGTACAAATTTGATTGAAAAAAATAAAAAATTATCAGAAAAATTAGAAAACAGAGAAAGAGAATTAAGATTTAAATAAAAATATTAAAATCTTTGTTTCATTTATTTGTTTCTTTCTTTATTTAATTTAATTTAATTTTTTTTTTTTTTATTCATTTTATCTTTAATTTACAGAAAAAAATAAATCAGAATTTTTTTTTTTTTTTTTATTTTATTAATTCTAACCAAGAAATAGACTTGCCACATCCTAAAAGAGTGGTATATATTTATACTGATATTACTTTTTAAAATAATATCAGTATAAATATATAAGTTGAACATATTCCAGAAAAAATTATAAATTGATTGTGTAAAAATATAAAAGTATAAAAAAAAAGGAGGGTTTTAGAAATTATTTTTGTAAAGTAAATGAAAATTTTATTTTCCCATTCAGAAATAACCAAGAAAATAAACAATTAAAAAGTGATATTAGTCGATTTAAGTATACTTTTAAAACTAAAAATTGAGATAATAAAGGCAAAAATACACTCATTATATTAAATTCACTATTTTTAGAATTGAATACAATAGAACCATAATTAATTTAGGTAAATTGAGTTGTAATCAAATCATATACCCATTTCATTGAAATCTTACTTTAAAAAGTGTTTGGTTTTTTAATTTTAATATTGTTTATATATATATATATATATATATATATATATATATAAATTAAATTATAAAATTTTGGAACCTGTTTAAACAGTTAAAAGAATATTAATATTATACTTTACATCTAATTTAAAAAGAATTTTGATTTTATAAAATATTGAATTTTTTTTTTTTTTTTTTTTTTTTTTTTTTTTTTCAAGATATGTAATCTGTTTCTTTTTGTTCATCGAAATTTTTTTTTCCAATGATTAGTAGAAAGTTAATGTTGAGTTTCATAAAACAGAAAAAACACATATAATTGGTTGATGGTATTTAATGATTTGATCGATCAATAATTGTTAATAGACTTTTTTACGCATTTATCAATACAATTTTTGGTTCAGCCCATTTCATTATTTTGGAAATATAGTTTTTTTTTTTGTATAGTATTTTTTCTTTTAAATGGAAAAAAAATAATTACTTATAAAAACATTAAATATATGTAACTTTAAGATGTTTTAATAATAATTTTGGAAAAATACCAAACATTGGGATTTTTTTTGCCCATTTTTGATTTTGGGTGTGTCCAAATTTTTGAAATGATGTTTTTTTTTTGATTCAAAAAAACTTTGAAATTAATACAATAATCTATTTAAACTTGTTTAAGGGGTTATTTCTCTATGAAATCAATCTGTACTTTTAAAATATGTTATTGATTATATTCTCAAATTATAGGTTGGGGTATACCAAGTTCCAAAAAATTCTGATCAACAAAGTAACCCAAACTAGAAAAGAATATTGTTTTTTGTGAGATTAATTTTTTTTTTCCATTTTCAGCAGAAAAAAAAAACAATAAATTAATTTTATGTTTCATATTATAATTTTTTTTACAATGTTTATTGCTATTTTCATCATTATTATTCTATAAAAAGTATTTTTTGCCTAGAATATTAAAATAAAGATTTTTTTTTTTCAATTATGAGATAATTCTTTTGGTTAACCAAAAATTACTTTCATTGGTAAATTGGAAAATAATTATATTGATTTAAACAGGATATTTATAATATTTAAATTTTTAAAATCATTTAAAAATGTTACCAAGAAATTTTGTTTTTGTTCTTAGATGAAATTTGGATTTTTGAAAATAAAATATTCTTGAAGATATTTGGGAATTTTAAGTAATTTTATCTCAAAATTCAAAAGCAATTTTTTTTCTATAAAAAATAATTTTACTTGCTATATTGTTCTTGTTGATAAGACCAAATAAGTAATTTCATTTTTTGAAAACCATAAAACAAAAAATTTAAAACTTTGAAGAATAGAAAACTTTTGCATAATTGATCTCAATTTAATTGGGGACATGTTGTAAAAGATATATCAAATATTCATTTATTGAATCACCTATACCACAATTAGTTTTATTGGTTAAGATTTGAATTGAATTATTAATTATTAAAAATAATAACTAAATAAAAAATGTTCTCAACAAATACTTTCAATTAGAAAAATAAAACTATTATGTCCCCACATTTTGAAGAATTAACTTAATTGTTAATAAAAATAATATGTTACTTTTTTTTCTTTTTATATTGGAAATAACCTGATTATGGATTTAAAAAAAGAGAATTAAATTAATAAATTGTTAAGATGGGGTTAATTCGTCCATTTAATAAGTTGAAACACAAATTACAAAATAAAAAAATAAAAATTAAGATCTTGACTAGATTTCATTTTATATTTACAAAATACCACACCATTAATCCAAATTTAAAAATCAAAGTTGGATTTTTTTTTCTTAAGAATATCTAATAATCTACTAAATAAATATAGAATCCAAGATAATTTCATAACATGTTTTTTTAATTTAATAATTAAAAGCTTAAGCTGTATAAGAGGAACTTAAGTCAAATCATTCAATCTATATATCCCCCTTTACCTCTGATTTGCTTAATTTTCATCAAGTTTTTAATAAAATTATCAAAATAATATTGATGTACTAATATTTTTATTTTCTTATTTGTTTTTGAGCCAGATCTGAATTATAATAATTAATACAAAATAGTTCAAAGATAAAGTTGATATATTATTTGATTTTTTTTTTTTTTGTTTTGGGTAAAAATAATTATAATTATTCATTTTTACAATTTCTTGAAAGATTTTTATTTTTTTTTTTAATTTTTTAAATAAATAATTTAATAACAATAATAGTAATTCAAAACTCAATACTTTGATTTATTAATAATAGCAACCAGAAAAGTTTTTAATTTATTTTTTTTTTTTTTTTTATTTTTGAAGAGAGAAAATTGCTTTTCTCCTGTGTGCCCTAATTTCTAAACTTTTTTTTAGAAATTTTGTTAAAGAATCACAAATTTTATTATCACTTACTAATGATAATATATATGATGAATTCTTTTTGATTAATAATATCGGAGATATTATTAATTTTTTTATTTTTTCAAAAAATTCAGATATCCAGATTTTTCGATTTATTTTATAGGCCGGACAGTCCCATAAAAAATGATCGAAATCTTCAATGATATCAATATTTAACTTTTCTTTACATAAATCACAATTTTTATTTTTATTTTTACTTGTTACATAAGAGTACCTATTTAAACAATTAGTAAAATTTCGAAATTTTAGAATTGTTTTTTGAAGCTTTCCAGTTTAAATATTTTTTGTTGTTTGAAATTGCAATTTTGTTGTTTTATAATTTTTAGATATTGTTGAACTTTCCAACTAGGTGAATTTTCCAATTCGGTTAATCGAAAAACTTTTAATTCTAAATCTAATAATTTTAATCCCTTAGTGTGCCAATTAATATTTTCATTTTCCAATTTTCGAAAATTTAGTATTGTTTTTTAATTTTTTTAAATTTAAGAAATCTAATTTTTCTATCAATTTATATTTTCTTCGGTATATTTTTAATCTAGCGAGATCAATTTTTGCTTCAGTTTTATAAATTAATCGAGGTGAATGGATATTAATTTGTAAGAAATTTGTGACTGTTTTATTGATAAATCTATCAATTCTTTCAAAATCATTTTGTTTCAAGTCAAATATTTCAAGACCATAATAAATTTGACTTAAAATGAGAGCTTTGAAAGAAGTTATTTTGACTCCATTGTTGAGTTTATTTTGTTAAAACAATCGATTAAGTGTTTCCAAGGACTTTTCCACTTTTTTTGAAATTATATTCAAGATGTGTGTTTTTTTTCTAACCAAATCCCAAGATAAAAAATATCTTTTAATTCTTTTTTATATTTGGTTTTTTTATTATGTGGGTTCATCCCGAATCTTTTTATTATTTCAAAAATCCTTTCTAAATTAATTTTTAGAGAGATTAATGGCCCTTTCATAATAAGAATAAGATCATCTGCATACATTTGAACATGAACAGCTAAAGTTTTTAACTTTTCTAGTAGGAAATGAGATATAAATGCGAAAAGAATTGGTGATAAGGGATCTCCTTGATAAACTCCAATTCCTTCTTTTTTGTAATATCTCAAGAGCTAATTTTTAATTGTTTCATTTTTGATAAATTTTTTAATAGATTGATATATTAACGAGTGTTGTATAGAGTCAAAACAAAAGTTTTTAATTTTATGATAAAAAAAATAAATAAAAAAAGACAAACAGAGAAATTTTCATTTTTTTTTTCGATAAAAAATTAATAAATATTTTTATTTAATTATTTATTTTTGAAGAGAGAATATCAATTTTATCTTATAGCTCTTAATTTTTTTTTAATTTAAGAAATAAAAAGAAAATTGAAGAAATTTTCTAATTATTTCCCAAATTAAAAAAAAAATTGTTGTTAACTTTTCCAGAATTTAAAAGAATTGAGTTAAAACTTCGATTTTACTCTATTCTTCCGAAATATATATATATATATATATATATATATATATATGCACTCTACATAACTCTACTAATTTCAAACTTTTTTAGAAATAATGTTAAAGAATCACAAATTATATTATCACGTACTTTTTATAAATATTAAATAAAGAGAAAAATGAAATTCATTTCTTTAGTCCAAAATTAAAAGTTTATTATGATTAATTTTCTAAAACTTTTATTTTAATAATAGAAAATACTTGAAAAAACATAAAAAAATGTAAAATAATTTCATCTATTACATTGAAATTAAACAAATAAAAACTGATTTAATAGATAGAGTAATCAGCCCTAAAATTGCCAAAAAAATAAATAATTACTCTTAAATATTATTCAATGATAATAAAATAAATCTTCTAAAGAAGAATTTTAAATTTCTTAAATTTTGTTATAGGTAAAAATTTGAATAATAGAGGTTTTGATGATAACATGCTATAATTCACGATAAAGTTACAAAAATCGCGATAATTTCAATCAAATCGCGATATTCAATATTATCGTGATAATATAACAAATCGCAATATTCTATAAAATCGCGATAATTATTAAAAAATCGTAATAAATGCCAAAATATTGCGATTAAAAAGTAATCGCGATATAATAGTTGATGGGTTTTTGGGTTAATTGAGAAATATTTTTACAAAAAAATTTTTTTTGATCAAAAAATAGATTAGGTGAAAAAAAGTTATTCTTTGAAAAAACAACAAAAAAGATACTTGATCCAATCAGGAATCAGATCAAAGAGTTTTATTGTGTTTTCATTTTATTTGGTTGACAAACCTATCTATCTTTTAAGATCAACAACAATAAGAACTAAAGAGAAATAAATATTTTTTCAGTTAATCGTTGTGTTGTAAATAGAGTTGAATAAAAGACCTTCTAAAACAACCAACCCTTTATCTCGTTCTTTAAAGAATGTGATCTTGGGTTACAATATTTTCTTTTTTTCTCAGCAAGCTAAAAGTAGTTGGATAACTCTTCAAAAGATTTCACAACATCCTTGCCAGATGATCACCAATTATTAAGGTTTTTTATACAATACGTGTCTTCTTCTTCTTTTTCTTCTTTGAGGATCTTTGTATTGGACAGAAAACACAATTAGAGCTTAGTGGTTTTTGTTTGATCGATCACCAAAAAGAATGAAAATTATTCTTTATTCTTTTTGGCTATTTACAAATGGTGAAGGTAACAACTCCTTTTTAAGAAAACACATATATTTTATATTCTAGTGTATTGTTGAAATGGGTAATTATTAGTTTGATCATAAACTTTGTTTGAGATTATATATTTTGATAAAAAAAAAAAATGAAAAGAATAAAATTTTTTTCCACAACAAACTAAACTCATTCCCTTTATTACGTTTTCTGTCTTTCAAAACTTTCAAACACTTGAAGACAGTTCAGAACCCTTAAAAACACTTTCTGGCATTATTAAAGGGAAAGTGTTGTAAAAGTATCAAGGCTTTGTAAAAGTCAAGAGATTTTTTTTAAGATGATTTCAAAAAAATAATTTTTCATTTTTTCAAGATAATGTGAATATCGCGATAATGTTGTTTATCGCGATTTTATGATTTTTCACGATAAAGTTGGACTAATCGGGATTTTTTTAATACTATTGCGATTTTATTGTTAATATCAGAATAATATATGTTATCATCAAAACCTCTAATATATAAAGGAAATTTGAATTTTTCCTTCCAAAATTACTCCAGATCTTGGAAAATAATATTTTTCCTATGGTACTTTGCAATAATATTGCTTATTTTATGTCTAGATATTAAAAAGTCAAAAAATAAACAATATTAAAATTTGAAAAAAAAAATCAATTTTAAATCAAACTCAAACTATTGCTAAATCGTTTAAATTTGAAAAAAAATCTGTGATGAAAAAATTTTCAAATTTTACAATGATTAAAAATATTATTTTTTTTTCAAAATTAATTTATATATATTTTTTTATTTTTAAATTATTTAGAACAAATTATATATATTGTCATTAGAACTTAACCAACAGATAGAACAATTTTTCTATGTGATGTCAAAATATCTCTGTAATGAATAAATTAAATAATCAAGTATTTTGGCTGATGCCGGGTTACAAAATTGCAGCTGAAAAAATTTTAGTAAGGTATGATGTGTTTTAATCAATAAAAATAAGAGGTTTTTGATGTGTAAATTAACTTTTCAAAAAAAAAAAAAACCATTTTTTTTGACAAAATTTGGATTGAAAAATGTTAAAATCATAATAAACAAGAAAAATTTGTCAAGGTTGAAATTTTTTTTCAAGTTATTTTTTTAAATTTATCTAATTATACGATTTTAAATTATAAATTTTTCTTTCTAAGATCATTTTTTATAAATTCTATATCCAATAAACCTTTTTTAAGAATTCAAATTAAAAATTTTTGTTTGAAGGCAATTAGTATATTTGGGGTTCTAATGGGTATATATATATATATATAAATACATTTAAATATATAATTCTAATATGTGAATTTTAACAAAAAATCATTAATTAATTATTACTTGTTATTTAATATAAAAGATCAAATTAAACAACAGTGATCACAAATACTGGTGCCCAAATCAAGAAAAACGAAATTTCTAAAAGAAAATCTCTCCTTTTTTTTCTTCTTGTTCCAATATAAAAAATGATTCACTACCCGACAATTAATCATAAGTATCTATTATTTTCCCTTGAGTTAAATCCGTCTTGAAGTAAAATCATTGATCTTTTACATAAATTATTAAGTAGAAATCGAATTTGTTTAATATTCTTTCAAAATTTATTATTTTTGGTTTTTTTCTTCGGTTTTTAAAAATTCTCTCTATTTTACTCTTTTTCTTATTCAATTTTCGCAGTTGATCTTTTGATTTTTCGAAATTTCAATTTTAATAGTTGAACTTGAAGAAACGAACACAATATTTAATTATTGTTTATTTTTCCTATTTGATGATTTCGTTTGTAGATTTTTGAGAAAACTGAAACATCTTTTTTTTTAAAGCCTGGTTTAGACTTTTCTTAGTGTGGTATTTTGACAAGAGTAATTATTTTAACTTTAAATTATTTTAAAAATCATCAAGAATAAAAGTGAAGAACCACACAACACCCAAGATATTTTTTATTTAGTTCAGAATTTTCAATAGTCTTGAATAAAAAATGTAATCCAACCAAAAAAATACCAAAATTTGCAAAAAAAAAAGAAAAAATTCTATTCAAGTAAGAATTAATTACTCTGATCAAAAAGAAGAAAAGAAACGTGTGTTTGAGTTTAGTTGTAAGTATATTTAAAATATAAAAATGAAAAGCAGTTTTGGTTTTGTTTTTAAAATTTTTTATTTTTTTCTTTTTCTTGTTGTGAATTAAAAATAAAAAAAATACTGTTCAATGAGTAGAGTTAACAAACCACTACCTACAAAACGAAATATACCACAACCTACTCCACGAACAGGAAATAAACCAACACCAATAAAACGTACAGGCAACAAACCAAAGCCCATTCCTCGAAAGGGAAATAAGCCAACACCTATTTCAAGAACAGGAACGGGTAATAAACCAAAGCCAAAACCAATCCAAAGAACAAATAAACCAAACCAAACAAATAGCTTGAATTTCAAAAATGAGAAAACAGGAACAAGCCTAAATAAACAACCGCCAATTCCCAAAAGAAGAACAAAATTAAATATTATTGAATCAACAAACAGACCAAAAGTAATTCCAAAAAAAATCAACAACCAACCCAACACAAGCAAAAATTCAAACACAAGCACAAACACAAGCACAAGCACAAGCACAAACACAAGAAGTAATGCACCACCAAAAATTATGAAACGCACTGTCAAATTAGATCGTAAAGAATTAGGTACATCAACAACAAGCCAAAGCCAGAGGAACAGTCCTGAAAAAGATAAATATAAAGTTGGAATTCAGAATACCTCCAATGGTGTGCCACAACAAGTGGAAACAAAGGTCGTCAAAGACATTGATTCGCTGTTTGGTAGCACCAAACCAAAGGAAGAAAGCAAATCAAAATGGAAGCTCAGGAAGAGCAATAAAAGCAATGATGAAACGGAAAAAAAAGATAAAGAAAAAGAAAAAGGCAAGGACGGGAAGAAGAAATTAAAAAAGCTCTTTAAGAAAGGGAAAAAAAACAAACAAAAAGAAGTCCAAAATATCGAAGAAACTAGAATCTTTGGCGTTCCATTGCAGGTGGCAATCGAAAGGGAAGGAAGAAATGAATCATCACCGCCTTCAATTGTTGAAAAGTCGATCATGTATCTAGAAGAGCATGGCCTTGATCAGGAGGGTATTTACAGATTAAGTGGATCCATGCTCCAGATGGGTGAGCTTAAGGAGAAATTTAATCGTGGCGAAAAGGTCAATCTTGAAACTGTGCGTGATGAAAACACGGTTGGATCTTTAATTAAGCTCTACTTTAGGGAATTGCCAGAGCCGATCCTAACAGAGAAATATACACCACGATTGCCAAAATTGTCAAAATTAGATCAGGAAACACAAAAAAAGAGACTCATCCATGTATACAATAATATACCAGAAGTCAATCGCGCGGTTTTAAGATGGCTATTCCCCCATTTGTACCGTGTTTCTTTACAGGCAGAAACAAATAAAATGACCCCCCAGAATCTTGCAATCGTTTTTGCACCCACTTTGCATATCCCTTTGACTTTGATGGTCTTTATGATCAATAATTGGATGGATATCTTATGTGACGATGAAAACGAAAGAATACAAAAGGAAAAAAGAAAATTAGAAGGATTGGAACCAGATTGGATTTAAGCCACCCCTTCAAAATCTCCTTTCAAAAATAAATACATTACAAAAAACAAATAACGAATTGAAAAAAAAAGACAATTAATCATTTTTTTTTTTTTTTTTTTATGAAATTATGATTTTTTTTTTTTATTTTTGGTTTTATACTTTATTAATCATAAATAATTTTCAATTCAAAAATACATGTTTTGATTCTTTTATTTATTTTTTTTTATCTCCTTTCCAACATCAAAAAGTAAAAAAAAATCAAACCATCATGTTCAATGAAAATTGGTGAGGGTTGGCTTGATTATATGTTTGAATTGTTCTTTTAAATTTTTTAAACAAATAACTTTGAGAAATTTGAAATTTTTCTTAATTATATTATTTGAAGGCAGTAACGTCACCAGAGATTCGTTGGTTATTGAATTGTTTTGTAAGTGGAATCAAAAAAGGATTAAAATGATTTAAAGTTCAAATGACCCCAAAAAATTGATTGTAACTTTTATTGAATAATAAATTATGTGATTTTTTCAAAAATTATTTTTAAACTGTAATACTCGATTCTTAAGATTTTAGTTTCCAGAAATAAATTTGGTTTCAAAAAAAAAAAAAATTAGATACAATAATAGCGGTTTTAAATTTATTAAATGAATTTAATAAATAAAAAAATAAATTCAAAAAAGAAAATATTGTTATTGTTTCCATTGATAACCAAAAAAATTTTGAGTCTGTGTATGATGTATCTATCTTTTCTTGGATAAAAAATTTATAAAAAATGAAATTAAATTTTTTTCTAATTAAAGATGCCAAACAAAAATTTCAATTATCAATTATTCTTTATAATTTTCCTTTGAATCACCAATAAGAAATGAATAGAATAATAAACATCGAAGAATAGTCGATATTTGTATGAATGAAACTCTAAAATCAATATATTTTCTTAAAAATAGAAAAACTCAAGTTCTTAGGCATTATATTCAGAAAATTAAAGTTGTACATTTTGATCTTAATTGAAGATCCAAATAAAATTCAATAAAAAACGATCTCATTATTCTACAACCATTATCACGGATTAGGTAACATTTGAATAACAGGTTTTTACCAAGTAACTAACGATCTTGAAATAAATAAATTTTTTTATAATGAATTATTTGTAATAAATATTTATAAAAAAAAAACAAAGATAAAAGATAAAATGTGAAAAAAGGTTTTCAATTTTTTGTGTTCCAAAATAAATTTTTTCTTTAATAGTCCTTTAAATACTTGAAACTCTTGTAAACCACTACCTACAAGTATATCTTTCATCAGAAAATGGTTTATAATGAAAATCTTACTTTATTATTATATAAAAGAAGGGGTTGTGGTTTATCTGGATAAGATTCTCTCTCCTTTATTATTTGGGTTTATTTCTTATTTCTACTCAAGAAAAATTAAAACATAATCAATTGGGGTTGAGATGTTTATAGATGGTTTGATATTAACAGTGAAAATATAAATTATAGGAATTAATTAACCGTTTAAGAAATATAATCGTTAGAGGATTTGAAATGAATTTGAAATAATGATAAAAGTATCAAAAAAAAATAATTATAAAATTAATTTTATTTCTTAATTTTTCGGTTGATAAAGAAAACGATTTAAAATTTAATCTTGAAAAAAATAATCGTTAAATTTCAAAAAAAAAATCCAGTCAGGATTTTAACTTATTATTTACACTTTTTTACACTATCAATTGCTATATAAGTTAGATTATTTCATCACATACAAAAAGATTTAAATTTAATAGATACTTGGATTAATTAAAAGAATAAAAATAATAAATAGACACTAACCAAGGGTCATTTATAAAACGGGGTTCCAAATTAACTTATTTAAAGAAAGATAAAAAAAATTTTAAAAAATTTAAAAAATAAAAAAATATATTACAATGAAATAGTAAATTATCTAAAATATAGATTTAGACATATAATATTTATATATATATATATATAGCAGGGGGGGGGATTAAAAATAAATATAAGAATTAGAAGTTATACTTTATAAATACAGAATAAAAAAACTGGGAAATAACACAATTGGAATTGTTTTTAGCTTTTTCGGTGTTAAATATTTACCATTAGGAGAATATCCGAACACGTTTTTTATTTTTGTACCTTAATAGAACCTGAAAATGAAAAGAAAGATCAATAAATCGAAGAAAAAAAAACTAATTTCGGGCAAAATAGGTGTTAAACATCATAATATATTTTTTTTAATAATATCTTTTAATCTAGTTTTTATTTTGGCTCATCATTTAATCAAAATTTTTGAAAAAATTGACTATTTTCGAGATCTTCAAAGTTACAATACATTTTTGATAATCAAAAAGATTTATATTTTTATTGATCTTGTAAAGATTAATATACATTCAATTCCACTTTTAAGGCACAAATACCAACGAAATTTAAGGCAAAATTAAAATCTCAAATTAAAGCACAAAATTCAGATTCTAGTAAATTAAATTGTAAAAAAAAAATTCAAATTTTTTACCTTAATTTTAGAATTTTTTGTGCCTTAAATTTCGTTGAAAGTTAGTGCTTTAAAAGTGGAACTGACGGTAATAATTTATTCTTTGAAGTTAATTTGTCTCTTTTTTTAATTGGTTTTACTTTTCGTTTTTAGCAACTTTCCCAAATAACAAATATATTGAACCTTTTTTAACCTGTTCCATTTATTTCCTGAATAATTATATAAAAAATCAATAAAATTATAGAATAAAACAAAAAAAATACACAATAAAAGTTCTAAAGGTGTTTTGGAATTCAAAATAATCGAAAACAATTAAAGATTTTACTTAGCTATTTTACATTCTGGAAAATTTGACAGTATATAATAGAGGTTTTGATGATAACATGATTATGTCAGGACAAAGTTACAAAAATCGCGATAATTTCCATCAAATCGAGATAATATCAGAAAATCGCGATATTCAATATTATCGCGATAATATAACAAATCGCTATAATTCTATAAAATCGCGATAAATGCCAAAATATCGCGATTAAAAAGTAATCGCGATATAATAGTTGAGGGATTTTTTGGCTAATTGAGAAATATTTTTACAAAAAAATTTTTTTTGATCAAAAAATAGATTAGGTGAAAAAAAGTCATTCTTTGAAAAAACAACAAAAAAGAATCTTGATCCAATCAGGAATCAGATCAAAGAGTTTTATTGTGCTTTCGTTTTGTTTGGTTGACAAACCTATCGATCCTTTAAGATCAACAACAATAAGAAATAAATAGAAATAAATATTTTTTTGGTTAATCGTCGTGTTATAAATTGAGTTGAATAAAAGACCTTCTAAAACAACCAACCCTTTATCTGTTCTTTAAAGAATGTGATCTTAGGTTAAAACATTTTCAATATTCTCAGCAAGCTAAAAGTGGTTGGTAAACTTTTCATTAGCTTTCACAACATTCTTGTCAGATGATCACCAATTATTAAGGTTTTTTAAAGATTTGTCTTCTTTTTCTTTTTCTACTCATATCTTTGTATTGGACAGAAAACACAATTAGAATAATAGAGGTTTTTGTTTGATCGATCACCAAAAGGAATGAAAATTATTCTTTATTCTTTTTGGTTATTTTTAAATGGTGAAGGTAAAAACTCCATTGTAAGAAAACACACATACTTTATATTCAATTATATTGTTGGAATGGGTAATTATTAGTTTGATCATAAACTTTGGTTGAGATTTTATATTTTGTTAAAAAAAAAATGAAAAGTAACAAATTTTTTTCCACAACAAACCAAACTCAATCCCTTTTTTACGTTTTCTGTCTTTCAAAACTTTCAAACACTTGAAGGCAGTCCACAACACTTACAAACACTTTCTGACATTTATGAAAGGGAAAGTGTTGTAAAAGTCTCAAGACTTTGTTAAAGTTAAGATTTTTTTAAGGTAATCTCAAAAAAATAATTTTTCATTTTTTCGCGATAAAGTTAATATCGCGATAAAGTCAGACTAATCACGATTTTTAATAATATCACGATTTTATTGTTAATATCATAATAATATATGTTATCATCAAAACCTCTAATATTTAAATTGTATTTGTCTAATCCACAATATAACTCAGAAAAATTACAAAATATCGAAACAGATATTCTTATGTTATCAACAAATAAAAATCAAAATTGTTTAAAACATATAAAAAATAAAACAATTGGGCCTTATTGAAAATTTTTTCCCATTTTCTCTAGAACTGCCTAGCAGATGAAAATAATTGTAAAATTCGGAAATCTGAATTAAAAAAAATAGTAATATTTGGAAAATGATAAATTTTTTTAATAATAAAACAGAATCAATGTGTTTATTATCCCTTGTGGATAATCAACAAATTTTTGTGTCTTTTATCAAATTTTCTAAATATAAGTTTTGTGAATTCAAGAAATGTAGCCAAGTGCCTATCTTTTCCAGAAATTAAATTATTAAAATCATAAAAAAAAAAATTAATAAATTTTCTTTAATATTCAAAAAGTCAAAAAATCAACTAACGGCGGTTTTCTTATGTTTTCTGTTTATTTGTGAAGAGTTCTAGGATTTTTTGATTTTTTCTATTTTATTTGTGAACTGTTCTAGGTTTTTTTTTGATACTTTTTGAAATAAACAGAAAATTTATTGATTTTTCATATAATTGGAAAACTCATCAAAAAGGTAATGATAATTTTGTTTAATTTGACAAATAGGTTTAAATCAGAGATTTTACTCCGTTTATTTTGAATTCTAGAAAAACTAAATTGATTTTTTTTTAATTTGGAAGGTAAACAGAAAATATATTAAATTTTCTTTTAATTTGGAATATTTAGAAAAAAAATGGTGTTTTCCAGAATTCAAAAGACTTGAGAAAAATGATTGTTTTTTCACTATTTTTTTGAATTTGAAAAAGCTCACATAGGGGTTTTCTTGATATTTTCTAAATTCAAAAAACCTATCAATTTTTGGAATAAACTAAAAACTCGAGAGAAGCGAATGGTAAATATTGTAAATTGTATATAAAAAAGTTCAAAATTTTCATTCATCATTCCCAAAAAAACACACCTCTCAAGAATTTAAAAATAAATAAATCAAAGTGCCCAATTCTAAAAGGTCAAACAATTATTTAAACACCTTCTTTTAAGTATTAAATAAGTGAAATTAAAAATTATTTTATTAAAATCTAAATTTGTAAAAGCTGAATGAAAATTTTATTAAATTTATTTTTCAACTGTTAGTTGATAGAATTAATTTTTCAGCATTTAAATGATAATAATAATGAATTATTCAATTTTTTTCTTGTTGATCATTATAAAAAATAGTAATTTTAAAAATTTTTTTTAAATTCAGTTTTTCAAATCGTTTGCTATAAAAAAAATGTCCTCTAGATCTCAAAATTTCTAATAATATCTATCAAAAGTAACTATTTTTCAATATTTTAACAATGATATTTAATACTTATTAGTATAAAGATTGGGAAATTGGTTAGTTTTGTTTCCTTTTTTTACATCCAGCATAATTTTGAATATTTTTCTGATATATGAGAAATAATTTTATAAAATAATGTAAAAATTTTTTTTTAATTTTTTGAAAAAATGAAATTAATTTAACAACTTATCTCACATTTCATGACAAATTCTAGAAATGCAGTTTTGAAGTTTTGAAGCCTTCAGATTGATTTTTCAACATTTAAATTATGTCTACAAAATTAAGATTTTTCTCTGAAATTATTTTGTGTTTTTTGCAAATTGAAGGATCATTTTTTAGTGACGAGATCAATAAAAAGTACTATTTTACTACTAGAATTATTCGAGACGTTTGAAACTTTTGATCACTAACTAATGGTTTACAATCAATATCAGCATACTTAAATTTGAGATTTCTATGAAGCCGACTCTATTCTCGAAAGTTGGATAAAATTTCAGATGATTAGCTTGATAACAGTCTCATAGATTAGTTTCATTTAGTTTTTAATTTCACCCAGTTATCTAACACTTAGAAGAAAAAAAGGATAAAACAAATATATCGAGATTACAAATTTGGATTTATTTTATTGAAAAAGTATAAGATTTCAGAAAAGGATTAAAAAAAGGAAAATGTATTGAAATTTTTTCCTATTAATGATCCCATTACCGGTAAAAAAATAAAAACAGACCATTTTGTTTGAATAACTCTTTAAATTTTGTTTTTTCACTTGATCTCTTTATAAAATGTAATGAAAAATATGTTGAAGAGAAAAAAAGAATTTGCAGTTAAAACTAAATTCAAAAGAAAAAGTTATCTCAAAGTTCTTAAAGAAATTAAAGAAAATCAATAAAAACATTTTCTTATGATCTTTTAATTTACAAATTTGAATTAATAATAATATTGAAGGTAAAATTAAAATATCACTTAGACTTTTGAGATAATCAAAACATTCCAAAAAAAATAAATTTTCCATAACAGAGATACTACTCTCCTCAGGAATTAAACCTTACAATCAGAAAACACAAATCTTCTTTTTTCAAAAAAAGACAAATAAGTAAATATTGGAACTTTGGAACTTTTTTGAACTTTTGATCTTCAAAAATGGATCAAAAAAACAAACCAAACCCCCTCAGTATTTTTTCACAAGATGGGCTTTATACCTTCAATTTTTTTTAAATAAAAAATTGTTGCTTTTGGATCTTTGACATTTAAATTTTCAAGTTATTATTGAACCGTAATTTGAAATCTTTTTAGCGAATTTTCGAACACCGACTCGTTTTAACACGAATTGAAAAATGATTGTTAAATAAAAAATTTAATTTAATGAGAATATGATCACTAAAAATACAAAATTTTGAGATCTCATATTTTCCATGAACGTTAACTGGTTTGATGATATTTTAGTCTCTTTATAAAATCTTCCATCATTATTGTGAGAATATTCCAAAATACAAATCATTTTTTTTCAAATAAACATAAAATTAATTTTCACCTTACCTTTTAATCACAAAAAAATACACAAATAAATAATCAAAAATGAAGCATTCAAAATTACTGCATTTAAGGAACAGTCAAAACGATGATCTAAATGAAGGAATAAGAAATGGTTTGGAAAATGTATCGATTGACAAATTACATGAAAAAATCCAAAAACAACAAGAAGAAATGAAAAGATATATGAGACGAATTCAGTCTTTAGAAAAACACCAGGAAGAGCTACAAAAGAGCCACTCAAAGGAAACAAAAGAATTAAAAAGTAAATCCTATTTTCACAAAATATTGAAACTTTCATTTCATTTTTCCAAAATTTTAAATTTTATTCCAATTTTTTTTTTTTTTTTTTTTGCTATTTTCTCATTTCCTAATCAAAAGATCATATTGAAAGAAGGGTAACTGCACTGGAGCAGTCAAATGAAATGAGAACAAAAATCCTCTTTGATAAACGAAAATTGAAAATAGATAATAAAAGCTTGCATGAAACAATCAAAGATTTACAGTCAACCGTTTTGCATTTAGAATTAATCAACACACGACTAAACAACCAAAATAGAAAGTTAAAAACAAAAACCAGGATGCTAAAACAGTATAGATCACAAGAAATCTTTGATGAAAATGAAAGAATCCGATTCTTGGAATCAAGAAAAAGAAATCTTGTCTCTTGCTCAAAGATCAATTGCCAAATAAAAGACAACACCTCAATCTGCTCAGTAAGCTCGACAGAATCCAAAATTTCATTACCTTTTAAACAATTTCGTAATCTTAAAATAGAGGATCAAAATGTTGGTTCCATCAAAGATGATGATCAAATCAAAAATAGCGAATCAAAATGGAAAAATCATGCAAAAAAAAGAAAATTTTCAAAAGAATTAATTGAACCAAAAATGCCTAAAAAGAAATTGGCAACACTAAGAAGAAGAACTGTGCACTTTGGGAATTTGAAAAATAAAACTTTTAATAAAAACCCTTGGTTTAAACGATTTAATAAAACAAAGAAATAATCAAAAATCAAAAAATTAAAATTAAAATCTTATAACATCATTTTTATTTTGAATTCACAATCTTAAATTAAACTTAATTTTATTGTGAAAACCGAATAAACGAATATAGAAAAGTATAACCAAAAATCCATTATTATAATTTTATTAAATTTGTATATATACATATATCTATACTCATTTTCGAAAAGTGAAAATCAAAAAGTTTTAAAGAGTGTTTATAATATTCTTCTCTTTTTTTTTTCTTGTGATCTATTCTCAGCCTTATTTTTTTTTTAAAACTTTTTGCTTTACATTTTCAAAAAGATATAAAAATAAAATTATTTTGATTTTTCTTTTTCTTTTTGTTTTTATATTAATATTTTTATTTTTTACTTTTTAAATTTTTAGTTAAAGACTATCAGTACATTTTATCAAGAGTTCAGATTTTGATTTTTTTTTTAATCAAAAAAGAAATAGAATTTCAATTTTTTTTAATACTATGATATTGACAGTAAGTCCACCTTCAAAAAATTACAAAAGGGGTAGAATATATTTCATAAAAATATATAATGTTATTTTTTTGAATGAGAGAAAGGAGTAATTTAATAAATAATTATCATATTTAAAAAAAAAAGAGAAGAAGAGAAATAAAATAAAATGTAAAATTTTAAACATAGTTAAAGAAGTTTTAAGAATCACAATAATACAATTTCCTGAAAATCTGGAAATAATTTTCATTTTTGTAAAGTATCAAAAATTATTTTTTTATCTCTAATTTTTTTTGTTTACATTTCATTTTTTGAATTAGGTAACCTATTTTATTCAATAAAAAAATTTACAAAGATTTAATATTCTATTGGGGTTTAGTCCTTCAAAATAGAATGACTCAAATTCAAATTTTTGAGGTTACCAAACCATTTGATAGTTCAATAGTCCTAATATCATTTTTTCAAAAAAATTATCACTGTATTATTTGTAAGGCAATCTTAAAAATTTTTTAACACAGTCTTGTTTTGATTAGTATAGTATATAATTTATTTTGTGCTTTGTGAGTTCTGCGGTTTATAAACAATTTTTCACAAGTTCAATTTGTAAAATAGTTCTAATTTAGTATTTCTTTTTGAATTGATTAAATACAGTCTATCCAAAGTAACAGTGAAAAATTTTCAATATCAAATTTTGATTTCGATATAGATTTTTAAAAATAAGAATATTAGAATAATAAAGCTCAGATTGAAAAAAAAATTTCCTAAATCAGCCAATTTTCAAGAATTTTTTCAGACATTCAAAAAATAAATTTTCAGAACCCAAAACGACTCTAAACATTGAAAATTCATTGAGAAACGACATACAATTTGCTGGGGAAAAAATGAATTTTTTTTCGATCACATCAGTAGATTATTTTTCATATCAACTCATTTAGAAAAGTTTTTTTTCAATATAAGTTTTATTATTCTTATATTCGATTTTTTAAAAATCTTTATCAACATCAAAATTTGATCTAGAAAAATTTCACTGTAGATTTGGAACAGCTGTAAGGTTTTGTTTTATAAAAATTGAATTTTGGTGTGTTAAAAATTTTGAATTGGAGTTTTAAAAAAATATTAATCAAAATAATAATAATATCATTTTCATGACTAAATTAATAACATGTTCTCTATGTTTAGATTTTTTTGGGTTTTCTATTTATTCTTATAATCCATGAATTTTTATTTTTTTCCATCACCCCCCCCCACTCCAATCGGACGAATCTTCTTTATAAATGGTAGAAGAGTTACAAAGTAAAAAGATCAAGTGGTTACCTGATAATACTGTTACACTGGAACACAGAAATATTAGGACCTTGAAAATAAAAACAAAAAGGCAAAGACTAAAAATGACCAATGGTTTAAAGCAAATAAGATGAAGAAAAAAAAAAAGAAAGAAATTACAACAACTTAAATAACGATCCCCAAAGTGAAAATTCATGATCAATTAACAAATTATTAAATCAACCAAAAGTATCGTGGTTGTGATTTTGTGAGTCCTTAATTAAAGATATTTTTTTTTTTTTTTATTTTTAATAAATTCCTTCTTATTAACACTTTTTAAATTACATCTTTTTTACTTTTTCTTTTTTCATTTTTTCTTTTCAGTTTTTTACTTTTGCTTTTTAAACATAAACTATTTGGGTTTATTTTTACCTTGAAAAATTGCGAAATCTATGATTATGCGCTTAAATTGCCTTTGAGGAAATTGAAGTAAAAATACATTTCGAGTGTAATTTACACTTATTCCATCAATAAACAATCAGTGGCTTTTTAGAACCAAACAAAAAAACTTCAAGAAACCCGCCGTTGGGTTTTCCAAAATTTAAAAGAATTTAGTTAAATCTTTGATTTTACTCTATTCTTTTGAATTCTGGAAAACCTAGTCACTTGGTGATACTTGAAGACACTCTACGATATTTGGTAGCAGTTGTTGAAACTTACCAACGCTCGGCAAAATTATATAATAAAAATTATATTCAGAAAAATATAAATAAACAGCTTTATTGTAAAATTTCAAACTTTTCTTGATTTTTATTTTTATTTTTTGCTGGGAAAATCAATATATTTACCAATCAAAATAAATATCAAAAAACAAATTAAAAAAATCTAAAAGTGGTTTTCTTGAAGTTTTTTATTTTCTTATGAAAAAATATCAGTTTCCCAAATAAATATAAAAAAAACAAAGAAAAGGTAACCGTGAGTTTTTAGAATAAAACGAATAGAGTTAAAAAAAATATCTTTAACACAATTCTTTTAAATCATAGAAAACAACTAAAGACAAAAATATTCAAAATGGAAAGGCTCTACTTCGATTTTCTAACTCAGAAAATATATAAATTTTCTAAATAGATTTTCTTATATTTTGGTCAAAATAAAAGATAAATAAAAAAACTTTATTATTTATTAAAAAAAATTCGAAAAAAAATAGATATCATTTAAAATTTTTTCTCATTTTATTTGGAATTGACTAGCAAAAGAAAATAATCGAAAAAAGTGGATCTATGGAATAAATAATAATAATATATCTAATTTATTCAAAAGGGTTAATATTATTGTTATTATTAACAAAAAAAATTTCAAGATTTTTTTTTCTGAGTGGATAATAAACTTATTTTTGAGTCTTTAATAAGATTCCTAAATAAAAATTTAGGAATTCGGGTACACAAGAGAGGTTAATAACCCCCCCCCCCCCTATTAAATAAAAAAAAAAGAAAAAAAAAATAAAATCAGGTTTTTTTTATATAGATAGAAATTGAAAAAAATTTTTGATTCTTTAAAATAATTTCAACATAAAAATTTAGGAATTCAGAGAAATAATAGGAATTAATACGTATACATAACACATGCACTTGCACACATTCAATAATAATAATAATATCTAGATTTTTTAAGTGGAAAAATGAAAAACAACAAGTTGCTTAAATCCTATTATTTAAGTCTTGAAATTGTCGTCTCTCCCTTTAAAATTAATTTTTCTTTTTTTTTTTTTAAGATTTTGCCTAAAATATCGTAATTTAATCATTTATTTTCTCAATCATTCTTTCATTTTTTATATCAAATGACCAGTAAACATCTACTCATGTTTTTTTATTAATGGTAGGATTTTTTCTAAACGAAATGGGTAATAAATCAAAACAATAAAGGAGATAGTGTACCCACTTGGTAAACATAAATTCCTTACATTGAATAATATGCAAATAGATATTTTACAATGATTTCATTTTTTTATGAATTGTTTAATTGAATAATAAATTAGTGAATGATGAATAGATTCAAAATTTTTTTGAAGATCGATTGTTACAATATGAATGTTTTCTTTAAAAAATAGTTATTTATAATGTTATTCATGAAATAATAATAATAATTAATAAAAATATTTTGAAACTTTTTACACTTTTTTGAAAAAAATAAAAAGAATAGTTATTATATTTTATTTTTGATACATTATTAAGAAGAATTAAACAATAATAATAATATCATTTTCAGAAAAATATTTACATCATTCGAAATAATAATTATATATAAAAAAAAATTACTATCACATACAAACATACAATATGAATATGATAATCATCATTTAATTAGGCTCATTGCAAATAGTTTCTACTTTTTATATATAAAAAGATAGATAGATATAGATATTATCATTTGATAATAATTATTTGAAGAAATATAAAAGTTGGATTTTCAAAATTGCATATTATGACTAACATTCGAATTAATGATTATATTAATTTAAATCTTAAATGTCAAGTTCATCTTTTTCAAAAATTTGATCAAGGTTAATTTTTTTGTTATAATTATCAAATTGTTCGATAATTTTTTGAGAATAAATAGCAATTGAATTGGATTCAGAGTCTTGTAGTGTTTCAATTTTATTAAAAACTTGTTTTTTATTTGCTTGTGAAATAAATTGTTTTCCAATTTTTTGTATTAAAAGATTGATCGAAATTAAGCAAGGATAGTATATATTTTTATCTAAAGAATAATTCAGAACCACATTCACAATAAAATCAAAGGCGCCTATATCAAGAAGATAACCCATTTGATAATCTTCACCAACTGTGCACAAATTAGTGATGATCCACATTAATTCGATTTGTAATCTATTTGAAAATTTCTCTTTACGATGGATTTTAAATATTTCAGATAAAATTCCCGAATCCAAAACTTGTTGTATTTGATTTAAATTGCCACAAACCAAATTAGCAAAAATAAAAAGAATGTCAACAAGAACTTCTTCATTGTTTGAAATTTTAAAAATATTAAACAGGGATTCTAATACACTTTCTTGTAATAAAAGGTCGAGCTGTTGATCATCTCCAAAGGCGATATTCCAAATAATGGATAAAGAACAATTCTGAAGCGATTCGTCTTCTTGGTTTAATAACAAAATTAAATTTGGGATACACTCATAGCTTAATAATATATCTAGATCTTGTCCTTTATTGGTCAATGCATGTATCCCGTTACATGAATCGCGAATTATTTCTTTATCTTGAAATTCACCCCCCTTCTCTAAACAAGATAAAAATATTTCAATTAATGATCTTTTTTTAATTGAATCAATGTTGGATTCATTAGTGCATAGATTTGTAAACATCCAAATTGCTTTCGATTGAATGTTTAATTCCAAAAATTTGTCATAGTTTTCCAAAAGTATTGTAAAAAATTTACTTTCTAGGAATTCTTCTCTATATTTCTCTTTATCAAGTACTTTGTTAATGAATTATATTATTCAAAATAATATATATATATATATATATATACGTGTGTGTGTATAGGTAAAAGAAATTAAGAAAGTGAATTCAAGAATTTTAAATAATAAAATGTAAAATTAAATCATTCGGATTTTGAGAGATAAAAGAAAAAGAAAATAATAATACCAATGTTCCCAATGCAAATAATTGCCTAAAAGTAAATTAGATATAAGTGTTAATGAAAAAGAATTTTAATATAAAATATATAATTATTAAGTAAAGATCAAGTATCTAATTAAATAAATAGAGAAAAAAATACAATAATGAAAGCCATTTTGAAAAAAAAAAGTAAGCTTTGTTTCTGTCAAAGGTTACTTTAAAAAAAATTCTAAATACCAATTATTTTTTTTAATTTACCTTTAAAGTATGAATAACAAAGAAGTAAATAATACACATTAAAGAATTGTTGATATTCATATAAAGTAAATCTAATCAATCAATATATTTTCTTACAATTTGAAAAACTAAAATTCTGATAGCAACTTTTGAGAAAAACAACAACAGTGTTCATTTTGATCTTAAATTGAAGATCAAAAAAAAATTGCAATAAAAATCAATATTATTTCTCGACAAGCATTATCACTGTTTCAATAACATTAGAAAAACATGTTTTTACCAAGTGACAATTGATATTTCTAAAAAAAAAATTGACAAATCAATTAAGTATAAAAAAAAAATCGAAAAGAAAAAACCAAAAAATGTAAAAAAATGAAACGATCTGGATTAAAAATTTGTGGTTAATTTTTCCTCTATGAGGAATTAATTTGTTATTTTTGTAAAGAGAAGAATGTTTGTGTGGGTTTCTTCTCTTTAAAGTTCTGATCATTAAAGTATGGAAAGTTTTTTTTTACCTCAAAATGTTGTTCTGCAATTTTCAATTTTTTGTGTTTCTTTATTAGGTAATAATTTATCTTATCTTGGAAATGTTTCAAAACTAAAGGAATATTTAAAGAGGTGAATTGTTATAGTTGTTGTTGAATATTTGTGTGTTTTGGGTATCATTTTTATTGTCTCTCTTTGAAAATTTTATTTTCTTTGAGATTTTTTTATTTGTCAAAAATTAGCTTGATTTTTAAAAAGTTCTTAATTTGACAATTAAATTTAAAAATTGAAATAGAGTTAAATAAAATACTCAAAATGAATTCTACCGAGACGAAATTGGCTTTATATATAAAAAAGAATTATTTCAGAGTTCTAAGAATACTTATTATTGGATGTTTTTTGAGATTGGAGACTGAGATTATTTTTACAATAAAACCCCTTTATTTAATATTTCAAAGAACTGATCGTCTGGTATTTTTATTCCTATAATTCTAATAGTATTTGAGATAACAAAATCAAATATAAAATTTTATCAAAATTGGGTTCATTATTAAAGAATTTTTTAAAAAAAAGAGGTCGATCCAATGATTTCAATTTCATAAATTTTTTCTTCAAATATCCATTCAAATCCGTGAAACAAATGTAAATCGCAAATTACAAATGAGCTATTTGACTGAAAAATTGTTTAGAATCCAAATATTCTATTCTATTATTTCAAAAAATTCAATTGTGACTTGTAATTCTATTGCTTAAAAGTGATTCCAAATAAGACATTAAACAATTTTTTCAATTTTTATACATTTTTGTTTGTGATCCTGAAATTTGTCTGGAATTTTCAAAAAAAAAAATATTCCTTATTTATTTAAATATTAGAATCTTAAGATTATGTTGTTTAGTAGTTCGATACCTTTCTCCTTTTTTTTAAGGTTAAAGTGCTTAACTGTGAAGATTCTATTTTTTTTGAATTATTTTTTTTTCATTTTTTTCTTTTGGTCAGTTTTCCTTTTTTGTTTATTGATGAAAAAGAAGAATAAATTTGGTTAACCAAAATGAAGTTAAGGACGAGTCATTAAGTTCAAAAATAATTTTATGAGATGGATTAAAAAAGGTTTGTAATTTTTTATTGAGTGCATAATAACAATCAAAAACTAACCAACATGCGGTGTACGATAGATCTCCAAAAATCAACAATCAAAAAAGAGTACATTTTTAGAAAAAATCACCAAAGGGCGACACTCAATTTCCAATTCAGAATGGTTAGAATATATAATTTTGAAAGAAACTATGTTAGTTTTAAAATATCACTTTTTGGCGCTTTTTGAGATCTTGAAGGTTTTTTTTTTTTTTCTATCGGGTTTTTACTCCTCCCGTTTCAGGAGAAGTGTCGTCGAGTGCCGTTGAGTGCCTAGCTTTTCTTGAGGTTTTCTGTTTTATTTGTGAAGTGTTCTAGGTTTTTTTGGGGTTTTCTATTTTATTTGTAAAATAAATAGATTTTTCGTTAGGTTTTTTTGAGTTTTCTATTTATTTGGAAAAACTAGCCATTTTTTGTTAGGTTTTCTTGAGGTTTTCTGTTTTATTTGTGAAGTGTTCTAGGTTTTTTTGAGGTTTTCTGTTTATTTGTAAAATTAATAGATTTTCGTTAGGTTTTTTTTACTTTTCGAAATAAAACAGAAAACCTCAAGAAAAGCTAGGCACTCGACGGCACTCTACGACAATTGACTACACGACTGTTTATTTATGTTATTGTTATATCTAATAATTTTTAAATATTCTTGACCTTTCCATCCAGTACAATTAATTATTAAGTTTTCTCTAAGTTGGTTTAGATTTAATTCTAATAATTTTAAGGTGTCTATTTTGCAATTAATATTTTCATTGTCTTTTTTTGAAAATTCTAAATATTTTTTGATATTGTGTTCAAAATCCAGAATTTCTAATTTCTTTTTGAGTTTATATCTTCTTTTATATATTGAAATTCTGACTTGGTCAATTTTTGTTTCAGTTTTATAAATTATTCTTGGGGAATGTGGATTGATTTTTAAAAATTTTGTGACTTTTTTATTAATCCAAACATCAATTGAGTCGAAATCATTTTGAGTTTAGATTAAATATAACTAATCCATAAAATAATTGACTAATACATATTGATTTAAACATTTGTAGTTTTACTCCGTTAGCTAAATTGTGTTGGCTAAAAATCATTTTTATTTTTTTTTTCAAGTTACTTTTAACTTTTTTGAAGTTTTTTTTTAAATGTTTCTCTTTTTCAAGCCAAATTTCTAAATATTTTATTTTGGATACTTGATTTGATTTTAAGGTTTTATCAGTATTTGGATTCATTCCAAATTCTTGAATAATTTTATATATTATTATTAATTTTTTGTCAATTTCTAAAAAGCCTTTTATTTATTTTATTTGTGTAATAAACTCTTTTTCAAACAAAAGGGGGCATCTGCCAAATCATCAATGCTATTGAATTTGATGTTAATAAGGTAATTGCTTATTGGTGATTTTCATTTTAATTATTCATTTTTTCATTTTTTGGTTTTTTATTTTTGGATATTGAACAGTTGGGAAATGAAAAAACAAGATAAGAAGAAACCAATTTGGGAATAATCTACCAGTATAGAAATGAAAACAGATTAAGTTTGATTTCGAATGAGCTAGATATAGGAATTTTGAAAAAACATTATTGGATTGATGAATGGAATATAGAAAAGAGAAAATAAAGAACAAATCAATCACAGCAAAAGAACCCAGAGATGAATTGTGGTTTTATCTTTAAAATGGGACTTTAAAGAACAAAATTTTGATGTGTAAAAGAGTTATCAATAACTTGTAAAGAGCTTTTCCCCAATTCTCCAATGTATTCAAAGATTGTTATTGATTTGATATTTTTTTTTCTTTGCAATTTACAAAACGAGATTTCTCATTTCAAATAAAAGTGCAGATCAATTTTTAAAATATTTGTTTTTAATTTTTATTTTTTTGTTTTAATAAGTTTTAAATATTCAGTTTAGTGTTTTTTTTGGGTTTTAAAGAGTTTTTTATATTTTAGAATGATACTACAATTAAGTTGATTCAATGATGAATAATTCTTGAAAATTTCATGTGCCATTTTATTTGAAAAAGAGTTTAGTTTGTTTTTATTGTTGTTTTGTGTTCTGTAAGGCGTTATTTGAGTCAAAAAAAAAAATGAAATAGAATGGTAGTATTCTTATGAATTAGCATCACAAGATTCGAAAAATAGAAAAATAGCACCAAATTGATAAAAAATAGAAAATTAATCCAAATGATCTCTGGAAATTTGTAAAAAATGTTTTTTATAAATAATATCAATCACAATGAAGTTAGATATCAATGGTTATAAATTGTATACTCTCACCCAAATTAAGAAGAAAACGAAAAAACAAATCATTCAAAATAATTTTTTGCTTTTTTTTTTTTTTTTCATTCTTGATTTCAACAAATTTATCTGGAAATGGTGATCTTTCTTGTTTGACCTCTAAAAGAAAAGATTTGTTTTGAATACACACCTTTCCAGGTCTATTGTTTTTTTTTTTTTGGTTTATCCAATGTTTGATCAATTTCAAACATCCCCATAAACACACATTTCTCGATCCAAAACCTAATTTAAGGTTTACAATCCCTGAAATTTGAATGAAGAGTATCTTACATAGGGTGTAGTGACTTGTTAATTTGGTTCTTTGCTGATCGATCTTGGATTTGGTATGAGTTTTAAAAGTTGTTCACAATGGCAATTTTTGACAATTTATTTTTAATTTTTCCGAAATCCGAATTGAAGAGTGTAAGATTAATTGGCTGGAACTTAAGTTATAATAAAATGTGATTTTTGGGTTGTAGAAGAAAATTGTTATTTCCTTTTTTGTCAATTAACTTTGATTAAAAATAATTGTTTGTTAAAAGCACCAAATAAAACCAAACTTAATTAAAAATTTCAACCAACAACCTACAAAAATCACATTTTATTATAACTTAAGTTCCAGCCAATTAATCTTACACTCTTCAATTCGGATTTCGGAAAAATTAAAAATAAATTGTCAAAAATTGCCATTGTGAACAACTTTTAAAACTCATACCAAATCCAAGATCGATCAGCAAAGAACCAAATTAACAAGTCACTACACCCTATGTAAGATACTCTTCATTCAAATTTCAGGGATTGTAAACCTTAATAAAACCAAAAATTTAATCAATAAAAATTGAAAAATCAACAGATTCAACTCTGATTTACTCTAGGTTTGCTTTCTTTTCACAAAGAGAGCAGTGGTTGGTATTTTGGTTTCAAATTTTCAATACCTGGTGGGACTCAAAAAATCTTTTTCAGTAATGTTGTCGCAATAAAAATTTTTCAAAATGAGAAAAATGTGCCTACTTTTTTAATTCCAAAAATTTTCAATATGAATTTCATTGAATTTTCCTGGTAACTTCCGTTGACTATTTCAATGATGATTTCATTAAATTTCATTAAAATTCCCCCCTAACTTCCATTAACTATTTCAATGATGACTCATCAAATGTGATTAAAAAATTCAATCAATTTTCAATGGAATTTCATTTGATTTTCAGGAAATTTTCTTTCAAAGGTAGACTGAAATTCATGTTATTTTTGTCTAAATGGTTGTTGTTTTGTTTCAAATTTATTTTTTATAATTTTAATGTGAAAGATCTCTTTTCTAATTTTTTTTTTTGTTTTTGGGTTTTTCACTTTGGGACATGAATTATTTTGTTCGATTTCTTCAGAATGAAAATTCTTTTTGTGGTGTGAAAGTAAAAGAACGCAATACCTAATAACTCAGCATTCTCCTAGGGGGGGGGGGGAGTCCTTAAAACAAAAAGAAATTTAAAGTTTTTGAAAAAATCCTTCACTGTTGAGAGAAAAATGTTGGAAAGAGAAAAATAGTTGGACAGCATTTTTAATTGGGAACATTACTGAAAATGATTTTTAATTTCAATCGTTTGTGAAATAACTAAAGAAAATAACAATAATATACTTATTAGAATAACAATTAATGTAATTCTACTTTTTCAAAACCTTATCTCTTATAATCTAAAGCAAGTTTAAAAATTACCAATTTCAGAATTAACTGTCAAATCTAAAACCAGGAAATTTCTGAAACCCGGTAATTCCATTTTTCTGATCAATTGCAAATATTAGTAAAATGGAATTACGGGGTTTCAGAAATTTCCGGGTTTTAGATTTGACTGTAATAGTAAACTTTACTAGAACTTGGATTTTTGTTAAAATAGCATGATCTACTTTAGTTATCAACCATTCAAATGAGTATTCTACACAAACCGCAGATTAATGAACTTGTAACACATTTAAACCTGGATTTATATAAAATTCACCTAGTTATCAATAGGATTTGATTTTCAATTTCAGTAAGGTTCCCAATTAAAAATGGTTTCCAACCATTTTTCTGTGTCCAACATTTTTCTCTCAACAGTCATCTAAATTTAAACATAACTTGGTATGGTAACCGTGCTTCGCTTTCGACTTTACGTTTCTTGCAGTAAGAAAAAAAATTATGTTCGACTTGGTAAAAATTATATTGAATAAATAAAAAAACAAACCTGTTTCAAGATCTTGGGATTTGTCGAGTCAAATAAGTCCATAATAATTGGAACCAATCCTCCTTCTACAACATGCTTTGTATGATCTTCTGTGCTCGAGCAAAATGTGCTAATAATTAATAAAGAATCGATCTATGGAAATATTCAAAAAAGGTTTTGGTTTAATGGGAGATAAGCTTTTGAAATAAAAACACAAAACAGATCCAAAGAAATTACTTTGATTTCGTCAAGAGTTTGTAAAGAGAGAAGGCCGGACAAATGGGTTACGATCCCATTTTCGATCATTGAATTTATTGCAGGCTCACTTTTAAAATACAGAATTTCTTGAAATTTTCTGAGGGTTTGGAGTTGGTTTTTTTGAGAATTGTTAAAGTTTTGGATTAGGTGAATGATTTGATCATTCTAAATAGATTATTAAAAAAAAAAAAAAAAAAAAAGGGTGAACAAAGAAAGATGGCGTTTTCAAAAAACAAAAAAAAAAAGATTGTGTACAATTTGTTTATCCGTTAAATTTTTTGTTGATAAATTGGAATCAAATATTTTTCGATTTGACTTTAAAATCCTCTCCCGTGCCTTTTTTGAGGTCTGTATATTTATTTTGTTTCTTCTTTTCACAGAAACTTCACGATCTGATTTCTTTTTAAAGTTTTTTTGTCTATTTTTTAATTTCTTTTCGAAATTGCTCATAAAAAATAAAAAAAATGGCACTGAGAATTGGAAAACTTCTGGGAAGAGGTGACAATTTGATTTGTTTGAATTTAACTTTATATTTTGAAAAAAAGAAATGATTAGAATTTCAATCTGTTGGGGATGTTTGAAAAAATTCAGCAATAATAGAAGGGGTTTTTGCTGTATTGTACTTTAGTTTTAAGTTGTGTGTTCTCATTATGGAAGACAGAAAGTAATTACTTTGTCTAAAGTGCTGAACAAAGAGTGACTGAAATTTATTTGATCGTTAAAGTGGAACATATTCAAGAATGAAGTAATTGCTGTATAATCAAGTTAAGTGTTTAATTATGCTTCGTTTTTTTTCGTTTGAAAGACAAATATATGGTTATAATTTTCTTTATTGTTTAGTCGTATTGTTGTTCCAAAATAAATGTAACAAACTTTTCATTCGGCTTTGGGAAAAAAGGTTTTAATAATCAATGAAAATTTCGATTTTCTAATTCTATAAATCGGTTTATTAATTTACTTTGAAGGGGTTGGGGGTACTTTATGTGATATATATTATGTTATTGGATCGTGATTATTTTTTTGGAAAGCTGAATGAAAATATTGTTCTGTTTTATTTTATAATTAATAGTAATTTATGGATCCTCCTTTTTGGATAGGGAACTTCTGATCATTTGTTTTAATTTATTGGTTGTGTATTTTTTGAAAATCTGAATGAAAATTTTGTTCAATTTATATATAACAAATAGTATTTCTATTGTTGATTTGAAGTTATGATTTTTGAAAATTTTGGTTGTTTTTGATTTTGCAAAAATATTACAAAACTTTAGATTTTTCCATTTTTTGTATAACACCAACAATCTGAAAAGATAATTTTTATGTAAATTTTTGGGATAGTAGTTTAATGGTAGAATGCACGGTTGTGGTCCGTATGACGTAAGTTCGATTCTTGCCTATCCCAGTTTTTTTTTTGTTTTTTTATTTACCTTTTTATAAAGCTGAAGACTTGAACTACACGTTTTGATGCATTTTTTTTTCTGATAACATCCAAATTACAGAGATTATTGTCGATCAAAATAAAAATTTTTTGCAAAAATTTCAAAAAAAAAGCATTTCAGAAAATTAAAATGAAATCCGAAAAAACATCCAGAAGTGATCAAAAATAACTTGTGGATACTTCCAATTTGATGAAAGATCCAATTTTTTTCCCTCTTGTATAAGTTTCTCAAAAAATAGTAAAAATAAAAATTTATCAGAAAATAAATAATTTTTTCTGCAAAGTCGAATATTTGCATTAATTTTGATATTAATTATTAAAACAACAGAACCAAAAATAGTATAAACACCTTCAAAGTTCTTGATCGGTTTCCATCAAAAATTCGAAAGTACGGATAGATTCAAATTTACGTAATAAAATTTTTAGTTCAATTTCACATTCTTGTAATCTTGGCAACCAACTTTGAAAAACAACACAACAAAAAGAATAATTTGAAGGGTCAACTAATTTTATAAAGTTTCTTTACATTTAAACCGATAGAATGCTTTATTCAAAGCTTATTATAAATAATTTTGAAAAAGGAAAATAAAGTTAAAATTTTCAGATATTTATTTGAATTTGTCAGGATTATTTAATTTTGTGGTAATTGCTCAAACATCTCAAGATTTTTGATTCATATTTGAATCGAATTATAAATCTTCTAATTTAATTTTGGCAACATTTGCTTTGTTAAAATTCAAAATTTCGGGTTTGTTTAGATTTTTTAGTTTAATTTTTCAGCAACAAATAAGGAGACAGACCGTTCAAAACCGTTGGTTGACAAATATTCAACTTTATTCACTTGTATTTTTATATATTTTTTCAAAAAATAGATTTAAGTGACTGGTCTAAATTAAAAATTTTTTTGACAAATTTCTAAAAGAGGATTCCTTATTTAGAAACCTTTTTAATATTGATAAAAAAACAGGTTTTTTAATCTTAGAACTATTGGTTATTGATTTAAAAAAAATATCTAGCAGTCAAAAAAAATCTTCCAAATTTTTTTTTTGATTTTAATTTTTTTTATGTCTATTAAAAAATAAAATTTATCAGTTTTCTCTGTTTTCAATAGCACAGTATCGTCGAGGGGTATAAGATTGTATACAACTCCAGACCCAGCTAGGTTTGCTTTTTAAAAAGAAAAGCCCCTTTTTAAAGTAAAAAACAGTAAAAATGTTCGTTTCATTATAGGTCCAATTCTTGGATTTAGGATGACGTTTTTTTGGGTTTAAAAAGCGAATAAAAGTAGAAAAAGGTGATATAAAACATCAATTCTTGTTTTTTTTTAATATAATTTTTAAATTTTGGAATCAAGAAATTTAAAAAATAAAAAATATTTTTTTATTAAAAATATTATAAATTTTCACCCTTTACAAAACCCATTTTTTCAAAATTTGATTTATTCCCATAATTATAATCTTTATTAATAATATGCAGTCTTTTTTTCAGTTTATTTATTGTAGTTTATTTTTAACATCTTACAGTTAGTTTCGTTTTTAAGGCACAAACTTTCTACGAAATTTAAGGCACAATAAAAATCTCAAATTAAGGCACATGATTTCAAATTCTAGTAAAATAATTTATGAAAATTAAAATTCTAAAAAAATGTGCTTTAATTTGAGATTTTTTTGTGCTTTAAATTTCGTTGAAAGTTTGTGCCTTAAATGTGAAACTGACTGTAATTTGTTGAACTATTTTTTTTTAATTTCATTGGTTTGATATCTCGATAAAAACGATAATCCACCAATCAATAAAATATTTGCCAAGTTTCTATAATTCCAATTTAAAAGCACCAAATTTGCTCTCAACAAAAATAAAATTGAAAAAACAAAAAAAAAAAAATTGGTGCAAATTTATTAATTTTTGAATTAAAATGCACATTATAATTTGTATGGAATTCACTATTTATATTATAAATTGTTTTGTGTGAAAAACATTTTCAAATTGAATTATAATTTTTCAAACAAAAATGAAATCTGAAAAATCGGTAACATTTCGAATTGTGAATTCACGAAAATAAAAAACCCATAAAATAATTTGATACACGGTTGTTTTCTAACTAAAATTATTCATTTTCGATCCTTAATCCGAATTTTTTTCTCCGAATGTTCGACTGTTACCAAAATTGTGAATGGTGTGTGAAGAATGCCAAAAAAAAAAAAAAAAAAAAAAAAAACATGAAAACAAAAGTGAGGAATGAATTTTCGAATTACTTGGTATGGACCTCAAATTTAGAAAATGTAGCCGAGTAAAACCGAGCACAAAATTTTCACATGCTTTATAAACGCATGAATTCATACCCCAAATTGTGAATGATTCTACTAATCATTTTCAAAAAGGAGTGGTTACCAAATATGATACAGTCAGTTTCACTTTTAAGGCACAAACTTTCAACGAAATTTAAGGCACAAAAAAATCTCAAATTAAAGCACAATTTTTTGGAATTTTAATTTTCACAAATTATTTTACTAGAATTTGAATTTTGTACCTTAATTTGAGATTTTTTTTGTACCTTAAATTTCGTTGAAAGTTTGTGTCTTTAAAACGAAACTGACTGTATCTAACCTCGAGGTTACAATATATAATTGTTTTCCAGATGATATATTACACGTGGGGATAACAAAAAAAAAAAATTTTTTTTTAATGTAATGACCGAGATTTTATTTTTTCATAAAATTGAGAAGTATGCGCGAATGGTTCACAAAACTTTGGAAATGATGTGATTAAGGAACTCAATAAATTGTTTGGAGTATTTTTGTTAGTTGTTGTTTTTTTTGATTGTGGTGGGTAAATTGTTTTATCATTTTGAAAGATGTTTTAAATTCTATGTATAGAGTAACTTCTCTTGATTTTTTGATGGGTTTTAGAACCACGTATTATTTTTTCTCTTATCGAAGGTACACTGTTTTTTTTTTTTTTGTTTTCTAGGTTATCTGTTATTTTGTTATTAAATAGGTGTTTAGTGTTATACGACTTAGCTTTTAAACATGGAATCATCTATCCAATCAGTTTCACTTTTAAGACACAAACTTTCTACAAAATTTAAGACACATAAAAATCTCAAATTAAGGCACAATATTTTGGTTAATACACAAGAGTAAATATAAAACTGGTATCAAAAATTTTTTTATTGCTCAACAAATTCAACATTTTCTTAAATTTCGATTTTTGGTGTTTAGAAGTCTCTAGGACATCTAGTTTTCGAGATATTTCCAAAATCGATTTTTATATACAGTCAGTTTCACTTTTAAGGCACAAACTTTCAACGTAATTTAAGGCACAATAAAAATCTCAAATTAAGGCACAAATTTTGGAATTTTTTTTTTTTACAATTTATTTTACTAGAATTTGAATTTTGTGCCTTAATTTGATATTTTTTTGTGCCTTAAATTTCGTTGAAAGTTTGTGCCTTAAAAGTGAAACTGACTGTACAAATTTTTTAATAGTGATTTTTTACAGCTATTTTGGGCAATAACTCGAAAAATATAAGAGCCCCAAAAAAATGAAAAATCGAGATTGTTTTTATATTTTTTTATATAGTGTTCCCCCATATGTTAAAATGAATTTGAAAGTTTTTTTTTTTAATTGTAGGTTTTACTATATATAAATACTTTAAAATCTTCTACTCCACACACGGAAAAAACTACTTAGTTACCAGTATTTATCCGAATTTTGGTACCTTAAGAGGATTTGAATTTTTGAAAAAAAATTTTTTTGAAAAGATTTAAAGGTAAATTCAGGTAGCAAACATGTATACTTTAATTGATCAAATTATATATATATAAAAATTTAAAAAAAAAATAAAAAAAAAGTATTAATTTAATTGATCTTATCAGGAATCGAACTCCGGCTAAACACTTTTCAAATTTTGAGATCTCGGTGCTCTACCGCTGAGCTAATGAGTAATTATTGGATATTTTAAAATTATAAAATTTTGAAGATAATAAAATTGAATTTTTAATTGAGTAATTTTTCTAATATATATTTTTTTTTTGAAAAAAAAAAAACTCTAATTTTTTTACGATTAAATTTTGATTTTTCAATGTAAAAAAATTAACAAATTTAAAATTGAATTAAAAAAAACTTTTTTTAATAGGAAACTCTTGTAAAAATTTTTTTGAATTTTTTTAGCATTTTTTTTATATTTTTCTAGTGATTACACTATCAAAAATTTGAAAAATTGAATATTTAGATAAAATAAGATGAGGTCTAATAATTTTTTTTTCCAAAATATTACAATCAGTTCCACTTTTAAGGCACAAACTTTCAACGAAATTTAAGGCACAATAAAAATCTCAAATTAAGGCACAAAATTTTTTATTCTAGTAAAATAAATTGCAAAAATTAAAAATTCCAAATTTTGTGCCTTAATTTGAGATTTTTTTGTGCCTTAAATTTCTTTGAAAGTTTGTGCCTTAAAAGTGAAACTGACTGTAGATTAAAAAATACATTTTTTAATAACCGAAAGATAAAAAAATAACAACAATAAAAAAACTTGAAATTTTGATTCAATTATTTTCTCAAAAATAATTATTTATTCACACTTTGAAAAAGAAAAAACGAAACTGATAAATCTTTTCTCTTTCACTGATTTTAATCAAACTCAACTCTGTAAAGGACTTTGTTTATTTTCCCAATTATTATTAAAAAAATAGTTCTTATTTTTAAGAAACTGAAAAAAACCTTTCGAATGGTAATTTTATCATAATTTTAAAAACTTGAAATTATAGAAAAACAAAAGAGTGTAAAAACAAAAAGTAGGTTTCAAGAAAAAAAACAATTGGACAAGACAACAAACAAATCTTTTATTTTGTAGAAAGCAACCATTGCAATTTTTTTTCGAATCATACTGCGTTTTAGGCAAATCCAAAAATAGTTTTTCAGGTCTATTTTTCAAATTAATTTTTGTACGTCTTCCACAAACACAACAAGGTTTTGCTTTTCTGCTCCTATTTTTTTTTATTTTTGGTATTTTTCGGAAAAGTCGAAAAATTGCAACTTTCAAAAAGGGGAAAAATGAAAAAATTTTTAATTCTAAAAAAACAATAACTAATTTTTATGAATGCCATTTAGCAAGATTTCATAACTTTTCAAAGAAGTTTTTCACTTTGATTTCGATTCGAAGTAATTGGCAAAAAATTTTCTCAATCTCGATTAAATTTAGGTAAAAAAAATTTAATAGAGATAGTCCCTTGATTAAAAAAAGTTTTAGTTCAACACTAATAAACAAAACTTATCTTAATTACATTGATAAATAAATATAAAATCGATTTTAAATGAGCCCAGTTCTAAATCGAGGCTTTTGAAAAATTTAATGATCCATCAAAGCCATAATTTTTCAATTTAAATCCCTTCCAAAAAAAACAAAAAAATTTTGAATATTTTGTCTTTCCTTTTAGACATAATTCAATTTTCCACTTTTTTCTATTTACACATTTTGATTCCTGTTCTCAATAATCATAACACCAAAACAACCTTTCAAGACTTGATTTTCCTTTGTTTTGAGAAACCCAAGATTTGTTGATAATTCAAAATGAAAATCTATTTCTGATATCTCTTCAAATCCAAAATTGATTGAAACAAAACCAATCGTCTCAAGTAAAAAAAAAGATCTGAAATGGATAATTATGTAAAATAAAAATAATTTCAAAGTCTTGAATCAATATATTCTATTTTGAAAAAAAAATAACACTTGCATCTTCCAGAATCCATTTTTTATTCTTCTGAATGTTTGAAAAAAAGCCATTATTAGTTCCAGAATCACAGGATCAACTCTCTGGCTCTTCCGATTATCCATTTGAACAGTTACCACGAAAACAGCAAAAACGGTTACGGGTGCCCTTACCCATCCAGAATCTCAGGCTTGTGCAAGAACCGTTTCTAAGATGTGGGCTTAAATATATCCCACCTGATTTCAAAATGCTAGATCAAAAACTGACCCCGCTTACGCTTGCTGTTCGTCCCACGATCCCTCTAAATGCAAAAACTAATACACCTGTCATCGTATATGGCGATCGTCAGCCTATAAGATGTGAAAACTGCCGATCGTATATTGCGCCAAGTACAAAGTTTCTTGAAAATGGCAATATTTGGGTTTGTGGTATGTGTGAGAAATGGAACGATGTACCAAAATGGTATAAATGCTCGTTGAATTCAGAGGGTTTACGTGAAGATCTTGAAGAAAGACCAGAACTAACGCAATTAAATGTTATTATTCAATCGGACAAAACAACGAACTTTTCTCAAAACAAGACTTTCAAAAAAAAAGAAGTAAAAATTGAGATGAAAAAAGAAAAAAGTAACTCAAAAAAAAAGCCCATACCTTATGTTGTCATGATCGACACTTCAATCGAATCACTGAATGAAAAATATCCAGAGATTTGGTCCAAATCAATTGAAAAGTCAATCTCTGCTCTTCCAAAGGAGAGCAAACTCTTTTTAATAACTTTTGATCAAATGATTACAATAATTGAGCCTTCAAAAAGAGAAAGCGAAGAAAAATGTGAAATTGAAAAAGCAAATCTTCAAAAAAAAGAAAACGAAAATGAAAACGAAAACGATGAACAAAACCAAGAACAAAAAAAAGAACAAAAAAAAGAAAAGGAAATAGAGCTCGAAATTGAAAAAAAAATCGAAATCGAAATAGAAAAAACCAACTCTATTGAACTTCATGACGAATCAAGCGAAGAAGAATCTGAAAAAGAAAAAGAATCTCAAAAAGAAAAAGAAAAAGAAAAGGAAAAAGAAAACAAAAAGAAGAATCACTGGAATATTAGTGTAATTACCGATCCAAATTATCCATTTCTCCCAAGGCCAAAAATGAAGGCGCACAGCAAAGAATCTTTTCTCGATGCACTAAGTTTCCTAATTGGGAACCAAAAAAAAAATGCAACCAAAAAAGAAAAAATCTTAAAAAAGGAAGGGACATGCTACGGATCGGCGCTATTGATTTCCAAAAAAATCCTTTCCAAGAAAGGAGGACGAATTCTTTCCTTTTTAGGATCCAACCCAACAATAGGCGTTGGATCTATTACAAAGGTTAAAATAGAGAAAGAAACGGTTGTTAATGAATATGAAAACGAAGATGAATTCGGAGTGCCAATTCCATCTTACCCCGAAGAAGAAGAAAATAAGGATCATTATAAAGGCTCCAAGCTCGGTGCAGGGTATGATTACCAACGAAAGGAATTAGATTGGTATACCGATCAGGCAAATCAATTTTCAAGAAAGGGCATCAGGGTTGACACCTTTATTACAGATTCTACAAAGCTAAACGTAGGCCCAACAATTTTTAAAATTAACCATTTAACGGGCGGGAGTTTTGAATTGATAAGGAATTGCAGAACCGATCGGTTTTTAACCCAAAGACTAAAGCAACTTTTCGGCTCAAATATATTACGGGATGTCAAAATTGAATGTTGGTGTTCACTAAATGATTTAACTATAAACTATGCAAACGAATACTCTTTTAAAAAAAGGCGATTAAACAAAAATATTGATCTTAACACTGAGAATAAAAACGAACATAGCAATCCGACGAATTCCTGTAAAATTCCAATTTGCGATGAAAATTATTCTGTTACAATCACCTTTGACCAAATAAAACAAAAATTCAAACAAGTACAAACAAAAAAAAAAAATAATAATAATAATAATAATGATAATCAAAATCAAATTAATAAGCAAAACAACTTTGTTCATCTCCAAATAGCTATTTCGTATCGAAGAGATTCAAATAACGGTAACAACAGCAACAATAAATCTGAATCTAAACGGGATTTGCGATTACTTAATTTAACATTAGAAATAACACAAGATCTACGAAAATTTTATTCTGGTGTCGATCTCTCAATGCTATTGAACTTTTTTTTAAAACGTGGGGCTTCCCAAACTTTCCAAACACGCCCTGAAAAATTAAGATATCAAATAACAAAGCAAGTTATCAATATCTTGACACAAGTGAAACTGTATTGCTCCCCGCAATCAAAAAAGGAAATCTTAACAATTCCAAAAAAATTATCTTTATTACCTATTTATTGTTCATCGCTTATCAAAAATCGATTATTCAGAGAAAACGAACCAATTTCAAGAGACGAAAAGGCCGCTTTAGTTTCCTTTATATTGAAATTGCCCGTTTCAAATTCAATAACATATATATACCCGAGATTGATCCCTCTTGTTAAATTACCAAGCTTAGATCAATTGCAATTCTTTGATCTTTCCTCTCGTTATTTAAAGCCCCGTTCAGTGTATCTTTTAGAAGATGGATTTAGATGCTTCCTTTGGATTGGCTGGAAAATTGGATTTGGATTTTTTGGTAAATTATTAAACTCCCCCTCATTAAATTATTTAGATTTGAAAAAAACTATTTTGCCAAAATTAAATAATGAAATATCCCAAAAGATTAATACAATTATTGAACAAATGCAAAAAATTTCCAAAGTTACACTCGTACCAGAATTGGTCAAACGTGGCGATTTTCACGAATTCTATGCCTTATCAATGTTGTTTTGTGATTCCGTAAATAATCAACTCAGTTATCCTAATTATTTAGATTTTCTTAAAAATCGAATAAACGAAGAAATTGGCAGTCAACTAAATGATCAATTATTAAACAATGAAAAATAAATAAGACTTTTCAGATATTCACCACTTTGAAATTGATATATATATATATATATATATATTCTAAGATTTAAAGTATGATATATATATATATATATATATATATATAAACCTTGTATTTAACTTGGGTTTGTTATAAATAAATTATGATTATTAAATCTCGATGAAAACAATTTTTTCAAACAATTAATAAAATTATCGATTTTTTTTTTATTTTTGATAAATTTTGTTAAAAACAAAACAAACGAATCGGATTTTTTTTTGTTTTTTAATTAAAGAGATTTGTTTGAAACTGAAACAAATAAAAATTTGGAATTTTGAACATCTTTTTTGTTCAACAAAACATTTTCTAAAAGTATCAAATTAGGTAGTATTATACAGTCGTTTCAACTCGCGTGTGAATTGGCAACTTCTCATTAAGCTTTTGGAAACCGTTGAAAACCATTTCAAATTATTTCAAATCATTTTAAGTAAACTATTTTTCAGTCAAAGGGGCCCAGTTTTAATGGTATAATACACGTGTTTTAAGGGTTTACATAGATATTAGAAGAAAAATTTTATTTTGGAAATTTTCAAAATTGAAATCATTTTTTCACATTTTTGTTTTTTTTTTTTCTATTTTTTTTTTCAAACCTTCATCCAGTTGCAAAAAATTTTTTTATTGCAAGATCAATAGTCACTTGGTAAAAATGTGTTATTCTAAGGATATTGAAACCATGGAAATGATTGTTGACAAATCATATTGATTTCTATTGCAATTCTATTCGATCTTTGATCTTGATATTTGTTTAATAAAGGTGAAAAATTTTCACTTCATTTTCATTTCCTTTTTCAAATAGAGACCACAAATACCAACAAACTTCGTTTGGTGGCTTGATTTCTTCAAGAAAAGTATGTAAAATGAAGTCAAAAATTGTTTCTTATTTATAATTCAAATACCAGTAGAAGTTCAAAACGAACATACTTGTTTTTCTCAATAGGGATTAAGAATTCGAGTTTTTCAATTTTTAAGAAAATCCATTGATTAATTAGTTTTCTTTCAGACATATATCAACAATTCTTTGATGTGGATTATTCTGTTTATTTCTTATTTGTTCTTCAAAGGCCAATTATATAAAATAATTGATATTTGAAAAAAACGTTGGTCCCCTTTGACTAAAACAGAGTTTAATTTTAAAATTATTTTAGTTGCTAATGTTTGAATTTGAAGATCAGTTAAAAATTCACTTCTTTTGTGTATACACAGAATTACCAACTCTTGAATCTCATTACAAATTACTTTTCGATTCATAATTTTTGAATAAAATTGAATTCAATTTGTAGGTTTCATTTCTTTATGAATTTCAAACAAAAACAGATAGTTTTGATTGATCTTCAAATCCAATCATTTGCAACTAAAAAAATTTTAAAATGATTTGAAATAATTTGAAATAATTTGAAATTATTTGAAATGATTTTCAACGGTTTTCAAAAGCTGAATGAGAAGTTGCCAATTCACACCCGAGTTGAAACGGCTGTAAAAAAGAAAAAAAAGATTTGATAACAATTTAACGTAAATTACATTTTTCAAAAAAAAAAAACATATTAAGTGATCAGTTTTTCACGGCATCACGACAAACTTTTAAAAATATATTATAGTTAACATTCTCTACTTACAGATTTTTGTAGATGCAAAGTGTCAAAAAATTCTGAACTAAACTCCATTTCACTCAAATGTGCCCAGTCAAAAATGAAAAAGTCACTTTATTTTTAAGAAGCAACCAAACTTAGATTGTTTAGAAATGCGAGAAATAACAAACTTCGTATTAGAGTCGATAATCATAAAATAAAAGCCTGAACAAACCATAAATTTCAAAAAAAAAAAATGACACAAAAATTTTTTACGTGCTTTTAATTGGAACGTTTCGGGCAAAATTCTCAATTTCTTTAGGAAATTAAAATTTTTGACAATAAGATTTTTCACTTGTAAATGTATGAATTTTAAAAGAACATACATATGCCTAACATTTTTGTATGTTAATTTTGAGTTTCAAAACATTTTTTTTATTTTTTTCAACTTTAATTTTTGTATAAAAAAAGAAAAGATATAAAAAAAAAAAAAAAAAATTTGCAAAATACAAAATAAAATTATGAAATTAGAATAATGATTTTAAGCTAAAAATTGAAAATTTTTGTTTGAGAAGAATAATGAATTTTACCAATAGAATTTTTTCTATTTCTTCAATAAAAATGGGCATTTATTGACTGAAAAAGAGTTTAAAAAGAAATCCAGAAAAGATTTTTTTTCTGAGAGATTAATTTTTTTGTTGCATTACAACTTATAATTCGCTTCACAATAGTATATCTAAGTCAAAATTGATTATGATGGTAAATTCCTTGATATCTTCAGTAAAATATAAATTCGGAATGTAATTTGACGAAATTTTTTTGTAATATTTCTCAAATTTTTTAAAATTTTTTATTTTTATTATCGATAAAAATTCTATAAAAAAATTAACTCTATTTTTTTAGATAAATTTTCCAATTTGATCCTTTATTTTTTGAATTTTTCTTTGATATAATAGAACTTTCTGAAATCATTACCATATTTTCTTTAGGGTTTATTGCCAGTTTCTATGATATGTTGAAGTTTAGTTCCTCTACTGGTATTTGAATTCTAAAAGGGAAAAAATTTTCACTTCCTTTTCCAGATTTTTCTTTCCTAAATTAACTTCTCAAAGAAGTAAGATGAAAATTGTGGATTTATTTGAAAAAGGAAAAGGGAAAATCAAGTGGAAATTTTTCATACATATTATCCAAATACCGGTATAACAAAAAAATCAGGATTTTAATTTTGAAACATCACTACAAAGAAAATTTACACACCAAAAATTAAAGTTAGCCAAAATTATATATTGGATTTCAGTTATACATTTTTTAGAAATTATTTTTTTCAAAGTTATCATAATTTTATGTAATAAAAAAAGGATTGCTATTAAACTCATGAAAATCCGAATATCCCCCTTTTCAAAAAAACCAACTTTTGAAAAAAACACCTATTTTCAGGGTATTTTTTTAATGAAAAAAGTTGAAATGAATTAATTTTTGATTGAACATTAAGATTGAAAAAAGAATAAGTGTTAAAGCAATTTACAGAAAACAATCGTGAGTGTATATAAAAACTCAAACATGGCGAAAAATAAAATGATAAAAAATATTCCCAAAAACAGATAAAAAATCAGATTTTCAATTTAATTTAGAGATATCTTTTGATTGGAATATTTTGTTCGATTTTAAAATTGAAAAATATATTTCTTTTTAGACTATTAAAAAAGATAATTGAAAATTATCTCTCTAATAAGTCAAATAAAAAATTCATAAATTTTACAATTAAAAATGAAAAAAATATTAGTCAAAATTTCATTTTTTTTTCAATTCCTATTAATATCTATTAAAGTTGTAAACGTTTTTGAGAATTGTTATGGATTATAATGTTTATCATGAGTGTATTTCAAAAATACAAAATTTAGAGCTTTTTTTTTTGAAAAAATTTTCCTTATCTTGGTGGATTAAACTTTTAGGCATGCATATTTCTCCAACAGTGTTATGTAAAATTTAAACCCAAGAATCATATTTTTTATAAAAATATCTACTAATATCAAATTTCTAAATTCGGATTTTGGAATAAAAAAAAAAAACAATTAATTGTTAAGGGATTAGCGTCACAATAGATTTCTCTATAATCAAAGTATGTTGTAATTGTGCACAAACGATATTAGTGCACCATGTCTCAAATAGCTCGAAAAAATCTATTATAAATCTTATTACCCAATAAATTATTACATTTTTTACTAAATGATCACTATTAAAAAAGTTTCATTTTGAAAAAAAATTTTTTTTAATTCCTATTCCAAATCTAAAAATAGAAAGCCAAAATACAGTATTCTGGTATTTAATAATTTAGATTTAGAACTTCCAAAAGTAACTATTTTTATAATTTTTGAATTTCAAAGATTAACTCAATAATCATCAACATAAAAGCACAAAGACTGATTATCTTTGTTTGCTTTTGTTAAGATACTTATAACATCAATATATTTGCATGATTTGAGAAATAAATTGTCAAAAAAATTTATACCTTAATTATTTAATTTTACAAAAAAACGAATTTTTTAGTAACTAATCTACATTTCGCCACAAATTTAAGAAAGATATTTTACAACTTTGTTATCTGAATATTGATAATTCAACCTTTAAATTTATGGCGAAATGCAGATTTTATTCTGAAATTGTTGAGTTTTTTACAAATACAGAGATCATTTTTAATTGATGAGCGACAACAAATATTGCTACTTGACTAATCAATTTTTTAGAGACATTTTGGAACCATGTAGCACTAATGTGGTTCGTTCCTATAACAACACACTTTGTTCCTAGGCTTCTACTTGGTAGAAGCTAATCCCTTAAGGTAAATACCTCTATAAAATCCCTCTTAAGTCTAAGATCGATCTCCTGAGAATCAAAATAACAACCATTTACATCTAACACAAAGCAACCATTTTTCGGATTCAAAGAAAAGGAAAAACAAAGTAATTTGCCAAATTTAAAAAACAGTTTTTGATAATGTTTAAAGTCAAAAGATTTTAAGGGAAGGATTTGGAACAGGAAAAAAACAGAAGTAGACGAGATCGAAACTAATTTCAAAACAAACAATTTCAAAAGTAAAATATTACATTACTTAAACAACCCTTTGGTTGTTAAAATAATAAATTGGATTACATCATTTTTTTAAAAATATATTCCTTATTTTAATTGTGATGGGAAAATACCACAGCAAAGAAAATTACAAAGATTCAATCAGCTTAGTTTTTGATGAAAACAACCCACTTGAACAAGAGCTTTTTTCAATTGTCACCCTGAATTCCAACCTTGCTCGTGACACAACAAAAGTTACCTTGCAAACCAAAACAGATCCAATTCCAAACAAGGAGCAGATGCCAAAGATTAATTCTGAAATTCAAGACAAGGTGGAAACAACAAACAAAGGGCAACCCAATAATCTTGAAGTTGAAAAAAAAATAAAAGAGGTTGTTCAAGAATCCGATCAAGAAGAAAAAAAAGAACAAGAAAAAGAAACTGGATATGGGATCGAAGACAAAAGCGAAGACGAAGACGAAGATGAAGATGAAGAAAAGGACAACAAAAAGAAAGATCGAAGAGTGCAAAGAAATCAGGTAAAAGAAGAAATGAATAATGTTAGCGATTTGCATGAAATTATTGTGAACAAAAAGTATTTGGAATCATTAAAGAATTTAGATGAAGAACAATTAACTGATTTATACCAAAAACTGTCTATTGAAGATTCCAAGTTAAAGTTAGTCCTGAAGGAAAATTCTTTAAGGAACAAAAACGAATCGTCACCTAGTGTAATGATACCAAAGTATTTGATCGCGTTTTTTAGTCCCTTTTTGTATCGCGTCGAAGAACGATTCACAAAATCTGACTTTCTTCTGATAAAAGAAGTCTTACAAAAAATTATTAACTTTGTCAAAAGCCATTTACAGGTTTACCATACAGCACTATTCAAGGACTATAAATTATTTCTTTGTCAAAAGTAATCTCAATTTTCATTCATTTAATTTTCAATTTCTTTTATTATTTCTTGGTTATCTTTTATTTTTATTCAACCGTTAATGGCCAAGTCACTTGCCATCGATTTGCTCCAGACTCAATGAGTGGTTTGCCACTAAAATGATACTGTTATTTTCCAATGAACAAATGAAATTTTTTATTTCAAGTTCCAAAATATTTTCATCAGAATTTGTTGTTGTTAAAAAAAACCCAAAGATCTTCACAAAACCAAATCGAAATAATATTAGAAGAGATTTATTTAAGCTTTCTTATTGGACCTGAGATAATATTTTAACAGTATTATAAAATTTCACGGTTTGTAATTGGCAATCACACAACCATAAAATCATGTTATAGTAATTAAACTTGAGGATAAAAATTTAATTCTGATAATTTGATTTAATTGTATAATATTGAAAATTATACCTGAAATAAAAATAATCCCTGACAAGATTTTTAATTGTGAATATTAGGAAAATTGGTGTGTAATTTCTTAATAATTTCTAATATTTAAAATCAAATCCTTTTTTTTTGAATCAAACTTTTAAAATTATAACTCACCCACTTTTTAGAATGAAGACTAATGAAATTATACTTATTCAAAGCACAATTAAATCAATCAAAAAACAAGAATAAAAATTATCATAATCCAAACTCTAGTAAAACCTCCATAAAACTCTGATTGTTTTTCAAAAGAAGTAGATCTACATTAGGTTATCAAACAATTAAATGGGTATTCTATAGATACTTCACTTTAATGAACTTTAGGTAGGTTTATTACTATCTTGATAATAAATTTGGTTATTTCTAAAAAGGATTGGATTTTAAATAAACGAAATTAAACAACAAGTTACCTAATATTTACAATTAATAATCTTAAAATACACTATTTTCATGTGCAGTATTTTAGTCAATACTCTAATGTCAAATTGAACATCTTGTGGTTTACAAAACTTCCAAATAACAAAAAAAAACTTTCATATGATCTCATGAGCAAAAAACGCAATTAAGGTTTAAAAATTATTGGAATCACAATAACAAAAATTTAAATAAAAAAAACATTCAATATCTCATGATTAAATTCAAAAAACAAAAAATTAAAATTAAAAGTTTCTCAATTACAAAAATACAAACAATTCAAAAAAAATCAACATAGAATCTCACAAACAAACAATCCAAACAAACAAAAAAAAAACATTCAATAACATATGAAATAAAGTCAAAGAAACTAAAAAAAGTTCAAAAGAGCCTCAATTATATAAAATTCAATCAACCAAAAAAAAACAATTTCAAACAAAGAAAAAAAAATTTCTATGGATCTCCAAAATTAAAGAACCAAATTAATCAATTAAAAAAATTTTCTCAGGATCTTATAATTGCAAGAAAATAACAATTCCAAAAAAGTTTCAAAGGTATTCTTCAATGTAAAAAAAGCCAATAACAAAAAAAAAATTACTCAATCTTCTAAATGACAAAATTCAAATAAAAATAAAAAAAATTCTGAGGATCTAACAATGTCAAAAAATAACAATTTAAAAAAAGAAGTTTAAAAAGCATTCTCTTTAATTAAATTATCAATTTTAAAAAAAAGTCACAAGATCTCCAAATACAAAAATTCAAAATCTAAAAAAAAAAAAATACAATCTTTTCTTGTTTTATATTCCCAAATGCTTAAATTTCTTTAATTTAAAACAAATTGCTTTCTAAAAGTACACAATCAATTTAATTCAATTAAATCCAATTTTTGGTTGTTTTATAACCCATCTATATTTGACAAAGTAAGGATTAGGTAATCTTCTTTCAGTAAAAAATATCCATTTGGAAAATGAAAAAAAATGAAAAAAAAAAACCCTTTAGATCTCAAAAAGTTCCAAAGATCAACACCTACAAACTAACACAGTTGTTTTCAAAATTTTATATTTTAACAAGTATTCAAATTGAAAATTTGGTGTCGCTCTTTGGAGCTTTTTTCTAAAAGTTTTATAGTTTTACAGGTTTGATTTTTGGAGATTTCTATCATACATCACATGTTGGTTAGTTTTTAATTGAGTATTAGGTACTCGTTAAAATTTCTAAAATTTTTTTTTCATTTCAAACAATTTTTTTTTCACCGTAATGACTCGGTCCTTAAGTTAAAAAGAATTACAATTCAACAGTGGCTTTTAACATCACTGTTGGATTAAAAATTAAACAAAATGTATTGAACCTCAAAAGTTCAGGAAGGAAGAAGCTAAATTAATGGATACAGTTGTGATTTACCAAATTGACTTGTGACGATTTGTTTATTTGTCTAATTTTTGTGATTAAATACGATTTTATGCAATCGAAAGAAAAAAATATCAAATAGTAATTGGGAAATGACTTTAGTTGAGTTGTTTCAAATAAGTGCGGGCTATAAAAATGAATAAGCGGTACTTTAAATTGTATAATTCACCCGTTTTAAGCATTTTGAACAGCATCCTAGAAAACCTGGAATCCACACTTTTTTAAAACAGCAGTAACAAAACAAAATTTATCAAATGAGTTTTCTTCAAAATTTTCAAAAAAACTGTTTTATTTTGAATAAAATTTAATTAAAACACCAGAAATCACAAAACCTTGAAAAAAATTAAGACAATTCTAAATGATCTGTATTTAAACACATTAAAAAAATCAATTTCTGATTCATGAATTTTAAATAGGAAATCATTTTCACTTGGTCTTGTATTTTGAAGGATGAAAATTCAAAGAAATTAATTTTTATTTCATAAAAGATAATTTAGACATAAATTTAAACCTTTTTTTTGTTTTTCATTTCAAAAATTGATATAATTTGATTCAAAGATCATTTATTTTATAAACTCAATTGATCTTGGGATTTATGATAAATGATAAATTTATTTCTCAAAAAAATTGTCTAATTTTTTTTTTTATTGTAATTTAACCGAGGAGTTGTTAATCCCTCTTATTTGCCGTTAGGTTTTCCAGAATTCAAAAGAATAGAGAAAAATCTTTGATTTTACTCAATTCTTTTAAATCCTGGAAAATCGTCGTTAGCTTTTTTTGAGTTATCTGTTTATTTGTGAAGTGTTCTAGGTTTTTTTTTACTTTTAGAAATAAACAGAAAATTTATTAAAATTTTTTTTTTATTTCTAAAGTAAAAAAAACCTAGAACACTTCACAAATAAAATAGAAAACCTCAAAAAAACCTAGAACACTTCAAAATAAAATAGAAAACTCCACAAATAAAATAGAAAACCTCAAAAAAACCGCCGTTATGTTTTCTTTTTAATTTTAAAAGAATTATGTTAAATCTTTGATTTTACTCTATTTTTTTGAATTCTGGAAAACCTAGGCACTTGACGGCACTCTAGGACACTTGGATCCATATCCCGAATACACATGGGGAGAAAAAACCCGATAGAAAGATTATCAAAAATAATAAAAACACCACAATCTTTGATTAATAATTGGTATTTCACTGTTGTTAGGCTTTTTTTTTAATTTAAAAGAATGAAGTAAAATCAAAGATTTTACTTCATTCAAAAGAATTGAAACAAAACTCTAAGACACGGCCTCTAGGAGTGAGGCACTAAGTACCCGAATTTTAGTTTTTTTTAAAAACTATTTCAAGTATTTTTTGTTTTCAATTTTTTATTATTAGTTTTTCTTTATTACCTTAAGTTTTTGAACCATACGAGCTTGGAAAATTATTAACTGTTATTTGTAAAATAAACAAATAATAATAATAATAATATTAATAATAATAACAATAATAATAAACATTTTATTTATCTCTTATTATTCTTTATAAATATAATAGTGAAAATTTTGTAAACGAATTTATAAGAACAATTTCTTTTATGGAATTTGATGATATAATTAGTGAAACACTTATTACAAGTAAAATTACAACAAGTGTTCAGGAACTTGAACAAAAATCTAAATGGTTTGAAAAAGATGTAATTGAAGAATTGGTACCAAAATTTTTAAAACATTTTTTATATTTAATTTTACATTTGCTTGTATATAACAAAGATCTGGAATTTACTTATTTTACTGAAGGAGAAGAATTTGATGAAGAAAAATTAAATTTTTTTGCAGAAGAAGAAGAAAATGATGAAAATTTTGTTCAAATATTCCCCTTAATAACCTACATGGAAAATACTATTCATTGTGGAATTGCATTTCAAATTGATCCTGATATTGAAATGGATCTTAATGAAGATCGTGAAAATTAAAATTTAAGAACTGTTATTTTTTTTTATAATTAATAGATTAATTTTTAGAACTGAAATTATATTTAATATATTAATTTTAGTAATATTTTCATAACTCTTTAAATAATAAAAATTACACATTTTTTTTTTATTTTTTTATTTGTTAATATTTAAAATGTTTATAATATACAATTTAGATGAGAGCAATTCATTAGTTTGGTATGAACTAAATTGACAAAAAAAAAAAAAAAAATGAACTATCTTCCAAAATTTTGGACACAGTTTAGAACAGTTGAAAGAATAACAATACTACTCTTTACATTTTATTTGGAAATAATTTTGATTTTAAAAACTATTTATTTTTTAGCTTTTCTGTTTGGTTTTCATTTCCTTTTTTTCGAGTTACTTCATCTGTTTTGTTAGATTGGGATTTTTTTTTGATACTTGAAAGAAGGTTAATATGGAGTTTAGTTAAATAGAAAAATCACATAGAAGTTTAACTGTTTGTATCTAATCATTTGATCGATTGATACAGTCTATTTCACCTTTAAGATACAAACTTTTAACGATATTTAATGAAAGAAAAAATCTCAAATTATATCACATTTTTTCAAATTTTTTTTTTTTCATATTATTTTACTAGAATCCGGATTTTATGCCTTAATTAGAGATTTTTTCCTTCATAAATTCCGTTTAAAGTTTGTGTCTTAAAAGTGGAACTAACTGTAATTGTTGGTAAAATTTCAATAAATTTACCATTATGTTTCTTCTTTTTTCTGATTTTACTTTTCATTATTAACCTTCGATCAACCATCAAAAAAAAATCCCAATCTACGGAAACAGCTTAACTAACTGAATAAAAGGAAATGAAAACAAAAAAACTAAAAGAAGAAAAAATGATTTTTCGTATTTTACAAAAATTAAAATTATTTCCAAACTTGAATGAAATTATCATGAATTTGTTACTTTAACAGCTTTAACTATATCAAAAATGATGAATTTTAGTTTCATATTGTGATTCTTTTAACTATTTGAAAATATTTACCTTTATGTTTATTTTCAAATTTTTTTAGACAATTCAAGTTAACATAACTGAATTAAATAGTTTTTATAAATTGCCTTTTCAATTCTTTTTTTGATTAATACAAATTGTTTCATAATTTTTTTATTATTATATATTCTCAAAATTCTTTTAAAAAGGTTCATTTTCTCGATTTGTACCAACTAATGTAAAAGCAAGAATAAATTTATCAGATATTTTAGTTTCCATCCACTTGAAAGAAAGAAAAATACTTTGAAGCAATCTCAACTAAATAAATCTATAATTTGTGGTTTCTTTTCAATTTATTTCAAGTAAAAATAATAATTTTTAGTAATAAACAATAAATATAATTGATAAGAATAAAAATATATATAATTATTTAAATATAAAAAATTAATATAAACTATTCTGAATATAAAAGAATTTTTGATCTTCGTTTATATATTAATTTTGAATGATTAAAATTTTATATCTTTTTTTTTTTTTTTTTTTTTGTAATAAACTTAGATATTATGTCTTTAAATATTTTTATTTTTTTTGACTTTTAAAAAAATTAATTCAAATCTTCAATCAATATTGAATTTTCATCTTCTTTTTCTTTTTTTTCCTTTTCTTCTGTTTCGTTATTTTCAAAAAACATAAATTGTTTTTGATATTCTTTTAAGAATTGTGAAGAACGCTTAACATCGACAAATAATGTGTAAACCCTTCTTACATCATTGAGCTTAACTTTTGTACCTTTTCTTTTTTTAGATACAAGATCCGAAGTAATAATTAATTGGATTGCATATCTTAAGGAAGTTTCAACTCCAATGTTTGTTAGCATTTCTAATGCTTCTTCATCAATTTCAACATCTTCTTCTTCAGCCCTAATCTTCAAAATATGTTTAATATCTTCGTATTCGTATGGCTTTGTTGCAATAATTAATAAACGATCTAAGAGATCAATTGGGATCCCATGTGGACTTTTATAATTGGTACCCCTGATGCGTGTAATGCCCCTATTTGAAGCCATTATTAAAATTGGTGATAGATCATCTTCGAGTGCTCTATTTAAATAGGAAAAGGTTTCAATATCCAACATGTGTGTTTCGTCAATGAAAAGTACACCGGGTATAATGTCTGCTTTTCCTTCTTCTCTCCATAATAGTACCTGCTCATTAATTTTTTCACGAATTTCTTGTTTAATTTCACCAGTGTTACCAAGAAATAACTTTTCAAATCCTCTTGAATATGAATTAATCACATCCATGTCATGAATAGAAATCATGTGAACCACTTCTTTTGTTTTTTGTAGTTCTCCAGATGGGCATTCAACAAAATTGATCTTTTGATAAAAATATTTTTGAATATATATATATATATATACGATAATAGTTATATGGAAAATTAAGAGATAATTGATTCAATAAATTGTTGTTATTATCTACTTGAAATATATGTTTGTCAGGCTATGAATATTTGTATATTCACTTGGATTTTTTAAAAAATAATTTGATTTAAAGTAACCAAATTGAATATTATGATTTTGAGACCAATTCTGTATTTTTTTAAAAAAATTATTTGTTTACAAAAAATAATTAATTAATCTTCTAATCTTATCTCAAAAAGATTGTAAACTCTTTTTCAGTCAAAGGGGGACAGTTTTATTGAAGAAATAGAAAATAGTCTATAAATTTAATACAGTATTCTTCTCAAAATATATTTTCAAATTTTTAATCCGATCATTTTTTCTAATTTAGCAAATTGTTTTTTTTTTTTTTTTTTTCTTTTTCATTTTTTTTAAAAGTCAATTTAAAATATATTTTCATTTGAAATTCCAAATTAACATTAAGAAAAGTGAATCTTTGTATGTTCTTTTAAAATTCATACATTTAAAAGTGAAAAATCTTATTGTCAAAAATTTTAATTTCCTAAAGAAATTGAGAATTTTGACCGAGGTGTTCCAATGAAAAGGATCCAAAAATTTTTACCATTTTTTTTTTTTGAAATTTATGGTTTGTTCAGGTTTTTCTTTTATGATTATCGACTCTAATCCGAAGTTAATTATTTCTCTTATTTCGAAACAATCTTAGTTTGGTTGGTTCTTAAAAAAAAAGATTGTTTCCATTTTTGACTGGGTAAACTTTGAGTGAAATGGAGTTTATAATGATACGTTGACTTGTTAAACTGTTTTTGTTTGTTTAGAATTTGCCATTTCAATAAAAAAAACCCTTCATTCTGAACTGATAAATAAACACTTTTTTAAATTAAAATCTGAATTATTGAAATAAACTATAATTCAAAATTTTTAACACAGAGTTAAAACAGTTCCAAGAATCACAATAATACAATTTCCTGAAAATTGGAAATAATTTTGATTTTTGTAAAATATGAAAAATCATTTTTTCTTCTTTTAGTTTTTTGTTATCATTTCATTTTTTTGTATTACGTAACCTGTTTAGTTTGATCATAATTTTTTTCGAAAGATATTCGGTTCAAGTTGAGTTCTTCAAAATAGAAGTACCCAAATAAAATTTGTTGATGATATCTAACGAAACTAAATTTCATAATAAATGGCACAATTTTTTTTTACTTTTTTTTATTATATTTTTCGATGAAAAAAAGTATTTCTAGTGTATAGAACTGAATATTAAAAAAGGTATTTTTTTTATTATAATAGATAACTTCAATTTATAAAAATATTTATTTTCAAATTTTTGTTTTTAATGGGCCAATGATTTTGAAATATAGTTTATTTGATCGATCAATAATTATTAATATAATTTTTACAAATTTATCAATGTATTAGTTTGTTAGCCCATCTTTAAAATTTTTAACACACCGATAATTTATTAGTATTAATAATTATTTATTTTTTGTTTTGTGAGTATTGTAATTTATAAACAATTGTTAACATTTCAATTAGAGAATGAGTTCTAATTTGGTATTTCTTCTAGAAATTGATTAAGAAAGATTTTTTTTTTTCAAAAATTGAATTTTGGTGTGTTAAAAATTTTGAATTAGAGTTTAGATTGAATAAAAATATGAATCAATAAAATTAGTTTATTGAATATACATAAAGATAGTTTATATCAATTACCTATTTTTTTTTACTAAACTTCTATATTGAATTGTTTTTGAGTTTTTGTTTTAAAATAATCATTTTTTTTTTTTTTTATTTTTTTTAGAGAAAAATTCTTTAATGAGTTATTCTAAATTGAATTCAAATACATTTTTTGGTTGTTAAGTACATTTACTTGTTGAAATGTTATTTTTTTGATACTCTTTTAATAATGGATGAAAAATTTAAAAACAGTTTGTTGTTTAGGAAATTTTCAAAATAATTTCTTTATTTTTTTTCTTTTTCTCTTGTCTTTTCTTTTATCACCGTTTGGGATTAAAAGTGAAGCAGGGAAAAAAAATTGAAACACACTTTTTAATTGTGAACCCTAATAGAACCTGAAAATTCAAAATAAGGTCAATTAATAAAAGAAACAAATTAACTTCAAAGAATAATTCATTTTATTATTCTCAATCGCACCCAAACAAAAACGATTTAAATCTTCTTGATCATTGAAATTGTGGAAGTGGTTTCGGAGATCTCAAAAATAGTCAATTTTTTTCACAAATTTTTATATAATTGATCAATCAAAGAAAAACCCCAGACCAAAATATAGTATTAAAAAAAACTGTTATTGTGTTGAATCCTCCATTTTGTCTTTAATCATTTATTTTTTCTTTTATTAATTGATCTTATTTTGAATTTTCAGGTTCTATTAAGGTTCCCAAATAAAAAGTGTGTTTCAATTTTTTTTCCCTGTTTCACTTTTTTTTTCAAATAGCTAAATTGAATTAATCTTGAAATAAAGGTGTCATATTTTTTTTCCAAAAAATAACAGGAATTATTCCTTAAATGCATATTACAAAAAAAACAACATTATATAATTTCAATGTTTGAATAAGTTTTTTTTCAAAACTATTTTATTGAAAAAAAATTTTTTGAAAAAAACAATTTTATAAATAAATGTATTTTATTAATTGTAGAATTTTTTATAAAGTTTAATTTGAAAAATATATTTACAAAATTCAATAAAAATTACTGAAATTATCAACCGGAAAATCAATGAAAAATATGAAAAAATTCAAATCGTAAAATTATTGGTTTATATCTGTCCCTTTTCCTCCAAAAAGGACAATATTAGCCGTATTGTCCTTTTTACCTCATTTTTTAAAAAAAAAATTAATAAATTGAGTAATGTGTCTTTAAAATGACACTCTATGGTTGATAAGTAAGTTATCTCCTTTTTATTTTTCAATATTTTCCCGATTACAAAATAAAAAATTATAAATATTAGCCATATTTTCCCTCATCTTCGACTCTGTGAAAATATGTATTATATTGTTCCTTGGCCTTTAGCCTTCGAAACAATACATAAATATTTAAATTTTTTAGTTTGTCAAAGGGAAAATATTGAAAAATAAAAAGGAGATAACCCACACTTATGTAAATAAAACTAAATAACATTATTTGAGAAAATTTAAAAAAATTAATTTAGTTTTCGAATTTTTAATATATCAATAATATTTAGATGAGCAAATAATCAAGAATTTCAAAATAAAAATAAATAAAAAAAAAAAATCATTTTACATTAGATGTATTTATATCATAATCTTTTGATCTAGAATACGATCTACCCAATTTTGTAACTTTTCCACCAGCTTTTTGAATTGAAATAACATCCCCAGATGAGATACCTAATTCACTTAATTGATCCATCATTTTGTTACCAATTTCATACATCGAATCCATATCTGTTGTCTTTAATGTTATTTTGCCTTTTCTTACCCCCTATTAAAGATTTAAAAAAAAAAATATAAACAAATAATAAAAATTAATAACTTTTTGGTTTTCCAATTGATCTTTTTTTTCATTTAATATTTATTTTTGTTGAAGGAAATAATAAGAATTGTTTTTGAATTCGAAATTTTTGATTTTTATTTTGGTAATTTTTTATTTCAAATATAGAATATATGATTTTTTTTTTTAAAAAAAAAATTATTTCTATTTGTAACAATAGTTATTTTAAAAAAAGTGAATCAAAAAATTTTCAAAAGTATCTATAAAAGAGTTGAAAAACTTCAATAGACCTATTTAGAGGATAAATATTAATAAAATTTTGGTTACACTTTAAAATACTTTTTTGTAAAAATAGTTTTGTTAAATAATAAAAAAAAATAGGAGTCTTGGGTAATAATCAAGGTAATATCTTGTTTAAACTAAACCCCAATTTAAAATTTTTGACAAAAAAAAAATTCAATTATTGAAAAAAAAAATCTTATGAAATAAATTCTTGTTAGAATTACTAAATTAGAACCATTAACTAATTGAAATGTTAGTAATTATTGATAATTTACAATAACCCACAAAAAAAATAATAAATAATTATCAATACAAATCAATAAATACTCTGTCAAAAGATTGTAAGACCCTTAACCAAGATAAAAGGATGGGATTTGTGGTGTATGTTCAGAATTCAACTCGAACGTACATCCTTAATTGAGTCAAGAAAACAATAAAAATCAAATACTATAAAACAAAAAGAATTTATCTCAAGTATGTAATTGTTGAATGAATTTTTCAGGATGTGAAAAAATAGCCATAAATTTTCAAATAATTTAGAGTTGGTAGAATATTTACCGATAATCGAAAAAATGTTTGAACGTAAAACAAGAAAAAAGAAAACCAAAAAAGTAGCAATATAAAATAAATAAGAAAAAACAATCATAAATGAAAAGAAAAAGAAAAACGTGAAAGTTTCCACTCAGCATTTGTTCAATCTTTATTAAAAAACAAATTCATAATAAGGGCAATATTCGTTTGTTTTTTTTTAATCTTCTTTTTTATCTTTTTAATTTAATTTTTTCTTTTTCGAGTTATTGTCTGTTTTGATCTTCCTTTTGTCAACTTTTTGAAACTAAAATTCAATAGAATGTACATATTCATTAAATTAATAAACACTCTATCTTTATTTTTTTACTCCTTTAAATTTACATAAGGTAAAAATGTTGAATGAATTTGAAAATAATTCACTTGAAAAAAAAAAAAAAGGATTTAATAGAATGTGAATTCTGGTCACTTTTAGACCTCTGTTACTGCTTTATACAGTTTGAGTAAAGTCATTTAAAAAAAAGGTGTGAACAAAAAAAAATTGTTTTAAGTAAAGCCCTAAAAAACGGTCTATTGACTTTTGTCAATCCTTTCGAGAGAATTTTGAAAAAATTTTTTATTTTTCAATTTCTGGGATCTTCAGGGTATTCTGTTGTTAACAATTCCTGTCCTTAGCTTTTTTTAAAATGACTCAAAATTTTTGTGAATTATCATTTTTAGAACCGTGTTAGTTGAATACATTTTTCTAATTTTTGATTTCATTTTAATTAACTCTTATTACGATTAGTTGTTTTAAAAAAGTGTGACAAAAAAGTTTTTAGAAACAACCTCATGGATCAATCAGTAAACTTCAATTAGACCCATTTTGAGTGCACCACTAAAACTAATTTTTTGATTTCTATTTAATAATCGCTTGTTTGGTATTTACTTTTTTGAATTTACGTTCAAAACAGACTGTAATTTGTTTAATCATTATGAATTATTTAAAGACTTTTTTTGTGTAATTCCCTTTGAATGATTCGGGTATTTTTTCTTTTGAAATATGACAGGTGTTGAAAGTGATTACCTCAAGTGATTCCGGTCGTTCTATACGAATTTCAACAACCTCCCCTTCAAGTACCTCAGCCATTTCTTTTACTCTGACTCCAATTGATTTTCTGATTGCCTGTGTCATTGCTTCTGTTTTGCTCATCTCAAGAGAAAATAGTTCCGATCCAGAAATCGATGTAAAAGGTGTTTGCTCACCAAGCTCATGTGACATTGCCATTGCAAGTGCAGTTTTACCAGTACCAGGCTGACCTGCAATTAGTATTCCCCTTCCTGCAATTTTGCCTTGCTTGATAAGCCTGACGATTAATCCTGCTGCTTTTCTTGCAGATTTTTGTCCGACCATCCCTTGTGAAACATTTCTTGGCTCAAGAAAGTCATCTAAACCAAGGCCCTGAATATGAGAGTGCATCGCTATAATAGTTTTAAATTTTTATTAAAAAAAACAAAAACAAAAGCAAAGAAAAAATCACAAAAAGTAAAAAGAAAACAATTAAGAGCTTGTTGTTTACGATCAAAAGAAGAGTGCCCCGAAAAATTAAAAAAGGATAAAATAAAGATTCAAAATACCTGTCCTTTCGATACGTGTGATGTCTTTTACTTCAGAAAGGAAATTACTCATTTGACGAATGAATTAAAAACAGAATATAAATTAATTAAAAAAAATGATTTATCATTTTCATTTTTAAGGAATGAGTAACCCCTATCGCATTTTTTTCGAGAGCCAATAGAGTTCTTATTTTACAAGGATTCAATTTACATTTGTTTAAAAAACTATGTTATTGTCTTTAGAAATTTATTATATTTGAAGAAGATTTCATTTTTTTCAATTACTAAATGAACCGGTTCAGACTTGGTAAAACCCTTGTTTCAAAAAATAAAAGCTCTTGTTCTATTTTCAAGAAAACTATCTACATTAAATGATCAAAAAAACCATCATTCTAATGATACACCCAGAATAAAGGATAATAAACAAAATAAAAAGATGATAATAAAAAAAAAATGAGAGGGTCAAAAATAAATTATTCCACAATAATGAAGAATTAATTTTTCAAAATGTTTTGGTATCATATTGAAACTGTAGAAAAACTTTAATAAAATTTTCAAAAAATTATTAAAAAATCAAAACAAATTTTAATTCCTAATCAAAAAAATTCTAAAATACAAGAAGTTTGATTTCAAAATAGATTTTACTTTTATGTCTACAATTTGAAAGTTAACTTGATATTATATTGGAATAAGAAGTAGAAAAAAATAAAAGTGGTTTCTTTGAAATTTGGATTTTAAACTCTAATAAATATTTTTTGAACCACTTAAAAATTAATTTTTAGTACCATAGTTAACCTAATCCACGTTAAAGAACGGTCACCATTCACGATCATAAAAAATTGTTTTAATAAACAAATTAAATAATTGTTAATTTTACACTTTATAATAACTTCAATTAGAATAAACTGTTATTGGTTAATAAAAAATCTTTGATTAAAAAATATTTTTAAATATAAGTAACAATTTAAGTTGTTAAATGCAATATTCCAGGTTTTATTAATATTTTTTTCCAATTTAATAAACTAAAATTCAAAATTTTCCACACTGTTAACACGTTCCAAACAATCATAATAATACAATTTCATTGAAATTGGAAATAATTTGGATTTTTATAAAATATGAAAATCATTTTTTCATCTTTTAGTTTTTGTTTTCATTGTTTGAATTATGTAACTTATTTCGTTCGATCAAAATTTTTTTGAACAATTGATATTATGTTAAAGTTGAGTTGTTCCAAATAGAAGAACTCAAATAAAATTAGTTAGTAGTATCTAACATTTGATCGATCAATAATTCCTAATAGGATTTAAACAAATTTGCTAATGTATTTTTTTGTTTTGGTCTCTCCAAAATTTTCAACACACCCATGATTTATTTGTATTGATAATTATTTATTTATTGTTTCGTGAGTATTGTAATTTATAAAAAAAGTGTTAAAATTTCAATTAGTGAATGGTTCTAATTTGGTAAATCTTCTTGAATTGATTAAATGAGTTTTTTTTTTTTACACAAATCGAATTTTAGTGTGTAAAAATTTTGAATTGGGGTTTAGTTTAAAAATTTGAAAAAAATTTTTCTCGCTCAGAGGTTCATTTTATAATATTTTAATTGTATTTTAAATCTGATGAAAATCTTGAAAATAGGGAATGTATTATTTTAACTACTAAGGAATTATTGGTTCTTATAAATAGAAAATTTTTCTTTTTTTTGATTTTTCGGTTCGTTTTTCTTGAGTTTTCTGTTTATTTCAAAAAGTAAAAAAAAACCTAGAAAACTTTCGAAATAAAATATAAAACCTCAAAAAAACCTAGAACACTTAACAGATAAAACAGAAAACCTCAAGAAAATTTAGGTACTTTACGGCACTCTACGGACACTTTTCGTTAGGTTTTCTTGAATTTTGAGTTTATTTGGATCATAAATAGATTTTCGTTAGGTTTTTTTTACTTTTTGAAATAAAAAGAAAATTTTATTAAAAATTTACTTTTTATTTCAAAAAGTAAAAAAAACCTAGAGCATTTAACAAATAAAACAGAAAACATCAAGAAAACTGCAGTTAGTTTTTTTTTTAATTTTTGAAATAAAAAGTAAATTTTTGAAATTGTATTTTCATTTCTCAAATTAAAAAAAAACGCTGTTAGCTTTTCCAGAATTTAAAAGAATTGAGCAAAATCAAAGATTTTTCTCTATTCTTTTGAATTTTGGAAAAGCTAGGCACTTGACGGCACTATACGACACTTTAAAGCATTTCCCCAATTTCAAAAATTTTATTTAGAAATATCACCAAAGAATCATAATTTTCCTAATCATTAACCAATTACAAGATAAATAATGTTTCTTTATTCTGAATAATATCAATATATTATTCTTATTATTTTTGTTTTTTTTTGGATTATTTCTTTCATCCAAATTTTTCCATTTTTGTTAGAGGATTGGTAGTCTTTAAGAAAATGATTAAAGATATTATTAACCCATTTTAAACATGTTAATAGTTAAATTTTCGAAAGTATATATATTAAATTCATAAAATTTATTTTAAATGTTAAAAAGAATCAAGAAAGAAAAAGTAAAGAAAAAAGACAAAAAGACAAACAAAAAAAAAAAAAAAAAGAAAGTTAGTTAAATAAAAAGAAAAAAAACCATTAATAAAATCAGATAATATAATTTCTTTTTAAAAATCATTGTAAAAAACATAATCATCATTTTCGATAGATTCAATTTCTTGATCTAAGTTTTTTATTTCATCAAATAAAGTATTTAATTTATTTTTAATTTTTTCTTCATTTTGTTTTTTTAATCTAATTAATTTTAAAACATTTTGAATAAATTGTTTTTTTAATCTATTTGTTTTGTTTTGTTGGTTTTGTAATTGTAATTGCAATTGCCTTTGCATTTCTAAGGCGCGTTTTTTTTTCTCTTCGTCGCCTTTATCAAGAATTAAAACATTTTCCATTTTACCAGAATGTAATTCAAATTGTTTTTGTTCAAAATCAACATTCTCATCACCATTCTCATAATCATCATCGTCATCATCATCGCTAATTTTACTAATATTATTATTGCTGTTAAAGGCACTATTAAAATGTGAAATATTTGAGGTTTCAATTCCTAATAATTCCATTGCTTTTTTTAAACCTTCTGTACCTTCTTTTTTGATAACAATTTCTAAAACTTTTTTTTCCATTCTTTTATAAGCTAATAATTTTGAAGATGACTTTTTAGGGTCATTTTCGAGCATATCTAAAATTAATTGTTGAAAATCCTGAATTTGTTCATTTGTCAATTGATCAGGATCAAAATAGTCTTGATAAATTCTTTCGAGGCATTCGCAAATCCAATTTTTTAAAACTGGATCTAATAATTCTTGTGTTTGTAAAATTTCATTTTTTAAATTATTTATTAATTTTTGCTTTGCTTTTAATTGATTTTTCAGGAATTCATTTTCTCTTTTAGATTCAGGATTAAATAAATCGTTATCATCATCATCATCATCATCATTATTATTATTAAAATTATTTTTATAAACATTTTGTCTCCAAGAATTATTATCAAAATTCAATCCTTCTTGTGATAATATTTCGATTTCTTTAGCCTTTTTTAATATTTCATTATAATAATCTTTATTTTCATCAAAACGAAAATCATTATTAGTATCATTTTTTTTTTTTATTGAAGATCTTTGATAATGAATATTTTTTGGTTTTTGATTATTTAATCTTTTTTTCAATTCATTTATTTCATTTTGTAAATTTTCAATTTCATTTTCATTATCCATTAATTCTAATTCGTAATTATTAGTTTTCAATGTAAGTAGTTTATTTTGATTTAATAATTTTTTATTTAATTTTTGTTCGTTTTCCAATTTCTTTTGAAGATCATAATTTAATAAGCCCAAATCATTTTTTTTATTTTTTGGTTTATTTGCAAAATTTAAATTAGATTCTACCTCTTCTGCTTCAGCTTCTGTTTCTGTCTCTGTTTTTTTGAATTTTTCTTGATCTTTATCTTTTTCTTTCTTGTTTTCTATTTCTGAATCTGTTTTCTTTTTAAAATCAATATGAGAAATCGAATTAGATCCAGATCCTGATCCTGATCCAGATCCTGATCCTAATATAGAGTTTGATTGAGAATTAAATTTGGAGTTAAATTCATTTTCTGGCTCTAATTTTGATTCAAGTTGTTTGATTTTCTTCAAATATTCTTTTGATTTCTGTTGTTCTTTTTCTAATTCATCTAATAATTTTTGATAGCCATTATTTAATTTTGAATATTTTTCAAAAAGTTCATAATATTTGAAATCATCATCATCACTATCACTATCATTATGTTTGTTCCTATTATTTAAAAGTTGTTTAAGATAGTTTATTTTATTATCAGACTCTTCAAGTTTATTATTTAAATTTTCTAATTGTTTTTTATAATAATTATTTTCATTTTTTAAATTATTATTTTCATTTTTTAAATTTTTCAATTTCTCATCGTCACCATGAGTATCTTCACCATCATTATTTTCAAAATCTGAATTTGAACCTACATTTTTGTCTTTTTCTAAATCATACAATTTTTTTAAATTTTCAAATTGATCATTTTTTTTATCAAATTTTCTCTTAAAATCATCAAGTTTTCTTTCTAATCTTTTTATTTTTTGGTTCTGTTCTAAATTATCATTTTCATAGTTAGTATTAGGTTTTTTCTCCAATTCTTTAATCAATTTATTTTTTTTGGAAAGTTCTTTCTCCAAATCGTTTAATTCGTCCAATAATTGCTTTGTATTATTATCGTTATCATTATTATTTAATAAGAATTTTTTGTAATTATCGATTTCCTTTTTTAAGTGTCTTATTTTTTTTTTTTGTTCTGAAAGCTCATTTTCTTTATCAATTAATAAATTTCTTAGTTTATTTATTTCGTCATCTTTTTCGTCAATATCATTTTGTAATAATTTATTTGAATAGTTATAATTTGGTTTTGATTCTATTGCGAGTGCTTTTTCTTTTTGGTTCATTAATAAATCTCTTAGTTTTTGGATTTCATCCTCTCTATCAATCAATTCTTCTCGTAAATTATTAATTTCATCACCGTTCTTGCTTTGGCTAATTTTATTTTTATTGTTAATTTTATTTTTAGAATCAAAATTATTTTGATCATCTCTATTGGAGAATAAATTATTTAATTGTTTTTTTAAATTATTATTCTCTTCTAATATTTCATTATTTTTTTCCCTCAATTCTAAATTTTCTTGTTCAATTTGCTGATCAAAATTATTATTATTATTTTTTCGATTATTTTGGTTCTTTTTCATATTATGAATTATTTGTTCATATTCTTCTTTTTCATTTTTTAAATTATTTTGTAAAGTTTCATTTAATTCTTTTAATTTTTCATATTCAATTTTTAATTTTGAATATTCTAATGATCTTTGGTCAAGCTTTTTAATCCTATTGGTCAAATTTTTTATTAAATCTTCCAAATTATTAATTTGTCTTTTATAAATTGAATTACTTTCTAAAAATTTATTCATCAATTGCTTTTCATTTCCAGATTGTTTAATATTATATTCGCTCTGTAGTGATTGAATTCTATTTTCAAGTTGTAAATTTTCATTTTCTTTCTCTTGATTAATTTGTAATTGATTATTCAATTGATCAGATAATAAATCAAATCTTTCTTGATAAAATGATTCTGTATTGCCTCTATTTGTATTCGATTCTTTTAATAAATTGTATTTCATTTCAAGATTTTGGAATTCCTTCTTGGTTACACCTAAATTCTTTTGGCAAATATTTAATTCAAATTCTAAATTTTTTATTTCATTCTGTGATTTTATTAAATTGGATTCAAGTATGGAATTTTCCTTGGCAAGCACTTTGTTGGTTTGTTTATTTTCGTTTTCATTTCCATTTTCTTCAAATGAATTTCCATAATAATTTCTTTGTGGCGTGTGCTTAGCCTGAGTAATTGTTCTTGTTTTGTATTGGTTTGTTTCAAATTGGTTGCTTCTTTTTGTTTGGTATTCTGGTAATGAATTCTCATGATCGAATAGAAGAAATTCATCATTTTCTTTTTTTTTTTCATTTTTCTGTTCGTTTTCGTTTCTGTTTTCGTTTTTGTTTTCATTTTTGTTTTTGTTTTTGTTTTCTCTTTCTCGTTCTCTTTCCTTCAAGTCTCTTATTTCTTGATCTCTTTGGGATAACAAATTGATCAATTCTTGCACTTGTTCTTCATATTTCCATGCCTTGTCTGAGTGCGCCTGTAATGCCTTGCTTTGCCCGTCTATTTCTTTTTTTAATCGAGACTTTTCCATGAGCAAGATCCTCGATTGGTTTTCAAGCTTGGAAATCCTTCTTTCAGATTCAACGTCCCGAAGTATGGGCATTTCAGTGACTCCTAATGAGGACGTGAATTGTTTTAATTGTTCCTTTAAATCATTATTCGAGACTTGTAATTGCTTTTTAATTTCATTTTCTTCCCTTAATTGCTTTTGTAAATGCCGTTTTTCTAATTCCAAATTCTTTTTTGTTTCTACAAATTCATTTGACAAATTCGAATAAGTGTCATACTGATCGTAAGTGTTTTTCGATAAATTTCTTTTGTGCCTCTTGTTTTCTTCTTCTAGTTTCTCGAATTCGTCCTTTAAGATCTGAAACCTTTTCAAATAAAGATCTTCATTGCTTTCAAGGATTTCAATAAAGTCCTTATATTTCGAACAAAGTGTGGTTAAATATTCAACAGATTGTGGATTGTTTTCTACAAGCGTTTCCTTGTTGGTTGATGGAAATTATCCCGAAAAAAAGAAGAAAAAAGTTTTTTTTTTTTGTTTTTGTTGTTTGTGTTTTTGTTAAATTGAAAAAAAATCGGTTAACAAATCAAAAATAATGAAGGTTTCAAAGAAAAAAAATAGTCAAGAAAGTGAATTTACAAGTTGCTCAATTTGATCAACAAGTTGTTCGGTCATAAAAGTTTTGTGTGTTAATTTTGAATTCTTTTCTTCGATTTATTTTGGAAATTAATAAAAAAATAAAATAAAACAAAACTTGAAAAAATAAATCAAATGAGAAATTCACAAGAATCTTAATCTTCGAATTACTTATTAAAGTGTCTTTTTTGGACTTTTTCTATTCTTTTCTTTAACCCTCTTAATATAAATATTGTATTTCAAGAAGAATGGTTCTTTTTTTTTTTGATAGATTTTAAATTTGGTATTCAAGATCCCAACTAAATTGACATAATTTGAAGACTTTTGAAATACTATTAATTGAAAAATTAAACTAAAAAAATTTTCATTTAATGTTCAAAAAAAAAAAATCAAAAGTATTTAATAAAATATTAAAAAACCTGTTCTGAAAAGGAAACTACCAAAATAACTGATCTGAGAAGTAAATATTTTTAATTTTTACTTGGCTTTTCAAACCTTTTTTTGGTATTCTAAATGAAATTTTTGTCCGGTTAATTTTTCAATTAATAGTAGTTGTATTGTTTTTTATTTTTCAATAATGGGACTAGTTAATAAATTAATTAGAATTAGTTTTTTTTCAAAAATTTTTTTCTCAAATTTGGTTCATTCAAGGTATTTGACTAAAAATTTTATTGGTATCACTGGTTGAATTTCATAAAATTTGTTTTGATTAAATTTATTTGATATTGGTAGTTAGATTTATAAAGAAAAGAAATTTTCTACTCTTTCCAAATATAAATTATGATAAAAAAAATGATCCAAATTGCCAAAAAATGTTTAACTTTTTTTGTTTCTTACATTGTTTTGTAAGGTGTAAAATTCGAGAAGAATGAAAAATAATTGTTATATCTTTAAGTGAAGTGATCTTGTTGTTTTGGTTTTTAGCTGATCGATATTTGACTTGTTTATTGGTTGAATAGGGGTCAAATTACGAAATTTTTTTTTTTTTCTCAAATCCGACTTGAAGAGTGTAAGACCAATAATATTGTTTCAGGGCTTCAAAAAAAAATTTGGTTTTTGTGTTATAGAAGAAATTTTTTATTCACCTTTTACTAAATTTTCCAAAAACAAAAAATAATTGTTTTTAAAAGATCCAAATAAAACCAAATTCTAAATAAAAATTCCAATCGATAACCCAAAAATCAATTTTTTTTATTAATTGTCCCCCAAACTATTACTCTTTACTCTTGAATTCAGATTTCTGAAAAAAACAAAAATTATTTAACAAAAATATTCTTTTTGAACTAACTAGAAAAATTCTTACTAATTGGAGATCTATCAATCAAGAACCACCTTAACAAGTGACCACCCAAAACAAGATGATCTTTTTTCCTTGATTTGGCTTGTAATCCTTCACATCTATTGATATTACAACCTCACTAGATTCCACTTTTAGGACCAACAACATATTTATTAACTCAAAAGAATGCTGAGCCAAGTGATCATAATAAAATTTATGTTTTTTTTTTCAAAAATTTGTAAAATGGATAAGAAAGCATTCTTTGGTCTTATACAAATTTGAAATTTTATCTTGAAATCGTTTAAAAAAACCAAAATTTCATTATACCTTGAGCTTTCCAAATTATTTTCAATCACATCTTATGGTTTATTTCAAGTGTACCAATAACCAGAAAATAAATATATTTTATTGAAAAAAGTCCTGTCATGAAAATAATCACTACCAAGATTTTTAATTTTGATTATTAAACCAATGGAAAGTGTTGTATAATTTCTGAATGGTTTCTAAACAAATCCTTTTTTTTTAGAATCAAACTTTTAAAATTCTAACTCAGAAATTTATTAGAATGATGCTTAATGAATTTAAACTCGTTCAAAAAAGTATTCAATCAATCAAAAAACAAGAATAAAAAAAATATCATTGTCAAACTCTAGTAAAGTTCAAAAAAACTCCATTTTTTTCCAAAATTAGTAGATCTACTTATGAGTTATCAAATAATTAAAGGGTATTCGATAGAAACTTCAAATTAATGAACTTTAGATAGGTTTATTATTGGGTTTATAAAAATTTTGGTTATTTAAAAAAAGGATTTGATTTTAAATAGAAAAAATTATGGTGTAATGTAAAAACAATTTTCCTAATATTAATAATATTTTCAGGGATTATTTTCATGAAAGGTATTTTTTTGAACACTTAATAAAAATAAGCGCAATTTCAAAAAAAAAAAAAAAAAAGGAATAGATAGATCGAAAATTTGCCCCCTTTTTTTATTTTAAAATTCATAAAGTTTTTGATCAAGAAACTTTTTCATTCTAAAAATATTTATCCTATAATTAATAAAATTGTGATTTTCATACAATTTTAGATATTTTTACGAAGGTGAGCTCATTTTACAATATTGAAAATTTTTTAATTGCGAAAACTTACTGGAAAATATATAAAAATGATTTTTTTATGGATTATATGATATTGAAACATTATAACCAAAATAACAATCATTGTTCTATTTGTGAAAAGAAAACGAACTAAAAGTAAACCAGAGTTGATTCTTTAATGTTTTAAAGATATTTATTGAATAAATTATAGGTCATTTTAAATTTTGTTTTTGGATCAAGAAATGTGTTCCGGTTAATGGTTGGGTTTAATCATAGAATAAACCATAAAAATTGACCTGAGAAGGTGTAAATTCTACAACCAGTTCCACTTTTAAGGCACAAACTTTCAACGAAATTTAAGGCAATAGAAAAATCTCAAATTAAAGCATAAAATTTGTATTTTTTTTACAATTTATTTTACTAGAATCTCAATTATAAGCCGTAATTTCATATTTTTTTGCGCCTTAAATTTTATTGCAGTCTGTGCCTTAAAAGTGGAACTGATTGTACAAAAAAATTACTTTTAGAAGACTAAACAAGAAAGATCACATTATCCAGATAATTTTTTTTAAATCAAAGAATGAAAAAAAAAAATTAAAAATATATTTTCAAATAATTTTTTTCTGTATCTTCTTAGTTTGGATGAATCCAAATAATTCATTACCTTGGATTTCTCTTCCCATTATTATTTTTTATTTTCAAAAAACTTTTTTTCAATATTTTTTTTATCAAACGTAGTTAAAATAAAGAATAATGTTTAAAATAATAAAGTAAAGGGATTTAATTATTGAAATCAAAAAATCAGTTTTGAAAATATTCTACTCAAAGAAAAAGAAAAATTGGTGAAAAAAATTGTAACCAGAAATCAGAATTATTTTGATTTTTTCAATTTAATGGATAATAAATCATTTGTAAATCAAACAAATAAATCTAATAAATCTAAATTTTGAATGTAAGAATCAAAAAATATCTGTTTTATGAATCAAAGTTAGAATTAAATGAATTTTATTAAAAAACAAATAAACATTCATTTTAGAAATTTCTTTCTTAATATGAAGTAATTTTTAATCAAAAATTTTCCAAACAAAATTTTTTCCCATTCAAATTAAATATAAAAAGCAAGTAAAGAACTAGTATAAAATATCAAATTTTCTCTATAACCTTAAATAAAATAATGATTTAAATTTATTTTTTCTTGGATCAAATTTTTTGATTTTTTTTTGATTTCCTTTTTTTTATTGATATTTAGATATATTAGACTTTGGATATACAGTCAGTTTCACTTTTAAGGCACAAACTTTCAACGAAATTTAAGGCACAAAAAAAAATCTCAAATTAAGGCACAAAATTCAAATTCTAGTAAAAATAAATTGTAAAAAAAAAAATTCCAAATTTTGTGCCTTAATTTGATATTTTTTTGTGCCTTAAATTTCGTTGAAAGTTTGTGCCTTAAAAGTGAAACTGACTGTATTATACTCTCAAATCTTTGAAAGTATAAACTTATATATTTAAATAAATAATTTGAATAATTTACTTTAGTATAAACTGAGGCAAATAATATTTGTAAAATGTACTTACACCATAAAATCATTTTTATTGGTTTAGTATATGTATCATTTCCAAACTTGATAAAATATGAATAATATATAAGATATTAATAATTTAAGATAGAATCAAAAAGTAAATCATTGATAATTTTATTAAAATGGATTTTATAATTCAATTTTGACATTCTATTCTTGATTTTAATTGAAGAGTGAAAAAAAAATAATAAATACATTTTCAACAAGATCAATAAATATTTAAAAGTATGGTGCAAATTGAAAGTATAAAATTATACCCCCCCTCTCTCTTTGAAAAGTGGCGGAAAACTGAAATTTTTAACTTTTTAGTTAAAACTCACTAAACTTCCTAGTGTATTTGAATTTTCTATTACAAATTAAATTATTAATATCTTATATATTATTCATATTTTATCAAGTTTGGAAATGATACATATACTAAACCAATAAAAATGATTTTATGGTGTAAGTACATTTTACAATTATTATGTGCCTCAGTTTATACTAAAGTGAATTATTCAAATTATTTATAAGTACACACCTTGGAGAATAAAAAATCAAACAATAATTCTCTGAAAATAAACATCACATTTTCTAATCCAATAATAAAATTAATAAAAAAGTTAAATTATTGATTTCTTAAATTACACACTATAATTCTAATTGAATTTACTCTAAAATTTAAAAGTGATAATATGAGGAAGATTAAAAAGAGAGAGGGGAGGGATTTTAAAAAGACTTATATTCTATCAGTTTATGTTTAAAACCATATTGTCAAATATTTAGAATTTAACTGAAGGTTTTAAAAATTGGGTTATATGAGACGTTTTTTTTTTAAACCTTAGATAATTAAAAATTTAGAATACGTTTCATGATATATATATATATATATATATATATATATATAATATTGTGTGTATTTGTATTGGTAGTAAATTTAATATGATAATAAGTTGGGAATCAATGATTATATCTTGAAATATTATAGTTGTTGATATAATGCCAAAACAAACCAACAAATTCAAAATGACAAAAATAATATCTTTTTGATCTGATGAATGCTTTACTTTCTTATTTTCAGTTTATTTTTCAAAATTAATTGTTTTTTTTTTTGATTAATGTGTTGATTGTATAATTAAAATTAACCAATATAAAATATTTTAAAATAATTTGAAAAATTCGAAAGTATTTAATTGAAATTAATTTTTAATACTCGTATATATAACAAATCATGATTTGTAATTGACTTTAATCAAATAAACCCAAAAATTTCAAATAATAATTTTGTTGAATAATAACAGGAATTGAAATACAAATGTTAAATTAATCTTTTACTGTTAGAAAGAATAATTATTATGAATTTAAAGTATTTTTTAAAATTTCCCAAAAAATAATGAATTTTAAATATTAGAAAACTAATAAAAAAGGATATCATTAGATTTTTTAATTTAGATACATTTTTTTCAATTGATTAGTTGAAATTGAACAAATATTGTAAATAAAAGTTTAAATAAATCCAGTAATAATTGAAAAGTTCGAAAAAATGAGATATTTTTTTTTTATTATTATTTAACGGAGGAGTTTTTAATTCATCTTATTTGCCGTTAGGTTTTCCAGAATTTAAAAGAATTGGGTTAAATCTTTGATTTTATTCCATTCTTTTGAATTCTGGAAAACCTAGGCACTTCCCGAATTCCTAAATTATGATAGAATTTTGCTAAAGACTCAAAAATAAATTTATTACCCACTAAGGCTAATAAATACGATGAATCTCTTTTTCTAATAATATCAAAAATAGTAATAATATTATTTTTTAATATATTAGAGATGTTAAATTTTTTTAATTCAGATATCCAGATTTTACGATTATTTTCATAGGCTGGGCAGTTCCAGAGAAAATGATCTAAATCTTCATATTTGTTATTTATAGAGAATTCAAAAGAATTCGCGAGAAAATATGTTATATAGTTTTACACGGAGAAAAACAAAAAGTGGTTTATGATTTTATTAAGAATAAATAAGTTACAGCAGTTCCAAGGCTCCCATAAAATTTTAAATTAAACACAATTGATTTTTCTATTCTTATTTTCTATTTTCAAAAAATTCGGAAATAAGAGTTATTATTCAAAAAAAAATTTCAATAAATGAGCTATTATTCAAAATTTGAAACATCAAAAAAAAAAAAATTCAAGATCACATGAAACTTAAAAATTATTGGTCCAAAAGAGCCCCAAAAAAATATCAATATTGACTAATCTTTAAAAATTTACCTTTTTGAACAATATTTTTAAGTACTTCATGAATCTTCAAAATTTCAATAATCGCTTATTTATTGAAATTTTTTTTTGAATAATAACTCTTATATCCGAATTTTTTGAAAATAGAAAATAAGAATAGAAAACTCAAATCTGTTTTATTTAAAATTTTATGGTAGACTTGGAAAGACTGTATAAAAATATTTCAAGAAAGGTAAAAAGGAATGGAATTTAATAAATTGGAGAAAAATGATTAATAATATTAAAATTATTAATCAAAGAATAAATAATAAAATCAATTGGAATTCAAAAGATATTATTGAACTAAAAAAAGAAATATACAAATACAGATATAAGGAGTTGTTGAATTCTACAAGTCAGAAGTGTCGTTGGGTTTTCCAAAATTTAAAAGAATTGAGTAAAATCAAAGATTTTTCTCTATTCTTTTGAATTCTGGAAAACCGCCGTTAGCTTTTTTTTAATTTGAGAAATAAAAAGAAAATTTCAAAAATTTTCTTTTAATTTCTTAAATTAAAAAAAACCGTCGTTAGGTTTTCTTGAGTTTTCTGTTTATTTGGAAAATCAATAGATTTTCGTTAGGTTTTTTTGAGTTTTTGAAATAAACCGAAAATTTATTAAAATTTTCTGTTTATTTCAAAAAGTAAAAAAAACCTTGAACACTTAACAAATAAAACAGAAAACCTCAAGAAAACCTAGGCACTTGATGGCACTTGACGACACTCCACAAAAATATTTCACAATAATAAAAAATCAAAATTATTTATTTAAAACTCAAAAATATTTAAGTTATCCCTCAAGCTCAACAGTTTTAAAATTCAGAACATTTAATCAACTGCTTAAATAGATATTACTATGTAATTAATAAAAATTCAAATAAATTTTGTCCTTTATGTTTGAAATATAAACAGAAGGAAATTATAGAAAATATTGATCACTTTTTAGAGATATTTCCTTCATCTGAAAAAGATAGATTAATTTTTCACAATAAATCAAAAGAAATAAATCTTAATGAAATAATTTTAAACTATGATAGTTTGAAACTATTTTCATTAATTAATAATTGTGAAATCTATGATTTTACGCTTAAATTTCTGAAAGGAAATAAAAGTCTAAGGGCAACTAGAGTGTAATTTACACTTCTTCAATAATAAAAAAAAAATAATATTAAAATTATATTAGGGAATAAAACTAAATTCCCTTCAAAATATATGAAATGGTTAAAGAAAAATATTTGTCTTGGAATACCAATTAAAACCTGAAATTCTCTTTTATGGAAAGTAGAATTTTGAAACAATAAACAAGATAATTATTTTTTGAGATCTCTCAAAAAGTTGAATTTGTTTAACATTTGTAAAGACAATTATTTTCAATTTGTTTGACAAAATATAGTCAAAATCTGAAAATAAGAAGATAAAGACAGAGTATTAGATTCTCAAAAAATAATCTCGATAAAAAAAACAAATAAATTTCACAAAATTAGTTTTAAATTTTGTTTTTTTTTTCGAAAGACTATTTTCAATCATAAACATTTTTCTTTGAAGAGTTTTTGATTTCTTTTTAAAAAATTATTCTATGGTCTTAAATCAAAGATCACGAAATACAATTACGAATAAACTCTCATACTTTTCAATTCCATTGGCTATTATGGTGTTACTACAACTTTAATACCAAATCTCCAAAAACAAAAAATTTGAAGGTAAAACCAACTACTTTGAAATTTCACTCATAAATCAGAAATACTGAAACAAACCATGTCTCAGTTATAGGGAAGTTATTTTGTAAAAACCTTTTTTTGAAAAATTTTATCATCAAGCCAAAAAAAAAGAGGATTGGTTTGAGATCTTTATTCTATTTCCTAAAATCATTTTTTCTAATTCGTTTCTTGTTAATTTTTTTAAACTCTTAAATTCTATTTTCTTGGAAAAAAACACTTTCATTAAGATGTCCAAACCATCAGAAGTTCATAAAATTGTTGTTATTGGCGGTGGTTCAGGTAATTCGGTTCTTTATTTAATATTTTTTTTGTTTTTTCTCTTTTTGTGTTTTTTAAAAAAAGCTCAAATTTTCTTTCCAAAAAAAAATAAAATAAAAAACAAATTATTCACCAATTTTACGACAAAAAAAAATAATAAAGTTGGGAAGTCTTGTTTAACAATTAGATATTTACAGGGGAAGTTCATCCAAGATTATGATCCTACAATCCGTAACTTTTCTAATTTTTTTTTAATTTTGTTTCTTGTTTTTTTGTTTTTTTGTTTTTTTGTTTTTTTGTTTTTTTGTTTTTTTGTTTTTTTGTTTCTTGTTTTTTGTTTTTTGTTTTTTGTTTTTTGTTTTTTGTTTTTTGAGAAATATTAATAAAAAAAAATCCAAACTAAATTTAACTTCTTCAAAATCTGAAAAACAAAATCCAAACTAACAAACCAACAGGTGAAAATTATGAAAAAGTTGTTGAAATTGATGAAAAGGAGTGTTTGTTAGAAATCATTGATACAGCAGGACAAGAAGAATACGGATCTGTCAGGGACAAATGTATCAAATTGGGCGAAGGCTTTTTAATTGTATATTCGATCATCTCAAGGGCAAGCTATACGGAGGCCCGAAAGCTTCACCAAACCATTTTCCGCGCAATGAACGGGCAACCAGTGCCAACTGTGACACTTGCCAACAAGTGTGATCTTCAAAAAGAGAGGTTAATTTCCACGGAGGAAGGCAAAAATATGGCAGAAAAATCAAAGAGTGTGTATATCGAAACATCTGCAAAAACAGGCGAAAACGTCGAAGAAAGCTTCCACAGAATCATACGTGAATTGAGGAAATGGAAAGTTGAAATGGCAAAAAGAAAATTAGAAAAAGAACAAGAGCAAAGTTCAGACGAAGAAGAAACAAAGAAAGGCAAGGGCAAAAAGAAAGGCAAGGGCAAAAAGAAAGGCAAGGGCAAAAAGAAAGGCAAAGGGAAAAAGAAAGGCAAAGGCAAAGGCAAAGATGGCTGTATGCTAATTTTTTAATACGAAAAAGGATTAAGACTTTTTTCTCTGGAACACTGATCTGTCAACTAAACCCAAAAAAAAATGGAACAAAAAGTTAAATGTTCCATTTTACTTTTTAATAGACTAAGTTTTAATAAAACTTGATTTATATTTTTTAACATCCATTTTTCAATAATTTTATTAATTCAAAAAAATATAAAATTATATTTGTTTTATTTTCAAATTAATAAAATACATTAACAAACTTGATTTTACGTTTTTCTTGATTTATCTAATTATTCAATTGTTAAGGCCTGAGCATAATGTATTTTCGCAAATCAAATTAAAACACAGAAATTACATAAGAGATTTTTTTATAATTGTTTTTGTTTTTTTCGATCAATAAAAAGAATAAAATGTTTAATAACAGCTAAATTATAAAATGAAATAATGGGGAAACTTATTTTCATTTTTATGAATAACATTCATGAGTGTTCTTATTGATTTGTTATAATTTGTTTAAGCACTACATAATGTAAATATTCTTACCAAATTTAGTCCTGCCGTTCCAACCCTCCCGTGAAATCTATGATAAACAGAAAATTCATTTTTGTATCATACTTTTCTTTTTATGACAGGACTTTATGGTTATGTGATAGCTTTTACAAACTGTGAAATTTTATAATAGAACAAAAATTTCACATAGAGAAAATATGAGAATTTGAATTTTTGAATATAAACCTTTCTAAATGATCAATAATTTGGAAAAATTTTCAGGTTTTTGGTGGATCCTTAATTTCTAAATTTTGAGGGAACTTAAAATCAAAAGGCAAGACCATTTCAAAGTGACCATCAAATTCGATCTTTGATCTTTGGAATCATTGTTTTGGATTTTTGAATATTTTCAAAAACAACATGATTTTTTTCTCAGTCTTTCAAATTCAGAAATTTTTTGAAAAACCTATGTCAAACCATAAAATGTATATGATAGTGTTTAACCGAAGATTTTTTTTTTTTTGTATTTAACTGAGATAAAAAGTCAATTTCTAAATCTGTCAAATTTCACTATAGGTTTGGAACAGCTGTAATCTATAAATAATAATAAATTAATAATGTTTACTTTATTAATAAATGATATTTAAATCAATTCCATAATAGTCTTTCTGAAATTTTAATTTTTCCAAACCAAATTACCAATTTTTTTTTGGTACCAAATTGTTTTGGAATTTTTTTTTATTACAATATCGATAGTTACAAAGTAGAAATGTGTTATCAACTGTTATTGAAAAAGTTGTAATGATATTAGAACAGTTATATTGGTTACTATTTAATTTTTCTTTGGATCTTATATTCGAGAAGATAAAATAAACATTGTTGGTTTTTTCAAGGTGGTCACAAATACCCACACACTTCGTTTTGGGACTTGATTTATAAAAGAAAAGTATGGAAAATGAAGTGAAAGATGTTTCCTATTTATTATTCAAATACCAGCAGAAGTTCAAAAAGAACATTGTTGTTTTTCTCAATTGGGCTATACAAATTGCAGTTTTTGAATTTTTGAGTCAATATATTGATTAGATTTCTTTTATATGAATATCAGCTATTCTTCAATTTGTATTATTCTACTGATTTTTTATTACTTTCTTTAAAGCTCAATTCTAATAAATAATTTAGATTTGTGAAATTTTTTGTTTGAATGTAACAGAAAAACAGTTAAATAAATATATATAAAACTTTAAAATTTCAATTATTTGGAAGAGATTAAAGCATTTCAAAGAATAACAATAATACAAGTTTCATTCAAATTGGAAATACTTTTTATTTTTTGTAAAATATAATAATCATTGTTTTTTTTTTTATTTTTTTTCATATATTTTTTTTTGAAATATTAAACAATCTGTTTTGTTAGAACAATATTTTTTTTTCGGATTATAAATATTAGGTTGATAGTTGGTTTCTTAAAGTTATAATCTTTTATATAGAAAAAATCAAATAAAATGATTTGAATATATCTAACCTTTTGAAGAGTTAATAATTATTAATAAATTTGTTAAAATTTACCCAAATATATTTTTTTGTAAAAACATATCCAAAATTTTTGAGTAAACTCTTAACTTTTTGATAATTATTTACTACATACTTTCTTAATTAATGGGATTTATAAACTAATTGTTATAATTTTAATTATTTAATTTTTCCGGATTGATATGTTTTTTTAATTGATAAAATATAGTTGTTTTTTAAAAATTACATTTTGGTGTTTTAATAATTTTGAATTCAAGTTAAGATTGTTTATTATTTTCTATTTAAAAAGCATCCACATCTTTTCATTTTAATTTATATTTTTATTTTATATTAGTAATTTAAGTCTATATCTATCCTTATTTCAAGGAATTTGAGAAATTAAGTTATTATTATTTTTAAAAAAGAGTGATATATAAAATACAAATAATAAATAAAAAATATCATTTTTTAAACAATGTCTGAAATTATATGAGTTAGTTTTTACCTTGAAGTATTGAAGATCTTTTCGTAAAAAAAAAATAGCATTTTAAATACTCACCGTTTTTCTATTGATTTTGGGCATTTGGGTTGGATAAATTTTAAATCTTGAAAAAAGTTTAAAATTAATCTCCTCAAATATAAAAAATAATTTTTTTATTATGAATATAATTTTTTTTGTGAATTTATTTCCTTATCCCTTTTGAATTCTCACAAAAAATTAAATTAATTAACGAAATTAAAAGTTAAAATATAATTTTTTTATAATTAATAATCACTGATAAAATTAGATCTAGAGAAAATACACATGTACTCAGTTCTATATCTTTTTTTGAATATTTAGAAACTTTTTCAAAGATCACAAAAAAGAAATTAAATAAATAAAAAAAAAAATTAATTATATTTTCAATCAGCAGATTTTTCATCTGAAAAAAATTTATTTAATTTATTTTTTTTTTGAATAATAATGTATTTTACTAAAAGTGTTGAACAGATGATAACCAATATAGAATAATAAATAAAAAATATAGTTAAATCATTTTATTTTTTGAAAAACAAACTAAAAAAGAAAAAAACAATAATTAAAAAGTTTGTCACTAATTTTGAAAATTGACTTACTTCTCAAAACAACTTTTCAATTTGTAGATCAGAAAATTTTTATACTTTTGTCAATTTTTTTTAAAGCTATTTTTCTTATCCTTTTTTCTTTCTTTTAGATTTTTTTTTTACATGTTCTTTTGTTTTATAATAAAAAAAGCAATCTAATAGAATTTTTTTTTTATAAACAAATTAACATTCAGAAAATTTTGTATATGTTATTTTTTAAAAAATTCAAACGTGCATTAATAAAATATCTAAGTGTCTCCAATTTTAATTTTTAAATAAAAATTAAGAAATTGAAACAAGATAATAGAATGATATGGTAAGAAATTTTTTTTAACATTTTTATTTTTTTTTTAAAATTAATGGTTTGCTTTGGGCATTTCTTTCATGAATATTAACTCCAATCTGAATTTTACTATTTCTCTTATTTTGAATTAATTAGATTTTTGTTGTTTGGATTTAATAACAATTTCCCTTTTGGGCAGAGATTAAATATGTGAAAGAGTGTTTAGATTAATTAGGGTTATTTGAATCTTTAGTGCAAAAAGTATTTTAAATTTCAATTATAACATCATTTATTTTTGATTTCTCAGTTGTAACTCTAATTGCTTAAGAAAGAGATTTTTTAATTTTTTGTATTAGAGGAATCTTGTATTAAAATTTATAATCTTTTTCAAATCTTTCTAAAATGATACCATAACCATTAGAGCAAAGTAACATCTTTTTTCGATTTTGTTTCTCGTTCTTGCAAAAGTAACCAAGAGATATTTCAGATTAAAACTAATCTAAATGTTTTTGAAATATCCTTGAATAGAAAAATAAAATATTCAAGAAATATAAATTGATTTCGAAAGATTGAAAAAAAATATATTAAGAAACTTTCTCAAGAATTTTGGTGAAATATACTATTCTACAAAAAAAATCGCAGAACAATTTTCAAATTTTATTCGAATTTTTATTTTGATTATTAAAATTGTAAGAACTTTTTAAATTTTTTTTTCTGTTTGTTATTGTTTTTTAGATTGGAGTTTTTTAAAACTGATTGGTCATTAATTTGATTTGATGATATCTGTAAAAAGGTGAGGTTTAACTTGAAAGAAATGTAAATATGAAAATAGATAAATTTGAACAAAAATGGAAAATTGATATCTGCGTTATAGAATCAAGTAGATCTTGTTTTTTGCAATTGATTTGACAAATTATTATTTAGATTAGTTTTTTAGTTTTTGGTGGGTTAAATTTTGAAGTTTTTAGTTAAATTGGTGAAGATAAAGAAAATTCATGATATGGTTGTGGTTTAATGTTAAGTATAATAAATAGAGTTTCAAAAATATTTTTTTTTGTAATTTAGAAGTTTAAAAATTTGATTTGATACAAGTAGTTGTTTTCCATTAAATCATTTTTGATGATTTAAAATATATGGGGATATGGCGTAATGGTAGCGCATTCGGCTCCAAACCGAAAGGTTGTAGGTTCGAGTCCTGCTATCCTCATTTTTTTATTATTCTTTTGATATCTTTATATCTTAGAACAATATTTACAACTTTCTCTATTTGGTTTTAAAATTTATATTCAAAAAGTCTTTTTTTTGTCTTTTTTATTTTTTAGTTTATTTATTATGTAGTTTATTTATTATAAAGTGAAAAACAAAAAATTAAAAAGAAAATTTTTTCAAACTTTTTTTCAAAAATAAAACAAACACAAATTATTTATACTTTTAAGAAATCTAAAAAATGGATCAAAATATCAATTGCCATGAAGAGTAAAACTAATTGATTTTGAACTTATAAACTACTTTTTAAAATTTTTTTAAATGATTGATCTAATCAAAAATAAAAAATTTACATAAAAGCTTTAATACTGATAAATTCAAATAAATTTAATTCAATTTTTAGATCAATTTCCATTTTTGTAATCAATTACTTAACTTTGAAAACAACTCAAGAGAAAGAATCTTTGGAAATCAAACCAATTTTAAAAAGTTTTCTTAGTATTTAAATCAAGAGAATGTTTTCTTCAAAATAAGTGGAAAATAATTTCAAAAATGGAAAGAGAACTAAAAATTTTCAGAGATTTATTTGAATTTATCAGTATGTTTTTCTTTCGAAAAACTATGACTTGTTTTCTTGAACAAATTAAAAATATAACTCAGTACCTAATAGTAAACCTAAGTTCAAATATATTTTGAAATTAAAATTCTTCTTAAACTTTTCACACAAATTTTAAAATAGGAATGCAATTTTTTTACAAAATTTTTTGTAATTTTCTAATTGTTTTTTTCTTAAAATTTTAATTGTTTTTTTTTTATCACAAAATTTTAGAAAACTTTTTTCTCTTTTTTGAGTCTAAATTTTCCAATTTGATCATTCATATATTGAATTTCTTGTTGACCAATAATAGAACTTTTAGAAAACAGTCGATTATTTATTTATTGTTTATTTTAGTTTCTTTGATCGAATAATGAATAGGTGTTCTATAATAAAAAAAGAAACAACCTTTTCATTTTGAAACACTTATTAAACTTTTCATACACAAATTATTTTGACAACAGTAAATAAAATCAGTTAAAATTTTCAAAATGCAACATTTTATAAGTAGAAGTATTTTCAAATCTTCAAAATTAGTCAAATAATAATTTGTTGTAGCTCACTTACAACATCTAGATTGGCAATAAAAAAATTCTTTTTTAAAAAAAATAATTTTACAAGTTATTTATAATTAATAAAAATTAAAATAAAAAAAATCTTAAAAGGTAAATTAAGAGGGTTTAGGATGGTAATAGATGAAATAGCTTATTTACCTTCTTAAAAGCTTTGGTTTAACACAATGAAGATGGGGTATTATTTGATTTAAGTGAATAGTAACGAGTAAAATAAAAAATCTATCCTTTTTAAAAATTTCAAAAAGGATTAGTAAAATAATATTTTTGGACTTTTGCTTTGGATTTTTACTTTTTAGTATATAAGGCACTTATAGAAAAAAAATATCTAATTTATTTAAAATCTTTAGTCGTGAAAATAGCCCTTATTGAATACCTGTAATCCATAAATAAAATTTAACTCATGTTTTTTTTTTTTTTTAGATTTATATATTCTAATATAGTAATTAGTGTAATTCCTTGGTTTAGAATTAAATTTTCTTTTCAGGTTGGATATCAAATTACTATAAATTGGTTAAAAATATTAAATATTCTTTGTTTTAAAAATTTCTTCATATATTTACAATTTTTAGAGATAATATGATTTTTTTGTTGTTAAAATTTGAAAACTGATCTTTTTCTCATTTTTTTTGTCTAAAAATTACAAATTAATTGTTTATTATCTTCAGTATTCCTTTTTAAAATTTCTTTAAAGGGTCATTAATTCTTTTGAATCCGATGTTTTGATTTTATTAATTTGTTTCTTTTATCTCTTCAACAATCAACCGATAATTTAATCAGGAGTTAAATTTTTGTAACAAGTTAAAGTTACAATCATGAGTTGATAAAGACACGGTATAATAAATTATCTACAGTCAGTTTCACTTTTAAGGCACAAACTTTCAACGAAATTTAAGGCACAAAAAAAATCTTAAATTAAGGCACAAAATTCAAATTCTAGTAAAAATAAATTGTAAAAGAAAAAATTCTAAATTTTGTACCTTAATTTGAGATTTTTTTGTGCCTTAAATTTCGTTGAAAGTTTGTGCCTTAAAAGTGAAACTGACTGTATTAAGAATATTAAGTTAAATTATCCAACCATATTATAAAATTATTAAAATGATTTACCTTTTGTTACTATCTCAACATTCAATTGGTACATTTTGTGTTATACTTGAAAAAAATACTAAATAATAAATTATTTTCAAGTAATCACGTAAAAGGTCAAAAGTGATGGAAAATCCCCTAAAAATATCAAATATATTTTTTTTATCCAATTGAAAATAAATAAGCAACGTTATTTTTGCTGGATTTTTATATAAGACCCAACTCTTGAATGAAACTTTCTCAGAAATTTAAAAACAATATTAATTAGAAGAATAAAAAAATCCTAAAATTATCTACAGATATAGCAGTTTATTTTTATCTATATTAGTTAAATATACTAAATTTAAACTTTTTTTTTTTTCAAAACTTAATTTAATAAAAAAATATTATTTGAAAAAAGAGAATTAAAAAAAGATAAATATTATATGATTTGTAGTAATATTGATAATTTTTATTTTTAGTTGTTTCTAATAAAATAATATGTTGAGACTCAAAGTTTGTTGCATTGATTTGTTACACTAGTTACAGCATACTATAAAATTATTTTAGAAATTTAAAAAATTTTTTTATTATAAATTTTCCTTTGTGAAATCGACAATATAATTTCTATAATTATATTTCAATAAAAATTATAATTTTTAGAATAAAATAAGAGATTTATTTTATATTTAATAAATAAAACACTAAAACCCCCATAGAACAAAAAATCTCAAAAACTCGAAGGTTTTTTTGATGATTGTTTTAAAATCGTTTATACTTGTGTATTTTCCAATTATGGAAAATAAATTTCAACACTAATATCAGTTTTTTATTGATTTATTTGTCAAAAAAACCGAAAAATGTATAAAATATTTTTTCTTCTTCTCTTATAACTATTTTCGGTTTCTTCAACAACTTACAAAAACATTTTCTGATTTCTAGTTTTGGATAAAATTTTGTATTCGAAAATCAATTTTTATATCTTAAAAATTTTTTATCACGTGTTTAGAATATTGATTTATTGTTAATATAATTGATTGATGAATCCAAAAACTAATTCAGAACAAAAATAAAATTATCGACTTATCAAATCATTTTTTTAATTTCTTGTTTTTGGATTTATTTTTAAAAAATAGTTTTTTATTAGTACAAATATATGTCTACCAAGTTATTTTTTTTTATAATTTAAAATATTGTTAAATTAGCTGAAAATGTTATTCACCCTTACAGTCAGTTTCGCTTTTAAGGCACAAACTATCAACGAAATTTAAGGCACAAAAAAAATCTCAAATTAAGGCACAAAATTCAAATTCTAGTAAAAATAAATTGTAAAAAAAAAAATTCCAAATTTTGTGCCTTAATTTGAGATTTTTTTGTGCTTTAAATTTTGTTGAAAGTTTGTGCCTTAAAAGTGAAACTGACTGTAAATACAAATGTATTTTGAATTCTGTTATGAAAATTCCAGTATCATATTTATCCTTTATTTCACCTATTCATTTTAACCTCAAAATTTCAAATAATAAGTTATTTGTTAAATTTGAAAGAAATTGAAATAAAAATTACAAATTACTCTTATATACATATACTATTATTATCCAATTAAAAAATGAAAATTTTTAGTTGCCTTTCCAAAATATTTTCCTAGTTTATAAGTCGAAAGAAAAATATTGGATCTTTATTACATCTTTTAGAAATGATATTTTAAGGCAATAAATTAAACTTCCTTAGTTAACTCTAAGAGAAAATTTTTACTCTGCTAATTTGATTGTAACAACTATAATTATTATTCAACATGGAAATTGAAATAAAAATTTCTATTTATTAACGGGAAAATATCAGTAAAAGAATAATTATAATGAATTCAAAGATTGTTTAAAATATATAAAATAACTAAATTTTAAAAAATTGGATAAGAAATGAATTTTTTTATTTAAATTTTTTCTTGAAACATTTTTTGATTTTTTCATTTTTCATTTTTTTTTTTCATTTATTTGTAGTGGTATTAAAACCAGATACTATCTGCCACTGACTTTTTTTTTTGTTTTATTATTAAAATATTTGGATTTTTTAACTATATATAAAAGAATATTTAAACTAATTCAAAAAGTAACTTTTTTAGAATTTCGTGAAATAGTTAAAAACATTAAATTCAGAGAACAGAAATTGGAAACTATTCACTAGCAATCAAAGACATTCAAAGAATTAGAAATTGAACTTTATAAATATCGAATTAAAAAACTAGAAAATAGTCCAAGTTGGAAATTTCGTTAGTTTTTTTTTAATTTAAGAAATAAATTGAAAATTTCCAAAATTTTCGGTTTATTTTTTAAAATAAAAAAAAACATTGTTAGGTTTTCCAGAATCTACAAAAATTGAGTTAAATCTAAGACTTTTCTCTATTCTTTTGAATTCAGGAAAAGCTAGGCACTCAACGACACTCCTCAAAAATATTTAAAAATAAATTCCATTGAAAATAATATTAACAAACAGTCATGTCGTCAAGTGCTGTAGAGTGCCTCCAAGTGTAGGTTTTCCATAATTCAAAAGAATTGAGTAAAATATTTGATTCAACTCAATTCTTTTAAATTCTGGAAAACATAATGGAGATTTTTTTTAGTTTTTGGAATGTTAAAAAAATAAAATAAATATTCTTTACATTTCAAAAAGTAAAAAAAAAAACACAATGGCTGTTTTCCAGAATATAAAAGAATAAAGAAAAATCTATGATTTTACTTAATTCTATTAAATTCTGGAAAATATAACAACAAAAGATATCTAAAATGGAAGGGTTCAACTTCAATCTTAAAACTCGGAGATTTTACAAATTATTTAAATCGATATAATTATATTATGAATTATTAAAATATAATTTACAAATTATGCAAAAAATCAGTGAAAAATAGATATAATTGAAGATTTGGACACTTTTCTATTGAATTGTCCAGCCTATGAAAATAATCGTAAAATCTAGATATCTGAATTAAATTAATTTAATTTTTTTAATATATTAAAAAAAATCTTATTACTATTCTTGATATTATTAGAAAAAAAGATTCATCATATTTATTAGTCTTAGTGGATACAGTCAGATTCATTTTTAAGGCAAAAACTTTTAACGAAATTTAAGGCACAAAAAAAAATCTCAAATTAAAGCACAAAATTCAAATTCTAGTAAAAATAAATTGTAAAAATTAAAAATTCCAAATTGTGTCCCTTAATTTGATATTTTTTTGTGTCTTAAATTTCGTTGAAAGTTCGTACCTTAAAGTGAAACTGACTGTAATAACTTTATTTTTGAGTCAATAACAAAATTTCTCAATCGCGATTTAGGTATTCTGGAAGTGCCGTTAAGTGTCTAGCTTTTTTTTTAATTTAAGGACAATTCGAATTTTATTCTCTGCTAGGGTTGGAATACCATACAGTAGAGGGCAAAAATGGTTAAAAAGTGTTAGCTTCTGCTGAAAGTAAAAATATTGCAATTTTTGGAATATTTAATGCTTTCTTGAAAATTAAAAAAAACATTCAGAGATCCAAAATTTAACTGAATTCCCTCAAAAAACATTGCAAATTTTAATTACAAATTTTTTGCCTATCGCTCCGGTGACTTTCCCCTTTGTATTTATGGATTTCAAGAGTTTAAGTATAGTTGGTATCAATATTCTTTAATATAAAGTAGAAAGTCACAGGAGCAATAGGTTAAAAATTCTTAATTAAAAATTGTAATGTTTTTTTAGGGAATTCAGTTAAATTTTGGATCTCTGAATGTTTTTTTAATTTTCAAGAAAGCATTAAATATTCCAAAAATTGCAATATTTTTACTTTCAGCAGAAGCTAACACTTTTTAACCAATTTTGACAGATACTGTATGATATTCCAACCCTCGCATAGCATAAAATTCGAATAGTCCTTAGGAAATAAAAAGTTAGGGGCGGTTTTCCAGAATTCAAAATAAAGGAGAAAAATCATAGATTTTACTCAATTCTTTTTAATTCTGGAAAACTTAACTGTAGATAAGAGGAATTAAAAATTCATCCGTTAAATAATAAAATAAAAAAAAAACATTAAGATTTTTTCGTTCAAGGAATTATTGTAAGATTCAAGTTCAAATAAAAAGTTGCTCACAATCTTGGTAAGATAAATAAGCTGCCCTTTTGATTTTAGTGCTAATATATATACTTTTTCAGTCAAATGGGTCCAATTTAATTGAAGTAATAGAATATATTCTATGGTTATAATTCATTATTCTTCTCAAACTAAAATTTCAATTTTTAGATCAAAATCATTTTTTCTCATTTTTTAAATTTTTTTTAGTAAAATTTTTTTTTTTGTTTTGCTTTTTGTTTTTTTTTTTTTTTTTTTTTTTTCTTTTATATTTTTTAAAAATTAAATTTGAAAAAAAAAATGTCTTTTAAAACTCCAAATTAACATTAAGAGAAGTTAGGTTTAGTATATACTTTTAAAATTCATATATTTACTATTAAATAATCTAATTATCAACAATTTTAATTTTCCAAAGAAATTGAGGAATTTGTCCCAGACATTCCAATGAAAGGGGCCCAAAAAATGTATTAACATTTTTTTTTCAAATTTATAATTTGTTCAGACTTTTCTTTTATAGTTAAAAATTTTAATCAGTAATTTATTATATCTCTTATTTCGCAACTACCTTAGTTTGGTTGGTTCTTAAAAAAATTGAATTTTTCATTTTTGGCGAGGCCCCTTTGAGTGAAATAAAGTTTATATTTTCTTTAATAAAAGTATTTTGTACTTTAGTGTAAAAATATATTCGTGTTCTAGAGTTCAAATTGTGCTAAATTAAGAATTATAAATATTATAGAAGAATATATTATTGGCTTTTTTACAAAAGATCACAATTCAAAATTGTTATTTTGGAATTTTTTTTATCAAATTACTTCTCTTTAATTGAAAGATAGAAAACAAATAATAGTAATTTATTATTTAAAAAATGAATATTTAGAACCTTTAAAAGTAAATATAAATAGGATTGGAAATTTCAAGATTCCCTTAATATATATTAATAATAAAAGCAAGAAATTTTTTTTTTTGTTTCTCTGTTTTTTTTTTTTTTTTGTAAATAATTTCCTTCTAAAAAAACAAAATATAGAATTGGTCTACTCCCACTACAAAAAAATTAAAAAATAGTCAAGATGTTCATAATTTGATTTTTAACAACTTGGCCAATTTTAGAGACAAATTTATTAAAATTATGTTTCAGTCTTGAAGCTTTTAGATTAAAGACTTAAACTTTAGATTTGTCTCCAAATGTAGATTGTTTTCAAAAATTATGGTTTTATTACTGATAAAAAGATCATTTTTAATTGATGAGAACAACTTTTTTGAACTTGTTTTGTTAGTTGGATTTTTCTAGATATTTGAACTTGAGAGTACAAATATAATTTAAATTTTAATTATAACATATTCTATTTTTTGACTTCTCAGTTGTAACTCTAATTGCTGAAGGTTTACAATCCCTGAAACTGGAAAAAAGATTATCTTGTATTGGGTGTGTCAACTTGTTATTTTGGTTCTTAGCTGATCGATCCACAACTAAGTTTGGATCGTATAGGTGGTTGAAAAAGGCTATTTTTGTGATTTTATTTTTTTTTTTTTTCCGAAATCCGAATTGATGAGTCTAAGATTAATTGATTGGAAGGTATTGAATTGAAAGTGTTAATTTTTGGGTTGTCAATTGAAATTATCATTTTCCTTTTACAGAGTTAGGAGTAAATAAAAAAATTATTTTAACAAGCATCTAATAATACAAAGCGTAAATAAAAATTTCAACATAGAAAACAAAAAACTCAATTACTAATTAAATATCTTCCAATTAATTAATCTTAGACTCATCAATTCGGATTTCGGAAAAAAAAAAAAAATAAAATCACAAAAATAGCCTTTTTCAACCACCTATACGATCCAAACTTAGTTGTGGATCGATCAGCTAAGAACCAAAATAACAAGTTGACACACCCAATACAAGATAATCTTTTTTCCAGTTTCAGGGATTGTAAAGCTTAAGAAATAGATTTTTTTGATTTTTTGTATTAGAGGAATCTTGTATTAAAATTTATAATCTTTTTCAAATCTTTCTAAAATGATACCATAACCATTAGAGCAAAGTAACATCTTTTTTCGATTTTGTTTCTCGTTCTTGCAAAAGTAACCAAGAGATATTTCAGATTAAAACTTATCTAAATGTTTTTGAAATATCCTTGAATAGAAAAATAAAATATTCAAGTAATATTAAATCGATTTCGAAATATTGAAAAAAAAAAAAGAAACTTTCTCAAGAATTTTGGTGAAATATACTATTCTACAAAAAAAATCGCATAAAAATTTTCAAACTTTATTCAAATTTTTATTTCTAATTATTAAAATTGTAAGAACTTTTTAAATTTTTTTTTCTGTTTGTTATTGTTTTTTAGATTGGAGTTTTTTAAAACTGATTGGTCATTAATTTGATGTGATGATATCTGTAAAAAGGTGAAATTTAACTTGAAAGAAATGTAAATATGAAAATAGATAAATTTGAACAAAAATTGAAAATTATTATGATATCGCGTTATAGAATCAAGTAGATCTTGTTTTTCCAATTGATTTGACAAATTATTCGATGGTTAGTTTTCAAGTTTTTGAGTGGGTTAACTTTTATAGTTTTATTTTTCTAGTCATATTGGTCAAGATAAAAAAAATTCATGATATGATGGTGGTTTAATGTAAAGTAAAATAAAGTTTTAAAAATATTTTTTTTTTATATTAGTGGTTTAAAAATTTGATTTGATACAAGTAATTGTTTTCCATTAAATCATTTTTGATGATTTAAAATATATGGGGATATGGCGTAATGGTAGCGCATTCGGCTCCAAACCGAAAGGTTGTAGGTTCGAGTCCTGCTATCCTCATTTTTTTATTATTCTTTTGATATCTTTATATCTTAGAACAATATTTACAACTTTCTCTATTTGGTTTTAAAATTTATATTCAATAAGTCTTTTTTTTTGTCTTTTTTATTTTTTAGTTTATTTATTATAAAGTGAAAAACAAAAAATTAAAAAGAAAATTTTTTCGAACTTTTTTTCAAAAATAAAACAAACACAAATTATTTTTACTTTTTTAGAAATCTAAAAAATGGATCAAAATATCAATTGCTATGAAGAGTAAAACTAATTGATTTTCAACTTTTAAACAATATATTCAGGACTATCTAAAATAAAGTCACCACAGGGTTTATAAAAATCACAACAAAGGCAAATTAGACTCTTTATCACTTTAGATCCAGTAGAACAATAAAATTTCTAAATTTTGTTAAATCTAAAATTTTACCAGATCAGATTCTTCATTGTAAGTAGGTACTGTTTTCCTAAACCCAACCCTTTTTATTCTAACTCGAGTTTTTCAGAGGTTTTTATTGGAAACTCAATAATACTTCTATTAGAACAAAAAGGGTTGGGCTTAGGTATTTACTACCAGCTCACAATTTTTAATTCCATCTTGTAAAATTACAATTCCAAAAATTACCTAATTTTATCGTTCTTCTGGATCTCAAGCAATAAAGAGTCTAATTTACATATGTTTTGATACACGATACTTCCATGGTGGCTTTATTTTAGATAGTCCTTAAATTTTTTTAAGAAGATTCGTAAAGTAAGAAAAAATTATTATTATTTCAAAGTCAAAATGGAAACAATCTGTTTTGTTAAAAATACAATAGAGTATAAATCAAACAATAAAACTAAGAAATACATTAAATTCTTATAATAATTCATTAAATTGTTACATTCAAATTACAAATACAATTTAAATATCATTTTTAAGCTAAATTTGAATAGTATTTTTTGGAGATCTTCAAAATAATAGTCAACTTTTTTGAACAAATTTTTAATAAAAAGATCTAATCAAAGAAAAAATACTTGCAAATAGATACTATAAAAATAACCAAATTTCTGTTTGACTATCTAATTTGTATTCAATCATTTATTTTATCTTTTATTATTGATTGAACTTCTCCTTTTCAGCAATGTTATCAATTTAAAAGCTTTTTTCACTGATTAAGAATATACCAAAAAGGGCATGAAATAATTATCACTAGTCCCAATACATTCAAATATTACTTACTGGGTATATCATAATTATATTAAGAGTGTGTATTTTAAAATCATACCTTCCTTGGAAGAAGTAAAGAGCCCTAGAATCAATTTATTCCAGTTTATACTCACAAACAAAATTAAAAATTTTGGATATGTCCCACTGATATAAAGTATAAAAAAGTAAGTTGATAATCTTTATTTAACATTTCGTTACATTCTTAAAACTCTTTAACTGAATCTCTTTGTCAACATTTCAATTGAATAACTTGAGATATTCAGATATCAGAGATTCGATTATATATGAGACAATCCAGAAAAAGGTAACAAGTATATTCGAATCAAGTAATACCAATAATAGTTTTTGCCATTAAATTCTCAACTGTTATTATTTTTTTTTTTAACACAGAGGTTTGTCTAATTCACCAAAAGAATTTCTAAAACGGGTTTTTATAGGAAAAAATCGTAATTCTAACATGAAGTCTGACATTTCAAAAATATAGAATTTTTCTTACAATTAATTACTTTTCATTATTTTTTTTTGATTTCATTGGCCTTGAGTTAAAGTGTAATCATTTTTCAAAAGGAGATATTTCCCCTTAAATTAGGAAAAAAAAAAAATTATTTCATTTTTCTTTTGTACAAAAATTTTTTTACTCAAAAACAAAGTTTTCTTATGAGTGAAGAAGATCGAAAAGAAAAAAAGAAAAAACAAACTTTAGTAAACCAGTTAAGAGAATATGATCTTGAAACAGAATATCTTTCAGTTAGTGTAACAAAAGATGCTCATTTTAAATTATTTTGTTTTTCACCAAAATTCATCTTTATTAAAAAATACCAACCTTACCATTTACCTTCAGTCAATATCCGCGTAAATTTTTTTTGTTTTCCCAACGAAATTTTAATCCTTTCTCTTTCTTGTTTTTCAAATTTTAACGATTTTCTTCCCTTTTAACTTTCTCTTTCTCCACATCATCCAAAATCCCTCAATACGTCAAAAAAAAAAACACAAAAAAAGAACAAATTATTGAACTACAACAACCCAACATTTCAAAGTTTATGTTTGTCTTCTTTTTCAAAGACTCTATTACAAACCAAGATCAATACTTCATCTTTCATTCAAAACGTCTTACATCAAAGGCGGAACATTGGCCTACTAGAAAGCAGCATGGACTATGAGGTTGATCGAATTGGGCATTTTGAGAAATTAGATTTCAAAACACAAGCAAAAAAGCGTGTGAGAAACAAAAGGGGCACCGGGCGAGGGGCTGGCAAAAAGCCCACTCTCTTGAGGAATTTCAAAAACCGACAAAAATTGAGGAGAAAGCGATCCTATGTATCCATGCTCACTCGTGGCAAGCTTGTAGGGAATGAGAAAGATGATGAAATAGAAAGCATTGTAGGGAGCAAAGTTATCAAAACCAAGGTCAAGAAAAGTGACTACTCCTCATCGCTCTTCACCGAGCGATTTACAACAAAGAAATTATTAAAATTAAAAACAAGGAGGAACAAGAAAAGGTTTTCCTTAATCGAAGACTTTTTTGAATCAAATCTCGATCCAAAGACTGCGCCATATAAATTTGAAACCTTCTTTGAAGAGAAATTCAAAGAGGAAACGAACGAACCAAAAAGAAACGAAATTAATCCCAATGAAAGGCTAGTTGTCTTTGAACCAATTTCGCTAAATTTCACTCGGCTGAGACATAATAAAGATTTGGTAAATGAAAAATATCGATGTAGTGTTTCTCTTTATGATACCATTAATGAAATAAGATTATCTGAAAATTATTATTTCCAATTACCGACTGTAAACAAAAAACAAGAACAAGTTCATGAGCAAATTCAAGAGGATCAAGGAAATAATAACAATAATAATAAAAATAAAAATCAAAAACAAAAAATTAGTCAAACAACACAAACGAAAAGATGTATTTTTAAAATTAACAAAAATGAAAACCAAAAAATTGTGATAGTGATCCGAATTCAAAAAAAATATTCTGGGGATTATGATACAATGGCTGAGGATTATTTTGAGAATCTGAATAAAAATAAAAAACAAAAAAAAATTAGTAAAAAAAAACAACAGCAATTAGATTTTATAAAAAATTTTCAATTAAACCATTCCATTTGTTATCAGGATTTAGGTTTTTTAATCTTCCCGTTAATTGATTGCAATCATTTAAAGATTGATAAAAGTTTCAAAAATGGTGTTGATTTGAACCCTATATTAAGATATACCAAAAGTGATTTAGATCAAGAAATAAAGAATTTTGTTATTACAGATCAATCTAGTCTCGAATTGATCAAAAAATTAGAAATACCAGGATATTTGACTGCTAAAATATGGGAAATAGAGAAAATCAATCGGCTTGGTAACAAAATTATCGATTCGAATTTCCAATTTATTTCTCTTAATAATACTTTAATAAACAATAATGAGAATGAAAATGAAAATGAAAATGAAAATAAAAATGAAAATGAAAATGAAAATAATAACAAGAAAATTAATAAAGAAAAAAAAGTTTTAGAAGAAGAAGAAGAATCAGAAGATGAATTAACATCAAAAAAAAAATCAAAAAATCAGAAAAATAAACAAGGATTAGAAGAGAAAGAGGAATCCAAAAAAGAAAATATCAAGAATAAGAAAAAGAAAATGGAAAAGGATAAGGAAAAAAAAGAGAAAAAGTTAAAAAAAGAGAAAAGGGAAAAAAAAGAAGAAGAGTCTGATAAAAAGCCAAGAAAAAAAAAGAAAGCAAGAAAAAAGAAAAAAAAATTAGATGAATCAGAAGGGTCAGAAGAATCTGAAAGATCTGAAAACGAAAAACAAAAGAAATTGAAAACCAAAACGAAAAAAAGAAAAAAGAAAAAAAAAAGAAAAGAACCAGATGAATCAGATGAATCAAAAAGATCTGAAAAAGAACCCTCTAAAAGAACTTCAAAAAACAAAACACACAAAGAAGAAAAGAGAAATATAAATGACATCAATGGTATGGTCTTACAAAAATTTTCAAGCAAACCAGATTTAAATTGTAATTTAAAATATTATCATAATTTATTTTTGTATCCAATTGAATTGATCAATTTAAAGAGGGAATTTAATATTATATTAATTGTCATAGAATATAAAAAGCAACCAAATTTGCAAAGATCGGGTTTAAAAAGAATATATGGTCAATTGAATGAAGCAAGATTTGTCTACGAAAGGAACACCATTCTGAAACAACAAAAGGATATCTTAAGCTTTTTTGATGAGATTAAAATCGCATTAAAGCCAATTTTTAATGAGACTGATCATTTATTATTTAAATTTTATACGTTTACGAAACAAAAAACATATCTAAAATTAATGGGCTATTCGATATTGCATTTAAACTCTTCCAATCTGTGTCAAGATGTTAATACGATTCATGAATTAAAAATATATTCAAGATTAAATGAAACCAACTATTTGAATAATCAAGGGGAGATTGATTCAAGAAATTCAAAGCCTATCAAAACTGTTTTCCGATTTAGAATGAATTTGGTTAGTACAATTTATCCCAAAAATGCAATTTTGTTTGAAGTGTATAATAATTGGGCTAAATTGGATAGTAAGAATCCGCCAATTGACATATTTATCGAGAATTTATTAGAATTAAATATCCAGCCTTTGCATATTTTAATTCAATATTTACATCCCATTTTAGAAATGTATTTTAATTCTTTGTTAACAATAGAAAAAAAGAAACCAAAAATTCAAATTTTTTTACATTTGGTAAAATACTTAAGTACAATCCGAGACGAATTAAAGAATTTGAAAAAAATTGATCATTTAAATTTATATTTGGAATATTATTTTCAAAAATTTCAGTCTTATGATAACGAATCTTTTCTATTTGTTGAAATACTTTGGTTATGGGTTCATTGTTTGAAGAGTTCCACTTCTAGAAGAAGGAAAAAAATAAATAACGATTTAGTTTCAGTTAGTGGATTTTTATTAAAAATTATACTAAAATCAATTATATTATATTTAAATAAAATAAATAAATTAAATCAAATTTTAAAGTTAAATTACAATCTAAACAAAAACACAAATAAGTTTAATTCTTTCAATTTGAATTTAATTGAACAATTTCAAGAATTATTTGATTTATTATTTGATCAGTTGGTAATTAATTTAAAAAATAATGTAAATTTCTCCATATTAATAAATCATTCAATTGCGGAAACAATTTCTTCATTATTTACTTTATTTGATCGAGGAATTATTTATCAATTATTATTAAATTATTTAGAAAACTTTGATTTGGAAAAAAATGATAATAATCAAAATTTGATATTATTTAAATTACAAATATTAGATATATTATTCAAAAAAAAATATTTTATTCAATTAAATTTCCCTATAATATATGTCTTTCCTAAGAAATGTAATATTTTTAATTATTTATGTCAAAAGCATCCTTTGTCTGGTATTTTTATGAATATTTATTTGAAATTGTTTTCGAATTTGGATAATGTTGATAATGCTATTAATTTTGAAAAGGCTAATAATTGGTTTACAAATTTATTATTTGATCATTTAATCAAATTAAAATTTATTGACAATAATACTGATAAAAATAGTAACAATAATAAAAATAAAAACAAATATGCCAAAAATAATAATAATAATAATAATAATAATAATAAAGACAATAATGAATTAATAAATAATAATAGTAATGATTTCAAATCAAATATTTTTTCAATATATTTTTCCTATATCTTAATATTAATTGAAAAAATTGATATTATTGAAAAATTCCCATTGGACATCCAAAGATTATTATTTATAAATTTCTTAATTATATTAAAATATATGAATCAAAAATATTTATATCATTGGCTAAAAATAGAAAAAGATTCTAAAATTAAAAATTTTTGGAAATTATTTATATTATGTTTAAATTCTTTTGAATATTTGGGTAAAGAACAATTAAAAAAGAACATTTATCAAAAAAATAAGGAAGAAAAAGAAAATGACAGAAATAATGATTTCATTGGTAACAGTAATAAAGTAAGGAAAAAAAATGTGAATCAAATAAATAATCTTTGGACAAAAATTAATACTAATATTTCTGATAACGAAAGTAGTATTATTAATATTGATGATTTCACATATAAAAATAAAAATAAAACCGGGAAAAATGCAAAAAATAATAATGCGAAAAAAAACGGTTATAAAAAAGGGAAAGGGGGGCAAGAAGAAAATGATACTGAAAATTTACAAGTAGCATTTAATGAAGAAATGATTAATATAAATAATTTAAATTTAATTAATAAAAAAAATAAAAAAGCGGTTTTTTTTATTGAAAAGGAAGACAAATTGGAAAATAAAGGATTAAAAAAAAAAGTTGAAAACAAGAAATGGGATACTAAGAATAATTATTATCATTTGAATAGATTAAAAATTAATGAAAGGGAAAAGGAAAAAATAAATTCAATAAAAATACCAATAATCAAACAAATTTTAGAAAAAAGGATTTCCAATGAATCAAATACAATTATTTTGGAATTAATTGAAAACCTTTTTATTAATTTTTATTCAGAATTAATTCAAGAATCCATTAATAAGAAAGGTGGTAAATTAAGAAATTTATTCAAAATCTTTTTATATTTATTAAAAATTAAAACTAATTATTTTTTTACTAATGAAATTTTAAAAACCTTAGTTTGGTTGATTCAAAATTTTTCAAGAAAAATATTTTTTGAAGAAAATGATTTATTAGGGGAATTGATCTCACTGACTATTAAAAAAACTTTATATTTAAATCATGAAACGAGGGCAGTGTCCAATACCATCATTTATTTATTTATATTGTTCAGTTATAGATATCATAAAAATTTAACCAAAATAACCATTCTTTTAGATTTATCATATGAAAAATTATTAAATGATCTTACTAAAAATTTCACCCAAAAGGAAATCATCTTTTATAAAAAATCCTTATCGATATTATCAACTTTGATTAATGCCTCTAAAAAAAAACATTTTAGATCAAATTGCAAGAAATTAATTAACAATTTACAAAAATTATTATTAGATTCCTTTAGAATTAGAGACCAACAATTTGACCCTCAAACGTATGCCGATGTGTTATTAAGAGTCGCAAATTTCCATTGGGAAACTCCCTATATTAGATATGCTTGGCTGCAGAGGCTAATTAAATTCCAATTATCAAAGGGAAATTATCTAGAAGTTGGCATAATCCAATTACATCAATGTGCAACAATCTCAGAATATTTATTTCATATCAACCCTAATCGCCATTGGTTGCCACGCGGGGCCAAGGATTTAATCCATTTACATCCGTCTCTAAAAGAAGAATGCTATGATCAAAAAGAGAGGCTGCCCAATTTAAAATATATTACAAGAGATATCTTTTCTGAAAATGGTTTAATAGCTTGCCTTTTAGATTGTATCAATAATTTAACCAAGGCAAAGGCCACAGAATTATTGATAGATGCTTATCAGATTTTGATCAAAATTTATAAATACAGAAAGGATTATAAAAATAATTCGATGATACATAATACCTTAAAGCATTGCTATGAAGGTTTAGTTAATGAGAAGGTTAATAAAACTACCCTGTTTGGGTATTATTATAAAATTGATTTCTATGGGAAATTATTAGGAGAAAATCATAATACAAGCTTTATTTATAAATTGCCACCAGAAATAATGATTTTTGATTTAAAAACTAAATTATTGCAAACCTTTTCAAAAAAATACCAAAAAAATAGCATAATAATTATTCCCGAAAATGAAATGAAAAATAATCTATTAGAAAAAAATAAAATTTATATATCCATGAAATCAGTACTGCCATATTTCCCCCAGAAGCAGTCAAATGGTGGAGACGGTAGTGGAAACAAACTAAGAAAATCTGAATATAAAAAAATGTTCGGAACAAATAAATTTTTTTGTGATGAACAAACTAGAACAATTAATAAAAGGGAAAAAAATGAAACCCAGAATAAGAATTTGAATGAGAATGTGGATGTGGATGTGGATGTGGATGTGGATGAGAATGTGAATGAGAATAAAAATAAGAATGATCAAAAAGAATTCAAACAAGAATACAAGCAAGTTCGTTATATTTACAAAACAAAAAATGTTTTCCCTTATATGAATACCAGAATGAAAATAATTAAAACGAAAAAAATTAGCTTCTCAACAATTGAAACAGCTATTTTAGATATACAAAATAAAAATAAACAATTCCAAGAAATATTTTCCATGTATGATCATTCGTATAACCAGTTGGCAATTTTGTTATCAGGTTCTTTAATTCCTCAAGTAAATTCTGGACCCTTTGAAAACGCAAAAACCTTTTTACAAAACGTAAGTAATTATGATCAAACACATATTAAGAAATTTAAAAAATGCTTACTACTATTAATCGAGAATTTATCACAAGGTCTACAATTGCATTCTTATATGGTTTCAAGTGAACATCAGAATTTCCATGATACTTTAGTAAGTGTTCTTGAGAAAATTAAACAAATTTATGTTCCCATTTTATCAGGAGAAAAGAAAATCAATATTTTTAAAGATATATCAATTTCCAAATTAATAGAAAATGATCTTAAAGAACAAGAAATTAATTAAATCACAATGATTTTGTTCAAGATTTATTTTTGTAAATTTTTTTTTTATTTTATATTTTTGGAATTTTGTATTTATTATTAAACTAATTTAAATATATATATTTAAATTGAAGAATTAGAAATAACTCAATTTTTTTTTTCTCATATCTTTTGTTTGTTACAGAATTAACTATATAAAATTATTATGAATTTTTATTGAATTCAGAACTTTTAATTATTTAATTTTCATTAAATTGGTTGTTTTAAATAAGATATTTAATAAGAAAAAGGATTATTAATTGATGAAAAAATCATTTTTTTTTTTTTTAAAAATCAACATAAGATTGTTTAGAAATAAGAGAAATAATAAACTTCAGATTAGAGTTGATATTCATAAAAGAAATACCTTAGAAAACAAAACAAAATTCCAAAATTTTGGGTATTTTTAAGCAGTTGAAAGAATAACAATACCACAGGTTTATATTCAATCACGAAATAATTGTGATTTTACAAAATATTTCATTTTTTGTTTTTTTTTGTTTTTTGTTTTCATTTCTTTTTTTCCAGTTGTATAATCTATTTCGTTAGATCTAGTAATTTTTTTGATGGTTGATAGAAAACTAGTGTTGGGTTTGTTGAATTGGAAAAATTGCATATAATTGGTCGATGATGCCTTATCATTTGATCGATCTATAATTGTTGTTGAAATTTCATAAAATTTATCAATAGAATTTTTTGTACTCCTCATTTCATTAATTTTGGACATATAGATTTTTAATTATTCATTTTATATTTTTTTCTGATTTGGATAAAAACGATTAATGTAAAAACTATTAATATTGGGTAACTTTAAAAGTGTTTTTATATTAGATTTGGAAAAATATATTAATTTTTTTTTTATTTTTTGAACTTTTTTTGATTTTAGGGTTGTTCAAATTTTTGGAATGGTTGTTTATCTTTCATTTTTTATTTATAAGAACTCTTCATATTTTAAGTTCTGTGGGGGTTGAAATAACTAATCATTAACTCTAAAATAATTAAAAAAAAATCAATTAAAATAAAGTCAAATTATTGTAATTTTTGGATTTATTTGGTTATTTTGAATAAAAAATTTATTGATATAAAACTTCTATGATTTTTTGAGCAAACCAAAGTAAAATATTAAATCTAATTATTTTGATATTATACTCCTTTTATTGGAATTATTTCCAAGTTAACTGAGATTGGTAAAGCATTCTATCGGGTTATTGAAAATAATTTGGATATACATATGTATAAAGAAATTTTGTTTTTCAAACCTAATTAAGGTAAAGTGTTTATTTTATTAGTAAATGAAGTTTTTCATAATTTTCAAGAATTGCAAAAAAGAAAACAGAATTTTCTATATCAAGATCTTTCAACTCAACAGTATTTAAAGGTTTAGAATCCCTGAGATTATAAAAAAAAAAGATTATTTTATATCTGATGTAACTACTTGTTAATGTGGTTCTTGTAGTATCAATCTTGTACTTTTAAGTATGGGTTTTGATGGTTATTCAAAATAGCAATTTTTGACAATTATTTTTTTTTTTTTTAAATCCAAAGTGTTGAGTTTAAGACAAATAGATAAATAAGTAAGTTAAAAAAAGGTGATTTGTGGTTTATCTTTAGTAATTTTTAATTTACTTTGGTTTAATTTGGGGCTTTTCAAAATTATAATTTTCTGTAAGTTATTGAGTAAAATGGAAATAAATATTTCCTTTTACAATCCCAAAATCAAAATCCATGATGAAATACCCTACAACTTAGTTATTTTTAACTCCAAATTCGGATTTCGGAAAAAAAAAAAAATTAATTCTCAAAAATTGTCTTTTTGAACCACCATTAAAACCCCTACTAAGTCACGGATCGATACAACAAGAACCAAAATAACAAGTCGTCACATCAGATACAAGATAATCTTTTTTTCAAATTTCAGGGAATCAAAACCAAAAGTCAATAAATATATTGTTAGTCAGAAAAGTAATATTAATAAGTCATAAAATATGAATAGTCCGTAATAATTCATTAAGAAAATAATCAACTTTTTTCAATTCCATTGAATTGGCTTTAATTTTTTTATTCCCAAAAATAGAATAGTAAAAAAAAAATAAAAACTAAAAAAAAATTGAAAATTTCTTTGAAAAAAGTTCTTATTTAAAAATAAAAAAAGTAACAAAATCAAAAAAAGAAGAGTTACAAAGAATTACAATCACTTATATTGCAATTAATATTGCATCAATGTGATTCAACTATTTACATTTTCATTTCAAAAATGTAGAAAAAAGAAAAATTATAAACTTGGATAATTTAAAAATAACAAAGAATAACAAAAATAAAAATAAAGTTCCAATAAAAAAAAAATAAATAAAATAAAAAGGTAAAAAAAAACATTCCTCATGAATTTTAATAAATTATAAAGAATAAGATAAAGACTATATTAAATCCAAGTGTAAAGGTACAAATTATTCAATGAATTAATAAAAAATAATAATAATTCTTTTTGAAAAAAATTATAAATAAGCAGTTGATTGTTGTAAGAAATCATTTTTCAAGCCATAGCATTTTGACCAATTCCTTAATTGTTTAAATTCAATAGAATCTTTTGAAACTGAAGATTTTATTTTGAATTTTTCGTTGACAATATCTTGTAAATTTAATTTTCTAAAATTCTTTTGAGTTGTGGTTGTGGGTTCGGTTGTATTGATAAAATCAACAATTTTCTTTCTATTCAAAGATGAATTATTTGTATGATTATTGTTATGATGCTTTGTATAATTATCAAAGCATATAGAAATTTTATTTAAATGGTCTCTTATTGGGCAATAAGAGGCAGCTTTTATTAATTCTTTTAAATCTGAACAAGAATAACCTTTTGTCATTGTAGCTAATTTTAAAAAATCAAAGTCCGAATCTAAATTTTCGTTTTTTAATATTTTTTTTAAAATTTTTTCTCTTTCAGATAAATTAGGCAAACCTAAATAAATTTTTTTTTGGAATCTTCTTAACACAGCACTACCTAGATCATAAGGTCTATTAGTCGTTCCAATGATTATAACTTTATTTTTATTTTGATTGTTATTACTATTACTGCCCCTGTCCCTGTCCCTGCCTCTGCTACTGTTGAATGATTGATTAGTTTCGTCAAATAATTGAATCCATAAATTTTTAATTTTTCTGCTTGTTTCTTGTTCTACTTGATTATTTTCACCTTTTCTTTGATGTAAAATTGAATCGATTTGATCAAAAAAAAGAATTGTAGGAGCCAATTTTTTTGCAATACTAAAAATTGCCTTTAACATTTTTTCGGCTTCTCCATTAAATTTAGCATTAATTAATGTTGATGGGATTTTTAAAAAAGTTGAATTGGTTTCTTTTGCAATTGCCTGTGCAAACATTGTTTTGCCTGTTCCTGGTGGCCCATATAATAAAATGCCATTGTGGGATTGTTTTAAATTTCCTCTCTGGAATAGTGCTGGTTTCAATATTGGTAATATTATGTATTGTTTTATTTGTTCTTTTATGTCTTCCATTCCTCCAATATCATTAAATGTAGTTGTAGATTCGTAATTTGTTCTTAAAATTTGTTTAATTACTTGCAATTCATAATTATTTCCAATTTGTAAAAGTTGTAATTTTTTGAAATTTATTTTATTTGATTTGTCATCATTAATCTTTTTATTATCATTATCCTGATTACGATTACGATTATTTATTTCATTGAATAAGCGTGTGCCATAAATTAAATCCTTTTTGTTCAATTCAAATGTTTTTGTAGTAAATGGCCCATTGTTTTTATTATAAAAATGTCTTTTCATATGATTACTAATTGAATTGGCAATTATTTTGTTCATTTCATTTATATTATAAACTCCTTTATTCCAAATTTTAAAAGAAAAATTGTTTGTTTTTTGAAATTTAAAATTGCTGAATTCATTTTGATTTAATAATAAACATTTAAATAAATTTATATTTTGATTAATTATTAATTGTTTTAAATTTTTTTTGTAAAAAATATTCCAATTTTCTTTTATAGTTTTTTCTTTTCTTAAATATATTGTTGATCCGAAAAATTGTGAAGAATTATGAATAAGTTGTTTTTTCTTATAATTATTTTTTTTTTTATTGTTAATTAAATTTTCTTCTTCGTCCCTTATTTGCATTAGTTTATTATTATTTCTTTTAATATTGCAAATGTCATTTTCAATGCCAGAAATTATAAAAGCATTAGGGCATTTTTTAATTAATTTATCAATTCCTCTTTTTATGGAATCCATTACTTGATAAGAATTCAAAAGAATATGATCAATATTTGGAATAAATAATATAAATTCTTTTTTTTTCTTTTTTAATTCTTTGAATAATTGCTTGCATAAGAGCGCTGGCAGATCATGAATAATGGTTTGATCTAATTTTATTAATTCAGATTCTTGAATAAAAGATCCATTCAAAGCTTTGTCTTTATCAATACTAAACAATTTTGAAAATCCATTCTTTATTGGTTTATCAAATTCAATACCAATATATTTTGATTTATAAATATCTTCATTTCCAAAAGTCATAATAACTTTGCCAATAGATCCTGGTTTTGGTGCTTCGTTATTATTATTGTTGTTGTTATTATTATTGTTGTTGTTATTATTGTTGTTGTTATTATTATTATTATGATTATTATTAATATTATTAATTTTAATATTATTATTATTATTCTGGTTATTATTATTATTCTTGTTATTATTTTGATAATTTCTTTTTTTTGAGTTATTTTTTTGAAAAAGATTCTTGATAATTTCTTGTTGGGACTTATTTTCTGTTTTATTAATATTCGGCCCAACGAACATTACTAAATCACCAACTTTAAATTTTTTATTACTTTGTTTATTGTCAACATTCTCGTTTTGATCTTGTTTTTCATTTATTTTTTGATTTTCTTCGTTTCCAGTTATATTTCCCATTTGGTTGTGATTAGTTTTAGAAAAATATATTTTTAATAAAGGTAATAAAGAAATAAAATCAAAAAAATAATAATCAATATTAAATTTTTTGGCTAAAAAAATTGTTAATTGCTTTTGTATAAAAGTTGATTTAAAAAATCCATTTAAAAAAATTTTCCTATGTTGGTTTAAATGTAATAATTTCTCTTTGTTATTATTTATATTGCTTTTGTTGTTTTTTGGATTATCTTTATTGTTAGAGCTATTATTTAAAAATAACTGAATATTTTTGGATAATAAATTAAGTAGATTTTTAGAAAAAAAATTCTCGTTAATAAACAAATTATAGAGGCTTTCTTCTTTTTGTTTTTGAGCTTGGAATTTTTTCTTGAAAATAGTATTATTAAGAATTGTTGTACAAAAATTGATTTTTTCTCCTAATTGTTTCAAATATTTTTCTTTGATTAAATTTCTTTTGATAAGATACCTTCCATTTCCTACTTTGCTTGTCCCAAATTTGGAATTTTTTTTTTCGTTTGGAATTGATTTTTTCAGAAATGACTTTTGGATCGTATTTAATAAAAATTCAGATAAGAACAAATACGAGTATTTCTCTCCATTTGTGCTTTTGATAATAATGTTGTCTCCATCTTTAATCATAATTTTATAGTTCTCTGAAATCCTTTTCCCATTGAGTACTACTTCTCCGTAGGGTCCACATACTTCTAATATAAGAGTGCTTGATCCTTTTTGTTCATAAATTTTTGCCAAAACAAATTCTTTGTTCCTGCAAAAGCCATTCATTCGAAATGTGAAGTGGAACGGTAACTTATCAATAATGCAATTTTGTTGGTTGGTTGATAACGAAAACAATGTTGCATATCGTTGTTTTTGGAGTTCTTTTAGGTTGGATCGACTATTTAGGCTCGTGTTAAGACGTCCCACTGTAATCGCTTTTAATTCTTTAATTTTTGTTCGTTCTTCAAGACACACCTGTTTTTGGAGCCTAATCGTTAGACGTTGCTTATTTGTGAGGCCAAAAATAGATCTTGTGTGCTTGATTGTCAGTTTCAATATTGGTTGTTTTTGGGAATCCATTTTCAATTGTTAATTTTTTGATCAAGAAAATTGAAGGGTGATTTAAAAAAAAAATAAAAAAGAAATAAACAAAAAGAAAATAAACTTTCCAGAAAAGAAGAAGTGAAACAAACACAAAAAAAAAATTACAGAAAAAATTACAAAAATGAAATTACAAAGAGGAAAGTTCGATTAAAAAACAAAAAAAAAATTACAAAAAAACAAAAATTGTAAAGTTAGATTTCAATAAAAGTTTTTTTTTCAATCGAAGAATACTAAAGAGAAAGATCTTGACAAAAACAACAATAAAAAAGAAAAAAATTAATTTATTTTTTTTAGAAGAATAGAAAAATGAAAAAATGGGTTCATTGGGTAAATTTATTTGAAAGAAAGTATTTTTTTTTTGAACTTTAAACGAACAAAAGCTTTACAAAAGAAGAAATGGAACATCAGTTAGAATTCTGAATTTTTAACTTTTTTTAATTAGATTATTTTTAACTTAATTTTTAAAAATTAAATTTATTTTTTAGGAATGAAAGTTTCATGTTTGGAAACAAATAGTAACAAAAAGTTCTTTTTTTATAATGATTCATTATAAGAAAAATTGGAAAAAGTTGTAAATTGTTTACAGTTGGGAATAAAATGGTACATTTTCTTTTTGGAAATGTTCCAATTTAATAGTCAACTTTAACGAAAATGATCATAATTATCAGATTTTTAAAAGTTATTAGGAACTTAAATCAAGACTAAAACATTTTAATAAGTCACACAGTCAAAATTTCGTGATTTCTATTCCATCAAGATACTTTTAGTTGAATGTTGTAAAACTCAAATCTTTTAGTAAAAACTAGATCTTTATGAAAATCAAGAATTCACACTATTTTTTTATTGGAGTCATTTGACACTTTACTTTAAAAAAAGAAGACATTGTTGGTTTAGTAAGTTGAATTTTAGATGTAAAAATTTGTTTGTTTTTAGTTAACCAAACAAAGCGTGCACAAAGACTATAATCCGGGTTTCAAAATATTATCGGTGATTTTTTTATTCTTGTACCAATGCAACATCCAATCTACTAATAAATAGTATACTTAAGTTCAAATCAATTTTGAAAGTAAAGGTCTGGCTATTTTCAGTAAAATTTAAATTATTCATGCAAATAGTTGACAATTTTCCATAATATTCTCAATTTTTTTGAAATTTTTTGTTTTTTTTGATAAAAATTTAATTAAAAATTTACTCTATTTTTTGAGAAAAATTTTGCAATTTGATCCTTCATTTTTAGAATTTCTTTTTAAATAATAGAACTTTAAGAAACCAATACCATATTTTTTGAGGGTTTATTATTGGTTTCTTTGGTTGGTTAATGTATTGGTCAACCATAACAAAAAAACACGCTTTTTATTCTGAATCATGTATTATATTTTTTTGCACGGGTTATTTTGACTACTGTAATTTTTAATGTTATTTTTTAAAAAAGAAAGTTTTAAGGCACTATTCAGGTCTTACAATAATAAAGGAAAAGATTTCAAGGCCGTGCCATTATATAGTTTGGTTTCTATTCATAAGAATAGAGTTTTACTCAAGTATCCCCAAAATAATTAAGATTAAATATTTAAGGGAGTAGCCACGGTACAGGAAACTTTTTAACCTTTTTACAATTCTGAAGAGGATCAGAAAATAACATTTTTTGCTCTGTTTGGTTGTAACTCATTGATTTTTATTATTTAAAGTACTTCATTCATTAGATTCTTGATTTTTTTTTTAAAAAGGCTCAAAAATTGTCCCAATAGAGTATTGGGTTGAATTGCTTAAAATAATATTTTGAATGTTGAATGAATTATGTTTTGTTCTTATCTCAACATTCTATTGTGGCATATAATTTTAACATTTGTTATTTTTTCATCATTTTTGAATCGATTTTTTTTTTTTTTTCACGAAAACAAAAAGTAATTAGAAAGATTTTTTAATCAGTGACATTTGGAATAAATGTATAATGTTTAAAAAGAACAACAAATTTACAATTAGGAGAATTACAAAAGGAAATATAAATAGACTTTAATAACTAGAAGGATTCCAAAAAGAATAATAATTATCCCAAAACATTACTTGTTAGGATTTTAATTGGTTGGATTTGGTGGAATTGGAGAAATGAATGTGATTATATTTTATCAAATTTTAAACCACAAAATAACTATTAGTTTTATTCTAAGAATCTCGAATTGTCTTCTCCCAAAAAAACTATTTAAATAAAAAAAAGAAAAAAAAAAAGGGTCCGAATTTTATTAATTCTTTTCTCTTTTTTTTATTGATTAACTTTACTTGGACAGAAAAATATCAGATAATTTTTTAAAAAAAAAATTTTTTTTAGAGAATCTACGATCTCACGCTACTTAAATAAAATACTTTTTTCTCATCTATCTCAAATTTTTATCGTGTCTTATTGTGTAAATATACATCATATCTTGATATACTTAGAAAATACTTTTGATACGAGCAACTACATGAAAATTCTAGATTTAGTTGTCGTCAAAAAGTCAATTTTCTAAAGTATGCGAAACACTTAATGAAGATTTTCATTTATAAAATCTTTTTATAAAAAAACTATAAAACAACTAATTCTCAATATTTATTTGAAAAACTTTTTTTTTTCTTTTTGTTAATCTTCTTTTCTCAAGTTTATATTTTTGCGAAATTCAAATCTAAAAGTTTAAGGGTTTTTTTTTATAATCTATCACTTAGATTGAATGAAAATACCCCTTTCTTCTTTGTAATTTGACTACTTGAAGGTAAAATACACCTTATTTAAAATTATAAACATTTATTTTTTTTGATTACAAAGAATTTTCTCAATTTGCTTTTAATTCTTTTTTTTTTTATTGTCCTTAAATATCGAATTTTAATTATTGTGTAAAAAAAATATTTTTCTTTTCCTTGATTGTATTATTAATTAATTGGGTATTTTATTAAATTTCAAATTTGGGAAAATTGAATTTTTTTCTTATTTTTGAAGAGTTGTGTGATTATTATTATTGGTATGAAAGTTTTTAATGTTTTTTTATAATTGTGGGTTGAAAAATAAAAAATATTGTTTTGCGGTTGGTAGTATTTTATTACTTAAATTGCAGCAAATCCCAAATGTTGAAATCAACAAGTCTTAATATTTTTAAAAATTTGCTCGAAACCCAATTTTAACACTAAAAGTTAAGTGGGAATTTTTTTCCCTTAAAACAAGTTACAAAGGTTTTATTGATATTTTTATTGTCAATATTGGGAAATACTACCCAAAATTCTCTAACATACCATCCAATCTACTAAAGCCCACTTAAACATACGGTGACCTACCCCACTATATCTTAACCTCTCGGGAACGGTGTATTTCAATAACTATAGCCAATACATTTCAATGGGATTGACTATTTTGAAAAAAATGAGTATTTGACCAATTATGAAATTTGAGCAAATTTGAAAAATAATTATATATATATAAATAAATCTATAATTAATATTTTTAAATCGTCTATTTTGATTTTATTTCTCATATATACAGTCAGTTTCACTTTTAAGGTAAAAACTTTCAACAAAATTTAAGGTACAAAAAAAATCTCAAATTAAAGTACAAAATTCAAATTCTAGTAAAAATAAATTGTAAAAAAAAAAATTCCAAATTTTGTGCCTTAATTTGAGATTTTTTTGTGCCTTAAATTTCGTTGAAAGTTTTTACCTTAAAAGTGAAACTAACTATATATATATATATATATATATATATTAAAAGACAATCTGAAACAAAAAGATATAAAAAATTGATTTAGTATTTTTCTACAAATACTCTTATAAGATGTGTTTTAAAAACGAAAAAACAGTACCTTTCTTTGAGGGATTGGCTTTTTCGAAAATGAATACTTTATTTACAATATTTGATTTATGAACAAAAAAGTGGTTATTAACAAAAAATAAAATATTTTTCAAACAAGTAACATTTTCCTCGAATTGGCCACACTTGGATGAAAAAATCACTTATATATAGATCATTTTATTTTATATGCGAAAAAATTGTAATAAATTTTTTTTTGCTAAAACTTTGAATAATAAGATTAAAAATTCACAATTCACACTAAAAAAAAACTCATGACTATTTTTTTAAAGGTACAATTCATAAAAAAGTTATAATTTTGACTAAATGTCTTTGCCACCTTAAAGTGTATAATTTATTCAGTTGATTGACTTACCATTTAACAATAGAGAATTAGATCAACACTCAATTTCTTCTAAAATAAAGGTTTTAAATCTGCAAATCCTGATTATTTTGGAAGAATGGAACAAGGAGTAATATTTTAAAATGATTATTTCTAAGGCACACAAAAGACAAAATCTTCCAGTTACTGTTTTTTTTTCAGAGAAAATTATTTATTGTATTGATCGACAAAAGTATAATTTCTCAAAAAAAACCAAAGTCGAAAGTACCTGAAAAGAGATCAACCATTCTTCATTCAAGTAAAATCTATTAATTTTATTCACAACTAATAAGAATTTGTAACCAAAAACTAAAAGAATAAACAAATTCAAAATTATCAAATAAGTTTTCATTTTATTATTTTTATCACTTTGATCCAATGAACAAACTTTATATCCGTGTTGTAGAAGCTAAAGGTTTAAGAGCTGCCGATTTTGGTGGAAAAGTTTGTTTTTCTTTGTTAATTTTTTTTTTTCTTTTTTTTTTTTTTTTTTTTTTTAATTTATTTTACAAACCAAAACACAAAATCCTTATTATTTTTTCGAAATTGTTTTTTTAAATGAATAGTCTGATCCATTTTGTACTTTGTCTATTTCTGATAAAGAAGTGTCAGACAAAATTACAAAAAAAGGAAAGCTCTTTACACCAAAAACAAAGGTAATCAAGAAAACTGTGAATCCAGTCTGGAAAGAATCCAAAATGCTTTATGTTGTTCCAGGAAATGAAGAAAAAGATTTCCTTAGAGTTGTTATTTATGATTGGGATCGTGTAAATTTATTTTTAATATATTTTTTTTTCTTTTTTAATTTTTTTCTCAAAGTTTTTCTTTTCTTTTCTTTTCTTTTCTTTTTTTAATTTATTTTTATTTTTTGTTTTCTTGTCATTTTTTCTTTAAACAAATTTTTTTTTTTTACAAATAGGCATCCAAAAACGATCTTCTTGGAATGGTTAAGATTCCAATGACGACTTTTTTAAATGGAAAATCTGTTGATGCGTAAGCCAAAATTTTTTTCCATTTTTTTTTCCCCTTTTCTTTGAGAGAATTTTTCTCTTCATACTTTTCGACTTTAAAATTCTTAACTTTTTTTTTGTTAATTTTTTATTACTGAATTTGATCAAATTAAAATAAATAGTTGGTATAATGTTGAACCAATGAAAAAAGAAAAAGCTAAAGGCGAACTCCGTTTGATCACTCACTATTGTCCAATTGGCGTACCATTTTATAACAACTTTTAATTTGTTTTTTATTTTAAACTTTTCTCTTTTCTGTTTTAGTTATTGTTTCTTTGACTCTCATGTTTGAAACATTTTCTCATTGACCACCTTGATAATTTTAAAAAATAAATAACCCAGAACAACAGCAATTACAAAGTAATTGATGAGATTAAAAAAAAAAAAAAAAAATATTAAAAATTAATAATTACAAGCTATAAAACAGAACGATACTCTCTATTTTAATTCCATTTATTTTATTTTTTTTTTGTACATTTTTCTTTTTTTGTTTGTCAACCACAAAATTATTTCAAATTTTTGTTTGGGTTCGATTCGCATATTTTTTTTTCGAATCAAGATCACTTCGAAACCCTAATCTTGTTTTCTTATTAGATGAGACTTTTTATATATTTTATGAAGCTCAAATTGAAATAATATGTTCAATAAATAAATAATCTGAATGCCCACACAACAAAAATTGCACATTAGAAAATATATTTCATTTTGTTTTAAATAGACCGAAATAAATTATTCCTTTAAAATCTATTTCAATGTTTAAAATAAATTGAAATAGTTTTATATCCTATAAATTATAATTTATTGTCTATTTAATGGCAAATGAAACCTTTTTTTCATTTTTTAAAATTTTTTATGATCAATAGATGGATTTTGGTTGGGGTTGGTGGTTTGGGGTTTTTTCTAGGCTTTATATTGATTTTTTTTCCTCATTATTAATTATAAAAAAAAATTCTTTTCAAATATTATTTAATCTATAAGAATTCATTATTAAAATAAGATAAATTTCGCTAAAAATATCAAGATTTTTATAAAAAATGGGATCTTTCAGACTATTGATACACTTTCCACAACCCTTCAAATAGTTCCTGATACTTTCAAATGTCAAATTTTTTTAGAAAGTTATCGGAACTAAAAAAGTAATACGATTATTTATAATCTAATTTTATCAAGTTGATCTTCTTTCCCCTTTTGTTGTTTGTGTTTATCAGCCATTTCATCATTGAAAAAAATTAAAAAAAAATATATAAACCCCAATTCAAAATTTTTAACACACCAAAATTCGATTTGTGAAAAAAAAAACTTATTTAATCAATTCAAGAAGAAATACCAAATTAGAACCATTCACTAATTGAAATGTTAACACTTGTTTATATTTTACAATACTCACAAAATAATAAATAAATAATTATCAATACAAATAAATCAAGGGTGTGTTAAAAATTTTGGAGAGAGCAAAACAAAAAAATTCATCAGCAAATTTGTTGAAATTCTATTAGGATTATTGATCGATCAAATGGTTAGATACGACAAACTAATTTTATTTGAGTTCTTCTATTTGGAACAACTCAACTTTAACTTAATATCAATTGTTCAAAAAAATTTTGATCCAACCAAAACAAATTACGTAATTCAAACAATGAAATGAAAACAAAAACTAAAAGATGAAAAAATGATTTTCATATTTTACAAAAATCAAAAATTATCACCAATTCCAATGAAATTGTATTATTATGATTGTTTGTAACCTTTTAGCTGTATGAAAAATTTTGAATTTTAGTTTTTATTCTTTTTCAAATGTTTGAAGGTGCCTAAATTTAACAATTGAAGAACCAAGATTAAAGAAATGGACCTAAATTTACAGTTGGTTCAACTTTAAAGACACAAAATTTTCAACGAAAAATAAAGGCACAAAAAAAATCTCTCAAATTATGGCACAAACTTCAGATTCTATAAAATAATTTGAGTTTTGTTTAATTCCAAAAAATGTACCTTTATTTTTGAATTTTTTGTGCTTTAAATTTTGTTGAAAGTTTGTGTATTACAAGTGGAACTGACTGTAAGGAAAATTTATAAAAACATCCAAGACAATTTAATTAATTAAAAATTTGGATAAAACTTCAAGATTAAATATTTTAGAGAAATAATTTTTTTTAATATAGTTGGTAAGTAGAATCATTTATCAAAAAACTTTATAAAAATAAAAGATCATTTCAAACAAAATAAAATTTATTTTTAACCAAAAAAAAGAAGAAAATAACCAACCAATCGAGTTAAAATTACAAACATCTGGTTGAAAGCACAATAGCCAATTATTTTATAAGTTAATTATATTTAATCTTGAATCAAAAAAAAAAATTGACTCTAACATTTTTTAGATAAAAGGGGGTAACAAAATTTTGAAAAATTGACATATATGTCTAGATAAAAATGAATCAAAAATTGATCAAGTTAAAATTCCAATGTATAAATGAAGTCCTTTGTATACAAATAATTAATAAATGGTGGAGTTTGAGAATATTACAGATTATGAAAATTTCCCCCAAAAAAAAATATACAGAAAAAATTTTGTTGGGAAATAGATAACATAAAATTAATAAACTATTTTCCAGTCAAGGGGGCCCAGTTGTAATGGGTAAAATACATACGTTTAAAGGGTTTGCATCGATATTAGAAGAAAAATTTTATTTTGGAAATTTTCAAAATTGAAATCATTTTTTCACATTTTTTTTTTTTTTCGATTTTTTTTTTAAAACGTCATTCAGTTGCAATAATTGTTTTTATTGCAAGATCAATAGTCACTTCGTAAAAATGTGTTATTCTAATAGTTATTGAAACCGTGGAAATAATTGTTGAGAAATCATATTGATTTCTATTGCAATTCTATTCGATCTTTGATCTTGATATTTGTTTAATAAATGTGAAAATTTTCCACTTCATTTTCATTTCCTTTTTCAAATAGAGACCACAAATAGCAACAAACCTCATTTGAGGACTTGGTTTCAAAAAGAAAAGTATGAAAAACAAAGTGAAAATGTTTCATATTTATTATTCACATACCAGTAGAAGTTCAAAACGAACATTGTTGTTTTTCTCAATGGTGTCCATAAGAATTTTAGTTTTTCATTTTTTAAGAAAATCTATTGATTAATTAGTTTTCTTTCAGACATATATCAACAATTCTTTGATGTTTATTATTCTGTTTATTTCTTATTCGTTCTTCAAAGGTCAATTATATAAAATAATTGATATTTCGAAAAAATGTTGGGTCCCTTTGACTGAAACAGAGTTTAGATGCAAATCTAACACAAATAGGGAGAAGTTTTATATGATTGTTATACTTATAAGGTGCTAATTGTAAAGAAAAATTAAGGGCAATTAACAATTCGAGATTAAAATATAAATTAGGAATCTAGTAACATAATCTGTCAAGAAAATTTTTCAAAAAAATTGTGCTTTAAGTCATTCTTCTATAGCAACAAGGCAAATTTTTAAAATACGTTATTGGTGATATTCTCTAATCACAAATTTTGTATATTCAAAGTGTCAAAAAATTCTGATCGACTAAGAAACCCAAAAAAGAATACTTTTTTTCTTAGATCAATTTTTTTTATTCCGTTTTTTCTGATAAAGTAAACATTTAAATTCATTTATTTTTCTCACATTATAAAAAAATTTTACCCCTTTTATTACCATTCTCATCATCATTATAGAACAAAAAGTCTATGTTACTAGGAATATTATTGATAATATTTTGTTTCTTTTTTGAAATAATTCTTTAGGTAAACCATAACAATGATTAATTCAATCTATTGAAAATAATTATATTTTTTAAGAATGATAGTTATAATAATTATATTTTTAAAATCATTTAAAAATTTTACTAAGAAATTTCGTTTTTGTTCTAAGATAAAATTAGATTTTTCAAAATAAAATTTTCTTTAAGATATATTGAAATAACGTAATTTCATCCTCAAAATTTAAAATCATGTATTTTTCTGACAAAAACAGTTTAAATTGTTATAAGGGATTGTTGTCAATAAGACCAAACAATTTGTTAAAAATAATTTTTCAAAATTGAAAATTTTTTTGTGAATAAGGCCAAACAATTTTTTACTTTTTTGCAAACGAGAAAAGAACTTTTTCAAATATTAAATAAAAGTTTTTTTTTGCATAATAGATCTTAATTTAAAAGAGAAACTTTAGTTAAAGTTCTATCAATTATTCTTTTATTAAATCATCAATATCATAATTAGTTTTATTCGTTTCGATTTGAATTGAAATATTAATTATTAAAAAGGAACACCAAATAAAAAATTTTCTTTCAAAAAACAATACTTTCCAATATATTACAAAAAAAATATGATTTAGGATTTCCAAGAATTAATTTAATTGTTAAATAAAAATGATAGGTTACTTTTTTTTGTTTTATATCGAAAAAATGTGAATTTTGAATTTTAAAAAATATATCCGTTTCATAAATTGTTTAAATGGGGTTCACTCATCCATTTCAGAAGTCAAATCACAGATTTCAAAAAAAAAAAAAATTTCAATCTTGAACAGGATTTCAATTTTATTTTTCAAAAATTTGATTTCCTTAATTTAGAATATTTTGACACCTTAAATTTTGCTTAAAGTTTTAAACTTAAAAGTGTGTTTAATATATAAATAAATGTTATATTTTCAACTTTTTTTAGTTTTATGGTTATTGAATAATAAATCCCAAAACATTTCACTTCCTTTTCTTTTTCTTTTTTTTTTTTTTTAATTTTTCATTTAGAAAATGCGTTTCTCTAAGGGGTGGACTGTTGGCTGTGTTTCTTTTTAAAAGGGGGGATTGGATATGTAGTGAAAAAATTTTCCATTTATAATTCAAATATAATCAAAATTTTTTTTTTTTGTATTTTTTTATAATTGAAGTTCTCAGTAGTTCCTCCAATGGTAATATTTACTCTCTTTGATTTTTAAGAATAGATTGTCTCTTATCAAACAGTCTGAACATTTGATTTATTTAGTGCGAGAATTTTCTTATTTTTATATTATATCCCATAATACCCAATTGTTAGTTTGGAGATAAATAGACTTGAAGTGCTTTTGGAAACTTTTTGAAGTTTTTTGTATCCAAAGAAATAATTAATATAAAAATATAAAAAAAAACAAGAGTTTTGTAATAAAAAAATCAAAAATTAAAAGTTAAATTGATAAAAAATGAATTAGTATTAGGAAATTTTGCTGCCATTTTCTGGTTTGGTGAGAATTTGAGTAAAACTTGGTAAAGTATTCATGCATTGAATGGATTTCACCAAACCCCCATTTTTTAATTAAATACATTTTTCTCCATTTCGATATATAAAAACATTTTTTAGTACATCAGTTTCACTTTTAAGTACAAACTATCAACGAAATTTAAGGCACAAAAAAAATCTCAAATTAAGGCACAAAATTCATATTCTAGTAAAACAAATTGTAAAAAAAAAATTCCAAATTTTGTGCCTTAATTTGAGATTTTTTTGTGCCTTAAATTTCGTTGAAAGTTTGTGCCTTAAAAGTGAAACTGACTGTATATTCTCAACCACATGAAAAATAAATAAAAAAAAATAGAAAATTACAAAAATACGTAATGGTTCTCAAAATTATTTTAAAGTGACATTTTCTCGTAGAGCTGTTCACAAGTATAAATTGAAAAAAATCAAAATTTAATTTTATTGGATATCTGTGCGAATTATTCATTTTTATAACCCCCAATTTATCTTAAAAATTGATTTTTCAAGTTTATAGCACTTTATCTCCTCTAGTTTAGAAGTTATTCTCCATTTTCGATTTTTCGTCAAAAAAAAATTTTTTTTGAAATTTTGAATTTTTCATTTCTAAAAAAGGTCCAATTTTACACAAAAAATAAAAGTTTTTTAACGTTTTTAAGATCATCTTACTAGGGTATTTTTTGATCAAAAATATGATTTTGGTGAAAAAAATTGAAAAAATTAAGGTTTAAAAAAAAATTTTTTTTGAAAATTTTTTTACTACTCTTTTGATTTTCCCAATTTTTTTTTTACTCAAATATTATATAAGTAATATATTGGAAAATAAAAAAGTTATAAATTTTTAAATTTGAAAATTTTTTTTATTTTTTTTTGGCTTTGATCCAAGTTAAATATAAAAATACATAAGTTTAACTGAATATTAGTTGTAAAAATGCTATATTAAAATCTTTTTAATATAGACAAAAAATTTTTTACGAAAATTTTTTATTTTGATTTTTTTGTCACGTTTTTAAATTTAAACTTTATGAGGGTTAGAGGTTTCAAAATTATTTTGTATTTAAAATGGGCGTTTTTGACTTTTTTCAAATTTTAAAATTTTAAAAAATGTATATAAAAAAATTTTTTTAAAATTTTATTATAATGTAGTAAAAATAGGTCACTTTAAAAAAAATTTTTTTTTAAACATCTCAAAAAAATGATTTTTATTTTTATTCTCACTGAAAAACAATGTTTAAAAAAAAAAATTTTTTTTTTAATTGGAAAACTCAAGTAAAATTTCATTTTTTTTCTAATTTAACAGAAAAAAAATTCACATTACCAATATTTTGAAAAAAAATTATTAGACCTCATCTTGTTTTATATAAATATTCATTTTTTCAAATTTTTGATAGTGTAATCACTAGAAAAATATAAAAAAAATGCTAAAAATTAAAAACAAATTTTTACTAGAGTTTCCTACTAAAATGATTTTTTCAAAAAATAAATTTTTTTTATAAGTTTTTTTCAATTCAATTTTAAATTTATTAATTTTTTTACAATGAAAAAAAAAAATTTAATCGTAAAAAACTTTGTGTTTTTTTTTTTCAAAAAAAAAATATATATTAGAAAAATTACTCAATTAAAAAATCAATTTTATTATCTTCAAAATTTTATAATTTTAAAATATCCAATAATTACTCATTAGCTCAGCTGTAGAGCACCGATATCTCAAAATTTGAAAAGTGTTTAGCCGGAGTTTGATTCCTGATAAGATCAATTAAATTAATAGTTTTTTTTTTTTAAATTTATATATATATATAATTTGATAAATTAAAGTATACATGTTTGCTACCTGAATTTACCTTTAAATCTTTTCAAAAATTCAAATCCTCTTAATGTACCAAAATTCGGATAAATACTGGTAACTAAGTAGTTTTTTCCGTGTGAGGAGTAGAAGATTTTAAAATATTTATATATACTAAAACCTACAATTAAAAAAAAAACTTAAAAATTCATTTTAATCTGGGGGTCACTATATAAAAAAATAAAAAAACAATCCCAATTTTTCATTTTTTTGGGGCTCTTATATTTTTCGAGTTATTGATCAAAATAGTTGTGAAAAATCACTATTAAAAAATTTGTATATAAAAATCGATTTTGGACAATATCTCGAAAACTATACGTCCTAGAGACTTCTAAACACCAAAAATCGAAATTTTTGAAAATTTTGAATTTGTTGGGCAATAAAAAAATTTTTTGATAACGGTTTTATATTTACTCTTGTGTTTTTGTCCACCTTCTTTTTAATTTTTAATATCACAGAAATGAAACTGAAAATTTTAATAAAAACTCGTCCTTTTTTCCTTCTTAGATCTCACTGAATAAAAAATAGTGAGATATAGGAACAATCGATCCAACTTTAAAGTACTAGGTACATTAAATTTCAATTGCAAATATAGTTGTTAATTGTATGTTGTTCTTCAAAGCACAAATCCAACCATTATTGATAAGATTTGATTCCTATTATTTTCCAATTAAAAAAAAAATTTTTTTTTTAGTCCAAATTCCAAAATATTACTCTAGTTTATAAGTTGAAGAAAATCCAAAGATCTTTACAACATCGTTTAGAAACGATATTTTTAGACAATAATATTAACTAATTTCTTGAACTTTAAGATAAATTATTTACTTGGCTAATTTGGTTGTAGCAGTAATTAATATTCATTTTGGAAATTGAAATAAAAATTTTCATTTACAGTCAGTTTCACTTTTAAGGCACAAACTTTCAACGAAAATTAAGGCACAAAAAAAAATCTCAAATTAAGGCACAAAATTTGGAATTTTAATTTTTACAATTTATTTTTACTAGAATTTGAATTTTGTGCTTTAATTTGAGATTTTTTTTGTGCCTTAAATTTCGTTGAATGTTTGTGCCTTAAAAGTGAAACTGACTGTATTAATTCGAAAATAACAGTAAATTATAATTCCTGATTTAACCTTAAGATAAAATTTTTACTTTGCTAATTTGGTTGAACGGTAATAATTAATATTCATTTTGGAAATTGAAATAAAAATTTACATTTATTAATTAGAAAATAACAGTATTACAGAGGTTTTTATAGGTAATCGGATGATAAGTGACTTGGAAGAAGAATGATTTGGTTGAAGAAAAAAAAAACAGTACTGCCTTCTATTTCGGAATATGTCAGAGAAAAGTTCATATTCCTTAAATGTGGTAGTAATAATAACGTGCAAATAATTTTGAAGCAAATAGTTTCGAAAATTTAGTATTTTAATGTTTTGTGAAAGACTCGCCCATTAAATTTGGTTTGATAAAGATTGGAGATAAAATAAAAAAATAAAAAATTTTTTTATGGGATTTATAATTTTTTGTCATTTTTCTGTAATTTTACTGACCATTGTGAAAAAAAAAGGGTAATTAAAAAAAATTGGTTCAGTCAAAAATTTGTTTTCGTTTTTTAAATAATAAATATTAGCAAAATGATTTTTGATCAAAGTAAAATTTTATGAACAAATCTTACATTTAAGAAAAACCATAGTCACTATCAATAATAATTTTCAGAAGTAAAATTAAATTGTTGCCTTTTAACCTTTTGGAATTACTGTGGAACTCCAAAAATACAAAAATTTATTTTTAATTGTCAACTTTACTAAAAATAAGAGAACTATTTAATAGGAAATATTAAAATCTATTAATTCAATAAGATATTTATCATTGTTAATGAACGCAAATTTATCTCGGTTAATCTTAAATATCCTTTTAAACCAAATTGAATCATAAAATCTTCCAAAAAAGCTGTTTTTTCGAAAGAGGTTGTTTTCTACTAATGGTTTACAATCAAAACTTTAAAATACCGAAATATCAAGATTTCAGAAACCATTTAAATTCTAAAAATCCCCATAGACAAACCTTAATTTAAAACGGTTATTAATTTTTGGTCTTCCCAAACAATGATTAACTTGATCTTGGAATGTAATCTAATAAAAAAAATCAACATTTTTAGTAAAGCTTACAATTAAAATTCAATTTTTCTTTTTTTAGAGTTCCACAGTAATTCTAAAAGGTTAAAATGCAACAATTTAATTTTACTTCTGAAAATTATTATTGATAATAACTTTAGTTTTTCTTAAATGTAAGATTTGTTCATAAAATTTTACTTTGATCAAAAAATCATTTTGCTAATATTTATTATTTAAAAAACGAAAACAAATTTTTGACTGAACCAATTTTTTTTAATTACCCTTTTTTTTTCACAATGGTCAGTAAAATTACAGAAAAATGACAAAAAATTATAAATCCCATAAAAAATTTTCAATTTTTTTATTACTCATCTTATTGTCCCACTTTTCAAACAATAAACCCTATACACGAAAAACAATACCATACTAAAAGTTCGAAACTATTTGCTTTGAAATTATTTGCACGTTATTTTTACTACCCTTAAATGTTATTTGGTGAATAAATCAGAATTAATTTTCACTTTATTTATGTACCTCTATTTTTTCTTTTTTATTACAAATTCTAATTTCAAAGTAATAGATTCAAATATGTGATCTGGATTTCTTTATTTGAGTTGTAACTTTTTGTTGTTTTTTCTATTGACAAATAAGAATCCTAAATTGAACGATAATTTCAAAAAGAAAATAAGTTATAATTTTTTCCCTTTTCTTTTTGAAATCTAATAGAAAATTGAAATTTTGCGTATTCTTCAGAATCTAAAGGGCTTAGGTTCATATTTCCACAGTGACTGAGAATAAATATGTGAACAAAATTAAACTGGTTTCACAAATATAAATTCTTACTGTTTCTTTTTCTTATTCAAATGCAAGACTTAATTCGCTACATGCAAATATATCAAAATGAAAATCGATTTTGAAGGTACACTCCTTGTTGTTTTTAAAAAATCTACAATTAAGAATTAAATTTTTTGTAATTTTTTTGTTGTTTTTTCACTACTGGTATTTGAGTTATAAATGGGATTTTATTTCACCACATTTTTCAATTCCTTTGAAAAAAAAGTCACAAATTACAACCTACTTCTTTGGGGACTATTTATTGTGAAGAAAAAATCTGGAAAAGGAAGTGAAAATTTTTACCCACTTAGGATTCAAATACCAGTAAGATTTTGTTTCTAAAATAGCACAACAATTTTTTGTGATGGTTTATTTTTTAAACTTTCCTTTTTGGAATTTCTTTTTTAATAATTGAAATCTATGTAATCATAGTCATATTTATTTCTTGTTTATTGTTGGTTTTCTTTGGTTCACTAATTTAGATAAGGTCTTCTACAAAAATCAAACACGTTTTTTATTGAGAAATACAGTAAACTTAAGTGAATACGGTTTATTTTTACAACATCTCACTTTCACTTATTTGCAAAATTATTTTCCTCAAATTTGAATTGTCAAACAAACAAGTGAAGTATTATAGCAATACCAAACTCAAACAAAATTGTTATTCAAAATTCAAATAAGGAAAAAATGAAGTTCCTAAAAACTACAAATCAAAATCTCCATAATAATAAGAAGTTTTGCAAGAATTCAAAGTAAAAAGAACAACAACCATTTGCTCAAAACTCTGAAAGTAATGTGATAATCATTTTTTTTTAGTTTTATTTTTTTTGTTTTAAAAATGTCAAAGTGGAATGTTGGTGGTTACCATTGGGAAGAAATCAATTTAAACAAATGGGCAAAGGAAAGACTAGAAGATTTACTTACAACTGAAGATCTTGATTTAGGAAGTTTTGAAGGAGGGGTTATGAAATTGAAAAGTGCCTTTGTTACAGGAGACGCCTATATCAATGTAAGAAGAGGCAAAAGAATCCCAGGATGGGACCTTACACTCAAGGTAAAGGTTAAAGGGCACATCCTTGAAGAAGAGAAAAAAAAAAAGAAATTTAATGGAACATTAGAAATCAGAAATGTCGCTGAAGGAGAAGATGAAGACGAATACATCGTAAACCCTACATGTGAAGAAAATTTAGATACAATCACAGACTTTTTAAAAAAAAAGCTTTTACCAAAAGTGCTTGAACAAATTCGTGTTTTCATCAAAGAGTTACGTGAAAAATAAATCGTTCCCAAAAAATAAAAAAATAAAAAAAAAAATAAAAAAATAAAAAAAAAAAAAATAATTAACAAAAGCAAAAACTGATTCACCAAAACCAAACGGGTTTCAACCCCTTTGTTTTTTTTTTTGAACACTTTAAATTCGATCTTTCTCAAAATTTTTTTATTTTAATCTTTTTTTTTTGTTTTCCAATTTTCTTGATTTTTTTATTGATCTTTAACACAATTTTGTTTTTAATACAGCTTTTTGTCGTCCAAAAAGAAAAAAAAATTACACTAAAACACAAAAGAACAACAGAAAGTTTCTTATTAATTAAAATAACTCATACTAATTAATGTGGGACAAAATTCTTCAGAAAATAATAAAACTTTTCGAATTTAGAGAAATCTGAATAATTTTCAATCTTGTTTATTTGCTTTTGATTTTTTTTATTTTACACTAGAGATGATTGGAGTTTTGTGGTTAAAGTGTGCTGGGTATTGCTTCACATTTAAGAACTGAATATAAGATAAAAAAATGTTAAAGGTTAATCTATTGGTCATTAAAATTTTTGTTTCATTTTCCCATCTAAAGTACATATGTTCAAAAAATTCAAAAAAGAAAATTTCAAAGTGCAATTTTCAAAGGAAGAATGTGGATTGAAAATTCAATTAAGTTAAACCACAGACGATTATTTAACTCGCAATTGTTCAATTATTACTGATAAATTCTCCAAACTTTTAATTAACTTTTGAATTTGCTTTCCTATTTTAAAAAATATTTTTCGGAACTTTGAAGGAAGAAATTGAAAACTCTAAACGAAAGAAAACTTGTAAATTTGTTGGACAACAAGATTGTTGTTGGAAAAAAAAAATGTTTTGCAAGGTTTTTTTCTTTTTGAGAAAAAAATGCAAATGTATCCAAAAAGTTTGAAACTTTATTTGAATTTTGTACCCTATGTTTTGATGAAAAAATGAAAACCTTAATGTAGAAAACAAATTTAGAAATAAAAATTGTAAACTTTAATTTTTTTTGGCACCTATTAGATTTTATTCTTTCATAGATACCTTAAATGTCAACTTTAAATGATTTTTTGAATAGAATATTTTCAGTTAAATAATAGCCACCAACCAAGCAGAGAAGACAGCGTTCGGTACTAAAAGTCATGAATAAGATGGATTTTGTTTATTATTGTTCCTTCAGAAGTGAATACAAGATCATTTTTAAAAGTAAAGTAAACCAACCAAAAAGGAGGTTCTAAAATCAATAGTGTTGTTTTTTTTTGGTTGTGTTTTTTGAATTGTTATTAAAAGGAACGTTTGGTACTTTTGAAAATTTTAAGTGACAAGAGTTGGGTGTTTGGGTTTGAGATCGACTAAAGAAATTATTTCTTCACAAATTATTATTCAATTTTGAGACATTGAGTTTTGGTTTAGAAATTATTTGTTGGGTCCATATTCTTACTCTTTTTGAAAATCTAACTTTGATCTAATTTGGTTATGATTGATTGTTTTTAAATCTTAAACAATAATTATCGAGCGAAAAGAAAGGACTATTCAACTTTATCTTTTTGTTTTTGGTTATTTCTCTGATAAATTGATAATAAAAAAAAAAACATTTTTCTTAAATACACATATGGTAATTTTCATTAAACGTTGGTTTAAATGTGATGAATAATCATTTGAAATTGAAAAAAAAAAGAATTATTATGTTTTCTACTTGTTGTGTATTTAATAACTTGCATTTGCAGCAATCTGCTATTGTGTAAATTGAAAAAATCATCACGAAGCTGTAGATTTTATCAATTTCGTTTTGAATTCTTAAATCATTGACAGAAAGCTTCCAACTCAACAAAATTATAGATTTTTTCTTGAACTTATCTTGTCAGAAAGTTCAGATTTTAAAGATCTCATAAATTAAAAGTGAAAAAAAAAAAAAATTATATTAAGAGATAATTTTGACCTTATAAACAAGATTGCTATTATATTAAAGTGTATATTTTTGTGGACGGTTTATGTGATAATAGGGATGATTTAACAAACTACTAACTTTACATGAGAATGATCAATATAAAATAAATTTCTTCACAGTAAATTCAAATCCGCCTTTTTTTCATTTCAAGATCAACAATATTTCAAAAACTGGGACTAACCTGGAATAATAAATTAGAAAAAAAAAAGATTATTTGTATTCTTGAACAACTCATTCCAAAATTTTATTAATAATTCACTTTTAAATCATGACAAACACATTATAGCCTGATATTTTAAAAATTATCAAAAATAATAACAAAACTCAAAAAATACTGAATTAAAATTTTGGAAATTAGCTTTACCGATTTTTTATTGCCAAAACTTTTGCTTAAAAAAAGTTAACAAGAAGATTTTTTACTGATAATTGAATTCATTTTAAAAGAAATTACATGCCTCAATTTTCTTAATGATAATTGGTCTTTTTGAAGATTTTTTTTGTTTTCAACTTGACTTAATTCAAAAAAAAAAAAGGTTAAAAAATAAAAAAAGGTAAAAAAAAAAAAAAATTAAAAAAAAAAAAAAAAGAAAAAAAAAAAAAAAAAAAAAAAAAAAAAAAAAAAGAAAAAGAAAAAGAAAAAAAAAAAGAAAAAGAAAAAGAAAAAGAAAAAGAAAAAGAAAAAGAAAAAGAAAAAGAAAAAGAAAAATAAAAATAAAAAAAAGAAACAAAAAAAAATTATCAAAAAAAAATTTGAAAGAAAAAAGGAAAAGATAGAAAAACAAAAATTTAGAAAAACAAAGCAAAAGGAAAAGGAAAAATTAGAAAAAAAGGGTTGACCAAATTTTTAAAAAGGATTTAAATTTAAAATTTATTTTAAGAAGAATAAAGAAATATGATAAAATTATAAAAACAACTTCCAAAAATATCATCAAGTATGTAAACATTTTTGAAAAATAATTTATATTTTAATCTTTATTAATAAATCTATATATTTTTTTTAATTATATATTTTTTGGGATATATTCCAATTCAAATATTGATTGTTCACCCGATACACCCAAACGAGATTGGCTATTTTATTTATTATTATTATTATTATTTTATTAAAAATATATTAAAATATTAATGATATATATAAATATATATATATAAGGAAAATTTCTGAAAAAAGTTTAAAAAAAAAAATTTTTTTAAAATATAAAATCGATTTTCAATAGAAATTTGAAATTCAAAACTCAAAAAAAAAGGATTAAAACAACTTATTATTTTTCATACTTGTACCCTAAAAAAAACTTTTTTTTTTATATTATTATTATTTAAGGGTGGAGTTACTAACTATTTTTGTTTGTCGTTAGGTTTTCCAGAATTCAAAAGAACTGAGTTAAATCTTTAATTTTACGCTATTTCTTCGAATTAAAAAAAACCTATGCACTCTACGGAACTCTGCGGCACTTGATGGTACTTTTTGTTAAGTTTTCTTGAATTTTTTTTTCATTTTTTCTAAATATTTTGAAGACTATATTATGAAATACATACAACCAATACTACCCCAATCAGTATTAATACCCCTCTTAATTTTATATTACCATTATCAATAAGCTAAATTTCAAAAATAGGGGCAGATTTTTCATCATAAAAAAATTTGTTTAATTGTTTTTTAATTTGAATAATAATGTATTTTACTTAAGTGTTTAGAGATAATAACCAAAATAGATTAATAAATAAAAATATAGTGTAATCACTTTATTTTTTGAAAGACAAACGAAAAAAGAAAAAAATATTAAAAAAAAGTTTGCCCCTAATTTTGAAATTTGGTTTAGAATGACTTTAAAAGAAAATATGATTTGAAATAAAATAAACAAACGCACCACTTTTTTGGAGATTATATATATATATATATATATAATAGAGGTTTTGATGATAACATATATTATCATGATATTAACAATAAAATCACGATAGTATTAAAAAATCGCGATTAGTCCAACTTTATCGCGAAAAAACATAAAAACGCGATATTCATATTATCGCGAAAAAATGAAAAATTATTTTTTTGAAATCACATTAAAAAAAATCTCTTGACTTTTACAAAACCTTTTGACTTTTACAACACCTTTCCCCTTTAATAAATGTTTGAAAGTGTTTGTAAGTGTTGTGAATTGTTTTCAAGTGTTTGAAAGTTTTGAAAGACCAAAAACTTTTATAAAGGGAATGAGTTTGGTTTGTTGTGGATTAAAAATTGTTTTCTTTTCATTTTTTTTTTTAACAAAAGATAAAATCTCAAACAAATTTTATGATCAAACTAATAATTACCCATTTCAACAATATACTTGAATATAAAATAGTTGTGTTTTTTTAAAATGTATTTATTACCTTCACAAGTTAAAGAACCAAAAAGAATAAAGAGTAATTTTCCTTCTTATTGGTGATCGATCAAACAAAAACCTCTAAGCTCTAATTGTGTTTTCTGTCCAATACAAAGATGCTCAAAGAAGAAAAAGAACAAGAAGACAACAAATTTATATAAAAAATCTTAATAATTACTGAGCATCTGGCAAGGATTTTGTGAAATCTTTTGAAGAGTTATCCAACCCCTTTTAGCTTTCTGAGAATATTGAGAATATTTTAACCCAAGTAAAAACATTCTTTAAAGAACAGATAAAGGGTTGGTTGTTTTAGAAGCTCTTTTATTCAAGGCAATTTACAACACCACGATCAACTGAAAAAATATTTATTTCCATTTAGTTCTTATTGTTGTTGATCTTAATGGATCGATAGGTTTGACAACCAAATAAAATGAAAACACAATAAAACTCTTTGATCTGATCCTTGATTGGATCAAGTATCTTTTTTGTTGTTTTTTCAAAGAATGACTTTTTGTCACCTAATCTATTTTTTAATCAAAAAAAATTTTTTTGTAAAATTATTTCTCAATTAGTCCAAAAACCAATCAACTATTATATCGCAATTACTTTTTAATCGCGATATTTTGGAATTTATCACGATTTTTTAATAATTATCGCCATTTTATAGAATATCGCGATTTGTTATATTATCGCGATAATATTGAATATCGCGATTTTCTGATATATCGCGATTTGATGGAAATTATCGCGATATTTTGTAACTTTATCGTGGATTAAGCATGTTATCATCAAAACCTCTAATATCGATTAATACATATATTATTCAAATTAATATTAAAATAATTATTTTGAAGAAAAGAAAAAAAGAAAATGATCGTACCCATAAAACCCAGTTCCTCTATGAACATAACAAACATTACTCCCCTGTGCAAATAACTATGTGATATAAACAAGTAGATTTAATAATAAAGAAAAGAATTGTTAAATAATAATGTATTTCATTACAATTTTTTTTGTACGAATTTTGAAAATTAAATATTTTATACGAATTGCAAATTGATATAAAAAGAAAAGTTTATCTTCATAGCCAAAAAGAATTCAGAAAATCAGCCTTAAGGGATTAGTGTCACAATATATTTCTCTATAATCAAAGTATGTTGTAATTGGGTGTCAATGATATTAGTGCGCCATGGATAAAATAGTTTCTGTGACTCTAAAAAATCTATTATAAATCTTATTGTACAATAAATTATTGCATTTTTTACTAATGATCACGATTAAAAAAGTTTCATTTTGAAAAAATAATTTTAAATTCCTATTCCAAATCTAAAAATAGAAACTTCAAAATACAGTATTCTGGTATTTATATAATTTAGATTTAGAACTTCCAAAAGTAACTATTTTTATAATTTTTGGATTTCAAAGATTAACACAATAACCATCAACATAAAAGCACAAAGATTGATTAGTTTTGTTTGCTTTTGATAAAGCTAATTGTAGAATCAATATATTTTCATGATTTGAGAAATAATTTGTCAAAAAAATATATTCGTTAATTACAAAATTTTTACAAAAAAACGAATTTTTTAGCAACTAATCTACATTTCGCCACAATTTTAAGAAAAGATATTTTGTGACTTTGTAGTCTGAATATTGATAACTGTTGAGAGAAAAATGTTGGACAGCAATTTTAATTTTGAACATTACTGAAAATGATTTTTAATTTCTTTCGTTTGTGAAATAACTCAAGAAAATAACAATAATCTACTTATTAGAATAACGATTAATGTAATTCTACCTTTTCAAAACCTTATCTCTTATAATCTAAAAGCAAGTTTAAAAATTACCATTTACAGAATTAATAGTAAACTTTACTAAAATTAGGATTTTTGTTAAAATAGCATGATCTACTTTAGTTATCAACCATTCAAATGAGTATTCTACACAAACCACAGATTAATGAACTTGTAACACATTTAAACCTTGATTTATATAAAAATCACCTAGTTATCAATAGCATTTGATTTCCAATTTTACTAATGTTCCCAATTAAAAATGGTGTACAACCATTTTTCTGTGTCTAACATTTTTCTCCCAACAGTAATTCAACCTTTAAATTTGTGGCGAAATGCAGATTTTATTCTGAAATTGTTGGTTTTTTTACTAATACAAAGGATCTTTTTGAATTGATTAGATGAACAAATATTACTACTTGACTAATCGATTTTTTAGAGACATTTGAGCCATGTAGCACTAATGTGGTTAAACCCAATAACAACATACTTTGATCCTAGGCTTCTCCTTGGTAGACGCTAATCCCTTCAGGATCAATTTAATTAAGCTATCTAGATTAGAATTTTACGAAAGAATACATTTAAAATATGGAACTTTCCAATTTTGGAAATTGTAATTTCTCAATAGTAAAGTCTAAATTGAATATCATTAACAAACCCTTCCAATGGTTTCTATCTTTGGAGTTATCATATAAAAACAAAACCGAAAAGATAATAAATCTAGGCTAATTTTCCAGAAAGTGAATCTAAAAAGAAAAGGGGAAAACCAAAAGTATCAGTTTTTAGGGATTCAAAAATAAAATTGACATGTAAGAAATATCTAGAATCCTTATTTGTTCTATGTCATAATATCTAACATTTGTTATTAGAAAAAAAAAGGAAATTATCACAATTCCAACAATTTTCACAATTTTCACTATTTTAGTCTTAGATCTTGTAAAAATTTGATTATAAAATTTCATAATTTCCATTTCAAATCTATTAACAGAATAAAAATTTCCCAAGCTAGTTCTAAATAATTTTTACTGTGTCTTTGACAAGTTTGAAATGTTTTCAAATTTGGACTTGCACTTGAAAATCCCTTAAAATCCCTTTATTTTTTCAAAATATTAATTCAAAAATCGATTTCATAATTTTTTGTTTTGTTTTAATGTGTGATGTTTTTAACTTTGAAACAAGTACTATTATTTCATCCATTTTCTTCAGAATGAAAATTCTTTTTGAGAAGTAAAAGTAAAACAACACAATAACTCGAAACCCTCTAGGGCGGAAAGGTAGCCCTTAAGAACTTATTTCAATCAAAAAAATCTAGTAATTTGGTTAATACTGTTATTTTCCAATTAATAAATGAAAATTTTTATTTCAAGTTCCAAAATGAATATTATTAATTACTACAACTTATCAAATTAGCAGAGTAAAAATTTTGTCTCAGAGTTAACTAAGGAAGTGTAGTTTATTGTCGAAAAATATCATTTCTAAACGGTGTTGTAAAGATCTTTGGTTGTACTTCAAATTATTAAACCAGAAAAATATTTTGGAATGTGAACTAAAAATTTTCATTTTTTAATTGGAAAATAATAGTACTTTGTAATGTTTTAAGATATTTAAGGAATGGTGTTTGCTTATAATGACTCATTTAAGAAAAAGTAAAACTTTCAAATTTCGAGATACTTCTTGAGGTGTAAAGTTAAAAAGGCAAAAAAAATTCATGTGATATGAAAGGCAAAAATTACTCCTTGATCCATATAGGTTGGCGCCAATACTGAAGATTTTATTCCTATAAAATTAAAACCATAAATGCCGCCGTGTGTATGCCCACCAAAAATAAATGACTTGTCGTCTGAGGGCAAATCAAGGAAATGTTCTGGGTTGTGCATTATAAGTATCCTTAAGGCAACTTTTTCGTTTTGTTTAAATTTGGAAATGATTTTGAGAGTTTTTTTCGCGTCTCTTTCGTAATCGTCAAAACCAATAATTTGGATGATGTCGCCGTTTTTGTATTTGATTAATTTTTGTTGGTTGACAAGCAATTGGAAATCTAGATCCTGGAAGACTTTTTTAATTTTGGATCTTAGTTCCAAATCATGGTTGCCATAGATAACAAACACCTTCTTTCTTATTTTCTGAAGTGGTGTTAGCCCTTTTCTTAAAGACTGGCACCCATAGGCGTTGTTGGTGTCTGCTGTTAAATAGTCTCCCGTTAGAAGAACAAGATCTGGTTTGTTTGCTAAGACCCATTCAGAAATCTTTTTTAGCCGATCTTCATCCACAAACACCCCTATGTGGATATCAGTTAACTGAATAATCCGAATTTTTCTCTTTGAAGTTGGCTCTGCTATGGTTTGTTGGGTTTTTTTTTTTTTATTATTTTTTTTAAAAGTAAGTTAATTGCGAAGGGTTTTGTTTGAATACTTTGTATCCGCACAAAAATGAAAAGTGAAAAATTTGTTTCTTTGCCTTACACTCGTTTTTGTTGGACTTTTTCTTCTTTTGTAACATCCATCCCAGTACCCTTCCAAAATTTTCATCAAAATAGTTTGAAATTTTCCGATACAAGGGGCCGTATTGCTTGTTTGGATCATACGTAAAGCGAATAACTTCTGGGAAATTATAAGAATTGAGAATTAACGATGACATTTGAAAGGGAATCGTAAAGGCAATAAAGATCCACTGACTAAACCCCTTTGGACAAAGCCGTAGGAAGATGGTTTCAAGAAACCACCCAATTGGGAAAATCGCCAATGTAGGGGAACTAAAAAACCAAAGCGGATAAAAAAAAAATCTTCGAACAAAAGGTGTTAATTTGAACGAGCGAAGGCAAGCATAAATCCGAAAGATACAGATCACAGCGATAAAATAAAAATAATAGTGCAAAAATTTATCCATCTTTGTTGAGATTTCTGGTTTGTAAATCTTGAAAAATCCTAGGTCGTGTTGTTGTGGGTCAAACAAAAGAAAATTATAAACAAACGAAGAGCACGTTAAAGTGCCTAGTTGTAATAAACCAATCAATTGACGATGCTCGTCATGTGGGTGTACAATTAAGACATACCCCAATACAAGATCAATAATAAGTATTAGAAGGCCATACTGAGACAACATCTTTTCTCTCTTCGGTTTTGATCAAAACAGTTGAAAAATTTCGTTGGGATTGGGTTTGTGTGGGAAAATTTAAAAAAAAAATGTTAATATTTTCCAACTAATCCTTTTTCTGGATTATGCAAAAACTCCTTGGAACCAAATTAAGTTAAAAAAAAAGAGTGAATAAAAGATGTTCAGTGTAAGCATTTCCACTCTTTTTATAAAATTTAGTTTTGTGACAGAATAAAAAAAATTAAGAAGGAGAATCGAAAGCAAAAAAAACAGAACTCAAAGATTTATTGAGAGAAAAGGTTAAAGTTTATAGGTGGTGTTATTTGTACTATATTTTTTATGAAGAACATTTTTTAAAAATACTCCTGTGCATAGAATAGAAATCCTTTTTCAAATTATATCATGATTCTTTTTCTTCTTCTTCAATTTTAACATCTAATTCAGTTTGCAATTTTAAACATATTGGAAATTCAATTATAAAAGTTAGATCTTTGTAATTTTATTTAAATTTTTAATTTTGAAAGGGATTTAAGAATAATTTTTAAATTTCAACTTTTTTTGAAAAATATTGTGATTTTAAAGTGACAAAATAATTAATTCAGGTACAAAATATATGAAATGGGAAAAAATATTATCTTGGATAATATATACGTTCAAGGTTATGTTTTGGGAACTAGATTATCAATCTTCAACTAGGAATGAATTTGTAGATTTTTTTTTTATGAAGAGCACTCGCATGAATCAATATCCTATTATTTTCCGATTAGCACATGAAAATTTTTATTTTAATTTCCAAAATGAATATTAATTATTACTGCTACAAACAAATTAGAAGAGTAAAAATTTTGTCTTTGAGTTCACTCAAGAAGAAAGTTTAATTTATTGCCTTAAAATATCATTTCTAAAAAATTTTGAAAAGATTTTTAGTTTTTCTTTCGACTTTTAAACTAGAAAAATACTTTGGAATACGAACTAAAAATTTTTCATTTTTTAATTGGAAAATAAGAGTAATTGAAAATTCCAAGTTAAACAAACCTGGGTAGTATTATCATTTCGTCCAGTTGACAAAAAACTATATTCATAATATAACCAAAATACCAGTTGCAACAATCTTGAAGGTGTTGTATTTATTGTTTATAATAGTACAAAGATTTTTAAAAGTGTCTAGTCTCGAAAAAAGGTATATTTTGGGGTAAAACTTTTTAAAAGGATGTGACAATGAATTTTAGTCCTATTAGACATTAGGATATTTTTTTGAATAGATAATAACTTATAATTGTTTTGAAAACACTCTAATCATCTAAAAAAAACTAAAATACGAAAAACAAATAACTGATGGTGAATATTGCCCGTAGAGTGCCGTAGAGTGTCATAGAGTGCCGTCAAGTGCCTTGATTTTCCAGGATTCAAAAGAATAGAGTAAAATCAAAGATTTCACTCAATTCTTTTTTAAATTTTGGAAAAGCTAAAGGTGGTTTCTTTAACTTTCTGAAATAAACTGAAGATTTCTTCAATTTTTACTTTATTACAATATTTTAAAAACATAACGAAAGTCTCAGTCAAATAAAAATTTTATACAATTTAAAAGAACAAATAATAATTTAATAATTCAAATAATTGATTCCAAATTTAAAAGATATTTATTAGATTTAAAATACTATTAAAATATAATAAAATGACATATTAGCTAGAAGAAAAAAATTTTTTAATTTTTTAACTATTAAATTTTTAAAAAAAAATTTACTGTAATCTTGACTTTTATTAATTTAAATTGATAAATATCTTTTAAAAATATTTTTTGATCAAAGATCTTTTATTAACCAATTGCGTTTATTATAATTGGGGTTATTATCTCTAAACATTTTTGTAAAATAGATTATTATTTAAAAAAAAAACAATTAAAAAAATTTTGTTCTGATGAAAAATCTTGGCCTATTTTTGAATTTTAACTTAGTCTATTTTTGTTCTATTTGATAATTAAATCAACAATGCGTCTTTATTTCCTAATATAAATATATATCGTAATTTCTATAACGGAAAATTCCATATAATTTGACATGTATAAATATAGAAAAAAAAAAATTAAAAATAGAGACTATCCTACAATAATTCCAACTTACCTGAAAAAAAATCGAAATTAAAAATATTTTTTTTTTTGTATTTAATAAGAATTAATTATTAAATAAGGTAAGACTAGATTTATGAATCTTTTTAAACATAAACAGCCATGATATTTTAAAAATTATAAAAAAAAATCAAAAATAAGAAAAAAAAAAATGAATTAAAATTTTTGAAAAATGTATTATAGTTTTTTTTCCGGAAATTTCTTTTAAAAATCGTTAAAAGGAAGATTTCTTACTAATAAATCTATTTATTTTAAAAGTTTTTTATAATATCAATATTCTTTCTGTTTGTTGGTTATTAACTAAGATCGATCTATTTTTTTTCAACTGAACAATAATTATTAAAAAAAATCAAAGAAATATAAAAAAAAATAAAAAAAAAAATCAAAAATGTGAATAATTTTGAAATTTCAAAAATAAATTGTGTCTTCAAAGATACATTCAAACCCCTCAAATCTATACAATTATTATATTAAACCTGGAGAATTTGACTGGAAAATGGTTTTTTTATTATCTATAAAATGAATAATTTACCAAAATGCAAAGAGATCTATAAAATTTGTCAACTTTAAATTTTAAACTCTATTTTTTTATTAACAAAATAGTTATTACAACTATTATTTACAAAATTAATTATTTGGAAATTACATTAAAATATATTCTTATTAAAATTATAAAAACCCCAATATTAATTAGAAAGTTTTGAGTAAAACTTTTTTTGTAGGATTGAGTGAATATACTACAAATAAGCAAAAATTATTTCTGAATATTAAATATTTTTTGATAAAATTGTGATTTTTGAATTATTAATATTTTTCTAACATGTCTCATGTACCGGGAAAATTTATAGTAAATTTGATGTTTTAAATAACAAAAAAAATTATTTAATAAACTATTGGGGGTGTTTGGAGTTGTTTGAAATTGAAAAAATCTATTTTCACTTTTCCCATGGGCTGTCGACTCTAAATTACTTCTTTTCTTTTTTGAATGAAATAGAATATTAAAAAATACATCAAATATATTGGTAAGTTTCCTGATCATTGAGGGTATACCAGAAAAGTATCACAGTTAATCAAAAAATCACAATTGTATCAAAAAACATTAAATATTCAGAAATAATTTTTAAACTTAGTCTTTGCTGATGATTTTTTCAGAAATTGTCTTATTGCATTTAAAGTACTATAGAAAAAGTAAATGAAATTTTCTCAAATACAATATTTCTTTAGAAAATTTTTTCAAGTTGTATACAATAAAAAAAAATACAATGTTTATTTATATACAAGATCAAATAAATTTGAGAATCCTTTTAGTTATTCTTTTTTCTGATCAATCATTTACATTACGAAATTAAACCCCATTCCAAAAATTTGGACACACCCAAAATCAAAAATAGCAAAAAAAAAACCAATTTATTGTATTTTTCCAAACCTAATATAAAACCACCTTTAAGTTTATGAATATTAATGTTTTTATAAGTAATCATTTTCATCCAAATAAAAGAAAAAAATATAAAACCCAAAAATAAAAAATAGGTGTGTCCAAAATAATGAAACGAGCGAGAACAAAAAATGAATTGGTTAATTTGTTGAAATTTCACCAAAAATTGTTGATCGATCAAATGATAAGGTACCATCAACGAATTGTATATGTAAACTCTTTTTCAAAAATTGTGACTCACCTGAAATACTAAATTGAAAAAAAAAAAATTTATCCTTTAGTATTCAAGAGCAATTAATAACTAAATATGATTTGTAATTCTCTTTAAAGTCATTCTAAATCTATAAAAGCATGATATATTAAAAATTAAAAAAAAATAAAACCAAAAACTAAAAATAAGTGAGTCAAAATTTTTAAAATGAGCATTACCGATTTTTTATTACTGAACTTTCACTGAAAATAAGTTGAACAACAATATTTTTTATGAATAATTAAATCCATTTTCAAAGACATTACATAGTCTCAATTTTCTTAGTGATTATTTTTCTTTTCGAAAATCTCTCTTTTTTTTTCTACTAGATCTTTTTAAAAAAATAAAAAAGAAAAAGAAAAAAAAAAGAAAAAGAAAAAGAAAAAGAAAAAAAAAAAGAAAAAAAAAAAAAAAAGAAAAACAATAGAAAAACAAAAAATTGAAAAAGCAAAAGAAAAATTTGCAAAATTAGAAAAAATGATTCTTATCCAAAAATTTGAAAATATTCTTTGTGAAGAATACTGGAATCAACCCTAAAAACAACTCCCATTAACATGATAAAGTGAGTCAAAATTTATGAAAAATAGTTTAGTTTTTCAATTTAACAAACTCAACACTAACCTTCTATCAACCTTCGAAATAAAATTTCAGATCTTACTAAACAGATTACGTAACTGCAAAAAAGGAAATGAAAACAAAAGAAAAAAGACAAAAAATGAAATAATTTGTAAAATCAAAATTATTTCCAAATTGAATTTAAAGTGTAGTAAAGCTATTCTTTCTACTGTTTAAACTGTGTCCAAATTTTTGGAATATAGTTTACATTATAATTTAACAATAATAATATTACCTTTGATATTTTTCGAAAACAAGACTCATTGTTTATCTTTGTCATTGGTGAATGATAAAGAAAATTCTAATTCTTTATTGAAATTTCTAAACAAAAATTTAGAAATTAGGGATGTAAGAGGAAACTAATTTCCTCTCTTCAAAATAAAAAAAAAAAAAAAAAATTAGATAATTTGAGTTATCCATTTTTGAGAGGTGTAATTCAATAAATTGAAAACACATGGCTGAGGACACTAGAATATTGAAATCTCATTGAATTCTACAAAGGTGACAGTTCCCTTAAAATGATATTTTGTTGGAAATGATCTGATTTGAGAGCTGAAAATAGAACAAGAAAAATGGATTGAAATCAATTAGGTATTGCTTAATTAGTCAATACTTTTATTTATTTTCAGAATAGGTGGGAAAAAAAAGGAGTGAACTCAAATCTAATTTTTAAATAAAAAAGAAGAACCCCAAACAAACTTTTTTATTGTTTTTCTTTATTGATTTTTCTTTTTTTTTTTTTTTTTGTTTGTTTGTTTTTTGTTGTTTGTTTTATTTTTAAAATTCGTTGATTAGTTGGAGGTTATCTTGATTTTTTTCTGTTAAGATTCGATCCCATTTTGATAATAATTCATTTGCGTTATTAATCAATTTTTCTTTGTTCTCGATCCCCTTTTTTAATTGCTCCACTTCGTTCTGCAATTCATAATTTGATTTTTCATTTGAAGACTTAATTTTAACAAGTATCAATTCTTTGTCAATGAGTTTGGAAGTTTTGACAAAGGTTTGGATATGCTCTTTGACTAATTTTGTTTGTTCTCGGAAATTTTCTTTTTGCTCATTTCCAGAAATAATAAAGAGACACTTGTTGAAGGTTGTTTCTAATTCTTCAAGAAGTGGCAAAACCAGATCCTCTTTTTCACTTGAAATACTCATAAGGGAAAACAAGTTCTTGCAATTCAGAAGAAATAAAACCGTAAAAAAAAAAAAAAAAAATGATAAATAATAATGTGGGATTATTTTTCTTAAGGTAGAACATCACAAATAAAGCATTCAAAATAATAATTGAGGACATTAGTTTTGAAGAGTAACAAGTGGACGAATAAGAAATGTAATTTAATAGAAATAGATATTTTTAGAAAGTACAAACATTTCAGGATCATAGCATTAAAAAAGTGAAAATAGTTTTTCTTGGTTTACACAGTGACGCCTTTGTAATTTTGGTTCTCAATCGATAGATCTTCTCCTTTATTCAACTTTTCGAAGATGTTTAAAAATCTTTTTATAGAAAATTGTTTTCGGAAATCAGAATTTGTATAAGGTGTTATGAGAGTTTTATGCACGACAAGAATAGCACAAAAAAATGAAGGCACGTTTTTTACTTGTCAACACTTTTGTTTTTTTGAAATTGTTCAAAATTTAGAAAGAAATTACAAGACCGCAATTCAAAAACTTTCAATTTAACAGTTTTTACAAGTCAAACTTTTAAAAACGTGTAATTTAAACAACTTTATAATTTTTGGTTTTCCTAAAAAGAGTTTCAGGTTATCGAAAGTTTGAAAAATATTTTTCTTTTAGATAACTTTTCAAAAATTTCAATTAAATTCAAAATGTCATCTTTTGTTAATTATTATTTTTTAACCTTTTTTGAGCTTACTAAAGTTTGTATCAAGTATTTAAAATTTGAAAAAATATGAGAGAATATTAGAAACTCAAATCTTGCCGACTTTCAGTCTGAAAGTTCGAAAAAGTCTTGAAAGTATTTGCATGGATTGTGCTATTCTTTTCGTTTGATAATTTATATTAAAGTGTGTTTTAATTTGTATATGTTGTAGGTATTTAATTCTATTTTATTTTATTGATCTTTTTTCAAAATTTTATAAAATCAGCTACTTGAATATAGTAATAGACGAAAGAAACTTTAGAATCGAATTAGTTTTGGGTTGGTATCGTGAAAAAAGCAATATACTGGTTTAATCCCTGATAATAAAAAAACAGTTTATTTTTCCATCATTTCAAATAACTGTATTTGGGATTAAAAAAATTTGATATTTATTTTTTTGATTGGTCGGAAATAAGATGTTTTTGGTTAATTTTTTGAATTGGGAAAAAATATAATACATTTAGATTTTTTTACAAGAAATTTATGATTTGAGAAGATTTTATTTTAAAACTAAAATATGATTTTCATTTTATTTGGGATTTTTTTTTAAAAGAATTATTCTAACTTAATTAGGGTTCAAAAATGTAGTAAAAGCTCAAAAAGGAACCTTATTAAAAAAAAAAAAAAAATTAAAGAATTCAAAACAAATATCTATTTTTATGTTCCTGGCAAAGAATTCATTTTTTATAAAAAAACTATCGATAGTGGTGAAAGATGACATAACTTATAAAAAATTCCCTCATTCGAAAATTTGTAAATTTTTATTAAATATTATTCTAAATATTGTCGGTGGAACGAATTGGTATTTCAGAGGCATGTAATGTTCTTGTGCAGTGGTACAAGATGGTTTTGAAATGTTAGGAAATGTCATAGTAATGACAATTTTTAATTGTGTAGCATTAGTATATGTCATTGCTATGACAATTTTTAATTGTATAACATTAGTGAAATTGTCATTAAGAAAGAATTGTTATTTCAATGGCATTTTTTTTTAGATAGTATATTTATATAATTTAGGTTTAGGGTAGGTAAGGTACTTAAGGCTAAATCAATGTATTTTGATTTGTGATACAGATAAAAACAGCCAATTTGTATTGGGTAGGGTATTGGTCAGTATTACTTGCTATATTCTGGATTTTTCCTAAATCTTATAGTAAAGACAATTTTTGTTAAATGACAATTTCACTAATGTTATATATTTAAAAATTCTCATTACTATGACATTTACTAACGCTACACAATTAAAAATTGTCATTATAACTACAGTTAATGACATTTTAAACCCATCTTGTAGCAATACACAAGAACACTACAAGCCTCTGAAATACCAATTCAATCCACCCACAATCTTTGGAATAGTATTAAATAAAATTTTGCCAATTTTCGCCTGCTATGCTTATAGTCATAGTGATATATGAATATAGCAAAGCTATTTCGAAGAAAGTGGGATAATTTTATTTTATACAATCTCGATTAAATTCAATCTTCAAAAAAGTTTTGTAATATAGAAAATCCTTAATTAATATTTATTGATTCTTGATAATAATTCAATTTGATTCTATTAGTATTATATTACAGTAATAAAAGATGTTAAAATTTCTGATCTTGATTTTATCTGATATTTTTTAGGGGTGAAAATTGGTGTTTATTATTTTCTTTATGATCCAAAAAATCGTTTTCATAACTCGATGAATCATAACAAATTTTCAAATAGAATTTTAAAGATATAACTGCATTTTATGGTTTAAAAAATCATATGTTACCTTTCATAATTTCCATTTTTTTATTAAAATTGGTCATACATTGTTTTCTCTAAAAAAACTGCTATTTTTTTTTTTTTCATTTTTCGGAAATATTTCAATCAATATATTTTGAAATAAATACATTAGTCATTGATTCAATCAATATTAATATTAAACTTTTTTTGGTATTGACAATTAACAAATACCACCACGAAAAGTGTTTTTTTATGAAATGTAAAAAAAAATGCCACACTTTTTTGGAAATACCTTATTCGTAAAAAATATGATCAAATGTGTTTAAAAAATAGTAATAAAGAAATAATCAAAAGAAAGAGAGAATAAAATATGAAAATTGATGATTTATTTTTTAATTTTTATTTTTTAATTACTTTATTAATAATTTCATGATATTAAAAATGTCGAGAAGATTTACAATTAACATAAACAAATAAAAAAATTTTTATAGTATTTAATAGAGTATATAAATAATTTTGTTTATTTTTTTTTTTTGTAATTTGTTCTTCAACATTTAACAATAATAATCTTATCTTTAAAAAAAAATAAAATACTATTCAAATAAGTGAATTTTCAAAAAAAAAAAAAAGAATTAAAAAGAACTATATAGATTTAAGTTGGATAAATCATAAGTAGATTCTAATACTCCCAATTAGAGCTGTTAAATAGTTTTTTTTTTTTTTTTTTTGAAAATTTAATCTGAAGATGATGTGGAAGTTCTTGTTTCCTCCATATCGTCCATTTCTTTATCTGTACTTTCTTTATCTTTCTTTATTTGTGCGTCTGAAATAAAATTAAAGGTGGTTAATAAGCAAAAGTTCATTAGAAAAAATGACATTTGTGCAAATTCATTGGAGATTTTATGTACACATATAACGCCACCATTGTCCAAAGCTAATCCCGGAATTGCGAAAAAAATACTTAACAACAAAGTAGCGAGGCAATAAATACACGTTCTTTGAATTCTTTTGGATAATCGCTTCATCATTTCTGTATTATTTCGTTTTGGTAAATCCAAAAGATATTTATAAAATTTACCACAGTAATATGTTCCCAAAATTGACCAAAATACGCCAGTGAATACCTTTAAAAAAATATTTAATTATTATATTATAGTTTTTATTAATAAAGATAAAAATACATTTTGAAAATTTAAATGTAATTTTGTTTTGATTTTAAAAAGATTTTAAATTATTTAATAATTCTATTAGCTTTATAAACTCAGTTCCAAAAATTTTGACACGGTTCAAACATGTTTAAAGAATAATATTACTCTATTTTGCATTCAATTTGGAAATAATTGTGAATTTACCAATTTTTTTTTTCATTTTTGTTTTTTTTTGTTTTGTTTTCATATTCTTTTTATCGGCTACTTAATCATTTTCAATGAGATCTGGATTTTTTTTTTTTTTGATGGTTGGTATCTAGGTAATGTTGAGTTTTGTTTAATATCCAAACCAAATAAAAGTAAACTCTTTTTCGGTAATATAAACCCAGTTGAATGGGGAAAATATATCAAATCCAATATGTATTATCGAATATTCTTCTCGAAATAAATTGATAATTTATTAAATTCATTTTTTTTTTTCAATCTTTCTTTTATTTTTTTTTTTAAAGTCAATTCGGAAAAAATGTTTAAAAACCCAAATTAAAATGAAGAAAGTTTCAAGCCTTTGCTATTTCTTTTAAAATGAATATATACACTTTTAAAAAATCTGATTTTTTTCCATTAAGGAGTGGGTACTAAATGTTTACCTATTTACAGTCAGGCTTTCAAGATTTTAAATTAATTGTAGAAAAGCAATGAATTTTCAAAACAAAAAAATCAAGTGTTAAGATAGACCGCTGTTTGTTTTTTCAGAATTTAAAAGAATGGGGTAAAATTATTGATGGTATTTACTTCTTTTGAATTTTGGAAAAGCGACGTTAGGTTTTTTTAATTTTAGAAATTAAAAGGAAGATTTCAAAAATTTTCTTTTTATTTTTAAAATTACAAAAAACCGACGTTAGGTTTTCTTGAGTTTTCTGCTTATTTGTAAAATCAATAGATTTTCGTTAGGTTTTCTTGAGTTTTCTATTTATTTGTAAAATCAATAGATTTTAGTTAGGTTTTTTTACTTTAGAAATAAACCGAAAATTTTAATAAATTTTCTGTTTATTTCTAAAGTAAAAAAACCTAGAACACTTCACAAATAGAATAGAAAAGCTCAAAAAAAAAAAAAAAAAAAAAAAAGCTAACGAACCCTAGGCACTATACGGCACTCTACTACACTTGATGGCTCTTGGAGGCACTGTCTTTATCGTTTCCATGTTTCAAAGGGGTAGAGTAAAATCAGAGATTTAACTCAATTCCCTTGAATTCTGGAAACCCATGTTTTTTTTTTTTAATTTTAAAAATTTTTAAAAAAAACTAGGCACTTGGTAGTAGCCTACATCACCTTACAGTCGATCATGAATCCCTAATTTGAATTAGAGAAATTGTTAAATCAAATGTGAGAACGAATCTGACCAATTCTTTCAAAAATATGTCCCACTTCATACATCGAGAGGGATTTTGTTCCAATTCTATTCTATTTTTATAATAGCCGAAAAGATTCAAATTGATCAGATGATTTCTTCAGAGGATTAGTAGTTCTATGATAGAATAAGTTTGCATTGTTTCATTAAAAATGGACTTTTGTGGATTTTGTAACTTTTTGAGAAAATGATGAACACTCGGAAATAATTTGGTAAGGGGTGATAAAGCCCAAGTAATTCGGATTGTATTTTGGACGTATTACAACTAGTACATTATTAGTTATCTAAAAAATCTATTTGTAATCAATTTTATTTTCCAAAGAAATTGGGAAATTTTGAAGAGATGTTCTAATGAAATAAGCCCAAATTTTTTTTAATATTTATTTTTTATTTTGAAAATTTTATAGTTTTTTATGGTATTTCATTTATGAATATCAAATTTAATCTGAAATTTATAATTTCTTTTATGTCTAATTAAACCGTTAATTATTCTAAAAAAATCATGAATTTTTCATTTTTGGATGGAACTATCTTAGTAAAATTGAGTTTATAATTAGTAGTTTAAGGTTTGGTTAAAAATTCTAATATAGTTTCTCGATATTAATTATGTCATATTGATTCTTTCTTTTTTTAGTATTAATATTTAAAAAAAAAAAAAAAAAACAATAAACTTAGGGTTATGTCACTAGATATTATAATATTTTTTTGATTTTTATAATATTTTTTAATTTTTTTCCCTAGGGGTTTTTTATTTTTGCAAAAAGTTACAAAAAAAAAAAAAAAAATGATTTTAGAAAACTAATAATGAATCTTAATTAAATTTCTAAAAATATCATTTCTAATTGATTTTATGTAGATATTTGAGCTTCTTAACTAATAATTATGAAAATATTAAAGCACCTTTAAATAAAAATTTTCATTTGTTAATAGGAAAACAACAGTATGGAATGTTTTTGGCCTTTTCTAATTACATTCATCAAACCTTTTCACACGGACTATACGGTCGAATATAAGGCACAAAAAAAAATAAAAAATAAAAAAATATTAAAAAAAAAACAAAAAAAGATTGCCATAATACATCTATTTTAAAAAAAAATATCTTTTATTTTTTTTAGTTTCGAGAATTAAAAGTTTTTTATTGTAATAAAATGGAGCAATTTTTTTTAAAAGGTGCCTTTTTTCTCACTACATGCTCTAAATCACATTTAAAGGTTCTGTCATCGCTTTTTTAATACAGAAATCTCATTAAAAGTTTTTTTTCTAAAAAAACTTTCACTTTATTAAATCAAAAAAATTTTATTTTTTTAAAAAAAAAAGTTTATTCTGAAAAATACTCCACTTTTTAAAAATGGAAAAATAGTTAGTTTTTAAAAAATAATTCTTCTTTAAAATGGCTTTAATTCACAATCTTTTTTTTTTTTTTTTAAATTCAAACAATAATCGAAAAAAAAAAAATTATTTACTTGTTATTCAAAAATTTTAAAAAAAAAAATATTTGTGCCTTATTTGAAAATTATGATGTTCACTAAAATGTCCTAGTACTGTATCAAATGATATTTTTTTTTTACAATTTCCTCAAATTTTGCTTCAGCTCAATTAGTTGTTGAAATCTAAGATCTTCAAAATTTAAAAAAAAATCAAGAAATATCCTTTTGTTTTCATTTTGATCTTAACATTTAGTAAAAAACAATGGCAAATTGCTTTTAATAGAGCAATTAGTAGCAAAAAGGAAAGTTTTTGAAATATTTTTTCACTTATTTTTCAATGAATAAATAAAGATATATGAAACTGGAATTTTTCAAACATGAATAATACATATTGTTAAAATCCCAAAGCCAATCCCGCATGAATCAGAGAATCGTAGCAGCAAAAAATCCAAAAAAATTCGATTTTATTATTTTATTAAAATTTTTGATTTTAGATAATTGAGCATTCTTAAATTTTCGTTTCATGTGGTGTTTTGAATTTTATTTTAGATCTCGATCAGTCAATCTAATTTTTGGATTTGGTATTTATTTTGAAATGACAAAAAAAAACAAGGTAAAAAATATTAGAAAATATTATAGTGCTGTAAAATAACACATTTTGTTAATTTGAAACCCATTATAAAAAGTTAACTCTTTATCAAAACATTAGTTTACTGAAGAGATAAAAAAACATGCCAATGGTCTGATAACAACATGTATTTTCAAGAAATAGGGTTTATTAAATAAATTTTAATAAATAATTATTAAGAAATTGAGAGATTTAAGGACTACGTTTTGAGGTGAAAACAGTGAAATAATCGATAAAATCACCCTTGAATAAGTTATGTAATCTAAGTAATATTTGTCCAAGGAGAATTTCTTTTAGAAAAAATGTGAAATTTTTACAATTTCAACAATTTTCACAATTTTTACCTTGTTAGATCATGCTAAATTTTGATTTTAATATTTTGTTATTTCCATTTCAATTTTCAGAACTCACACTATTTTCTAGAGCTGTTCTACATATTTTTTAAATTTGCTTTTACAAGTTTGAAATGTTCCGAAATTTGAAATGCACTTGAAAATCCCCAAAAGCCATTTTTTGCAATTATTATTTTATTTATAATTTTCCTTTTCATTGAATAACAAAGAAAAATAGTTTTGGTGAAAAAGTAAAGATGACAAAAACTGTTTTTTTTTTTTTTTTTTTGTCCAATTCCTTCCATGTAAAAAATTTTTTTGAGCAGCGAAAGTGAAATAACACAATTACTCAACCCCCTCAAGGGTGGGAACGTAGTCCTTAAAAGTAATTTTTTGAAATAAAAAATGAAAAGATCTTTTGTTGAATTTTAACAAAAAAATAATTTTATCTCTCAAAGATTGTTTACTATTACACAATATTTGACAAAACAAAAGTATTTAATATTTTTTAATCTTTTACATTAATTAAAGATCTAACCTCTAAAGTCAATTTTAATCTGAACCAAGAATATATATGTGTGCTTTCGGGTCTCAAATACCCAAGTCTGTAAAAAAAAATTGAGTTACATTTTTATAATGGGATAATGGTTGTCGTCACAGTCTACTTACACCACTGTGCCATTTTCCCTTTAAAATCAAAGTAACAATTTTTTTCTATTGTCAATTTTATTCCCGAATGATGTTTTCACTAGCATATGGAAAAAAAAAAGAAATTATTATCGTTTAAAAAGAACAGTTCCAATTGCTCGAAATTAAATTCGTAAAGTTTTTTCTCCAAAGTTATTTCAAGTATAACCTCTGTATAACAAATGAAAAAGTTTGTATCTCAATTCTGTGTTTATTGACATATTGAATAATCAGGCAGTTATTGATTTTTAAAATAAAAAAAAAGTTGAGCTTTAATTATCTCTATGATTGCAATGTTTGTTTATTTTTTTAAAATTGACACCTAATAAAGGGTGTTTTCTTGAAAAGGGTTGAATGCTTTTCTAAGTTTTTTAAAATTTTTAATTTGGAAATAAATAACTGCCTGATTATTTTTAGATAAAACAAAAAAAAAAATTTTGAAAAAAATTCTTCAATTTTTTTTTAGAACATATAAATTATTTGTAGGTGATTACAAGTTTATCTTTCGATTTAAGAATTAAGTTTGTTGTGTTCTTTTTGAAGGTACAATACTATTTGTTTCAAAAGAAATGGAACAAAATTTTCATTCCGCTTTCCAAAAAAAGATTTTCAAAATCTAAGTAACATTTTGAAGCTTTTATTTAATTCCAAAAATTAGCTTAAATTATTACATTTGTTTCCCTTTTAGAATTCGGATCTTTGGTGATTTATTTTAAATCTTTGGATGGAATTTTTTTTCGAAAGCGGAATGAAAATTTTGAACTTTTTAGAATGCAATTAACAGTAATAAACAATTCTTCTTTGTTTTTTCAGAATATTAATCATAAAAAAAAAATAAAGATAAAAAACTTACCAAAAATAGATTTATATAGAGAATTAAAGTCTCGATGGTTTCTGGATCTGAATCCCTTTTATACAGTACCGTCAGGTATGAGCACCCAAAGATTATGACAACTGCAAAGAGCACATTAAAAACGAAAAAAATGGATTTCAAAGTTTTTTTATTGATTCTGAATTTGTGCTTGTGTGTAAAATCCTTGATATTCATAAAGAGAACTGTTGTCGTCAAAATGCCAAAATAGACAAGATAGAGACAAGAAAATAAGATAAAGGTTGAACCCAAAAAGCCAGGGAAGACGTCATAGGCATCATTATCCGAGATGATTTTTACAAAATGGAAGACAGTTCTTGTAAATGATCCAATGACCAAGAAAATTGAGCATACATTCCATAACCCGAATTTTTTTGTGATCGTGTATTTTTTATACCCCCGATACAGCACATAGAATGAAAATAGAACCCCCAAGATATAGATCGCCACAAACACTCTTGAAATCATTTCTTCACATTCGTCAAGTACTTCGTTCGATGACATTTATTATTTATTTTTCAAAAGTTAAAAAGTATGCAGAGTTTTGGAAAACGACAAAACTAAAAAAAAATAATAAACCCAAAGTCTTTATTATTCCTTATTTTTTGATTTATTAAAAAATGGAGTTCGTTTTCTATTCAACCAGACTCTTTTGGGGTTTTCTTTCCAAAATTCTTTTTTTATAAAATTATTTAATTTTAAGAGGGGGTGAATTACTTCAACTTTAACAATTTCTCTTGAATTTTTAATCAAAAAGGGTTTTTCGAATGCGCAAACAATTTTATTATTTTTGTTTCACCTTTACAATTTTTTTTGTTTCGACATTAGTCTTCAAATTTCAGTACAGATAATTCAACAAATCAACACGGTTTTAAATGTAGAGGTGAATTTATAGTTTTATTTGTGTTCACTCTCCAAGAATTTAATCTTTTGGTTAAGTTTTTCAGGAAAATTTCCTTTTAATTTTTTTTTTATTCTCATTAGTAATTGGAAAATAACTCGAAAAAATATTAAATTGTAAATTCTTTGCAAAAAGAAAAACCAAGATCCTGATTAGGGGTTAAAAAGGATGTATTGGTCATTTTTAAGATTACCTTATAAAATTACATTCTTTTATAAAACATTTGTTGTTTGAAAAAAGATTTCTATTTTGAGATTAACCGTCAATCTTTTTAAAAAAGCTTTCTATTATTTGAATATTAAAAGGGACAAAATTTTCACTTCATTTTCATTTTGTTTTAGAAAAATGCGCAGTATTTAAAAAAATTTAAATAAAAAATTTGGAATTTGAGATCTTTATTAATTTGATTGATATCTTTTGTATACAATATTTTGGTAGTCATTTATGGGAAACAAAAACCCACAATATAAGATTTTGAGGAATTGTAAAGCAAGAACAAGGTGTAAAAATATTTTCTATTTAAAAATCAAATAACTCGAAATAATTTGTTTTTTAATTTTTAATCAATGTTTTTAGTAACTTTTTAACAACCGTCCTTTTCAAGATTTTCCTTTGTAAATTATATCATTTTAACTCCCTTTTGGTTATTATTTTTTACAAAAAGAGAGTTTTGTCAGCAGTTAGTTGTGATTTTTTATTCTCTTCTTGGAATTGGAAATGGAAATTAAAAATGAGGTAAAAATTTTTTCCCTTTTAATTGCCCTATCATAACAACAAACTTTTTAAAACTTAATTTTTATTTGTTATGAAATTGTAAAAGTATTTTAGTTATTTTAATTCCCAACATTAGAATAAAAATTTTCTTCTAAAATATTGGTAACTGTAAAACATTTCACATAAAGCTTTATTTCTATTTCCTTTTTGGAAAATCAAATCTAGGATCAAAAAAAATACGTAAAATGAAAATAATACCCGAAAAGATTATATATTGTTGAAAAAGTAAAATTGTTTTGTGGTTGTACGTTAATTACTTTTAGTTCGTATTATTTGAATTCTAAATGGCAAATAATTTCACTTTCCAATTTTTTCTTGACATAATCTAATTATAAAAGAAGAAGTTTTAATTTGTGATTAGTATTGAAAAAGATGATAGAAAAGAAACTGAAAATTTTTTCCTTTTTTCCCAACAAAGACCAGCAAAATCAAATCATTTTTCAAAGTAACAAATTTTTTATTTAACAGATAATAAACCAACCCAAAGTTCATTAAAGTTAGGAGCCTATAGAACACTCGAGTAATTATTTGATAGATCAAAGTAGATCTACCTATTTTTGTCAAAAAAATAGAGTTTGAGAGAGGTTTGTTTTGAATTTGGAAAATGATAATTTTTATTTTTGTTTTTTTGATGGATTGGATATAGTTTTGAACAAGTTGATATTTCAACTATCAATCCGATAAGTGGTGAGTCATCATTTTACAATGTTTGGTTCTGAAAAAAAGGATTAATTCTTAAAAAAAAGAAATTATTCTACAATTGTCAAATAATAATAATTAATAATAAAATTTTTCAAATGAAGGAAAAATAAGCAACTATTTTCAAACATTTTCTGGTCTTTAACGATATTAATTTACAAATTAAAAAGCCTTATTGTTCAAAAATTCAATTTGAAGTTACAAAAAACAAGAACAGAACAAGTAGTTTTTTAATCTAACCATTATAGTAAAAAAAGTTCAAATCAAAGAATCTTCATTATATTGATTTTCCAAATACTGATAACACTCCTTTAAAACATACTAATCTAAAGAACATTTCAAAAAGTCTTGTGATTTAAATAGTTACTTTGAACTTAAGCTAACACATATCTCCCAAATGTCGAGCAATTATTTCGTCAACTATAATTTTGTAAAAAAATTGTGATGATTATATTTGACAAATTCGTGTTTAATTTATTCATGTTTTTTGATTAATTTCCCTTTTTCAAATTTTTTTAACTTAATGTTGACATTATTGTAGTTAAAATAAAGAGTGCAGAAAATTCTAATCCGTGTTTCAAAAATAAAAAGTGTGTTTTTTATCACTTTTTATGGGCGTGTCCTTCCGATACAAAGGATAGATTTATATTTCACAATAAATTAAAAGAATTAAATTTTAATGAAATAATTTTAAGTCAAGATAGCTTAAAATTATTTTCATTAATTAATAATGATAAAATCTATGATTTTACGCTTAAATCCCTGTTAGGGAATTTAAGTAAAAGGGCACTCAGAGTGTAATTTACACTTCCTCATCAATAAAAAAAAAAAAGCGTGTTTTTTTTTTATGATAGAAGACCTATTCATCAGCCGATCAAAGAAACCAACAATAAACCCAAATTAAATTTCCTATTGGTTTCTTAAAGTTGTATTATTTAAAAGAAATTTGAAAAACGAAGGATCAAATTGGAAAATTCATCTCCAAAAATAAAGTAAAAATTTTAGTAAAATTTTCACACCAAAAAAAAAACAAAAAATTTTAAAAAAATAATGAGAAAATTATTAAAAATTTTGAACTAATAACATTTCGAATTTAACTTTTACTGAAAATACCAAGGAGTTCACTTTCAAAATTGAATTTAACTTAGGTATATTATTTGGTTGTAGATTAGTTGTTTCCCTGAAAAAAGAAAAAAAAAAGCGCAACTTTTATTTGAGATAACACTAATACAAAAAAATAAAATTTTAAGGGGGTAAGTACATCTTTCATTTTTTGAGTGCCACCATTTATGTGAAACTGAATTATTCAAATCATTTCTTTAACCAAATATATTGATATTTTCATAAATACTAGAGTGGAATATATTCTAGTAATAGATATTTTCATACTAACAAAAAAAAGGCAAATCAAAAAAATGAAAAAATTGATCAAAAAAAATTAAAAAAAAATCATTTATTACTTGTTCTTATCTATAAAATTTTACACATTTACTTATTCTTTATTTGGTTTTATTTTTAATTCTTGATGAAAAAATTTTATTTGGAAAATTTTTGATAAACAAATTACTGTTTATTTCGAAAGAATTTCCAAAATGAATTTAAAATCCTATTTTCATTTATCAAATTCTTTATTTAGTTCAGAAAATCAGAGATTTTTCAATTCTTCTTGAGAAATAAGGGTTTATTGGACAAATTCTTTTGATTTTATAATTAATTATTTATCATTAAAATGAGAACTAAAAATAATTCTGGATCTGATTGAAATTTGTTATTGAATTTCTGAATTATTTTAATTTGAATCTTTTGTAACTGTTTTTAGATTCCTAGAATTCAACCCCTTTATTTTATTTTTTGAAATAGTATTCCTCGTTTTGGCTTTGTTTGAGAAAAATATTTTAAAAAAGAATTTTGAAAGCAAATTTGTCACAAAAAGTTTTTTAAAATAATAATAAATAGTAATGGGGTGAGAAATTCAAGGAAAAAAATAGTTTGTATTCAAGCAAACTAAGAAGATAAGAAAAACCAATCTTCAAAAATAGGCTTTTATCGATTTTTTTTTTTTTCATTCTTGATTTCAACAAATTTATTTGGAATGGTGATCTTTCGTGTTTGGTCTTCTAAAAGAAAATATTTGTTTCAAATGCACACCCTTTTGGGTATATTTTGTTTGTTTTCTGTTTGGTTATTTTTGATCGTTGGTATAAACACATTTCTAGATCCAAAACTTTTTTTAATAAAACCAAAAATTGAATGAAAAAAAATGATCCAAAAATTGAAAAAATTAAGATTCAACTTTGAATTACTTTGATTCCATTTACTAATAGAATAGTGGATGGTGTTTTGGTTTCAAAGTTTCAATATCTGGTGGCACTCAAAAAATATTTTTTTCAGTAATGTTAAGACAATTAAAAATTTTCAAAATGGTAAAATGTACTTACTCCATTAAAGTCCAAGTCCGACAAAAACATAACTTCTATTACTTTTTCATCCTTGTAAATAAAGTATATTCACAATATAGCGATAATTTCAATTCTTAAAAATGTTTATGCTATTGTATTTTTTTATTATTATAGTACTAATATTTTTAATATTCTCCAGCCGAGAAAAAAAAAAATTATATTTTGTCTTAAAAAATTCCAAATAAATGGATGTGGAAATGAATTGTAGCTAAATTCAGCTTAAAGATATTTTTTAGAATAGATAATAACTAATAGTTTTGAAAATACTGTTATGATCAAAAAAAAAAAAAACTTATTTATGGTAAAAACAATAAATGATCATAAATGTTCAGTGTTAATGGTTTTCCTTGATTTAAAAGAATAGAGCAAAACCCATCGTTTGTACTCTATTCTTTCAAAACTTCAAAAAAAAAAAAAGTGCCAATAAAGTGACCTTCATGTACCATGCGGTGTCACTATTAGCATATCTTTTCTTGATGTTTTCTGGATATTCTAAAAATCTATTGATTTTCGTTAGGTTTTTTTGAGTTTTCTATTTATTTCAAAAAGTAAAAAAAAACCTAGAACACATCTCAAATAAACATAAAACTCACGAAAACCTAACAACTTTTTTTGTTTTTTTTAATTTTTAAAAAAACCTAAAGAAAATCTAATGATTTTCCAAATAAATAGAACTCTTAAGAAAAACTAACAGTTTTTTTTTTTAATTTCAAAAATTAAATAGAAAATTTCAAAAAAAACCTAACGAAAGTGTCCATAGAGGGTTGTAGAGTGCCCAGGTTTTCTTAGGTTTTTTTTTGAGGTTTTCTATTTTTTTTGTAAAATGTATCGATTTTCGATAGGTTTTTTTTACTTTTTGAAATAAACCGAAAAATTATTAAAATTTTCTGTTTATTCCACAAAGTAAAAAAAAACCTAGAACACTTCACAAATAAATAGAAAACTCAAGGAAACCTAACGGTGGTTTTCAAGAATTTAAAAGGATAGAGTAAAACCATCTGATTTTATTTTATTCTTTTAAATTCTAAAAAGACCTTACCAAATAACTGAAAATAATATTTCGAATTTAAAAGAAAAAATAATTCTTTAATAATACAATAATTGATTTGCGTTTTTGAAAGATACTCATCAGATCTAAAATAATTTTAAATAAATTAATTACCTTGTAAATCTGAAAAAATAATTATTTTCGAAAATTTTTTACTATTCACTTTAAAAAAAAATAATAACCAAACTTGGAAAATTGTATTTTCCAACTTTAATTCAAAAATATCTTTCGAAATTTTTTTAATCCAAGATCTTTTATTAACAAATTTTGTATATTATAATTTAAGTTATCAAGGAGTGAAAAAATAGCAAAGATTTAATTATTTTGAAAAACTTTTTTCATTATTTTCATGTGTTTTAGGCTCTGAACATGGGTAGTTTGACCCACTGTTGAAATAATTACTAGTATTTGAATAACAAATAGGATAATAAACCGCCTGATGATTTTCTTTTTACAATATATGTTTCTTCCTTTCACTACAGCCTCTTAGTTCACCCAATCACACACACACACACACACACATATATATATATATCTAAACAAAAGCACTTAATAAAAAATTAGAAAGGCAAATTAAATCCATTTTCTTGAAAAACTCAATTTGTAAAAGAAAAATATAAAAATGAAGTAAAAAATTATTACCTATTTATTATTTAAATACCGGTCAAAATTATTCAAAAAATTACTTTTTAAGAAGTAACACTGATCATTTTTTTTTACTGTTCAAGACAGTATTAATACTATTTTGACAGTTTTGAATTGATATTAATTGTATATAAGTTTTTACAGAATTGAAAATATCAACCCCTTTCCTATACTTCATGAGAAAGTCACATAATGGTTTCTTGACTTTTTCTAGTTTTTTAACTTTTGATTGTGGGTTTTAAATGATCTTGATCATTGTTGTAATTGTTGGTAAAATTATGCATAAAGTGGTATTTATAACTTATTTTTTAAATGGTATACCCTTATGAAAATTTAACTTTGTAAATAAAATATAATAATAACTGGGTAGATAAAAGAAATATACCAAATGGGTGACAACAACACATATTGCCTCAAAAAAGTATTCATCAATTTAAATTTTAAAAAAGAATTATGAAGGGAATGAGATATCAAATTATAATTTTTTTAAAGTTTTATAAAAGAAACAGTAAAAATATTTAAAATAGGAAAGATTCTACTCCCAGATTAAAGTAGTGAAAATACACAAATTATTTAAATATATATATATTCCTATGTTCTAAGATAAGAAGAAATTAAAAAAAATCTTTGGGTTTATATAAAATAAGAATCCAACTCAGAAATATATGAAGAGATTGATTATTTTTATAGAACTTGACTTTCAATCAATGCAATTGAAAATTTGGATTAAAGAATTAATTCCATTCTATTATTTCTGGTTGAGAAATTTCTTGTATGAATAACAAATAATTTCACCTTTTTTTAAAATATCAATATTTGATAACATTATTTCCATTTAATACTTTATTGATTTTTGAGGAATTAATAAATCTTATTTATTTTTTTATCAAAAAATGACATCATGTTTTCAAAATAACAAGTTCAGAAAAGTTTAAAGATAGTTATAAAATAAAAATGTAGGTTTTTTTTTTTTAGAATACTAATATATTGTTGATCAAAGAAAACAATAAATAAACCTAAAGTAAATATGGTATTGGTTTCTTCAAGTTATATTAGATCAAAAGAAATTCTAAAAAGATATAATCATCTCAAAATTTTTTCTCAAAAAATAGAGTTATTTTTTTGGTACAATTTTTTATTCAAACTGGAAACACAAAAATTCCAATAAAAATTCAGAATTAGGAACAATTTGGAACAAATTACATTACTAATTTAAAATTCTCTTCGAAATTGAAGAATTAATCACCATAATCCATTTAACCTTAGGTATACTATTTGGAAGTCGATTGGATGTCATCTTGGAACAAGAATAAAAAAAAGCACGGATAATATTTTGGTACACTGATTATATGGAGTGAGTTATGTATTGTTGTGGAACAAGTAGAAGAACAGTAATATCTTTAATTTGTTCAATTGTTGTATGACTTTGACATTCAGATTTTTCAATACCCTTATGAATGATATTCTTTACAAATTGTGAAAAGTAAGTATACATAGTAATTGGGATAGGAAAAATTTCAAATACAGAACTTTCAGAAAAAAATAATTGAAAGACTCTTGGTTACGACTTAACAAGACTCAAAAAAAAATTAACTCATTTTTTTGATTTTTACTTCTTTTTAAATTCAAATTTTTTTTATTAATCTTTTATCCTCAAAATGACAACGACAGAGGAAATAATAAAACCATTATCTGATCCAGAAGCTGCAGGACACTTCAAAAAGGCAGGGGAAATTGCTGATCAAGTTATGAGCAAATTAGTTCAACAATGTAAGCCAGGGCAAAAGATCTCTTTGCTTTGTTCACGATCTGATAATTTGATTTTAAAAAAACTTAATGCATTAGACTTAGATGAGGAAATTACAAAAGGTATTTCCTTTCCAACTTCAATTTCATTTACTGAAATGGCGGGGTATTATTCACCAATGCCCGGTAAAGATATAAAAATGATTGAAAAAGGAGATCTCTTAAAAATGTAAAATTATTCACTTTTTTTTGTTTTTTTTTTTTGCTTTTTGTAGTTTTTTTTTTTTTTTTTTTTTTTTCTTTCTTCTGTTTAAAAGATCGTTTTGACAAAGCAATTAATTCCTCAACTTATTCTTTATCTTACTTTTTTTACAATGAAAGTATATTCTTTACTTTTTCCTTCAACCCTTTACTTTCATTTTTTTCCTTTTGGCTTTTCTTTTGTGTTCTGTCAAAAACAAAATGATTAAAGTGTTTTTCTATGAAAAAATTTCCATAAAAAACATCTGTCAAAATTGACACAACAAAAGATCCTCTTTGACTTACTTACACATTTTATGAAAAGGAATACAACCTTACAAAACCAATACCCAAATATTTTACTTCTTTTTTTTTTACTTTAAAAAAATAATGATCAGTTTTCTAATATTTTTTATATTTTGGAGGGCACAACTGGACACTTTAGTAATTGAAAAAAAAAAAATTTCATACGTTAAACGTAATCTGAACCAAAAGAAACTCACCATAAAATAACACATTTTCAAAAAACAAAATTTTTTAACAAACATTTGAAAAAAGTTCCAACTTTTTTAGAATTGAAACTTTTTTCAATTTTTCTATTTTAAAAAAGTGAAGAAACAAACTTTAAATGTGAGATAAGGTTAGGGGATTGGAGTCGGAAGAAAAGCACTTTTTTCAAAAAAAGCCCTCGCTTTATTAAAATACAGCTGTTTTAAAAAAGTAAATCGTAAAAGTTTTAATAGTGATACTTCAAAAGGTATAATTAACCCATTTTAGGCAGATTAGGTAACACTTTATAATTCTTTGAGACCACATTTTTTTAAAACAGCTGTAGAAAACTTTCAAAAAGTTTTAATTCTGAATTATGAAATCTAAAAAAAAAAAAAAAATTACTCTCTTTTTTAAAATAGCTATATGTGTAGATCTCTTGATTTTTCGATAAAGTTTGTCAAATTTGAAAATTAGTTTTCAAGACTGATAAATTAAGGACTACGTTTGAAATTGACCAAATCGTCTAAACACATTTTGTTCCAATCTCATTTAAAATGTAAACTCAGGATCTTTCAAATATTCTCCAATTTGGATCAAAAAATCATTTTCTGTCATTTTTTTATCTGAAAAATGAGACTGAAAATTTTGAGATACCCAAACTCGAACACCCTTATTAAGAAACGTGAAAATGAACAAGAAAAATAATCACGATTTTTTAACCTTAAAAATGACTCTTAACAAACACTCCCAATCTAAATGATGGTATTGTCTATGAAATTTTGACTATTGAGTTACGTTGGATTGTTGCATTGTCATCACAGACCATACAGCCTTTCCAACTCTACCGTGAAATATTATAAGACATAGAAATTGGTTGTCTATTATAAAATTGTGTTTTTTGAAATATGAAAATTCAATTTTTATCGAATCATAAGATAAAAATTTCAACTTCTCTTACTTCATTAGAGTTAATTTTTTTTTTTTTTTTATTTTAGTAATTAAATTAAAAATACAATTTATTTAGAAAATATAGAAATTCAAAAAAAAGAATAAAATAAAAAAAAATTTAACTACTATTTTTGAATGTAGCATTTTGGATTTATTTCTTTGTGTTAAGAAAAGAAAAACTTACATAATTTTTTTTTTTTAATTTTAATTAAAGACTGAGTAATAAAAGTTTACCTATTTGTAGTTAGGTTTTTTTTTAATTTAAAAGAATGGAATAAAAAATTATGATTTTATTCAATTTTTTTGAATTCTGGAAAATCTAGGTACTTTTCATTTGTTTTTTATTTGAAAAATTAAAATAAAATTTTAATGAATTCTAGAAATTTTCTTTTCATTTCAAAAAGTAAAAAAAAAAACTCTTTAGCTTTTCTTGAGTTTTCTGTTTATTAACAAAATCAATAGATTTTCGTTCGGTTTTTTTTTCTGTTTAATTGTGAAGTGTTCTAGGTTTTTTTTTTTACTTTTTGAAATAAACCGAAAATTTAATAAATTTTCTGTTTATTTCAAAAAGTAAAAAAAACCGAAAGAAAATCACCGTTAGCTTTTTTTTTTTAATTCAAATGAATTGAGTAGAATCCAAGATTTTGCTCTATTCTTTTGAATTGTGGAAAAGATAGGCACTCTGCAGCACTCTACGTCACTCGGTGAATCTCGAATTTGAATTAGAGATATTGTTAAATCGAGTGCAAAAGTGAATCTGGCCAATTCTCTCAAGAATCAGATCCGCTCCATAAATTGAGAGGGCTTTTGTTTCCAGTTCTTATTCAGGTTCGATTTTTATAATAGTAAAAAAGATTCAAAATCGAACAGACGATTTTTTAAAATAATTAGAGTATCCATGAAGCATTATCCCCTACTTTTAATTAAAATTACATCTTTTTGAGTTTTGTAACTTTTTTCGAGAATCGATTATGTGGAAGTGGTAATAAACCCGACTTATAATACAAAGATCCGAGTTTAAATTCTTGTAACCACATTATTTTTGATAGGTTTATCATTTTCTCAAAAACTCTTTAATTGATCTAAAACCACTTTGACTCACCACACATTTTCTATTTTCAGTCGAATAATTCAAACCATTTCAAAATTTCCCTCTCCAAACATAACCAAAAAAAAAAAAGCAAAAAATCTAAGAAAAATATACAAACAAAAAAAAAAAGATAAAGAAAAAGGAAAATTGAAAAGAAAAAGAAATTAAAAAAAAAAAGATATAAAAAAAAAAGAAATTATAAGAAAGAAAAAAATACATATCAAAATAGAAATAAAATAAGAAAAAAAGAAAAAAAGAAAATTAATAATAATAATTGGAATCTTCTTTTTGCAGGATGAAAACAGTCAAAATTAAGACTAGAAACTGAACAACAATTTTTGAATTATGGTTTTTCTTACAATGAACATTTATTTGGTGGAGTTAATATAAATGGAAATTAAAAAAAAAACTTTCAAAAAAGCGTCTAAAAATCTATTTTTAAACTATAATAAGTGTTTTGATTACATTATTGATAACACTAATATTAAAAATTAAGATAATAAGTTTACTTGATTAATTTCCCATTTATTACTTATTGATAATATTTTATATTCTTGGAAAAACTGTTCATCATATTTCTTTCTTCTCTTTCTAAACTTTGTTCTTCTTTTCCAACGAATATTATATATTATAATATTATAGTGATCTTGGTGTTCAAATTAATGGGTATTCTGCAGTTGTCAATCAATCGATTGTTGTAGGAAATAGCGAAACAAATCCTGTTACTGGCGATCATGCAAAATTATTGTCAACAGGTAAAAAAATTATGAGCGAAATTATTGCAAATATTAGGCCAGGTGTAACAAATACAGCTATTACTAAAATCATTACTGATATTGAAAAGGAAAGTGGTGTACAAATGGTTAAAGACGTATATTCGCATTCCATGGAGAAAGATATTGATGAAGGAGTTCGACTAATTTCCATGACTGGGACTAAGGAATCGAAAGTAGAGAAAATTACCTTTGAAGAAAATGAAGTTTATACTCTTGACGTCTTGGTTACAACTGGAAACGGAAAACTTCATGTTTCTGACCATCGACCAACCATTTTTAAAAGGGAGAAAAAAAGGGTACATCAATTAGGAACAAAGGCCGGTAGACAGGTTTTATTCTTTGTCAAAAGAAATCACCTTGATTTCGCATTCCACACAAAGGCATTTAAATCTATTGACAAGGCTTGGTTTGGCTGTAAAGAATGCTCGAAAGTTGGCTTATTTATCCCATACACCACCCAAGTCGGTTCAAAAAATGAGCCAATAGTTGGATTTAAAGCAACCATCATGGTACTTGCCGAAGAAACCGTTAAAGTTACAGGTATTTATGAACCCCCAATGTTCCTTGATCTCACAGAAAAAGAAGTCGAAAAAAAAGATGAAAAAAAAGATGAAAAAAAAGATGAAAAAAATGAAAAAAAGAAAGAAAATGAAAAGAAAAAGCCAAATAATAATAAAGGACGCGGAAAGGGTAGAGGAAGGGGTAGAGGAAAGGGAAAAGCCAAGGGAAAGGGAAAAGGTAGAGGCAGAGGTAGAGGAAAAAACAAAAAAAAGAAAAAGAAGAAAAAATAAATTAATTTTCCTTTGAAAAGCTAGCATTATTCAAAAGATTATCTGATTTTATTTTTTTTTTTTTTTTTTTTTTTTTGGTAAATATTCATTCTAAAACAAATCTCAATATATTATTTTATTATATCATATAATAACAAGACGACAGACTTTGGAACTTTCTTTTATCATTAAATTATTATATAATCAAAGTTAACTTTTTAATTTTTTTTTTAAAGTTTTTTTTTTTTTTGAAATAAATTTTTTTTTACACTTAAAGTGCAAATATTAATCTAGATTTTCTTATTTTATTAAATAAATAAGTTAAACAAGTATAATTAAAGTAAAATTAAGCTAAACCCCTAAACAAGATTTTTTGATTAATAAAATTTAAATTTTTAAAAACCAATTCCGAGTAAATAAAAACTTATGGGACATTTAAAATTCAAACCATTCACTATTTAATAGAGTTGTTATCAATTCTTAAGAAATTACAATATTCCACAAAATAAACAATAAAACCAATTAGGAATCAAAATAAAGCTCAATATCATCAAGTTACTTTTGGAAGAGCGTAAAACAAAAAAATGTATTGAATTTATTGTTAACAGTTTGATGAAACCTCATCTAATCTGTTAAAGAGAGAATTGTGAAATGAGGAAATTGGAGCTTCTAATTCAAAGAGTACTAACAGATATACAGTCATCAGAAGTCTTTGAATCTCAATTTAGTTTTCTCAAATAAAAAAAAAGAAAGAATAAAAAATGAAAAGTGGGTGCAAACATGAAAAATTATCATTTCAAATTGAAAAAAACAATTTTTTTCCTGTACTTTATTTAATTTATATTTTATAAAATATTTTTTATAAATTGACAAAAAAAAATCAAGAAGTTCTAACTTTATATTTTCATTTGGTTTCTTAAATATTTTATAGGTAATACAATAACTTAACAAATAAAAACAGATTTTATTTTATTTTGAAAATATTTTTCATACATTTCATATTTTAAAATTGAAAATAAAATTTAAATTGAAAAAAAAATATTTTATTAAGAAACGTCTTTGACCATAGGAACGAAGATCGTTTTTATCTTATGTATTTTATTTTTTGGTATTCATTATCTGATAATATATATCATTTTATATAAAAAAAAATCATTATATGTAAATGGTAATATAAACTGAAACTTCATTTTTTGAAAAAAAAAAAAAAATAATTAAATATATTAAATGATAAACATTAAATTAGAGATTGGAATAAATATTTTAAATTTCTATAATTATTTTGTATTTACAATACACATAAGGCTAAACATGTATAATTATATATATTAATAAAACAAAATATATTATCAAATATTTTGAAAAGAGAATATAATCTTAAGGGTAAAATAAAATAATATTTTCTACTTATAATGAGTAGATTTTGAATTGTTTAAATTTGTAATTTCAAATTAAAAGGGTTTTTAAAATAGTAAATACTAATTAGAAGTATTTAAAAAATAATTCAGTTTTTGAAAAAAAAAAATGATTTGAATTTTCTATATTTATAAAAAATACAATTTTTGTTAATTGATATAAATATCTATTTTAAACCATTTTATCAATTTAGGCCTTAATTTAAATTTTATATAATAATTAAATATATAAAGTTTCTTTGTTATTATCTAAACATAAGAAAGTTTAGTTTAATTTTTCTCAATTATTCGATTTTGTCCAATTTTTAAAAAATTAACTTATTATGATATTTTATTTTTCAAAAATAATTTGATAAATCATAAATATTAAATAAATATCATCATGTGTTAAGAATATTTTTTTTTGATCAAATGAACTTTTAATATTTTTTAAAAATACCTCTTAAAATATCTTTTTTATCAATAGTTTTAACAAAAAAATTAATATTTGTACAATTTACACCTTTTTTTCAAAGATTATCTCTATTTAGTATTTTGAAACTTAATTTGAATTGATTACAGAGGTTTTATCGAATTTTGGTTATTTACTTTCTTGAGCATTTTGGAATTAGAAAATAAAATCCTAATTCAGGTTTTAGAATTAATTTTTTTTTTAATTTTTTATTTGTATATTTTAATTAATTCTTTAAAATGTTTAAAATATCCATTATAGGTGGTTATAATATTATTTTTAATATTAAAATAATTTTTTTTTCAAAATTCACTATTATTTTTTTGATCAAAACATTTCAATTAAACTTTCTAGACAAATAAATTACATTTTTTTTACAAAAATATATTAAATCAAATTTTCCAAAAAAATGCTACAATATGAATTCCAAACTTTTTTCCACTTTCTGTACAATTCCCTATTTCAAGACTAATTTAAAAATTATAATTAAAAATAATAAAATTTGAAATTGAAATAAAAACACAGTTCTTTTCTGTAATTCTCTAAGAATTAATAAATAGGAATTGTTATAATCATGAAAATCAACTTTGTAACAATTTGAAATAATTGTAAGAGCGAGATTAGAAACATAAAGTTGTAATATGAAATAGATCGAATAAAAATAAGTTTTCATATCTAATAAAAACCTCATAAAAAGTTACTCGACTAAATGACAAAAGAATTAACTTGAATTTAATTCTTAATATCAAGGAATAATTATTCCAATCTTCTCTATTGGAAAAGAATTTTATAAAATTCATTAAACAAACCAAGGTATTTCATTAAATAGGTCTACCATGCGCCTTAAAATAGAAGAATAAACATTTTTTTTAATACATCCCAAAAGAAAATGTTCTTACGCTCCAAAATCAAAAAGATTTTCCCACTCTTCCTTTTTTGTTTTCTTTGTTTGGCCACTTTCACTCAAAGTGAATCTTCATCAGATCAAATAGTCATTGAGCACAATTTAACTGGATCCTGGACAAAAAGAGGAGCGATCCAATTTGTTCCACCATCTGCAATTAAAAAATCCAATAAAATCCGAGAGAAATGGATCAAGACACAAATCAAAAATAAGCCGCTCACTGAAAAAGAACTCGAGATGCTCACAGATCTTGCAAACAAAGATCTTTATTATTCAATTAGGGTTAATTGTGGCTTACACGTCACCGATCTTTTGGTTTGTAATGTGATGGCGTCTGTTCGCGCAAGGGATTTGGTTCGATCAGGAGGTGTTGATCAAATCATCCTTCACCTTGGCGATTCAAATAACATTCTTGGAATTGATTACCTTACCCCAAAAAAGGATCCTCAAATAGGGCCTTGTAAAATTGCCAAAGTGGCCACATTCCAAAGCTTTAAAACAAATGCTTTCATTTCTCAACCTCAAATACAGCCAAAACCAATTTTGCATAAGGGATACGGGAAGGATAAGAGCGAAGAAAAAAAACCTCAAAAATCCTTCCTCAAAAAGTATTGGTTTATTGCTCTTCCCGTTGGACTAATGCTTTGTGTTTCCATGCTTGGATAAAATAATTATTATTCGATCCTTTTTTAGTTTTTTTTGTTTGCCTTTTTTACTTTTTTTTTTACTTTTCTTTTTTCTGAGGGACTTTTGTTTTTCTTTTTTTTTTTTTATCTTTTTCCTTCTAATCTTTTACAGTTTTTTGCCACAAAGGGAAAAGAAATCTTCTTACTAACTTGAACTAACTTTTCATTGTGATTTGCTGATTTAGAAGAGCTTTCACAAATGAGAACCTTGACTTTTTTTCACCCAAAAAATCTTATCAAACAAAGTTACTGTTCCCTTCTTGTGGCAAAATTGAACTGTTAGAAATCATGGCAATGCTATTTTTATTCAAACAAAAAAAAAGAAAAAACACAAGAAATACAAAACAAACTCTTAACTTCCTCTTTATTGAACCCAAAGAAGTTTTTTTTTTGAATATTCAACGAAAATGATTAAACATTGGATCTTAAATCATCATAAAAATTGAAATTTTCAAAGTCAATTCATTCAATCTTTCCCAAAAGAAAATTGTTTTCAAAACAGGGGTTCAAGAGAAAGTTAACAAGATATTAAATGGGTGTAACGTAGAGAGTTCAAATTAATTTTGTTTTCGATTTACGATGTTTCTTTGTTTATTTAAGGGATTATTCCCTTCAAAATTAAATCTGAACAAAATTGAAAATTTGTATTTATTGACACATTTATTTTAATTTCAAATCAAAGTGAAAGAGTGGATTTCTCTAATATTGTCGATTTTTGAAGATGGTTTTTTTTTTGAAATATATTGATTTTATTATTTTTGTGTAAATGCAGGGGGGGGTTTAATCCCTCTTCTGTAATTCCTAAACTTGCATTTTGAATTTTTTTCCAAGATTCACAAATATCTTTATTATCCACTAAAGCTAATAGCGATATGGAATCTTATTTATATCAACTGTAGGTATTTGAAAGAATTTGTGAAAATAAAATATATATTTTTCTTGATTGGATGATATTTATAGTACCCAGAAAGAAAAATACCTTTCGCAGTTTCGAAACAATGGGTCAAATTGCGTGAGTTATTTTTGGTTGAAGTAGTGAGGATCTTTGAGCAAAAAAATGAAAGTGCATATAAATATTCCAAGAAAATTCAATAATATTCTAAATAAGCAGAGTATTATTCAAGATAGATTTTTTTCAAGAAATAACCAAAATAAATATCCCGAGAAAATTTACCATTTTTTTTAGCATAGCATTAAATAAAAAAATAAAAATATTAATATTTTATATCTTTTGATTTATAATTTTATTTTTAATTCAGAAATCCAGATTTTACAATTATTTTTATCTGGTGACCAATTCCATAGAAAATGATCCCAATCTTTAATGGTATCTAAATATTTATTTAAAATTTTTGATTTTTTTACACAATTTACTCAATTGTAATTTCTTTAGATTGATATAATACTGTCATTTCCACTTCCAAGGTCCAAACTTTGAAGGAAATTTAAGGCACAAAAAAAATCTCAAATTAAGGCACAAAATTCAAATTCTAGTAAAATAATTTGTATAAAAAAAATTCCAAAAAAGGTGCTTTAATTTGAGATTTTTTTGTGCCATATATTTCGTTGACAGTTTGTGTCCTAAAAGTGGAACTGGTTGTAAAAATATATAAACTCTGTTTCAGTTAAAGGGACCCAACGTTATTTTCAAATATCAATTATCTTATATAATTGACATTTGAAGAACAAATAAGAAATAAACAGAATAATACACATCAAAGAATTGTTGATATATGTCTGAAAGAAAACTAATAAATCAATAAATTTTCTTAAAAATTGAAAAACTCAAATTCTTAGGGTCATATTGAGAAAAACAAGAATGTTCGTTTTGAACTTCTACTGGTATGTGAATAATAAATACGAAACAATTTTCGCTTCATTTTCCATACTTTTCTTTTAGAAACCAAGTCCCCAAACAAAGTGTGTTGGTATTTGTGGTCTTTATTTGAAAAAGGAAATGAAAATGGAGTGAAAATTTTTCACATTTATTAAACAAATATCAAGATCAAAGATCGAATAGAATTGCAATAGAAATCAATATGAGTTCTCAACAATCATTTCCACAGTTTCAATAACCATTTGAATAACACATTTTTACCAAGTGACTAATGATCTTGCAAAAAAAAAATTTTTGCAACTGGATGAAGTTTTTAAAAAAAAAATTGAAAAAAAAAACAAAAATGTGAAAAAATGATTTCGATTTTGAAAATTTCTAAAATAAATTTTTTCTTCTAATATCGATGCAAACCCTTTAAACTCATGCATTTCACCCATTACAACTTGACCCCTTTGACTGAAAAATAGTTTACTTAAATATCTTTTACTCCTTGATTTATTAGTTATTAAAATGTTTCTTATAAAATTGGTTACTGTGAATATCAAAAAAAAAAGATTAATTATATCCCAAGCAAAAAGCAATACCCAAATGGTATTATTGGTTGGTTGATTAAAAATAATTATTACTATTCTTTGAATTTAATTTATTTATTATTTTTTTTTGATATAACTATTTATTATTGGTAATACTTATAATTAAAATCCTTATTTGATTTTTTTTTGCCATTTTTCTTTTTTTCTTTCACATTTTCGTATTTATATAGTTTGAATGTAATCTCTTGTAAAAAAAAACATTTTTTTTCTTCCTGGTTGAAATAAAACTAGTCAAATATAGTTGAATAAAGTACAAATCAAGAAAACTTTTGAAAAAAATAAAAAAAAAAAAAAACAATTTTTCAGTCAAAGAGGCCCAGTTGTATTGGGTGAATTATATGTGTTTAAAGGGTTTGTATAGATATTAGAAGAAAAAAATTATTTTGGAAATTTCAAAATTGAAATCATTTTTTCTCATTTTTGCTTTTTTCTTTTATTCAATATTTATTTTTTTTTGACATTAAATTCATTTGCAAAAATTTTTTTTATTGCAAGATCTTTAATCACTTGGTAAACTATATTATTCTATAGTTACTGAAATAGTGAAAATGATTGTAGATAAGTAATATTCATTTCTTTTGGAATTTTATTTGATCCTATATAGAAGATCAAAATGGAAATTGTTTTTTTTTTCTTAATTGGGACCAAAAATACCAACACACTTTGTTTTGGAAACTTGATTTGTAAAAGAAAAGTATGGAAAATGAAGTGAAAATTGTTTTGTATTTATTATTCAAATACCCGTAGAAGTTCAAAACGAACATTCTCGTTTTTCTCAATCTGCCCCTAGGAATTTGAGTTTTTCAATTTTTAAGAAAATTTATTGATTATTTAATTTAACTCAAAACCCGTATCAACTATTCTCTAGATATATGTTATTCGATTTCTTTTTTATTTGTCCTTCAAAGGTCAATATAAAAAGATAATTGATATTTGAAAAAAAAAATTGTATGAATTTGACTTAAACAAAGTTTATTTCCAATGTTGCTTCGTGATCGATTAAATGAAAAACACTCTAAGAAAAAATTATGAAAGAAAATAATAGAAATCATTTGAATACCCAAGATTAACCGTCTCAAATTTTTAAAAAATTTGAAATGTTAGATTTTGACTCTGGGAAAACTCAAATTTGATATTGCTGAGATGAGATGAATAATATATTGTCTTTTCAAAAAATTAGTACATTTTTTTTTTATTTTCGAAATATTATTCTCTTTAGAAGTATTTATTCTTAAATTCGAAAAAAAAAACTAAATGAATAAAAAAAAAAAAAAAAAGGGGGGGGGGGCTACAAAACCAGTAATTATATTCCTCTTACATTTATTGTACAAAATATGTTAATCCAAAGATTCTGAAAAAATGAAAAACAAATTATGATTTATTCATATTTTATGTTCAAAAATTTATCTTGTCTTAAACTAATGTTTAGCTAGATCTTGTGAAAATTTCAACTTTAGGTTATTTTATTAAAAAAATTGAGTTGAGCAAAGAATTTTTTGAGACTATTTAATATCTTTACCATTATAATCACATTTCATTCAACAATATTTCAATTTTTGGAAAAAAATTATTTTTTTTAAAAATGTTTCGAACTTGATTTATTAATCTTTAAATTTACTTTTTTGAATAAATCCGGTGTTGTTGAAAACAAAATGTACTTATAAGCCTCTTTGATTGGTGTATTTAGTATTTTTAAGAAAAAAATCCTTTTTCAAATCCTACATAAAATGTGATTGTAGAAATGGAAAATCTAATTTATAATTTTTTTAAAATATCTATTTTATATATTTGGAAGGAAATACTTAAAGGATCAAATTATCGATTTTTATGTAGCTTTGTTAATCATTTATTAAAGAAAAAATCTAATTTGCTATTAATTTTTAGTTTTTTATCTCGGAATAGGGGCGATTCAACAAATTTGAATTACTTTTGCCATTTGTTTTTTTTTTACTTTGTGAAATAAAATGAAAACTTATTAAATTTTTCTTTTTATTTCTAAAATTAAAAAAAACCTTCGATAGCTTTTTCTGAATTTAGAAGAATTGATGAAAATCTTTTATTTTCTCTCTATTCTTTCGAAACTCTCCATTTGGTTTTCTTGGGTTTACTGTTCATTTGGAAAATAAATAGATTTGACAAATAAAATAGAAAACGTCAAGAAATATCCCATTGGTGTTTTTTTTTTAATTTAAGATATATCCCTTTCCACCCCGGATTTGCCTAAATTTCATTAAGTTTAAAAGAAAAGATACATAATGATATTATGGGCTAATATATTTATTTCTTATTTGTCTTTAATCCAGGACAAAATTATTTAATTTGAAAAAATTCTTGTTGAAAAAATTTCCAAATTTTACAATGAAAAAACAATATTATTTTTTTTTCAAAATTAATTTATATTTTTTTTTATTTTTAAATTATTTAATATCAAATATATAAATCCTCATTGAATGGTAATAAACAGATAAAACAAATTTTCTATCTGATGTCAAAAAATCTTTTTGTTACATTATTCCTTACAAAAGTATTTTAGGCAATCTTGGCACAAAAAAAAAAAAAATTCAGTAAAGTTTGATGTGTTTTAATCATTAAAACGAAGATTTTTTTTGATTCTAAGACAATCTTTTCAAAAAAAATATTTATTCTTAGAAAAAATCGGATGGAAAAATAATAAAATCACAATAACACAGAAAAAATTTTTAAAGGTAAAAAATTTTCTCAAGTTATTTTTTTATTGTATATAACTTTATAATTTTTAATTATAAAATTTTCTTTCTAAGATAATTGTTTATTAATTCTATATCTTATAATCCTTGATAAAAATTCAAATAAAATTTTTTATTTTGAAGGCAATTAGTTTATTTGGGGTTCTAAGGGATATATAGAAAATTTCTTAAATTTTCGTTTTATTTCTAAAATTAAAAAAAACCTAGGCACTCTATAGCACTTTTCTAAAACTCTAAACTTTTATTTCGAGTTTTTTATCCTGGTTATAATTTTTACAAGATTATAGTAATTGGAAGAGCTGTTTCTTGAAAAAAAAAGATAAATTTTTTTTTCTGAACAAAGACAAGAAAAAGAAATAAAAAGAGAGTAAAAAAATAGTAAAAAAAAATGGTTGAAAAGTTTTTTTGAACCCCAAGTGTTGAACGGGTTGGTGGTTGTTTTCTTTTTGGTTGGTTTCTCGAATGTTTCTAAATCGGGGCAATAATACTAGACTCAACAGAAGTTGATCACAGTAAAAGTACAATTACCACAAACAACATTTCTCAACTTCAATACTTTTGCTGTCTAAATTGGACCATACAATTGATTATTTTTCTTCTTCTCTGCCTTTTTTAAAAAAAAAAGAAAATTGAAACGTAAAGAAAAATCTTTTTGGGTGTAAAAAAAGGATAACAAATTGAGTAAAAGGGAAAAATTGTAAATATATTTATTATTGTCTGAATGGTCAGTTTTGTTTCAAAAATTCATTACTCACAAATAAAATATTTTTCAAAATAGATTTCTTTTTGCCATAATAAACAATTTGAAAAATCTTTTTCCAAACAACCTATTGATAAAATATAAATCATTTTTCTGAAAATGAATTTTACCAAAACTTTTCTACTTTTCTTTGTTTTCTTTTTAAATCTAAATGCATTATTACCAAGCGACGCACCGAGCCTGGGAAACCCGCCAGATACCCACACTATTGTTACTGTCTCTACAATTGAAGAGTTAAATAGTGCAATTTATGATGCTGTTGATCATACCACCATTTGGGTAAAAAGCGGAAGCTATGATTTGACGACCTTAGCACAAAAGCAATTAAGTACCCCAAACAATTACAAACTGACCGATCTTGTGATTCGAGGAGAAACCGGAAATCCAGAAGATGTAATTATTGAAGGAGTCTCTGCAACTGACGATTCTGCAACATTTGGTATTCAAATTTGGGATACTGAAAACGTTGTTATTGCAGATATGACATTCAGAAGAGTATTTTACCAGTAAGTATTCCACTTTTCTTACAATCCAATTATGTCAAAATTCTTCCAATTACAATTGGGGAGAATGTTAGCTGACAACTCTTTTCTCTTTCAAAATCAGAAATCGAATCCAAAAGCAGAAAATTCTCCCTTCTGAAAATTTGAAAAAATTAAAAAAAAAACTAAATCCCAACCCTCAACAAGAAAATATGAAAGTGAAATATTTACAAATTGTAAAAACTTTAACATCACATGAAAAAGTGTAACTTTCAATTTCTCATCAAAGTCTTAAAAAAGTGTTGAAATCTTTAAAAGAAAAGTTTTTGAAAACAAAGTGTTTTACCCCCAAAAGATGGTAAATTCCCAAGAAGAAAGAGAAATTTAAATTGGATCGAAGTGATCGATTAATAAAACGAACCATTTCAACTTTAAATGTGGAATTTTCTTTAAAATGCAAAAGTTTATAAAAGAAGACTAACAAAAAGAAGAGAAAAAAAAGAGAAAAAGTTTTTCCAAAAACAATTCATTCTGAATTTATTTTGAGTGGGTACTAATTTGAAGATTTTGAGATTTGAAAAGATAAAGATGTTTTAAAAAAGTGTGATCAGGGTTTAATAACAACTTTTTGTTTTGAAAAAGTTTTAAAAAAGTGCGATCTAGATAATTGAAAAAACTTTTCCTCAATTGCTTTAGAAGCCGTTACTGTTAATTGTATAATAAAAAGATCAAAATTTTCATTCAGCTTTCCAAAAAACAACTTCCCAATAATTAAAATAAATCATCAAAGTACCCAATCCACAATGAGGTAAATTAATAATTTAAGCTGGTTATAATAATTAAAAATTTGAAATGCTACATGATTTAAAAAGAATTTTTTTCTCAAGTTGAATGAAAATTATGTTGCATTTATTTTGCAACAAATAGTAGTCAAATCGAACAAGATTCTTTTAGCATAATCCTCTGAATATCATGTTCATTTTTTATCAAATGCTATTGGCGTTTGCATAGGTTATAATAGATTTGAATAAAAGTCAAGAGTGCGAAACTAATTCAGAAGGTTAATTGTTTGTTGGAGTAGAGGCGATCCAAAAAAAAATTGTTATAGATCATAAATTGGCAAGACCAATAACCCCTTTCTTTTTTCCTTTCTTCTTTTTTTTTTCTTCACGAATAGTCATTTGGGAAAAAAAGTGAAAAAAAGTGAAAAAAAGAGAAAAAAAGTGAAAAAAAGAGAAAAAAAGTCCAACACAATTTTTATTGGAAACCTGATAATGAAAATGAAGTAAAATCAATTAAAAGAAGAAACAAATTAACTTCAAAGAATAATCCATTATATTATTGTCAATCTATTCAACAAAAAAAAAAAAAAAATATTAAATCTCCTTAAGGGATTAGTGTAACAATAGATTCGTCAAATATCAAAGTATGTCATAATTTATAGTAAAAAAGGATATTAGTACTCTATTGTTCATATGGCTCTAAAAAATCTATTATAAATCTTATTGAACAGAATAAATTATTTGCCTTTTTTTACTTATGGATCACAATTAAAAAAGTTTTAAATTAGAAATTATTTTTTTTAATTCCTTTTCCAAATCTAAAAATAGAAACCCAAAGTACAGTATTCTGGTATTTAATAATTTAGATTTAGAACTTCCAAAAGTAACTATTTTTATAATTTTTGAATTTCAAAGATTAACTCAATAATCATCAACATAAAAGCACAAAGACTGATTTTTTTTGTTTGCTTTTTTTAAATATTCTTGTATCATCAATATATTTCCATGATTTGAGAAATAATTTGTCAAAAAAATTTATTGGTTAATTATTTAATTTTAAAAAAAAAACGAATTTTTTAGCAACTTATCTACGTTTCTAGACAAATTTAACAAATATATTTTTCAATATAGATGCTTTAATATTGATGAGTTATTATTTAAAGTGTTATTGACTTAAAATTTTATTACTCAAAAATTAAAATTAAATTTTATTTTCCTATAAGATTTTGAATCGTAGCAAATTATGAATTTTTGATAATTTTTAAAATACATTTCCAAGTTAAAAAAGAACTTTATTGTTAAAAAGAAAATTATAACCAATTTTATGTTCGAGGTTTTAAGAAAGCTTGATTTATATAGTTCTTTAAAAGTTTTTCAAAAAAAAATAAAAATAAAAATAAATTACATCAGATAAATCAAAGACTATATGAAAAATTATTTTTTCCAATTATCGAACATAAAGAATTAAAATCGTTTAAAAATGAATCTTTTAATAAAAAATATTTTGGTATTTTTTTAATTTGTAATTCCCATTTCAAAAATTGTAATTTAATTTTTTTTTAGATTTTGATTATATTTTTTATAATTTTTCAAATATCAGGATGTTATGTGTTTATTATGATTAAAAAGTGAATTATTAATGAGATTTTTCTCATACCCAGTTGTTATTTGATACAAAAAATCATTTTTTTTTTTTTTCATTTTATTATTTCAGTTCGTTAGTATGAAAAAATAAAATTGAAAATTTCAAGTTAGACAAAACCACCACTTCAATTACCATTTCATCATTGTTAATAAAGTTTATTCAAAATATAACCAAACATACCAGTTCTTAACATTCTTGAGGCTGTTGGATTTATTGTTGTTAATAGTACAAAGATTTTTCAAAGTCTCTAGTCAAGTAAAAAAGGGTCTATTTTGGGGTAAAAATTTTTAAATGGATGTGACAATGAATTTTCGTCAAATTAAACTTTAGGATATTTTTTTGAATAGATAATAACAAAAAGTTTTGAAAACACTCTAATCATCTAAAAAAAAACATAAATACGAAAAAAAAAAAAAAAATAACTAATGATAAATATTGAGAGTGTCCGTAGAGTGCCGTCGAGTGCCTAGGTTTTCCAGAATTCAAAAGAATAGAGTGAATCGACCTCGATTAAAAATTTGTAGTTTATTTTTCCTCTATTTGGAATTAATTTGGTATATTTATAAAGAGAAGAATGGTTATGTGAGTTTCTTCTATTTACAGTTCTGATCATTAAAGTATGGAAAGTTTTTTTTTACCTCAAAATGTTCTTCTGCACTTTGCAATTTTTACTGTTTCTTCATTAGGTAATATATCCTCTTATCTTGGAACTATTTCAAAACAAAAGCAATATTTAAAGAGGTGTGTTGTTATAGCTGTTGTTGGGTTTGAGTTTTGGAGATCATTTGTATTGTCTCTCTTTGAAAATTTGGTTTCTTTTGATTTTTTTATTTGTCAAAAATTACTTTGATTTTTAAAAAGTTTTTCATTTGACAAATGAATTTAAAAATTGAATTTTAGTTATATAAAATACTCAAAATGAATTCTACCTTGATGAAATTGAATTAGTATATAAAAAAGAATTTTTTCAGATCTCTAATAATACTTATTATTCAATATTTTTTTAGATTGTAGTATGGGATTATTTTTACAATAAAACCCCTTTATTTAATATTTTGAAGAGCTGATAGATCTTGTATTTTTCTTCTTATAATTCGAGTAGTATTTGGGATAACAAAATCAATTATAGAATTATATCAAAATTGGTTCATTATTAAAGAATTGTCAAAAAAAATCCAGGTCGATTCAGTAAAATCAAAGATTTAACTCAATTCTTTTAAATTCTGGAAAACCTAGCGGTGGTTTTCTTGTGGTTTTCTTTTTTATTGGTGAAGTGTTCTAGGTTTTTTTGAGGTTTTCTATTTTATTTGTTGACGTGTCCTAGTTTTTTTTTTAATTTTTGAAATAAACTGAAAATTAAATAAATTTTCGGTTTATTTCAAAAACCAAAAAATCCTAATGGACGTGTTAGTCGAGTGCCGAAGAGTTTCGTGGAGTGCCTTCAAGTGCCTAGGTTTTCCAGAATTCAAAAGAATATAGAAAAATCAAAGATTTCACTCAATTCTTTTAAATTCTGGAAAACCTAACGGCGGTTTTCTTGAGGTTTTCTATTTTATTTGTTGCTGTGTTCTAGGTTTTTTTGAGTTTTTTTTTACTTTAGAAATAAACAAAAAATTTTAATAAATTTTCGGTTTATTTCTAAAGTAAAAAAAACCTAACGAAAAGTGCCGTCAAGTGCCTAGGTTTTCCAGAATTAAAAAGAAAAAAAGTAAAATCAAATAGATTTTACTTTATTCTTTTAAATTCTGGAAAACCTAACGGCGGTTTTTTTTAATTTGATATAATGAAACTGAGAAAATTTCAAAAATTTTCTGTTTATTTCTCAAATTAAAAAAAATCTAACGGCGCTTTTCCAGAATTCAAAAGAATAGAGAAAAATCAAAAACTCTGCTCAATTCTTTTGAATTGAAAAAAACCTCGGCAAAATCAAAAAATAAATATTTTTTCCAATTTAAAAGAAGTAATAATTCTTTAATAGTCAAAATAATTGATTATCTATTTGAAAGATATTTATCGGATTTAAAATACTTTTACTAGATAATAAAAGGACCTCTGAACTGTAAAGAAAAAAATTTTTCAAATTTTTTACTATTAAATTTGAAAAAACTCTTAATAGAACCTGGAAAATTGGACTTTCCAACTTAAATTGTAAAATATCTTTACAAATATTTTTTGATCAAAGATCCTTTATTAACCAATAGTGTTTATTATAAGTGAAGTTATTAAAAAGTGAAAAATTAGCAAATATTTAATTTTTTTTTTTTTGAAAAAATTTATTCATTATCTTGATGAGTAACAATTTTTGAAATATAGATTATATTAAATTAAAAATTTGAAATTTTTTAAAAAAAAGCAGAAAACTATTTAATGTTTATAAATTATTAAATGGTTCTAATTTGATTTTCCTTCTAGAAATGATTAAATAAAAAATTTTTCTTTTCAAAAATTGAATTTTGGTGTGTTAAAAATTTTGAATTGAAGTTTAGTTTAAAAATGGATTCTTGAATAAAAAAAAATTGAGGGTTTTTGTTATTTTAAAGATTACAAAAGTATCAAGTATTAAAATTAAAATTTTCCAGGTTGAAAAAAAACAGAACAATATTTCATAATCTAAATTATTGTTAATTATGCATTATTCTGAAGAAGAAACTATTGATAATTATCAGGTTATTATTATTTTTAAAAATATATTTAAAACCAGATCAATATTACTGAAATTTTGAGAAAACAAAATTATGATTTAATTTCAAAATTCCTCTTAAAAATTAAACAAAAATGTAAAACAAATCCTGGTGTGTATTTAAATATATTTGTTTTTTTTATTTCTATTAATATCGATAAAAATGTAAATTTTATTATTCAAAAGTTGTGTCAGTATACACCCAGAAAATGGCGCAACACAAGTAAAATTGTATCATTTAATATTTGAAGATGCTGGCGAACAATTGGTCAAGGTTAACAAAGGTACAGATAATGCACTCGAAGGTTTGATAATTCAATATTGCACTTTTAAGTATACAGATGGCGTGCCAAATAAGTCAAATGGAGAATGCTACAGTAATGGTATCTCCGCTCATTATGTAACAGGAATGATTCTTGAGAATTGTCTATTTAGAAACAATTATTGTCAAGATTCGGGGCAACTCTGTGGTGGTAATATTTTGGTATGGAGCAAGAGTAAGGACACTCAAATAATTGGAAACACTTTTTATAATTATGCTCAGGGAATAGTGCTCGGTTTAAATGAAGATGAAGATGACCATACAGGAGGAATTGTTAAAAACAATATTTTTTATCGCGCCAAGACCACCAACTATCAACAGGATGTCTCCATTTATGTTATTTCAAAAAATGCCAAGGTATATCATAACACTATAATTACAGAAGATTCCTATTATGCACCACTAGAGGTAAGATATGAGTTTGCAACTGGTGTGGTTTTTAAAAATAATCTTTTAGATTCAGGATTCATTAATTATAGAAACAACGCACCTGACGCAAATCAAAATTCTGGTAATATCTTTGATGTCGAGACAGATCAATTTTATGATTATGATTCTCAAAATTTCAAAGCAAAAAATGAGAACGCTACTTTTGTTGATAAAGTAGATACAATACAAGAATGTAATGTTGATTTTTCACTTATCACAAGACCACAGGGTGAGAAGTCAGATATCGGCGCTTTCGAATATAAACTCGATGATTCTAATGATTCTGATAACGATTCTGATGATGATGATATTGTTTCTTCAGCACAAAACATTGGAGCACATCTTTTTGGAAAAATTCTAATTTTGTTCTCATTTTTACTAATACTTTTCAAATTTTAAATACATTAAGCTTATAAAAATACAAATGGATATATAAAACAGAGAAAGATTCCATCTTTATCAAATCCAATTTATGATTATTTATCATATAAATTTTGTTTCAAGATATTGTCCAGATCTTATTGTCTTTCTTACTATTTTTCAAAAAATAAAAAATGTTCTATTATTCCATTTATTTATTTATTCACATTTTATAAATGATTGGTAGACTTGAAATGTTTAAAAAATTTATTGTTTTTATTTTTAATGATTAAATTTTTCAAAAAATGAAGATCTTAATATGTAAAATTTGATTAAAAAATATAAAATTGATAAAGATTTTTTACGGAGTGACATTCCAAATGAATTCTTCAGATACACCACAAATGTTATCATTTCATTATTGAATAAAGAACTTATCAAAAATTTATTTATATCTAAAAAGTAAAAACCAAAAAAATGATAATTACAAATAACGAAAATAAAAAAAAAAAGGAATTTTTTGAAATGTTGAGAAGTATCAATCAATAAAGTATATATATATATATATATATATATATATTATTAAACATGTTATCTATAATTAAGATTATCCCAAAATAACACCAAAGATTCTTGGGTTTGATTTTATTTAATTTAAAAATGATTATGAATATTCATTAGCAGTTTTTTTGTTTAAATGTTGTCATTTTTTTTTTCTTATTAATTTTTTTTGCTTGAACCTTTAAACATCCCTTTTCTTTTCTTTTTCAATTTTATTATCAAGTTAAGAATACTGTGATAAACACATACAAAACAAGTTCCAATAGCATTATAAAGTGAGTCAAAATTTTTGAAAAATAGTTTTGAAACCAAAATAAAAAAAATTTTTGTAGCATACACTTATTATTAAAAAAAGTTCTTCATTTACACAGAAACTCTTCAACATGACTAATCAAAATTATGAAATTTACGGCGCTTGTCGGGAATTTTTTATAAAAGCTCTTATGGTTAGAAAACTTAAGGTAATAAAGAAAAAATAATAAAAAAATAAAGTGAAAACAAAAAATCTTTAAAATAGGAAAAAACATATAAATTCGGGTACCCAATGCCCCCCACTCTGAGAGTCGTTGAATACCAATTATTAATCACGGAATGTGGAATTTTTATCTAGAATCGATAAACTTTCTATCGGGTTTTTGCCCCTCCTGTGTATTCTGAGGAAGTGTCTAGGTTTTCCAGAATTAGAAAGAATTTAGTAAAATCAAGGATTTTACTCAATTCTTTCAAACCCTGGAAAACCTAACGACAGTGGATAGTTTCTATTTGGTCATGAAAATGATAAATTTATTTTATATATATATTTTAATTATTTTTCTTCTCTCTTTTTTTTTATTTGATGGTTTTTCTTTAATTACCCCTTTCTATAAATAAATAAAAAAATCCTTCATTTCAGTTCCTTTTTTTTAACAAAACATAATTTTTAATAAAAAAATAAATTCAACTTTTCATAATAAAATGTTGATAAATTTAAATTAATCATTTATTTATTAAATATTTTATTATTTATTTTCAAAGTAAAAAAAATTATCAATTTTTTTTTTTTGTAAAAATTATTATTTTTTTCTTTATCAGTAAAATAAAATCTGATGTAATAAATTTAATCAAGTATAAAAAATCAAAAATAATAATAATAATAAAAAACAAATTAATTAATTTAAATTTTGATTTTTTAAATTGTTTAAATAAATTTTAGCATCATTTAAAACTGAAATATTATTTTTAATTTGTAGACGTTCTTTTATAACTTTTTGGTCCTGGGCCAATAATGAATCAAAATTTTGTTTTTTATATAATTCTGTTACAAAAACATTCAATAATTTTTCTTTACTTGAATTTATGAGAAAAAAAACAATCGCCTTTGGGATTAAATCTAAAATTTTAATTTTAATAATTTGGAAATAATTGGTCAAACTTTCCAAAATATAAATTATATTTACCTTTTCGTTGGTTGAAATGGTTTTTGGTAATTTTATATTAAAATTAATTTCCTTTAGATGATAAGAAGAGTTTTCAACATTTTTTTCTTCGATTTTATCATCTTTTCCAAACCAAGAAAAAATATTCCATGTTTTTTGTTTTTCATTTACTTTATTATTATTAATGTTCTTATCAGTTTCTGAATTTAAAATCAAATTTTCAATTTCATTTCTTGAAGGGTATTTATAATCCGGATGGTTCAAAGTTACTACGTCTGCTTCTACGTCTATGATACTTGTGACATACTCTTGGGTTTTAGTTTTTAATTTGTTTAATAGGTCAGTTGACAAATCTGTTAAGCAAGTTTTTAATTTCGGGTATTGATCAATTTCTTGAAGATTTAAATTTTCAATAATTTTGATTAATTCTTTATAGGATAATTCTATTAATTGAATTGAGGGTCTTTTCAATTTTAATATTTGTTCCATTAAAATTTTTTTAAAATTTTGATCAGAGATTTGTAAATTAAAATTTAGTCCAAGAGAATTCCTAATCAATAATCTAATATTTTCTAAAGTGATCCCTTCGAGGGGATCAAAATTGTTAATATAGGAACCAAATACCTTGGTAAATAGATAATGCAGTCGAGAGCCCCCTGTTAAATGTTTGACAGACAGATCATTTTTGGTACCTTCAATTGATTCAATGTATGCATTTGAAAAAATGTTCAGCTTTTGCATCAAAATGCCACCTTTATTTTCCATTTCATTAAATTTTCCATATTTGCTTTGAAATTGGATTTCTTTCTGTTTATAAAATTTAATTTTATCATTGATATTGTTTTTGATACCTGGTAAACATTTTTTAAGATGTGCAAACAATAATTTCGAGAGTTGCTTTTTTAAATATTTTGTTCCGCATCGTGTACAATATTTTGGATATTTGTTTTTAAAAAATTCTTCTTCTTCGAAAAGTGATGTTTGGATTTTCTTATTATTTAGAATGTCCTGCTGCGATCTATTGATAATTGGAATATATCCTAACTTTAACGGGTGTATGCCACCCTCCAAAATTTCAGTTAAAACATTTGTCCCCTTTTGCATAAGATCAACCTTTGTTAGGACACCCAAGGTTCTTTCCCCTTTGGGGTCAACTTCTTTTGCTATTTTTAATGCAGCAGAGTTTGCCAGATCTTGGTTTGCTGGGATAATAGCCAATATAATCGTTTTGGGGGATTTAATGTAACTAAGTACCAAGTTTCTGATCTTTTCCGAAATGTTTTTATCCTGGCCCTCAACAGATACTTGAGTTAACCCAGGTAAATCAATCAAAGTTAATTCCGGTGCATCACTGGATACTATCTATTTTTGATTTAAATATAGTTATTTAAAAATGTAAATATTAATGATTAAATAATAAATTACAATTATAAAGATGTCTTAACATCACGATCATGAATAAATTTTTCCAAAAAAAAATTAAATATTTGCTAATTTTACACCTTTTAAATAACTTCAATTATCATAAACACTATTGGCTAATAAAAGATCTTGTATCAAAAAATATTTTGTAAGATATTTTACAATTTAAGTTGGAAAGTCCAATTTTCCAGGTTCTATTAATGTTTTTTTTTCAGATTTTAATAGTAAAAAATTTGAAAACTTTTTTTCTTCGAGTTAAGAGGATATAATCATATATTTTAAAAGCATTGGAAATTTGATAAATATCTTTCAAATAGGAGAACCAATTATTTTGACAATTAAAGAATTATTTGTTCTTTTAAATTGAAAAAAATAATTTTTTCTTTGATTTTCTGTTAGGTTTTCTTGAGTTTTCTGTTTATTTGGAAAATCGATAGATTTTCGTTGGTTTTTTCTTGAGTTTTCTATTTATTTAGAAAATCAATAGATTTTCGTTAGGTTTTTTTTACTTTAGAAATAAACCGAAAATTTTAATAAATTTTCTGTTTATTTCTAAAGTAAAAAAAAACCTAGAACACTTCATAAATAAAATAGAAAACCTCAAAAAAACCTAGAACACTTAACAAATAAAACAGAAAACCTCAAGAAAACCGCCGTTAGGTTTTCCAGAATTTAAAAGAATTGAGTGAAATCTTTGATTTTTCTCTATTCTTTTGAATTCTGGAAAACCTAGGCACTTGACGGCACTTTACGGACACTCTCAATATTTATCATTAGTTATTTTTTATCTTGTTTGAGTTTTTTTGGATGATAAGAGTGTTTTCAAAGCTATTAGTTATTATCTCTTCAAAAAAATATCCTAAAGTTGAGTTTAACTTAGAAAATTCATTGTCACATCCATTTAAAAATTTTTACCCCAAAAAACACCTTTTTTTCTAGACTAGATACTTTGAAAAATCGTAGTACTATTAATAACAATAAATACAACAGCTTCAAGTATTTTAAGAACTTGGATGTTGATTACGTTTTGAATAAACTCTATTAACAAGGATGAAATGATAATTGAAGCTGTAGTTTTGTCTAACTTTTTTTTTTTTTCAATTTTATTTTTTTAGACTAGTGTCTTACTTTACTTATTTTTCAACTTTATCTGAAAATATATTTATAATATTGCATTCAACTCTATTATATTTGAAAATGAAATGAAAAAGAGTAAACCAAGGGGATTCTGTTTTTTGAGCCTTTTCAAGGTAAATTTTGAATTTGGTTTGGGAAAATGGTTTTATCCAAATTACAAATTTCCGAAAAAAAAATAAAAACTTCAAATTTTAATTATAACAAGATCTCTTGACTCAACATTTTTTTAAGACATTAAATGTGTTATTAGTCATAAAATTAATATTCGCTGAACATAAAATTTCGATATCCCTTAATAAAATATGTAAATTATTAATAGGTTGTTTTTAAATTTTTGTTGTTTTACTTTCTTGGTTATTTAGGAATTCGTGAATAAAATTTTCTAAAAATGATTATTTTTCGTTGAGAAGATCCTTAGTAAAAAATCCTAATAATTAATTGTTCAATAATATTTATAATAGATTTTTTCGAGTAGTTTGAACCATAGAGTACTAATAATACAATTTACCCAAATTACGTCATACTTTGATTATAGATGGATCTATATGGTGAGGCTAATCCCTTAAAAATGAAATATTTTCGTTCTGATATACGTTACTGGTCTTTGAATGATAGTCAGGAATTAATTGTCACTTCATTTTCCTTTTTTTATTTCTTTCGTTTGGGGCCACAATGAAAATAGATTTTTCATTGGTGATCTTTAGTTTTAATTTTTTGGTCCTTTTTTATTGAATACGATACACATTATTGGCGAAATAAGAATCTTCAGTAAAGGGAATAATTTAGAAAATGAAAATCAGATGAAAATTAGATCCCATTTATTATTCAAATACCTGTATGCTAAATTGAATCTTGTAACATTTATTAATCTTTTGTGGCTTTTTTTAAATCTTTTATTTGTGAACTTTTATTTGTTCTCGAATATTTTTAACATAGATACCCAGTTCGTCATGCTATTATTGTAGCAATCTAATTAAAAGTAAAAAAAATTTTTTTCAACATACACCACTCTTGTTCTAAGTGATACAACATGTTAAATTCAAATTTAAAAAAAAATATAATTTTATCTAAAAGTTCAATACGCAAGGGATTAATTAAATCTCGAAAAATATCATTTTATAATTAATTTTATAAAAATCTTTTGGGTTTTTTCAATTTATAATAAAAACAACTCTTTTTGAGGGAATCGAAACACCATTTTCAAATTGGCTTTGCAAAGATGTTTTGATTTTTTACAACTAAATAATTTTAGTGAAATATTTGGGGAACTGGAAATAAAATTTTCATTTATTAATTAGAAAATTACAGTATTTGGATTAGTGAGAGCACCCTTATTAATAAAATGGTTATTTGGGATTAAAGATCGTTCACCGAATTATTGGGATTATTAATTAATACATTTGAAAAGAAGAGAACCCGAAATAACAATAACAAATTATTTTGAGGGATCTTTGTGTTGATTATTGCTTTTAGAAAGTTTTAATTTTGTTTCTCGTTTATTACAAAAGTAATACTCAATATTATTCTCTTTAATTAAAAATAGTTTTTTCTTTGCTTTGAAGAAAAAACGTTTTACAGTGTTAATTTGAAAACAAGCCGTATCATTTTTTTTTCTTGTAATCCCTCCGAAAGGAGATATAACAAAATCGTTATATTTGAACAATAAAGTACAGTGTTCAAGTGAAATGGGAGGAAGTTGGGGTCACAGTCCTGTTTTAATTCTTTTAAAAGAAAGAATAAAAGAAGAATATTTACATTTTAGTTGTCAGTGATTTGGTTATAGTTTATTTTAATTTATTAAATAACGAATATAAAAATCACATTTCAATATGATAAGACGAGTTTAAGAGAAATGGATTTAAAGTCGAATTTCTAAATTTATGATCGACAAGTTTATTCTTTTATTAAAAAATGAAATTTTCAAAACTAAACAAAAAATCAAAAGATCAAAAAGTAAAAAGGAAAAAGAAATAAAAAAAAAGAAATTTTGAAAACTGACAAAGCAATTTTTAAAAAAAAACAAAATCGTACATTTAAAACGAGTCTATGACTAGAAATATTTTTTCCTGGTGCAATTTTTTCTGTTTTGAATTCGATTTCTTTTTTCACTTTTGATAAACTATGGATGCGTTCCTTTTCAGAATTGCCAAAATATGCATATGTAATTGGTTGGTTCTTTTGTTGTGGAACAGAACTAAGTTGAAGTATTAAAGGCCTACGTGTTACAATACCATTCCCACTATTAAAGCCCAAAATAAATGTAAAGGTTAATTAAAAAAAGAATTTGAAGTGAGAGAGAGGAAGCTACCTTTTGAAAAAAGATCCAGTAAGAAGTTGAGGGCATTACCGTGGTAAAAAATCTTTTCCAACAAGATTTTCAAGAACTGAAGATTTTCCCGAACTTTGCTCTCCAACAACAACAATTGAAGGTAAATGGATTAGCGGTGTTGAAGATTGTTCGAGAATTGAACGAAGTTTGTTAGTCACTGTATTAATTGTTTGCATAGTAACAAATCGAAAAAAAATGGTTGAATTTATTCCATTTTGTACCTGAAAATATTTGTTGTTGAGTGAGAGAGGAGACAGGTATTAAATAATTTATACTCGAAAGAGTATCAACTATAATCTTTTTTGAATTTTTAGGAGTTTTGTTTCTGAAGAATTATAGTGATCAAAAAAATGCCTGTAAAAAACCAAAGTATAATATTTTTAAAAAGAAAAAATATGCTTTTTTTTTTTTCTTGTTCCAATAGAACATCTAATTGACTATCCAATAGTAAACTTAAGTAAAAATTGATTTTGAAGGTAAACTCGTTGATATGCATAGTAAATTTTGAACTATGAATTGAATATAATGTTATTTTTTTGTAATTTTTTTGTAATTTTTTCAGTTTTATTAACAATTTTCCTTAATTTTTTAACTCGATTTATGATGCAAATGTTCCCATTTAATCCTTTCATTTTTAGAATTTATTATCGAATAAAATAAACTTTTAGAGACCAGTACCATATTTAATGAGGGTTTGGGTGCCAGTTTCTTCGATAATTTAATGTAAAGGTCTTTGAGAAAAAAAAAAAGATATTGTTTCTAGTCTGAATACAATAAGTTAAACATGCACGTAAATGTTAATTTAACAACAGAAATAAAATATATATGTAACTTAAATTCAATAATAATACTTTAAAAATAAAATATTGTTGTTTTTTCATTTATTTGATTAGTTGCATTTGGTTTAAAAAAGTTTATAGACCTTAGTGTTTCTTATTTATTTTCGTTTCCAGAGTTAATAAGTCACTTATTTTCAGAACTATTCAATTATATAAGATAAATAAAACTCCTTTTATCAAATTTATGGGAATAAAGAATCATGTTGATAACAATTGTATTTTTTGATAAATTTGATTTTTGTAAAAAGATCTAATTCGGTTTCAAGTTGAATTTTTCTATTAATCTAGAAAAAAAATTGCAAAATAACTCTATTTTTTATTTATTTAGAAATCAAGGAAATTAATTTCATCTTACATCAGTTATATATTTTTTTTAAATTAAGAAATAAACAGAAAATTTATTTAATATACGATTTATTTATAAAAATACAAGAAAATATTTTGTAATTTCTTTTTATTTCTGAAATTAAAAAAAAAAAGTTAATTTTGCATAATTTAAAATTATTGGGTTAAATCTTTGAGTAAACTCTATTATTTTGAATTCTGGAAAATCTAGTAACCATATAGCACTTTCTTAATATCTATTTGGTTTTTTTCATTTTAGAAATTTCAATAAAGAATTGTAATTTTCTTTGTAATTGATCAATTGTAGATAAATAATGAATCTTTATTCTGAATAATATCAAAGATGTAATTCATATTATTATTTTTTTAAAATTTGGATTAATTCATTAATCCATGTTTTTTGATTTTCATAATAACTTTGGCTGTACCATAAAAAAAATTATCAAAATCTTCAGGAATTCCAAAGTTGAAATATTTTTAAGCATAAATATCTAGATTTTGTTTTTATTTTATTCTTAAATATACATTAATATCTGTTTAGGTAATTTGTTAAATTTCTTCTTTTAATATCGAAGTAGAATTGTTCTATTTTAACTGTTTTTCGTGGTTGTGTTTTTTTTTTTTTTTTTCATTTAATCAATAAAAAGAAAATTCAAACATTTTCTTTTCAATTCTCAAAACAAAAAAAAAAAAAAAAAAAAAAAATGTTCTTTACTATGACACTTGAAGCTTGATTTTTTCTTTATATTGTTGTTAAAACTGGTAGTTTTAAAATGTATCTGGTTTTTAAATCAGAAATTCTTTATTATTAAAGTTACTCTGCAAGAAATTTTGATTCGTATCTTATAATTTTAAGTTATCTACTTCCTAGTTAATATTTTCTATCTTTTTATGTCGCTTTAATTTTTTTTAAATATATGTTCAAGTATAAATTATGTAACTTATTTTTGAGTTTAAATCTTCTTCTTTTATAATTCTGAACTGGTCTATTTTTTCTTCATTTTTATTAATTATTCTTAGAGAAGGTGCATTAATTTTTAAAAAATTGGTTACATTTTATTATTTATCCAAACATTCAACCACATTGAAAACTATTTCGGTTAAATTAAAAATTACCTATCCGTAAAATAATATATATATATATATGGATATAACTTTGAACATTTGTAGTTTTACACCATAAATTATTTTTCTTGTGCAAAAATCATTATATATATATATATATATATATAATTATCCTTTTACCCTTTTAAAGTTTTTTTCAAAATAATTCTCTTTTTCTTGTAAATTTCATTAATATTTAAGGGTCGAGTCATTTATCGTGAATATGCACCCCCCCAAGGGGTGGCCCCAGACCCAAAAGGGTATTATGAAATAACCCTTCTTTTGGTTGACAAAATTCAAATAAACAAAAAAAAAAATTCAATGGATCTCTTTGACAAAAAATTCAACAAAGAAAAATAAGTTTGAAAGAGTTCTCAATTTCAAAAAATCAAAATTTAAAAAAAAAAAAATCATCTATTCTTATTTTCTATTTCCAAATTGTTAAATTTCTATAATTTAAAACAAATTGCTTTCTTGAATTTCGCATTCAATTTAATTCGTTTTAATCTGATTTGTAGTTATTTTAAAACTCTCTAAAATTAACAATGTAAGGATTTTGTAATATTCTTACTATAAAAATAGCTCATTTGAAAAATGAAAAAAAAAGAAAAAAAAATAACAGATATCTCAAAAAGCGCCAAAGAGTGACACTTCAAAACTGATAAAGTTGTTTTCAGAATTGTAATTCATAACCATTCTAATTGGAAATTGAGAGTTTTTTTTTGTAAATTTTTTTTTGAGTGTTTGAAAACGATCTGTGATTTCGTTACTTAACACGATTCATTTTGTATTTGCACGGTATTTTTTCACTCTATTCTGGTTACTAATCCTTCTTTTTCTTCGAAATGCCTAATTTTTTGATCTAGTTCTGGGAAATCCTGTTGACGGATTTTAGCACTTAAACCATGGTTCCGTGGGATTTAAAAGCACTAAAACTAATTTTAAATATTCCAACGAAAGCAATAAAAAGAAAAAGTAAAAATTAAAAAAATTTTTAATTGTGAAACTGCTTTTTGAAGCTGTTAGATAGGAAAAAAAAACAAATAATGTTACTTTCCCAAATTGCTTCTAAACACAAAAACTCAAATCAATTACTTAAACTTCATTTTTTGCTGCTTTAGAACAAGAACAAATAAAAAAAACAAACAGAACATTTATTGAGTAAAATGACAAAAAATGTTTTTGGTAGATCCACTTTCAACTTTTATACTCATAGAAGTGCTTTAAGATTAATATTGAAAATTTGAATTTTAGAAAATTTTTTTTTATTCCTATTCCAAATCTAAAAATAGAAACCCAAATAAAAGTATTCTGGGCTTTTATAATTTATATTTAAAACATTCCAAATTTAACTATTTTTTCATTATTTTAATTTCAAAGATTTATTCAATAATCATCAACATAAAAGCACAAAGACTGATTATTTTTGTTTACTTTTGATAAAGATACTTGTAGTATCAATATATTTCCATGATTTGAGAAATAATTTGACAAAAAAATTTATTGGTTAATTACTGGTATTTGAATTCTAAATGGGAAAGAATTTTCACTTCCTTTTCCATATTTTTTTTTTTATAAATATAGTTCTCAAAGAGATTAGGTTACAAATTAGGGTTCTCAATCTATGTTCTCTTAAAAAAGAGAAATTAAAAATGAAGTGAAAAAAAATCCCATTTATTATTCAAATACCAGTATTAAATTTTAAAAAAAATACGAATTTTTTAGGTACTAATCTACATTTGGCCATAAATTTAAGAAAGATATTTTACAATTTGTTAGTTGGGATATTTCTAACTCAGCCTTTAAGCTTGTGGAAAATGCAGATTTTTTTCTGAAATTCTTGGGTTTTTTACTTATACAAGTGATGATTTTTGAATTGATTCGATCAAGAAATATTACTACTTAACTTTTCGTTTTTTTTGAGACATTTGACCAACGTTTTCACGAATGCGATTTATACCCAATAACAATATACTTTCATTGTAGTTTCTACTTGGCTGACACTAATACTTGAAGGTAATTTCTATCCGTTAAACAACATTTTCACTCAAAAACAATCTTCTAGAAAGTACTGTGAAACCCAAATAAGATTTCCTATTTTGAAAAAACTGATAGAAATTTGAAAATTAATACTTACTTGCTGATTCATAAAAAACTTTCATTTCTTTTTAACTTTATTTTTGCGAAAGAAAAAGCACTCAAAAATGACAAAAATGTATCGAATGTATATCGACCTAGGTGATCCTTCTCATGATGGTCATGGTATATCAAAAAAAGTTTTAATAGAGGCAAACCAAACTGTAAAAACAATTAGGGAAGCATATTTGAAATCCTGTCAAGAAACAGGATTTTCGTTTAATCACAACAACGATTTTACTGGCCGAAATTATTCACACAAAGAAAAGAAAAAGCATTGTTTTTGTACAGAATATCAACAAGACCACTTAAGTAAAGAACAAATAATTTTTTTAAGGGAGAATGATTTTCCTTATTTTGATGAATTTGAGGATTATGATGATGAAAAAGAAGCCAACGAGCTTGAAGTTTACGTTGAGGAAGATAATTTTATTAGTCTTTTAATGTGGTTTATTGGAATGTCTTGTGATGATTTGGTCTGGAACCCATGCCAAAACGAGATCCCTACGCTTAATAGCGGTAAATTGAGAGTTCAATTTGGGTATGGGTTATATGATTAAGCAATTAGCAAGTGCAAGTGCAAGAAGAAGAGCAAAAACAATTCTCAAAATCTAAAGAATTTTGAGGATTTCAACAAATACAAAATGAAACACCCGTAACTTCCTTTTAAATTGGTGTGACAGAATAGTTACAAAACTTCAAAGATCTCGATTGGGAACTTACAAAGCTTTTTTTGGACACACTTTTTGAAAACAGCACACTCTCGAGAGTCTCTTTTTCAGTTTCAAAAAATAAAAGATTAATTAATAAACAAAAATTTTTTTTTTCCTCTATCAATTCCCTTCTTTGTAAAAAAATTCTAAAACAAATGCAAGCGGCTCATATAATTAACAAAATTTGTTTACCCAGAGAGTGTTCCAGTAATTTTACAACAATATAAGAATAAAATCTGTTTTTTTTTTTGATTTATTGAGAATACAAAACAATACCTATTGTTGTGAAATTAAGTGAGGAATTTTTTTATTTCAGAATTATGATTTATTAAGGTTTACAATCCCCGATATTTTAAAAAAAAGATTATCTTGTATTGGGTGTGACGACATGTTATTTTGGTTCTTGGCTGATAGATATTCGACTTGGTATGGGTTTTAATATTAGTGATTCGTTATTTGGTTAAAAAATATCAATTTTATAAATATCCATTTTTCTCCTTGTGAATCTTCTTTATATTGGGAAGAAGAGTTCCAAAGGAAAAAGTTTATATGGTTACTTGTTAATATTGTGACACTGAAACACAATTGTTTGAGTAACCTGAAAATAAAAACAAAAAAGTAAAGGCCAAAAATGTACAATGGTTTAAAGCAAATCAGATCAAAAAAAAAAGCAATTCCAACAACTTAAACAACGATCCCCAAGTGAACATTCATGATTAATTAACAAATTAAAATTAATTCAACTAAAAGTAAATTGGTTGTGATTTTGAGAGTCCTAAATCAAAGATATCATTGGTTTTTTTTTTTGTTGTTGTTGATTTTTTACCAATTGCTTCTTCTAAACCCTTTTTAAATTTTTATAAACCCTTTTTTAAATTTCAATTTTTTTTCTTTTTCTTTTTTCCTTTTCTTCAATTCAATTTTTTTGCTTTTACTTTTTAAATATAAAAAAAAATTAGGTGTGTCTTTTCCTTGAAAAATTGTGAAATCTATGATTTTACGCTTAAATTACCTTGGTGGAAATTTAAGTAAAAGGACATTTATAGTGTAATTTACACTTATTCCATCAATAAAAATAAAAAACATATAAATTTTTTACAAAACCCGAAATATCTTTTGGGTTTGTGAAATAGAGGTTAGTAGTTTTGTTGAATCACCTCACTTCAATAATAATGAAAAAAAAAAATTAAATTTTTATTTTTTTTATTTTACGAATTATGAATTAAAGAATTGAAGACTTACAGATTAGTAGATACTTAATAATAAAAAAAAAATGTGGGTTTATCAATTCAAATTGTTATTACCCTTTCACTTAATTATCTAAAACAAAATAAAATTTTTGAAAAGCTCCAAAAAAAAGCAAACCAAAATAAAAATTTCATTTGAACAGAGAAAACTCTCAATCACTTATAAATAACCTTCTAAGCTCATAGTCTTACACCCAAAAAATCAGATTTCACATAAAATCAAAAACAATAATTTTTGGACTACAGTTAAATCCCTACCAAGTTGAAGAGCGATTCGCTAAGAATCAAAATAAAATGTCATCACACCCAATACAAGATAATCTTTTTTAAAATATCAGGGATTGTAAACCTTAAAACGGCCAGCCCATGTAAAATGAAAAAAAAAAAAATGCATTAAACTGTATTTCATTCAATGTTACCCAACATATTTTTTCAAATATCAATTATTTTTTAAAAATGACCTTTGAAGATTAAATTAGAAACAAGTGGTATAAAACATATCAAAGAATAGTTGATATAGGGCGGAAATAAAACTAATTAATCAATTACTTTTCTTAATAATAAAAAAACCCAGATTCTTTAGTCACATATTGAAAAAAATAAGAATTTTCATTTTGATCTCCCATTGAAGATCAAATAAAATATCAATAGAAATCGAAATGATTTCTCTAGAACGATTTTCACTGTTCTACAACCTAACAATAACAAATTTTTAACAGGTGACAATCGATCATAATAAAAAAATATTTACAAATGATAATTTTTCTAAAAAATTAAAAAATTGAAAAAAATTCAAAAATAGTTACTCTTGGAAGTTCTAAAATTAAATTATCAAATCCTGGAATAATATTATTTTGAGTTTCTCTTTTTTAGATTTGGGAAAAGTAATCAATAATAAAAATTTCCAAAATGAAAATTTTCAATTGTGATGATTTGTTAAAATTCTAAGAAATTTTTGTGCAATAAGATTTATAATAGATTTTTTTTCGATCTATTTGAACTAGAGGTATAATATTCTCATTTAAACCCAATAACAACATATTCTGATTCAAGAGTAATCTATAGTGAAGTTAATCACTTAAGGAAGTAATACATTTTTCTTATTTTTAAAAATTAAGATTAATACAACCATACTTTTACGAGACTTTTTTGAGTTTTGTGAGGAATATTGAAAATTTAAAACCAAAATAAAACTCACTTCTCTTTATTTGTGTATAGAAAGTGAATTCAAAACAATCCCACGTTGAATCTCGAATATATTTTATTTTTTGAACATTTTTTTTTGATTAAAAATTTAGTTTTGGATCTAGAAATGTATTTTTATGCGAAGGTTTGAAAGTAATCATAGAATAAACGAATAGAATAGAGCTTGGTTGGTGAACATATTAAAACAAATCTTTTCTTTTAGAAGACCAAAATAAGAAATATCACGTTTCTAGATATATTTGTAGAAATCAAGAAAAAAAACAAAAAATCTATTGTTTTGAAATAATGCGTCATGAAAAGTTTAATCGGTGTTTCGATATTTAAAGTGTGTTTTTTTTTGTTATAGAAGATCGATATATCAACTGACCAAAGAAAACAACAATAAACCCAATAAAATATCTTTTTGGTTTCTTAAAGTTCTTTTATTCAAATAAAAAGTCGAAAAATGAATGATCAAATTAGAAAATTTATTCTCAAAAAATAGAGTAAATTATTGTATACAAATTTTTATAATCAAAAAAAACAAAAATTTCAAAAAAAAATGAAGAATTTTCAACTAATTGCATTCCTAATTTAAAATTTACACAGGAATATCAGAGGATTTACTTTCGGAATTGATTTGAACTTAGATATACTATTTGGTATTTAATTCAATGTTACATTGGAACAAGAAGAAAAAAAAAAGAACGAATTTTATTTTGAAACATTATTATGGTAGTTGGGAAAGAATTACTGATAAATTGCAATTTAAGTTTGGGAAATTTTTACTTGATTTTCCTTTTTGAAATTATTATGTTCAAGCTTTGAATAACGCTTTTTCTAAGGTCAAGTGTTAAGAAATTCTCTAAAATTAGTTGTTTTTCAAATAGTATTCTTTGCCCTGGACTGTTAGATAAGAAACAGTTCGAAGATTTATAAAAATGGAAATTGTACTAAAAATTTTTTGAGATTTATTTGAATTTATCAGTATTTTGATCAACCACCCAAAATCTATTTTTGAAGAATTGTTTCTTTCTCTACTTGATTTAGATAAATACAAATCTAATTCATTACCTTGGATTTCTCACACCATTATTATTTATTATTATCGATCAAAACCATTTTTATTACAATTTTGTTTTAAAAATTCTTTTTTCAAATATTTTTATAAAAACTATACCAAAACCAATGGTACTGTTCCAAAAATAAGAATAAAGGGGTTGAATTCTTGGAATCAAAAAACAGTTACTAAGGATTCAAACCCAAAATAAAAGAAAAATTTTGAAATAATTTCAATCACATTCATAATTATTTTTAGTTCTCCAATTTTATGGGAAACAAATAATTACCAAAACCAAACAAAGGTATTCAATAAACATAAGTTTTCGAACAGGAATTTCAAAAATATCCTATTTTTTAAAACCAAAACTAGAATTAGATCAAACAAATGGAAATAAGATTGATGAAAATTCTATATCGAAATTCTTTTGAAATAAAAAGTAATTTGTTTCTCAAAAATTTGACAAACTAAACGTTTTTCAGTTCAGAATTTAAGATAAAGTTAGGTAAAGAAGAGTTAATTGTATCAAATTTTATATATTAGATAAATAAATAAATGGTTTTTATTTATTATTTTCTAAATCATATTTTTCCTTTTTTTTGATTTCCATTTTTTGTTTGATATGTAAATGTAATAGACTAGAATATAAAACACTCGAGTATTTCTGAATCTTATCAATACATTTGGCTCAAGAAATGATTTGAAGAATTCAGTTTCACATAAACTTTGACACTCAAAATTGTTAATATATACCTATTTTCTTAACTTTTTTTACTAGTTTCAATTTATTTCTCAAATTTTTTTTCCTTTTTTAATTTTTCCAACAAAAGAAAGTATATTCCAATATTATCATAGTCGGTTCTTAAGTTGAACTTCTAGTTTGATTAAAGGTAAAAATAAGTACCAGAGCTTTAATCAAACGAAAAATAAATCACCAAACTTAAAATTTCTCGTTAAGAATTTTTTTCAGATTAATCAACATTTTAGGACCACTTGTCAGACCTTAATTTACCATATTTTTTGACTACAAAATCATCTAGTCTCACTTTTTTGTTGGTAGTTACACCGGTTCATAAACTATCTATTTTGATAAATATGATAAACAATTTCATACCGAAAAATATCCAGAAGAGATGAAAAAGTTCTGATATTTTCACTGACCAACATAAAACTATCACCACCTGTTTATCTTAATTGTGAAATTATTAGTTACTCGATTAAAAACAAAAAAGATAATATTTTTTTTGAAACACTTTGCAAATAGAAAGAAAGAAAAGTCGACTAGATTAGTTCAGTCGAACAAATAACGAATTATTTTCAAAAAGCATAATCGTTTTTTTCACACAAAACATGATAGATATTTTTTTTTAAAGAGCTTTTCTGAAGTTTAGTCACCCAGAATAACAGACTGATCAAATTTTCTTTTAATCTCAAAATTTTCAAGATCACTTTCCCTTTTTCTGTTGAGGCAAAGAAATATTTAATACGATTTTCTCAAGATGAATAAGTGACAAAAAAATAACACACAAAGCTATTGCTCAATACTAAAGAGATTTTAAAAAATAATTCTCTTGATATTTTAAAAAACTTTATTTCTGAGAAACCTCAAAATTATAACAAAAAATTTCCAAAAAAAAACCATTTAAAAAAATCAAAAACCTGATACTCAAAAGAGAAATTATTTAAATCACAAAACATAAAACCGAATCTGAACAACTTTTCCAATCTCTAACTAACAGGCTCCTATAAGTGATCAAACTCCAAAGTCATTCCAAGACATATTAAGTGAACAATTGTATTCAACATTTGAGAACAAAAAATTTTCTCTTAATTCTAATCATTTTTTTTCAAATATTTATTTATGGGATCTGCTTGTAAAAAATATCAATCAAAATCAAAAAAGAAAGAAATTAAAGAACAAAAAGAGTATTCAAGAATCAAAAAAGTTTCAAATGTCAAGAAAGGATTAAAGTCCGTGAATTTCCAGGTAAAAAAAGCACGCAAATCACAAGCCAAATTTAAAAGATTCGAGTTCTCAAGCTACTCGTTATTGTCAATCCCAAACACTGTTTTAAAATTAAAGTCCATCGTAACCTTGTCTTTGGTTGATAACATGATTGATCAGATCCCTTCTCAAATTTATAAACTTCAAAATTTATACAGCTTGAACTTTTCTCGAAATTTGTAAGAATTCAATTTCCTCCTCAAAGACACTTTCTTTCATTTTTCATTTCGCCTGCATTCTTAGTTTTTTTTGTTTTTGTTTTTGACTTTGAAAAAAAAAAAAAAAAAAATTCATCTTACGGCCAACTCTTCCGTTGAGTTTCGTGAAACTTCTCATTCCAAAATTTACTCTTGTGTCAAAAAGTAATTCAAAAACTCAAAAAATTTCACAACCCACTACGAGATAAAAAAAAATAAAATTTCTTCTTGCTTTCTAAAAAAAACCAGAATTGGTCTCAAAAAAATATAATTTGGATTTTAAAACGAATTGAATAATCTTAACGCTCTTGTTTTGGATTATTTTCTTTTCTGCTTCTTGAGAAAAAAAAAAAAAAAAAAAAAAAAACAAACAAACACAATTAATCACCATCTCCGATCTTCTTCTCTTTTTTTTCAAACATTCTCAAAAACAAAAAAAGCATAACTGAACTACCACCAGAAATTGGGCAGCTTAATTTGTTAACTTTAGATGTGTCGTATAATTGTTTGAAGACGCTACCAAAAGAAATCGGAAATTTAACAAAATTAGAATCTTTAAATTTGAAAAACAATTTAATCTCGGATCTACCACTTGAGGTGATTGAGTTAAAGTCGTTAAATTATTTGTATATTAACGAAAATAGATTAGTTCGTATTCCCCAAAGGATCGGAAAACTGACATCGCTTATAGCGCTATATTTGAACAACAATTCGATGATTTCCTTGCCACCATCAATCGGTGATTTATCCCGACTGGAAATTTTATGGATTAACACAAACCAATTAATGCAAATCCCGAAAACGATCAGGCATCTTCAAAATTTAAAAGACTTGAGGTGCAATAATAATTTTCTTGATGATTCATGCTTGTACATTATCAAATATTTAAGAAAGCTAAATAGACTTGAGTTACAATTCAATTGGATCAAAAATGATCCAAGAGACATACTTAGCAGATTGAAAACCAGCATATTATATCTTAATGGTAATCCCTTTTTAAATTCAATACAACTTACAGAAGAAGATGAAAAAATAGATATGGTACTATATTCTAATTCAGAGCAAGATTTAAACAACGGTACTCAACAGAAAAATGATAGGAATAAGAAAAACGGAAATGAAAAGAATAAGAAAAAGAAAAAGGAAAGAGAAAAGGAAAAAGAAAAGGAAAGGGAAAAGAAAAAAGATAAGGAAAAGGAAAAAGAGATTCAAGATAATTTACAAAACAAAACTGTAATTTCAAAAGATTTAATATCCAATAAAAAAATAGAAATAATTATAGAAAAAGAAAACGGAGACGAGATCGAAACGAAGAACATTAAGGATCAAAATAATAATCAAATACCAAAAAAAGAAAAACCAGATTCATTACAAATAAAAGTCAATAACAACACGACAAAAATAAAATCAAAAGAAGAATTTGAATCTGTCTCTGACTCCGAACAAGAATCAAAATCAGAAGATTACGACATGAAAAAAAAACGGAAAAAAAAAAAAAACGAAATAAAAATCAATTTTGATAATTCTAATAAAAATTCACATAACAATAAGCAGAGAAACTACGCCAATCAGAATTCAATTTGCGAAAAGCCATATGGTATTGTCTCTGATCGCTGTAATTTAAAAAGGACCGAGTATGGGGGTGAATTAAAAAAAAAAAAAAATGAAATACTCAATGTAAATAAGGAAAAAAATATTGACTTGGGATATTTAAAAATTGATGAAATTGATCTTTCGGATATCGACACACAGCCGTTATTTACAAGAAAGTCAACAAAAATAATTGAAACGCCTGCAATAATTACCATCTCAACACGCAACGAAAAAAATAAGCAAATTAATATTGATTATGAGCAATTAAAAGATGATCTAATGCTGACTGATACCTCAAACGATTCTGATTTTCTTGTCATAACTTTGGACCAAAGAAAAAAAAACGTTTCCAAAATTCCAAATATTAATTCTTCAAGTAAATTTAAAAATAAAAAAAAATATCATAATTCTAAAAAAAATCACCAAAAAAAGATCACATTTGATACAAAAATCATTACAAAACAACAACAAAAACAACCATATAAAAACAAGAACTATAAGAATAAGAATAAGAATAAGGATTCGAAGCTATATTTGGAGGAGAAAAATGAAACATCTAATTTATTAGACGATCCTGATCAATATATTGACCTTGAAATAATTAATGGAACTTCAGAGATTGACGAAATTAAAAAATAAGTTTGAATAATATTTACTTATTTATTTTTTGTTTTGAAGATAAATACTGTTAAAAAAAATTTAATTTTTTTTTTTTTTATAATTCATTAATAAAATTATGAAAAAAAAAATATTATTTTTTCTTTTTTTCTTTTTTCTTTTATAAACTTATTTGAATATTTTGTAAATAAATTCTGTAGAACTTTATTTAAAATATTCTTTATTGTTTGTTTTTATTATTATTATTTTTAAGAAATTCTATTATAAAATTTTCATAATAATAAATAGCAAATTTAAATTTTATTTTTTTTATATTTTTTTGATATTTTTTATCCTTTGATCAATTTTATTTATATTGGGACAAAGAATGAGTTACAATGGATAAATTTACAAGTTGTTACTTGATAATACTAATACTGGGGTGCCTTGAACAACAAGAATATGAATAACTTGAAAAGAAAAACCTAAAAATGTCAAATCTGGTTTTTTAAAAATAAATCAGATCAAAAAGAAAAAAGAAATTACAATAATTAATTTAGGTTCCAAAAAAATGAATTTTCATAAACAATTACCAAAGTAAAACGAAATTAAATAAACGTATTGTGGATGCAATTTTGGGTATTCATAATCAAAGATAGGTTTGTTTTTTTTTTTTTTTTGATTTTTTACCAATTGTTTAATATAAACGGTTTTCAACCTTTTTTTTTTTTTTTTTTGGCTTTTTTACTAATCACAGCAAAAAAACCCAATTCTTTTTTTTTACTATTATTATTTATTTCTCTTCTGATCTTCTTTTATTTTAATGTTTTCAACTTTAAAAATTATTTGGTGATGTTTTCTCTAGGGTTATTGATGGGGTTTATGGTTTTGCACCTTGGTTTCTTTTTTGAAATTAATCTAAAAAGGAACCCAGTGTGTAATTTAGACCTTACTTAATGGAAATGAATTTTATTTTTTAAAAAACCTGGTTTATTTTTTTATTATCTTTTGTCAAGAAATTTCATTTTTCAAGTTTAATTCATCTTAAAAAATAAACTGTTTGTTGAAAAAATTTAAAAGAAAAATTTTAATATTTTTATTAAAAAAAATTTTTTGGTTTGAATTTGAAATAAAAAAATAAATTTAGTACCAAAAATTAAATTAATTAGAAAACTTTGATATATCAACTCTATTAAACCCTATTTCGAAATTTTGGGTATGTCTGATAACAGAAATTGGTAAAAAAATAGCCTATATTGTCTAGATTTTCACATGTTGGTAATTTAAGTTGTGAAAAAACTACAAAAAAATTGAGATTTTTAGAACAATTTTTAATTGATGATATGTCCAATTTTTCCGTGGGGATTTGTTTTTATATTTCATTTACCTGTTTTCAACAGTTATTTTACTCTACTTTTTATAAATAGGATGAAAGAATTTTTTTTATTTATCATACGAGAAACTTTGGAAATCCATTGTTTTTCAAAACAATTTTTTTTCCAATTATCTTTTGTTTATTAGATAATTCTACTTCCAAAACCTTTAATATGTTTTTTTTTTTTGATTTTATCAGTATCACAAAATTACAATTCTTTTTGATTTTTTTCCATTTTTTCACCAGGCTGAATCTTCTTTATATTGGGAAGAAGAGTTAAAAAGGAAAAATATTATTTGGTTACTTGTTAATATTGTGACACTGAAACACAATTGTCGGAGTAACTTGAAAATAAAATCTAAAAAATAAAGACAAAAAATTTCAAATATTTGTGGCAAATCAGATCAAAAAGAAAAAAAAAAATTATAACCATTAAATAAGGTTCCACAAGAGTATAAACAAGATTAATTAACAAATTAAATTAAATTAACAAAAAGAACCGTTGTTGATTTTGGGTGTTCTTAATTAAAGAAAACACTAAGTGTTTTTATTTTATTTTTTACCAATTGCTTCTTATCAACTATTTTCAATTTTTGTTTTTATTTCATTTCTAATTTTTTGTTTTTGCTTTTTAATAGAGTAGTCACGGTAAAGGAAAATTTTTAAGTTTTTTGTAATTTTGAAGAGGATTGGATTATAACATTTTTAACTTTCTTTGTAACTCATTGTTTTTTATTATTTAAAGTACTCCATTCATTAGATTTTTTAAATTATTTTTTCAGGTCTCAAAGAAATTGCCACAATAGAATGTTGAGTTGAATTGCAAAAAATAGTGTTTTGAAAGTTGAATTACTTTTCTTTTATCCTTCTCTCAACATTCTATTGTGGCATTTAATTTTTTCATTTTTTATTTTTTCATCATTTTTGAGATTTTTTTAATCCTGACAATATAAAACAATTAGAAATATTTTTTTATCAGTGATATTAGGGCTAAATAAATTTTGTTTAAAATGAACAAAAAAATTACAATTGGAAGAATCACAAAAGAAAATACAAAATGGTATAAATAGCTAGAAGGATTCAAAAAAATAATAATTATTCTAAAAAATTACTGGTTGAGATTTTAAACACCTGGATTTGGTGGAATTGGAGAAGTGAATGTAATTATATTTTATCAAATTTTATACTACAAAATAGCTTTAAGTTTTATTCTAAGATTTTAAAATTATCTTCTCCCAAAAAAAACTATTTAAATAAAAAAAAAAAAATTGAACCAATTTTATCAATTTTTTTCTCTTTTTTTATATTGTTTAACAACAATAATAAAAAAAAATATCAAATAATTTTTTAAAAATATTTTTACGAGAATCTACGATCATAAGTCCTTAAAATAAAATACCCCTCTCTCGTCCCTCACAAATTTTTATCATGTCTTATGGTGTAGTTACCCCCTAAACGATAAAAAAAAATGGGGATTGTATTTCACATGAAAAATCGCCTATCATGATGAATTTACATATAAATTACCTTTGAGGAAATTTTACTAAAAGGATACCTGGAAGGTAATTTATACTTTTTCTGTAATCAAAAATAACAATTATTTTTATTTTTTTTTTTAAAAAAAACACACAATTTAAGGTTTACAATGCCTGAAATTTGAAAAAAGATTATATTGTTTCGAGTGGTGTAACTTGTTAATTTGGTTCTTATTTGATGGATCTTGTGTTTGGTATGGGTTTTAATAGTGGTTCAAAAATGGTCAATTTTTCACAATTAATTTTTTTTTTTTTCCGAAATCATGAATTGAAGAGTGTAAGATTAATAGATTGGTAGGCATTTAAGAATTGATTTAGATTTTTGGTTTGTATTGTTGATTGAAATTTTTAATTAGGTTTGGTTTTATTGAGATCTTTTAAATAAATTTTTTTTTTCATTTAGTTAATTGACTAAAAAGTAAATCAAAATGATCTTCTAAAATATTTACCAGTAAATGGGGACCAGTTAAGGAGAGTGTAATACATGTGTGAAAAAGGGTTTGGATAGATTTTAGAAAGAAAAATTTATTTTGGAAATTTTTAAAACTTGAATCCTTTTTTCACATTTTTGTTTTATTTTTTCGATTTTTTTTTTAAGACGTAATTCAGTTTCACAATTTTTTTTATTACTGCAAGATCAATAGCCACTTTGTAAAAAGTCTTATTGCAAGGTTATTGAAACTGTGGAAACGATCGTTGAGGAATTGTATTGATTTCTATTGTAATTGTAAACAATCTTTGATCATGATATTTGAATAATAAATGTGACAAATTTTTCACTTCATTTTCATTTCCTTTTTCAAATAGAGACAACAAATCCCAAGCTACTTCGTTAAGGGACTTGATTTGTAAAAGAAATGTATGGAAAATAAAGTGAAAATTATTTCCTATTTATTATTCAAATACTCGTAGAAGATCAAAACGAAAATTCATATTTTACTCAATAGGTGACCCCAGAATCTGAGTTTTTCAATTTTTAAGAAAATTTATTGATTATTTCGTTTTATTTCAGATATATATCAACAATTCTTTGATTTTTATTATTCAGCTTATTCATTATTTGTTCTTCAAGTTCCAATTATCTAAAATAATTGATATTTGGAAAAAATGTTGGGCAACTTTATACCAAAACAAAGTTTACAACCCAACAATCTAAATTTATTCTTAAACACCTACCAATCTATTAATCTTACACTCTTCAATTCGTGATTTCGGAAAAAAAAAAAAATCAATTGTTAAAAAATTACCATTTTTGAACCACTATTAAAAACCATACCAAGCACAAGATCGATCAACTAAGAACTAAATTAACAAGTCACCACATCCAAAACAAGATAATCCTTTTTCAAATTTCAAGGATTATAAACCTTAAAAAGATTCTAATAAAAATAAAAAAACAATAAGGGGATCTTAAATAAACCACTTTCTTATTTTGTCTATAATCTGATATTATTGTATAATTTTTTTTTATTCTAACTAGAGTAAAAAAATGAAAAATAAAGAATATTTTAAATAAAGTTCTACAGAATTTATTTATAAAATATTCAAAAAAGTTGATAAAAGAAATTGAAAAATTAATTAAAAAAAAAAAAAAAAATAAATAAAAATATTTATTAAAGAAGGTGTTCAAGTTTCCAATCATTAATTTTCTTTTGCAAATCATGCAGTGGTTCCAACATTTCTACTGTTAAAGGCTTTCTCGAAAAAGGGTCTGTCGAATCTGTCATTAAATGTTTTTCAATATTTTGCCTATCAACGATGACCCCACTGGGTGTTTTAACTGGGTCGCACATTAGGTTGTATAGCAAAGTGCAACAGAATTCATCTGGTGGCTCTTTGTCATATTCTGGAATTTTCTCAATTGTTTTGGGGTCTGTATTGATGGAAGTGGTGGGGAAGAAAATCTTTTCAATTATCAAGTTCCAGGTTTTATAATCAAGGTTTTCTACCAACTTTGAAACAAGATCAAAATGCTTTTTTTTACTAATAATGGATTCCATTTGTTTTACTGACCAATCCTGGATCAAGGTATCGTTTGTTTGATACATTAGGATCATTAATTTGGAAAAATTGGTCAACAGCTCGATCGTTTTATAGCCAAAATCAAGTTTTTGGGTATTGCATTGGAAGGCTAGCTTGCTAAACAATTTCAAGGCATTTGACATTGTTTCAATAAAGGTTCCCTTAATCTGAGAATTGAGAAACAAATTGATTAATTGGGAATTGGAAATCAAATCAATCAATAGTAATATAATTTGGTTGGTCCAATTTGAACGAGATTTCAAAACATTTTTCCGATCGTTAAAGGACTTTTCAATTTCGATTAATTCATTCTGAAACATTTTTTCTTTATTCTTTTGAATCAAGATCGACAAGTCTTTAACATTGTCAAAGGAGTCCTTCATGATCCCCATGATACTCGACAAGTCTCTGATCAAATAATTAACAAATCTGATCCCTATATCTTCGTTTCGACACTCGGTGCCGATCTGTTTCACATAGAGTTTGCTTCTTTTAAACAGTCTTAATAGCACAGCAATCAGGGTTTGCCTGAGCGACAATTTGTCGTAATACTGCGACGTTCTTCCGGTGTATTCGTATTCTAAAAATTGAATCAAAATTGACCAAATGAGTTTTTCGTTATGGAAATGTTGAACATTAAAGACTGAGTCCATATTATTTTTCATTGTTATCGTCAGCTTCTTAGAATTGCCTTCATTCCCATTCAATTGCAGGCACTGGAGGTAGCATACAAATAACGAATGCCTGATCAAAGGGTTCAGAATGATATTTGGCGAGCATGCAAACAGAATACAGAATTCGTACATGGAGTGCAAAACGGATTTCGGCTGGGACGCTAGATTGACAACATTCAAATTGCTGGTCCATGTACAATACTCATATATATTGGTCAGAACGAATTCTGGCAACATCGTCAGGACTTTGATGTTCCTCGATGTCATTTGGGGTAAAGATCTTGATTGGTTATTCTGTTTCTGATTCACACCGCTGAGATCGCAAATCCAATGGATTGTGAAATTGTAAAATTTAAACATTAAATTATTAAACCATGGCACATACAAGAGGGTTTCTCGTCCGTTTAATTTTGAAAAATGCTCTGTTATCTGGATCTGGTATTCCTTGATCAGATTTTCATTTGGGACATTCTTTTGCTTTTCCGTTTTAATTTGCTCTTGGGCTTTTTGTAATTCGATTAATAAGAGCGTATGCCTTGTGAGAAGCGGCAAGACGCCGATTGAAATTGCCTCCTGTGCCAAAAAAAAGCAATCGCTAACAAAGTCATTCACTTGTGGCCTTTCATTTTCGTTCTTCAGCCTTTCTTTGTCTTTTTTGTTCCCATTGCTTGAGCCTTGCCTTTGATCCTTCAATTTATTCTTTTTGGAATTGAATTTTTGCGAAATTAATCGAGAGATTAATAATTGGTGACCACAGAACTTTGCGAGATTCGTTGGGTGAACCCAATACGCCTCTTTTGCTTCAAATGGCTTGACTATCTTTTTCCCTTGTCGCGCTCGTTTTTTTTCTTGATCCAAATTAAAGACCTCCCACATTTTCCCATCCGGATCCAAAAAGGGCTCGCACAACTTGAGTAGCACGCACGCCAGGATCACTAGAAAATTGTCACTATTTGGATCGAGAGGCGACCTCATTTCTTCAAATTTTGTGTCCCAGATTCGGTTCGCGTGCGAGGACAACACAGTCCGAATCCAAAGAAACAGCTTTGGCCTTAATCCACGGTGCTTGGCAATTAGCAACACAATGCTTGATAAGTTGCTGATATATTTTTCTGTGATCCGTCGCTCGTTTTTTAACAAATTGTCAAATTGGGTTTTGCTTCTTAAGAAATATTGGCCCATTAATTCGAGATTCCTTTCGAGGACTGGGAACCGAAACAAATGAGAAAAAAGCCCTTCCAATTGATACCCACTGGACTCCTTTTCTAATTGCCTGGGATAAAAATCTTCACAACTTTCGATCAGCTTTGTTCGGATGGCACTAAACTTGAAAAAGGATGCAATAATGATTAGTAGATTATTAATCCGAGTGCTTTGCTTTTGGTCACTTTTTTGCAAGACTTGATCATATAGACGGATTGCGCTTGGCAGTAGTGGGGTCAGCGTCGTGAATGGCGTTCCTTCGGGATCCTTCTTACATTCGTTCCATAAGATTTTTAAAATCGTTTGTGAGCCACCTGTGACCTCCAGGGCTTCAACAAACTTCACATATTGCTCGCCTTCTTTAATTTCGCTTGTGAGCACCATTGGCGATTTCAGTAATAATAGCAGATAATTGACGATTAATTGCTTGGTCTCTTGGACAAATTCTTGCCCACTTAAATATTTTTTCTTTTTTGTAAGGTTTAAATAGCTTTGAAGAAAATACACAAAGACTTTTCTTTTCGTGAGCGTTTGCACTTGATCATTCATGGGGTTCTGTAGTACCTCAAGTAAAACCAAATCAGAAATACCATTCAAAATTTTGCTGTTACCAGATCGGATCTCCTTTTCAACAAATGTAGAGACAGAATCCAAATCTTTCCCTTGGTTTTGAAACTTCCCTAAACGAACACCCAACATGTGCGGTAAATCTAGGATTTTGTTTTGTTGTTCGCGGGTTAGTAAGCCTAAAACAGATCTTTCCATATCAGCTTTGTGAAAATTGGATTTGTTGTTTTTTTGATTTCAAAAACTGAGAAAAAAAAATGAATTAATAGATTCTTCGGTTGAGAATTATTAAGCTTTTCGTTTTGGACATCGAAAACTTTTTTTCATTTGAGGGAAATATGTGACCTGAATTATTGTGTTTTTTGTTTTATTGATTGTATGTTAAGCTGATTATTTATTTGAAATAGGGTTTGAAACGGAATGAGCACAAATTGTTGTTTCTGTTTTAAACTCGTGATGTCAAAGAGACGAAAATATTTTGTTTATAAATTGGGAAAGAGTTGATCTCGGTTGTTCAAATAGAAGTTTTATTCAAAAGCGTGTGAGATTTTAAAATGATTAGAACTGAATTAATTAGTGTTCAAAGTCATTTTTTTTTACTCTTCTTTGTCCAATTAACATTAAACAAACATAAAAACTTTTTCTCTCAAAACGAAACTCTTGTTGGTTGTTTGAAAAGATCTATTTCGGTATTTAATCTTGAAAAAAAAGATGAGATTAAAAAACCATAAAATCAAAAAACCAGGACATGATAAGAACCTTTAGATAACACACCGAATTGAGAGACATCGAATACCAAATCTATTTTACAAGGAACTAACAACCAGATTTACTTTTACAATACAAAAGCTTTCAAGAAATGTAATATTTTATAACAATCCACTATTAATTTGAGACCATGTAAACAAGTAAATTCAGAAAAGGGTTAATATAATAAGGTTGCTAAATATATTCTAGAGTAGGCAAGGTGAAGTAATATTGTCAAAATTATACTTGCAGAAAAATGTAATCCGTGTTTCAAAAAAACAAAATTACAAGTTCAAATATAGAATGTTGTAAAAAATAGAGTTTTTACAATTTTATAGATAAATAACGATTTCCTTGTATTTGTTTATCCAAATTTTGGTTATAGCACATGATACATCGGTTTTTATTTTTGAGCTCAAAAGGGTTTTCAATATAAAATCGTTTATTAAATTCTAATATTTTGTTTGAAAAATGGATAATTTTTTTAAAAAAATTGAAAGATTAGTATTTACCAACCGATTTTTTGATTAAAATTATGATTAACCGATTAAAATAATCAGATATTAGATTTCACTAATACCAAAATTTGGGTAATTATATGTAAATCTTGATTTATATTGAAAATTGTAAAAACTCTATTTTTTACAATATTCATTTTTATACTGTATCCCAGTTTCTTTTTTATAGATGATCTATACATATAAAGATCAAAAAACCAACAATTATCAAGAAGCAAATATGGTGTTGATTTGTTAAAGTTCTATTATTCAAAAAGAAATCCTAAAAAAAGAATGATCATATTGGAAAATATTTCTCTTAAATAAGAGAAGAAAATTTTTATAAATCCAAAAAAAAACATTAAATTTCAATAAAAACTGAGAAAATTAGGAAAAAATTTTAACAAATTTAATTCCAAATTTAAATTTAACATTCAAAAATCAAGGAGTTTATATTCAAAATTGATTTGAACTTAGGAATACTATTCGGTCGCGAATTAAACTCTTTTTCAAACAAAAAGGCACACCTCTCAATTCATCAATACAAATGACTTTGATTCTTAATAAGATAATTACTTATTGGTGATTTTCATTTTAATTATCCATTTTTTCATTTTTTTATTAATTTAAGGATATTGAACAGTTGGTAAATGAAAAAGCAAGATAAGTAGAAACCAATTTGGAAATATTCTACCAGTATATCAATGGAAACAGTTAAGTTTGATTTTGAATGAGCTAGATAAAGGAATTAAGAAAAATCATTATTGGATTGATGCACGGAACTAAGAAAAGAGAAATAAAGAAAAAACATTCCATCAAAATACCAGGCGAATTGCGACTTTATCTTGAAAATGAGACTTTTCAGAACAAAAGTTTGACATGTAAAGAATTATCAATAAAATGTTGAGAACTTTTTCCCAATTCACCTTGTATAAAGGTTTATATTGATTTTAGAATTTTTTTATTTACAATTTCTATGACGAAATTTCACATTTCAAATAAAATGGTAGATCAATTTTTAAAATATCAAATTTTAATTTTTATTGTTTTGTTTTAATGAGTTTTAAAGATTCAGTTGAGTGGTTTTTTATATTTTAAAGCGTTTCTTAGATTTTAGAATGACACTACAATTAATTTTATTCGCTTATGAATAATTCTTGAAATTTTTTGTGCCCTTTTATTTGAAAAAGAGTTTATAAAAATAATCTTTTACACCATTTCAAGTAACAAAATACTTAAATCCTATTCATTTTAATTTAAAAAATTTTTATTTTTATTTATTAGAATTAAATTTCAATTTAGAGGCAAATATGAATAAAATATTGACAATTTCGGTGATAATTTTTTGAATGTAGCTATAAATATATATTTATATATAAACCCCATTCTAAAAATTTGCACACACCTAGAATCAAAAATAGTTAAAATCAAAAAAAAAAACACAATTTATTATATTTTCCAAACCTAATATAAAACAACATTTAAGATAATAGAGTATTAATATTTTTATTAGTAATAATATTCAACCAGATAAAAGAAAAAAATATAAAACTCAAATAATAAAAATCAGTGTGTTCAAAATAATGAAACTAACCGAAAAAAAAAATATATTGGTTTAATTTGTTTAAATTTCACCAACAATTATTGATCGATTAAATGATAAGATACTACCTGCCAATTGTCTGTGATTTTTCCAATTTGGTAAACTCAACACTAAGCTTCTATCAACATTGGAAAAAAATTCCAGATCTAATGAAACAGATTACTTAACTGTAAAACAGGAAATGTTAACAAAACAGAAAAGCAAAAAATGAAATATTTTGTTTATAATCAAAATTATTTTCATATTGAATTTAAAGTGTAATATTGTTATTCTTCCAACTATTTAAACTGTGTCCAAATTTTTGGAATATAAACTCTTTTTCATAAAAAAGGGCACAAAAAATTTCAAGAATTATTCATAAATGAATCAAATTAATTATAGTATCATTCTAAAATATAAGAAAGGCTTTAAAACATAAAAAAACACTCAACTGGTTCTTTAAAACTCATTAAAACAAAACAATAAAAAATTAAAATTAAATATTTTAAAAATTGATGTGCCCTTTTATTGGAAATGAAAAATCTCTTTTTGTAAATTGTAATGAAAAAAATTATAAACCCAATAAAAACCTTTGAACAAGGCGAATTGGGAAAAAGTTCTCAACATTTTATTGATAATTCTTTACATGTCAAACTTTTGTTCTTTAAAGTCTCATTTTCAAGATAAAGTTGCAATTAATCTGATATTTTGTTGGAATGTTTTTTCTTTATTTCTCTTTTCTTTGTTCCATGCATCAATCCAATAATGGTCTTTCTTAATTCCTATTTCTATCTTGATTCGAAATCAAACTTAAAGTGTTTCCATTTATACACCCGTAGATTATTTCTAAATTGGTTTCTTCTGATCTTGCTTTTTCATTTTCCAACTGTTCAATATTCCAAAAATAAAAAAAGCAAAAAATGAAAAAATGGATAATTAAAATGAAAATCACCAATAAGTAATTATCTTATTAACAATCAAATTCGATAGTATTGTCGATTTGAGAGGTGTACCCTTTTGTTTGAAAAATAGTTTAGTTTATTTACAAATTGATTGTAAAGTGAAGTATTGTTATTCTTTTAACAGTTTAAACTGTGTCCAACTTTTTGGAATTTAGTTTAGTAAAAACTCATCTAACTGATGGTATTGGGACTTTTAAATTACAGTTGTCAAAAACATCCATTTTCTTAGCCGAAAACCCCGATTTATAATAAAAAATGTATTTTTTTTCCCACTCACAACAAAAAAAAATCATTTAATTCAATATACAAATGAATAATGAAAGTTAAATTAATTTTGAATGTTACTGTTCAATGTTATTTCAAGTAACTATTAAAATCTATTTTGAATTTGGTTAAAATATATCATAATATATCTAATTTGAAAATTCTTTACGAAGATTGTTATAATTTATCACAAAAATGGTCTCTAAAAATTACTCCCTTTTTTGAAGAAAACTTTTCAATCGGATCCTTCAATTTAAAAATTTATTCTTTAATAGTAGATCTTTTGAAATCAGTAACTGGTTTAAACATTATTTATTGTCAATACCTTTGATCGTTTTATGAATAGTTGTTCGAGGAAAATAATAATAACAAGATTTATAAATATTATAAATTGACTCAAACAAAACTAAAGACACGATTTTTGAAACCGTCAGAATTTTTTTAAGATAGCTAATTATATTCTACTCTAACCCAATAATGATATTTGGAGTTAGTACAGCTGAACACTTTCATCTTTTAAGAGAGGAAACTCAATATAACAAATCTTCTTTTTCGAATCCCTTAAAAATTAAATCAATGAAATCAAAAGTTTAATTTAAGGAAATTCAAATAATTTCAACAACATTTAGCCTAGTATTTATTTAAATAATACACTAATATTTATTAGACATTTCTTAAATCAAAATTTATGAAATTGAATAGTTCAAATCATTTTTTTTTAAAAAGATATTAAACAGACTTAATAACTCAAAAAATTAGAACCAATTAAATGGGAAATTTACAAGGAAACCTTCCAAGTGGACAAGGGGGCCAAGGGGGCCAAGGAGGCCAAGGAGGTCAAGGAGGAAAAAAAGACGATAAAAAAAAACCACCAAACCGTAAAAAGGCAACCGATGTAGGTCATCGTATTAAAAAAATTAAAGGACACAGAAATCCCAACAAGCTTCCAGAAATTAAACCCCACACAAAGTGTAAATTAAGATTACTTAAACAAGAAAGAATTAAAGATTATTTGCTTATGGAACAAGAGTTTATTCAAAACTCATCCTTATACAAACCAAAAAAAGAAGAAACAGAAAACGCATTAATTGAAGAAATGAATCATCTTCGTGGATCACCAATGCAAGTCGGTACACTTGAAGAATTAATTGACGACGATCATGCAATTGTTTCTTCTGGAATGACTCCTGCTTATTATGTTCCAATTCTAAGGTATTATTTACTTTTTCATACTTTTTCAAAATAAAAAACAAATGAAAAAAGAACAAAAAAACAATAATTGTAATCAAAACAAACACTAAAGGAATTAAAAAAAGAATTAATTCAAAAAAAAAGAATAATTCAAGACAAAACAATCTAAAGAAAAAAAAAGAAAATTTTGAAAAAAAGGAAAAAAAAAAAAAAAAACCTTTCAAAAATTTTTTTTTTTCTTTCAAACATTCTTTTTTAATAATTTTTTTTTGTTTTTGTTTTGGTTCTGAGATCGGAAAAAACAACAAAAAATACACACAAACCTTTTCTTGATTTTTTGATTTTTTATGCTTTTCAAAAAAAAAAAACTTCGGACTTATTTTTCTTTTTACGATCTAACTGATATTAAACCTAAATTTGACACAATTGTTTTTTGTTTTTTGTTCTTTGTTCTTTTATTAAAACAAAAAGATGTGTTGATCGAAATTTGCTTGATCCAGGATGCACTGTTCTTTTACATAACAAACTAATGGCTGTTGTAGGGGTATTGCAAGAGGATGAAGATCCAATGGTCAGTGTGATGAAAATTGACAAAAAGCCAACAGAAACATTTGCAGACATTGGGGGATTAGAAAAACAGATCCAAGAAATTAAAGAAACAGTCGAATTGCCTTTGACAAAACCTGAATTATATGAAGATATTGGTATTAATCCACCAAAGGGTGTAATTCTTTATGGACCACCAGGTAAAATTTTATCATTATTTTTTAATTTTTTATTTTCTTGCAAGTCCTTTGAAATAAGTGTGATTTAAAAAATCTTTCAGAGAGTTCCGAAAAATATGTCGAATGAATTTTGTTGAATGTTTTAAAGATAATTTTTAAACTTTTTATCCAATGAGTTATAATATTACCAACATTATAGCGAGGATAAAAAAACTAGAAATAACTTGTAGTGCTTCAGAAAGTGCATTCAACTGCCTAGCTTTTTTTTAATTTTTGAAATTTTCTTTTTATTTCTCAAAGTAAAAAAAACCTAACGAAAAGTTCCTAGCTTTTCCAGAATTCAAAAGAATTGAGAAAAATCAAATATTTTACTCAATTCTTTTGAATTCTGGAAAACCTAACGGCAAACAGGAGGTAATTTTGTTGGAAAACCTCTCCGAATCAACAATAATAAAAAAAATTTTAAACTTTTTTTGGTATTATTTTTTAAAAGGACTCTTTATCTTTCTGGTTTTTGTAATATTTTGACTCATTTCTTTAAATATTTTTTGACAAAAAAAATTAATTACTGACTTTAATTCGCAAACCAATCAAAATTGACTAACTTTTAATTCAAAAAATAGGAACTGGAAAAACTCTTCTTGCCAAAGCTGTTGCCAATTCCACAAGTGCAACATTTTTAAGAGTTGTTGGCTCTGAATTAATTCAAAAATATTCAGGAGAAGGACCAAAGCTTGTAAGAGAATTATTTAAAGTTGCACATCAAAATGCACCATCAATTGTGTTTATTGATGAAATTGATGCTGTTGGAAGAAAAGTAAGTAATAACATTTCTTCTTTTTTTTTTTTTTTTTTTATTTCAATGCTTTTATAGTCACCTTAAAAAAGTATATCCAAAAAGTTTTAGAAAATTAGATCGAATAAATTTTAAAAGAAGAAATAGAATAACAGATTGAACACTTTTTAAAATTTTCTTTTTTTCATTTTTTTTTGGTAAAAAAAAAAAAAAAAAAAAATTGAAAAAAATTACAAAGAATAAAAAAAGAAAAAATTTAAAAATCATGTTTTCTCAATATTAAAGTAATTTCATTTTTTTTTCAAGAAATTAAATTGAAATTATTGTAAATAAACTCTAATTCAAATAATTTAAACAAGATTTAATTCACTATTTCTTTAAATATGTCTTTAATTTTATGAAAATTTTTGATTCTAAAAATCTCTAATAAACATTAAAGTTTGTATTCTCGAAAATTATATTGTGTTTTCTAATTTTTATTTTACCACCCCTAGCAAAACTTTTGGATTAGAAAATTATTTCAGATTTAATTTAACCACTAATTTTTGTTACTCGTTATAATTTCAAAGAATATTCTAATCTACAAGTTTTGGATATGTCTGTCGCCTATTACTACAATACTATTCCTTTTTTTTGATATTTAAAAAAATTTGTTTATTTTCAAATGATTCAATTTAATTTTTAATTTTTTATTGAATCTCTCATTTTTAAAATTTTTTTTTTTTAAACTCATCAAACAAAAAAAAAAAAAAAAAAAAAAACAGTTTATTACTCATCGAAAATCTCTCATTTTCTTTTAAAACAACTGAATTTCAGAAGTTTTTTTATTAAGGTAGAGTTGAAAAAAATACCTGACATGAAAATAATCCCTGAAAAGATTTTTAATTGTGAATATTAGGGAAATTGTTGTGTAATTGCCAAATAATTTCTTTTTATTTAAGAATCAAACATTTCAAAACTAAAGCTCACTCCACTTATTAGAATGATGATTAATTAAATTACAATTTTACAAAAACACTATTCAATCTATCAAAAAACCTGAATAAAATTTTTCATTTTCCAAATTCAGAGCATACCTCTCTAAAACTCTATTTTTTTTCAAAATAAGTAGATATACATTATTTTATCAAACAATTAAATGAGTATTCTAGAGATAAACCTCACTTTAATGAACTTTAGGCAGGCTTATTACTGAGTTCATCAACAAATTTGTTGAGTTATTAAAAAGAATTTGGTTTTAAATAAAAGAAATTATTCTGCAATTACGCAACAATTTCCCTAATATTAACAATTAAAAATCTTGTCAGGGATTATTTTCATGTCAGGTATTTTTTTCAATCCATGTCTTTATTTTTTCACCTATTATTTTGATCTATACATAAACCATTTCCAAAAAAAGGAGATCAAATTTTTTTTAAAATATCTTTATTAAACTTAATTCAAAAAAGTATTCAAATATTCAAAATGGGTCTTCATCATTAATTAATTCTTTAGAATAATTCAATTTGTTTATTACAAGACTTTAATTACAGATTACAAAAGGATATGAAAATTTCTGATCTCAATTTTATATATGATATTTTTTGGTTGTTAAAATTGGTGTTTATTATTTTCTTCTTTTAGATCGTAAAAAAATTTTTTCATAAGAGATTAATCTTGAAGAGGTTTCAAATAGAAAACCTCAAAAAAACCTAGAACACTTTCCAAATGAATAGAAAACTCAAAAAAACCTATAACACTTCACAAATAAAATAGAAAACCTCAAAAAAACCTAGAAGACTTAACAAATAAAACAGAAAACATCAAGAAAAGCTAGGCACTTGACGACACTCTACGGACACTTCAGTTAGGTTTTCCAGAAATCAAAAAAATAGAGTTAAATCAAAGATTTGACTCTATCCTTTTAAATTTTTGAAAAGTGCCGTTAGATTTTTTTTAATTTTAGAAATTAAAAAAACCTAGGCACTCTACGGCACTCTACGGCACTCTACGGCACTCTACGGCACTTCCAGAATCCCAAATTTGAATTAGAGATATTGCTGAACCTAGTGAGATAGTGAATCTTGACCAATTCTCTCAAAAATCGGATTCGCTCCATAAATTGAGAGGGATTTTGTTTCCAATTCTTATTCAGATTCAATTTTTATAATAATCCAAAAAAAAATTCAAATCAGTCAGACAATTTCTTCAAAGAATTTGTGGATCTATGAAACATAAACCCGATTTTTAATTAAAATTACATCATTATTATTTTTTGAAACTTTTTGAGAAAATGATAAACAATCAAAAAAGAATGTGGTTAAGTTAAATAGAAACCGAACCTCAGAACCTTCAGATGTAAGTTTGGCGTGTTACCACAGATCCATGAACGCTTCTCAAAAAATTGGAATTATTGAATGTTCTTTGAATTCATTATTCCAAATGTTTTTGTTATTAGTGACTGTTAATTTTTCTTTTTTTAACAATTAAAGCAATTTTTAAACAAAATCATAAAAACTACTAAAGTAGGTGACAAAACATTAATCCTTTGATTTAAATAACAATTTGATTTAATTTTCAAGATTTGTTAATTTTAATGTATTTAAAGTTTAAACAATTCCTTTGTTTTTTATAAAAGCAAATTCAAAATTTTTCAAAAATAAAAAGGAAAAAATAATGGTTTATTTCCTCAAATATGTAGAATTTTGAAAAAAAAAGTTATTAAGGAAAATTGAGTAAAATTGATAAAAAAAAAAAATTATATTACATTTGTATAATTACAACTTTTTCAGAATTGTTATACATGAGTAATATTTGATTTTTCTTTATTTTATTTGAATTGTTTTTCAATAATTAAATAAATATCGTGATTTTTTTTCTCATTTTCAACTTTTACTCAAAATAATTGTTGAACAAATTCTCAAAAAAAAAAAAATAATTATTTTTATTTATTGTCAAAAAATATAATAAACAATTTTATTTATTTTAATTCCACAAAAATTCACACAAAGCAAAATCCATTTTCTGAAAAAAAACATTTTTTAATTGATATATCTTCTTTTTCATCATTATAAAAAAAATAAATTTATAGAGATACAATTCATCTTCTGGAGGACAAAGAGAAGTGCAAAGAACAATGCTTGAATTATTAAATCAATTAGATGGATTCGATTCAAGAGGGGACGTTAAAGTAATTATCGCAACCAACAGAATTGAAACTTTAGATTCTGCATTAATTAGGCCAGGTCGAATCGATCGTAAAATAGAATTCCCATTGCCAGGAATCAAAACAAAAAGAAAAATTTTCCAAATCCATACAAGCAAAATGACTTTGTCTGAAGATGTTAAACTTGATGAATTTATCATGACAAAAGAAGATCTTTCAGGTGCAGATATTAAAGCCATTTGTTCAGAAGCAGGTTTATTAGCTTTAAGAGAAAGAAGAATGAAAGTTACACAAGAAGATTTTAGAAAGGCTAAGGAAAAAGTATTATATAGAAAAAAATCACAAGTACCTGAAGGTTTGATTTTTATTATATTTTCATTTTTTTTTTTTTATTCCAAAACAAATAAATTTAACAAAATATATTAATTCTATTTTTTCATATTGTTTTTTATTATCTTTTAATAATTAATTAATTATAGGTTTATACTTATAAGTGGAATAATACACTTGAATCAATATAAAAAAATCATATTTATATATTAGCAAAAAAAATAAAAAAATCAAAAAGATATTAAATACAAAATTTATTTTTTTATTTTTTAATTGGCTTCAGTTCATTCTCTTTTTTCTCAAAAAAATAATAAAAACTTTTTTATTTCAAATTTTTTAATTTTTATTGAGTTTTTTTTTTAACTTAACTTTGTTTCTGTCAAAGGTGACCAACATTTTTTCCAAAGACCAATTATTTTTTATTAATGTTATTTGAACAAAAAATTACAGAAATAAGTAGAATAATACACATCAAAAATAAGTTGATATCTCGTATGGAGTAAAACAAATCTAATAAATCAATATATATTATCATAAAAAATTGAAAAACTCAAAATTCTTTTGTTACCTATTCAGAAAAATAACAGTGTTGATGTTGATTAAGATCAAAGATCGAATAAAATTCCAATATAAATCAATGTGATTTTTCTAAAATCATTTTTACTGTATCATTTAACATTTAGAATAACACATTTTTACCAAGTGACTATAGATCTTGCAATAAAAATAAAATTTGCAAAGGAATTGTTTGTCAAAAAAAAAGGCAAAATATGAGAAAAAATGAGATCTATTTTAAGATCGTTTATATAAATTTGTTCTTCTAATATTTATTCAAACCCTTTAAACCTATATAAAAGTCAACTACTTCAATTGCCAATTTGACTGGAAAATGGTTTATATCTTGAGGGTTTAGAATCAATTTTTTTTTTATTATGTCAAAACCATTTTTTGATGAAATATATCCAGACGGGGGTAGTATTTTTTTAAAAATAAAATAAAAAGTTTTCAAGATCTTTAAAAATTTTTTTTTTGATTTGTGTTTAAGCTTATGAAATGAATGAGTTAACCTTATTTTAACAATTTATTAATTTGAGCCAATTTTTTGAATTCAAGAAATTCACATATTTCCAATATAAAATGAAAGAACTAACATATTTTTTTTATTAATAATTAAGTTTATTCTTGAAAATTGGTGAACAGATTTTTTGTTTTTTGTTGAAAAGTCTTGATTTTTGAAAGAAAATTTTTTTATTTTGTTATTATTGTTAATTAGTAATATTTCAATTCTAATCTCAACAAATAAAGCTAATTGAAGTATAAGTGATTTAATAAATGAAAATTTGACATAAGTTTAAAAGAAGTTTCTCAAGTTAATTTCGATCTATTAAGTAAATATTTTTTTTTTTAAGGTTTTAAAAAATTCATTTTCTTGTTTTTAAAAATGATAAAAAATTTACAAAAGAATTTCGGAATTTGAAGAATTTTTTTTTAAACTATTTATTTTGGTCTGATTCACAAGGAATCATTTTAACAATTCAAATCATTTTTTTCAGAATAAAAAGTGGATTTTGAATTTTGAGGATAAAATTACTTGATTCCCAAATATCTTTCTGAAAATTTTATTTTGGAAAATAAAAGTTAATCTTAGAAATAAAAACAAATTTCTTGGTAAAATTGTAAATGACTACAAAACTTTAATTTTTATAACTATCTTTGTGAAAATAATATACATATTATTTTTTAATCGGTTTGATAAATCAATTTTTTGGTTGACAAAAAGAATTTTCTCAATAAAGGAAAAAAAATCTTTACAAAACAGTCAGTTCCACTTTTAACGTACAAACCTTCATTGAAATTTAAGGCACAAAATAATCTCAAATTAAATAAAATTTTCTAGAATTGTTTTTTCACAAATTATTTTACGAGAATCTGAATTTTGTAAGTTAATTTGAGATTTTTTTGTGCTTTTATCTTTGTTGAAAGTTTGTGTATTAAAAGTGGAACTGACAATAATATTCCTTACAGTATAGACTTGATATTGTATAATAATGATGAAAATGATAACAAAAAAGTGTAAAAAATTTTTATAATTAAAAAACAAAAATCTTAAGACAATACGTTTCAAATTCAAGGAAGAAACTTTCAATGAAATTTATAGTATAAAAAAAATCACAATTTAACGAACATTATTTGTAATTCTTTTTTTTTTACAAATTATTTTAATAAAATCTGAATTTTGTGCCTTAAAATGTGATTTTTATTGTGCTTTAAATTTCCTTGAAGTTTGTGCCTTAAAAGTGGAACTCACTGTAATTGTTTTCTTTCAGAAAAAAGGGAAAAAAAAATTGATCTAACAAAAAAATAATTTTCTTATATGGGTTTCTTTGTTGATTAGAATTTTATAACACTTGGTATCTATAAAATTTGTAAGTAGAGAATATCGCCAATAAAATATTATAAAATTTTAACCAGTTGTCCTAAAGTACTAATCCCTTTTATTAGAATTCAACCAAAAGTGCACGAGTTAAAAGAGTTAAAAGAATAACAATACATTACTTTTTACAAAAATTTTTTTAACAGGAATTTATCTTTCCTTTTAAACTTTGTTTAGATCATTTTTAGATTTAGAAATAGATAACTTGAGAATATATTGGTTCACTACATTCTTTTTTTTTTTAAAAAAAAAAAACAAAATTACAGTAGGATTATTATTTCAGTGTTAGTGTGTATTTTTATAAAAGGATAATAAAAAAGATATATACATACATATACATTAATTGTCTGACTCAGAATTATGTGATTCAGTTGTATCAAAATCACTGTTCAAAAATTTTGATAATACCAGATCATCTTCTATTTCAAAATCCTTAGTGTGATTTAATTTATGACCAATCAATGGATTAATTAAAAGTTTTAATTTTCTAAATGCCTCTTCTAATTTAAATTGTAATTGAGTATAATCGGAACCAGCTTTATAAGAATGAAGATTTATGGCTTGATTTAAACAATCAAGAAATTTACTAAATGTGTTTTGTAATTTAAGAATATGTTCTTTTTCATATTTCCCCTTTTTTTGCAAAAAGATCTTTGCATATTCAAAAGGGCCTTTATGCACTTGAGTTAGCAAACAACCCAATAATAGCCCCTGTAGTATTTTAATTCTTGTATCAAATTTGTTTAATTCAATTTCAAATTGTAAGATCTTTTTTTCTAATTCGTTTATTGCTACTTCAATCGGGGAATAATCTCGTACTTCCTTCTTAATCACCTTAATTTTTGTTTTCATATAAGGGAAATACTTTTCTGTCGTTAAAATAGTCTTTTTCAAACAAGTATCCTCAAGTTTATTTGTCTGTTTACCTGAATAAGTATAATGGTCCTCATAATAAAATTGATTTACATTGTTCATTTTCTCAAACATTGATACTCTATTAATTTTTTCATCAGGGTTAAAATAGGGTATCACAGTTGTGATTACAAAATAAATTTTATTTGGATTTAAATTTGTCAATTGCATTTCTTCATTACCCAAAAAAAAAACATCTTTTTGTCCATATTTTTCAATCAATTGATTTTCAATTTTATTTTTAAAATCAATTATTAAAATTTTTTCATCGCATTTAACAATATATTCCAAAAACTTATTATTTAAATTATTATTAATAATACCAGTACTAACATTATTGCCATCAATTTCCCTTTCATTTTTGATCGTTTTTTTACCAAAGAATGCAACTCTATAATAATGACCAAAATTTCGAGTATAATCAAATAATTCCATTATTAATTTATCATAACTTTGTTTCATTTGATTATATGATAAGGAAATCGAATGGAAATCCCTTTTATACTCTAGAATTTGGATAAAAACATGATTAACCGTACAAACTAGTTCAGAGCAATTTCCCTTCTTAAAATATTCAATAGCCCTTTTAAAGCAATTTATTAAAGTTTTTTTTTTGAAGATATAATTGTCAATTGATTGAAAGTCAATTAAAGGAATATTTCTTTCCAAAAAAATTTCTTCTTGAATGGATTGATTTAATTTGATCAAGTTTGTTATTATCTGTTGATATAATTTTCCATTTTTATTCTTTTTCTTTATGTTCCGTAAAGTTTCAATTATTAATGTAATTTTATGCAACATTATTACACCAGCTTCAGTATAATTGCTGTGTGTTATCATATGTTCTTCTAATTTTGTTAACCAATTAAATCTTAAATTGGGATAATTGAAATAATTATTTGCTACTTGATGTAAAAAATCTTCAGGTATTAAATACCTATTTTTATAATCATGGATTTTTAAATAGTTTAAAATAAGTTCTACTAAGCGACCAATTAATTTATTTATTTGTATTAAAAAATGTGGATACTTCATCTTGATTGCCAAATATCTAATAATTGAAAGGAATTTTTTATAATACAAGAATTCTGATTTTTCAAATTCTTTATTTAAACTACCAATTAGAGAATGAATAACTAAACTTATTTGGATTTCCATTTGATTTAAATTCTTGGTTTCCTTAAAATTATATAACAAAAATAAAAAAATTAAATTATTTGCTAAATTTCTAATTTTTTCAAGAGGGCAAAATATTTTTTTAAAAATACAATGAATTAATTTATGTAATATTGTATTATTATTAAAAATCTTTTTTTTAAATTTTTTTAAAAAAATGAACATAATATTGAATAATTTATTAATAATTAAATAATTATTAGATTTATTAAATAAATAAATTAAAATATTAAAATATTTTGAAAAATGATTCCTTTTTTCATTAATATTTTCTTCATCTAATAAATCATTAAATTCTATTAAAAAATTATTTAATATTCTTAAAATAATTAGAGTGGCCTCATTATTAAGTTTTTTTTCATACTCAAAATCTTGGAAATTAAATTCTTTTTCAGTGTTAAAAAAAATATCTTCTATCTTGTCTTTATCTTTATGCTGTTCTTCTAATGTTTTTCTTTTTATTGTCTTCCATTTTCGAATTTTTGCTTGTTTATTAATTATATTATTTTTATTTGACCTATGATTATCACTCTGAATTTTATTTAATAATTTTTTATTTTCTTTTACATTTTTTGATAAATTACTATTATTTTGTAAACAATCAATGAAAGAATAATCAATAAAATCATTATTCCTCAATTGTAAGTTTTTTTCATATAAATTATTTAACACCTTGAATTTTTTAATTCCTACAAGTTTAAATTGTTTGTCTTTTTTTTCAGAAGATATTCTACATGATTTTACATGTATGTTATCAAGTGACCGATTTTTTTTAATTTTGATATTTGGAAAATAATTATCTTTTTCTCCAATCTTATAATTTTCCAACCTTTTTCTAGTTTGATTTTTATTTTTATTTTTTGTCATAGATGTTGCTAATGTTTTAATTTTTTCCTTAATTTGCTTTTGAATTCTTTTTTTATTATTTTCATTATTAATTTTTTTCCCCTTTTTACAATTGTCACATGATAATTCTAAAAGTTTGGATTTCCCTAAATATTCAAATGAATCAATACAAACTTTCAATAGATCAAAGAATCGATTTTTATCAACCTTATTACCAAGTTTCCACCAATTAAATAAATAGTTTAAATTAATAAATTTTAAAATAAACAAACAATTAACCAAAATGTTTCTTTTATTTTGTAAACTATAATCAATGATTTTATGATAATTATTTACAAATGTAACAAATATGGGTAAATATATTGATATTAATTTACTTTTTTTTTGAAAGTTATCATGAAATTTTTCATCAAAATCATGCTTAATAAAGATTTCTCGGATTAAATTACTAATTAATAACAAATTATTTTTCATCATTAATTCGTCTTTAATTTTGAAAATTAATTCTAATTGATTTGTAACCAATTTAATAAAAAAATGTTTTTTGACTAAATTTTTAATTATATATTTATTTTTATTAGTATCTTTATCTTTATTATTACTACTACTACTGCTGTTGTATTTGTTCTTAGTGTTGCTGTTGTTGTTCCTTTCATTATCTAAATTAATATTTCCTTTATTATTATTATTATTATTATTATTATTATTATTATTATTATTATTATTATTATTATTATTATTATTATTATTATTATTATTATTATTATTTTGATTGTTCTTTTTCGTTAATGCAATATTTTCAATGAAAAATATTGGTAAATTTAATTGATTATAATTTTGATTATCTGATAAAAATCTTAAAAAAAATATTTTTAAGAGAAATAAATCATTGTGATATTTTTTTTTAAATTTTAATTTATTTAAATAATTATTAATTAAATGGAAAACAAATGTTTGATCAATTATTAAGAATAAATCTTTTAAAAAATAAGTTAAATATTGATTTATATTATGACAAATTTTTGTATTTTTTGGATAATTTAAATTTATATATTTGGCTAATAAAGAAATTAAAGTTATAATCCTATTTAAAAAACTCTTTCCAAATGGATTATTATTAATGATAATCTTTTGTTTGTTTAAATATAAAGCCATTGATTTAATTATTAATTTGAATAAAAAGCAATTATTCTTTAAGAATTTTGATTTTTTATTTCTCGATTTTTGAAATAATTTTATTGTTTTTAATTCTATTTTACGATTCCATAATTTTATAATTTCTTCAAATAAATAATAATTATCTTGTTTAGATATGTAATAATTAAAATATTTATTAAAGTAAATATGTAATAGTTTATTTTCATTTTGATTATTGATCATTTGTTCCTTAATATTCTCATCTTCATAGACCTGGCTTGTAAATGACAAAAAATCGGATTTTGTTGAAAATTTAGATAAAAATTTTAAAAAAATAGAAAAAGATTTTTCTTTGATCATAGCATTTCCATTCAATAAAGTATTAAAAAAGATATCCATAATAATATGTAAATATTGAATAGAAATCTTGATTGATAGCAATAAAACGCTCTTTAAAGAATCAATAAAAATATAATCATTTTTTGAACTTTCATCTAGCATATTATAATTACTAAATAGTCTCTTAATTATGTTGTTCTGAATAATTACACTGCTAATTAGTTTTGTTTTAATTTTCAATGTTTTTTTTTTATTTTTTCTGTCTTTAGGTATTATATTTTTATTTTTAATTTCTTTCAAATAATTTGCTTTTGGATGACCTTTAAAAATTTTGAGATAATAAGTTGTCCCAATATCCATATTTAAATTCAAAACGGAATATCCAACCAATTTTCCTTTTGCATTTTTTTGGATTTGATAAAATGAAAATAGAATATGTTCCTTTTGATGAAAAATTGCATTTAATGAAAATTTAATTTCATCAATGAATTTTGGATTTCTTTTTTTATATTGTACTTTGGTCCAATAATGATTTTTAAATCTCAACTCATTTAATCTGTCATAAATATTATATTCGCTTTTATTAAGCAATTGATCATCAATTTTATATTCAATCTTAATTGCTATAGTTTTTGAAGATTTTTTATAATGTATAACTTTCTTTGGATAAAGATAAAAAATATTAAGATAACGGTCATATGGTTTGTAAAAATTATCCAAATGATAATTTTTGATTTCAATGATATCACTTTGGTTAAAATCATGAGATCTATCTTGTTCTTTTATTTTTTTATTATTTTCAGAGTTGGAAAGTTGTATATCATTATGTTGAATTAGTGTTTTTTCTAATAAATGATCATTAATTAGATTTTGATTTTGTAAATTGTTAATTGAAACATTATTATATTCATAATTGTCACTATAATTAACTTGGTTTTTTTCAAATGTTTTTTCATTCCCAGAGTATGAATTACGAGAAATACAATTTATTAAATTAATTTCATCTGAAATTTCTGTAGATAAAATTTCATTACATTGATCATTTACTATTTGTGATGACTGTTCAAAAATATTTGTTTTTGACGATTTTTTTCCCAAAACTTTCAAATTCTTGGTATGTTTAACATTTATTTTTTGATAACTTTGATCAATAATCTTATTATTATCAAGATTTTTAAGCGAATATATTTCTTTGAAATTAAATTGAAATTTACCATAAATTTTTTTTTGTTTGAAATAATTTGATGATTTTAAATTCTTAGCCGAAAAACTAAAAAGTTGTGAATCAGTTTGGAATTCTTTGGCTTTTAATAATGTTGAATATTCTACTCCATTTTTGATCCTAAAATAAAGAGATCCCTGATCGTTAAATAAGGGAATAATTGCAATTGCAAAAGATTGTCTAAAATTGATTTCAAACTTGTTCATTCTTTCTTTTGCTTTTTTTGTTAATTTTTCTATTGTTTGTCGGGATTTCATTTTAAGATTATTTCTGGTATATGGTTCAATTACTTTCTCATAATTACCTTGTAATAACTTATCAATGCGAATAATTAAATATATTTCATTATGTCCAATAATCTTTGTTGGTAGAGTAAATAAACATTTTTTGATACCTGTTTCTTGATCAATTTGTTCATTATTTGTCGATTTTTCTTGTGATATTTTTCTCTTCAAAAAGTCACTCATAATATTACTCGACAGATTATTCCCCAGATTGATTTTACTTTTAAGCCATTGACGTTTTTTCACTTGGCAAGAATTTAATTCAAAATGATAATCTTCTGATATTTTTTTTTTCATTTTCATTGAATATAGCGCTGCGGTACAGTAGAATGGCTCAAATTCTCCAATTTCAAAAGTCAATCCTAAAGGTTCAAATAAAAAGAACCTTTTTGAGAGTATTTCATAGCTCAATAAAGGTAATCGTATATCATAATATAATAATTTTGGTTCAATTGACTGCAAATAGATTTTATAAAACAAATTTTCTACTTGATCAGTTTTGGATTGGGGATGGCTTCTTTCAGTTTCCAAATGTTCGGTAGAATAATTTCTGAGAAAATCTAAATGTAATTCCTTGCTACTTACTTTGTCTTGAACAGACAATAAACAATTCTTGAGTAATTTCCTTTCTCTTTTAGTTTTTGGATCAAGTATAAAATTGTTGTACTCTTGTTTGATACCTAACCAGTAATTTTCAATGAATTCCTTCACAAGACAATTTTTGTATGATACTAAATCTTTTTTGTCAATAACTTTTTCAATTTCATACTCATAGATTGGATCTTTATTGTTTTGTTTATGTTTATTCGAATAGTAATCATCCCTTTGTTTATTCTTTGTTTGAAGTTCACAGTTTTTGATCTTTTCATAATCCTCATGTAACATCTGATTATAATAGTTTCTTTTGCCCCATTGAATAATTGGCTTTTCTCTATTATAAGATTCAACACAAAACTTTACTAGACTAGTTTTTTGTAAGGGCAGTACCTTATGCTACAAGTTCATTCAAAGTGTTGTTATTTATAAGTGATGATTTTTTATTTTTTTTTTTTTTTAAAAAAGGCCAATTTAAAATTAATCGGAGGTAAATTAAAATATTTGAATTTAAAGTTGGATAGTTGGAAAGGTGAATTAGAAAAAATTTGTGAATTGAACAAAAAAATTAATATAATTTTAGAAGAGAGAGTTTGATTACAAAAGTTAATTATTTTTAATTGTTTTGAAAAAAAAAGATCAATTTTTAACTAATAAAAAAAAGAAATTTCAAACAGAAATAGCGCTTTGGTTCCTTGGTACAGTGTATAAAACCTGAATTTTATTATTGTGAAGTTTGAAAATATCTTGAAATTTTGAATGTTTTATAGATAACGAATGTAATTCTGTCCCAAAGTCATAGTGGTGTTTGGAAAAAGACTCTTCTTTTTGTTCTTCTTTTTGGTTGGTTGGTACAAAGTTTAACATTTTGCCCACATATTTCTTCTTAAATAAAAATAATTTTAGATAGAAGAAAAAAAAGAGATCTAAAAAAATGTTTCTTAAAATGATCAAATTTAATTTCAAAAGGTTGTTGAATTATGGAAGACTAAGAACTTTTGATACAATTAGCTCGACAGTGGAGAGTTTTCAATTAAAATAATATTTAAGGGTGTAAAGACTTTATATTAAAATTTATTTTAATGTGGATGGGGTCATTGATTTAACTATAAAATTGAATCTTTTGTCTCATGGATTTTTGGAACACCATTCTATTAAATTTCTTTTGACTATCTTTTTTTTTGTCAAAATATGAAAAAGATAAAATAATTTGATTTTTTATTTCGAAAGTTCGTAATAGAGTGTTTTTATTTGTGTTTTTCAATTCCCAATTTGAATATTCTGAGATTTTTTTTTTTTACTGAATGTATCATATTTCATTCCTTCTTAAACGAATTTACAAATTAAGTAAGTTTTGGGGATTAATCTTGCTGTTTATAACCTTTTTTTTTTTTTTTTTTTGATTCGTTTCTAATTTTCTTATAAAATTATCAATGGAGTAACAAATGAGAAAGAAAAGTTTATTTCATATTTAAAGATGAATAATTTGATATATATATATATATTTCTTTCCTTTTTTTTTTTTTTTTTTTTTTCAGTGATTATTTTTAAGTGTTCTATGCTAATATGTATAAAACAAAATTTCTTTCTTTTGATCAAAATGTAAAGATTTATTTCGGAATATGTATAAAAAAAATGTTACTTTAAAAAACGAAATATTTTGATCAAAAATTATAAAGTGAATTAAATCACAAAAAGTGATAAGAAAATATCTAATTTGTATCTGATTGATTTTTTTACTTATTTTAATTTCTAGTTAATCTTTTTTTAATTATCTATTAAATATCTTGAAAAATGAAAAAAAAAAAAAAAAAAAAATAGAGTGGATGAAGAAATAAAACTAATTAGTAAATTTATTCTTATTTGAAGTATACATAAGAAATATATATTTAATATATTAACTCTCCCAAAAGATATAATCTGGAATAAAAATAATGAAAAAGAAACTGAATATGTAATTAAAATTTCATTCAAACCGTTAACATTTTGTGTAAATAAAAAGAAAACTTGTTGAGATCAAAAAAAAAAAAAAAAAAAGGTAATTTATGGTTTAACTTAGTAAAAATAACATTTAGCATCTTTAGAACAAATTATTAATCATAAGTATGTTTTTTGAATTGAAATTTTATATATTCCAATATTTATAATGATAAAATAAAATGATATTTTTTAAAAAAAATTAAATTAATTCTATAAATGGTATGACATTTTTCGTTCTTATTCGAGGCCAGCATTGATTTTAAAAAAAATATTTGATTTTATTTATTTTCTAATTGATATTTTAATTCTAATCACAGCTAAAAAAAACTAATTAGGGGTAAAGGTGATTTAATAAAGGAAATTTTAACACACGTTTAACAAAAATTTATCAAGAAAATTTTGATCTATTAGGTAAATAAATTTAATTCAACGAGTTCGAAAAATAACGTTATTAGTTTTCAAAAAATTAAAAAAAATTATAATAATTTTCAAATTCAAAAGGTTTTTTAATAAATTATTTAGTCTTATCCATAAGAATAGTTATTAAAATTTAAAAAAATTATCGAATACTAAAATTTAATATGAATTTTAAGGTTTAAATTACCTAATTCTGAAAATTTACTTGAATAGAATTTAATTTTGAAAAAAATACAATTTAAAATTAAAAAAAACTGTTTAAATAAAAAAGGATGTGATATATTGAAAGGAAATAAATAATTATTTGAAAAAAATAAAAGATATTTATATTATTTTCAATCTTTTGGAATTTTTCTTCCTTAGTAATTCTCTTTTTAGAAAACAAAACTTTTAATCAAGAAGAAAAAAAAATTAAATTTACACTCTTAAAAATATCCAATAAAATCTAGATTGTAAATTTTAATAAATATTATTTTTCTAATATATTGGAAATAAAAAAGTCGAATTTTAATAAGAAAAAATAATATAATTTTAATAATTTTGTATTTTGAATTAATTATATAATGATTGGTTTAAATAAGATATTATTAAATAAATTTATATTTTTTTTTTTTGAAAATATCTTCGATGGTTATAATTTTTTTTTATCATTGTTTGAAAAAGGAAAAATAAAATAAAAAACTCATTTTTTGAGGGTGTTTTTTTTTTTTTTGATATATTTAAGTTAATCCATTGAAAATGTTATGAATGGTTCTCATAAAATCCTTATTTTTGTTTAAAGGGGAAATTAAACCAATTTAATGTTTTTTTCAACTGATCAAAAAAAACTTTAATGAAACAAACAAATTTAATCATAAAAAAATTTTTTTTCATAATATTGACTAATAAAAGTCTTTTTTTCAAATTATATATTTTTTTGGCTTTTTATTTGACTTTTTTAAAAAAAATTATTTATTAATTGGTAATTTAAAGATAAAAAAATAATCTTTTATCGAATTCCAATAAAATTCAAACTTCAATTCAAGTATTGTATACTTTTTTGAGTAATTACAATCCTAAGAATATATTAATAGTATAATTTTTTTGTTCTATAATTTTAAATAAAGTCGGTATTGGGTCAAAGATGTATTATTAAATTATCATGGTGGTGATACTTTTCGCTGTATCCACGTTATTTAACATAAATAAATCCATGGTCTCTAGTTTTATATAAAAAAATTGGCTTCATTGTCTAAAGGATTTTTCTGGCTACTGAGTTGATTTTAGTTAATATTCAGTAATTAATTTAAATCAAAACTTGATCAAGTGAAAAAATATTTATTTAAACAAACTCCTATAATAATATATATTTAATTTCAGAATATTTTCAATTTTTTTGGTTTTTGAATTTTAACTTTTAATTTTTTTAAAAAGTTAAATTTAAATTTTAAACTTTTGAAAACTCTTTAAATCGATAATATTAATAAATTAGTTTCTCTAAATCGATTTCAACAAGAAATTTTATCTTTTTAAAGCTGTGGGTATGTTTTAACAAGTTTTATTGTCACTTTTTTATTCAAAATTGTATCATTAAAATGATTACTTTATCTAAATATATTAACATATGCTTTTCTAAATATCAGGTTTCATCTGTTGGTATAATAGATTTATATGCTAATAAAAAATGGTAACCAAGAAAATACAAATATTAATCAATAAAAAATAAACAAATAATTCGTTAATATTGATCTTATCTGTGAAATTTGATGTAATTACTAATACTTTATTTGGTTTTATTCTAAATTCTTTATGAAAATAATTTTGTTTGAAATTTTAGTGTGAAAAAAATAATTTAGTTGTTATTTTCAAAGAATTCCCAAAATGAATTTTCAAATCCTATTTTAATATAATTCATCTAATTCTAATTTTGATTAAAAAATAGGATATTTTTAAATTACTGTTGAGAAATACAGTGATTTAATTTATTAATTTGTTATTATTTATTTTCCATAATAATCAAAAAGTTAAATAATCATAAAACTTCATTTTTCTTTTGAGTTGAACTTTTTGTTTGGTATTTTTGAATTTCACATCCATTTATCGTATTTTTTGAAATTGTATTTTTTTTTTTTTTGGTTTTGTTTGATTTAAATATTGAAATTAGAATTTTAAAATTAAAATTATAAAAAAAAATATTTTTTAAAATAATAATAAATTGTAATGGTGCTAGAAATCCAAGAAAAAGTCTTCTTTGCTTTCTTCTCAAAATTAAGAATACAAAGCAGAAAAATCGTAAATATAGTTTGATTAAATTTTCTTTTTTTTTAATTCCAATTTAGATAAATTACTTTGAAAGTGTGTCCTATTTACTTGATATTCAATAAGAAAAGATATCTTTAAATTAAAAACCTTCTCGGGTCTATTTTTTAGTTTATACTTTGATTAATTACATTACCATGAACAAGATTCTAGATACAAAGCCTTATTTAATAAAAAAAAATTAATCAAAAAAACTGTTCAAAAAATTCAAGATTCCGACTTAAAATAACATAATAATTGTAGATTGTATTTTAATTGATAACAATTTAGGTTTTTTGTAATTATTACAAATTTTGAAAGAAATTACAAGATCAAAATTCAACAACTTTCAATTTGAATATTTTTAGAATTTTATACTTATAAAAAAATTTAATTAAAAATGCTTTCTTCTTTTTGATTTTCATAAATACAGTTCCAAGTTTTTAAAGTTAACAAATATTTTTTTTTTTGTTAACTTTCCAAAAATTTAAAATAAAATTTAATGGTTGTCTTTTTTTAATTATTTTTTTGGGCCTTTTTAGGCTTTAAGTGGCTAGATTTGAACATTATTCATCTATAATCAGAGTAAACCCCAATTCAAAATTTTTAACACACCAAAATTCGATTTGTGAAAAAAAAAAATCTTATTTAATCACTTCTCGAAGATTTACCAAATTAGAACCATTCACTAATTGAAATTTTAACACCTTTTTATAAATTACAATACTCACAAAACAAAAAATAAATAATTATCAATACAAATAAATCATGGGCATGTTAAAAATTTTGGAGAGAGCAAAACAAAAAAATAGATTAGTAAATTTGTTGAAATTCTATTCGGAATATTGATCGATCAAAGGTTCGATACTACCAACTAATTTTATTTGAGTTCTTCTATTTGGAACAACTTGACTTTAACATAATATAAACCTTGTAGAAAAATTTTGATCCAACGAAGCAAATTATGTAATTCAAACAATGAAATGAAAATAAAAACTAAAAGATGAAAAAATGATTTTCATATTTTTCAAAAATCAAAATTATCTCCACTTTCAATGAAATTGTATTATTGTGATTATTTGGAACGTTTTAGCTGTGTGGAAAATTTTGAATTTTAGTTTATTTTGCACTTGGTTGTAAATTTTATCAGTTAACTGGAGTTAAAGCAGCTTGAAAACAATATATTATAAAGTTTATTGTACCAATAAATTATTACATTTTTTAGTTATGAATATTATGAAAAAATATCAATTCGGACTTTTTTAACTACTTTTCCAAAACTCAAAATAGAAACTCAATTTAATGGTATTAAAATATTTATTAGATTTTTTTAAAACCCCATAATGTAAATATTTTCTGATTTTTTAATTGTAGAGATTAACTCAATAATCATCAATATAAAAAAAAACAAAAATAATCTAATAACTTTCTTTATTGTATTAGTTTAAATAATAATATATTTCCAATATATCAGGAATAATTTATCAAAATTTTATATCGTGTTATTTTAGTTAAAAAAAAATCTAACTGCTGATTATAATTCCCGATAGGTGATATGTTTAACTTCGCTTCAGAGTGAATTATAATCGACTTATTTTTGATAAATGGACAAAATTACCTGAGTTATTATATAGAAACAGGTTATTTAATACCAATAATTAAAATAAAATGCAAAACAACAAAAAAAATAAAATATATTTCCAATTTTATTCTGTAAAAATCATAACAAAAAATGTAAAAAAATATACTAATTTTTTTAATAATTTTGAAAAAATTTAACTCATACATAATTTACCAAAATCTATTTTAAATTACCAAAACTCATACAAATTTATCAATTTGAGCATAAAATTTTAAACCGATATTTTTTATTATTAAAGTTTTTTAAAAACAAACAAATTGGATGAGTCAGATGATTAAAAGACTCTTTTAATTTTTAATTTATTTTCGAAAATTAATATAAGCTAAAATACTTGATCTAAATAAAATTTACTAATTTGATTTATCTTACAACTTTTCTAATTTTGATAAAAATTAGAAACTCTCACCATCATCCTAAAAAGTTATTTTGAATAACAAAAAATAACAATTCAAAATTTAAAAAGAGCCAAAATTGAATCAGTAAGCAAGTGGCAAGAAGTTGATCTAAAGTATATACTAATTAAATCGTCTTTGTAGATATTTTATTTTTTATCATTTTTTTACATTTGCCCAGAAGAAAATGAAATCTATGTTAATTATTTATTTTTTTTAAAAAATCAACTTTTTAGCAACTAATCAAAAATTCACCACAAATTTAAGAATGATATTAAGCATCTTTGGAGTTTAAATATTGATAACCCGATCTTTAAATTTCTGTCAAAATCATAATTTTTCAAAAATTCTTGGATTTTTTTACAAAGAAAATATATCATTTTAACTTATAAAAGATATACAAATACTACTACTTGATGAATCCATTTTTCAGAGACATTTGAACCATTGACTTACTAAACTAATTAGAGTCAAACGAAACTTATTTTAATCTTAGACTTTTCCTTGGTAGAGTTAATCCCTTAAAAAACTTCATCTTGTCAAGTAAATTTGTAAAAAATAAAAAGTATACACAAAAGTGAATACTTGAAGACTTTCAGACTAAAAGTTCCCAAAAGGTCTATCAAACATTTATATATATTGTGCTATTCTTGTTGGGTTTAAAGATTCTGCTCTTTAGTTTTTTAATTCTTTTTCTAAATAGAGTAATTAACAATCTTTTGTTTTCGAGTTCTAAAATCCCATGTCACAAAAAAAATATTTTACAGTAAGATTCAAACTATTCAAATTTGAAAATGGGAAAATGTCCCTACTTTCTGAAATTAATTTGTTTTTTAGGTGTAATTTTTACAAGTTACCACAATCTGATATTATAGTAAATTTATAAGCATTCATTTTTTCTTTTTTTCAACAATCAAGATAAATTAACTTTTGTATTCAAAAATGTCTGAAGAACAACTTAAAAAAACAATCAAAGATTTAACAAACCGTTTAATCATTCTTGAGTCAAGACTTCGAACAACAGTTGTTACCGAAAATATCAATAAAGAACTTGAAACAAATAAAGATGAAATTTTGGAAAGAGCACTTAACAAACTGGATACCGAAGAACGTATCGAAATTGAAACACAACTTCAAGAAAAAAATAGATTACAGGAACGTGTTAACGAACTTGAAGAATTAAAAAAAAAATCAGATTATCGAATCGAGCACATGAAAAATTATTTTAAAAATTAAAGAAATTAATGCTTTATTGTTTTTTTCGATCAAATAAAAAAAAACGAAAAAAAAAAAAAAAACACTTGAGGGATTTGTGTACAAGCATTTGAAGAAAGGTTATTGGATCAACCAAAAAATATTTCAAGTATTTGTTATGTTTTATTTCTTTTCATTAAATTCAAATCAAAAAGAAAGCTGCCAATAATAATTAACACAAGCATTCTTCTTATCTAAAAAACTTATTTTGCTTTTTTATAAAAATGAAAAGATAAAAGAAAAAAATAAAAAAAAAAAAAAAAGGCTTTACAAATTTACTTTTTAGGTTTCTTTGGTTTCTAATTATTTTTCCAAGTGTGGTTATTTTGATTGAAAGGATCTGGTTATAAAAAACAAAAAAAGCAAATTCAACAAATTAAAAACAAAAACTTTTTCTCTTTCTTACAACAAATAATTTTTTCAGGTATCTTTTGAAGCATTTTGTTTTGTGGTCTTTTTAATTTTGGTTGTTAGTATTGATAGCCTTTCCTTACAAGAAGATCAAAATGTTCTGGTTTTTGTATTTTGAAATAAAAAATCGAGTAACACTTTTGAAATTTTCCAAATATATCCTTACTAAACCATTAGCCAATATTTTCCTCCCATTTATTTGATCAATCGGTTTTTGTATTATTGAAGTGGTGTAAATTACACTCTAATTGCTCTTATACTTTTATTTCCTTCCAGAAATTCAATCGTAAAAATCATATATATTACATTGTTGTTCATTAATAAAAATAATTTACAACTGTCTTTGTTTAATATTAATTTATAAAGCTTTATTTCTTTTAATTTATTATCAAAAATTAATCTATCTTTTTCATAGAAAGGACATACCCATAAAAAATGATCAATATTTTCTATTGTTTCTTTCGGTTTATACTTTGAACATAAAGGACAAAATTTTATTCGATATTTTTTTTTCACTTATTAATATCTTTTATGGCATGATTAAATGTTCTGAATTTTTGAATTGTTTTTGTTATTAAGGGTCTGACCAAAAAATTAATCTAATCTATTAAAGAGAGAATTTTAATGTGACTAAATTCAGGACTTCCCATTCGAAGAGTTCCAAGGGTAGACATAGTCATTAGGTATATTTAAAAACGTAAGGAAGTTTTATGAGAATTTTAAAATTGTTGAACTTGACTTATAACTTGAATATTTTTGTATTTTTTAATAAAAAATGTTAATTTTTTGTTATTGTGAAATATTTTTGTTAAGTGTTGTCAAGTGTTGTAGAGTGCAATTGAGTGACGTTGTTTTTTTTTTAAATTTCAGAAAAGATAAGAAAATTTATTAAATTCCAATTATATTTCTTAAAATTCTTGCAAACCTAACGAGATGGTGACATAGAGTGCCTAGGTTTTTTTTATTTTTTAAGGTTTATTTGTTAAATCTATTAATTTTCGTTAGGTTTTTTTGAGTTTATTATTTATTTAGAAAATCAATAGATTTTCGTTGGGTCTTTTTTACTTTTTGAAATAGACCGAAAATTTGAATAAATTTTCGGTTTATTTCAAAAATTAAAAAAAACCTAGAACACTTCACAAATAAACAGAAAAATCCAGAAGAACAATAACAATGCTTTTCTAGAATTTTAAAGAATTAAGTAAAAATTTTGATTTTTCTCTGTTCTTTTACATCCCTGGAAAAACTAACCAGATTTTTTTTAATTGTGGAAATAAACCGAGATTTTGGAAAAAAATATTTTGAATTTTGAAAAAAAAAATATAACCAACCACTTTAGTCCAAAATTTAAAGGAAATTGGTAAAATCAACAATATACCTCTATTCGTTTTATATTTTGAATAATATTAACAAACATTTAACTTTATTAATTCAATAACTCATAATAATTATAAGTGGTATTTCTTTTTTGGGTCTTATTTAAATTTTTTGAAATCCGAACAGATTTTATTATTTGTTCCTTGGTTAAATTTTATAAATTTTTTTTCATAAATTTTTTGAATTTAATTTTTTTTTATTTGCTGGAATTAGCTCATTTTTTTTTTTTTTTACTGAAAAATTACTATATTTTATATTTTAAATTATGTTTTGTAAATTATTATTTGTATTTTTCTTTTTGTCGTGTTATTATCAGGAATATATAGATTAATACATGAATTTAAATAATTTATTGTTTTTAAATTAGGATATTTTCACATTTTAGATATTTTGAGGGTTTTTTCACGAAATTGGATTATATACTCAAAAAAATATTTCAAAACTAAAAAAAAATGGTTAATTTTTCAATTTAAAAATTTTTAAATCCATAAAATCTTTTTATTTTTAAAATAATTGATATCTTATTATTTTTTTTTTTTTTTTTTGAAAAAAAAAAAAAATAAAGCTGAAGACTTTTCATATGTACCTAGGAGTGCGTTTCTTTTCAAGTCCTCTAGTTTTTATAACATTAAGCAATTTTAGTTAATAAAACAATAAAAATATTGGTATTTCTTGATTACTGAAAAGTTTTTCAATTTTCAAAATTATATTTATTCTTCAATCATTATTCTTCTAGTATTATATTGTTTTATTTTGTTTTTTATTTTTTCTATCAAATTTCTTGGCTTTTTTAAACAAAAAAATTCTAACTTGTAGAGATATGAGAAAATTTTAAGCGTTTTTGGGTAAAGTATAAATTTATGAAAAAAAAAGTCAAATATTTAGGAATCTATTTTTGCACATGTTTTTCGTGGCTATAGTAGATATAAGAGTAAATGGATACTATAATTTACATGTGGTTATTTCAAGTAGGTATTATATTTTTTTTAAATAATAATATTTTTTAATATTTGGTATAATTTTATTAATATAAGCATTTATAGTTTAATTTTTCTTAGTCAAAAAATTAAAAATGTAAAAACAATAGGTTAAGTGGGTAGCTATCATTAATTCAAAATTTACACTATTTAATCTTTTGAAAGAAGATTAGAATAATAATTTTTTTTTAACTTTGGATGTGTATAGTTGGATTTTTAATATTCAAAGTGATTGTTAAAAAAAATTATTGATTTGTATTTCACAAGTAAAAATAAATACCACAATAGAAAGTTAAGTTGATTTCTAATTTACTTTGTAGAATATGAAATGGTTTAACTTTTGTTCTTATCTTAATATTCTATTGTGATATTTTATTATATTTTTGAAAAAAAATCTAATAAATTATTTTTAAACAAAGGACTTTAAATAATAAAAACGAAACAAAACCAAAACAAAAAAATCAAGAAAGTTTTTACATTCAATTAAAAAAAAAAATAAAAAAAAAGGTGAAATTGTTGACTTCAGGTAAAAAACTCTTATTTTAATTGAAATTACTCTAAATTTTAAAAGGAACAATATTTACTTTAATCAATAAAAAAAGAAATAATAAACATTCTTAAGATCTTTTATTTTAAATTAAACTTTATTTGTGAAAGGTTTTAAATTTAAAATGTTGTTTTCAAAATAGATTCTAAAAATCGATTGTTTTAATTAAATTGTGTTAAAAATAATGTTATTAACTTAATTATTTCAATTATTCCGTATATTTTTAAATATTATTAAATCTAATATGATAATAAGTTGGATTTAGGATATTCCAAAAATATTAAGCATTGTCTTTACAAATTTCCAATTAAACTACTAAACAGGTATCAAACCACAAAAAAAAAGCTTTTAAGCTGATCACGGGTTTAATTTCTCTCTTTTATTTCATTTTTCAAAATTAATTGTTTTCTTTGAAAATCGTTGTATGACCAAATTATTATTTTTTCTAATTTTAATATATTTAAAATTACTTGTAAAGTTACGTAGTAAGAAATTCGAATTAATTTTTAACACTGGTATGAAGATCAAAATCATGATTTGCAATTTCCTCTTATAAAATAGAATCTCATAATTCTAAATAATTTAAACATTTTTTAAGTTGATTAGGAATTGAAATAAAAATGCCTAATTTTAAATTTTGTTCCTTGAAAAGGATAATTGTTATGAAATTCAGTGTATTTTTTTAAAAAGGTACAAAATAATGAATTTTATAGATTGAAAGGTAATAGAAATAGTTTTTTTTTTTTGGTTTTATTGTTCTGATATATTTTGTTAAATTATTTGGTTGAAGTTTTATAAATATTATAATAAAAAGTTTCAATAAATACTAGTTTAATGCTTCTAAAATTAGTAAGTATTTTAATTTATTAAAATTCACAAAAAATATCTAGAAAATATTATGGCGCTTTTTTCAGATAAAAAAAAAATGTGATTTATGATTTTATTAATGATAAATAAGTTACTAAAAAATTACAATTAAGGTAAAAAAATAATTTAATTAATTAATTGATTTTTTTTAAATAATATTAAAATATTATTATTAAATAAAATGGAATATTTGGTAAAATTTTGACACAATTAATGAAAATTTTATATAAGAAATACAATAAAACCTGAAATTCTCTTTTCTAAAATAGAATTTTGAAAGAACGTCATTATTATAATTATTTTTTGAGAATATCTAGAAAATTTAGATTTGGGGAATTTTGGGTGATGTGGTTATAATCAAATAAATAACAAGTATTATATAAATATAATATGAAAAAAAAAAAAGTGAAAGGGTTTAATCTTATATCTTAGTAAAGAATATCATAAAAAAATTAAAGAAAATTTCTCCAAATTTTTTTTTTTTAGAATATTTTCTCTAATTTTTTTATTGCCAATATTCCCAAAATTAAAGTATTATATTTTTTTTTTTTTAGATTATTCTGGAATCTTACAATTACGTGTGCCAATAAACATTTTAATAAACTATTACGTGTTTCGATGCCAGTTTTTTTTATGGTACCGCTACACTCTTAAAAAATCTGGAAAAAATTTTCTAAAATAATTGTTAAGTAAACCGTTTCGAAAGGAATTTTATTGTTTGTTGAAATAATACTTTTGAGACTGATTTAATGTAATTTTTTCGAAGTTGAAGAACTCCACCTTTACAATCATTTCCAATTTGCTTTTCAAAATAAAAAAACCAGATTACAATGTTCCTGTAGCTGAAGTATTTTGAATATACTCCCACCAAGTGACTTTTTTAAATGGAATAATGTGTAATATTGGTAATAACAAACCATTTTCCAGTAAAAGGGATCCAATTGTATAGAGTGAATTAAACATATTTTTATAGCTTTTGAATGTATAGAAAAACTAAAAAAATAATTTTAGAGACATGAAAATTGAAATAATGTTTTAATATTTTTGCTTTTCAAACTTTCATTTGTTACTATTTTTCGGTTTTTTATTAATAGCTTATTCATTTATAATTTTTAAATTTTTATTGTAAAATCTAGAGTAAATCCATTAAAATGTATTATTCTAAGGTTATTGAAACTGTGAAAATGATTGTAGGGAAATTAATTTTAATTTCTATTAGGATTCACATCATATCTTCATTTGAAGAGCAAAATGAACAGTGTTTTTTTTCATAATAGTGGCCATAAGAATTTGATTTTTTCAATTTTTAAGAATGATATAATTAATTCTGAGATTAAATTCATACAGAATTCACGGATTATTCTTTGATGTGTATTATTCTACTTATTTATTATTTTTCTTCAAAGTTCAGTTATAAAAAAAAATAATGAATATTGTGAAATCTTTTGTTCACCAATGACAGTAATAGTATCTTTTTTTCACTAAATAACAGTCAACAAGTGATCAAAATTTCGTTTAATTATAGGTTTTAACAAAAAAATATATATATATATATATATAAATATAATTCCTTACTGAAGGCTATTTGAATGTGGAAATATCTCTAATTATTTTTTATATTATTAATTTAGAGTATTTTAGTGTTGTATTTTTTTTTTCCAAAAACTGTCTGGTGATTTATTTGTAGAATAATAAGAAAAAAACAATAAACAAAAGTTTTTCTTTCGAAAAAAAAAAGAAAAAAAAAATATTAAATAATGTATTATATTTATTTTTACAGAAGCGAGATAAAAAACATCAATACATTTCCCAAAAATGAATCTAATAAAGTATATCAACTATGTTTAGAATATTTTTGAAAAATTTTTTTAATCAATATTTTTTTCTCACACTTTGTTAAAATGGTACTATTAATTTAGTTTGTAATCTATGATTTCTGATCAACGATAAAAATACATAGCTTTATTTTCAAATTAATAAAAAAAATAAATTTTAGATCAAAGTTTAATATGAAACAGTTGGGTTTAATAAAAAAATTTTTCATTTTCGATCTGATGGTGAAGAATTTGTGTTTTTTCCTCAAATTAGATTTAAAAAATTTGTTTGAAAATTTTTCTTCTTTGCTTTTTCTTCCTTTTTGGTCGTTCTTATCCAGTTCTAAATTATTATTTTTTTTTATTTTTCACTTGCGAAAAATGGGAAATTATTCTTCCCATACAAATAAATCAATCAAGAAAAAATTGTTTTGGGAAGATAATTTAATCCATAACTTTTTAAGATATTCTTTTCTACAAGTTGAAAAAATTATTCTTCAAAAGGTTATTATCATTTATGCTACTATTGTTGTTTGTCTGTTGGTAATTTATTGTACTTTCTGGAAAGACATTTTGGGTGTTTGTAGGCTGAAGAATAGTATTTTGAAAAAGGTAATTTGATCTCGATTTTTTATGTATTTGCGAAAGTTCACATAGCATATGAAGAGGGGACTTGATCGAGATGTATTTCTCTTCTTGAAGAGAATAAATTTGGCCAATGTATTTGTGATCTCTTTTCCTTGGAATCGGTGAAAACTTTAGAATAGTATTGGTAATTTCGTTATTTTGGGGAATCTCGGATCTTGTGCCAAGAATATTCAGGTTTTGGTTAAATGCGAAACGATTGTCACCATTATTTCTCAAGTGTGTACCAGAGTTAATTTGTACTTTTTTGTGATCTGGTTTATTCTTCTGGCTGCGTGCTTTCGCCTTAAATTTGATTTTTTTCGCTTTTGTTGATTTATTTTCCTCAATTTTCGATTTGATCCTAATTATTTTTTTTTTTTTTTTCAGCCTTTGCTTTTTTGTTTCGGTTTTCTTATTCTTTGAGATTTCCTCGTCTTCAGTTTTCCCGAAGATTAAAAAGTCTCTCGAATAAGGACTAATATTGTGCAATGAATAATTTCTTACAAAAAAATTTGATAATCCTCTTTCAAGTGATCGCCGCGAAACACCAGTTAAAATGGCTAGTTTTGTCAGAGAATTACGGACAATTGTTATTTTCTTTGGGTTTGGTTTTGATATTTGACTCTGCTCCTGTTTTTGGCTTGTTCCTATGCTTTTATTTTTCTTGAGCAATTGCTTATTTAATTTTTTTCGCTCTTTCAAGTTCACCAGATCTTCCAATTCGATGCCTTGTATTGCATTCGGAAAAACTTCGACAAAGAGAATGAGCCGATCATTCATTGATCTGATTTTTCGAAATTTGTTGGCCAACAGATTGGTAGTCTCACTTTTTTTCATTAGCAAAGTGTAATTGTATACTTTACAAATTTATTAAAAATGTGTAAAAATAAAAAATTATTTTTTTCAAAAAAAATTTTTCGAAAAAAAAATCTGTTTTTTGGAAAGTTCCTGAGAATTCAGGATTTTCAGACGAAAGTTGCCTGTTTTGTGTTTTTTAGAACCCCAACAGCATGAAATATTTGGTTTTCATTATTTTTCTGTTTTTCCAAAGAATATTTGACCAAATAGAGGAACCCAAATTGTCAGTGTTTTTACGATTCGGAGTTTTGTTCTCATTTATAAAAATAATCTTGTTATACAGTTGTTTCAATAACCCGTGTTGACGTCTTTCTTTGTGTTTTTCAAAATTTTTTGTGTTGTTTTTGTAAATAACTGTTGTTTTTTTTTTTTTAAAAGGCTGTTTTTTTTTCTTTAACTGTGGTTTTTGGTTTTTATTTTGTGTTTAATCAAAAATACAGTTCAGTGAAACCTTGCCGTTTCCAAAACAAACGTTCTGAAATCAAACCGATCATATTACCAAAGTGTTTTTCTACAACCTTCAAGAACAATCTCCTCAGAAAAGAGATCTAATTCAACCAAATTTAAATAAATCAACACCAAAATTCACAATAACCAAATCTTCCAATTTGATCCAACACAAAAAAAAAACAATAAAAAGGATAAAAAGAGTTTCTTAAAAACTGTTTGGTGTATTCGCATGATCAAAAATGAGATTTAAATTTTTCAAAGTTTTTTGAAATTGAAAACCAAGAATTTCATTTCATATTGATCAAAAGTTAATTATCCAAGATTTTATCTGATTAAAATTAAACATAAACATTGCCAATGACTATATTATTTAAAAATCAATTCTTTTTCAACCATTTACATAATGAGAGAGAATTAGGTCCCCTAAAAACTGTCAACACTCAACCGTTATATCAAGATCTTTTATTTTTTCAATCAATAATAAGAAAAAATATTGTGGAAAACTTTGAAAAAAAATTTCAATTATTACTTCGAGATTGAAAGTATTATTTCCAAGACAGACTTCCTTTTTAAAAATAAACATACCCTTGAAAAGTTTTCATTTTCAACAACAATTAAAAACACAAAACACGATTTAAAGATTTTTTAACAGCAATTAAAAACACAAAATCTGGAAAACAACAGTAAAAGTCTGAAAAACAAAATTTATTTCAGTCAACACAGGTTATTGAAAGAACTACTGGTATTTGAATTATAAATGGGAAAAAATTTTCACTTCCTTTACCATATTTTTCTTTTCTAAATTGAGTTCTGTAGAGGAAGGTTGGAGTTTGTGGTTCTACTCGAAAAAGGAAATTGAAAAGGAAGTGAAAATTTTTCCTATTTTTTATTCAAATACCAGTAAACAAAAATTTTTTTTTTAAATTGTAAGAATTAATAAGAAATTGATCTCATTGAATTGGAATTTTCAAATACCTATAAAAAGAACACACAGCATTTTTTAATAGACTTTAAGTGCTTCTTAAAAATTCAGATTATTTTTTTTAAGAAATTATCAAAACTTGAAAGAGAAAAATTTCGCTTTCTCCTCTTTTGCAAAAAAAATTTTTTAATTGACAAACAACTTGTTGATAAATTTTAATAGATTTTCACAAAAGTTGTGATTTCAGCAATTTTCTTTTTAGATTTTAAAAAGTTCTTTTTGGAAGTATGTTTTAAGTAATGTTCTTTGAAACTTCTATTGGCAATTTTGAACCAAAAATTGCAAAACCAAGATCTGATATTAAAGATTTTTTCAAAAAAAAATAAATACCTCTATTAACTCCTAAAGTAAAATACAAAAAAAAAGTTGTTTTACAAACACAAGTTCACAATTAAATTCAACTAAACTCAGACTCCAAATCTTTTTCGAAAAGAAGATGAAAAAATTCGCAAATTACTTAGAAATCTTGAGGCAGAATATATTTTCCGTTAAATGTGAACAAAAAGGTGAAAAAAAAATGGTGTATATGTTCCACTCAAAGGTTGATTATTTTCTTCTGATAAATCTTGATAAAAAAGTTTTTTTGTTTAATTTTTTGAAGAGTTTTTGGAAAAGAGAAGTTGTCACTCAATTATCGGACAAAGTAAATACATAGATGGAAATAAAAAAAGCAAACAAAAACTGAAAAGTTCTTTACTACCCAAATTGTAATTAAATGAGAATTCGTTTTATTAAACAAAAATTCGAAATGTGATGAATTTTCCAAAATTGGAAATTTTCTTAAATAACTCACAATTTCGGAAACTAGAATTCGAAAGGGGCCTGTGACGCTTTCTTCCCTTGAATCATACAAAACAAAAATTTTTTTGATCTCTGTTTAACAAAAAAGAAAAATTCTGGGAAATATCAAAAGGGTCTAATGTTTAAAGGTTAAAAAAGTTTTTTTTTCTTACAGATAAGACGCTGAAATTCCAAGATTTAAAATACTCTCAAATCCTAGACCAAAATCGTTTATTCCTGGTATTGGAATTTTAAATGGGAAAATAGTGTCAATTCCCTTTTCGATGTGTTCTAAGATAAATATAGTTCCCAAAGAACAGGGTTGTATTTTTGTGGCTTTGATTGAAAAAGGAAAATTGATAATGAAGAGAAAATTATTCCTAATTAATATTGAAATAACAGTATGAAATTCGAAACGACTAAAAAGATGAGATTTTTTGAGTTATCTATAGTTTGTACTCACATAGACAATGGATCATATTTGTGATTTGAAGGACTGATAAAAGAAGTTATAGATCCTTTTATATCTACTTTGGTATAGACACATATTTTCTTGCATACCCCATACAGATGTGTTGGTGTAGGGTTGGAATCGGATGACATCTGGTCGTTATTATTAGGCACGTGGAAGTAAGGTAGAAAGACCATTATTTTCTTTTGGGAATTTTTCAATATTTTTTCGTTCAAAATCGATTAAAAAGGTAGAGGGGTTGTAAAGCGAATCTGCACCTTTAATCTTGAAAAGATCAAAATCTATTATTAATTATCTCTCTTCTTAAAATCTTGACAGAACTAGTAAAATTCAATTCTTTTTAACCACTTCTAATTGTACTTTGTTCAATAAATTGTGTTATCTTGAATATATATTATTTTTTCGTGCTTTTTCTGTTGTTTTTTCAAAAAAAGTGTTTTTAAGTGTTGCTTTCTAACTTTTTTGTTAGAGTTTTCAATTTTTATCTGTTATTGAAACGAAAACTTTTCATAAGTCTGTTTATTTTTAAAAAGAAAGTCTATCTTGGCGATAATACTGTCATTCTGAAAGTCATAAAAGAAATTTTTTTTAAAGATTTCTTGAAATATTTAAACTTCTATTTTAATTTAATGAAAATTTGAAAAATCTTGATATAATCAATGAAAATTGATCTTTCGAGAGATTTAATTTGACCCATTAAGAAAATTGTTTGAAAAAGAATTGGCTGTTAAATAACTTGATCATTATAAGTACTCTTGTCAAATTTTAATCAGATAAAATATCGGTTAATTAACTTTTGATTCAATATGAAATGTTGCTTCACTAAAGGTTCTTATCTCATAAAATATAGGATAAAAAAAAACCAAATAAAAAAAAAAAGTTCCCAATTACAAGATCGGATTGGAGGATTATTAGTTAAAGGAAAAAAGGAAATGAAACAAAATTTTTTTCTTTTTTTTTTCAAAAAACTTTGAAAAAATAATATCTAATTTGCTCATGTGGGGATATCAGCAAAAAGTTTTTAAGAAACTCTTTTTATCCTATGTATTTTTTTTTTTGTATTTACTATTTGTTGCGAAATAAATGGAATAAAATTTTCATTCAGGTTTCCAAAATTTGATTTGGAAAATAATGGAACTTTCAATTTTTTATTTCTGAAAAGAAGCTTCAATTTTTAATTTCCCTTTTAAAATATGTTACTAAGAAGGTTTTTTATTATTCTTGGGATGTATTTTTTTTTTAAGGGAAGCTGACTGAAAATTTTGATCTTTTTATTTTGCTATTAACAGAATTCAAATTGAAAGATTTGGTTATTGTAGGTTTAGGTATTGGTTTGTTTAAATTTGGTCGAATTAGATCTCTTTGATCAGGAGATTGGTCTTGAATGTTGTAGAAAAACACAATGATCATATGATCTTTTTAAATATTGTTTGATTTGAAAGTATAATTATACTGAACTGAATTTTTCAAAACAACAAAATAAAAACCAAAAACCACCATTAAAGAAAAAAAGAAAGTGTTTTTTAAAAAAAAATCAACAGTTTTTTTTTTAAAACAATATACACGAATAATTTTCAAAAACACACAAAAAAAAAGTGTACACGGGTCATTTAACAAACTATAAATAATAAATATTAAACATTTAGGAGTTGAGAATATTTTAAATCGGGAATTGTATCAGGAAAGGGGTTCATTTTTGTAATGGGGTTCTTTACTTAATTTTTTTGAAAATTATTTTCATTAAAAAATCTAAATTTTATTCGTTTTTGAAATTTTTCTTCACTTGATTTTTTTTATTAGCCCCCTTCTTGTGTTTCTCTAAAGTTTCTTATTTTTAAATATAATTTCAATTTTTTGATCAAAATCATTTTTTCTTATTTTTTAATTTTTTTTTTTGTATTTTGATTTTTGTTTTATTTTTTTTTCTTTTTTTTTTTTAAAAAAATTATATTTAAAAAAAACAAATGCTTGAACACCCAAATTAACATTATAAGAATTAAGCTGTTGAATTTTCTTTTAAAATTCATACATTTACAATTTAAAAAATTATTATTTTTACAATTTTAATTTCCTAAAGAAATTGAGATATTTTGCTCGAGAAGTTCCAATGAAAAGTGGATACAAAAATTGTTATAACATTTTTTTTTTTTTTTGAAATTTAGGTTTGTTCAGGTTTTTCTTTGATGAATATGGACTCTAATACAGAAGTTTATTATTTCTTGTATTTCTAAACAATCTTCGTTTGGTTGATTCTTAAAAATAAAGTGAATTTTTCCTTTTTGGGTGGGTTTTTTTGAGTGAAATCGAGTTCAGATTTCATAATAATAAGATATCGAATTCTTAATCAGGATATAGACAATTTATCATGCAAGTTTTATATTTAAAAAAACCCAGAATATTTGATAATTAGTAAATATTATAATTTCATCATTTTGTAGATTTTTTCCAAGTATCTATGTTTTTAATTCTTGCTTTTATTTTGAACATCTATTTATTTTCAATTCAAAATAAAAAAAAAAATTAAACAAAACCTAACAATAAAAACCTTTAAAAATGGAATTTGAACTATTCTTTTTTAAAATTAAGAAATTTCACAAATTAATTAAATAAATTTTCATATATTTATGGTAAGAAGAAAAAAAAAACTTGCGATTTCCTTTTTTTTTTTTTATTTTTTAACGGAGGGGTTTTTAATCCATCTTTTAGGCCGTAATTCCTAAATTTTTATTTAGAAATTTTAATAAATACTCAAAAATTAGTCTATTACCCATGAGTGGTAATAAATATATTGAATCTTTTTTTATAATAATATTAAAAATATTATTATTATTTAATATATTAGATAGATTAATTTTTTTTAATTAAGATATCCAAATTCTACGATTATTTTAATAGGCTGGGCAGTTCCGGAGAAAGTGATCTAAATTTTCAACAATATCTAAATTTTTTGATTTTGTGCAAAATTTTGATTTCTCTTTATTCATAATATAATAAAAAAACTTGCTATTTCGCTAATAAATTATTTCAACTTAGAAATAGATGTTGATATTGATTATTATGCAGGAAACTGCCCTTTATAATAAGAGAATCAGAATAATTTGTATTCAAGAATTAATTAAAAACAATTATGATAATAATAATAATATTTTTAATAATTGTGAAAACAACGAATCATTATAAATCTTTCCATTGTTTAACGATAAAGAAAATTATGACTCTTTTTTAAAATTTCTAAACAAAAATTTTGAAATTAGGGAAGTCCCTTAGAAAGCTTCAAGTGCCCTTTGAGTGCCTAGGTTTTTTAATTTATGAAATAAATATATAATTAAAAAAAATTTCGGTTTATTTCTTGAGGAAGTTGGTACATTTTACCATTTTGAAAATTTTTTTCATTGTGTAAACCTTACAGAAAAAAATTTTTATTAAGTTTCACGTGATATTGAAACTTTGAAACCAAAACACCAGTAACAAATCAATTTGTGAAAAGATAGCAAAGTAATTCAAAGTTGAATCTTTCATTTTTCGATTTTTTGAATTTTTTTTTGATTAATAAGTTGGTAATATTAAATTTATTTTTTGAATCAAGAAATTTATTTATATAAATGAGTGAAATTAATCAAAGAGACCCAAAAAAATATACCCTAAAACGTGTGTATTACAAAAAAATTTTTTCTTTTAGAAGAACAATCACGAAAGATCACATTTTCAAATAAATTTGTTGAAATCAAAAATGAAAAAAAAAAAATTGATAAAAGCCTATTTTCGAAGATTTCTTTTCCTTATCTTCTAAATTTGTATGAATACATGCAATTTATAATCATGAAATTCTCACTCCATTACTATTTATTATTATTTGTAAAATCATTTTTAATTTCAAATTTGTTTTCAAAAAAACCCTTTTTAAATATTTTTATCAAACTATACCAAAATAAAGAATTCTGCTTCAAAAATTAAAATAAAGGGGTTGAATTCTAGGAATCGAAAATAAATAGTTACAAAAGATTCAATCCCAAAATAAAAGAAAAATATTAGAAAAAAATTCAATCCGATTTAAATTATTTTTAGTTCACAATTAAATGGAAAATATATTATTATAAAACCAAACGAATTTGTCCAATAAATCTATATTTCTGATGAATAATTTTTAAATAACCTATTTTCTCAAACCAAAACTAGAATTAGATTAATCAAATGAAAATAGGATTTTTAAATTCATTTTGGAAATTATTTACAAATAAAAAGTAATTTGTTTCTCAAAAATTTTATAAACAAAAAGATTTCCATGAAGAAATAAAAATAAAAACCATTTAAAAATAAGTAATTGTATCAAATGTAATAGATAAGATCAAAAAATAAATAATTTTTATTAATTTTTTCTTGTGATCAAACTATAAAATTTTTTGATTTCCGTTTTTTTATTGGTATGAAAATATATTATACTAGGATATATCCCACTCTCTTTTTTATTAAAATATCAAAGTATTTCATTAAAGAAATGATTTGAAGAATTCAGTTTCACATATTTGGTGACACTCAAAATTTGAAAAATGTACTAGTTCCTTAAATTAAAAAAAAAACCCAACGGAAGGTGCCGTAGAGTACCGTCAAGAGCCATCAAGTTCCTAGCTTTTCTTGAGATTTTCTGTTTTGTTTATTAAGTATTCTAGGGTTTTTTGAGGTTTTCTATTTTCTAAAGAAAATCAATAGATCTTCGTTAGGTTTTTTTGAGTTTACTATTTATTTAGAAAATCAATAGATTTTCGTTAGGTTTTTTTTACTTTTTGAAATAAACCAAAAATTTATTAATATTTTCTATTTTATCTAAAATTAAAAAAAAACCTAGAACACTTCAGAAATAAAATAGAAAACTCCAAAAAACCGAACGAAAATCTTTCGATTTTCCAAATAAATAGAAAACTCACGAAAACCTAACGTGAGGTGCCTATCTTTCCCCGAATTCAAAAGAATAGAGTAAAATCTTTGATTTAACTCAATTTTTTAGAATTAAAAAAAAACTAACGGCTGTAAGGGGAAATAAATTTCCTCACTTCAAAATAAACAAAATAATTAAAAAAAAAAAAAACAACCAAATTTAACAGAAATTGATGATTTATTAATAATTAATTAAAAAATTAATTCTTTTCAAACTACCTTCATATCATATGAAAAATAAAATCTTGAATAATGTTTTGATCTCAAAACAATTTTATTTTAAGAATAACTTTAATCAAGCAAAAAGAAAAATATTGTTGATTGTATAAAAAAGAAAATGAAAAAATGAAAAAATGGAAAAATGAAAAAATGGAAAAATGGAAAAGAAAAGTAATGAAGACATAAATAAAAATAAAAATAAAAAAAAAAAAAAATAAAGTAAAAGAAAAAAAAAAGGACTTATAGAACAGAATAATCAGTCCAAAATTCAAGGAATGTTTCTGCTGTCAATTCACCGTTTTTTGTTGATTGCAAAGCCATTTCTGCCAACATTAATAAACGTTTAATCCCAATTTTCCTAGGTACAAGAGCTTTTTGTAATTTCTGCAATTCCTCTTTTTTCTTGAAAATTTTCATTGTCTTTAAAACCATCATGATTTCATTGGTTGTTTCAAGTTGGGGTATTTCGATTGTGGCGTTGAAGACGTCAAAGAATCCCATTTCTTCAAGTACGTGTGGGATACTGGTTGTCCCGATTATCAAAACCTTGTGTCCAAGAGGAGGCATTGATTTGATTAGTACGAGGAGTGTTTGTAGAACCTTGTTGGAGAATCTGGGCCCGATGTGCACGTATTCCAAAAGACGCTCGATGTCGTCGATCACAATGACACTTAGGGGCGATTTATAGGCGTCGTCAAAGATTCTTTTGATCTCTGAAGACTTGCCGATTTCTGTGTAGCCAATCAACTTTTCGGCATTGATCATTTTAACAAATGGGAATTTGGATTCAATGGCCAATGTTGCGGCAAGTGCTGTTTTGCCTGTGCCCGGCTTACCCTTCAACAAAACAGAAATGAGTGGGGTTCTTTTGGATCTGAGGACCTGCTTAATAAAGGAATGCCCCAAGTACATGATCTTTTCGAATTTTTCGCCATAGTTGATGATTCCGTTCCTAAAGCACCCCTCGAATTCGTCTTCGGAAATACCAAACGCAGGCTTGACTTCCTCAAGGGCCTTCTCGAAATCGATTGGCTGGACAACAATATTCTCCATATCTGTGGGCTTTGTGGGGTTGTTAACATCAACGTGTCTATTAAGCGCAAAGGAAGATGCTGATTTGACCAAGCCTTCAATTTCTGCTCCTGAGAAATTTGGGGTCCTTTCCGCAATTTTCTCTAAAATTACTTCCGAGGAAATCGATCCCGATTCTCTCATCAGCTTTGTATGGATCCTCAAGATTTCGGTTCTCCCATCTTCATCAGGCAGCCCAATTGGCATTTGGACTTCAAGCCTCCCCGGTCGAAGAAGCGCCGTATCCAGCATATCTTTTCGATTCGTCATACCAATGATTAAAATGTTATTTAGCGAATCCACACCATCGATTTTGGCTAATAATTGATTGACAACAGTATCTCCAACACCAGTCCCATCGGTTCGCGTTCCTCTTTTTCGACAAATGGCATCGATTTCATCAAAAATGATAATATGTAATTCAGATTCATCTCCTTTTTCTTCTTGATCTTTTTCCGCTTCTGCAAAGAGGTTTCTAATGTTTTCTTCAGATTGTCCGACATATTTATTTAAAATTTCAGGTCCATTAACAATTTTGGGTTCTTTTCCATTAAGCATTTTTCCTATTTGTCTTGCCATTAATGTCTTTCCGGTTCCTGTATTTGAGAATGTGTTGAATTTTATTTTTTAAAATTTATTATTATTTTTAGATGTTTTTTTTTTTTTTGTTGTTGTTATGTTTTTTTGTTTTTTTGTTTTTTAATATGATTTTTAAATAAAAAGAGAGAATTTATGCAATTTTTTTTATTTATTAATATGAGCAAATGCATTTTTGAAATTGATTTTATTTTAGAGTCATTTTAAAAAAGTGTGGGCAATAAGTTTTTTCAAAAAGATCTCGAGAACATGTCAACAAACTTCAATAGAACTATTTTTAGTCCTCTATCAAAAAAAAATTTTTTTGTCACACTTTTTTAAAATGCCTTTAATTTCAAATAAAAAAGTAAAATATATAACAATATCAAATATATTTGGTGGTGTAGATCTGAAAAATATAGCATGATTTTTTATATTTTTTTTAATATTTTTACTAGAGAAAAATAAAAAAAAATAAATAAATAGAAATTCTCTTCTTTTTATATTCTTTTTGTAATCATTTTACTATTAACAATTTGATTAAAATGTTAATGATATTTTTGTATCCAAACATTTTTATTTTAAATTGTTCAGTTGCCCGTTCATCTTTATGTTCAAATATCCTTATTTTCAAAATCTGAAAAGAAATTTTTTCATAAGTTTTAGGATCTGGATTGTTTGAATTGATTTAAATTCAAATAGGGAAAAATTGAAAAAAAAAAAAAAAATTAATAAATTATAAAAAACAATTAACTTTTAAGAATTTTTTCCAATCTCTCTTGAATAAACTTTTAAGAATTACTATTTGATTTGCTTGATCATTTAAAGAGTGTGGCTTTAATTATGTAGAATAGTTTCAAAAGTTAAATCGTATTGTATTTTTAAACTTTTTGAATTAAAAAATATTCCTTTATTTTTTTAGAAAAAATTTCTTGCACAATCGTGTAAAAAAAATTTTCTTTTGTAAAAGTAAAATGTAACGAGTCAAAGAAACTAAAGCAAAACCTTAAAAAGAATTAAAATCAGAAACACTCCATTCAATAGTTTTATAATTTTTATATACTATTTTTACTTTATTATTTCCTTTTTGAAGAAATTACAAAAAATCAAATCGGAAATTCTCATAAATTTTCATTTTAGAAAAAAATGATTTTTAAAAACAAGTTGGATGATTCCACTTTTTGATACAAATTCGTTCATTAATAGATATATATATATTTATTTATATTTTGTATTATTTTCATTTTAACACAGAAATCTATATTTCGAGTTTGAAAACTTTTAATAAAAAAAAACAATTTATATTTTGAAATTAAGCAAAAATTTTTAAAATAATAAAATATTTAGAATGGTAATAATTGGTAATACAATTAAGGGTAAAAAGATGGAAATTCAATGGTGAATTTTTTGAATGGATTTTAACTTCATATTAAAAATTTTTTCTCTAAATGTAATTTTTTGAGCTTTATTCACAAAAAAATTGGAACTTTTTTTGTTATTGATTTGGTTGATACAATTTTGGGAATTTTTTATTTCTTTCTGAGAAAATTTGTTCACAATCGAAATCATGATTAACCATTTGAAAAATCTGAAAAATTGAAAAGCTTATGTACTTTCCATCATTTCTTTTTTACTCAGATATCAAAAAATTTCGGAATTTTTGATAATGTAAAAAAATGTAATGACCATTTTCGCGAGTAGATGAATGTTTGTAAATTAGTCTTATTATCATATAAATGACCATTAATAATACAACTTCATAATATAATAACAATCTAGTTACTAAAAATAAAATTATCTCTTAATGAAATCATTTTTTTCTTCTTTAATTTTATTTCAAAATTTAAAATTTGAACTTTTTGAAAAAGCATATTCAAGGAAAAAATCTATATTATTGTTGAGTTGGAAGATTCCCTTTCAATAGATTTAAGAAACCAAAACTAAAGCGATAAATCTGCTACTTGGTGATGTTTTTTTTTTTTTTCAATTCATCAAAAACATTGATTGGAAACAAATGCAATTTATTGAAGATAAGGAAGCTCTATGAATAGAAGAATAAATTTTGTTGTTTCAATTTCAAATTATTTTTCATCGCATTTATTCCAACCTTTAATGAAAATTACCATACTTATAATTAAACAAAAGTATATTTTTTTATTTTATAATTAATTTGTCTGAAAACAAACCAAAAAAACAGAGAAAAAGATTATAATTGTTTCCCTTTTCACTCAATATTACTGTTTAATATTTAAAAAGGATCAGTATGAACCAAATTTCAGATTGCTTACATTTTCAAAAAGATTACAGGTTAATCTCACGAATAAAATGATTACTAAACCAAAACCCAATGATAAAAGAATTGAATAATCCTGATAGCAAATATTTTTTTTGGTTGATCTGAAATTCAACCAAGGTGACTCAAAAAGTTCTTATTTATGAAACGATCCTTTCAATAACAATTCAAAAAAAAAAACAAAAAACTAAAAAATAATAACATAATAATTAACTTTGTGTTGAGGGTTGTCTTCTTGTTTTCTTCACTTTACTTTTACAAATGATCTTGATTTTACTTTTGAAAAAAAAAAAAAAAAAAAAAGAATACAATATGCATTTTCCAAATGGATTTTATGATTGGATCTTGTCTTCTCTGCTTGAATGATGATTATTGTTTAACCAAACACGTTCTATTTGATAAAACTTTTAAAGTTGGATAATTAAGGCATCTATAAAAGAATAAAATCTAATAGGTGCTAAAAAAAATTAAGTTTTTCATTTTTAATTGTAAATTCTTTTTCTACTTTTCATTTTGAATTTTTTTCCAAATATCACCAATAGCTCTCAGAACCAGTTAAAAATTACACTTTTTATGAGAATATGACGTATTTGAAAAACGGGCATCTTCTTGGGAAAATGGTAAATTCGTTGACATTCAAAATATTTTTTGTGGATAATCAAAATGTAGAAAAAAAATTAAACTTCATTTATTTACAAAAAAAAAATGTTATTTCAACTTTTGACAACTTTATTTTTTAATAAATTTTCAGACTTTGTGGAATTCCCAACTTTTTGCTGCAGACTGTAGTAAAGTTTTCAATATCAAATCGAAATATCCATGTTTTGATTTCCCTTGGCCAAGGGGTTTTTAAATCGTTTATTCTGTATTCCAAATGTTACAAAAGCAATCCATAGGTATAATTTTAAATACTAATAGGAGAAAACTTAAAATCGAGTTTACACCTTATAAAAACCACGAATTTTCAGATGCATCATCTGACTGACTGAATTAAATTTTTGACTTTTAACCACTGAATAAGAATTTTAACAAAATACCTTCATATTTATGAGGTTAACAGGAGGCAATTCTTAAGTGGTTGTCTGGGTTTGCTCTCTAGCCCGATTCAAAAGTATCTCTTTTTTTAAGTTAGAGATTAATACCCCCAGAATAATTTAAAGTTGCTGAGATCTCAAAAATTTTGAAAAAAAAATAAAAAAATTAATTTTTGAACTAGAGCAAAGAATAAACATTGAAATTTAAAAATAAAATGTCTAAAAAAAAAAAAAAATAATAATAATAATAATAATAATAATAATTTACCGGGTGGTCCATGAAGGAGTATTCCTCTAACATGTTTAATACCAAGTTTTTTAATAACATTTGGTGGGAACACACGTGAAGCAAAAGCTCTTCTAAAGATATTACTAAATTCGGAATCTAAGCCACCAATTCCCATATCTTCAAAATTCCAATCACTTTTGAAAAGTGAACTTCCACCAGATCTATTATAAAATTTTTAAATTAGGGTTTTTGTGTTTATATTTTGGAAAATAAAACGGATTTTTTAATTAATTTTTATTCAAATTCAAATTTTTCAAGATAGAAAATGTAATTTTGGTTTTTTTTTTTTTTTTTTTTTTTGTATTTCTTTTATTTTTTTTTTCTTTTGTTTGTTTTTTTTTTTTTTTTTTTTTTTTTTTTTTTTTTTTTTCTTTTTTTTGTTTTTTTTTTTTCTTTTTTTTGTTTTTTTTTTTCTTTTATTTGTTTTTTTTTTCTTTTATTTGTTTTTTTCTTTTTTTTAAAATTTCGTTTTTTTTTCTTTTATTTTGAAAAAATTCAAATGTATAATGTTGTTTTAAGGAGTAAGGAAAAGGGTTTATAACAAAGCCCAGAAAATAGGACCATTGAAGTTTGGTGAAAAGTTTTCAAGAAACTTTTTGAAAATTTTGTGGTACTCTTTTTTAAATTGGCTTTTTGCTCAGAAACAATAAAATATTCCGAATTACGATCCATCAAAAGTCGTGACTTTATAGTCAATTTTGTTGATGTGTAAAATCGAAAAAAATTACAGTTTGTCTCAGTTTAATAGTAAAAAGGAAAATGAAACTTACCCGCCGCCTTTTAATTTAAGTTGTGCGCCTTGTTTTTTATCAAATCTAATTTGGGATTGAGAAACTAAAATTCCTCGTTCGTTTATTGTTAGCTCAAGCTCGTTTTTTTCATTTTCTTTTTCATCTTTATCGATTTTTAAGATCGACTCAAGTTCCATTGTTTCTAAAGACTTGGCAGATAGCCTTAAGTAATAGACATCATAGTCAATTACAAATTCTTGCCCGACAGAAAAGACTTGGTTTTGGAAGTTTGAAATTACTCTTCTTGCAAGTTTGGTTGCATCAATTGTTGGGTTGGATCGGTTTTTAATCATAAAATCAACCTCAAAGGTAATTTTTGAAATGTAAATAGAGGTTTTTGGAACTGACCATGGAATAATCTTAATGAAGATTAAAGTTTTTTTTATTTTTTTTTTTTTTTTTGGTTTTTTGTTGGTTTTGTTTGTGTTTTTTGTTTTTTTTTTTTGGAAAAAAATAGGTTGAAAATTAAATGAGTCAAAGAAAGAAAAGAGAGAAAAGAAAAGAAAAGAAAAGAAAAGAAAAGAAAAGAAAAGAAAGGAAAGGAAAGGAAAAAAGAGTAAATAAAAAAGTGTTTAAAAGGGGATTGAAATTACTTGAACTTTATCGTTTCTACCAATATCTAACGAAATTTTTTGGATGTTGGAAAGTGTTATGCACCCTTTTTTGACTTTTTTATGGGGACATATTGTGTAGACTAGAGAAAAATTAATTGTTCCATACCCACTTTTTGGTTGTCTGTTTTGAAAAGAGAAATAAAATATTTGAATAAAATTAAGAAACAAAATTAAAGAAGAAAAAAATTAAAAACAAAAAAGAAAAGAAGAAATTGGCCTCGATCTTACTCTGCAAATATTAAATTAAAATCTTCTGGGTTAATATAGATTTTATTTGTCAACATTTTTTCTTTGTCAATCGATTTGACTGGCTTGAATTGTGTCACTATTTGATTTTTTTTTTTTTTTTTTTTTTTTTGGTTTGTTGTGAGAACAAAGCAAAAAGTTTAACGAAAAATTTTTTTAAAAAGAAACTAAAGTCAAGACAATTACTTGATCGGTTTTTGAATTTATGAAATAAAAATAAAACTTTTGATAAAATAAATAAGAAAAAAATAAATCCAAAATTCGTTTAGGTTTGAATTAAAGAACTTGAAAAAATGATTTACTTCAATAAACCTTTTGCTATTTGAGAAAGCACAAATTCTACAAAATTTTCATAAAGCTTTTCCAAAAAATCTCAATAATATCTTCATATTTAAACTCTTTTTTATCTGAAGACTTTGCTGGGAAATTAATTCCACCATTGAGAATTTCAGAAAGTTTGATGGTTTTGTCTTGCTTTAATTCCACTCTGTTTTTTGTTTGGTTCTAAACAAAATATAAATTTGGTTCAATTTATCATTCAATTCACAATATACCCTCTTGGTTGTTTGGCATTACTGTTTTTTTAATAAACCGTGTTGATTTAGATAAATAGATTTTTTCAAACCTTTGCTAGTTTTTGAAATATAAACGTTAAAAATTTTCACTTCATTTTCAGCTTTTTCTTTTATAAATAAAGATACAAATTACCAGAAACTTATTTGAGAACTCAATTTAGTTCGGGAAATACGAAAAGGAAGTGAATTTTTTTTCCTCTTTAGAATTAAAATCCGAGGAGTTTTGTGTTTAAAAATTTGTTTTTTTGAATGTTGTTTTGCAAATTTTTGATATTATTTTGGTTTTTTAAGGGGGTAAGTACATTTTTCATTTTTTGAGTGCCACGGATTATGTGAAACTGAATTCTTCAATTCATTTCTTTAGCCAAATACATTGATTTTTTCATAAAAACTAGAGTGGAATATATCCTTGTATAAGGTATTTTCATACCAACTCAAAAAAATGGAAAAATTGATCAAAAAAAAATAAAGAAAAATCATTAATTTCTTGATCTTATCTATTACCTTTGACACAATTTCTTATTCGTTATTTGGTTTTATTTTTAATTCTTTATGATTATAATTTTGTTTGGAAAATTTTTGATAAACAAATTACTGTTTATTTCTAAAGAATTTCCAAAATGAATTTAAAAATCGTATTTTTTATTTAATTCTTCTAATTCTAGTTTTAGTTGAGAAAATCAGATATTTTTTCAATACTTCCTGAGAATAAGGGGTTATTTGACAAATTTGTTTGATTTGATAATTATTTATTATCCATTGAAATGAGAACTAAAAAAAAATCTAAATTTCTGATTGAAATTTTTCAATGAATTTTTCAATTATTTTGATTTGAATATTTTGGAACTGTTTTTTGATACAAAGAATTCAACTCCTCTATTTTAATTTTTGAAATATTTTTCTTTTTTTTGGTTTTTTTTGATAAAAATATTTGAAAATTGAATTTTGAAAGCATATTTGTCACAAAAATGTTTTTTACAATAATAATAAATAGTAACGGGGCGAGAAATTCAAGGAAAAAAATAGTTTTTATTCATACAAACTAAGAAGATAAGTAAAAATAATCCTCAAAAATAGGCTTTTATCGATTTTTTTTTTTTTTTTTTTTCAATATTGATTTCAACAAATTTATTTGGAATGTTGATCTTTCGTGTTTGGTCTTCTAAAAGAAAATATTTATTCCAAATACACACCCTTTTGAGGTATATTTTTTTGGTTTACTGTTTGATTAATTTCAATCATTCGTATAAACACTTTTCTAGATCCAAAACCAAATTTAAACCAAAATTGAATCAAAAAAAATGTTCAAAAAATTGAAAAATTAAAGATTCAATTCTAAAATACTTTGATTCTTTCTTTTCACGAATAGAATAATGAATGATGTTTTGGTTCCAAAGTTTCAATATCTGTTGGCACTCAAAAAATATTTTTCAGTAATGTTCACACAATGAAAATTTTTCAAAATAGTAAAATGTACTTACTTCCTTAATTGTTATTGAAACAAAAAGTTTTTAAGGATGTTGTTTATTTTTGAAAAAGAAGTCTGTCTTGAGAATAAAACAATTGTCCATATTGAATAAAAGCAAATTTGGGGTTTTTCAAGATCTCATGATTATTTCTTCTTCTAATCGAACCAAATACTCAAATATCTTTTTGTAACCAATGCGGAACGAACCTGTAAGAACTCTTATATGCCCATATTATTAAACTTTTTGAAATAATATTTATTTGTAAATAATTTGTCCGATTCTCTCGTAAAATTTTCAGAGTGATAAAATTTTGGTTGGTTAACTTTTATTTTCAATTCCGGAATATTAATTCATTTACAATACTTGTATTTTACAGTATATATCACACAAAATAAGCAAATAGATTGATAAAGTTCTCTAAATACAAGAAATGATTTTAAGGCAAAGTTTAAGGTAAAAATTGAAAATAAAGTGTAATTTTTTATCATTTCATTTTACAAAAAAAACTTTGAAAAAATTTCAAAATCATTTTAACAATTTAGACAGCTAAATAAAACATTTTTCCTAAAAACATCGTATATATATATATTATATTATATCAAACTGTTGGATTTATTTATAGTGGATTTTAGTAACAAGTTTGTTTCAATTTGATTGTGTTAGTTCTTAAATAGTATGGCTGAACATAGAAGCTTGTGGAAAAATGATTAGGTAAAATACACTATTGTAACTACTGTTTGATTTGTAAATTAAAGTTTTACTAAAGGTATTTTTTCAGTAAAAAAAAAAATAAATATTTAAGACCTCAGTTAAAAAAAATGAAAAAAAACTTCTAAAAAAAAAAAACCTAAGATTTATTTACCAAAACAACACAAAAAAATTTAAATCTTCAAAAAAACAAACAAAAACACTAAGCTCAATATTTTGAAACATTTGTATATCCAAAATTGAGTTTTTTTTTTCTATTTAATCACCTCCCTTCCTAAAAATGTTACTATCAACTAATTCTAAATGTTTAAAATTTTACAGCCAGCCCCATATTCAAAATACAAAAATTGAACAAAATTTAATATACAAAAAGAATTTTCAATATAAAAATTGGTATTCTAGAAAAATAATTTGTGATAAAAAAAAATTTTAAAAAAATCTGTATAAATTTGTGATTTTTTTTTTGTACCGAAACTTTTGAAAAAATTTTGTATCTTAAAAGTGGAACTAATTAGAGAAATATTAGAAAAATAATCCACATGATAACAAATTCAACAAGGAATAAATAAAAAAATATGTAAAATCGAGATTTCGCTCAATCTTCAAGAAATCTCAATTATTTTTGAATTATTTACTGATACATCTTTCTATCTTCAATTAATTTAAAACAGATCAATCTTTCTTTCATTATAATTTAATTGAAGATATAACTAGCATATTCTAACAACACCAAATATATATAAAAGTAGTATTAGAGTGGTTTATAACCCCATTCAAAATTAAATATACCAAAAGATCAAAAAACTAACAAAAAAAGGATATTCCTGAAACAAATCAAAAACTTGAAAAATTCAAAAATTTTTTAATGATCGAAAACAGACTTTAAAATTCCTTTTTATAAAAAAATATTATAAACATAATGTAATGTATTAGCCTGGTTAATAGATATATCACAGAACTTGTGAAAAACAAATCTCTTAACACTTATTGGGGTACATAATTATTATTAATAATATTTTTTTTTTTTATTTTTAATTGTTTGAAATCGCTGAAAATATACTAATATCTAATAGATCATACACTCATGCATTATAGAAAAATCTCAACACCTCACCCTCTCTGAGACATCAAATTTCTTCAAAAACATCAAGTAGAATTCGAAAATATAAAATTTATTTTGGATAGTCTTTACATATTTGGGAAAAACTGTAATATATCGTCTAATCTATACATTCAATTCAAAATGATCTTATTTTTCAGAGCCTATTTTCAATAAAAGAGAATTGTTGAAAAGTTCATTCTATTTTCTATTTTTCTTTTTCCTCATTAACTATTTTTTAATTTATTATAATGAGTAATTTTAGATCAAACCAAAATTTACTTTTTTTAATTAATATTGTTTATTTCATCTAAATCAAACTTTGACCAAATAAGCCAAAGATGAATAATAAATTATAATTGAAGGCTTATCACCAAAAATAAAAAGTTATGTGAGTATCAAGCAATTAAAAAATTATAAATTGATTTTTCATTTTTTTTTAAAAAATTTTGAAAATCGAAATGAAAAATTAAATCAGAGACTATATTTTACATGTTATTGCTGCTTTGATCAATTTTTTAAAAATTTATAGATCAAACAAAACCCTTAAAAACAAAATTAATAATCGGAAATTTATGGTTCGTTTTGTTTTTTTCTGGCTTTTGTACTGTAAAACAAAATAAAACAATTTTTTTGTAATTTATTTATTGTTTTAATAAGAAATATTTTTTTTTAATTTCTTAAAACTTTTTTGTTGGTCAAGTGTATTGACATTTTAATAGTGTTTGGTGTTGTTTAGGATTTGTATTAGCAATTGCCATTTAAAAGAATTTTCTAAACCTGCCACCCATTCCACCCATTCCACCCATTCTCATCATTCCACCCATCCCCCTTCTTCCCATAAATTCTTCGTCTTCATCATCGTCATCGTCGATTCCGAGGTACTGTTTAATTTTGAATGCTTCTTGTTTTGATTCTGTTGTTAACAAAATGTTGATCCATTTTTTTTTATCGTCAATATCACTCTCGATTTTTTTCTTTTTTTTTTCTGTCTCTTCTGATACGAGTGTTGCAAATTTTCCCTTTTCGCTTAATGAATCAAGGAGTGTCTCGATGTTTTTGAGCCAGTCCTCTAAAACGGAAACTACTCCTCCTATTTCTCGTGGTGGAACGTCTCTTCCCATTGTTTCTTGGACTTCCAACATGGATTCCTTCTGATCTAATTTGGCGACAATTAGGCCCATATAAATGCTATCGATAATTAAATCTTCCAATTCTCTCACCTCACTTATTCCTAATTCTTTTTGAAGTACTGAATAAGGCACGTGCTGTTATTGTATTTATTGTTATTGTTAGCGTTGTTTTGTTTAGTTTTGTTTTGTTTTGTTTCGATGAGTTGTTTTTGTTTTTGTTTTGTTTCTTTGTTTGATCCGTTTTGTTTTATTTGTATTGAAAAAAATAAATTACTTTTGTAGAATAAGCTAAAGAAACAATAGTAAGCATCCTTAATTTATGAATTTGGAATTCTGTAATTTCAGGTAGTTCAGATTTTCTTTTTTGATAATCTTGAAAGGTACCAAAAGCAAAGATTTCGAGTAATTCGACCCATTTTTTGTCTTCTGTCTTTTTAAGGTTTTGTACGTTCTCTCGATTTAAAATTTCACCAAAAACGAATAAGTGCTTGCTATTGATTGCACGTTTGATAATCGAAACAATTCCTTTTCCGCTGCTGTTTTTTAATAAGATTTCAAATTCAACAAAGTGTTTTTTTGCGAATGTTCTTTGTTTTGGGCTTATTAGTGCCATATTGAAATTATTTTTAAAATTTGAAAAAATTAGAAAAATGAAAGGATAAAAGTCGATTTCTATTGAAAGGGATCAATAAAGATTTCTGAATTGTCAAAGGAACCTTTCAGGCGTTAGGTTTATAATGAATTGACGGTTTGTGAGAAAGATGATATATTTACTTTTATGAAATTTAAGGGTGTCGAATAGTTTACTAACTAAAAGTATTTCAGTTTATTTGGGATTGAATCATTGATATCATTTCTTTACAATTTACTGATAAATTCAAATATATTTAATAAATTTTTTCGTTCATTTCTCATTTTAGAATCTTGAAATATCATAACTCAACCTTTAAAACAACTCAAGAGAAAGAACCTTTTCAAGAACAACCAATTTTATAATGTTTTTTTATCTTTTAAGACAATAAAATGCTTTCTTCAAAGCTTATGTAAGAAATTTATAAATTGGAAATATGAACTAAAAATTTTCAGATATTTATTTGAATTTATCAGTATTGTACTTTAAGTGGGATGAAATTTACTTTAAAGTTTCTTAAAAAAGGGGTTTAACAATCATCTAACCTTTGAATAATTTAAACTAATAAATCAGTTAGATTTCAATTCTGTTCTGTTTATTTTGAAACATTTTTGGAGATTTATTTAATTCTTCGAGTTTGATTTTTTCGGAAAGCTGAAGTAAATTTTAAAGATTTTAATTTTACAATTGATAGAAAATAAATAAACTAATGTTTTAGTTAAACAGGAGAGTGAGATATACACCAGTCTTTTACCTTTATATCCAAATTAAAAAAGCAAATCACTATAATTAAAAAATTGATCTTAAAAAAATAAAAAAAAATCTTTTAATTATTGATCTTATCAACACAATTTGATATAATCACTTCTTCTTTCTCCACTTTTATTTTTCTATTGGGATCAAAAAACTTTTTTTTGAAAATTTTATTGATTAACAAATACTTTTCTGATACAAAAATATTTTGAAAATGTATATAAATTAATACACAATTTTCCACCCAAAGTTACTCGGTTATAGGGGGTGAATTACATAATAGTAAGGGTTAAATTTGTATTAGATGGAAAAAATAATATTTGGTAATTTTCAAAATTGAAATCACCCTTTTTAATTTTTTTTTTTCAATTTTTTTTTTTTTTTTGAGATTTAATGAATTATAGATTTATTATTATTGTAAGACCGCTAATCACATCGGTAAAACAATTGTTATTCGAATTTCACTTAAACAAAGAAAATTACTGGAGAGAAATTATATTGACTTCTCTTAATATTTTAATTTCTTCTTTGATCCTGATATTTGAATAATAAATGTGAAAATTTTTTCATTTCTTTTTCAAATAGAGACCACAAATACCAACATACTTCGTTAATGAGACTTGATTTCTAAAAGAAAAGTATGGAAAATGAAGTGAAAATTGTTTCCTATTTATTATTCAAATACCAATTGACTTTCAAAATGAACCTTGTTTTTATTCTCAATGGGTAACAAGAATTTTGAGGTTTCAATTTTTAAGAAAATTTATTGATTGTTTAGTTATTATTTCATATATTAATTATTGTTTTATATTTATTATTCTACTTATTTTTTCTTTGTTCTTCAATGTTCAATTATAAAAATCGATTGGTATTTGAAGAAAAAAAAAAAAACATTGTTTGTCTTTGACAGAAAAAAAATTTTTTTTATTTATTTCACCTAATACTGATTGATTTAAAGAAAAGATGATATTTTTTCAAGATTTTTTCTTTAGAAAATTTTCATTTTTTTTTAATTTTTTTCATCTTTTTAATTTTTTTTTTAATTTAAATTTGTTAAATTATAAAATATAATGATATTAGTTTTATTTATTATATTATTTTTAAATTATTTACTATCAAATATAAACCCCATTCCAAAAATTTCCAAACACCTAGAATCGAAAATAGGTGAAAAAAACCTAAATTTAATTTATTATATCATTCTTTATGTAATATAAAATCATATTTAAATCATCAAGTATTAATATTTTTATAAGACTCATTTTTATACAAATAAAAGAAAAAAATTTAAAAACAAACAAAAAAATCAGCGAGTCCAAAATGATGAAACGAGCCAAATAAAAAAAGCATTGATAAATATTGTTGAAATTTCACCAACAATTGTTGATCGATCAAATGTTAAGATACCATCAATCAATTTTATATGCATTTTTCAATTTAACGGACTAAAAAATAACTTTCTATCAACCATCCTATAAAAATTTCCATATCAAACCAAACAGATTACTTAACATGAAAAAAGGATATGAAAGCAAAACAAAAGAGAAAAAAAATTAAATCTTTTGAAAATTCAAAATTATTACAAATTGAATGTAAAATGAAATATTGTTATCCTTTAGTATGTTTAAACTGGTTACAAATTTTTGGGATTTAGTTTTTATATTATTATTGAAAGATAATTAATAAATAAAAAAAATTGTCTATGCGATGTCCAAATATCTTTTATAATGAATAAATTATTTAATCAAGTATTTTAGGGCTATGTTGGAGACATAATAAACCACAAAAAAAAAATCTAGAATAGTATGATATACTTTAATCATTAAAACTAAGAAGTTTTTGATATGTAGACTAACTATTCAAAAAAAAAAAATAAAAAATTATTTTGACAAAATTTGGATTGAAAAATAATAAAATGGTAATAAACGAGAAAATATTATCAAAACGTGTAGTATTTTTTCAAATTATTTTTTAAATATATGTAACTATACAATTTATAATTATAAACTTATTTTTCTAAGATAATTAATTTTAAATTCTAATTTTATAATCTTTTAATAAATTTGAATTTAAAAATTTTATTTGAAACACAATTAGGACATTTGTGTTTCACACACACATATATATTTAACTAAATTCAAGAAATTTAGATACATTTTTAAACGGAGAGAATAATAATACTACAATTTGTATTCAATTTGTAATAATTTTGATGATACAAACTATTTTATTTTTTTCTTTTCTTTTTTTGGTTTCAATTTCATTTTTTCCAGTTATTAATTTTTTTTTTTCATTATATCTGATATTTTTTTACAATGAGTGATTTTTAGTTAATTTTAATTTTGTTAAAAACAAAAATCACATATAATTAGTTGATGGTATTTTATCATTTTATCAATCAATATCTTTTGGGAAATATCAACAAATTTAGCAATACAATTATTTTTTCGCTGGTTTCATTATTTTGAACACATCCTACTCTTTTTATATATTTTTTCTTTTATTTATATACTAATTATTAAAAAAAAAAAAAAAAATAATACTCAGTAACTTAAATGTGATTCAATTTTAGGTTTGGTAAAATACAATAAATTGAGCTTTTTTATGTCTATTTTTGATCTTGGGTCTATCCAAAATCACCGATTGGGGTTTATAATTGTTATAAATCAAAAATAGATTTCAGGTAACACTGATATTTTTTCCTTTGTGTGGAAATACTATAAAAAAGTTATCAAAGTTCCTGAACCAAAAGTTATATTGTATAAATAAGTGTAAAAAAAACTTACTTATTTTCCTCTATTTGATCAAAAAAATTTATTTTTTAAAAGTTTAAACTTGATAGAAAAACAAAGGAATGTAAATACTAATTGCTATATTTTATTCTTCGAAACTAAACTCTTTTATATAAACCAAAATTCAAAATTTTCCACACAGCTAAAACGTTCCAAACAATCATAATAATACAATTTCATTGAAATTGGAGATAATTTTGATTTTTGAGAAATATGAAAATCATTTTTTCATCTTTTAGTTTTTGTTTTCATTTCATTGTTTGAATTACGTAATTTGTTTTCGTTGGATCAAAATTTTTCTACAAGGTTTATATTATGTTAAAGTCAAGTTGTTCCAAATAGAAGAACTCAAATAAAATTAGTTGGTAGTATCTAACCATTTGATCGATCAATAATCCTAATAGAATTTCAACAAATTTACTAATATGTATTTTTTTGTTTTGCTCTCTCCAAAATTTTTAACACACCCATGATTTATTTGTATTGATAATTATTTATTTTTTGTTTTGTGAGTATTGTAATTTATAAAAAGGTGTTAAAATTTCAATTAGTGAATGGTTCTAATTTGGTAAATCTTCGAGAAGTGATTAAATAAGTTTTTTTTTCCACAAATCGAATTTTGGTGTGTTAAAAATTTTGAATTGGGGTTGATATTGTGATTCACCTGAAATAATAAACTCCATTTCACTCAAAGGGGCACAGACAAAAATGAAAAAGTCACTTTATTTTTAAGGATCAACCAAACTTAGATTGTTTAGAAATACGAGAAATAATAAACTTCTTATAAGAGTCCATAATTATAAAAGAAACCCCTGAACAAACCATAAATTTCAAAAAAAAAAAAATGTTAAAAAATTTTTTGGGCCCCATTCATTGGAACGTCTCGTGCAAAATTCTCAATTTCTTTAGGAAATTAAAATTGTTGAAAATAAGATTTTTTACTTGTAAATGTATGAATTTTTAAAGAACATACAAAGCTTAACTTTTCTTAATGTTTATTTCGTTTTTCAAACATTTTTTTTTTCAAAGTTAATTTTTAAAAAAAAAAAAAAAAAAAAATAAAAAAAAAAAAAAAAAAGCAAAAATCAAAAAACAAAAAAAACAAAATTTTAAAAAATGATTTTGATCTAAAAATTGAAAATTTTAGTTTGATAAGAGTAATGAATTAAACTCATAGAATGTCTTCCATTTCTTCAATAAAACTGGGCCCCTTTGACTGAAAAAGAGTTTAGTTTGAAAAGAAAAAAAAATAGCCCTTTAGTATTCAAGAAAAAATAATAATTAAATCTGATTTGTAATTCACTTTTAAATCATTTAAAATATATAAAAACCAGATATATTAAAAATTTAAAAAAAAATAAAACCAAAAACTAAAAAAAAGCGAGTCACAATTATTGAAATGAGCTTTACGAATTTTTTATTACTTAACTTTCATTGAAAAACAGTTGAACAACAAGATTTTTTATGAATAATTAAATTCATTTTCAAAGACATTACATAGTCAATTTTGTTAGTAATTGTTTGTCTTTACGAAGATCTTTGTTTTTTCCATATGATCTTATGTAAAAAAAAAAAAAAAAAAAAAAAAGAAAAAGAATAATTTGAAAAAGCAAAACTAAAATTTGAAAAATTAGAAAAAATGATTCTGATCGAAAAATTTGAAAATATTTTTTGTAAAGAATACTGGAATAAACCCTTAAAACAACTCCCATTAACATTATAAAGTGAGTAAAAAAATTTGAAATCAAGTTTAAATATGTATAATTATCAGGCTATCATTTTTTAGTGAAATTGACGGTACCGCATTTTTGGAATAGCTAATATATTTTTTTTTAATTTTTTGGAATTATTATGTTTAAAATATATTCTTAAATAAAAACAATTAACTTTAATTTAATTACTAACCCTCGGTTAATTTTATATTATTAAAAATGAATATTGATATTTCAAAAGATAGAATTATATAAAATATCAAAATAAGTTTTGATTATATTCGATGTAAATATTCATCATAATTTTATTAAAAGCCAATTTACTAATAAGAATAAAATCAAAGAAAATATTATTTAAAATATAAAAAAAATTTACAACTTTTATAGAAATTCCTTATTTATAAAAATCAAGATTCGTACATATTTCAATAGTAAATATACTATTAATCTTTAAACTATTTTCAATGTGTTGAAAATTTGGGTATTTAGTATTATTTTTTTCTAAAATTTTCCTCACATTACAAATAATGTTTATCTTCAATAAAATTATAAAAACCAATATCTTTATGATTAGTAACTTCATTTTTATACTGTCTTTTCATTTTTTTTTTTAGTTGATTATTTTACTCTTGATTTTTTTTGTTCATTTTCCTTTTTCTTTGATTTTTCTTTTTCTTTTTCTTTTTATTTTCTCTTTGATTTTTCTTATAGTATAAATTCTTTATTCTTGTCTTTTTCCTTTCCCTTTTATTCTGAATTTTTTTTTTTTTTTTTTTAGGTTGAATCTTTTGTAATTGCTTTTATATTTCTAGAATTCAACCAAATTATTTCAATATTTTAAAAATATATTCTGTATTTTGCTTAGTTTGATAAAATTATTTGATAAAATACATTTGAAATCTTATTTGAAATAAGAAATAATATTTTTTTCGAGTTTATAATAATTATAATAATTTTTTCAAATTAATTATATTTTTTATACCGAGTTATTCTAGAGAATATGGTTTTATCGTATCACCTAATTTTGGTTACTTTCTTCACAGACCATAATATTAATTTCTTCATGAAAGAAATTATTTTTTTTTTATATATAATTCTAAAAATGAAGTGATCAAAAAAAATGTCTTGAATAATCCTATAAAGTCTATGTTTCAAAATAAAACACCTGTTCTTTTCTTGTTGTTCCAATACAATATCTAAACCATTACACAATAGCTTATCCAAGTACAAATCAATTTTTAAATTAAATCAACTTGTTTTTTTCAGTAAATTTTTCAACTAGGAAGGAAATTTGTTCAAAATTTTTCATAATTTTTCTAATTTAAATTAAATTTATTTTTTTTTAATGATCATTGTAATTTTTCAAAGAAACTATTTTTGTTATATCTAAAATGAAGTCAGAGGAAAAAATGGTTTAAGAATGGGTATATTGTATTCGTAGAAAATTTTTCATAATATTCTGAGTTTTTGAAATTTTTTGTTTTTTTTATGAATAAAAATATTCTACAAAAATTAACATTAATTATGTGAAATAGATGTTCGAATTTGATCCTTCATTTTTAGAATTTTTTTTTAATAATAGAAATTTATGAAACCAATACCATATATACTTATCATTTATTGTTGGTCTCTTTAATCGATTCATATATCGGTCTTATAGAAAAATGTCAGGGCTGATAATTTTGATACACCAATTTAACTTTTCTAAAAAGTTAATTGGACAACAATAGAATTTCTTTGAAATTAAGTCGATTACTTATAAAGAGTTATTACAAAACTTTGTAGTTTTATTTTTGAAGCATATTTTAGAAGACATTTCTCTTCACAAATAATAAGGTTTCAAGATTCTTCCAGGAAAATAATTTTTTATTAAATAATTTGAAATTATGTTGAATTTGGTATATTTTCATTAATAGAGATGAAAATGGATCTTTTTTTTAAAAACAATAATTCATTTCGGAAAGTAGTATTGAAAATAAGTTTCCTTTTATGGTAATCAAGATTTTTACTCCATTTATCAATTTCAGGATTTGGTAATTTTTTTTTGAATTTGTTTCTATTGGTATTTGTATATAAATAGTTCAAAATTATCACTTCGTTTACTTTATTGTTTTTTTAAATAGATCATGAAGCCAGAAACTACTTCTTGAAGAGTTCATTTTTTATCAATAAAAATATGAAAAATTTACTGAAACATCTTTTTTATTTAGTCAACAATTAACTTGAAATTTTCGAAGATTTTTTTTTCTTTTAACTAATAACTTTGAATTTACTTTTACCAAATTGGCATTGAGTTATCGAGTTATTTGCCAATTTTTTGAGATGTGTAAAAAAAGAAGAACTGATTAAACAAAAAAAAAGGAACAATAACAAACAAACAAATAAAAAAAGTAGGGCTGCACCTTGAAGGACTCGAACCTTCGACCTTCTCATTACAAGTGAGATGCTACTACCACTGAGCTAAAGATGCTGACAAAAGAGTCGAAAATTAAAGTACTGAAATATTATTTTTTTCTTATAAACAATCTAACTCCACAAGTTTTTGAAATCTTTTACTCAAGCAAAGTTTTATTATTGGTTAGTTTTTAAAGATTTCGACTCCTATATTAAAAACTTCACTAAATGTCCAGTATTATAATTAATACTTTTAATAGATATCTTTCTTGAATCAGATTTCCAACCAATACAATTTTTCTACCCAAATACAAAAAATCTATTTTTTCAAATCTATCTTATACCAAAGAACTCATTTTATACATTATTGGAAACTCTTTTTCAGGTCTACATTTATCTCATAAATTCTTTTCAATCCTTCTTCTTCAAACTAAGACCTATTACTAGAATTTTTCACATAAAAAGGAAATCTAATGTAAACTCGATTTCAAAATCATTGTCACATTGACAATCAACTTTTGAAAATAAATATTTTTATAAATTGAAGTTATCTATTATAATATTCAAATTACTATATTAGTATTCCTTTCTATACACTAGAAATATTGGCTTTTTAATAAAAAATAAAATAAAAAAAAGTGGAAGAAAAAAATAAAAAAAAAATTATGACATTTATTTTTAAATATAAATTAAATTCCAAAATTTTGGACATAGTTTAAACAGTTGGAAGAATAACAATATCCCAATTTACATTTAATTGGAAAATAATTTTGATTTTACAAACAATTTCATTTTTGGGCTTTTTTGTTTTGTTTTCATTCCTATTTACTAATTACGTAATATGTTTGGTTAGATCTGGAAATTTTTTTTCGGTTATTGATAGAAAGTTAATATTGAGTTTGTTAAAATGAAAAATCACATGTAATTGGACGATAGTATCTTATCATTTGATCGATCAATAATCGTTGGTGAAATTTCAATATATTTACCAATACATTTTTTGTTCCGCTCGTTTCATTATTTTGGACCTACCTGATTTTTATTTTTTTATTTTATATTTTTTTTCTTTTATTTGGATGAAAGTGATTACTTAAAAAAACATTAATACTCCGTAACTTAAATGTGGTTTTATATTAGATTTTGGAAAAAGATAATAAATTGGTATTTTTTTTTTTTTTTTCCTATTTTAGATTTTGAGTGTGTCCAAATTTTTAGAATGGGATTTAGTTTATTATTTAAGCAACAAAGAGTATTTGAATAAACTGAGTTTTTTTTATTAGATAAATTAAGTACTTTTAAACATAAAAAAAATCTTCGAAGAAATTTAATAGCACATTCAAAAAAATATTACCAAATCTTGTAATTGAAAAAATAGTTTAAAAATCTGATTACCATAAAAGGAAACTTACTTTCAATACTACTTTCCAAAATGAATTATTATTTTTCAAAAAGTTTGATCCATTTTTCTTAATTTTAAAAAAGCTTTAAAATTCAACATATATCTGAATTATTTAAAAAAAAATAATTTTATTTGAAAGAACATTGAAATATTAAAATCTGTAAAGGAAGTATACTAAAATATACTTTAAAAATAAAACCACAAAGTTCTAAAATAACACTAGTAGAAAAAATCTACTTCATTTTAAAAAAAAATCACAATATTTATTTTAAACTTGAAAAAAATAAGGTATTACCAAAAAAGTGGGGCATTTTTTCTTAAATTTCAGAAAAAATCATCTTTGTTAGTGGAGGTATTCATTAATTGGCAATACCAAATTAAGTTTAATATTAATACCGATTAAATGAATGGCTAAAATGTTGATTTTTATATATTTTCAAGGAAATATTCCAAAAAAAACGAAAAAAAAAAAATAGCACTGTTATTGAAGAAAACAATTTTCCACCAATTTCAATAAAAAACTGGAAATATGGAAAGGGTACAAATGCTTTTTTAAACCTTAAAATGCAGCTATATATATTCAATTTTATTTGAAATTTTGGCGAGATGAAACGAGTTATGAAAACGGTTTTTTTTGTCCAAAAAGATAATAATAAACACCAATTTTCATCCCTAAAAAATATCAGATAAAATCGAGATAAGAAAATTCATATATCTTTTATTTATGCAATACAATACTAAGAAACAAAATAAATTGTTACAAAGAATCAATAAAGGGTAGTTAATGATTTTGGATATTGAAATACTTTTTTGAAGATTGAGTTTAAAAGATATATTTTGAAATAAATTTGCCACATTTACTTGGAAATAGCTTATAAATTTTCGATTCAAAGAACAGTTCAAATCATTTTTTTTCTCTTTATTGAATAAAACATTTGAGAAAAAGAACCAAACAAAGAAATTAAAAATTTTTCCAAATTAAAAAACTTTTTTAAAATCTGGGAAATTCAACTAATAACTAAAAAAATAATTTTTAATTTGATAATTTATAATCAGTAATTAATCACTCAATCTTAATTCTTTCAGTGAGTCATTAATAACCGAAAGATTAAAAGAATAAATAGATCTTACAATAATTTCTCAGATTTTTAAAAGATTTTCCAACAAATAAAATTATTTTAAATAAATAAATATAATAAAAATCAAAATTAATACATATTATCAAATAACTGATTTTAATAAAAACAGTTCCTTGTTTATACTTTTTATATTTGAAAAAGAATATGCCCCTACGACACAAAAGACACTAAAAATTGAAAACTGATCAAATACTTTCTATTAAAAAAATTAAAAAAACAAACTGATAAAATTAAAATAAATAAAGTTTCCACATAACTTTTTCTTGAAAACATTTTTTGCCAAAATGATTGAATTTAAAGTTGAAATTATGTATGTTTTGATATACAATATCTTATTTTAACTCATTTACTAAAACAAATTCTAAATTATGGGAATTTTATTTTCACAAAAGGCACTAATTTGGTCTTAAAATGTTTTTTTTTTATTTTCAAATGGTAAAATTAAAAAAAAAAGTTATTTAAACAGAAAAACTCTCTTGAAAGCCATTCTAATTTAATATATTAGGTTAATCTTTGATTTCAAATTTTTTGCAACACCACTTTTTAAAAAAAAAAATTAAAAAAATACACAGTAATTTCAAAAAATATTTTCGATATTCAAAAGTTGAGATTGTTTTTATTCTAAAAAAAAATTATCCCAGCGGTTAATTTAATTAAGTTATTAAGTTAGATTTCGAAAAATATTAATCAGAAAAAAATAGTGCTTAATTTTATTAAGGACATATTATTAAACTCTAAAATTTCACGAAATTTAAAAAATATTTGTGAATAAAATATTGATCTATTTTTTTAACTCTTGAAGTATTCAATATTTGAATTATTTTTATTGTATTTTTTTAAAAAATTATATTTTCAAGGTTATTTGTTCATAGATACTCCCAGAAATTACTCAAAGTGAGATTACTGAAAAATTAATTTTTTTTTGCAAATTTTTCTTTTTATAATTTGATCACAAAAATATAAACAAAAAAAGGTCAGGATATTTTGACTGAAAATTATTGGAAAAATGAATTCTTTTAACAATAATTAGTTATCTCTCTAAAGTTGGAAAGTAGTTGTCCATCAAGTTTAATTGTACTCTTGTGTAAATAATTACTCTATTACATTTGGGGAAAAAAGAAATAAGAGTTAATAATACCTTAAAGTGAGATAGTAACATTACTCAAATTTCATCAAAACAATTTTAAAATCTTTTTTAACTGTTTTTTGTTATTTACTTTTCATAAACAAAGACACTTTTTTCAAATTATTATTCAGTTTACTCTTCAGATTGAAAATTAATTTCATGTATCGTGAGCTAAATACTTTTTGAATCTGGTTAATTGTTTGAAATTTCTGACATTAAAAATTAGTTTCTGTGATTTCTCCAGTTGGAAAATGTTTCTGTTTTTTTCAAAATATCAAAAAATTTAAAAAAAAAAGTAAAAAAAATATTTAATAATTTTTTAAAAAATCTATAAACTAAACAATAGCTTTAAAGATATTGATCTCTTAGAAAAATTTTTTTATCTAATAGCCTATTAATGATTTTTAAAATGAAATGTAAATAAATTTCTTTTTTTTAAATTATACTGCCTTCAAAATAAAGCGTGCAAAAATAATTTAATATATGTTTTAAAATAAAAGGCATATTTCTTTTTGTTCTAGAAGACCTATACATTGACCGATCAAAGAAACTGAGAATAAACCCTAAAAAAAATATTTTATTGATTTCTTAAAGTTCTATTATTTAAAAAGAAATTCTAAAAATGAAGGATCAAATTGTAAAATTTATCTCAAAAAATAGAGTAAACTTTTTAGAAAATTTTTATCATCAAAAACAAACAAAAAAATTCAAAAAAAAAGTGAAAATCATGGAAAATTTTCAACTATTTGCAGGAATAATTTAAAATTTACCACAAATAACCAGATATTTAGTTTCAAAATTGATTTGAACTTAGGTGTACTCATTGATAGTAAATTGGATGTTGCCTTGTTACAAGAAGAAAAAAAAGCACAGACAATATTTTGAAACACAGATTATAGTCTTTGTACACACAGTATTTTGATCACTGTACAGTTCATTCGACTTTTAAGAAACAAACTCTCTACAAAATTTAAGGCACAGAAAAAATCGCAAATTAAGGAACAAAATTCAAATTCATGTGAAATAATTTGTGTATAATAAAATTTCAGAAAAATGTGCTCTTTATCTGAGATTGTTTTGTGCCTTAAATTTCTTTGAGAGTTTTCTTCTAAAAAGTGGGGCTAACTTTTGTAATGTACATTTAGGATCAAATGGTACATACTTCTTCAATATTTTCTCAATTTCGATCTTTATTCAACAAATTTGAATACATTAAATGTCTTTCTCAATTTTTTTTTTTTTTTTTTCTAAAACTTAAGGACTACGTTTGAAATTCACTAAATAGCCTCAACACAATTTGTTCATATCTATTTTTAACTGTAAAGGAAATATCTTTAAAATATTCTCCAATTTGGATTAAAAAAACATTTTATATCATTTTTTAAAATCAAAAAATTCAGAGAAAATTTTGAGATATGGTGAATAAAACACGTTGGTAAGAAAGGTGAAAATGAAAAAAAAAAAAAAAAAATAATCACAAATTTTTTAGTTTTAAAAAAAGACTCTCATTTCAAACGCTCTCAATAAACAACTTTAAATCTAAATGATCATATTGTCTATGATTTTTGACCATTGGGCAAAGTTGAATTGTTTTATTATTTCCATAAACAAACTTTATAATTACAAAGGGGTTATGATTTTTTCAATATATATATATTTTTTTAGTTCTTTTATTTTTTTCTCGAATTAAAATTCCAACTACGAACTAGAGTAGATTGTTTCCTCGAATTGTATTTTGAACAACATAATCCATGCCAAACACAATTTACATTTTTTTTTGGAAGTTTTTGATTACATTTTTTTCGTTTGAATAGTTTCTCTCAAAAAAAAATTAGTGGTATCAAGACAGATTTGGTTAAGGTTATTTGGGAAAGGTTTTGACGAATTTTTCATTCAGGGATGATTTGGGAAATTAAATTTATAAAATTTAGTCAATCTTTTGCTTGATTTTTTTCAAAAAAAAATATTGTGTTTGTTGTATTAAAAATGATCATTCTTTTTTATGAAATGGGAATTTTAGTGGATTTAATACAATACCAAATCAATTACCATTACATTATTAAAAAAATCTGTTGGTTTAAAATAACAAAGTCCTAATCATTCAAAATTTTCACTTTTCTCACTATTGATTTTTGACCTTATATATCATTTTACAAAACCCTCTCAGCTTTTTTCACAAATGAAAAAAAAAAAAAAATTTAAAAATCCTCAATAAGGTGGAAGGGTTGTTAAAAAATGAAATAGATGAAAATTTCCTCGAAAAGATCAATTTTACCACCTTTCCTATGTTTTTTTTGGAAATCACAGAAACACAGACTACCAACTTTTTGTAAAAGCAAGTAATTTTTTCCTTCTTAGATCACACCAAATATAAATTTGTGAGATTTAACAATCTAAATACTGATAAGTAAGTACAATACTTTGAATTTCAATTGCAAACATAGCCCTTAAAAAAAATTCTAAAAAAATTTTTCTTTCATTTTTCAATTTTTTAAAAGTTTTTACTCATGCTCTAAATGAAGGATTTTATTGGTTTAAATGTAAAGGGACTTTGTTAAATTAGTTGAATTTTAAAATATTCTTTGTTGAGAAATTCTTAAAATACAATTCGAATCAACTATTCGAGACTTGGTAGTTTTTAAGAAACTGGAAAAGATTCTATTAAGGGATTAGCTTCAACCAAATAGAACTTTAAGATCAATGAATGTTGTTATTTTGTCTAAACCGTATAATTGTTAGATTGTTCAAATCTCTCTAAAAAATCAATTAGTCAAGTCATAATATTTGTTGATCTTCATCAATTAAAAATGATTATTGTATAAGTAAAAAATCCAAAGAATTTCAGAAAAAAAAATCTGCATTTTTCCACAAATTTAAAGGTTGAATTATCAATATTCAAACTACAAAGTTGTAAAATATCTTTCTTAAATTTGTGGTGAAATGTATATTACTCACTAAAATATTCAATTTTTTAAAAAATTAAATAATTAACCTATTGATTTTTTAAATGACTTTTTTTTGAAATATTGGAAATATATTGATTTTATGATTAGATTTTTATACAAAAGTAAACAAAAAAAATAAGTTTTAGGGTTTTTATGTTGATGATTATTGAACAAATCTTTGAAATATAAAAATTGTTACTTTTGGATGTTCTAAATCTAAATTATTAAATACCAGAATACTGTATTTTGAGTTTTTATTTTTAGATTTATTAAAGAAATTAAACAAAAAATTTTTCAAAATGAAACTTTTTTAATTGTGATCATTAGTAAAAAATGCAATAATTTATTGTGCAATAAGATTTATAATAGATTTTTAGAGTCAAAGAAACTATTTGAGCCATGGCGCACTGATATCATTTACACCCAATTACAACAGACTTTGATTATAGAGAAATCTATGATGTGGTAATCCCTTAAGTTTGAAAATTTGACTCGTAATCCAAAAGTCAATAGGGATATCGTAAAAAAGTTGCTCCAAAAACATAGAAAATCTTCTTTTTTAAAACATTTTGGATGAAATTGATCTTTTTATCGTGTCAGCCATTTTCCTTTTCTCAAATCCAAGATTTAATCAACAGTCTCAAAATCAAAAACATTCGTCGTAAAATCTTGAAAAAATAAAACTAAAAAAGAAAAAAAAAAATTGTAGAGCAGTGAAAAAAATACTGGATATGAAAAAAATCCTGGACAAGATTTTTTATTGTGAATATTAATAAAATTATTGTGTAATTTCATTTATTTACAATCAAATTCCTTTTTTTAAGCTTCCAACTTTTTCAATTATAACTCCCCCACTTATTAGAATAATGATTAATGCAATCACACTTGTTCAAAACACCATTCAATCAATCAAAAAACAAGAAGAAAAATTATCATTTCCCAAACTCTAGTAAACCTCAATAAAACTCGATTGTTTTTCAAAAAAAGTTGATCAACATTTGGCTATCAAACAATTACTCGAGTATTCCATAGACACCTTACTTTGATGAACTTTAGGTAGGTTTATTACTAATCTCATAAAAAAATTGGTTATTTTAAATAAGGATTTGATTGAAATTAGACAAAAATTTTACTAATACTCACAATTAAAAATCTTGTCCGGGATTTTTTTCCTTACTATACATTAAATAAAACAAACATTTAAAAAAGTTAATTACATACAAACAAATATAGTGTTAGTTGGTAAGAAAGGCCAACACCTCAATGCCAATCTTTTTAATTATAACCATTTTACTTGAAGATGATGTTACTATTATTTTCCAATTAAAAAATGAAAATTTTCATTTCATATTCCAAAATATTTTTCTAGTTTCGAAGTTGAAGAAAATCCAAAGATCTTGATAACATCGTTTAGAAATGATATTTTGAGACAACAAATTAAACTTCCAAAGTTAACTCTTTGATAAAATTTTTACACTGCTAATTTGATTGTAATCGGGAATAATTAATATACATTTTGGAAATTGAGATAAAAATATTCATTTATTGTTTTTTTTTTTTTTTATTATTGAAGAAGTGTAAATTACACTCTAATTGTCCTTAGATTTAAATTTCTGAAAGGAAATTCAAGTGAAAAATCATAGATTTCACAATTATTAATTAATGAAAATAGTTTCAAACTGTTATGGTTTAAAATTATTTCATTAAGATTTATTTCTTTTAATTTATTGTGAAAAATTAATCTATCTTTTTCATAGAAAGGACACAGCTGTAAAAAATGATCAATATATTAACTATAATTTCCTTTCTGTTCATACTTTGAACATAAAGGACAAAATTTATTTGGATTTTTATTAATTACAGAGTAATTTCTATTTAAGCAGTTGGTGAATGTTCTAAATTTTAGAATTGTTAAACTTGACAGATAACTTTAATGTCTTTGGGTACTAAATAAATAATTTTGATAAAATTTCCATTTATTAATTGGTAAATATCAATAATTTGTATTATTTCTTGAAAATGTATACCACTAGCATAAAATGATTAATGGATCGATTGTTAAAAAAATTGATAGTGTTGATTTTTTGTTTAACTTAGTGAAAGATTGAAGTTCTGTGATAGGACATGTTTCTAGGGAATAGAGATCTTGATCTTCTACAAACCAAGAATATATTGTTCATGTTTTTTGATTCGAATTTCTGATTCACACCAACACAAGACTTGTTTTACTCAATTTCATTTTCAGAAAAATCAATTTATTCAAAAAATATAGAAAAATAAAATTTTATTATCATTTTGATTCTATTTGGATTTTTATTAGCTGTTCTGATAATCAAATAAATTCACTATAATTTAAATAGGTGATGTGGTAAGATTAGAATAAATTTTTTTTTTTGTTTCAAAAAAAAAATGAAAAAAAAGTTTATTAGGTCTGAAATATGTTCGCGTTTTATAAATTATTTTTGTTATTGTTGTTTATTAAAAAGAAGATTAAACAAAAAAAAAAACACAAAAAAAAGAACAATAACAAACAAACAAATAAAAAAAGTAGGGCTGCACCTTGAAGGACTCGAACCTTCGACCTTCTCATTACAAGTGAGATGCTACTACCACTGAGCTAAAGATGCTGACAAAAGAGTTGAAAATTAAAGTACTGAAAAATATAAAAATGAAAACTTTTATCTTGTTATTCCTTTTTTTTAAGGAAGGATTACTTTTTTAATACCAACAATCAAATTCAAAAATCATATATCAATCACAATATAAAGTGATCAAAATCTGTATTCAATGAATGAGAATCAGTATATTCTAACAAAAGAGTCCATTTTTATTTGAATTTTTTGTTCTACAAAGATCAATTTAATACGTAACAAAACGACTTAAACATAATGTTACAAAATATTCTTTTTTTTTTTTTTATTGTTTCAAGGCAATATACAATTAACAACATGGCCGTATACCTAAGACCAAATCAATTTTGAAGGTAAACTCCTTGATATTTTCTGTAAAATTTAATTTTGAATGGATTTTGTTCAATTTTTTTTTGTAATTATCTAAATAATTTTTATATTTTAACTCTTTTGATATATAAAAATTTTCTTTCAAATAAACTCTATTTTTTGAGATAAAGTTTCCAATTTGGTTCTTCATTTTTAATATTTCTTTTTAAATAATATAACTTGAAGAAACTAATATAATATTTTTTTTTTTTAAGGGTTTATTGTCTGTTTATTTCATCGATTGATGAAAGATCTTCGATAACAAAAAAAATATTTCTTTTTTTTATTTTTTTATTTTTTTAACGGAGGAGTTTTTAATCCCTCTTATTTGATAGTTAGGTTTTTTTTAATTTTAGAAATAAACTGAAATTTTTTGAAATTTTCAATTTATTACAAAAATTAAAAAAAAAACTAACGACATTTCCAACTTGGACTATTTTCCAGTTGTTTAATTCTAGAGTTATCTAATGCTTATTCTGAATCTTTTAATTTTTTTGATTACAGTTAATATTTTCTAATTTCTGCTTTGAAAATTTAAGATAATCAACATTTTGATTAAAATCCCAAAATTTTTAATTTTTGAATTAGTTTAAATCTTCTTCTATATATCGTTATTCTTACCGTATCTATTTTTGCTTCTGTTTTATAAATAAGTCTGGGAGAGTGTGGATTTAAAATATCAGGTTTTTATATATTTGAGATGATTTAAAAGTGAATTAAAAATCAGAATTAATTATTAATTGTTCTTGAATACAAAAGGAGAATATTTTTTTTTTCAATTTAATATTTTAGGTGAGTCAAAATTTTTGAAATGGGGTTAATTATATTGCGTTTTAACACTTTTTAGTATCATATTCATCATTATAACATAATGAAAAGTCTTTGATACGAGTAATATCAATATAGCTATTTTATTTCTTTTTACAATAATTCTTTTAGTTAACCAAAAAATCTTTTTATTCAACATATTTTAGTAAAAATATTACAATTGTTTACAGAAGAATAGTTATAAACATTAAACATTGAGACCAATTTATACTTAGATATTGTGTTTTTGTTTTGAGATAATATTTGATTTTTTCAAAAGAAATATTTATAAAAAGATATTTTGGAATGTGTAATTTATTCCTCAAAATTTAAAATAAATTTTTATTCCAAAAATGATTTTAAATTGTTATAAAAATTTTTATGAATCAGACATAAACAATTCATTAATAAAATTTCAAAGATTCAAAATAATTTTTAATTTTTTTCCCTTTTTGAAAACCTAAAAACAACTTTTTTTAAAACATTAAAAGAAAGTAATTTTTTTACTAAATAGATCTAAATTTCATTAATAAAATTATGTTAAGCATATATCAAATACCCATTTATTAAATCGCCTATACCGCACCTGCATTTTTATTGTTTTATATTATGAATTAAAATAATAATAATGAAAAAAAAAAAAAAAAAAAAAAATTTGCTTCCCAAATTAAGTCTTTCCAGCATAAAACCAAAATGATGTTTACACAATTTTCTAGAATTAACTTAATTTTTTTAAAAAAAATATGTTACTGTTTTTCGTTTTGATATCAAAAACATGTGAATTTTGGATTTCGAAAAATAGACTCATTTTCATAAATTGTTTAAATGAGGTTAACTCATCCATTTCATAAGTAAAAACACAAATTACAAAAAAAAGTATTTAAGATCTAAACTAGATAATTGTATTTTGAAATAATACTAGTCCCTTAAATTTATTTTTTTTTTTTTTTCATTTCAAAAATTAAAAAAAATAAAGGCGGTTTTCTTGAAGTTTTCTATTTTATTTGCCAAGTTTTCTAGGTTTTTTTTACTTTTTGAAATGAACAGAAAATTTTAATCAATTTTCGGTTTATTTCAAAAAGTAAAAAAAACCTAAGGAAATTCCTTTGCTTTTCGTTATTTTTTTTTTGAGTTTTCTATTTATTTAGAAATTAATAATTTTTCGTTAGGTTTTTTTGAGTTTTCTATTTATTTAGAAAATCAATAGATTTTCGAAATAAAATAGAAAACCTCAAAAAACCTAGAAAACTTCACTAACAAACAGAAAAATCAAGAAAATATTACAACCATTTTCCATAATTCAAATGAATTGAGAAAAATCTAAACATTTCATTCAATTATTTTGAATTATGGAAAATTCAACTGTAGTTTTTATTTGATATGAGTAATTATATCTAAAAGAAATTTCCAAAAATTTTCAATTTATAGCTGAAAACTCAAAAAAAAAGGAAACAAAAAAAAATAGTTGAAATGGAAAGGTTCAACTTCTATTTTAAAATTAAAAAAATTTCACAAATTACCCAAATAGATATTTTTATGTTTATGAAAAGAATAAAATGTAATTAAAATCTTACAATATATGCAAAAAAAAAATGCAATCTTAATGATTATTGAAGATAACGTATATTTTTATCGAATTACCTATTCTATGTTGAAAATTGAATAATTTTGATTTAAGATTTAATTTGAATTAATACAAATAATATCTTTGATATTATCCAAATTAAAGGGTCATTATTTATCTTATCATGTAACCAATGAGAAAGAAAATAATGATTCTTTATTAAAATTCCCAAACAAAAATTTAGAAATGAGGGAAGTTCCGTCAAGTGTCTAGATTTTTTTTTTTAATTTTTGAAATAAAAAGAAAATTTCAAAAATTGTTTTACTTGCATTATAGAAATTAAATTAAAAAAAATTAACTTCGGTTTTTCTGAATTCAAAAGAATAAAGAAAAATCAAAGAATTTACTCAATTCGTTTAATTTCTTGAAAATCTAACAGTAGGGTTTTTTTTTTTAATTCTTGTCTTGTATATTTCGGAAATCTATTGATTTTCCAATCAAAATAATAATAATAATAATAATAAAGCATAAAGGTTTTTTTTCGAGAATTCAAAAGAATTGAAAAAATCTCATGATTTAATCCAGTTCTTTTAAAATGAAAAAAAAAAAATAATGGCTAAAAAAGGAAATTAATTTCCTCACTACAAAATAAAATTTTTTTTTTTTTGTATTTTTGTATTTTTTAGAGAATTCATCATCGTAACAAAAAATTGTTTTTAAAAATCCATATACTTTTTACAATTACTATATTTTGTCTAATTGTCCAATATAAACCATGAAATTTTAAATTCAACAAAAAATTCAAATTAAGAAAAAAAATTAAAAAATTGAATTGTATATCAAGAAATCGTCAAAAAATATCAAAAATTTCTAAAAAATTTCAGATTTTTTGTTGATCTTTTCTAAACACCCCGAAAAGTTAATTTAAAGATTATGTTGTAGTAATTATGAAATTATGTCTTCTTTCTTTGTAATCATTATTTTGAATTTTTGAATTTGTTTACTGGTAATTGCATAATAAATAGGAAAAAATTCCACTTCATTTTCAATTTCCTTTTTCAAACCAAGTCACAAATTACAACCAAGGTCTTTGAAAACTCTATTATTCTAAGAATTATAACGAAGAAAAGGAAGTGAAATTTTCTTTGAATTTATAATACAAATACCATTAGCACAATCCCAATTTTTTTGTTACAATTTATATTATATACGGCCCTTTTATACTCCACTCTGAAGATTTCTAAGGCATACTTATTGATTTTCTATTTTAAAAATTATCTTTTATGATAGAGGAAATTCAATTTCTTTCATATCAAAAGTTCAAAAATTCAATTTCTATTTCATCATCTGAGAATTTTTTTTCAAATAACCAAAGACAAAAATTAGAATTTCAAATAAACGAAATCACAGAAACCATGGAAACTTGAAAGTGTTTTTCGATTATTGAATTTAAATTGTTTAAACTTGATATTTTTCGAATTTTGGAAATGAAAGATCCATAGTTATAATTTTGAAAAAAGGTGAAAGATGGTTTTTAATTGTAACTCTTTACCAAAAATGAAAACTAAAATCAATTAAAAGAAGAAACAAATTAACTTTAAATAATAATCCATTATATTATTTTCAATCAAATCAAAAAAAAAAACAATTTAAATCTACTTTGATTACCGAAAATGTTAAGAGTAATTTTTGAGATCTCAAAAATAGTCAATTTTTTCAACAAATTTTTATGAATTGATCAATCAAAGAATAACCCATATCAAAAAGATTTTATTAAACAAACTTTCATTGTGCTGAATCCTCCATTTTTTCTTTAATAACTTATTTTTTACCTTTTATTTATTGATCTTTCTTTGAATTTTTTTGTTTCTGTGATTTCTGTGATTCTATTAAGGTTCCCAATTAAAAGTCGTGTTTGAACTTTTCTTCCCAAATGCTAATCTAAGTTTTTTGATCAATTTGTTCTCCAACACCAAAAACCAAAAAATTTCGAACATAATTTTTTTTTCTTCTTTCAGAAATTTTGCTGTTTAGGTTAAACTTTTATTACCATTTGACGATTTATAATCAACTATACAAAATTTATTCTAGAAAATCAATTTCTAAGCTTTAAAATTTTTACGGTAGGGTTGGAACGGCTGTGCTAATTCAACTGAAAGTATGCTGATCCTTACTTGTGGTAATCTGCTTTCATGAGAGAATTTTCAAGTGATAAGGCTGCAGATTTTTTCTTATAAAAGCAAAAGGTTTGGAAGGTTCATTTTAGTTTTGAATACTGTTAAAACCAAATTGCGCAAATGAAAATTTTTCTCAAAGTAATACCAAGCCAAGCTTAATTAAATCCCTAGAATTATCATTTTCATTTGATTTTGTAAAGATCTTTTCGTTTTTTTGACTAATAATTAGAGAAATATTTTGATTGAAAATTTTCATCCAAATTAGAAAATATTCAGTTAAAAGAAAAAAAACAAAAGTTCTGAAAAATATGAAGAGACAAACAAATAAATCCAAGTCGTTTCTGAATTTTTTTTATTATTCAACAAAAGGTAGTTCAAGTTTGTTGTTTTTTTGTTCTTGTTTTTTTTTATTTTTTTTGTTTTTGATTTTTTTCTTTTATTGTTGTATAAAATTGTTACTTTTGTTATTAGATTTAAAACTTTGGTATACGGGAATACCTAAACCCCTTTTCGCCTCGGAAAGATAAATATGCAATTCTAGTTTCGTAAAATCCAGGAAGGAACATTACACTTCCCAAGAGAATAAGTGGTATGCCGCGATCTTTGAATCCTACAAAGTATATTTCTAATCTACATAAGATGCCAACAGTAATAACAAAGGATCCTAACAGAAAGAGAACTATTGCCAAAAGAACTGCGTTTCGAACTACACAAACGTAATGTTATCAGAAAAATTTGTTTCAAAAAGAGAAGGGATTGTTAATTATTTTTTTTTTTTTTGTTTTGTTTTATTCGAAGAGAAATTAAAAGGAAGACAAAAGTTGGGTTTTTTATTTGAAATAAAAGAGGAATACGTGATGGTGGTGGAAGTTTTTCATATGTTTTTTGTTGGTTAACTGGTTGGTAACCGTGATTCATCAAAAATTTTTTTCTCAAGTTTAAACTGTATTTGGTAAAAAATAAAAAATGATTAGATATTCAAAATAGACTTTTTTGTCTGTTATTTACAATGCTTACTGTTAGTTAATAAATAAAAACCTCCACATTTCAAATCATTTACCAAATAAAAGATAATAATAAAATTATCCAAATAATGAAAGCCAAACATTTAAACTATGTTTTCAAAATCTTAACTGTACTTTTTTTTCTTCTTGTTCCAAAGAAAAATATAATACATTCTCTAAAATAGTATACCAAAGTACAAATCAATTTTAATGGTAAACTTTCTTGAAGTTATTAGTAAAATTTAAATTATTAATGCAATTTGTTGAAACTTTTTCTCAGAAATTTTCTTGTTTTTATTAGAAATTGTTTTTTTTATATTAAGGGAGTAAGTACATTTTTCAAATTTTTATTGCCATCATTTATCTGAAACTGAATTCTTCAAATCATTTCTTTAGTCAAATGTATTGATATTTTAATAAATACTAAAGTTGAAATATATCATAGTATAAGATATTTTCATACCAATAAAAAAACGGAAATCAAAAAAATGAAAAGATTGATCTAAAAAAAAAATAAAAACAAATCATTTATTTCTTGATCTTATCTATAATATTTGATACAATTACTTCTTCCATATTTTTTTTTGATATTAATTCTTCATGGAAATCGTTTTGTTTGTAAAATTTTCGAGAAACAAATTATTTTTTATTTCAAAAAGTAATTCAAATCTGAATTTAAAATTATTTTTTACATTTAATTCATCTAATTCTTGATTGGGTTCAGAAAATAAGATATTTATTTTGAATTTTTCTTTAGAAATAAAGATTTATTAGACAAATTCGTATGATTTTCTAATTATTTATTTTCCCTTAAAAATTGGAAAACTAATAATAATTCCAAATATGATTGAAATTTTTTTAAAAATTTTTCAATTAATTTGGGTTGAATCTTTTGTAACTGTTTATTTTTGAAATCGAGAATTCAAGTCCTTTATTATAATTTTTTGAATAGGATTCTTTAGTTTGGTATTTGTTTGATAAAAATAATTTAAAAAAAGAATTTTGAAAGCAAATTTGTAAAAAAAAGTTTTGGAAAATAATAATAAATAGTAAACTGGGCGAGAAATTCAAGGAAAAAAATAGTTTGTATTCATATAAAATAAGAATAAAATGAAAAAAAATCTTCGAAAATAGGCTTTTATTAATATTTTTATTTTTATTTTTGAATTTCAACAAATTTATTTGGAAGGGTTCTCTTTCGTGTTAGATCTTTTAAAAGAGAATATTTTTTTTAATGACACACCTTTTCGGGTATTTTTTTTTTTTGAATTTTGATTAATTTCACTCATTCGTATAAACACATTTCTAGATCCAAAACCGAAATCTAATATTACCAAAAATTTAATCAAAATAAATATTCAAAAAATTGAAAAATTAAGGATTCAACTTTGAATTACTTTTGGTTCTTTCTCTTTTCATGAATAGAAAAACAAATGATGTTTTTTAGTTTCAAAGTTACAATGTCTGGTGACACTTAAAAAAGTATTTTTCATTAAGGTTGTCACAATTAAAAAATTTTCAAAATCGTAAAATGTGCTTACTTAAATCAAAAATTATCTAACATAAATTAACCCAATGCTTTGAGTTGATCATTTATTGTTAAAATTTGTTTTTTGAAATGTAGAACTTTAATAATCCTATGCTATATTTACTTATTTTTTATTGTTATTTTCTTTGATCAGATAATGTATAGAAATTCCAGTAATTTTTACACACATTTAATTTTTTAAAATTTTTTAAACTTTTCTTTGGGTAACTTTTTGATGATATTCTCTAATTTTTGTTTTTCAACAAATAAAGGTCGGAAATATTTGTTTTTACCAGAACTTAACTCATTGAAATAAACTTTTTCGTGTATAAATATTCAATATAATTTATTTGGGGTTTTTCTAACCAAGTAATTAAAATTAAACAGTAATTCAATGAATTTTTTTTTTTTACACAAATTGGGGATATTATACTAATTTCAAGGGGACTTATATTACTTTATTAATCATTTTTAAAAATAACCCCTCAAAAGTGTTATTAATTGATATATGTAACTAAATTTGAGGAAATTCCTACGTACTGGTTTATTATTTTCATTTTTTATGAAACCATAGATCTTTTCTGATGAGAAGTTATCTTTAGTTTCAATAAGATTTATTGTATCAAAATTGATGTCCTTTAAATATTTAAACTTTTTCAAAATGTTGATTATTAGTTTACAAAATAATGAATATTAAATAAAGAAATATAAAAAAAGTAAAATTAGAGATAATTTAAATTTTTATTTATTAATATTTTATTTACAGTCTTTCCAAGGTTATCATGTATTTTTTTTTTAAAAAAAAAAAATAGCTTACTTTTTCTGATTTTTAAAAATGAACCAAAATATGAAACTTGATTCTTAAAAAAAAAAATGTAGCCTTGAAATGGCTATAATTTTTTATTTAAATATTGAAAATAAATCTGCTTATAAACGAACTTTTTAATACACGCTGATTAATTCGATTATTATTATTATTAATATATTATTATTGTTATTGTTTTAATTAATCAACATCATTTTGATTTAATAACGGTTTTTTATCATCTAATTTATCCAGTTTCCCTCTCCGTGCGATAATTTTTGATTTAAAGTTATAATAGAGAAGCATTGATAACAAAATTAATGCCTGTATTGTATTCATTAAAATTGAAACCCAAGTTGAAAACTTTTCTTTGGAAATAAAAATGATAAAAATTAAGTTAATTATCCCACCAGGGGCTTGTATTGAAAGGGTTATTAATGAAATACTACCACTACCCTTGAATTTATAAGTACTGTAAATTTGTGGTATCCATTGGAAAATAACAAAGCACCCAGAAAAAAAACCTAACATATGTGCTACAGTCCTTGCTCTATTTATTTTTATTGTAATAATAATGATTGAGTTATAATGTAAAGATATTATGATATTTTTTTTTTTTTTGAGTAGATAAAAATTGTTTAGAAAAGTTTTTTTGAGTTTGAAATAAATTATTTGTTTTTAAAAAACAAAAAATACAAAAAATTGATACAAAATCAAATTTAAAAAATACTCCTAAAAGAAATAATGGATTTAAACTTTGAAAAAACTCAACACTTTCAAAATACCTTTTAATTAACTTATAACCAACATACAATTTTGTAGACAAACATAACATATAATTGTACGTTTTATCCAACTTTTTTAGGTAAAATTTTTTTGAATTTATGGTTATCTTTTCAAATTTTGCGTTTCCGGAATTGCTTTATCTTAAGGGACTAGTCTATGTTATTTTTTTTTTGACCAATTTCTAAATAAGGATTCCTAATCTAGAAATATGTTTAATATTGAAAATAAACAGGAGTTTTAAATTTCTAAGTAGTGGGTAATAAGTTTCTTAATCTCTATTAAATTTCGGTAAAAAAATTTAATTTAGATTAGTCCCTTAATTAGAAAAGATTTTATTGTTTTCCATTTTTATCCTGGAAGAATCTTATTTATATTGGGAAGAAGAGTTAAAAAGGAAAAAGATCAAGTGGTTACTTGCTGATCTTGTGATAATGAAATACGAAAGTATGAGTAACTTGAAAATTAAAACAAAAAGAAAACGCTAAAAATGACCAAAGGTTTAAAAAAAAAATAAGATCAAAATAAAAAAGAAATTACAACAACTTAAACAATGATCCCCAGGCAAACATTAGTGATCAATTATCAAATTATTAAATCAACCAATAGTATCGTGGCTGTGATTTTGGGAGTTCTTAATTAAAGATAGCATTGCTTTTTAATTTAATTTTTTACCAATTGCTTCTTATAAACCCTTTTTAAATTTTAATTTTTTTTGTTTTTCTTTTTTCCTTTTTCCTTTTCAATTATTTGCTTTTTGCTTTTTAAACATAAAAAAATTTGGATGTGTCTTTCCCTTGAACAATAGTGGAATCTATGATTTTATGCTTAAATTACCTTTGAGGGAAATTTAAGTAAAAGGACATCTAGAATGTAATTTACACTTCTTCCATCAATAAAAAAAATAAGAAAAGTTTTTTTCAAAAGTACTCATAAGATTAATGTTATTAAATATTAAGTAAGATTTCAAAAAGTTGTAATAGATAAGAAATGAATTACTCAAAAAATGACTTTTTTCATATTTTATTTTTTTTTCAGTAATTTTATCATTAATAAGTATCCAAATTTGGTGTTCCGAGACAATTGAAATACAATATCTTAACGAATATAAACCATTTAATTAATAAATAACTCGTAAAAAAGAAATAGGAAATAGTACAGAATTTGTATTTTTTGAGTTTTTAATTGAAAAACAATTTTTTTTTGAGATGGAAATTTTGTAGAATCTCTAACAAACCAAGTTAAAAATTAAAATTATTTTTTCTGCCTCAAAAAAAAATATCTATACAGATAATATTCAAATATATTTATATTATGATATTAAATTCTATAAATTTAGAAAACAATTCAAATGATTTCCGATTCCCAAAAAAATTAATTTTGAAAAAAAAAGTTTAAAAGGATTGTAATTGAAAAAATTCAATTAAAAAAAAAGTTAAAAACATTCCCAATTCTAAAAATTCATTATTTTGAAAAAAAAAATTATTAGTTTCAAGTTTTATATTACCACACATGTGTAAAAATTCTTTTTTAATGTTTGACATTTTTTTTTGATAAAATTGTGATTTTATCATTAACAAAAGTAACTTTTGGGGAATTTATACAAGGGTTAGGAAACTTGACAATATATCTAATGTTTTAAGTAACAATATATTCCATTTTATCAACCATTGAATAAGCCATATTTCAAAATTAGAGGTAAACTTTATTATTATTTTTTTTTTTTTATTTCGTTTGTGTTTCAAAAAATAAAATGATTACACTATATTTATATTTATTAATCTATATTGGTTATTATCTCAAAACACTTTAGTAAAATACATTATTTTTTCAAAAAAAAAAAAAAAAAACAATTAAACAAATTTTTATTCTGATGAAAAATCTGCACCTATTTATGAAATTTAGTTTATGTTTGCGTTTTTTTGAAAAAAGTATTTTTAATTTTCTCTTGATGTTTCTATTTCAAATCACATTCCTTGTTTTTTGATATACAATAGAATACCAGTAAATACATCAAAAATATTTTCGAGTTTCCTAACTCTGGTGTTCATACCCAAATGTTATCGTTGTTAATGATAAAATCATAATTTTATCAAAAAAAAAAAATCAAAAATTAAGAAATCATTTTTGCACAGGTATAAATGCTGATATTTCTTCAATGATAAACAAATTATTTTCTTTCAGTACAAAATCAATACAATTGGATTTAATCTAATCTGTGGTTATTTTGAAAACCCCTCTATATTTGAAAAAGTAAGGATTTTTTTCAGATTTTTTAAGATAAAAATAACTCTTTAAGGGTCAAATCGTTTACCTGGATTTTATCCATACTCAAGAGATGGCCTGAGATAAAAAGGATATTGTGAAATAACCCTTCTTTTGGTTGACAAATTTCAAATAACAAAAAAAAAATTTTCATTGGTTCTCTTTGACAATCAAATTCAACTAATAAAAATAAGTTTGAAAGAGTTCTCAATTTAAAAAAATCAAAATTTAAAAAAAAAAAATTCATCTTTTCTCATTTTCTATTTCCAAATGGTTAAATTTCTTTAATTTAAAACAAATTGCTTTTTTGAAGTTCGCAATCATTTTTTTTCGATTTAGTCTGATTTGTGGTTATTTTGTAACCCTATAAATTTAACCAAGTAAGGATTAGGTGATATTCTTGAAATAAAAATAACTCATTTGATAAATGAAAAAAAAGAAAAAAAAAATCAAGTAGATCTCAAAAAGCGCCAAAGAGCGACACTTCAAAACTGGCATTGTTGTTTTCAAAATTGTATATTCACGACCATTCTAATTGGAAATTGAGTGTCGTTCTTTGTCACTTTTTTCTAAAAATGTCCTTGTCTTTGGTTGTTGATTTTTGGAGATCGATCACAAATCACAGGTTGGTTGCTTTTTAATCGGGTGTTAGTCCCTCATAAAAATTACAAAAAAGTTTTTTCCCATTTCAGAAAAAAAGTTTTCACCTAATTACTCGACCCTTAAAAAAATGAAACAATTCAAAAATCAATCTTTAAGATCTTTAAAAACTCCAAAGTGAGATACTTCGATATTAACAAAGTTGTTTTCAAAATAATAATTCAGAATGAAATTTAAATTGGAAATCGAGTGTCGCTCTTTGAGATTTTTATCAAAAAATGTAATTGTTTTTCATTCTTGATTTTTGGAGATTGGTCGTACATCACTTTTTAATTGGTTTATGATTCTTATTCGGGTGTTAGTCCCATATTAAAATTACAAAAAAATTTTTTTATTCCATTTCAAAAAATTATTTTTCACCATAATGACGAGACCCTTAAGGAAAATCTCAAAAAGAATCAAAAATGAAACAAAAAAGACTTTTAAGCAAAAATTTTTTGCAATTTGTAGTTTGTAGACTTTTTAATGAACACTCTATTCAAATTAATCAAATAAAGTACAAACAAAATTTTTTAAAAGCACAATTCTTGGATACAAAGGCACAAAACGTATTTTTTTAGATTATTTTTTTGTTCAACTCAAAGAAAAAATTGATTCAAAATATTATTTTTTTTGAATCAAACAAATTATATTTTTTCACAGTCTAAAATAATTATAATAATTTTTTTAAAAAAAAAAAGATTGTAAATTATTTTGAACCATCTTTTTTAGTGCATTAGTGTTTATTTTTTTTTTATGCCTTATTTTGAATATTTGGTACCTTATATATGATTTTATAATGTGCACAAAAATTTTTTAGGGTTGTATCAGGAAAATAAAAACCTAGCCCAAAAACACAATAGCTATATTTTATAAATTAAAGATAATGGTGAAACTAACTGTAAAACATTCCATTGACTGATCTTTTCGTCTAATAAGAAATAAACAAGAAAAGCTCCATTGTGAAAAAAAATTTTTCAAGAGCAAATGGTTACGTGTTTGAGCAAACCCCTTGTAAGGAAATTGAAAAACAAAAAATTGAAGCAAAGGAGACAATATAGCACATGATCAAAAAATAAAGAAATTTCATTAATTGGTATTTTCTTCTTTTTCTTTTAAGATCACTAAGAGAGATTTTGTTATCTTCGTAGTCATTTGAGAACAAAATATAAAGCACAGGCACGCTGAAAAATAATAAATAAACACATGTGATCTGAGTCAAAACTAGCAGCGAAGGATAACATCGTAGAAAACCCACTTGCCAGCATGCCATCAATCTTGGAAGGTTTAATATGATTATGTTGCTTGCTCTACAGAACTAGGGTTATTAGTAAGATGATAGTTTTTTTTTGATAGGGGTTTATTGGCATTAGCTTTGAGAGAACATTTCGAGCCAAGATTTACAACAACACAAATTAAAACAACGGAAAGTTAAAAAAAACAAAAAGAAAAGGATTACTTGTTGTGAAGTATAAATAAAGACCCAAAGAAAATTTATCCCAAGTATTGATCTTTTTTTATAGATTTTGATAACTTGTGGAATGTAAGATAATGTAGAGCTTGTATTTTCGAACACAAAATCAAGTTTTTTAGATATTATAAATAAATGAAGAGATTAGAAGAAAGGTTTATTTGACAAAAATAAAAAAAAAAAAAAAAAAAAAAAAAAGAAGAAAAAGTTCGAAAAGAAAGAATAATTAGAATATTAAACCCAAGACATAAAAGTATTCCAAGCACAAGACTAAAAGTCGACATTTCAACTAATTCTACTTCGTACTCGTGGTGGATGTTTGGATTAAAAAATGCTGAAGGACACTCATTTGACATAAAATCGGATGATGAAAACTATTTTCATAAAATGATGTTTTTCGAAAAAGTTTAGTGACGCGAAAATTTTTTCAAATTTGAGATAGTTTTCCATTTGTGTAAAAATAGTGGGAAAAGAAAAAAATAGAGGTGAAACATTTAGTCAAATATTGAAAAATTAAATAAGAATATATATTCATCAATTTTGAAAAGTAAATAAGAATTCGAATCAGGATTAAAGGGTTTTCACAAGAACGGAATCTAATTAGATGATCTTTATTTCAATTTCATCAGGATCGTAAAAGTTGATTGTTTTTAAAAATCAAATATAGTAACGAAAACTAAACCTTACTTGGAAAAAATCTGTGATAAGATTTTAAATTGCAAAAAAAAGTTGTGTTCGTACCATTACTTTTATTTATGAATCTAACTTTTTAAAAAAATAACTCACACACTTTTAGAGAACGATGATTAATGAAATCACACATGTTCAAAACAATACTGTTAATTGTTCAAAAATAAGAACAAAATTTTCAGACATCGTTCCAAAAAAATCCTTATCCAAAAATTAAAATAAGTCATCAAAGTACCCAATTCTAAAAAGAAAATTAAATAATTCAAGCTTGATTTTAAGTATTAAAAAATTCGACATGTAACATGATTTTAAAATCTTTTTTTGGAAATCTGAATGAAAATTTTATTCCATTTATTTTGCAAGTAACAGTATTCAATCAACCAAAAAACAAGAATAAAAATTATCATTTTACATATCATAGCAAACCAATATCAAACTCTATTATTTTTCAAAATTAGTAGATCTCCTTCTGATCAAACATTAAAACGAGTATTCTAGAGGTACCACGCTTTAATGAACAATAAGTAGGTTGATTACTTAGTACATATACAAAATTTATTTATTTATTAAAAAGGATTTTATTGAAAATATTTGTAAATTATAATCAAAATTACTTATATTCACAATTAAAAACATTTTCCCGGATTATTTTCATGTATGGTATTTTTTTTAACTACTGTATATATAACAATTTCCCAAATATTAACAATTAAAAATCTTGTTCGGTATTTTTTTTCACTGCTTTAATTCACTTTTACTAATTTTACAATCAGAATTCGATTTTTGTTAAATTAAACCTTCTTAAATTTTGATTACATTTTATATTTTGAATTCTATTTTGATTTCAAATTATTAGGATAATTTCTCGGTTTGGTTTATGTTTTAAAATTAAGGGACTAGTTAACTAAAAAAAAAAAACATTCAAGTAAATTTAATAACATACACCAATCAAGGTTTATCTCAATTTTGAAATTCAAAAAACTCAAAAAAAATCCGATTACAATAAAACCAAACTTACACATAATGCGGTTTTCCGAAATTTTTTATTGTGTTTAAAAGTTTGATCCATTTTTCTCATTCTGGAAAAGTTCAAAATTCAACATATTTCTGAATTATTTCAAAAAAAAAAAAATTATTTTCTTTTTTTTTTTTTTTTATTCTCGAGTAGAATTGATTCAACAAAATTACCTCCTGTTTGCCTTGAAGTTTTTTTTTACTTTTTGAAATGTAAAGAAAATTTATTTAATTTTCTTTTCATTTCTAAAATTAAAAAAACCCGCCTTTAGATTTTCCAGAATTCCAAACAATTGAGTAAAATCAAAGATTTTTCACTATTTTTTTGAATTCTGGAAAATCTAGGCACTCTACGGCACTTTCCGTTCGGTTTTCTAAGGTACTTGACGGACACTTTCGTTAGGTTTTTTTTAATTTTTGAAATGAATTGAGTAAAATCTAAGATTTTTCTATATTCTTTTGAATTCTGGAAAACTGCCTTGAGGTTTTTTTTTACTTTTTGAAATATAAAGAAAATTTATTTAATTTTCTTTTCATTTCAAAAATTAAAAAAAAAAATTAGGAAATCTACTGCACTTGAGGACACTTTCCGAAACTCTAAAATTGTATTTAGAGGGGTTTTTATACTAACTAACCCAAATTGCAAAATTAGGGGAAAACTTTATTATTATTATTATTTTCTTTTTTCATTTGTATTTCAAAAAATAAAATGATTAGACTATATTTATATTTATTAATCTATATTGGTTATTATCTCTAAACACTTTAATAAAATGCCTTATTATTCAAAAAAAAAAAAAAAACAATTCAAAAAAATTATTTCAGATGAAAAATCTGCCACTATATAGAAATTTAACTTATAATGGAGGCAGGATTAGAGTTCATAGGATAAAAAATTATTTTATTAGAAAGTAGATTGAAATATTATTGGACGTGATGGAAGAAAACAAAAATTTCACTTTAAAAATAAAACCTCAAATTTTTGAAATAACCTAGTATAAAAAATCTACTTCATTTTCAAAAAACAATTATAATAATTATTTTAGACTGGAAAAAAATATAATTGATTTGATTCAAAGAATATTTCCAAACAATTTTTTCTTTTGGTTGAACAAAAAAATATTTGTAAAAAAACCAAACCATTAAATTAAAAATTCCCCCAAAGCACCATTTAAAACTTTTGAAATTTTTCACATATTCCCCAATAAAAAACTTTTTTTATAACATGTTATATGTGTGATATATACATGTTTTAAAGGATGAATGTGTTTTAAAATTTGAAATACAAATCATATATAATAACTATAACACATTTTAAAAACATGTTTTTTAAAAATACTCACATTTTAAAACATTTTTTTTTGTTTTTTAAAGGCGTTTTAAAGATTTGTAACATGCATTATACATGTTATATATCTTAAAACGTGTTACAAGATATGTTTTAAATTTATTTAATCAAAAAAAAAAAAATTGAATAACATGTTTTAAAATTGTTTTAAAAGCAAAAAAATAAAATTTATATAACATGTTATAGTAAAGTTTTATAATTATTATAAGTATGTTGTAAAATTTTAAATACAATAATAAAATGAAATTCTGGTATTAAATTATTTGAGAAGATTAAAAAATGAAATTCTTCTTAGTTTATATTTATTTTTTTGTATGGAAAAAAAAAGAAGAAAAGAAAGTAAGTAAGAATGAGTTTATTGCTTCAGGTAAATATCATATTTATTCGAATGGTAATGTATATTTATTGATAAATAGTTTTTTGTGTCTTTGAAATGTTGTTATTAAATTGATTTACCCACTTTTGAATTCTAAGGAAATTAAAGTAATGAGTTTTCTGTGATTTCTGTGATTTCTGAGATTACTGTGATTCTTTTCATTTTTTTGTCCAAATGATTAAAATCCTATTTGCTTTATATGTGGAAGAAAAAAAAAGAAATAAAGAGAAGAATAATTTTAAGAAAAATAAATAGGTTTTAAAAAATATATTTAAAATTAAAATAAAAAAAATAAAAAAATAAATAATAAAAAAAGAAAGAAAATTTCGAAAACCAAATCGTATTCTTAAAAACTCGGTACTTTATAGATTCAACCAATCTATAAATGTCTTGGATTAAAACTTTATAAAATAACCTATTTCATTTGATCAATAGTTGTTCAAATATTTAGAACTCCTTGTTAAAACAAATTATGGTGGTGATCGAAAAAAATCGATAAAAAGGAAACAGCTACCAGCCCATTCAACACTTGTGTTACACAAAAACACACATTTTTAAGTTTTTACTTTTTTTATAATCTCTTTTTTTTTCTTTTTTTTTCAATATACTAAATTGAGTTTAAAATACTTCTAATTGCTGTAATTAAAAGATTCTTTTGATTACTCTTTACATTAGGAGTCACAAATTTAGTCACTTCAAAACTCTCTCTTTAACAGATTAAGAGCTCTTGAGCACTTAACCCTTACCAATAAAACCTACTCTTTTTCATTTCTTGTTTTTCTTTCTCTTTTTCTTGTCGTTGGAGGGAATTTTACGTTTTCTTTCATTTTGTAAAGAAAATAAATCCCATTCGAAAAATTTGGACACACCCAAAATCAAAAATAGGCAAAAAAACTCAATTTATTGTATTTTCCAAACTTAATATAAAACCACATTTAAGTTACCAAGTATTAATGTTTTAATAAATAATCATTTCAATCCAAATAAAAGAAAAAAAATATAAAACTCAAAAATAAAAATTGGTGTGTCCAAAATAATGAAACGAGCTGAACAAAAAATGTATTGGCTAATTTGTTGACATTTCACCAACAATTGTTGATCGATCAAATGATAAGATACCATCTACCAACTGTATGTTGTTTTTCGAATTTATCAGAACTAAACATTAACCTTCTATCAACCATTGAAAAAAAAATTACCTGATCTAATGAAACAGATTAAGTAACCGCAAAAAAGGAAATGAAAACAAAAAAAAAAAGACTAAAAATGAAATTGTTTCTAAAATCAAAATTCTTTCCAAATTGAATTTAAAGTGTGGTATTGTTATTCTTTCAACTGTTTAAACTGTGTCGAAATTTTTGGAATATAGTTTATATTGTATAAGTTATAATCTTGCCTACCCTATAGTTAGGCTAAAAACCTTTAAAGCAATTTTAAAGTGCCGTTGAGTGTCGTAAATTTTCAGGTTTTCTCGAATTCAAAAGAATGAAGAAAAAATCAAAATTTTTCGTAATTCTTTTTAAATTTTGGAAAACCTAAAGAAAAGTGACTAGGTTTTCTAGAATTCAAAAGTAGAGAGTAAAATCTATTGATTTCCCCAATAAAAAGAAAACCCAAGAAAAGCTAACCATGGTTTTTTGGAGTTTTAAGGAATAGAGTAAAATCTTTGATTTAACTCAATTCTTCTGAATTCTGGATAATTATTGGAAAATCAAAAAAAAAAAGATTTTTTTAAATTTATATTTATAAATAATTTCATAATAGTCCGAATAATTGATTATCAGTTTGAACGATATATATTAAATTTAAAATACTTTTAAAATATATGATTATAACCATTTAGGTGTGAAAATAAAAATATTTAAATTTTTTACTATTAAATTTGAAATAAATCTTACTGGAAAATTGAATTTTCCAACTTAAATTGTTAAATATCTTTAAAAATATTTTTTGATCCAAGATCCTTTATTAACTAATAGTGTTTATTATAAGTGAAGTTATCAAAAAGTGAAAAATTAGCAAATATTTGATTTTTTTTTGAAAAAATTTTTTAATGATTGTGTAGTCCCTTAAAAAAGATAATTTGATTCTCTTGAATTGACAAAATCGTTTTTTACTTTACAATCTTGATTTTAACTTTCTAAGAAAGTATGTACGATCATATCTCTGTGAAAAAATAATCACTATTGGTGACTATTCGCATTAATCTTTTATCTTTTTAAAATTCGAATTGTTTATATTTGATATACTAAACAAACACACCTAGCTAAAAAAAAAAAAAAATGGTTATTAAGAATTTTATATACCCAACTTTTCGATAATTTGTCTTGAAAAAACTAAAATTGATTGTAAGAAAGTGAAAAATTGAAAATAATTTGACAAAAATTCCACCTTCAGGAAAATACTTTCATTCTGAGACTCTGAGAGAAAGCTACTGCAGATTTGTCTAATCACTTTTTACTATTCGTCGAACTGACTTTTTTTGTGATAATATTTGTATTTGGCTTAATTAACTCTCTTATTTTCAAGGATATGAATCTTCAGTGTGTTTTTTTGACATTGTTCCCAATTTCTAATATTTAATTTTTTCACAAACTTTTCAATTTTTATTAGATTTTTTTTTCTTAACAGCTTGTAAATTAGTCCTTTAATGTCAAAAGAAAGAAAAACACCTTACTTACCCCTTTTAATGGGCACAGAAACGATACCTCCACAACTCACACGATCGACTTCTGCACCACAAAATCTTTCATTTATTCCACAAGGGATCTTTGCCTATGATACCAAATTTGGAAAACTGTTTGTTTCTTCAAATAATTCAAAGAACAACCAAAGAAGGAATCCACAAAACCCCAATTCTGTAAAATTAGTTTCCCCGAAACCGAAAAAATTAATTACCTTTTTTTTAAATCTTTCTTTTCTCTTTTTTTTTTTTTTCAAATTAATACCGAAATGGCTTTTTACAATTTAAATGTGATCCACATAGTTTTTGGAAAGCTACAATTTTTCAAGTGATCCGTTTGTTTCTTCCAAAGAGAGTAGCTCCCAAATGTCTTCAAAATCAGATAAAAGTTTAGATCAATTGGATTTCCTAAACTTGAAGTTAGGTTTGTGTTCTTTCCACCCCAAAAAAAACAACAAATAACAAACAACAAACAAAATCTGCTTTCTTTTGTTTTTCTTTCTTTATTTTAACTGTTTGTAAAAAAAAGGATAACCCTTTTGATTTGATCCTTTTTAAAAATAAATTTTTTTGTCATACGAGTATGAATATTCACATGTTTCTCAATTTTTTTCCAAACTGTTTGACGAATTTTGAATAAATTCTTTTTTTGGAACAATTATTACCTTTCACTGAAGGCCCTTAATCAAAAGTATTTGTGATCTCTGTTTGTTTTGGGTTCACTTGTATTTTTTTTTGAATTGTCAAAAACTGTTTTGTTGTTAATTTTTTTTTTTTCTAACAGGTATCACTCTTTTATTGGATCCCAAACACAACCGAGAATTGAAAATTTTTACCCATGGACTCTAAAAAAAAACGATTTTTAAAACCTGTTACTTTGAAACCAATTATCAAAATATCTTTTTTTAATTAATTTTGAGAATAATCGATTTTTTTTTTTTATTACCCTTTCCGTGCCCTTACCCTTTTCCAAAGTTGTAAAATTATTTTTTTATGATTGTGAATCTGAAACAAATTAATTGGAAACCAAAACTGTCAAGATCTTAAATTCAAATTTGATCAATAAATATTTATTTTTTGCCTCAAAACAAATTTTGTTTTTGAAAAATTTGAATCAACAAATAACAGTTATAACAAAAAATTGAGATTTTCCAAAAAGAACTTGGAACTTTTTATGATTTTTTTTTTTATTTTTGTTTGGTTCAATTGAGAACATTTGTAAAAGCATCAAAATAAACATTTTTTTTTTAAAATGTTCAAAAGAATGTTATTTCGGATTGCGGAATGGTAAAAAGGGGGTTAAGTGTTTTAAATTTAACAAAATATTTGAACCAATTGTCTTGTAGTTGCGGCCAAAAGTTGAAAAATCAAGGAATCAAAATTGTGAATGGACTTTTTTTTTCCTGTTCCTTAGGTAAAAATGGATGATATGGAAATGTCTGGTACCTACCAAAGCGAGACAGGAGTGCTTTAAAGACTTTGTCAAACTTAAATATCGAAAATTTGAAAAAACCCAAAAAAAAAAAAGACACTTCATTAAAAAAATACAAAACCTAAAAAGAAATTCTCGAAAAAATAAAAAAAAAATAAAAGAGAAAAAGACTTATGAGCTACTACTTTAAATATATCATAAATACATCTGAAAACACAGGACTAAGTTTCTGAATAACAGTTTTCATCTAAGGAAAATAGACTTTGATCCAATCGCGACCTTACAAAATAAAAAAGTTCCAATAATAACTGTAAATGGTACTCGGTGATTTATATATTTATCTTTAAAATGGTTATATATTTTCCAATTTTTATGAATATTTTCAATTGAGTAAAAAAAATTTAAATTTACCGGGTTTTAAAATTTTCAGGGGCTTAGATTTGACAATTAGAGGTACTTTTGAAGACTTTTTTCTCACACTTTTTTTTTTTTTTTTTAGATGATCCTTAAAGCCATAGTATCAATATAAAGGCAAAAAAATGTCATTTTTTTTCAATCTCCTTTTTTCAAAAAACACCATGAACAAAAGGTTGCCTGAAATGTAAAAAATAATTACTATTCAAACCTAGCCAAATACTTGGTTCCAAAGTATAACTTAAAGATATTACAAGTTAATTTAAAAAAAATGACAAAAAATGGCCATTTTTTGCTTTTATCCTGGTACTAGGGCTTTAAAATGACTAAAGTACAATTTCGGATTTTTTTTTTTATAAAATTTCTCAAAGACAGATATCTCCATTTGAAGTTTTTTTTTCAATTCAAATTATAAATTCATCATTTTTTACTTCATTTTATGGAATTGCTCGGCCTATGAAAATAATCGTAAAATCTGGATATCTGAATTAAAAAAAATTTAATATATCTAATATATTAAAAAATAATAATAATATTATTATTACAAAAAAAGATTCACCAAGTTTATTAGCCCTAGTGGATAATAAACTTATTTTTAAGTCTTTAATAAAATTCCTAAATTTTTATTTAGGAATTCGGGGAGTGCCGTAGAGTGCCTAGGTTTTCTTGAGGTTTTCTATTTTATTTGTGAAGTGTTCTAGGCTTATTTTATTTTTCTATTTATTTTTAAAATCTTTTGATTTTCGTTAGGTTTTTTTTATTTTCGAAATAAACCGAAAATTTGTTAAAATTTTCTGTTTATTTCAAAAAGTAAAAAAAACCTAGAACACTTCACAAATAAAATAGAAAACCTCAAGAAAAGCTAACGGCGGTTTTCCAGAATTCAAAAGAATAGAGAAAAATCTTTGATTTTATTTTATTCTTTTAAATTCTGGAAAAGCTAACGGCGTTTTTTTTTTACTTTTAGAAATAAAACAAATATTTAACATAATTTTTGGTTTATTTCTTAAATTAAAAAAAACCTAACGGTTCACAAGAGGGGTTAATAACCCCTCCCTTAAATAATAAAAAAAAAAAAAAAATTCATCATTTTTTCTAAAAAATTTTATAACAAATTGAGAGGATAGGTAAAAAGAAGTTGAGATCTTGAATTATTGGGTTCTCTTTTTAGAGAATTGAAAATACATCATTACAAATTTGAGAATCAAAAAAATATTTTTATAACATGTTATAAACGTGTTGTAAAGATGTGATAAAAGTTTAAAATGTTATAAAATTTTATAATAAAATCTTTTATAACATAAATGTTTGTTATAAAATGTGTAATACAATTTGTAACATGTTATAAACCTTTTATAAGGATATTTTCTAATTAAATAGTAATAAAAAATAAGTATGCTTTTTATTTTTTTTTAAACATAAACTTTTTCTTTGTGAAATTTTAAGTAAATAATTTTTGATAACTACAGATAAGAAAGAGATTAGAACTCTTAAAAGTTTAAGATAGTATTGTAGTTATTGTAGAATGATTTTGAGAATTCATTGTATTATTAGGCAAAGTTTGCAAAATTTTCTGATCTTCTTATTTCCATTTCTACACAAGTAAAATAAGGAGTATTTTACCAATAATTTTGTCTTTAAATATGATATTTATAGTTATTTAAAAATACTTTAAAAAAAAAATTTGTGAAGTTTTTTAATTGATAACAGTGAGATTAGCAAATTTCTCAATTTCAAACCAATCGAACACATACTTTGGCCCAAGTAACCAAAATATTTGTTCAAAAAAAACTTAAAAAAAAAGTGCTTGATAATTTGTGGAATGTTTGGAAAACTTTAGCATTCCATTTCTTTATTTACAACAGTGCAGAAAACAAAACAGTGTTTTTTTCTCGTTTCGAAAAAAAAGAGTATAAATAATCTTTTTTTTTTATAAAAATGATATTTCTTTTTTTTCTAAACGAGAAAAAGAGACCATTTATAAGAAGTTTTTGATAAGAATAAAAAGAAATTATAATTAAAAAAAAAAAAAAATATTTTTTTTACTATGTCAAGTCAAGAAATTTTTAGAGGAATATTCCAAATCAGTCATTGCTAAGAACACCAGATGCATGCAGGTTTTTGTGCTTGATCGTTTTCGGGAATTTGCAAACGGAAAATAAAAGAGGAAATAGATTTCATTGAAAGAATAAACGATCTAGTTTGTATCTGTAAATTTATACCAAGTTTTTTCTCCATTGATGAAAATGTAAAATTTAACTTCAACGTTTAAGTTAACTCCATTGGAAGAGCATGATCTTTTGAAGAACATTTTCTTCAAAGTATCATTGAAAAATAACAAATCAGTTGTTTTGGTTTTAAATTTGTTTGGTTTGTTTTTTTAATTTGTTTCGACGTATTAGATCCTGAGTTCCAAAAATAAATAGCATCTCATATTGTTTCATTTGTTCAACAATCACCTTTTATAATTCTTCGTTTTGGTTCTCCTTCCAGGCTCAAAATATGGTATTTTTCTGGTGCTAAGAAGATATTAAGGAGTTCGAATAACGGCGATCGATATCACCTTAAGTCACTTTGAACAATATCATTTTTTTCGTTCTTCCACATCAAACTCAGATTATAACAAGGAGATTGTTTACAAATCAAAACAATAAACACTGTTATTAAATATAAAACATGTTTTATAATGTTTTATTAATTTTGAATATTAAATAATAATAATAATACAAATAATAATAATAATAATAATACATATTAAGTCTTGTTAAAATTGCCCCCACCATTAAAAAACATGATAGAAAACTGTTTCAAATTGTAAAATTTGCACAAAAACTCTTTTTAATACGAATTGGAATTAAATATTTTGGTTTTAGAGATTTTATAAAAAATAAAAAATTTCTTTAAAAATTTGAAATATATTTTTTTTTTTTTTATTGTTGAAGAAGTGTAAATTACACTCTAGATATCCTTTTACTTAAATTCTCTTTCAGAAATTTAAGCGTAAAATCATAGATTTCACGATTATTATTTAATGAAAATATTTTCAAACTGTTTGTTTTAAATTAATTCATTAAGATTTTTTTTTTTTTTTAATTTGTTATGAAATATTAATCTATCTTTTTCATAGGAAGGATAGACCCATAAAAAATGGTCAATATTTTCAATTTGTTTTAATAAAGAGATCTAAATATTTGAACAACTATAAATCAAATGAAATAGGTTACTTTATTAAGTTTTTTAGAACTTTATAGATGGTTTGAATCTATAAAGTGCTAAGCTTTTAAGAATAGATTTGGTTTTCGAAATTGAGTTGCTTTTTTTTTTTCTTTTTTTTTTTTTTGAGTTGCTTTTTTTTTTTTTTTTTTTTTGCAAGTTTCTCAAATCTTGTTTTCGCAAAAACCCAATCCAGGTAACGACTCGACAGATTGTAGGGAAAGTCCAATTCGGTTCACTTTGGTTGGCTTCAGATCGCATTCGTCGGATTCAGTCCTCTACAGTTGCATAAGTCCAGCTCAATTCGTTTTAGATCTGATCATTAACAAGTTTGGTTAGGTTAGTCATGACCAAGTCCACCAATTCTTATAATGATTTTTTATTCCTTTTACCTCCCCAAGCACCTAAAAAAACAAAAAGAGGAGGAACCCAAACAACTTAAAAAGGGAAAATTTGGAAAAAGTAAAAAGTATAAAAAATCAAAAATTTGAAATATTTTATAATAATAAAAATTATAAAATGTTATAAAAACATTATTATATTTTTTTTTTATTAAAAAACCATAATATAAACCAGAGTTTTGATAAAGAGATGTTTTATGATTGTTCTAAAATGTTTTTTTTTTTTTTTTTCATAAACAGAAATTTTTCTAATTAAATTATTTACCTCCTTTTAAACAATGAATAATTATGTTTTAACCTTCTCGATTTCAATATTAAAAAATAATATTTGCTTGTATTTCTAAAATTAAAAATAAATTATTTCTTTAAAAAATAAAAATAGTTGAAGATAATAACTTCAAGAAACAAAATTCTAGAAAACAAACGAATCAAAACAATAAAAAATCCACAAATATATTTTTAGATTTTGAAAGTTTTTCTTCAAATCATCAAAATGTTAAACAGTCGAAAAGAAACCAAAAAATAACAAAGAAAAAAAAACAAACACCAAAATATGATTTTCAGTTTGGATATTCGCAAAACAGAAAAGGAAAGAAAAAGAAAAAGAAAAAGAAAGATAAGAAAGATAGAAAAAAACCAATAAATCTAATAAACAAAAAAAGAAAAAAGAAAAAAGGCCCAAAAAAAAACAATCTAACAATGAATAATAATAATTTTGAAAATTTATATCAAAAAACACTAAACCAAAATAATCCCAATTCAAATACCAATTCAAATTCAATTCCAAATTCAAATTCAAATCAAAACTTAAATTATTATAAAAAAAAAATTGAAAAAAAAAAAAGTATAATCCATTTAAGAAAATTAAGAAAACAACAGCCGAGAAGAAGTTGGAGTTTAGTTTATCCTTATCAAAATGAACAATTTGGTTTTAATAATTCAAATAGATTAAACAAATCAAAAATGAAACAAAATTCGGAAGAATTAATGAATAATAAATATATTAATAATCACAGCAGAAATAGTATCAACAGTAATAATAATAAAAATAATAATAATAATAATAATAATAATAATAATAGAAATAATAATAACAATAATAATAATAGTAATAACAATAAAAATTATCAAAATCATTATCTAGACTTAACAAATAAACAATTCACATTGGGAAATATTATACCAAATAATGGATTGAGTTATAGTTCATTAAAACTAAATAAAAATAAAGAAAATAAAAGAAAAGGTAGACAGATCAATTTAAATCAGAATAATAATGTTAAAAAACAAATTTATTTTGGAAATGAAAATAAAACTCAAAATAACAATAAAAATCCCTTGGAAAATGAATTTTATTCTTATTCAAATTTCCCATCATTTTTTGGAACTGGGTTTAATAATTCTTGTATTCCAAAAACGCAACAATTATCTAGAAGAACAAACCATCCAAAAAAATTGGGCCATCGCCGAGCGAAATCACATGATGTAAAGATTTTATATTCAATTATATTATTAAAACTTCTATTTATTCTATTATCAAATTGTTTACTATTTAATTATTTATCCAAATACTTTCTCAGTGGAAGATTCAAAAATATATCAATTTATGATGAGATTGTTTTTTTTTTTTTTTCGAGAAACCCGTTTTTAAAAAAGTGTGATGAAAAAATTTTTTTCAAAAAGTCCTGAAAATAGTTATATTTAAGTTTACTAACTGTTGTTTAGTTACTTTTTTAAAAATTTTTTAATCATATTTTTTTTAAATGTTATTGGTATTTGAATGATAAATGGGGAATTTTTTTCATAAGATCTTCTTATTTTTTGTTTTTTTATTAATAAGTTACCTTTTTAGAGTAATACCCTGTCTTAAAAAAAAAAAAGAGAGAGAGAGAAGATAAAAACATATTAAACACTATATACAAATTTTTGGGATGAAAAGGAATCAGTAAAAGTTAAAGTTATTTCTTTTTAGAAAGATTTCTGGTAAGTGAAAATACAAAAAAATCGAAGTAAAAATTGTTTCTCATTCAAATAGTATAATAGAAGAAAATGATAACTAAAACATATCATTATTTTCATTGATTAAAGCTATCATTTTAACAAGAATAATAGTAAAATATCAACAATAAAATAAAAAGATACACACACACACACACACACACACACACACACACACACACACACACAATATATATATATATATATATATATATATATATATATATATATATATATATATATAAAGAATCTAAGTTAATTGAAAAAAAAAAAAAAACTTTTTTTAATCGGATCTTAAGATACTTGATTTAAACACCAATAAAAACCGGATCATAGAATAAAGATACAAACGGTTTTTTAAATAATAAAATGGAGTAATAAGTTTTCAATTCTATTTGAATTTTTATTGAGATTAGACTTCATTTAAAAACTTTATTTAGTATCAAAAAGAAAAAATAGACCCAACTTTTCGCATACCTAAAAAAAAAAAAAATCTCATAAAATGTAGATCAGAAACTTTGTTCTCTTAAATAAAATAATGTCTTATGTATAAACAAATGGAATTCTTATTTAGAATCAATTAATGGTTGAATAATATTTTTGGTTGTTTAAATAAAATTATTCAAAATAATATTGTTCGACTTTTTCATAAATTTATTACATTTTAATAACCAATCATTTCTCACAAATACAAACTTTGATAAATACTAAAACAATGATCTAATTCAAATTGTTTTATTTATTTTGGTTAAAAAAAAAAAAAAAAAAAAAAAAAAAAAACATTGAAAAAATACTGGTAAAGTCAAAAAAAGACTGACAGCAAATTTAATCGCAGATTCACAAAATTTTTTACCACATCTTGAAATTTGAAAAATAAAGTCAAAATATAATTACTAAATGCCTTACTGACTTTTAATGTTATTTTCAGAAATATATTGGTGTATTTATGCAATTTTTAGATCCATAAACTTTTTTTCAAAATCACAAATACCACTTTATTTTTTTTTTTTTTTTTTTTGAAGTGAGTTAATTAATTTCCTCAAGAAAACCACCGTTGGCTTTTCCATGGTTTAAAAGAATAGATTAAAATCAAAGATTTTACTCAATTTCTTTTGAATTCTGGAAAAGTGCCGTTAATTTTATTTTAATTTTAGAAATAAAAAAAAAAACTTGGAAATTGACGAAACTTCCCTAATTTCGAAATTTTTGTTGAGAAATTTTACTAAAGAATAATAATTTTCTTTATAAATGACCAATGACAAGATAAATAATTATTCTTTATTTTGAATAATATAAAAGATATTAAACTCAAACTTTTTCTTATTTTTTTTTTATTTTGTATTAATTCGTGTATTCCAAAATATCGATTATTTTCATAAGAAGTTAGTAAATAAAATGTGGTAAATAACACTTTATTTAAATATATTTTACTATTTTAAATCCGTACTAAAGTTTTCTTTTTTCTTGAAAATAGTTTCAGTTTTTTTATATAGAATCACTTGTAATTTGAAAATACTTTTCATCTTCTATGGCAACTTTGAAATTTTTTTCAGATAATTTAAAACAAAATTAAGAAAGAAGAAGGATGAAACGATAAAAATTCACTGAATCAAATTTATTTAAAATTGTTTCATATTTACGAATTGATTGAAGGTGTAAAATTTTCTTAAAAAGAAATTGCAGTTTTGTGTTGTGGATATATCTCAAACCTTTCACCTTTTTGGAAATATGTTTTATTTTTTGTGTATTATCCCCTTTCAAATTTTAATTATACATATTTATTTAAAATTATTTACTATCTATTGTATTATAGGCAATCAGCAACAGAACAAGATTTAAGAATTATCTTTCTCCCTATTTTCAACAAATCATTGGGGTGATCTATAATATTGCAAAAGATCCTACTGAATGTTGTATTTTACAAAAAAAAATTGAAAAAAGTAAAGATCCTAAAGTTTGTCGAATCATCTTAAATGAAATTTCGCAGCATATAATCAAATTAATTAAAGACCCCTTTGGTAATTACCTAATACAAAAAATTTATGAATTTGCAACAGATCAAGATAAAAGTTTAATACTTGAACAAATTTCTTCAGATTTTTTATCCATTTCGTTAAATCAATATGGAACTAGAGCCGTGCAAAAAATCATAGAACTGATTGAAGAGCCAGAGCACTCAGCATTAATAATCGATCCAATAAAATCAATTATTGTAAAAATTCTTTTTTTATTTCTTCTTTTTTTAATCAAAAAAAAAAATCTCCTTTATTATTTTTGAGTTAATATTTTAGCCTTAGTCAGTAGTTAAAGTTTTGGAAATAAATATTCTAATTTTTTAGAAAGTTAATTTGGGTTTAAAATTCTTGGAATGATTATTTCTGAAATAGACACTCTTTGATTTAGAATACACAAATTTATTCACTTCAAAATTCTCTCTCTAATAGATTATTTTTTTTTTATTAGAAATTTAACCCTTAAGGGGGTAAGTACATTTTTCATTTTTTGAGTGCCACCATTTATCTGAAACTGAATTGTTCAAATCATTTCTTTAGCCAAATGTATTGATATTTTCATAAATACTAGAGTGAAATATATTCTAGTATAAGCTATTTTCATACCAATAAAAAAACGGAAATCAAAAAAATGAAAAAATTGATCAAAAAAAAATAAATAAAGATCATTTATTACTTCGATCTTATCTATAACATTTGACACAATTACTTATTCTTTATTTGGTTTTATTTTTAATTCTTTATGAAAATAATTTTATTTGGAAAATTTTTGATAAACAAATTACTGTTTATTTCTAAAGAATTTCCAAAATGAATTTAAAAATCCTATTTTCATTTAATTCATCTAATTCTAGTTTTAGTTCAGAAAATCTGATATTTTTTCAATTCTTCTTCGGAATAAGGGTTTATTGGGCAAATACGTTTGATTTGATAATTATTTATTTTCCATTAAAATGAGAACTAAAAATAATTCTGAATCTGATTGAAATTTTTTCTTGAATTTTTCAATTATTTTGATTTGAATCTTTTGTAACTGTTTTTTGATTTCAAGAATTCAACCCCTTTATTTTAATTTTTGAAATAGTATTCTTTGTTTTGGCTTTGTTTGATAAAAATATTTAAAAAAAGAATTTTGAAAGCAAATTTGAAAAAATGTTTTTTACAAATAATAAATAAATAGTACTGGGGCGAGAAATTCAAGGAAAAAAATAATTTGTATTCACACAAACTAAGAAGATAAGTAAAACCAATCTTCGAAAATAGGCTTTTATCGTTTTTTTTTTTTTTTTTCATTCTTGATTTCAACAAATTTATTTGGAATGTTGATCTTTCGTGTTTGGTCTTATAAAAGAAAAATATTTGTTTCAAATGACACACCTTTTTGGGGTATATTTTTTTGGTTTACTGTTTGATTAATTTCGATCGTTTGTATAAACACATCTCTAGATCCAAAACAAAATTTAATAAAACCAAAATTTTGAATCAAAAAAAATGTTCAAAAAATTGAAAAATGAAAGATTCAACTCTGAATTACTTTGATTCTTTTCACTAATAGACTAGTGAATGGTGTTTTGTTTCCTAAATTTCAATATCTGGTGGTACTCAAAAAATATTTTTCAGTAATTTTTATACAATTAAAATTTTTAAAGATCGTAAAATGTACTTACTTCCTTAAGGTTTACAATCCCTGAAATTTGAAAAACAATTATCTTGTTTAGGCTGAATTGACTTGTTAATTTGGTTCTTATCTGATAATCTTTTTATAAATTTCAGGGAATGCAAACCTTAACAATAATATTCTAATTTTTATTACAGCTTTTTTATTACAAAAAAAAAGTGAGGGATCAACGTTTTAAAAATTGTTGCTCAAAAAGTTTGGTTAAATCCTTTAGAATATTTTATTAACACTTTTTAAAAAATTTGGTAATCACTTTTTTCAAATAACTCTAGATTCCAATTTTATTTTTTCAAAACAATCAATCTTTGTACTTTTTTCGAAAGAACTTTTTAATAAAAATGAGATATGAGCTATCTTGTAATTTCAAAAATTTATTGGAAATGCCTAAAGATAATAAAATATATGATTGTGTGTTGATAAAACATATATTGTAATTATTATATAAACACACTTTCTTATTCAACTTTTTTTAAAAAAGAATAATTAGAATTGATAAACCTTTAAAAATGAGATTAACAATTATCAAATCTGACATTCAAAGAGAAATGTTGTTCTTATCAAATTTCGATTTTTAATAATCTGTGAAAAAAAAATAAAGTTTAAAATAATATATTTAGACAAGAATTTATAACAATCAGCATTCTTTTTTATTTTATTTTTTTATTTCTTAATAAACAGAAATCATAAATTAATATAATTTTTATTAAACAGCATTATTTTATTCTTAATATTATTTTAATTATTTTATTTAATAAATATACCGAATTAAAAAAAATAAAAATAAAAGATCGAATTGTCTAATGATCCACATGGAAATCATATATTACAAAAATGTTTACTACACCTCCATGAAAAAGATAAAAAATACATTTATAAAGGAATAGTAGAATATTGTGTTGAGATCTCAACTCATAAAAATGGATGTTGTGTGATACAGAGATGTATCGATTCTGTAAAAGAGCAAGAAGATTTTGATTACATTGTTCAGACAATTGTTGACAATGCATTAGTTTTGATACAAGACCGATATGGTAATTATGTTGTCCAATATATATTAGACCTAGGTTTTCAATCAAAGCAATTAGCCTTAGTGGTGAAGGAACATTTTTTTTCTTTATCTATTCAAAAATTTAGTTCGAATGTTGTAGAAAAATGTTTAAAACTTTTTAATCAAGAATACAAAAAATTGTTAATTTACCAATTGATTAATCATCCAATAATTGAAAATAATAATAAGAATAATAAGAAAAATAATAATAATAAAAATGAGATTAATAATGTGAATAATAAATTTATCTTGAAATTGTTAAAAGACCGCTATGCCAACTATGTAATCCAAACTGCTTTAGATGTGGCAAACGATGAAGATAATGAAAAATTAAGTGATGTGATTTATCCTCATTTATCTTTCATTGTAAATACAAGATATGGAAAGAAAATACAACAAAAAATTTATCGAAAAAATGTGAAAAAAAGGTTACAATTAAATCGCCCAAGAAATAGAGGACATGTGAAAAGCCGTTCCTGGGTCAGAAGCGTAAGTCGGAAAAAATATTAATAAATAAATTAGTTTCTTCTCACATTAATCAATTTGATTATCTGTAATTGTATGCTTAATGCCAAATCTCTCTGAATACAAATATGGATACAATCGTTATATTTACAATTTTAAATTATTCTTAATAAATATATTGTAATTTGAATAAATAGTTTAAAGTGGTTAATAAAATTAATATTAAAAAGTTAACAAATTGATTATTTATCACACTTTTTTTTTGGTATTTATTTGATGTTCTATCTTTTGATCTATATATTATTGTATTAAAATTTATTTTATCAGTTTTTATTTTTTTTATTTATTTTTTATTTTATCTATTTTTTTCAATGTGTAAGTTTATACTTACATATCTAAGTTTGTTGTTTTTACTATTATTTTTCTTTTTTATTTTTTCTTTTATTATGTTATTATTATTTTTTTTTTTTTTTTATTTTTTATTGATTTTTTTTTTTTTTTCTATTATTTAAAATCATAAAATTTCATGTTTAAATAATTTAAGAATAGGAATGTTCTTAAATTAATTTTTTATTTATTCTTTCTTTATATATTTTTTAGAATTTTTTATTTTTTATCAAAAAGGTGATTTAAATTATTTAGCACAACCTTTGAATTATTATTATTTAATTTAATTAATTAAAATTTATCATAATACTTTATTTTAGAGAACTAATAAAATATTTAATTCAAAAATGAATCTTTTTTTTAAAAATGAATTTTTTTTTTATCAATTCGAGATTATCTCTGCTACAGAAATCAAAAAAATAAAATAAAAAAATTATAAAAAAGAGAGGGGCTGGAATGCAAATTAAGAAAAAACAACTTAAATAAATTTCATTTAGAGATTCAAAAATAAAACACTATCCCTCTTTTACGTTATTAGAAAACTAATCGATTTATTTGAAAAAAAAGGTAAATAGTAAAACTACAAACCATGTATTTTTTAAAAGAAGTGGGTAAAATATAGTGGGAATTCTTTCTTGTTCTTTAACTGATAAATTAATCGAATATCAAAAATTATTGCCAAAATCAAAAATATTTTTTTTATTTTGTGAATTTTATTGAATAAATGTTTACTTTATATTTTTTTCTTCTCTCGAAACAAACTTTTCTTCATTTTTTTCATAAGTTTTTTTCTTTGATGTTGAACTGTTTTGTGTTTTTTAATTTCTTTTAGACATTTTTTTGAAATTTTAAGAACTTGATTGATATTTTATTTTCAATTGGAACTAAAAAAAGTGTAAAAGTTCAAAATATTCCTCTAATAATTAAAGAATCTTGTTGGCTGGTTTTTTAAACAAATAGATTTTTTTAAAAAAAAAAAGTGAAAGGATATTCTTTTATCTTTAAAGTATTTGAATGTTTTTTTTTTATTTAATTTTTTAATGAATTTAAGTGTTCTTTCCTATGCAAAAGATAAATTTTACAAAAACAAAAATTGAAAATCATGTATTTTTATTTATTTATTGTGAGAAAGGGGTAATAGAAGAAAATTTAATAAATAAAAAAGAGAAGAAGAAAAATAATTAAAATATTAAAGTATAAAAAAAGATTATATCATTTACATGACCAAATTAAAAATTATCAACGTCCTGAAACAAGAGGAATAAAACCCTATAGAAAGATTATCACATAATAAATCAGAATATGGATTATCAACTTGTTTTGAAAAACATTAAAAACCACTTCCAAGTTTAACGATTCTGGAAATTTAAAAAAAAAAAATTTGATTTATTATTCATGCTAATTAGCTTTATTTTTGTTGTTAACCTTAAAAAAATTAATTTATCTTTAAAATCAATATTTGGATTACAGTAAGCACGAAAAGAACATTTTTTTCACATTTTACAATTTTAAATACTTTGGGTATCTTTTAATTTTTTTTTCAGTCCAAAAAATCTTTTTAGATTTGTCAAAAAAAATTTCAATAATTGAAAATTACTTTTTCGTTGGACAAAATTTTAAAAATTAAAAAATAAATTTTATTATTTGAAATACCTCTTTAATCAATACCAATTTTGAAAAACGATCCCACATAAAATTTTTTTAAACATTTGTAAAAAAAACAAAATTTTTTAGAAAGTTTTTGACAAAATTGTCAAAGTAAAACTTGTCCATTCAACCCCTTTGTATTAAAAAATCAAAAAACAGCAAATGTCCCTATCCAAAAAAAAAAATCTTCAGTTAACAATTTTAAAAGATTCTACTCAAAGTTTTCTCTTGATTTGATTTATTATGAATTATAAGAATTTTTTTTTTTTTTTTAATTAAAAATGAAGTTGATCAGATATTTAATTCTTTTTATTTGAAATTATTCCTTCACTGATAATAAAAGCAAATTGTTAGATTTTTTAGTCAGTATTTTCAAAGCAACTTTTTATTATTATTGCAGCAAAATAAAATATATCTAAAAATATTCTTTTTTTCAATTTATTTATATAAAATTGGATTATTTCAAAAATAAATTTTATAAATGAATTAAAAAACAGTTTAATGTATATCGTTAATGGGGTGAAACAAAGCTAACTGCATTACAAAGAATAATTGCGCCATCTGTTGTTACATCCCAAAAATCTGATCTACAATTGCTAGAAACTGGGAAAAAATTCAATTCAACAATTGTACCAAAATTTGGTTTTACTTGCTTAACGCCAATTAAGGGTACACCATCATTCCATTTTGCAACCACTTTCGAATTTTTATTTGCTTTTACATTGGATCTATTTTTTTAAATGATAAAAAAAGAATTGGAAAAAAAAAAAATGTTCTTTTAAAATATTTTGAATTTTACAAATTAAAAAAAAAAGAATTGATAATAATAAGATATTCTCAACAAAAATGTTGAGCATTAAGTCACATGAAAAATTAGATGAAATTTTTTTACGTGCCAATACAAAAAAGTTGTATAAAAACAAATAAATAAACAAAGATTTCCTCTCAGCAAATATAAAAAAAAAATTGTTTCTGTAAGGATGTTTTATAAAATGATAAAAATTGTATTTAGAATTTGTTCTATTAATTTTTTTTCAATTTTGTTGATTGTAAATTTTGAGAAAAGTCTCCACATTTTTATAGTTTTTATGATAATTCTGATTCAAGATAATTCTTTGAAATTGATGTCTTTAAAATGGAAAATAATAAAAATAATATTTTTTTAAAAAGTTTTTAAGAAAACTCGTTCAAAGATAAAATAGAACAATTTCATGAACTGTATTTTTAACTAAACTATTTTCCAGTCAATTAGAGTCTAGTTGTAATGTGTAACTTACAGGTTTTTAAAGGGTTTAAATGGATATTAGAACAAAAAAATAATTTTGGAGATTTTAACAGTGAAAATATTTTTTACATATTTTGGCTTTTTTCATTTTTTTATTTATTTGATTGACGAAATTATTTTGCAATTTTTGTTTTTATTGCAAGATCTATAGCAACTTGGTAAAATCGTGTTATTCTCATATCATTGAAACCATGTAAAGATTGTTGAGAAATCTATTGATTTCTATTGCAATTCAATTCGATCTTTGGTCTTGATATTTGTTTAATAAATGTGAAAAATTTTCACTTCATTTTCATTTCCTTTTTCAAATAGAGACCACAAATACCAACAAACTTCGTTTGGGGACTTTATTTCTAAAAGAAAACTTATTGAAAAATGTAGTGAAAATTGTTTCCTATTTATTTTTCAAATACCAGTAGAAGGTCAAAACGAAAATTGTTGTTTTTCTCAATAGGGAATAAGAATTTTGGGTTTTCAATTTTTAAGAAAACCTATAAATTGATTAGACTAACTTCAAATGAATATCAACTATCCTCTAATGTGTCATTATTCGACTTTATTTTTTTTTTGTTTGTTCTTTAAAGGACAATTATAATGGTAATTAATATTTGAAAAAAAAATTTGCAAACCTTTCGCATAAATAAATTTTATTATTTTTTAACTTATTCTAGGAATTTACCAATAAAGTTTTTCAGTTGAATAATTAGATTATCGGGAGTATAACCGATTTTCACTAATTTGTATTTTTTTTTTTTTCACTGATTTACATATTTTTAATAAATTTAACAATTATTTCTGAAAAGATCTTTTTGACAGATCAAAAAAATAGGATTTTTTTTAAATTTTAATATTGTCACAAAATCGAAATTTTAGGACTCTTATTACTTTATTTTTTTTTTTTTTTTTTTGCTATTATTGAATTTTTAATTCAATTTTTTAAGAATAAATTCAAAATAACATTTTTCTCAGTTTTTTACAATTTTTTTTTTGATTATTTATAATTTGAGGATTTAATGATTTTTTCAAGTCATTTTAAAAAGATGTGACCAAAAAAATTTTAACATGAGTACAACAAAAATAGGTCTATTAAAGTTTCTTGACTGTTTGAAGATAATTATGAAACCTTGTTTTACAGATTTTTTTCAAATAACTATTATATACACAAATATTCAATAATTTTGATAAAAAAAAAAAAACAATTTGTGATCATCTACATAATGGTGAAAAGATAATTTCAAAACTAATTTATCAATTTGTTAGTAAAATTCACATATTGGTGAATGTCCCTCTTGAAATCACTTTAAAAACAAAAGCAAGAATAAGTAAAGTAAAAAAAAAAAAAAAAAACTAGAATAAGGATTAGGATAAGAATACCTATATGAACTTGCCCCTCCGGAAAATCTGCTAACATTTTCAAGTAAAGGATGAAGCTTGTCATAATCGCCTAAAAATTTGTTTGTACCATAATTTTTGTCACCTGAAATAAAAGGCAAAAATTTTTTAGAAACCAATTTGCCTTTGATTTCCAAGCTTTTTTCGTTTTCGACATTTGATTGTTCGGTATTTATTTCGTTATCCTTGTTTGATTGTATTTCTGTCGCAAATGTTGAAATGACTACACCGCCGCCTTTGCAGACGTACTCGTGTAAAATGTCTCCTAGTAACACGGAGTTGTGGTAGTTCATTTGAGAAAAGGTGAAAACGCAATCAAATTTCTCTAAATATTCGAGTGAAGGTGTTTCCTGTTCTCCTCTGAAGGTGTCAATTTTATTAAATCCGCCCGACTTCAATTGGGATTTTACGTCCTCTGCCCACGAGGAGTTGGATTCTGCCGACAGCAATAGCACATTGATGTGCTTTCTTTTCTTTTTCTTTCGAAACCTGGGTGTGTGCGTCTTATTGATGATTTGGAAGCACACCGATAAGAGTTGGTGCTCGGGCAATAGCTTGGACTCCAAGACCTGCTCAAGATCAAGTTTGGACATTAATTGGAATTGGATGTGATCCAAGATCCCCTCAAGCTCGCCACGCAAGTTTTCGGTGTTGATCGTGTGGGACTTCTTTTTGCACGACTTGGTGGCCCATTGCACGGCGACCCTGAACAATTCAATTTCAGAAATGCCGATCAACTTTTTCAATGAATAGATTTCGATGATCGTTTCTTTGGAAAGCGTCGAGATCTGTTCTTTGCTGCCAGTGAGGATCTCGAGCGAATTCTTTTCAATGTACCCAATACACTGATCCCTGAGGAATTTGGAGTCCACTTTTAAAGACTGTTCGAGGAGCACACAGCAGTTGTCGGCATTCAGGATTTCAGTCAGCCACTGCGCGCTTTTTGTTTTCAGATCGCCCAATTCATAATATCCGCTCGCCTGGAGAACACCCAAGGCATTCTCCATCGTTAAGTCAACCCTCGATGTGTACGCATAATTCAAGATACACAGAAAGGCTTGGGGGCTAATGCTTGGCACACTGATCGGGTTGGATAACGAAGGAACAGTACCGCTTTTGGGGAAACATTCTTGCGCCCAGATGGGGGACGTGGATGCCAAGATGAATTTGTGCGCATAAATTTTCGTGCTCTCTTCCCCAACTAGAAAGAGAACGTCTGCGTATTTAGAATTGTTGATGTATTTGGAATACTTTTCAGATAAAATTATTTGTGATTTCGGAATAAGTTGGTTTCTTGAAGTCATGGTTTTTCTGAGACTAAGAAAAGAAGATTTTGTTGTTTTTGTTTGGCCTTTGTTTGAATGTTGATTTAACAAACTGTTTTTGTGGTTGGAAGTTTGTTTATTTGTAATTGAGAAATGGTCAAATGTTTCTTTCTTGAGAAAAAAATAGTATGTGGTTTTTGTTCTTGGAGGAACTAAAAAATGATTCAAAATTTTCTGTCATCCTTATTAAAAATATTCTGTTCAACATAAGGTAGATTGGACCTGAAGTGTTATTTTGAGATGATGGACAATTAAATATTTTTCACAACAAGTGTTTTTGAAAAAAAAAATTTCAAAACAGATTTTTTAAAAAAAAATTAAGGCTTTAAGAGAATCTGAGAAAAAATAGTATGTTTAATTCTTGTGAACCATTAAATTTTTGATTAATTTGGCTCTCTCACAAAAAAACCTTATAAAAAGTCCAGAGAATTAAAATTTATGATCCAACCAATATTTTGATAGAATTATGGAAGTGAGCTAAAAGATTCACCTTTTTTCGATCTCTATTATTTTTTCTTTTGAAGTTTATTTAAGGTTGAATTAGTTCTTGAAGTTTAGAGGTTTGATTTTTGAATTACTGTTAATTGTAATATAAAAAGATCATTATTTTCATTCATTTTTTCAAAATTTTCATTCATCTTTCAATAATTTAAATAAATTATCAAAAGTCCCATTTCTCAAAGACAAATTAATATTTTATGCTGGTTTAAAGAATTAAAAAAACAGAACTTATACTATTATTTATAAATTACAATTTTGGAAAGATGAATGAAAATTTTGATCCGTTTACTTTGCAACAAATAGTACTTTGTCGTAAATTAACATGGGTCTTACTTTAGTTGGCTTGAGTTTTTTGAAAAATGTTGTTAATTCAAAATGTTTTTAAAAAATTCAAGGAACCTTATTTTGAAATAGGAATATCCAATCTATAGAATTATATTTTAGACAAGTTATTGAATTTTACGAAGGAGAGAAATTTCCTCTTATTTACTCAAATTTAAAAAATCAACATTTATTTAATTATATCAAAGATTTTAAGAAATAAAATTAGAATTTTGGAAAACTTTAGTTAGAATTTTTTTTACAATTTATATTGAATTACAAAACCAATAAATTTTTGACACAAAAACAAGAATTCAAAAAAAAAAGTCGATTTTTTTTTTCGAAGATTTAAAATAGTAGAGAAAAATCTTTGATTTTACTAAATTCTGTGGAGATTATTCAAAGGTATTTACTATGAGCCACTTGGTTACACTCTACGTGATTGTGTATAATTATTTATAAGTACAGTCAGTTTCACTTTTAAGGCACAAACTTTCAACAAAATTTTAGGCCAAAAAAAAATCTCAAATTAAGGCACAAAATTCAAATTCTAGTAAAAATAAATTGTAAAAAAAAAAAATTACAAATTTTGTGCCTTAATTTGAGATTTTTTTATGCCTTAAATTTCGTTGAAAGTTTGTGTCTTAAAAGTGAAACTGACTGTAATATCTATTCAGAATAACATCTATAAACATTCGTGTCTTCAAGTTCCCTTGAGTGCTAGTTTTTTTTTAATTTGCGAAATAAAAATAAAAATTCCAAATTGTTTTTTTATTTCTGGAATTAAAAAAAAAAGCAAAGGGGTTTTATACAGTATTCAAAACAATCAAATAAAATTCAGAGTTTTATTATATTCTTTTAAATCCGGGAAAACCTAATGACAAAAAATATTGAAAATAAAATGGTTCTAATTTGATTTTAAAAACTCAAAAATTTACTAAATTATTTAAAGAAGATACTTCCAAAAAAACAGGAGCATTTAATTATAACATTTCATAAAAATTCATCTTTTTTTAATAGAGTTATTTGTTGATTTATGATATCAAATAAGAGTGGAATAAATACTGAATAAATCCTTTACTATGATATTTATTTCAAAATATACTCCCTAAAATATTTCCAAAAAGAGTGAAAAAAAATTGAGTTTTTTTTTTTTTTTTTGTCGGGGATCAGTTGTGGCCAATTTCAAGAAAAAAAAAGAGTCAATGTGGTAAGGATAAGATAACTTTTTCAAAATAAAAATAATATTGTTTTCACTTTTACTCTCTGTTAGAAATTTTATTTGGAAAAAAATGATTATCACACATAAAATATATATTTACTAATATTAACCCATAAAAAATATCATTTTAAAATGGGAGTAGAAATTGCTTTATTTTTTATTTGTGTAATGGTTGATAAAAAACAAAATTGGTATATAATGTAAGTTTTTTTCTAAAGAATAATAATTAAAATATTTAAATTATAATATTGGAAATAATTTAAAAAAATGATTACAGTAAGTTCCACTTTTAAGAGACAAAGTTTCAACAAAATTTAAGATACAAAAAAAACTCAAATTAAGGCATATTCTTTATATTTTTTTTCATACTAATTTTTTTTACTTTAATCCTAATTTTGAACATTAATTTGGGATTTTTCTTGTACCTTAAAAGTTGTAAGGGTAGTGCTAATAATTAAAATATGACATTCTTTTTGGAAATAATTTAATAATATAATGTTATTTATGTAGATAAAACATAATTTTATTAATTATTAAAAAAAAATAAATAATTTAAATATTATTTGATATTGGAGATTATTTTCAATGGGGTTGCCAAATCTATGGAAATTATAATAAAATCTGTATAAAAAAAGAAAAAAAAATATTAATTTTCATTATATTTTTTGTAATGTATTAAAATAACCCATACAATCATGGTAAACTAATTAATTGGATTAAAAGGTTTTTCCTTATTTTATAGGATTCTTTTGAATTAAGTATTCAATGAAACAAAGAGTTTTAAAAAAATAAATATTAAATTTATTTTTTAAATGAAGATTAAAAGTCGATTTATCCTCATTAAATACAGTTAATTTTGTTGAATTTTTTTCTAAAAAAAAGAGAGAAAGAGAGAGAGAGAGGAATATTATTAATTCATAAATATGGGGGATGGGTTGTTCCCACTGAATCATCAACCAATCAAATTTAATTGAATTGTACAGTGATTATTTATGAAATTGTTAAATGTGGTGAAACACATTTCCTATATTATTTTCTCAAAATCTCATTCTGAATTAAAAAAAACTAGAAAATTAGTTTCCAGAATCTCTATATAAAATTTATTGAATAAAAATAAAAAATAAAAAATAAATTCACAAAAAATAAAATATTCATATTGTTACAATTGATCAACATTTTTTTTTTTTAGTGTTATGTGTTGTTTGTTTGTTTGTTTATATATTGATACTCAATTAAAAATTAGAGATAAAACGGGGTATTAAATAATATCTATTTACTTGATACTCTAAAGGGGTGTATGTGATATTTAAGGTGTCTCTTATCCCCTATATTATTTTAGGTTTATTACTCATTTTCTCTTCAAAAACATTTAAAGGGTTAGTGATACTTATCTGTATCTCTGTTGGTTAAATATCTTTTTTTTACTAAGGGGTCATAGAAATTAATACAATATCAAAGTGAAAAAAATATGTAACATTATTTAGTATTTTGAAATTGGTACCCAATAATAAAACAATTGGAAAAAAAAAATAATTCTGAAGCAAATAATGTATCCTGATATTAAGGAGATAAAAATATGAAAGTTTAACCTCAAGAAATTAATTACCAAATCTAAAAAAATAATCAAGATCTTTGATTTTCCCATACTATACTAAATACTCAAAAATCTTGAATAAAATATAGACTTTTATTCCCCAATTTTTCCTTTAATAAAAAAAATCAATATTTTTTACCTGTTGAAAATTTTTTATATTCAAAGATTTTTACTTTAACATTTTGATTTGTGTAAAAGGTTGACAGTTCAGGAATACTTATTTTGAATTCTGGGGATTATTTTTGATGTTTTTATACAGTTACTTTAACCCTGTCGTGAATAGTTATAATAAATCTGATGATATTATATGATGAAATTGTTTTTTGTATAACAAACTGTATAACAGTTATGAATGTTTATTATAAACTATAAATTTTATCAAAGAATTAAAAAAAAAAAATGTAATCATTTTTTGGTTTTGGGAATTGATAACACGGTGTAAATATGAATGTTGAAAAAAAAAAACTTACATTAATGTGGATCTTCAATATTGAAAATGACAAAAATCTCAGGTTTTCAAAAGATTGAAAAAACGATTTTCAAACAAAATTCTGAGTTTCTGTGATTTCCATGCTTTATTTGTTTTTTTTATTTTTTGAAATTTAATACTTTTTTTTGTTTATGAAAATAGTCTCTATGATAGAATAGAAATTTAAATTTTTTTATTTTGGAATAATAGAAATTGAATTTTCTAGATCATAAAATACTATTTTATAATAGACAGCCTATTTTGTGTCTTATAAATTTACATGGGGTATTAGAAGAGTGGTAGTTGGTTACAGCCCTTCCAACCCTACCTTGAAATCTATTATAAATGAAAATTTATTTTCTACCACATACCTTATTTTTTATGACAGGATTTTGTGGTCATGTGATATTCCATTTAAACCATGAAATTTTATAAGAGAACAAAAATATCCAATATAGAAAAAAGTATGGTTTGAATTTAGCACTCCAGACCTTCGAAATGATCTATAAATTTGAAAAATTTTCAGGTTTTTGGTGGATCTATAATTTCTAAAGACCTTGTAATCAAAATCCAAGACCATAACAAACTGATTATTAAATTTGATCGCCGACCTTTGGAAACTTTGTTTTCGATTTTTGAATTTTACATTGCCAAAAAAGTTTAACACATTTTTTAATTGGGAACATTCTTGAAAATTCAAAGCAAGATCAATAATATAAGAACTAATAAACAAATACAGACAAAATGAAGGATTCAACATAATAACAGTTTTTTTAATACAATCTTATGGTAGGGGATTTTCTTTGATGGATCAATTATTAAAAATTAGTTCAAAAAATTCGACTATTTTTGAGATCTCCAAAACTAATACTTGAATTTCTATAAGAAAATAGATTTAAATTGTGTTTGTTCTTTTGATTGAAAATAATATAATGGGTTATTATTTGAAGTTAATTTGTTTCTTCTTTTAATTGATTTTAGTTTTAATTTTCAGTTTCAGGTTAAATGTTCCCAATGAAAAACCATGTTTTACTTTTTTTCCACAACTGATATTAGATAGTCAACATGATTTAATTCCCTGTCTTTCAAATTTGAAATATTTTTAAAAAACCTAAAACTGACCAGAAAATTATGAACTAATAAATTACCAAAGAATTTTTTTTTTGTGCCAAACAGAGACAAAAAAGTCAATTTCTATAGCTGATCGTTATTTCAAGTTAGGTTTGGAATGGAATAATAATTTACCATCCAAACCGAACACCAAGGTATTGTACTAAAGTCCTTTTTACATATTGTTTCAATTAACTCAGAAACTATTTTTGATCAAAAATAAAACAAAAAAGACAATTAATGAGGAATAATTTTATTTAAAAGTGATGATAAAAAATGATAGTAAAAGAAATAATGGTAAAATGTATTCTAAAATAATTGTAAAAGTAAGCTTTGAATAAAGATTAATATAAAATTTCAAGTCTAGAGACCTGAAGACAAAAAAGAAAAATTAAACATATCAAAAAAGTGAAAAAAAATTTCGAAATTGAAAAATAATATTTAAAAAATTATATAATGTTTTGATGTTTAATAAAATCCATATACCCATTCTTGGTAAACACCGTCTTGTTCGAAACAGGTTTCACCTTGGATCATAGTTGAAGATTCCCAATCGTCACATTCAAGATCTGAGTAGACTTTATAGATGAAGTAGTCTTGACAGCAATTGTATTTGATTTTGTATGAATATTCGCCACCTTTTTGATAGCATTGGTTAATAACAACTGCATCAGAACTGAAGTCACCTTCGCATGCTGTGTTGGTTCCGTAAATGTGTTTTTCAACATATTTAAGATGATTTTTTCTTTTTCTTTTTAATTCAAAGTTTTCGGACCAAATCTCACCTGGTTCGTCGGATGGGTAGCAGATATTAAGTGGTTGTACCTTGCCCAATTGGCATTGTGTACAGTCTGTACCCAAAGTACAAAAGTACATGTCGATATTAGTATGATTGGTGTTGACCATGAATAAGTCAATTGGCATTCCATGTGGTCTGGAAAGACAGTGGTTGAGCAAAAGTGGGACAGTTGTTTTGGAGTCTTGACAGTAGAGATCACTATAGACACTTGAGACCGCATAATAGACCCAATTATTATGATGGCACCCTAAGGGGAAGTCCTTGATCGAGACATTGCTTTGTTCAGTGTTTTGTGCTGAGACAAAAATAATGAGAACCAATAAGAAGAGAAGTTTCATAATACAAAGTTTATTTTATAAAAAGTTTTGTAAAGATTAATAATTATCAGAAATAAATAATGATTATTATCTGGTTTTTTTTTCTTTTTATATAAAATTATTTACAAAACTCCATTTTACGGATTTGTAATCTATTAGTTCGAAACAATCTTGTGGTTTCTAAATAAAACAATTATTATTCTTGAAAAAATTTCCATTATTTTTATGATCTAACTTTAGCTTCTTATTTGATAGTAGGAAGATTTTGTGTTTGGTGAATTTAGAATAATTTTCTAAATAAAAATTTCCTCTTTTTTTTTTTTCAAAAAATATTTTTTCAACAAATTCTCGCTAAAAAGTGCTAAATCCTTTGTTATTCCTGAAAAAAAGAAGTTCGGTAAATTCGTTAGATTGACTTTTTTGTTAAAGTTTTTTGCATTAAACTTTTTACTTTTTTCGCTTTATTTTTTTGGGGGACATTTTTCGATTTTATGAATACACCCAAAAGAAGAGATTTTTCATAATTCTGACAATATACTCCAAAATTTTCAACTTTTGTTTTTATATTAAAAATGTTCCAACTTTGTTATTTTTGAAGAAATATTTATGCGAATTAAGGACGACACATGGGATTCAAGCTCTGAAAAAAATTATTCAAAAACTTGGGGTGTTAGTTCCTATTTTTGTTCTTAATTTTTTTTTAGAATTTTTTTCACAAACAAGCAAATGTTCAAATGAGATGTTTAAAATTGAAAAAAATAATAAACACCTAATGATCATATTTTTTTTGTTAACCAAAAAGAATTCAACAAATACCTTCTATTAAGGATTTATTTTTTGCAATTTTTTTTATAATTACAAGTCAAGATCTGAAATATTATCAAAACTAGTTATAACCTGGAAGGTAAGTGAACAGTTTCATTTGAACGTTTTCTAAATCTTTTCTCAGTTCATTTCGCAGTAACAAAAGACTACTTTTTCCTTTTAGGAGTAAATGTGAAAAATTTTTATCTTTAATTTTTTTTTTATATTTGATTTGAAAAAGAAAAGAAATAGAACATCTTTTTCAAACTATTGGGATGTGTGTTTTCTATTTTCCAAAAATAATTTGAATTATGTTTTCAGTAAAGAAAATCAAAAGCAAAAGATTACAAGACAAAAATATTTTTTATCAATTCATAGCCCAAATTTCTCGAACTCAAATTTTGTTTGAAGAACTTGTTATGTTTTCCAAAAAAAGTGATTAACAAATTGTTCTCAAAAATCAACAAATAATTCTGAAAAGAGTTTAATAAAAATCTGAATTATTCATAAAAAAATCTCTCAAATAAAGTTCTATTTATTGTTTTTTTACATCAAATCATTTTGCCAAGAAATTAACACCCATACTTTATGAAGAAACTCACATAGAGTTTTCACTCCAAATTTAAAAAATCTCTTTTTGAAATTCGTTTACTGGTATTTGAAATATTAAATGGGAAAAATATTCTCTGCATTTCAATTTCCTATTTCATTGAGAGCCACACATTACAAACCATCTCCTTTAAAAACTCTAATTTAGCAAAGAAAAATATGGTAAAGGAAGTGAAAAAATTTTCCCATTTATTATTCAAACATCAGAATGAAACACTTGATCATTATGGATCTCTATTTTTTTTTAGTGTCTTAATTTAATTTGTGATTTTATTGTAATCCTAGAAAAGTTCAGATTGAGCAACATAAGTTAAATTGAAAAAAACTCTTTTGAGTCAGTATTTATTTTGATCAAGGCAAATTGAGAACAAAATATTATGTGTTAAAAGAAAGGTACATTCTTCAGACCTTCAAGTCTTTCAAATGAGTCAACTTTCTATTTCGATCTAAAAAATTTGTTATTATCAAAATTGATCGCAAATAAACTTATTTTGATTCATTAAAAAAGAATAAAGTGGGTGAAAAAAAGTAAAAAAGGGAAAAAAAATTAAAACTTAATTTTTTAATTGGTAAAGTTTACCATAAAGGAAAAGACTAATCAAAAAAAAGATGAAAAAAATTAATTTCAGACAATAATACTGTTTAGGTTTTCCTGCCAAACCAACAAAAACAATTAAAATGACCTTTTTTGGCAAAATCAATAAGTTATGGTTTTGGAGATCTCGAAAAAAGTCAATTTTTCACACAAATTTTTTAACATTGAAAGACCAAAGGAAAACCCAATATCAAACGGTAGTATTAAAAAAACTGTTGTTATGTTGAATCCTTCAATTATTCTCAAATTATTTATTTTATCTTTTATAAATTGATCTTATTGTCAATTACAGATTTGGTTCTATTAACGAATCAAAAAAATTTTAATTCACTTTTTTCCCCATATTTTTTAAAAAAAAGCTATTTATATAAACTGTTCTAAAAAATATTTTTCTCTAGAATTAAGAACTTGGTTTCTTTGAGGCTGAAACATATTCCTTTCTTTACTGTTAATTTCAAATTAAAAAATCAAAAATTCCATTCAGCTTTCCAAAAAAATACACCCTTCTCTAAGAATTAAAAAAATTTATAAAAGTTATCCATTTCTAAAAAAGAGGAAATTAATAGTCTAAGCATTTTTTTATCGATTTTAAAATTTTATAAGTTGGCAAACATTGTTTTTGCAAAACTTTTTTTGGAAAGCTGAATGAAAATTTTATTCCTTTTATTTTTCAACAAATAGTATTATTGTTGTTTCTGAATGTGAAAAAAATCAAACTTTTTTCAAAAATACTATAAAAATATCCTAAATGATTTTCTTTTTTGTCTTCACTTCACAAATAAGGAAGAAACAAAGGTGAATTGACTTTTATTCTTGGTGACTTTGATTTGTGTTCGTTCTCAAAAAAAGGAACGAGATCGGAGTAAAAAGTTGAGGAAATTAATATATCTTCGAAAGACAATTTCGAAAAAAGAAATCCTAGAAATGTTTTGTCAATTAGTTTCGAAAAGTAGGAGAAAATTAGTGATTTAAAAACATATTTTAAAAAATAGGAATTATTAATGTTGCTCTAAAGAAACCTGTAATATTCAAAACCACTAAAACAATAAAAAATCATTTTTTCAAAAAGTACTTTTTACTTTTTAGTAAATTTTTAAAATTGAGAACATTCCTGAAAAATATTTTTTGTGAGTGTCACCAGATATTGAAACTTTGAAACCAAAACACCATTCACTAGTCTAGTTATGAAAATAATCAAAGTAATTCAAAGTTGAGTCTTTAAATTTTTCGATTTTTTCAAGATTTTTTTTGCTTAAATTTTTGTTTTTATTAAATTTTGTGTTTTGGATCAAGAAATATGTTTTTAGGAATGATCAAAATTAATCTAAGAATAAACCAAAAATAATAGAACCTAAAAGGTGTGTATTAAAATCAAACATTTTCTTTTAGAAAGTAAAAACACGAAAGATAACTTTTCCAGATTAATTTGTTGAAACAAAGAAATGAAAAAAAAATTAAAATCTAACAAAACCATTTTTGAAGATTGTTTTCTTTTTCTTCTTAACCTGTTAGAGAAACCAAACAAGTATTTACCTTAAATTTCTAGCTCCATTACTATTTATCATTATTTTACAGAATGTATTTTTTTCAAATTTACTTTCAAAATTCAATTTTCAAATATTTTTTATCAAACAAAGCCAAAACAAAGAACTCTATGTCAAAAATTAAAATAAAGGTGTTGAATTCTCGAAATTAAAAAACAGTTACAAAAGATTCCAGCCCAAAGAAAAAGAAAAATTGAGAAAAAATTTCGATCAGATTTAGAATTTTTTTTAGTTCTCATTTAAATTTAAAATAAATAATGACAAAGGCTCAGGAATTCGATCTATAAACAAAATCTTTATTTCTGAAGATAAATTTAAAAAATATCCTATTTTCTTAAACCAAAACTAGAATTAGATGAATTAAATGACACTAGGATTTTTAAAATTCATTTGAGAAATACTTTCCAAATGAAAAAAACTAATTTGTTTCTCAAAAAATCCAAAAAAAAAAAGTATGTCGATGATGAATTAAAAATAAAACTCAAATTAAGAATAAGTAACTGTGTAAAAGGTTAAAGATAAGACCAAGATATAAATGATTATTTTTATTTTGTTTTTTATCAATATTTAAATTTTTTTGATTTCCATTTATTAGTGATTATAAAAATATATTATACTAAGTTATATTCCAACTTCTAGTATTTATGAAAATACCAATGTATTTGGTTAAAGAGATGATTTGAATATTTAAGTTTCACTTCAATGGTGTGAATCAAAAATTTGAAAAATGTGTTTTCTACCTTAATTTAAAAAATACAAAAATTAAGTTAACGAAGTTCAGATCAAGAATTTGGGCAAATTTGTAGTTCCTAATAATTCCACCAATTAATTTTTTGTTCTCAATTACTATCAATTATGCCCAACAAACAAACAATTTCTTGGTTGGTAAATTCAAATCATTATTAGACATTTTGTGGTAAATTATTTTATAAACTTTGCCAATTCCATTCAAACAACCCACAACACCCATCTAAAATAAAAAAAAAGTCTTATTTCTATGATCTGAGCTTTTTTAAGAATTCTATTTTCTATTTTCTATTTTCGACTAAAAAACCACTAATACACCACCAAAAAAAGTTGTGATTTTCAGTTGCTAAAAAAACACCTTTCACTATCAAACAAATTCTTATTTTCTTCTTGTGCTACTAAAAAAATCAAATTTTAAATAAAATATCACACTCAAGCAAAATTATTTTTTTAAGGTTAGTATATTACTTTTTTGAGAATAATTGAAATTAATTTTTTACAATTGTTTTGATTTTATGAATAAAAATTATATATAGCAGTGAAAATTTTACCAGTTCTGAAAAAAATTCCAAACAAGATTTTTAATTGTGAATATTAGGGAAAATGTTTTGTAATCGCAAATATTTTCAATTAAATCCTTTTTATAAACAACCAAATTTTTTATGAGCCACAGTAAAAAACCTACCTGGAGTTCATTAAAGTGGGTGTGTGTATAGAATACTTAAGTAATTGTTTGATAGTATAAGTATATAATCTTTTTTTGAAAAATAATCAAGTTTTATTGAGGTTTGCTAGGATTTGGAAAATGATAATTTTTATTCTTTTTTTTTTGATTGATTGAATGGTGCATTGAACAAGTGTAATTTCATTAATAGCCATTCTAATAAGTGGTGAGTTATAATTTTAAAAAGTTTAAATCTTACAAAAAAAGGATTTAATTGAAAATATTTGAAATTACACATCAATTTTCTTAATATTCATAATTAAAAATCTTGTCATGGATTTTTTTTTTTCATGATTTGTATTTTTTGTGATACTATATTTCTTTTTTTTATTTGAACAAAATCTTTTCAAAAACAGTCTCTATTGTTTGAAAAATATTTGATATCTTTGATCATCACTGATACTAATTTTTTTTTTTTTAATAACATAACTTTAAGAAATCAATATCAATTTTACTAATGGTTTATAACCTATTTACTTTGACACTTCAATCTGTAAGCCTTTTTTTATAAAAACATGAGTTTTAATTTGAAAAACTGATTTCTGAAAGGTGGGTTGATTCTTTTTGCAACAGTAAATTTGAAAAAAAATAAATTGTTTATTCCAAACAAAGTTTAACCAACAAGTAGAAATATTTTCAAACAATATACAAGTATAGTATTTTTGAAACTTACCCCTTCAACTTTTAAAAAAAAATGAATTCTGAATTAAATTAACAAAATATATTTAATTGACAATCCCCTATGCTTAAATACCTTGTTGAAATTTGCAACCCTTACGTAAAAAGTAACTAATTGAGATATTTTTATGTATAATGTCTATATTCGAAAAAAAAAAATAAATTTTCCAAAAGAAGAAGAAGAGAAGGAAAAAAATGAACACTAGATTCTACCAAATGGTCCACGCTTTGAAAACGTATTGTGTTTGTTATAAAAATATATATTGTCACACAATTTTACTAATTGTTTTTTTTGATAATTGTGATTTTTTTTTTATATTGTTAAAAACTTTTATTTTGTGTTTGAGTTTAAAAAAAAATATAAACAATAAAGAAAATTAGCTTAGTGGGTCATTTTTTGATATTTTTGAAATTAGTTTTCTTTTTTTTTTTTTTTTACGTTATTTGAATTTTGTCAACCAAAAAATTTGCATCATTTAATATTTTTTTTCATAACAAGATATATCTTTGGTTATGATGCAAATCTTATACAAAAAATAGACAATTACAGTCTATATTTTGATAAATCTTGGTTTTTGTTAACTATTGTATATATAAAAGTTGCAAAAAATAGAGTTTTTACAATTTTCAAGATACCTAAAGAGTTCAATGTATTGATTCAAATTTTGGAAATATCAAGCGAAAAGTATGTTCTGGGATTTGTACTTGAATGCACTTTCAATATAGAACAGTTTGGTGAATACCAATACTTTGTCCAAAAAATAATTTTATTTAAAAATTGAAAGATTGATGTATTTGCCAGATGATTTTTTGATTTAAATGTTTATTGTTCTATTAAGATAATCATATTATATATTTATTATTACTAAAAGTTGGCTTAAAACATAGATGTTGTTTTATCTTGAAAATTGTAAAAACTCTATTTTTTGCAACTTTTATATGTACAATAACTAAAAAAAAAAAAATTAATCAAAATATAGACTATAATTGTCTATTTTTTGTATAAGATTTGTACCATAACCAAATATATATCTTTTTATGAAAAAAAATATAAAATGATGCAAATTTTTTGGTTGACAAAATTCAAATAACGTAAAAAAAAAAAAAAAAAAACTAATTTCAACAATATTACAAAAATTCAAATTTGAAAAAAAAGTTTCATAATCTCAATATCAAAAAATTCAAACGTAAAAAAAAGTTTCACAGAATCTCTATTATAAAAAATACATTTCATATAAAATAATTGGGTAATAAAGTGTTTCTAAGAAAATAATTGAAAAAAAAATAATAAATACCCCTCTGAAAAAAATACAATTAATAAAAAAAAAAGTCTCAAAAGTAAATCCAATTTCAAAATTTTTGAATTTAAAAATATGAGTATTAAACTTTTTATATTTTATATTTTCTCTTACAAAATTTGTCGAATTTGCAACAAATTATTTTCTTTCATTAAAAAATTGAAATATTAAATTTGTGGTTATTTCCTTAAAATCTATATATCTATATATATATATAGTAAAGCAATGATTATATAGTATTTTAAAACGAACTGAACCCATTTGAAAAAAGAAAAAATCTCAATGTGGTCATAAAAATGACCAACGTGTTTTTTTTTTTTGGAACGGGAATTATGAATGCCATACTTATATTTTTTCACAATCAAAATTGTGAATTGAATGTCACTCCAAAAAACATTGTTTTTTTTCGTAAAATCCCCCTGTATTTCATTTTTGATTTTTAGAGGTCATTTGTTGATCAAATCCTTGTTGGTTTTTAATTAGTTTTTTTCGTTTCAAAGTCCACTTAAATTTTAATTTCCAATTTCAAAAGGGTATCAATCACCTTATTTTAGATTGTTTTTATTTCTTGGATTTTGTTCAAAGTATGTTTATTAAAAGTGGTAATGACTATGCGAAAAAAAAAATTGACATCATTTGTAAAATGGTTTAATTCTTTTTTGAAGTTAAAAGACACTAAAATTATACATCATGTAAAAAAGGGTATATATATATATATATATATATAAGGGTTTATGATCTTTAAAATGATAAAAAAAATTTATTTATTTAATATGTGGGTATATATAAATTGGTGCATTATTAAAACAACACATATCATAGATCTAAAAAGTGGTAAGAAAATATATTCAATTATTGAAAATTGATTTCACTCTCAAAAAAATCCAAGTCTTTAATTTCTTTTGATATATTATAATATGACTTAGAATCCGGGGATAATGTACTCTTTGCCCAAATCTTAAAATCGATTCATTATCAAAAAAAAAGCAATATTTAGGAGCCAAGTTGTTTTTTTAAATGATTGGGAAGATCAAGTTAATAGAACCAGAAAGAAGGTAAAGATAAAAAATGTTTTCATTGATCAAGTTTACCACTCACTAACAAAATAAAATTTTATTCACCATTTCTCATTTTATTTTTTTTTAAACTCATATTTCGCTTTAGTACAGAGAGGGTTGCACACACCCAATTGTAAACAAAAACGTGAGTGTTCTCACTTTTCAAGAACTGTAAATGTAACCTAAAATTTCATAATCCATTTTTATAAAAATAAAAGTCCTCTAATCAACCTGAAATACATAAAGTATTCCAACTTCAAGACTCATTATTTCATCATTGCCATTTAAATAGAACCAATAGATACCTTTTACTTCTTGAATTGTTTTATTTATTGCTAAAACAATAGCTTATTTTAGTACATTATCACCGGACTCAAATCACATTTTAAAAATTTTTTTGAAATTTATTTCTTTAATTTTCAAAAACAAGTCCCATTCCATTCATTCCTCATCAAATTATAAAACTTTTGTTTTGAAACTGATCAGCTTAAAATTTTTTTTACGAGAAAAAAATTACACACTATAAAGTTGGTATTTTTGAAAAAAATATGTTTGAAAAACGTAAAGCACTTCATTTAAAAATTGAAGGAATGCTTTATTGAACAAAATACCCAAAAGAAAAAATAAATAAAATAGTACTGACATTGTAACGTAAGACATATAAAAATATTTTTTCATAATCTTTCCTTTAGAATTTTAAAGTAAAACTAACTTTTTTTATTTGTCTTTATTAAATTGTTAAACAACCAATTTAAAGTTACTCAAAATTGGCCTTTTTTTAATAATTCGACAGAAAACAATAAAAAAAAACTATATAAAATTGTTAAAAGTGGAACTGGCTGCATTTAAAACAAAAATCTTAAATTCCAATAACAACTTTGTTTATTTTTCAATTTTTCAATATTTGATTTTGTTTTAAAATTATGATATTTTGAAGACAAATATTATTTTTTCATTTTTTTCAGATAGAAAATGCTAAAATTATTTTAACTCTTTGTAAATAAGCAAAATTTCAGTGTTTATTCAAAAAATAGAATAATTAATTCTTATAAAAAAAGTGTTCAACACCAAGTGTTCGCGAGAGGTTCCCCGTCTCACTAAATAGCTTAGCCCTCAATTCGTTTATCTTCGGGGTTCGGAATGTGTCCCGGATTATTAAATTGGGTGTGGCCGAACACATCCCATCAAAAAGTACATTTTAAAGTGATCCAAACGTAGTACCAAATAAAAATAAATTTTTTATTATTTATTTTTGTGATTTTCACTTATTAGATCCTTTTCTAATTTCATGACAATTAAAAAATAAAACAATTAAAATAAAAAAAAATAAATCAATTAAAAAAATTAAAATAAAACAAGGAAAAAAATTAAAAAAAAAAAAAATAAAATCAATCAAGAAAAGTGTTTATTTTTGAAAATATGATTTTTTCTCAAGTTTCTTTTGAAAAATCCAACTGAATAAAATGTGAATAAAAAAAAAATAAGATAAAAAATAGAAAAAAAATTCAAATAAAAAAAAAACCCTAACTAATTTAAATTATTAATAATTAAAAAAAAAAATTAATAATAAAAAAAAAAAAAGAATTATTTATCTAAATTTCTTAAAGTGAAATAGCCCGAAACTGAAGAGATGGCGCCGACGATTAAAAGATAAAATAGTGTTTTAAACATTGTCAGTTTGAAAAAATAGGCTAAAAATAATAGTACGAGTAAGCCAAGAGTGGCTATAAATATTAAATTGGTGATCAAAGCGATAGGGTTTTTGAGTGAAGGGAAGGATTTCAAATTGAATCCAACGATGTATAAAAGGACGATTAAGAGAACGAAGGGGATGAGCATGATTCCCGTAAAGGCGTTTGAAACGACCTTTGGTGGGCGTTTAGGATCTGGGTTGAAAATGTGTTTGATTTCGTCCTTGATCAAGAAGTCAGGGTGGATCTTTTGGTTTTCGATCGAGAGGTCCAGGATCGTTTGTTCGCCCTCTGAGAGGTCACCGAAGTCGATGTTGATGTTGGCGAAATTCCATAGGATGGATTTTTCAAAGAAAAAGTTTCCGATGATCAATTCCAAATTGTACTTGCCCGAAGAGAAGTCCATGTTCCCGTCGTTTGAATTGATGTCGATTGTGCACTGGTACTTTTTCGTTTTTTGCATGGCTAAAAAGTATCGCTCGATGCCCGTTTCAAGGTCTGTGATTTTAACCATTGCCTGGTGTGTTTCGATCAAGTTATTGATGTTCTGTTGGAAGCCAGTTTTTTGCTTTTTTGATGCTTTCGATGGCTGTCCTGCAGTTACGCGGAACGAAATTGAAAGAACGTTGTCTCGCTTAACGACAATGTCTTTCTTTGCAGAGTCCGAAGTTTCTGGATACTTAATTTTGTTATGCGACAACACGGATCCGCCCTGGGATTTTGGTTGCTTGACAACAATTTCCAAGTCTGAAACCTTGACGGGGCCGACGATTTTCGTGAGGATTGTGACATCGGCGGTATTGAATGGCCTTAATTTCTTGTTGCTCTTGCCATCTTTCGATGACTTATGGCTGACACGAACTTCCAAATTATAGAATCCGATCGAGGGTTTGTATGCTAAGAGATCGGCAACATATTTCTTACTCTTGGGATCTTGTGAAAGTAAGAAATGGGAGGTTAATGACTTTTCGGGTTTGGACACGGGAGATAAACGGAATAAAAAGACTTCAATGCTATCGTCAGGTAAAGCGTTTCCAAACAAATCGGAAACAAGCAATTTCATTGCATTTTGCTTGCCCTTTTGTTTAATCGATAATTCTTCATTATCTGCGGTGATACAAATCAATTTTTTGAACACTCGGTCTTCGTCTAAAGATTTAAGCCCAGTGATCACATTATAAGCTGCCGAAATGTCTTGAGTGCTTTTTCTTGAAAATAAAAATTCTGCCAAGCCGATAAGATCTTCTTCAGAAAATATTTCTTCATCATCGTCATCGTCATCGTCATCATCATTTAAATTAATTGAAAGTTTTTTTAATTTAGCAAAGGTACGGAGTACTCGAGAGGTAATTTCTAAATCTGGCTTGCCTGACTCGTCATTAAAGAAGGATTGTTGGATTTGGCCATCATTTTCGACTAACAAATTGGCAACATCTGCGATTAATTCGATGACGTTTTCCAATAATTCTTCAATACTCATTTCTAAATATCCTTCAAGTGATTCGTATTCTTCTTCATCATCGTCGTCTTCGGATTCTGCCTTTTCGATTATAGTATCGTCGTCGTCGTCGTCATCAGCGAGTTCTTGGTAACTAGTTTCACTGTCGTAATTTTCAACAACCAATACAGCTAATTCTAATACATACTGCGAAAATTCAACTTCTGGATCATCTTCTTCAAGTAAGGCAAGCATTTTTCCAAATGATCTGAGAATCACTTTCCTAAATTTGCTTGTCTCCTTTTCATTAAAGATTTTGGTTTTTTCCAATTCAAAAAATGTTTGCCCACTGAGGTAGATATTCCTTGAAGATTTTCCGTTGATCGACTTCAAGAGCAATTCCTTGATTGCTGGTGACAATTTGCTGATTTTGTTGTCTTTCTTTTTGGAATGGCACTGTAATTCATTATAGATTATAGAGCCTGATTGAAGTGAATTTAAAGTGTTCCAAATCGTCGTTTGGGACTCATACTGCTCATCGGTGTTGAGGCTAACGTCTTCGAAGAATGTCTTGATTTCTTGGCACAGATCTTCTTTTTGAACTTTGCTCCAAATGGAGGACCCGGATAAGAACTGATAACCTACAGAGGCTTGGAGCAAGCTTTGGAAATTTTCTTTTTTATAATTCTTTGATGCGATTGTCTTTTCGAAGGTTTCCATTAATTTCTTTTGTTCACCACGAGTGATGATCTTGTTTAAACCCTGTGTCGAACAATTAATATTTGTGCTCAGGATGAAAAAAAGAAAAATACAAATGAAGAGAATGTTTTTGGTGTTCATTTTCTTGAAAGTTGTTTGGTTCGTTGATTTATGTTTTTTTGGAAACAAAAAAAAAAAGAGAAATAAATAAAAAAGGAAAAAAAAATAAAAAAAAAAGTTTTTTGGGAAAAAGAAAAAAAAAAAAATTAAATAAAAAAAAAAGTAAAGAAAAAAAATGAAAAAGAGAATAATATTTTAAATGAATAACCTGAGATTAGTAGGGCAACTTTTTAGTAAAAACAATTATTACTCTCCAAGTTATGATTAATTAGACTTGTTTTGAGAAATATTATCAATGATAAGTTATTGGTTTTTATTCTTGAAATGTGATAGAATGAACAATGGATGTAATTTCTAATTTCAGTTTTTTTCCTGTTTGTGGAGCAAGTTTAGAATCATTTAATTAACAATAAATCTTGGAATGTTTTATTTTTTTGAATCAATTTACTCATTATTACTATTTTTGGTGGGGGTTGCTTCCTTTTGTTATCCAATTGACTGAGTTTACCTCCTCTTGAAATTTCTGATTTTTATCATTTTTTTTTACTTATTTCTAAAAATGTCAACAAAAGAAGGTTTGCTTTCTTTTGATTTTTTTTTTTTTTTTTTTTAAAAAAAAAGTGTTGTTACATATTGGACTTAAATTTAAAAGTCTTTCATAATTAAATGAATTGTTGTTAGATCAAAAACTAAAAGAATTTCCTCTTTTTTTTTTTTTTTTTTATTATTTTCTTTTTGTTTACAAAATTCATAAACAAAATAGCTTTATCACTCAGAAAAATTGTCAAGCCAAAGGGAAAGCCAACAGACCTTGAAAAAAAAGTTGCCCAAGCTTTTTTCAATCTTGAAATGAACACAGAAAGCCGAGAACTTAAATACAGTCTTTCCAGATTATACTTTTCTGGTGCTATCCAAATCCCAATCCGTAAAAAAAGAAAAGCAATCGTTGTCTTTGTACCAGTCCCAGCATACAGCGGTTTCCAAAAAATTCACGATCAATTAGTTGGTGAATTAGAAAAGAAATTTTCTGGTAATCATGTTGTTATTGTTTCAAACAAAAGAATTTTCAAACCAGAAACTAAAAAAGTTTCTTTCAAACAAAAAAGACCAATGTCTCGTTCTCTTACAAATGTAACTATTTTTTTTTTTTTTTTTTTTTTTTTTTTTTTTTTTTTGTTTGTTTTTTTTTTTTTTTTTCTTTTTTGATTTCTTTTGGAAAATTTATAAAAAAACATGATTATTCTCATTATATTTTCTCCATAACCTTATCTTCATAATCTTATTTATAATCAAATTAATAACAAACCTCTGAAATCTCGCCTTAATAAAAACAATAGGTCCATAATTCAATTTTAGAAAACATCTTATACCCATGTGAAGTTATTGGAAGAAGAACACACTATCACCTTAATGGAAAAAAAACTTTCAAAGTGTAAATGATTTTTTTATTTTTTTCTTTATAATTGCGCCTTTATATCAACACAACATTTTTATTTCAACCCTTTTCCTTAACACTTTCCTGTTTTCTGAATTTAACTAAAATAACACAAAAAAAAACAAAAAAAATAACAAAAAAAAACCCAAATTAATTGATGATGAATAGAATCTTAGCAGGAAAAGATAAAACCACTATTGAAGGAAGAATACAAACTTATATTAAAGTATATAAACATCTTACACAAAAGAATATTGTCTTTGATTATTCAATTTCACCAGTTTTGAAAAAAGAGAAAAGAAACAAACGTAAATAAATTAATTTTCTATTTTAAAATTTTGAAACAAATGATTAAAACCAAATTACATATTTCTGAAATAAGGAAATTTATCATAAAATACAGATCATTATAGAAAAATAAATTATTTTTTTTTTTTTATTTTTTTCTGAGAGTTAATAGCAACTTTATTGTTTTTGTAAAAGTTAACTCTTCCTCAATAAATAAAATTTTTAAAAAAACAAATAATATTAATCTTTCTTTTTTTTAACTCTTTATTTGAAAAAAATATTTTGTGTGGATAAGAGTTTTTTAAAAAAACAAGTAACACCTGGAATTTAATAATACTGGAACACAATTTAGTCTCTTTAATATTTACAGTACTAGTATTGGTAAGCAAATAAAAGCCATGTATCTTTCTCCCTATTTTTTTTTAAATTCATCCTTTCTAGAACACTTTTGAGAAATTGATTCTTTGCTAGGTAAAATGATTATCAATTTTATTCATTAATGTAACATATGAGATGAATTTTTTGAAAAAAGGATCATTTAAAAAAAAAAATAAAAAATGAAAAAATATTAATAATAAACAAATGACAGAAAAATTTTGAAAAGTTTTTTTGTTAATTGTGTATATAGATCAAAACACTTTTGTAAAGTAAATTTTTTTTTCAATTATAAAAAATAAAATCAATTTAATAATTTTTAATTTTAAGGGTCGAGCCATTTACCGTGGATTTGCTCCATACTCAAGGAGTGTTTTGCCACCAAAAAGGGTATTGTGAAATTACCCTTCTTTTGATTGAGAAAATTTAAAATAACAAAAAAAAATCTCTTCCAATCTTCTATGAGAAAAAATTCAATTAAAAAAAAAGTTTTAAAGGATTCTCAACTTAATCAAATTCAATATAAAAAAATTCAATAGTTTTTTTTTTATTTTAAATTTCCAAAAGGTTAAATTTCTTCAATTTAAAACAAATTGTTTTTTATAAGTACACTCATCAATTTAATTCGATTTAATCGAATTTGTGATTATTTTGGAACCCTTCTATATTTGATAAAGTAAGGATTTTGTAAGATTCTTGAGATTAAAATAACTCATTTGAGAATGAAAAAATGTAAAATAAAATCTTTGAGATCTCAAAAAGCGCCAAAGAGAAACATCTCAAAACTAACATGGTTGTTTTAAAAATTATAATTTCTTGACCATTCGAATTGGAAATTGATTGTTATTCTTTTGCGTTTTTTTTCTAAAAATGCCTCTTTTTGATTGTTGATATTTGGAGATGGATTGTACATCATAGGCTTTGCATTACGGGCTAGTTTTTGATTGTTATTCGACATTCTTATAAAAAATACAAAATTTTTTTTCTTTCTTTTCAGAAAATTATTTTTTTTAATAATGACTTGATTCTTAAGGTGTTCTTGACTTTTCAAATCAAAGAATAATTTTATTTTTCAAATAAAAAAAATCAATTTTATTTTTTATATTTTTTTTCAATTTTTTTGTTATTTTATTTTTTTTATTTTTGGGAAAAGTTCTCAAATTCTTTTGAAATCATGCTTTTGGTTTCTAGGATAGGAAAAAATGAAAACAAAAAACTTAAAAACAAAAAAAAAAAATAGTTACATACAGGTAGAAGGTAATTGCATTAAAATCCTTGGGAAACAATTTGAATTAGTGATTTCCATTTAAGTGGTGGGGGTGAAAATATTTTTCGATGTGCATATATACCATTTTTGCTGATCACTCAACAGAAACAAAAAACCTTCAAATTATTTATACAGGGGTAAAAAAAAATTTCAATTCTCAAGAAAGTCAAAGTAAATTTAAAAATCAAAAAACTAAAGTCAAAATAAATTAAAAGAAGAAAATACCAAAACACCAAATAATAATTTATAATATTAATAGCAAATAAACAGTATATATACTTTATTACATTAATATTGAATAAAGAAACAAATACAATTTCTGTTTTTTAAATTATATATTTTTTTTATTATTGAAATTCAGATTTTTTCTTTTGGAGATCTTGTAAATAGTTAATTTTTTCAAAAATTTTTTTACTAATACATTGATCAGAAAAAAAATCTGACTCCAAGATGTTATTTTAGAAAAAATTATTATTATTAATTTCTCATTTTCTATATAATTATTATATATATATATATATATATATATATATATATATATGTATGTATGTATTTACCATCGCTTTGAATTTTCAGTAATATTGAGAATTAAAATTCTTGTTAACCTTTTTACCCTAATTAGTTTTTTGAAAATGACAATTAGTTTCAGTTATTTTTATATACAATTACTATAATTATTTTACATCACTGTTGTATTACCCAATTAATACATAATTTAGACTATAAATATCATATATTAATATTGTTTTAAATTATTTAGAACTTGTATTAAGTAATTAAAATTTTTTTTTTGTAACAAAATATTTTATTAATGTTTGCATATTTGATTTTTAGATTTTTATACAGATTTATTGTGGAGCCTTAATTTCTTCAAAACACACCATAGAATATTTTGATACATTTAGTCATTCATTTAATCAATTATTAGTAAACAATTATGAATTAATTCATGAAATTGGATAATTTTGAATCCTATAAATACTTTTCTTAATGAAAAGTTTTTTGTTAGTAACACTTTAATGAAATACTTTATAAAAATTAAAAAAAATTAGATTAATTCTTCAATACCAGAACATACCCCCCAAATCAACATAAAAAGGTGATATAAGTGGTCGAAATTATAAATCCATTTTATGTTCCATCCTAAATAATCCATGTATCTCAAGGTATTTTAACAACTAAAAATACACTTGTTTAATGTATTAAATTTATCCCATAAATAAAAATCTTTTTTCTGCTTCTTGTTTTTGTTCAAAATACTAACAAGTATCCACAAAAAAATCAATTTTGAAAGTAAACTCCATGATATTTTGGTAATGTTTTAAATTATGTATTGATGTTGTATTAAAAATGTTCTTGTTTTTCCAACTTTCCAAATTTTGGTGATTGTTTTTATTTTGAATATTTACTCTACAGTGGTGTAATTAATCCATGTTGACTTCCTTTAACCCATTATAAAAATTTAACCCCTGTTTTTTTTTTCAGATTTAGGCCTTTGAAGATAAATACATACACAGATATATTCTTGGTTGAGATATAAAGTGACATCAGAGGTTAGATCTTTGATTAATGTAAATGGTTCAATAATAATAAATAAATTTTGTTTCAAAAATTTCATTATATTATTCAAATAATTTCTCCGAGATAAAATGATTATCTGGGAAAATTCTGAAAAAAAGATCTTTTCATTTTTTTGTCTAAAAATTATATTTTAATCTTTCAATATCTCCATAATTTTTTTTAAATAGTATTTTAAGAACATTACTACTTATATATATATATATATATATATATATATATATATAAGCTATTTCCAATAAAGTGGGGCAAATTTATTTTAAAATATAGCTTTTAAACACAATCTATAAAAAAGCATTTAAACATCCAAAATCATTAACTACCATTTATCAATTCTTGATAATAATTCAATTCGTTTCTTAGTATTGTATTACTTAAATAAAAGATATTAAATTTTCTGATCTCGATTTTATCTGATATTTTTTAGGTGCTAAAATTGGTGTTTATTATTTTCTTTTTGTTTGAAAAACCCGTTTTCATAACTTTTTTAATCACAACAAATTTTCAAATAGAATTGAAAACATATAACTGTATTTTATTGTTTAAAAAATCATTTGTAACCTTTCCATATTTCCAGTTTTTTAGAAAAATTTGTCGTACAACGTTTTCACCAAAAAAAGTATGGATTTTTTTTTCATTTTTTTGAAAATATTTCATCCAACTTATTTTAAAATAAATACCTTAGCCATTTATTCAATTGGTATTAATATTAAACTTAATTTGGTATCATCAATTAATGAATACTACCACTAACAAAGACTATTTTTTATGAAATGTAAAAAAAAATGCCCCACTTTTTTGGAAATACCTTATATATATATATACTATTTTCATGACATAAGTTTGTTTCTTTTATTTCTACACCGAGTCAATATTATTTTGCAAAGGTTAAATTTTAGTAATTGGTTAAAGTAAAAAACAATGAGTTATTTACACCACCATATTTTTTGAACAATTTCGAATTTGAATTAACATTTTTATAATTTCTATGCTGAATATAGAACTTTAAGAATTCAATTCAATTTTCAACCTCATTTCTGGTTGGGTTTATTTGATCTTTTAAATTATTGAGCTTTCTTAAAGAAATAATCTGTAATAAATTTTTTTAGCAAAATTTAATAGAGATAATAAATATTTTTTGCCAATTACTTAGATTTGAAAAACCCTGTTTATTTTCAATATTAAACATGTTACAAGATATAGAATCTTTATTTAGAAATTGGTCCAAAAAAAAAAAAAATAATAGAGACTAGTTCCTTACGGGAGTAGCTACATCATAAAACATCATCAAAATTTGAGAGAGATGAGATTAGAGTATTTTATTTTAGTGGCGTGTGATCTTATTTTCTCTAAAATTTTTTTTAAAAAAATTATTTGATATTTTTTTTTTAAGTAATGCCCAACAATAAAAAAAAAAGAGAATATATTGATAAAATAGTTTATATTTATTTTATTTTTTTATTTAAATAAATTTAATTCCAAAAATTTTGGGCTAGTTTAAAGAATCGAAAGAATAGTAATACCATGCTTTACATTCAATTTGAAATTAATTTTAATTCAACAAACTATTTCATTTTTTCTCTTTTTTGTTTTTGTTTTCATTTCATTTTTTTCGAGTTACGAAATCTATTTCGAATGATCTGGAATTTTTTAATCAATGGTTGATGGAATGTTAGTGTTGAGTTCTTTAATAGAAAAATCACATACAATTGATCCATGGTATCTTATCATTTGATGGATCAATAATTGTTGATGTAATTTTAACAGATTTACCAATACATTTTTTGTTCAGCTCGATTTATTTTTTTGGATACATTGTTTTGATTTTTTTGTTTTATATTTGTTTCTTTTATTTGGATCAAAATGATATCTTATAAAAACATTAATACTATATTACTTAAATGTGATTTTATATTATGTTTGGGAAAATATACTAAAGTCAGTTTTTGTTTTCCTATTTTGGATTATCTGTGTGTCCAAATTTTTGGAATGGGGGTTTAGTTTTTTTTTGGGAGAGGATAATTTTAGATTCTTCGAATAAAACTTTTGCTATTTTGTGGTTTAAAATTTGATAGAATATAATCATATTCACTTCTCCAATTCCACCAAATCCAACTATATAAAATCCTCAAAAGTAATGTTTTGGATAATTATTATTTGTTGGAATCCTTCGAGATATTAAACCCCGTTCATGTTTCCTTTTGTGCTTCTCTCAATTTTAATGTTATTGTTGTTTTTAAACAAAATCTATTAATCCTAAATGTCAATGATAAAAAAAATATTTCTAATTGTTTTTGTTTGTCATGACTAAAAAAATTCAAAAATGATGAAAAAATAAAAAATGAAAAAATTAAATGCCACAATAGAATGCTGAGATAAGGATAAAAGATATGTTATTCAACATTTGAAACACTGTTTTAAGCAATTCAACTCAATATTCTATTGTGGAAATTTCTTTGAGATTCTTGAAAAAAAAAATTTAAAAAATCTAATGAATGGAGTACTTTAAATCATAAAAATCAATGAGCTACAGCCAAAGTAAAAAATATTCTAATCTGATCCTTTTCAAAATTGCAAAAAAGTGAAAAATTTTCCGCTACCGTGGCTACCCCCTTAAAAAAAAAACAAACCTGGAATTTTTACCACAGGTTTATCACGTTTTAAGAGATCATTTTTATCTCAGTATTTTGCTTTTGATTATTTAATTCAGTTTTACTCTCTTTGATCAAATTGTAACACAAGTTAGTATCCTAAAAAAAACACGAAAATTATTCTCATTCTCCAAAAAAAAATAGCTTTTCAACTTTTGTTGTTAGAATTATCAAATATTTGATAATCTTTTCTTATAAATTATCAAATTTAGATTCACAAAATATCTAGTGAAAACTTCAGCTATGAGAATATAGAAACTTGAATACACATCAAAGAATAAAATCATATTTAGATTTCATTTTTTTGTATTTTAATTTTTTATAGAATTAACATGTCCCGTTATAACAATAGAAATAGTTATCGAGGAGGTTATAGAAATAGAAACGATGGAAACAATAGTCGTTTCCAACTTACTGAAATGGGAACATTCCTTCACCCATGCAGAGGTGAAATAGTTTGTATTGCAACAAATAAAGATGTACCCAGAGAAGGCACTTGGGTATATTTAGAAAACCAATCAAAGATCGGAATGATTTCCCATATCCTTGGACCTATAAATAAAATGGTAATTATTTCTTTACATTTGGTTTCTTTCTTTCAATGTTTTTTTTTTTTTTTTTTTTTTTGCTTTCACAAGTTACGTAATTTTTTCTTATTTTTTTTTTTTCTTCTGTAAAGTTTTTTGTTATCAAACCAGATGAAGGAGTAATTGCCAAATCATTTGATGAAGGTAAAAAATTTTTTGTTGATGGATCAAGATTATCAAACTATGATGAATGGATCGAAAGAGAAACAAAACCCTTGCCAAACTTAAAAACAAAACAAAGTGGAAGAGGTGGCGGACGTGGCAGAGGAAGAGGAAGAGGTGGCGGAAGAGGAAGAGGTGGCGGAAGAGGAAGAGGAGGAAGAAGTTTTGGAGGTGGCCGAGGAGGAGGAAGAAGTTTTGGAGGAGGAAGAGGTGGTGGGTATGGAGGTGGCCGAGGCGGTGGAAGAAGTTTTGGAGGTGGAAGAGGCGGTGGAAGAGGAGGTGGAAGAGGAGGTGGAAGAAGTTTTGGGGGTGGAAGAGGCGGTGGATATGGAGACAGAAAAAGACAACCTTCTTTTGGTGGCCGTAGTGATGGGCAAAAACAAAGGAGATTTCAACAAAGATTTTAAATCATTTTCCAATTCAAACAAATACCTTTAAAAATAATATTTTTTGCTTTTTTTTTATCATTTTTCTTTTTCTTTTTCTTTCTCCGAAATTTATACATTACTCATTTTTTTTTGAGAGATTTTTTTTTTCTTGTTAGTAAATGAAATTTCGAAACCATTCGCTAGAGTATTGCAAAATGCAAATACACGAAAATAATAAGTTTACTGTAAAGAAAAAACAACATCTATTAGAACACTTGAACAATACAGCCTTAAACAAAGGCTTTTTAATACAAAATACTGTGTAAAAAATAACCCATATAGAATTGTTAAACCCGTGTTTCACATTCAAAGATGTGTTTCTTTTTTCTTGAATACCCATACATTAAATGACCAAAGAAAAAGATCATGAACAAAGAGTTCAATCTGATTATGATTTCCTTTAAGGGACTAGTCTCTATTATTTTTTAAGGACCAATTTCTAAATAAGGATTCCTTATCTCGAAATAAGTTTAGATTTGAAAGACCCTGTTTATTTTCAGATTAATTCATTTGCAAAAAAAAATCTCAATTTCTATTCAATTTAGGTAAAAAAATTATTAAGAGAGACTAGTCCCTTAATCAATTATAAAAAAAAATTCAAAAAATAAAGGATCCAAATTAGAAAATTTATCTTCAAAAATAGAGTAAATTTTAATTGTTGAAATTTCAACAAGACATAAATAATCTTGACAATAATTGGAAAATTATAAAAAATTTTCCACAAACTGTTTTCATAATTTAAAATTTACTCAAAATATATGAGATTTAACTTTCAAAATTGATGAGTATTTAGGTATACTATTGAATAATTATTTTATGTTAAATTTTGAAAGAGAAGAAAAAAAAAGCACTGGTTAATCTTAAAAGACCATTTTTATGCTCTTAACAAAGGTATTTGATGCAACTTTAACAAAAAAGAAACAAACTTTAAAATTAACTATTTAATTTTATTTATAAATGGTTTTGAAAAATTTGATTTTCAAAAACCAAGTTCCACCAATAAATTATTTTAATATTTGAACCCATTTTTATTTTTTGACTTTATTTAAAATTGTATGAGTACTTTTCTAAAAAAATAAATATTATCATTTTTTGTTTAAGGACGACGTTTTGGGGGTGAAAAACGGGAAATTGTGGATAAAAATACTCTATAAGGAGTGTAATAATCTTGATCAATTTTCCCCACTGAAAATTTCTTTTGGTGAAAAATACCCAATATTCACAATTCCAACATTTTTCACAATTATCTTCTTCTTTCTTAGATCCTGCCAAAATTTGATTTTAATCTTGTATAAAACCGATTTTAAATTTATAAACACTAAATAATTCCTCAAGCTGTGTTAAGACAGTTAACAGTTACTTTTATAAATTTCTCTGTTTTAAAATTTGAACTTGTATTTGAAACGCACTTAACGTCAATTTTTTTTTAAATTTTTGATTTCTAAAACCACTGTAACCCTTATTTTTTTTTTTTTTTGTGTTTGTTGTGATTTTAACTTTGAAACTAGTAATTTTTTTGTTCAATTTCTTGTAGAATGATAATTCTTTTTGAGAAACAAATGTAAAATAAACTAATTACCAAACATTTCTCTGGATGGAAACATGTTCCTTTACCCAACAGAAATCTTTCAAGGAATTTTAAAATGATCAGTTATCATCGGAGTTAAGATTAGAATAAACACAATAGTATAAATAAATTAATAAGGTACCATATGTTATTTCAAAAGGCCGCTTCAATTTTTGTATTATATGTTGTTAGATCTTGAAAAAATATGTTTTGTTAGTTTGTAAACGGGGTATTTAAATGGTTAGTTAGCCTTATATGTATTGATAATTACAATTTATTTTATTTTAAGGTAAATTATACAATTATAAGATAGCCCATTTATTTTTCATTAAAACCATTATCAATATGATTCAAAAAAAAAAAATATTGGATTTTTTTACTTATAATCACAAACTAAATTGTGATTTTTTCAATGTTTTATTTTGATTTATTTCAAAAATTAGATAGATATATCAAAATAATGAACCATTTTCCAGTCAAAGAAGCCCAATTGTACTGAGTAAATACATTTTTTAAAGTTTTTGAAGTTGTATTAGAAGAAAATTTATAATTTTGTAAATTTCAAAATAAAAAGTTTTTTTTCACACGTTTACTTTTTTTTTTTTTTCGATTTTTTTTGATATGATAATTCCTTGTAAATTGTTTTTTTATTGTAAGGCCGATCGTTACCAAGTTAAAAAATGTTATTTACATGGTGTTAAAATAGTGGAAAATATTGTAAAGAAATTATGTTTTTTTTATATTGGAATTTTATTAAGATACCCAATCAAAGATCAATTTAAACATTGTTGTTTTTCTAAATGGGGTGATTTAGAATTTGGGTTTTTGAATTTTCAAAGAATATATATTTTGCTTAAAATTAATTCTTATTGAAAACAGCTATTCTTTAATATTTATTATTCTATTGTTTTCTTTTTATTCTCGAAAGGTTATATCTCCAAAATAATTGATTTTAATAAAAAAAAAAATGGCACCTGTTGAAAGAAAAAAAAGGCTTGATATTTTCTAAATATTTTATAATCTATCTAATAAATAATTACAGAAAATCAATTTGGAATTTTAATTATTTTATATAAACCCCATTTCACTCAAAGTGGCCCAGCCAAAAATGAAAATGTTACTTTATTTTTAAGAATTAACCAAACGAAGATTTTTTAGAAATGCGAAAAATAATAAAATTCGTATTAGAGTCAATAAAAATATAAGAAAATACGAACAAACTATAAATTTCAAAAAAAAAAAATGATAAATAACACTTTTTTGGGCATCTTTCCATTGGAACACCTTGTAAAAAAGTCTCAATTTCTTTCGGAAATTAAAATTGTTGACATAATATTTTTACTTGTAAATGTAAAAATTTTATAGAACATATAAGACCAAACTTTTCTTAATGGTAATTTGGAGTTTCATACATTTTTTTTTTAAATTATACTTTTAAAGGAAATTAAAAAAGAAAAAAAATAAAAAAAAAAAAAAGAAAAAAGCAAAATACAAAAAAAAAAATAGCTAAATGAGAAAAAATGATTTTGATCTAAAAATTGAAATTTTAGTTTGAGAATAATAATGAATTAAACCCATAGAATGTATTCGATTTCTTCAATGAAACTGGGTCTCTTTGACTGAAAAAGAGTTTATATTATTTTAAAAATTTGGGGGTATTATAAGTATGATATTTTATAAAGGGTTAAAATTGATAGATTTGTAATTCTTTTGTTAAAACCCCCAATTAAAATGGTTGAAAATTGTCCCTAATTTATATAGTTGTCTTGAAAATTGGAATATATTTAACACATTCAGGAAAAAATGTGAAATAGGTTAAAAAAGTTACACATGTTTTTTTTTTAATGGGTGGCTTTGTTTGAACCTGAAAACGAAAATTTATTTCATTTAATAGAAGAAACATTATTAACTTCCAATAATAATCCATTCTATTATTTTCAAGTTAATCAATAAAAATAATTCCAATCCTTAATTTATCAAAAAACAGAAAAAGTGGCTGTGGTTAACTCATGAATGGTTCAACTGTTATCAACAAATTTATAATCATAGAAGCTTCGAAGAAAAAAAACTAAATTAACAGACAGTATTTAAAAAATTGTTATAGGATTGAGTTCTTCTTAATGTCTTTTTTAATCATTTATTTTTGTCTTTTATTAATCAATCTTACTTTGAATTTTCAGGTTTTATTAAGGTTCTCAATGAATAATCATGTTGAACTTTTTTTACCAAAATGGGAAGAATTTTAACTCTCAAACTAATTGGTGTTTCAATTTATTGTTTTTTTTTAAGAGTTTAAGGGTTGACAATAAATACAATCAAAGATATTTTTCTCAGTTAATTACAATTCACAAAAAACTTAATTATGGCTTTTTTTTTCAGCTTAATTCTGTGCTTATATACCGGCGATTTTTAATTTTGAATATAATATATGTAAAAATAAATTTACAATAGAAAATGAATTGTTTTTAGTTGGATTATAAGTTGACCCATACCGTTGAACAAGATTTTAAATATTATTTAGAACCAAATTAACCATTGTGAAAAAAATTTGGGTCATTAAAAAAAATTGGGTCAGTCCAAAATTTGTTTTCGTTTTTTAAATAGTAAATATTAGCAAAATGATTTTTGATCAAAGTAAAATTGAATGAACAAATCTTACATTTAAGAAAAATCAAAGTCATTATCAATTATAATTTTCAAATGCAATATTATCTTGTTGCATTTTGAGCTTATAGAATTCCACAGGAACTCTAAAAAAGAAAAATTGAATTTAAATAGTAAAATTTACTAAAAATATGAGAACTATTTATTAGGAAATATTAAAATCTCTTTATTCAATATGATATTTATCATTGTTAATTAACGCAAATTTATCAACTTAATCTTAAATATCCTTTAAAACCCAATTGAATCATAAAATCTTCCAAAAAAAGCTATTTTTTTAAAAGAGATTGTTTTCCACTAATGTATTCCAATCAAAACTTCCAAATAACGAAATATCAAGATTTCAGAAACCATTTAAATTCTAAAAATCCCCATAGACAAACTTTAATTTAAAACACTTATTATTTTTTGGTCTTCCCAAACAATGACTAACTTGATCTTGAAATGTTACCTAATAAAAAAAAATCAATATTTTTAGACAAGTTTACAATTTAAATTCAATTTTTCTTTTTTAGAGTCCCATAGTAATTCTAAAAGCTCAAAATGCAACGAAATAATATTGCCTTTGAAAATTATAATTGATAATAACTTTGGTTTTTCTTAAATGTAAGATTTGTTCATTCAATTTTACTTTGATCAAAAATCATTTTGCTAATATTTACTATTTAAAAAACGAAAACAAATTTTGGACTGAACCATTTTTTTTTTAATTACCCAAATTTTTTTCACAATGGTAAAATAATTTTTCAAGATCTACCTACCATTGGCCTAAAAATTGAAGTTGTCTTTTGGTAAAAAACATAGGACACATTATTAATCTATTTGTACTTTTATATTTGATGATACTTTTACACAGAGAATCACTGAACCTTAACTTATTCAAGTTTTTTATTTTCTTTTGACTACATTTTCTATCAAACAGAATAGAAATCCACTTTGAAGTTCTTCATCCAACAAGAAATTGAAAAATTAGGGTATGATTGGTGATAGAACTGATATTAGAATTCTAAATGGGGAAAAATTATGACTTACATTCAATTTTGCTTTTTCAAATATAGATCCAGAAACACAACAACCTTCTTCTTTAGGAAACTCTATTTTTGAAAAGAAAAATTTAGAAAAGAAAGTGAAAATTTTATCCCAATTTATTATTCAAATACTCGTATTTATGCAAACCTAAGAATCTCTTCAATCAATTCACAACACACAAATAAAATATTAATTGTTGTGTGTCGTTTTTATTTTTTTCTTGTCGTTTCTTTTCCAAATCACAAGGCTCTATTTAGTGATCTTTCATTTGCTAAAAATAAAAAATCAAATCTTAGAAAAAAATTTAAGAGTTTGGTACGTTCAGGAAAAACAAAAGTCCTCTTTTAAAATCGGATTGATCAAAATATTCTCTAAACAATTTTCGATTTTTCATTAAAAAAAGATAGTCACTTAAAAAAATTTTTTTCCCTGAAAGTTTTAATGCTAAAAAGTTTTGATAGAAATATAAATTTGTTGTGTCAATTTTACCTAAAAAAGATTTAAAATATTTTTACCAAAAGTTAAGTAACAACAAGGATTCCTTTTCAAGAGAAATAACGAATGTGGATTATTCCATATTAATTTTTCAAAAATAGAAGGAAATCTTCAAATAAAATTCGCATTTTCTAACCAAAAAATTTTACAAGAAAAAAAAAAAATTGATAAAATGAGTTTTTACATTTATCGATACCTGACCCAAAATTTCATATTACTTTTCAATCAAAAACCTTTTACGGGCTTCCTACTGCACAACCAAACATGTGGTAAAATCATTCAAATCATTTTTTAATTTTTCTTCTTTCAAATGAAAAAGCTATTTGTTTTTTTTTTAGTTTTATTTTTGTTTTTTCTTACAGTTTCCAGTAAAAAACAACCAAACACCGAGTTTGTGTGGTACAAATTTAAAAAGAAATTCAATAGGAACTATGATCCATTAGAAGAGAGTAAGCGATTCGCGATTTTTCAAGATAATTTACGATTAATCAAGAAACACAACAACAACCCAAGCCATGGATTCAAATTAGGAATAAACCAATTTGCTGATCTCACAAATGAGGAATACCAAAAAAAATATCTTTTCAAGTACAATAGTGATGAAAAAAAGTATTTGAAACAAGAAAAGGTTTATGATCAGAAAAACCTCAAGAATGTGCCAGATTCATTGGATTTAAGACAAGATGGCATGGTTACACCAATTCAAGATATGGGGCAATGTGAGGGGTGCTGGAGTTTTGCAATTATTGCTGCTATAGTAATTATATTTTATTTTTTTTTTCCTTTTGAAAATTAAAAACCAAATGAAAAAACAAACAAAAAACAAAAAACAAAAAACAAAACTACTATTTAGGAAGGGTGTGTTGCAAAAGAAACTGATCAACTAATAAAACTCTCAGAACAAGAACTTATAGATTGTGATTATTACCCAATTATAGGCCAAAAAGGATGTAATTCTGGATCAACCTTTAAAGTAAGTTTGTTTTTTCCTAAATTCAAGATTTCTTTTCTTATTTTGTGTGTGATCTTGTTTATTTCAACTTGTACAAAAAAATGTGATCCTTTTTTCTTTCAACAAAAAAAGAATAATCTGTTTGAAACAAAAATCTTTGTAAGTGAAAGGTACTAATGAAAATAAAAAAAATTGACAATGCTAGCCTAAAGGATCATTTACATTTTTGGTTGCTGATCCTCATTCGAACCAAAACTTTTTTCAAATTTGCAAAAAAAGAAAATTCCTCACCAACGAAACAAACTTTCCTATAATTGCAATCTAAATGTCTTTGCCATCATTCCAAAGACTATTCTTTTTAAAAGAACTTCATTTTTTTTTTGCTTTGTCTGTTTAAAACAGATTGTAAGGGAAGTAATACTGTCATTTTCCAATTGACAAATGAAAAAATTTTTATTTCAATTTCCCAATTTGTGTTTCCTTACAATAATGAGTAGTAAAATAAAAAGATCTTCAAAAAATCAATTAAAAAAAGAAAAGTGTCTCTCAAATTTGACTCTTTAATTTACCTTAACCATTGTGAAAAAAATTTGGGTAATTAAAAAAAAATGGGTCAGTCAAAAATGTGTTTTTGTTCATAAAATGATACTTTGATCAAAAATCATTTTGCTAATATTTGTTATTTAAAAAACCAAAACACATTTTTGACTGGCCCAATTTTTTTTAATGTACCAAATTTAATTTACAATGGTAATATACGGGGATAATGTATTTTTTTTGAAAATTTTGTTTTAACGAATATAAACACGTCTAAATTCAATTAAAATACACTTTGACTCGACTCCTGATTTATTATTTGAGTTCAATAAACCCCCAGTCAATTTTTATAAAAATTGAAAAAAAATAAAAATATTTTCAACGTTTAAAGTGATCAAAATAACTCTTCACAAAGACTATAATCTGTGTTTCAAAATTTAAGCCGTGCTTTTTTTCTTGTTTCACTATAATTTTTAATTCACTACCCAACAGTATACCTAAAGTAAAAATCAATTTTGAAGGTAAACTCCATGAGTTTTTAAGTAAAATTTTAAATTAGGAATGAAATTTGTTCATACTTTTTCTCACTTTTTTGATGGTAATTTTGTTTTTTTGATGGTAAAAATTATCAACAAAATTATACTCTATTTTTTCAAGATATAATTATCCAATTTGATCCTTTATTTTGAGAATTTCATTTTTAATAATAGATCTTTTAGAAATCGAATACCATATTTAATTAGACTTTATTACCAGTTTCTTTGATCGTTTAATGTATAGGTCTTCTATAACAAAGAAACACACTTTTTATTTTGGAAACATGGATTAAACTTTTATGTACGTATTATTTTGACACTAGTAATTATTTTTTCGTTACTAATATTAAAATAATTTAAAGATCACTCAAAATGGGGATGTAAACGCTTTTTTTTCTAGGGGAATTGGAACGCAGAAAGAAAACAATTTTATTTTTTTGTTCAAAAACAAAATTTCATTTGAATTTTTTTTCTGAAAAAACATAACCCCTTTTTTTATGTTTCGAGAGGAATAAACACCACCAGAACAAAAGAAATTTTAAAACCTAAATGGAAATTAAACTATTCTTTCTATGGGTTGAGGACAATATTAAATTTCTTTTTTGTTATTTTCTTCAATCAAAAAAAAGATAAAATCTAACTACAACCAAATATTCAAGTTATAAATGGCTTTCTTTACAGCGTATATTTGTAAAATTTCAAGCCTACTTGGTAATGAATAATCTCAAAATGTGAATCTCATTAATTAAAATGAGTACCAAATCCCCAATGTTTATTTTTATTTAAGATTTAATTTTTGAAATCAAAATTTTACTTCAAAAAAAGCAATTAAATACTGCTTTTTAGTCCCGCTCCACTTTAAATAAACTTTTTATCTACTAAGATTTTGAAATTGTTAAAAAAGTTTTTCCAAAAAAAATATAAAAAAAAAAAAAAAAATACCTTCTGATTTTTTGTCAAATTGTAGTATTTGAATACATTTTGTTTTTCAGTACGAATCTATTTTGGGTAAATCTCTTATGATCAAAAAATCTAGAGTACCTAAACTTTTTTAACCTTGCTCAATTCAAATTTCAACGATTAGTCTTCATTCAATCACAAATTAATAGATTTTTAATTTTTTTTCCACAATAAGTTAAAATTGTGCTCTCAGTTTATTATCTTTACTATTTTTTCTCTTTATTAGTTTATTGATCAACAATTCCCATCCAATTTTTTAATTTTCACATAAGAGTCAATATATATTTTTGGTGTTGATTACTCGAAATCGAAAAAATTAAAAATACTGAAATTGTCGTGAAGGTCATATTAAGTGAGTTTCAGGTTTTTTTTTTCTCTCTCATTTTGAATCAGAATGCGTATTATCAACTTAAATCCAAATTAAAAACATTAAAAACAACCACCTTAATTATTATTTAATAATTCCAAAATTTATGTGACTGCCCATCCTATGAAAAAAATCGAAACTTTTGGATTAAAGAATTAATCTTATAAACAAAAATAATAAAAAATTTTAGAATAATATCTTTGATATTAATCGGAAATAAAGACTCATTATTTATCTTATCATAGGTTAATGATAAGAAAACAACGAATCTTTTTTGAAATTTCCTAAATTTTTTTTTAGAAATTCGGGAAGTGACATAGAGCGACGTAGAGTGTTGTAGAGTGTCTAAGTTTTCTTGAGGGTTTCTATTTTATTTGTAAAGTGTTCTAGGTTTTTTTGAGGTTTTCTATTTTATTTGTGAAGTGTTCTAGTTTTTTTTTACTTTTTGAAATAAACAGAAAATTTTAATAAATTTTCGGTTTATTTCAAAAAGTAAAAAAAACCTAACTAAAATCTATTGATTTTCCAAATAAATAGAAAACTCAAGAAAAGCTAACGGAGGTTTTTTTTAATTTAAGGAATAAAAAGAAAATTTATGAAATTGTCTTTTTATTTCTCAAATTAAAAAAAACCTAAAGGCGCTTTTCCAGAATTTAAAAGAATAGAGAAAAATCTTTGATTTTACTTAATTTTTTTAAATTCTGGAAAACCGAACGGCTGTAAGAGGAAATTAATTACCTCCATTCAAAATAAAATAAAAAAAAAACAATTCCAAAATTTAAGGTATTTTTTTTTGGATATTATCAATAATAAACTAAAATTTCAAATTTTGGACATGGTGAAAACAATTGGAAGAATAACAATGCTTCAATTTCATTCAAATTTGAAAATAATTCTTATTTTAACAAACTATTTCATTTTTTGCCTTTTTTGTTTTGTTTTTCTTTCTTGTTTTTTCCTTTTTCTTCTTTTATTTTAAAAAAATCAATTTGAAAGTGAATTCGAAGAAAAAAATAAACATTAAAGAATAACGAGGCTATTGTATTTTCTTTTAAAATGAATTCATTTACTATAAAAAAATCTTATTGTCAACAATTTTAATTTTTCAAAAGAAATTGAGAAATTTTGCACATGACCTTCCAATTAAAGAAGACCAAAATATCTTTTTTATCATTTTATTTTTATGAAAATTTATGGTTTGTTAAGGTATTTCTTTTATGAATACCAACTCTAATCTGAAGTTTATTATTTCTCGTATTTCTAAACAACATTATTTTGGTTGATTATTAAAAAAAAAAATCGAATTTTTTATTTTTTTTTGGGTCTACTGCAAGTGAAATGGACTTTTAGATCGTTATTATTATTATTTTGTTAGAATTTAAACCAATAGACTAAAATGATAATTTTATACCATTTTGAATTTGACAAAATCCACATTATCATTGGATTACCAATGGAAAAAAAGGTTATTTCAATAAAATTCAATACATTTTTTTACAACAAAATTCAATATATCCATTACAATAGAAATTAATAAAAGTGACTTTTGTTTGTTAGAAACATGCTTTTAATTTTAGAAATTAGTTTTTTTTTTAAAGCAATTAACTTCCTATTAATTTTTTTTTAGAATATGGATACCATATCTCAAAAACAAAACAGAACAAAATAAAAAAGAAAGTTAATAACTATTAAAATCAAAATTCAGATGTTAATGGCTTTTAATCAATCAAAAATATTAGAAAAAATAGAAATTAGAAGAAATGGAAAAAAATCAAATCATATTTTCAAAAAAATTCAAAATTTTAAAACTTTTCTTAATTTTCATTTCAACTGAGAAAATATTTTTAAAAAATTCGTTTAAATGGGTATAGTCTTATAGAATAACTTGAATTGTTTTAATTTTTAAAATTAAAACAAACACAATGATGTTTTTTGTTTAATTGCCGTTTTTCTCTTAGAAAATCTCATGATTTTCTTAACAAACCAATAATTAAAAATAAAAAAAAAAAAACAAGACACTCTTTGGCACATTACAATACTTATAAAAACCCAGTGTCTTAAAAAGTGTTATATTCTCAAAACATTGTTAAAAAAATTACTTAAATTGACATTTTTTTTTCATTTCAAATTTTAAAATAGGGGATGGATTGGATAATTGATAATGGTGGTGTTACATCTCTTGAAAACTACCCATATGTTGGCTACACAAATAATTGTGGTGGGACTAGTGGCTCTGTTTCAACAATTACTGGATATCACCAAGTAATAAACACCGAAGACTCTGTAAAAACGGCATTATTTGACGAGGGGCCTTTATTCTGTACTGTGGACGCACATACCTATAAATTCCAACTTTATAAAGGTGGTCTTTTTTATGATTCGAACTGTAGTGCTAAAAAATCCGATTTAAATCATAGTATGACAATTGTTGGATATGGATCTGACACTTTTAGCAATTCAGATAACGATTATGATTCCCCTAGTGATAAATATTGGATAGTCAAAAATTCATGGGGAACAACATTTGGCGATGATGGATACGTTTATATGTCTAGAGGAAGCAATAACTGTGGAATATTAACAGAAGCATATTATCCCTCTGGATGCTCACTTGTTTAAAGTGATAACTAAAATATTATTAAAATAAATATAATAACACAAATAATTCAGAGATTTTTTTATTTCAGAATAAATAAGCATTTATCCAGTGAAACGACAATAAAATCTTTTTTACCCTAATTTTTATCATAATTAATTTAACAAAATAAAAAAAAAATAACCTTATCTACTATTTTCTATTACCTACCAGATCTAAATTATTTTTCCTGATTTATCTTAAAAATAAAAAAGTAAACCATTTTTTAGTTTTTTTTTGGCAAGTAATACCTGAAATATTTGATTCTTTTCCATTTTTTAATTTGGTTTTTTGTTTTTTTAAATCTCGATAATTAAAAGATATTCACAAAACCATTTTTAATTATTATAATATCTCTATCATATAATTATCGATAATCAAAATGTATTACAATTGAAATTAAAATTGAGTAGTTTTCCAAGTTATCAGGTAACAACAACAATACTAGAATATAATAAGAATACAATATTTCCTTTTAAAAACAGTCAAGTGTTTTTAATTTACTGAATTCTGTTCTTAAAAAATGTTGGCAAAAATGGTCAATTGTGGTAATGCAAATAAGAAAAACATAAAAAAAAGTTAAAAAATTGTTTTGAAAATAAATTTCTCAAGAATAAACTCTAGTTTTTTCTTTTTTATTTATTGAACAAAATATAAATTCTTTTAAATAATATTATGTTTTAAAAAAGTTGGTTGATTTTTTTTTATTTCTTTTATTTCAAAAAAATAGACCCAAAAAATAATTTACAAAATATTAAAAGTTTAAAAAAAATGTTTGCTCACCTTGAAATTTTAATGGGAACTGATTTTGTAAGGTTTTATAACATATTCATATGAAAATATTTTTTTTAATAGATAAAATAAACATTTTTTCTCATTTTTTAATTTGTTTTTCTTTTTTTTTCATTTTTTCTTTATTTTTTTTTCTTTTTTGTATTTTTTTAATTCTTTTTTTTTTTTTTTTTTGAAAAGATCAAAAAAAAAAAAACAAGATTTTTAAAAAAATCCAAACAATCGTTCAGAAAAATGAGAATATGTAATTTCTTTTAAAATGAAAATAATTAGTAGCAAAAAATCTTTTTGTAACCTTTTTTTTCAGTGAAAATTCCGTCATTAGAAAAACCAAAATGTTAATATAAAAATTTGTGACTCATTTTTTTTTAGTTTTTGGTATTATTTTTTTTTAATTTTTATAATATTAGATTTTTATATAATTTAGAATGATTTATAGACGAATTATGAATTTAATTTAATCATTCGTTACTCTTAAATACATAAAACTTTATATATATATATATATATATATATATATATATATAAGCAATTTCGAAGAAAGTTGGACAAATTTATTTTAAAATATCTTTGATAAACTCGATCCCTATAAAAAGTATATAAATATCCAAAATCATTAACTACCATTTATCGGTTTTTGATAATAATTCAATTTGTTTCTTGTTATTATATTACATAACTAAAAGATATTTAATTTCAGATCTCGCTTTTATCTGATATTTTTCAGGGTTAAAATTGGTGTTTATAATTTTCTTTTTGATCGAAAAAATCATTTTCATAAATTTTTTAATCTCAAAAAATTTTCAAATCAAAATGAAAACATATAAATGTATTTTTTTCCTTTAAAAAATCATTTGTTTCCTTTCAATATTTCCAGTTTTTTATTTAAATTGGTTGTACCTTGTTTTCTCCAAAAAAGTGCTATTTTATTTTTCATTTTTTCGAAATATTTCAATATATATATATATATCACAGGTAGTTACAATTTTCCCTTTTATAATCACAAAAGACTATAAAATCATCATTTTTCGATTTTTTTAGATGTTTTTTTTATTTCATTCGTTGTTTACGTTTTTTCTTTATTGAAAAAGTATTCAAATTTTATTGAAATAATACTTTTTATTTCTAGGTTGTGAAAAAATTAAAAATAAAAAAATTATAAACAAAAAAAAAGATAATTATTTAAAGCTAATACTTAATTTTCTAAAAAGCAATAAAAAACAAATTGTATTTAAATTTTCCCATTTAAGTTGGGGATTTTGTATTTGAAGTCATGAAAATAGTTTGATTTTCTATTTTGAAAACATCATAACTATATGAAGCCATATTCCGTTTAAAAAACTTGAAAATATTAAACTCTTTAGACATAGAGAAAAAGAATTATTTTTTTTAAATTACTAGTTGGGTAAGAAAAGTGATCAAAATTTAACTATTTTACCAATTCCAAACTAGGTCAACTTTGCTAATTTTTATAAGTTGTGATTAGATCTACGTATTACACACAAACGATTCTTACACTACTCTCACACATGTAAAACACCTTTAATAAAAGCAAAAAACTTCATACCTGTGATATATATATATATATATATATATATACCGAAATAAATAACATCGTCATTGACTCAATCGGTATGATTTTAAACTTTATTTGGTATTTTCAATTAACAAATAAATTCGCTGATAAATATATTTTTTTATAAAATGTAAAAAAAAATTCCTCACTATTTTGAAAATACCTTGAATATATTCTCAATTTATTATTTCAGGTGAGTCACAATTATTGAAATGGAGCATAATTATATAGTACTTTATTTTTGGTTTCTAAGGGTATTTCAAAAAAAGTGTGACTTTTTTTTTTTATTTCATATAATATTCTCTTTTTTAGTGTTTACATTTCTAAATTGATGCTATTAAATATGGAAATGTTTTACTACTAATTGAACCAGGGTTTACCTTATTTAATTCTAAATAAATTCATCAAATTATTTGATAAAAAAAAAAATAAAATAAATTAAAGTTTGTTTTTTAAAAAGATAAAATTCAACAAAAAATTAAAATATGAAAAGAATACAAATAATTTTTTAAACTTTAAAGTTCTAATTATTCAATTCTCTTCAAAAATTCCATAAAGTATCAACTTTTTTTTTGGAAATTATTGTTTTGGATCAAAACGAAAAAAATGAACACCAATTTTCACAGATAAAAAAATATCAAATAAAATTGTTAGATCAGAAACTTTTGTATCCTTTATTTAAGGTAAAATAATGACACTCAAATAAACAAATTGAATTATCATTAAGAATCAATAAATTTATGATAAAAAATTTTTTTTGGATGTTTAAATAGTTATTTTAGAAGTTTAAGTTTAATAAATATATTTTCAAATAAATTTGCATTGCTTTTTTTTTTTGAAAATAGCGTACTTATACATATTTATATACATAATTTACAACAATTCAACCAACAAACCAATCAATTTTTTTTAGAGGGTTTTTTATCATGTATTTCCCAATTTGAGATATTTTTATTATAAAAATATTTCAAATTATCATAAAACGTGATTAAAGGTGAAACCTTTGGAATAAAATCATCTATTGATTTGATTTTTGTTCCAATATAATATTTAGGTATTGATTGATCAAAAATCTTAAATTTTGTTTCCAAATCAAAAACATTACATTTACCCGAGGGGAAAACTAAAACTAAATAGTGATCCTTTACAAATTGGATATTTGAATAAAAATCGGAAGTGATGAACACCCAATTTTTATTTTTTGCGATTTGTTCGATATTAAATATGCAATAATCTAAGGAAATAACAATGAAATTCTTATTACCGCCAACATAGCTTACATGCTTTTCTGTGCCGGTTGAGTGGGTTATGCCACCCAAAGATCGGGAAACAATTGACATACGCTTTCCATTTTTTGGGTTGGTCTTATTCTCACAAGTGATTTTTAAATGTTTGCCATTATTCATAGTTACTGTGAAAGTGAATGCTTTCCCTTCTAAAGATTTAAGAATTTGTTCATTGTTGAGTAAAATACTAGCAGGTTTCGAAAGTATTGTATCTTGGATATGGTTAATACTTGATTGGGTTTGATCTATTTTTTGTAATATTTTTTTTTGGGTTAATTTTGAAAAATTTTCTTTATCAAAAACATCTTTAGGGTTGCTCTTCTGGTTAATTTCATCATTATTATTTTCCTTATTTTGATGATTGCTAAGCATTAGCTTGGGTTCATTGTTGTCATGATGACTACCATGGTTATATTTTTTGGTGTGTTTGTGCTTGTGCTTGTGCTTGCGCTTGTGTTTTCGTTTTTTATTGTTTTTCTGTATATTATTATTATTTTCACCATTTTTATTATTTAATGTTATTGAGCGATTAGGCATTCTAAAAAATTTACTAATCCTGGGCTTTTTTCCTTTAGAATTTAAGATGTGATATTTCTGAGAATATATTTTACTGTGATTAATTGATAATTTTTCAATGTCTGAAGGAAAATCAATTTTAGGTTGGATTTCAAAAAACCCAATCGAATTGCCCGCACAAACCGAAAACCAATTACCCTGTTTGGACCAATGGATATCTTCGATTGCTTGTTGAAATAACCCAGTAATTACGCCTATTGGGTATTTTTTATTGAGCATCCATAAAGAAATGGTTCCATCTTGAGCACCTAGTGCGAATAATTGTTTGACTCCCCGAAACACTCTTGATCGATAAAAAATGGGGCTAAACGAGACAACGGTGACTGGTGCTGAATGACCATATAAATAATCTATATTCAATTCTGTCTTTTTTGCTCTATTTGGAATTCGGCTTTTATTTTTATGTTTCTTTGGTGATGGTTTTACCAAATTCAAAAATCCATTTTCACATGAAACAATCAATGCTAATTGGTTTTTATGATGAACACATCCTGGGATAATTAAATACTTTCCGTTGGGACTAAAACATGGCTTTGTAAAAATTGATACGTCGGGTGCATGCTTAAAGGGCTTTGTTATACGGAAAAGTATTTTTTGATCAATAACTGAATGGATTAATAATAAATCTGGATCTTGACTTGCAAACATTAATCCATTTGGCGACCATGTAATCCCTTTGACAACGTTTTTATGTTCATCACAGATCATAACAACCTTTTCTTTTTTTAATTCTTCTTTTTTATTTATTTCGGAATTGCTTTTTTTATTTTTGTTTTTTGTTTTTTCTTTTTTCTTATCTTTTTCTTGGTCTAAAAGTCGATGTTTATATTTGTGTTTGTTTTCTCTTTTCTTATTCTTTTTATATTTTTCTTGATGTTTATTCCTTTTCTTTCTGTCTTTTTTTTTATGTTTTCCTTTCTTACCCGTTCTTTTTTTTCGATGTTTATCTTTCCTTTTTTCTTTTTCCCTTTCCCTTTCTTTTTCCTTTTCCCTTCTTTTGTACTTATGCCTATGATGTTCCTTTCCCATCTTTTTCTTTCTATCTTTTTGTTTATGTTTTTTTTTCTTACCCGTTCTTTTTCTTCGATGTTTATCTTTCTTTTTGTACTTTTCTTTTCTTTTTCCTTTCTCCTTATCATTTTCCTTGCCTTTTCCCTTTTCCTTTTCTTTTTCCTCTATGTTTTCTTTTTTTATTTCTTTTTCTTGTTCTTTTTCTTGTTCTTGTTCTTGTTCTTGTTGTTGTTCTTTTTCTTGCTCTTTCGTTCTTTTTTTTTCGTTTTCATTTTTTGTGGTCCTTGAAAAATTGGATAAATCCCAAATAATAATTTTATTATCAATCGAACAAGAAGCTAAAAAATTGCTATCTGGTGACCATGCCAATCCCTGAACATCTCCCTTATGCTGTTCAAGTTTTGCAACAACTTCCCATGGTTCGATATTTTCCTTTTTTAAAACTTCTAAGGCAGTTTCTGTTTTGCCTTTTTGTTCGGTCAGTTCTCTTTTAACTCTTTGTTCAAATCTGGTATCAGAATTTTTTTTACTTTGTAGATAACTATTTTGATTTTCTAAAAATTGTTTCATAATTTCAGTTTTGATTCTTTCTTGCATTTTTTTTATTAACATTTTTTGAATGTTTTTCTTCATTTCATTTTGTTTATTTATTTTCAATTGTCTATTATAATCCTTTACATTTTCCCTTTTCATTTCATTTCCCCCTTCCTTTTCCTTTTCCTTTTCCTTTTCCTTTTCCTTTTCCTTTTCTTTTTTTGTAGGTGATGAAAAATAATGTATTTTTTGTTGTTTTGAAGCGATCTTATTTTGAGAATGTGTTTGATTTTTTAAATTGAATTTTGTTGAATTTTGAACAGAGAATTGAAATTCTTTTTTTATATCTTTTATTTTAGTAAATTGCTTCAATTGGTGATTTTGTTTGAAGTTACAAGTGTTTATATTTTGTTTATTAAAAGCCAGTGCTTCCTTATTTCTATAATTTTTCTCAAAATCGGAAAACATTTTTGAAAAGATCGATTGTTCAATATTTTTTTTTGTTTTTAAAATTCGTTCAAAATATTGTTTTTGGTTTTCATATGCTTCTTTTTGTTCAATTACTTGCCTTTTAAGTTTAGTTCGTTCTCTTATCAGCTTGTCAATGTCTGTAAATTTTGATTCCCAAATAATAATCGAATGGTCATCAGAGCAAGTGGCAAGCAAATTGCCATCTGGTGAAAACTCAAGAATATTTACGATCCCTTTGTGCCCTTTTAAATCGGCCAAGAGAACACTTGGAAAATGCTCTTCAATATCGTTATCATCATAATTTTCATCAAAATAGTCTCCCTCAGAAGATGATGTTTCTTCTTCTGAAGGAGAACTACTTTTGCTTTCTTCTTCAGAATTACTTTTTTTTTCATTTTCTATTTCTATTTCTATTGTGATTTGTTTTTCTTTCTTTGTTTCTTTTTCTTTTTCATTTTCTTTTTGTTTTTCGTTTTCTGTTTCTATTTCTATGTTAGTTTCTTTTTCAATCTCTTCTTCTTCTTCTTCGATTTCACTGATTTCAAAATTTTTTAAATTACTTTTGGGTTTATTATTTGGATCTTCGTCTTCAGAGTCAATTATTATTTCGTTACCTGAACTTGAGTCAGAAAAAATTAAAGTTTTCTTTTTTGAAACTTTGTTTTGATCGATTTTTTGTTTGGTTGATTTTGGTTGTTCTTTCTTCTTTTTGAAAATTGGATTAATAGAATTGTTTTGAAAATTTTTTTTTTCTTTTTTATCTTCTTCATTAGTTTTATCAAGAACAATTACACCATCTTCTTCGACAGTAATAATTTCGGTTTCTTCTTCATCATCTTCTGTTGTTGATGTTGATGTTATTTCTTGTTCTTGTTCTTGTTCTTTTTCTTTTTCTTTTTCTTTTTCTTTTTCTTCTTCTTCTTCTTCTTCTTCTTCTTTTTCTTGTATTAAAAGATCTTGTATTCGTTTTTTAAAAACGTTCATTGAATAAATCCTTACTGATCCACTTTGATGAGAAACAGCAATTGATTTTCCCGATGGGTGTATAGCTAAACAATGAACACACCCTAATTTTTTTGCCAACCAGGATGGAATATAGATAATCATTGATGTATTTTTTTGAAGAAAAAATAAAAAAAATAATTTATTTGTTGTTATGAAAGTAAAAAAATAACGGTAATAAATTTCTCGAAAAGAAAGCAAATGAGTCTAAAAGGTATTAACAATTATAAACTTAAATCAGGTCCTTAAAAAAAATCATTTCTTAGTGAAATTTGTTTTGGTTTTGGTGATTGTCAAGATAAGTTAAGTGAAATTTTTTTGAATGATCATATCTTAAAATTGAAGTAAACATTTTTTTTTTGGTTTATAGTTATGAAAAAAATCACCCATAAAGGCTTTTAATTCTGAATATTAAAAATTGTAATGTAATTTCTTTATTTTCAAGCAAATCTTTTTTTATAAATAGTAAAATTTTTTATGAAGATACAATTAATCTACCTAAAGATCATGAAAGTGATTTCCTCTAGTACCCAGGTAATTTTTTGATAGTCGAAGTATATCTACTTTTTTTGAAAAACTATTGAGTTTTATCGAGGATTGCTATGAGTTTGGAAGATAATAATTTTTATTCTTGTTTTTTGATTGATTGAATGGTGTTTTGAACAAGTTTTACTGAATTAATGGTTATACTAATAAGTGGGTGTGTTATAATTTTAAAAGTTTGATTCTTAAGGACTACGTTCCCACCCTTGAGGGGGTTGAGTAATTGTATTATTTCACTTTCGCTGCTCAAAAAAATTTTCACACGGTAGAAATTGTACAAATAAAAAAAAAAAACATTTTGTGTCATCTTTACCTTTTTACAAAGACTATTTTTCTTTGTTATTCAATGAAAAAGAAAATTGAAAAAAAAAATAATAATTGCAAAAAATGGCTTTTGGGGATTTTCAAGTGCATTTCAAATTTGAGAACATTTCAAACTTGAAAAAGAAAAATTAAAAAATATGTAGAACCACTCTAGAAAATAGTGTGAGTTCCGAAAGTTGAAATGGAAATTCTAAAATATTAAATTCGAAATGATCTATCCAAGTCAAAAATTGTGAAAATTTCACATAGAAATTCTCCTTGGACAAATATTACTGAGATTACAAAACTCTTCCAAGGGTGTTTTTAATCATTATTTTGCCGTTTTCACCTCGAAACATAGTCCTTAAATGTTGATCTTTTACACATTTTTATTGAAAATTACAATGGAAAATTGCGAAAATATACAATCTTTAAAAAACTATTTTAGGATTAAAAACTTTTGCCCTTATCCGAGGAGTAGTTATTAGATTTTATGTTGTTAGAATTATCATCGTTAATATGAAATGTCCTACCTTAAATGTAAATTATTCACAATCTTACAGAATTACTTGAAACATAAAAATCAAATAATCCATAAAAGCTGTCAATTAAATCTCATTGTAAACTGATCAAATAAATTCAATTACAATGAAGAAAAAGGTCAAAAATTATCTATTTCACTTTAAAATTAATTAGTAAACCTCGAGAAAATTTGTTTTTTGATGGAAAAGCTTTAAAAGAAAAGAAAAAGTTTAAAAAAAGTCATTTAATTTTGATTTTATAACAAGATCAGAAAATTTCGGACTTTATTTTCGATGTTTTAGGTCTGTGTTCATTTGGTTGATAAAAAAAAAAAAAAAAAAAAAAAAAAAAAAAAAAAAAAAAGAAATTTTTTTCTTTTGTTTAAAAACACAAAAGTATCTTTTTATTTATTTAAACAAACCAGTTCTTGTGTGGTTTATTCGATAAATTATGGTTTAAAAAATTTTTTTTTTTTTTTTTTTTCATAATTTGCTTTTTCTTGTTTTTTGGTTAAAATAAGAATAAAAAAAATTTTTTTTTTTCTTTTGTCTTAATAAAAATATCCAAGAATCTTACCACCAGTATGTTTTTTTCTTGCTTCTTCATGATCCATAATTCCATATGAAGTTGTTAAAACAATAAAACCAAATTGTCTAGAAGGTAATAAATTATTGACCCATTTTTCGATCTCTTTTACTTTAACATCAAATCTTGGACTAATACATCCACATTTGTTGATTCTTCCAATGAGATTAACAACAATTTTTCCTGCTCTTCGATCGTCAATTACTTCAAATTCCCCAATATATCCTTTTTTTTTTTTTTTTTAATTTTTTTTGAAAAAAAAAAAAATAAAAAAAATATTAAAAAGCAAACTTTTTTTTAGTTTTCAGAATTGTTAATGATGAGTGCATCGAATGTAAAAAAAAACAAACCATGTTTCATCATTACTTGCAAAAATTTGATAATAACTTTTGATGCTGGTCGAATGAGGACTTGTCTTTTTCCTCTTTTTTCAGCATTTCTCATTGTTAATAAACAATCGTGGAGTACAGAAACTCTAACCATTTTAAAATTATGTAATTAAGCAATAAATCTAAAAATAAAAAAAAAATGATTTGAAAAAGTTGAATACTTTGATTCCTTTTTATATTTGGGAACAAATCTTAAAACTACCACTGTTTTCGTTGTTGTAATTTAAGAGTTGTCGGTAAATGTTATTTTTCCAATTAATAGATAAAATTACATCTATTTTTCGATTTTATTTTTGGTTATTAAGATTTTAAGGAAGAAAAAGAATCAGAAAAAAATTTGTTAAGTATTGATGTAAGTTGTTGGGTAGTTGTGGTTGACAAAAAAGACCAACCAAATCTTTCTCATAACTTTTCCAATAATCATTACAACTTTTCATTTTTGTAACTTTTTTTAAAGGAAAATTATTTTTTTTTGATTGTCCAAAAAACTTATTTATTGTAAAATTGAAAAGTCTCGAAATTAAATTCAAATATAAACCAGGAAACACAAATCACTTCAATCTAATATTGATCAAAAATACCTGTTGTTATGAACATAAAACAAATTGTTTCTAAAAAAAAACCTGTACTTTTTATTCCTTTTTTTTCAAAAAACAAGATCTGAATTAGTATTCTGTAGTGTACACAACTGAATAAATTTTGAAGGTAAAATCCTTGATATTTGGATTAAATTTTTAATTAAGAATTGAATTTGTGAAAAAATTTTCAAAAATTTTTCCAATATTTTTAAAAAAATAATTTTTTTTTTTTTTGAAAGTTAGTTTCTGTATTAGATATAGAAGACTATATTTTGAAAGAAAAGAACAAACCAACCACTTAAAATTTTGTAAAGTAAGAAATTTGAATTTCTTAATTTCAAGTATGTATAAAACTTTTCAATGTATTTTTCTTGAAAATTAATTTTTTTTTTTTACTAGTCTTTCAATTTATTTGAGTGAAATTTGGAAGAAATCTCAAAAAAATAATTCAGTGATATTTTTCAAGAAAATTTAAAGTTTATAATTGATATTAAAATCAAATTTCAAAAGATAAAAGTATATCTTTAAGTTCAATACCAAAAAAATCAAATCTCTTAAAAATAACTTTCAATTGATTTGGAAAAGATATTTTAATTTTTTCATCTAAAAATTCATAAAATCTTTGTGAAACTTGAAATTAAATTTAATTTCATTTATCGTTAAATAACCAAAATATGTTGTAAATCAATCAAATTATCCTTTAATCCATTTTTATTATTATCAACTATTATTTATATATTTTCTTTGGTAGAAAATTAAAAAACTTGTTATGAAAAAGTAATAATCATTATTTTCAAATTCTATTCAACAAATCTTGAAATTTAAAAAATTTTTTAACAGGATTTTATGTATCAAACTGATTAAATTTAATTAGATATTTTAATATACTCTCATTATTTATTAAAAGTGAGACACATGATTTTGTTAACCAAAGAAAAAACTGAAAAAAAAAAAAAAAAAAAACATAAGTATTTGCTTTCTATTCAATAGAATAAATAATTGTAAAATAATATTACGTTGAAATAAAGTTAAATTATCAAAATTTTATTTGATAGTAGATTTTTTTTTATCATTAAATACATGCTATAATCACTTTCTTAATTATTTTGAGATTTTTGATTCTTTTTTAGAGTGTTTTTTTCAAAAAAATTCATTCCTTTTGAGACTATTAATTATTTTAATAAAATATCTCAATAATTAATTGATAATCTTTCATTTTCATTGATTTACTTAATACAAACACTTTTAAAAAAAGTAGAATTTTGCTTCATATATTCAATATTTTTATAGATAAACTAAACACCATTTCACTCAAAAGTGCCCAGCCAAAAATTAAAAAGTCGCTTTATTTAAGAATAAATTAAACTTAGATTGTTTAGAAAAACGAGAAATAATCAACTTCATATAAGAGTCGATTATTATAAAAGAAAACCCTGAACAAACCATTAATTTCAAAAAAAAAAAAATGTTAAAAAATTTTTTTGGGTCATTCATTGGTACGTCTCATGTAAAATTCTCAATTTCTTTAGGAAATTAAAATTGTTGATAATAAGATTTTTTACTTGTAAATGTATGGATTTTAAAAGAACATACAAAGCCGAACTTTTCTTAATGTTTATTTGGGTTTTCAAACATTTTTTTTTGCAAAGTTAATTTTTAAAAAAGAAAAGAAGAAAGAAAAGAAAAAAAAAAAAAAAAAAAAAAGCAAAAAGCAAAAAACAAAAAAAAAAAATTTACAAAATGAGAAAAAATGATTTTGATCTAAAAATTGAAATTTTAGTTTGATAAGAGTAATGAATTAAACTCATAGAATGTCTTCCATTTCTTCAATAAAACTCGGCCCCTTTGACTGAAAAAGAGTTTATGAAAAAATTTTGAAGACATAAAAAAATATATATAATTTGTAATCCTGAACTCTATAGTATCCAAGTATTTCTATTGGATTCTCAAAAATCATTTTTTTCGTTATTGATATGTGTAACTTTTTAAATTTTGATTCTTTTTTAACAGTTCAATAAAATGGATAATCAAGAAATCTTTTGATAATTTTATAATATATATTCTCATACTTTAGTTTAAATACTAATTAAAATCTTCATTTCGAAACCTCATTATTTCTATTTATTTCACTAATTTTAGAATATATCAATTATATTTCCGAAAGTAAACTATAGAATGGCTTGAATATATTGTTTTTTTTTTTTAAATATACTTAAATTGAGTTTATAAAAAAATTTATAAATTTAATGTTGAAAAAAACATATCTTAATCGTAAATGCTGTAAAAAATGATAAACAGCAGATAAAATATGATATGCTATTTACTTAAGATACGCGTATACATTTGAGATATTTATAATATCAAATAGAAAAAAAAATATTAAATCAATTTTAATTATAAAATAGAAGTCTTGAACTATCATTTTGAAATCTGATATTACTATCATAAACAAAATTATTATTATTTTTTTTTTTGATGTTTTATTTATAGAATAATTTTTTTTAAACAAATGGAATTACATTTAGGAATTCAATAATATATATTAATCTGGTTTGAGCAATCTCAATTCAAGAAACCTTCATTGCTTTATAAAAACCAAGTAATAAAACATTTAAAAAATTTCCCTATTTAATATTATTTTCCTATTATAATAGATTTGACGATAGTTGATCTTTTCATATTTTTTCAGAAAATTATAAATAAAAATCAGTTTTATAAACCCCTTATTAAAATTAAAAATAATTTAGTCAGTAATTTAATAATGTATTTTTTGCTGAATTCATAATATTTTTAATTTTTTTAATTGTAAAATTATTTAAAATTTTTTGATAATTGTAAATGTTTTTTTTTTGATATTAAAACATTTTTAAAAAAAATTGAAAAGAAAATGTAATTATTAATTTATTTTAATGAGCAGAGTGTAAAACCTCAAATTAATTTTTTTTTTGAAAGAATTATTTATTAATTAAAAAGTATATTCAAAATCAAATTTGGAAATTAATTTTCCAAAGAATATAATAAAATTTCAAAATAAATGTGATTTAAAAAATATTTTCTAGATTATTAATAAAAATAGAATTAAATTATTAAAACTTATATACCATTCGAATTCTTATTCTCATTTTATTCATATTACATTTAATCTAGATTTAAATACAAATCATTACCTCGTAAAAAATTTAACCAAATCTTTAATATATAAATAAAATCCAAAAATATGGACAAGATCAAGAGAGTACAAGATTAAGGCTACAATAGCTCACCCGAAATTGAGAAATAATTATATTTTAAAAAGATTATTATCATATTGTAATTTTTTCTGTTTTTGCTTTTATTTCTTTTTCCCAATTGTGTATTCTTACTTGAGTTAATTGAAAAAAGTTTTACCAATGATTTAAATTGTGTTAAAGTTGAGTTTAGTTAAAGTGAAACCCCCCACCCCACACCAAATAAATTTAGTTGGGTGTTTCTAATTTTTTTTATTGATAACTAATTGTTCGTGAATTTTGAACAAATTTTACTAATACAATTTTTTCTTCTGCTTGTTTCATCGTTTTGAATATATACATCCTTTTTTTTTTTTTTTTTTTTATTTGGATAACAAGATATCAATCAAAACATTAATACTGAATAACTTAAACATGATTGAAATAAAATGATTTTCCAAAATGAAAACAATTGTGAATGTTTTGACCTCTTTTTGATTACTAGTTTTGTACAACAATTTGGAATGTGGTTATTTATTTAAAATACAATCAATTTTTCTGTTAAAAAGAAATTTGGAATTGAAAAAAAATAAAATTGTAAAGATAAATAAAATTGTTATCTGTTTTTTTATTTTTTTTTATAATATAGATTAAGTTTGAACTTAATTTATTGTAAAATTTTATTAAAAGGAACGAAACAAGAAATATGTATTTCACTCAAAAATTAAATAAAATTTAAAAAAAAAAAAAGAAATTGACTTAATCAGAAGATGAAAAGTGGTCATTATTAGATGATGAGTCGATTTCTTTTTTGTTTATAAGCTCTTTACCTTCATTTTCTAAATCTATATCATCACTATTTGTTTTATGATAATCAGAATCTTCTAATTCACCTTCACTTAGTTCTTCATCAGAACTTTCGTTGACCCAAAATTCATCATCTTCAAAAGGTTCATCTGCAGTTTTTGTTAAAATTCTAACAATCAGACCAGTAATGAACCCACCAGCTAAGGCGATAGAAAGTGTAATATAAATTGCACTTAATTGGTGAAGTGGTTGATTATCCTCTTCTGTGAAAATGTCTTCAAATGCTCCGTTATATAATGAATGATCATGTTTTCCAACTTGTGCGACAATTGTCGAGACAATTCCTCCAATTAATCCTATAATATCAAAATAAAATAAAATCATTTATTTTGTTTTTTTTTGAAATAACAAAAAGAAGTAAATGTTTTTCATTTTTTAAAATCATAACATTTGAACATTGTAAAAAAAAAAAAAAAAAAAAATCAAATTTTTGGAAATAAAACAATTTTACCTGGCATTCCATGAAGGTTATGAACACCACATGTATCATGAAGTTTAGTTTTCTTTTCTAAGAAAGGTGTTAAATAATTAAATCCAATTGTTGAAATCATTCCTGCAAAGAGCCCAACACCCATTGCTCCACCAGGTGTTAAATATAAATTAGCGGCTGATCCAACAGCAACACCACCTAAAATATAAAAATTAGAAATAAATAGTAGTAGTTGTTTGTAAGAATAAAAATGAGTATGTGTTTATTGTTTAAATGAAAAAATATATTATATATTAAAAATTACGAATAAATCGTTTGGTAATTTATTTGAATGGTGAAAAAAAAATTATCACATTTTCTTTATTAATAAAAAAAAAATTAAAAATATTTTGGATTTATAAGAAAAGATTTCTTAATATTATAAACAGTCAATTTGAAATTAAAATGAGAATTGATTTTAAATTTTTTTATTTAAAGTTAAACTAGTTCAAAAATATATGACATATAAACTTTTACTCAAAAAAATTTAAATCAAATAAAGAAAAACAAGTTTAAATACAAATCGGTGTTTCAAGTTGAATCGTTGTATTTAATAAATTTTATCATTTTAAAATTCCTAAATTTATATAAATATATATTCTATATTTTCTGAGAAACTAAAAAAATTGTTCTTTTCCTTATATTAATAATTTATTAAAATATCCCAAAATTCAATTTTTAAAATTTGATTATATAATGAATTATTTTATTAAATGTCAAATAAATTAACAAAAATATTTTTAAAATAAGATATTCAAAGAAACCCCTCAAAAAAAATCAAATAATAAACTAAAATTCAAAATTTTCCACACAGCTAAAACGTTCCAAACAATCACAATAATACAATTTCATTGAAATTGGTGAAAATTTTGATTTTTGTAAAATATGAAAATCATTTTTTCATCTTTTAGTTTTTGTTTTGATTTCATTGTTTGAATTACGTAATTTGTTTCGTTGGATCAAAAATTTTTTTGAACAATTGATATTATGGTTAAAGTCAAGTTGTTCAAAATAGAAGAACTCAAATAAAATTAGTTGGTAGTATCTAACCATTTGATCGATCAATAATCCTAATAGAATTTCAACATATTTACTAATGTATTTTTTTGTTTTGCTCTCTCCAAAATTTTTGACACACCCTTCATTTATTTGTATTGATAATTATTTATTTATTGTTTTTTTGAGTATTGTAATTTATGAAGAAGTGTTAACATTTCAATTAGTGAATGGTTCTAATTTGGTAAATCTTCTTGAATTGATTAAATAAGTTTTTTTCTTCACAAATTGAATTTTGGTGTGTTAAAAATTTTGAATTGGGGTTTAGAATAAATCAAATTTCTCATTATTCTTATTTTTTTCCATTAAAAGTATTGAATTAAGAAATAAATAAAAATGAAATCAAGAAAAATTATGTTTTAGCCTAATGATTAATAATTTAAATTTAATTGTTAAAAAAAAATTTTTTTAAATGTCATGGATCTTGATCAACATAAATTTTTTGTTTTTAAATTGAGGAAAAAATGAATTTTAAACGAAATTTTCTTTTAGAAAAGTTAATGTATTGCTTTTTTTTTTTTTTTGAAAATAAAAACAATTAAAATTAAGTGATCGTTAATTAAATGCTTTTTGTAAAAAAATATTAAATTTGCTTTTTATCGATTATTTCTTTGATCCTTTTTAATAAATAATAAAATGACGGGATTTTTTATTATCTGTATTATATATGAATAATTATTAATAAATAATAATAATATTTTTTGGCTTTATTTATTTAAATCTATCTTTAGGAATTAAATTTTTAATTGTTATGTAACAGAATTTAGTAAAATCAAAGATTTTACTCAATTCTTTTATATTCTGGAAAAATACCGTTAGGTTTTGTTAATTTGAGAAATAAACCGAAGTTTTATTAAATTTTCTTTTCATTTCAAAAATTAAAAAAACCGCCATTAGCTTTTCCAAAATTTAAAAGAATTGAGTTAAATATGTGATTTTACTCTATTCTTTTGAATTCTGGAAAACTGTTGTTAGGTTTTCTTGAGTTTTCTGTTTATTTGGAAAATCAATAGATTTTCGTTAGGTTTTTTAAGGCACTCTACGACACTTCCCTAATTTCAAGATTTTTATTTAAAATTTCCAATAAAGAATCAGAATTTTCTTTGTAATATAACTAATGTCATAATAAATAATGAATCTTTATTTTGAATAATATCTTTGATATTACACTTATTTTTTTGTTAATTTTGTTTATTTGGATTAATTCTCTAATCCAAATTATTCGATTTTCTTTATAAAATGGATAGTCACCTAAAAAAATTATCGATACCTTCAATCTATTTCAAAGTTGAAATATTTTTTGCATAATTACAAGATTTAATTGGGGGTTTACATAATTTTCATAAAAATTTGCAATTTTTAGCATTTTGTATAAATTACAGCCATTTAATTTTTATTTTATTTTTACCATAAACATAAGAATATCTATTTAGGTAATTTATAAAGTTTCTTAGTTTTAATCTGGAAATAGAGCTCTTCCATTTTTAATATTTTTTGCTGTTAGTTTTTTTTTTAATTTAAGAATTAAGTAAAACCTAGATACGCTACGGCACTCTAAGACATGATTGTTTATTTATATTATTATTATATTTAATAATTTTTTAATATTCTTGGCCTTTACATCCAGAACTATTTATTATTAATTTTTTTCTTAATTGAATTAAATTTAAATCTAATAATTTTATGTTATCTATTTGGCAATTAATATTTTCATTTTCATCATTTTTTTTGGAAAATTTAATTTTTCTGATATATGGTTTAAAACCATAGATTTCTAATTTCTTTTGGAGTTTATACCTTCTTTTATAGATTGAAATCCTGTCTTGATGAGGTTTTACTTTCGCTTTGTATTTTATTATTGGTGAATGTGAATGATTAATTTTGTAAAAAAATTGTTTTTTTTATTTATCCGAACATTAATTGAGTCAAAATCTTTTTGAGTCAGATTAAATATAACTAATCCATAAAATAATTGACTAATGAATATTGATTTGAACATTTGGAGTTTTACTCCATTAGCTAGTTTTTTTTTTTGTTGGTTGAAAATAATTTTTATTTTTTTAAAATTATCTTTTACTTTTTTTAAAGTTTTTTTTTGTAAATGTTTTTCTTTCTCTAGCCAAATTCCTAAATATTTTATTTCTGAAAAATTGTTTGATATAACTGCTTTATCGGTATTTGGGTTCATTCCAAATTCTTGAATAGCTTTTTGTCGATTTTTGGAATAGGAACCTTCAAGTATTAAAATTAAGTCATTTGCAAACATTTGAAAATGATGAGCTAAATCTTTTATTTTTCAATTAAGAAATGGATAAATAAATTCAAAAATTAAAGGTGAAAGAGTATCTCCTTGATAAACACCTATTCCTTCTTTTTTATAATAATTTTTTAAACCAAATTTTGATTTTTTCATTTTTAATATTTTTTATTGAGCGTATAATGAACTAAATATATGGTTAATCAATATCAAAATATTTTTTGATACTTGAAAATAAAAAATTATTTATTTTTGAGTTTTTTGGCTCAAAGAATAGATTTAGTAACATCTATTCTTGTATCTATTAAATTTATTTTTTTTTGAAACTAAATTAAGAATCTGATACGAGATCCCAAGAGTTATCTATTCCTTTTTAAAAAAGTTTTAGAAAAATATCGCCAAATGTTTTATTAATTTATATAGGTCAACAATTTAAAGTAATTCCTTCATTCCTAGTTTTATGAATAAATAAAATATTTGTTTTAATAAATTCAATGATTTCTTGATTTGGGTTATCAATACAATGTAAAAATATTATTTGAACATTTTTTTAACAAAAAGAAAATATTCTTTTTAATTGTTTTTTTTTTTGGTATAATTTGTCGAATTTGTATTTTATCAAAATCTTGAACTGATTTATTTTATTTATATATTTTATTAAATCATAAATCTTTTCTAAAGAAAAAATATCTTTTAGATTTATTAGTTCAAAATTTTTAAAATAATATTCTTTTATTAATGTTATTATTTTTATTTCGGGGTTTTAGTTAATTTCTTTACAATAATCAAAATAAGTATTTTCTAATTTTTGGTTGAAGATTTTCTAATTTGATTTATTGTTTTTCAATATTTTTGATTAAATTCAAATTTAAGGTTAATTTTATTTCTCAATTTATACCATTTTTTTGGATTTATTTGATTGAATTTTATTAGTTTATTATTCATAAATAAATTTTTAATTAAATTAAATAATTCTTCATTTTCTTAATTAATTTTATACAATACTCTTTCTTTTGGTAAAAATTGTTTTTTAAATTTTTTAAAATTGTTTTTATTTAATATTTTAATATCAAAGAATTCATTAAATTTTCTCTGAAATAAATAAGGACTTTTAATGATATAATATTTTTTTAATTTCCCATTTGGGACTTGTGAAAATTTTATTTATTATTGGATTATGCTCACTTAATTCGTTATATATACTTTTCGTTTTTTTTTTTTGGTAATTGAATTTTATTATTTGTTAATAAAAAAATCATTATTATTATTATTTCGACTTGGTTTATTATTATCGATTATTAAAAATTTTTGGTTAATGATTTTTTGTATTTTACATTTTTCAGGCTTTTTGGACTATTGATTATTATAATTTTCTTCAACTTTTGGTGTTTATCATCAATAACATTTGTTTGTTTAGTTAATGGCATATTATTGAGTTCAATTTCAATTGGTGATTGATCAATGAGTAAAATGATTAGTGATTGGAATTGTAAATCTTGAAGTTCTACGAATCAGAGAAAAAGAAAAAAATAATTTTGGTCCAATACATCACAAAAGAAACTAAAAAAACTGTCAAAACCTTTCTATTTTTCGAGAGAAAATAATTGTTCAAAAAATTTGTTATTAAAATTAAAGAACATTATCTTTGGAAATTTTAATAGGAAAAAAGAAAAAAAAACAATTTACCAAAATTTTCTTTTTTATTTCTGAATTAGAATTTCAAATCAAAACTTTGTTGAATATCAATTTATTTTTACCGATTTAGACTTGCAAATTACAAGAATTATGATATTTTTTACAAATTTATATTTTGTTAATTTGAATTTAACAGTATTTTTTATTTTTTTTTTTAAATCTAGAAATGTGTTAAGGTGGATCGTTAAAATTAATCAAAGAGTAAATCAATAAAATCAGACCTTGAGAAGATGTGTATTTTAAACAAATCCTTTTCTTTTTTAGTACCAAAAAAAGAAAGATTACCTTTCCAAATAAACAAGTTGAAATCAAAAATGAAAATAATTTTTCAAAGTATATTTTAGAAGATTAGTTTCTTCTTTGTCTTCTTTATTTCAACGAGAATAAACAAGAAATTGTCTTGGATTTCTTCTTCCATTTTTTTTTTTTTTTTTTTTTTTTTTTTTAACCAAAATTTTATTTTTTTCCAAATTTCTTTTCAAATATTTTTACCAAACCAAGTAAAAACAAGAATATAGTCCCTAAGATTAAAGAAAAAAAATTGAATGATCGAAATCAAAAAAGCAACTACAGAAAATTCAACTTAAAGAATGAGAAAATATTGATAAAAAATTGAAAGCAAAATTCCTTATTATTTTTGTTTTTCTAATTCAATGGAAAATAAATTGTTTTAAAATCAAACCAATACATTTAATAAATCTTTATTTCTTGAAGAGATATTTAAAAAATATCATATTTTCTTTAACTAAATCTAAATTAGATGACTTAAACGAAAATTGAAATTGTAAATTCATTTTGTGGGAATTATTTAAAAATAGGAAGTGAAATTTGTTAATCAAAAATTTTTTTCATTTTGAATTAAAATTAAAACCAAAGTAAAAAAGAAGTCATTGTATCAAATTTTACAGATAAGATCATGAAATAAATGATTTTTTTATTTTTTCTTGTTGCCAAAAAGTGTTTTGAATGCAAGTTTTTAATGGTATGTAAATATATTATACTAGGATATATTGCACCTCACCTTTTTTATTTAAACACTAATGTATTTAGTTAAAGAAATGATTTGAATCATTCAATTTCGAATAAACTGAGAAACTCAAAATTGGTAAAAGGTAACGATTCCCTTAATTATTTGTATTTTATTCGGAAAGGTTTGTTGTTTCTAAAGATCTTGTATTTACTTTGAAGATTCCCAGGATTTAATGATTGGTGTTATTAATATAAATTTAAATTAACTGAACATATTGAAATCAAAGATTGGTTTGTTTTCTTTGATAAATATTGGGTAATTTTTTAAAAAATAAATTTGGAAAAATAAGAACAAAGAAGAACAAATGGAGAATCTTACCAGCTAGAGTAGCATTTTGTATATCAACTGGATCAAATTTTCCTATTAAAGGAATCAAGAAGTGAAGAAAATTAATAAGAATAATGGAGATGAAAAAAGAATAAACACAACCAATTATAAAATTGTATTTTTGAAGCCACAAACAGAAAAGCAACAAGAAAACAAAGCCAAAAAAATTCAACGCAATAAAAGCGGTTTGTGGAAAAAAAAAAAAAATTAATTGAAATTGAAATTGAAATTGAAATTGAAATTGAAATTGAAATTGAAATTGAAATTGAAATACCTTTATGGAATAAAGCAGAAAAAATAAAAGTAACAACACAAGAACAGCAAAGAGATAAAACTGTGTTGACAACAACCCTAAATCTACTTCCTGGTGCACCAAGTGCTCCATTAAAACTTGGCCAGAATAACCAAAGGAAAATTGTTCCAATTAAAGAAAAAACATCTGAAACTTTTGTTGCTCCTAATTTGTTATTTTCTTGATGTTCTTCTGTTCTTCTTGAGGTTAAAACAGCTGTTAGTGCAATTCCAAAATATGCACCAAAGGTGTGAATGATTAAAGAACCTCCAATATCAATTAAACCAACTTTAAACACTGAAATATAGATATTAAATGCTGTTTAAAATATTCGGAAAAAAAGCCAAAAGTTGGAAGGTTGAAAAAGAAAAAAATAAACAGAAAACAGTTAGGAGATGAAAGATAAAAGAAAAAAAAAAAAAAAAAAAAAAAAAAAAAAAAAAAAATAAAAAAAAAAAAAAAAGAAGGCAATTAAAAGCAATTGCAAAGGTGTAGTTTTGCCTAGAACTGCGCCAAATGAGATCATAACTGTAGCTGCACCAAACATTCCTTCAATTAAAGAAGGGATTGCCATTCTGTATTCATAAAGATCTTGATGTTCATGAATTTGGTGCCAAAAGGCGTTGTTTATTAATGTCCACTGGACACAAAAGCAAGCAAGTAAAAAGGTATACCCAAGTGAAGAAAGTCCGTACTTTTTTAAGAAAGTCATTAAATATCCAAAACCGATGATAACCATAACAGCAACATCAGAATAGTATGTGTAATAATATTCACTTCGAAGATCATATTCATGCTCTTCGGTTTCATCAAGAGACTCATCATATTTGAACCAAACACCAACAATAACAAAGATTGCAATTTGGAACACAACAAGTGTTGTAATGAATCCAATGTTCGACTTTGAAAATCCCATCAATAGATTGTTGATTTTTTTTAAAAAAATAGGAAGAAAAAAATAAATTTCCAGTTTGTTGATTATTTTATCCCTTAATTTATTGATAATGGAATAAAAAATTAACCAAATTATCGAAAACCAAAAGAAATATCTTCTGTTTAGAATTCGGGGGGGTTGTTCACCATCTTGGGTTTAAAAGTTCGGGAAATCAGAATTCAAGATTACAATGTAAAATAGGAAACAATTTTTACTCTATTTTTGAATTTTTCTTTTTTCATAGAGATTTTTAAGAAATAGATGGCAAGACGGGATCTCTATTTATTTATTTGAAACTTTTTTTTGGTCTTTATTGGGTGAAAGAAGAATCTTCAACAAAACTCATATTTGAAGAATTTGAACAAAGGAGAATCAGTTGGAATTACAATGCACTTTAACTTTTTAAATTTCTGTAAATTAATAATTGACTGTTAGCGATTTTACTCCACTTGTTTATGTTAAAGAAATAATTCTAAAAAACTTTTGGGAGATTTAATAAAAAAAAAAAAAAAAAAAAAATTGTTGAAATTAAAATATTTTTTGAATTTATTGTTTAAATTAACAATTAAATTTGAGACATAAAACCATTAAATTATTAAAGTTGTATTAATTTCATTATTTTTTCTATTATAATTTCAGAAATTTGGAGAATATTTTGGACAATTTCTTTATTTGTCTCTTGCTGTATTTCTAATAAATTTTCAATAAGGTTTTCAATGAACATAACAATTTGGATACGGATTGGATCAAATAAAAATCTTCTAAACACTGGATATTCTAAATACATTTTAACGAGTTGTATTTTTGGGATTAATATTAATTCAATATTTTTATCTATATCTGAAATTGTTTGTAATAAATCTTGGTAATTTAAATTTTTTATTTTGTTTTCTCTTTCGTTCCCCTTGTTGTTATTATTCTCGTCTTCATTCTCACCCTCGCCCTCGCCTTCACTTTTACCTTCATCTTCATCTTCACCTTCACCTTCACCTTCATCTTCATGCTCATCTTTCTTATCTAAATTTAATACATTTTTATTTTTCTGTATTAAATGATTTTCAATTGTATTTTCTTCGCATAACCAAATAAAATTATCCTTTAAAGATTTAATAACTGAACCAATGGTTTGATCAATAAATAGGGTTGCAGAAGATTTCACTTCGTTTTCAAGTTCCTGTTTGGGATCAAAATAAATTTCAATTAATTTTGGTGCGACATTTTGTGCGATATTAAATAAAGGGTTTTTTGAACTTAGTGAAAATATGGAAATAGGAAATCTTTGAGAAACAAAGGTTTTCAAAGAATTTTTAATTTGGGAAAAATCTAAAGCGGATTCCTTAACGGAGCTTACATCACCGAAATTTTTTATTTGTTCTCGGAGTAATAACAAATGTCTTAATAAAAATAGTTGCTTATCAATATCGTTTTTTGATTCGATCATATTTGAAGCATGGACAAAGGAATGCACACATATTGAAATGGATTCCTGAGCTAATTCTTCGAATACCAATGGTGCCACAATACCATATATTTTTGAAAGGATCGTAATCGTGCGTTTCAGCGTTGGATACCACGTTGCAATTTCTTCCTTGGTAATTATGTGCCTTTTTGTTTTCGATTCGTCTAAGGTTGAACTAATATCTCCTAAATCTTGCTTTTTTCTCGGAGTTCTTCTCTGTCTATTTTGGAATATTGTCTTCTTCTTATTCTTATTGGAATTTCTATTAATTTCAATCTTTGTGGTATTATCATTGGATATTTTTTTTTCTTGATTGGAAGATTGGCTTTTCAAAGATTCAGAATCATCGTTTTGCTCTTGAGACTTTTCATCGCTTATCGATACATTTTCCAAATTTTCCTTTTTTTTCATATATTCCACTAACATTTCCGGATATTTAAGATGCACCGGCTGTGGACTAAAATCTGCAATGCGATCTCTAATGTATAATTGTGCTTGGAAAATTAATCTTTCTTGTGTATCTTTAATCATTCTTGATAAAACTGGAATAAGTCCCTGGACAGATTCACCCGAACTTCTCAATTCTTCATTAATTTGATTTCCAGTAAAGATTAGGATCAATTTTCTTAGGGAATCTATCGATTTTAATTTAATAATTCTTGAACGAAGAAATGTGTATAAAATATTTCCTAGAAATTGTAATAATTCATCAACTTTTAATGTTTCTGAAATTTCAAAAAGTGAATCGTTTACTTTATCCGTACTATTTTTTCTTGATAGAACCGAAACTTGTGATTGGGTAGATTGGCTTGAAAAATTATTTTTTCCTAAAGAAAAAAATTCATAAAATAATTGATATTCTTGATCACAAAGACCTATTATATATGCACATCCCGCCCTTGCCTAAAAAAAATTTAATTAAATAAAAGACAAAAAAAAATAAAGTTATTGTGTTTTTTAAAAAAATAATAAGAAATTATTAATTTTTTTGAAAACAATATTGAAACAATACAAATTTAGAGATTTTTATTTTTTAACTTTGATTTGTAATCATGTGAAAATTTTATCCTTGCCGCCTCTTTTTAAGTTTAAAAATGCTTATTATTTATTTTTTCTTTTCTATAAAATAGCAAGTTTACTTCTCTTAAAATAAAATCAAAATCAAGATTTTTATTTTTTATTATTTTTGCCATTTACTTTATTCAAAATTTTTCTTTTTTTTCTCTAAAAAAGAATTTTTGTGTTTTTTTTGATTCAAAAAGTAGAGAAGAAGAAAAATAGTCAATGGTGTGGTTCGGATTTTAGTGGGCAAATATTGCAGAAGAGAATTGGTGGTGACAATTTGGCTTCTTCTTACATAAAGTTGCCTTGTACTAGGATTAACTTCTTGCGATTACACTAACAATTTTTTGCATTGAGATTAACTTCTGTCAACTATGGTAACAATGCCTTTTACTAGGGATTAATTTGTGGTAAGTAATGTATTACACAAAAAAACTAGTGGTACTAATGATGATGGTGATTTTGATCATTTTAAAAAAATTAATATAACGGGAAACAGCTAACACTCGGTTAACAAGACAGAAATTTTAACTAAGTTTATACTTTTTGCTTTATTTTTTTACTCTCTTTTATTTCAAATTCCTCAAGGAATTGAGGCATTTAGAGCTGGATCACCTATCAAAAGACCTTAAAATGGACGAAATTGAAGATATAGACTGGAAAAATATGGACGAGAAAAAACTGAAAAAAGATCTCCACGAAGCCCACGTAAAGAATATACAAGACAAAGTCGTTTCGTCTGTAGGAGAAGAAAACTGAAAATTGAAAAAATATCTCAAAATTGCTCAATTTCCAGAAAACTTCGCAATAAAACAATCATATTTGAACTGGAAATCATCAAAAACTCTACTTAAGCTCAAATCTTTCTCAAATGGCTTATGTAGATACACATACAAGTGGGAACCGGGAATAAAAAACAAAATATGCCCCTGCTGCAAAAAAAAAGTTGATGATGTAGACCACTTCATATGGAAATGTGAAAAAAACAGAAAATACTGGAAAAATGAGCTCAAAAAAGTCAAAGGTTTTGACTTTAGTATCATTAACAGAGAGGATACTGATGAGTTGTTCAGAAAAATGAATACAAAAGAAATATACGACATCACAATAGAATATTTTCTGACTAATATTACCCAGCACTCTATATGAAAAAATAAATTAAAATATAAGTCTAAATAGCAAGTCATTCAACTCACCAGAAACATATATCCTCCCAATACTACTATTTTTATATCTTAATTTTTTTTTTTTCCACTCTTCATTTTTTATTCTTTTTTTATTCTTCTTCTTTTTCAGAAAACTAAATTGAGTTTAAAATACTTCTAATGACTGTAATTAAAAGGTTCTTTTGACTACTCTTTGAATTAGAAGTCACAAATTTAGTCATTTCAATACTCTCTCTTTAACAGATTAAGAGCTCTTGATCACTTAATCCTTACCAATAAATCCTACTCTCTTTTACTTCTTATTTTTCTTTCTCTTTTTCTTGTCTTTTCAAGTTAAAAATTAAATTTTTTTCTTTTCATTTTTAAAAGAAAAGTTATTCTCTGAGTTATAATCTTGCCTACATTATAGCTAGGATAAAAAACTCTAAAAACAAGTTTAGTATTTCAGATAGTGATGTGGAATGCCGTAGAGTACCTAGGTTTTTTTGACTTTTAAAATAAAAACGAAAATTTATTGAATTTTCGGTTTACATTTCTCAAATTAAAAAAAACCTAAGGTGAAGTGCCGTCAAGTACCGTAGAGTACCGCAGAGTGCCAGGTTTTCTTGAGGTTTTCTGTTTTATTTATAAAATCTATTGATTTTGGTAAGTTTTTTTTTTACTTTTCGAAATAAACCGAAAATTTGTTAAAATTTTCTGTTTATTTCAAAAAGTAAAAAAAAACATAGAACACTTCACAAATAAACAGAAAACTCAAGAAAACCTAACGGCAAATAGGAGGTAATTTTTTTAAATCAACTCTCTTCATTAAAAAAAAATATTTTTATTTTTTAAAATTCCTTGAGTTTTTTTTTTTTTTGTAGATTAGGGAATATTCTTTGTTAATTTATCGAATATTTTAAGTTGAGGGCTATTCCTATTTCATGACATGTGAACATTATTTTTATTACTAACAACAAACATATTTATAGACTTAAAAAAAGAAAAGTCAATAAATCTTGTGAAAATTTTAAAGTTTAGGTTTTTTTTTTTCAAAAATTTGTCGTTTGTATAAAACCATTTTTACTTCACCAAATTCTAAATTTACCTTGAAAAGGTTCGGAAATCAAAATTTACCTGCTGCTAATTTTATCTAAATTATTTTCAAATACCAGAAGTTGTTAATTTAATAAGAGCTAATATTTCCTCTCAATATATCTTACAAATTAACGAATAGAAATACCTCCAAAAATAATTTTATTTGAAATACAAAAAAAATTCCTCAATTTTTTGGAAATGACTTTATATTTCTTTTTGTGGTTCAATTTGATCGATTAAAACTATTTTAACGATTGTAATTTTAAATTAAATAGATATTTTTTTTACTTGCAATTTGACATTGATTCCTCGCATTCGAAGGAAATAAATTTGTCAACTTATATTGAAAGGGAAGAAGTGATATTACCCTGTTCATATAGGAAAAGTGCCTTTAGTCTTATCATATTAAATTATAATTTTCAAAATATGAGAATTAAAGGAAAATGAAATGAAATTTTGAGCTCATTACACATTTAAATTTCTGTATTTGTTTTTTTTTTTTATTGAATATGAAATGAAAATTTTGATCTGTTCTCTTGATCAAGAATAATCCCATTTGATAAAAATATTTATCATTTAAGGTTTTTAAAACGTAATTTGATAGTAACAGCCTTTTTAAAAAATATGAGGACTATAATTAAAACTTTTTAACAAATTTACTATTTTCAAAAAGTGAAAAATTTTTTGGAATTTAAACTTTTTTAAAGTGTTCAGTTTTAATAAAGATAAAAAACTTTTTTAGAATTAAAGCCTTTTGAAAGTTTTCTGTTTGAAAAGGGCGAGGAATCACTCTTTAAATATGAGGTAGAGGTTGGGGTATAAAGAAAAGCACTTTTTTTAAAAAATTACTCACTTTATTAAAACAGAAAACTTTAAAAAAGTCTTAATTCTGGCAATCTCAAAAAAAAAAGTACTTTCATTTTTAAAATGGTTTACAAACATTCGTTATTTTTAATTTTAACAAACATTTTAAATTGTTCAACATAAAGAATATTTCAATAAATGTCCATTATTCAAAATGAGGATTTTTTAGAGCATAAGAGAGATCAGTGTTTCAAAATGGTATTGTACAAAATGATGATAATGATGAAATAGTGGCCTTAAAATTTTTAAAAGGGAACAACAACAATCCATTTCCAATAACTAAGTCTTGTGTTTTTATGCATTTGGAATAAGATCATTAAAAGAACACAAAATCGTACCATAAATAGAAACAAGAAGTTTTACGCTCGTCTCGTAAATGATTTGTTTGGTCAGAAATTTTTATCTGAGAACGGGAATAATTTTTGAGAATTGCTTTATCTGGAAAAAACGAAAACATTGGAAAAATCAGAAGAAATAAAGAAATTAGACAAAAAGAGAAGGGAGAAAATTTTTACCAAATAGTGAATATCGTCTTTGGTTTCAATAATAGTTTCAAGATGGTTTTTCACGGGAAGGTACAAGAGATTTATCCTGCTTTGAACATAAATGGATTTACAATCCTTCAATAATAATTGAGAATCCTTTCGATTGCTACGGGTCTCAATTTGGGAAATATATTGTTTCAATTTTGGTGCAATTGTACTAAACCTCACATAAAAAACAGAAACTTCTGAGGGCTTTGTAATCGAAGTTTCTGAAAGCTGCCCAAGGTTTTTTATGTAATTGGCTACTTGAGACGTGGTTGTTTTGATAACTTTACTAAAGTGATTTTTGATAAAGACTAAAGCTCTTGTTTGCAATTGTTCAAATTTTGCTAGGTACATTTGGCTATCAACAAACGAAGGCTAAGTCGTTATTTTGAAGATCCAAAGTATCATAAAAAAAAAAAAAAAAAGAGAAGAGGATAAAAAAAAAAAAGTAAATCGTTTGTTTTTTTTTGTTTTGTTTTGTTTTTTGGAAGATCTCTTTACATTTTTTTCAATATATTGAATTGACTCATCAAGTTGTTTTAAAATTTGGGAAAATTGTTTGTTTTCAACAGAAAATGATAAAGAGTTAATTATTTGAGACAATTCCTTATAAACTCGGAAATACTTGATTTTGTTATCAATAGATTCAACAAAAGAAGCAAGTCTATTTTGTTCGCCGAGCAGGTTTTCACAAAGATCGCGCAATTTCCCTGTTTTTTCAGAAACACTTAAATGGTGCTTTTCCAAAAGCACCAGTTTGTCTGTCGCTTGTTCAATTTTATTGGAAATCTCGTTTGTTCGTTCTTTTTGTTTTTTAACCCATTCAAGCCTTTTGAAATACCAGAGCTGTTTTTGTTTTAATTCTTCTTCCTCAAGATTGCAAGACCATTTTAAAAGTTCGTTGAGGGTCGGTAAATTTACTTCGTTGGGTTGGGTAGATTCCGCAATCATACTTGTGCCTTGGTATGGCGAGATTCGGAGGAACTTTGTGGATTCTTCAAGCTCCTCAAGGAGATCTAATTGGTTCTCATTGAGTTTTGAATTTTGATCCCACTTCTTAAGAAAATTGTATCCTTTACGAACAGAATTTTCTTTCGACATTATTTTGAGCTAAATTAAATTGGAAAGTAAAAACAGAAAAAAATGAAGACTCCTGGGGAGAATGAACTTTGAAGAGAAAATTTTTTGAACACAGGAATTAAGTATAATGATAAAAATTGTGTTCTTTATTTAATTTTAAAAAGAACTTTCAAAAGTTAATAATTCTAAAAAGTCAAGTAAAAATTTATTGCTGTCTGTTTCTTTTTACAAGACGACTTTTTTGTTTTGAGAGAATTAACCCTTAATAATATTTAATATGAGAAAAAAGTAATAGTTCTTTATCAATAACCCATCTTTTAAATTGTTTAGCAGACTGGAAAAGAGAGATTGAAAAGATTATTTCAGTTATACTTTATTTTTGAGTTAGATGAAGATTCAAAAAGAACAGAGAAAAATTCCAATTATTTTACCTATATTCAATTTTCAAAATTAAAGGTAATTTGGAAACATTATGGATGATGATACCTCAAACATCTTTTCACTTTATCTTTGGAAACAACTCTTTCCATACCGAGTCCTTGTTAATTAAGGTTTGTTTTCCTAACTCTTCATCTTTTTTCAATATTACTATCATTCTTCGTTTCTGATTTTATCTTTTTAAAAATAGATCTTCACAACAAAAAAACAATGACTGACTCAAAGCAAAAACAAACTACTTATTTCAATTTCCTACTTGAAGGACAACTTAATAAGAAAAGAAAAAGAAAAAGAAAAAGAAGTGAAGATTATTCCATTTGATCAATACAAAACTTGTAAATTTAAAGATAGGTGGAAAATCATGTTACAATAGATTAGAATCACTTTTGTTAATAACCAAATATCTCTCAGGTTGACTTGGGTAAAAGTAGTTTATAGATCGTTTCAAATAGAAAATAAAGATCAAATTTTTTTCCTCATTTAAAATCTCTAGAAATCTCACACAGACTTCAAAACACTAACTGAAAGAGCATGAAATTCAAAAATCTTCTTCTTGACTAAATCATTTTTTTTTAATTTCGTACGAAATAATGGGTAATGGTAGCCCCTCGAAAAAGAAAAAACAAAAGAAAAGGGGTACTATCAAAGAACAACTTATTGAAAAAGATTCTAGATCAAGAGAAAAAAAAAGAAAAAATTCGTTTTCTTTTATTAGGTAAACCTTACAATTCTGAAATAGTCCTTGATGGGGGCTGGAGGTTCTTTTCAAAAAAATATCTAATTTCTCACTTGTAAAATTGTTAAAAAAAAACAATTTTCAAATTTAATTTTGATCTTTTTCTTCGCCTTTCCTCTCAACACATTCTCAACACATCCTCAACCTTTTCTGAAATCGTCAAACCAACCAAGGTGCTGGAGAGTCTGGAAAAATAACATTTTTTAAACAAATGAGGCTTATTCAAGATGAAGGATTTTCAAAGGACGATCTTAACTTTTATAAGACTCAAATACAAAAGTCTTGTATTTCTTCAATGAAGATTTTCGTATCCAATGCTGAAAGGCGAAATTACAATATTGAAAAAATGTACAACTATTTTGAGATACCTTATATATATATATATATATATATATATATATATATATATTCAAGAATTATAAAAAAAAAGCATTAAATATGAATTTATTAAAAATAAAAAAACATTATTATTAATATGTGTGAAAGAAAGATAATTTTAACTTGAGGAATAAAAAGTTTTTTGTTAAAAATTATATTTAAAAATATGACTTTTCATAAAAACTTGATTAATTTGACAATATCTAAATATGTCTTTAAAAAATAAAATAAAATATTGAAAAATTTTCTAAAAATTATTCATAATAAAAAAAAAAATAAAAATAAAAGAGAAAAATATAAAGTTTAATAGTGGATAATTTTTCTATTTTTTATATCTTTCAGGTGTACGATAAACAAATTTACCATGGCCACGATAAACACGTCGGTTGTATTGAAGTGGATTATCTATATTATCCCAATCCTTTGTGTTAATAATATTTTTAATTATTTCTAATCGTTTGATTCTTTGTTCCCTATGTCTTTTCTTTCTTTCTAATTCTATTTGTTTTTTTGATTTTAATTGTTCTTTTAATTCTTTTTGTAACTTTTTTGATTCTTCTTTTGATAATTTTTTTAGATCGTCCTTAAAATTCTGTTTTTTTTTGTTTCTGTTTGATTCTGATTCAATTTGATTAGTAGAATTTTCCTGTGTGTTTTCTTTTGTTATTTCTTTGTTATTTTCAGATTTTTCTTTCGTACTTTCAAAATTTGGAACTAGCCCATCCTTTTTTTGTAAGAGCATCATCAATTCTTCTTCCTTTCTTCTTCTTTCTTCTTTCTTCTTTTTCTTCTTTTTTTTCCTTTTCTTTTCTTTTTTCCTTTTCTTTTCTTTTTTCTTTTTCTTTTTTAATTTATAATCAATGTCTTTTTCTTGCCTTCTTTTACGTGTATTTTCCGGCTCAGATTCAGAATCTTCAATTTCAGCTAATTCAAGTTCTCCGCAATTTGCAATAGTAACAGTTTTTAATGGTCGATCTTTCACATCTGTTGAGCTTCTTTCAACTTTTGAAATGATCTTTAGATATTTTTAAAAGAAAAAATTAAAATTTTGATTTTGAATTTTTTTTTTGAAGAAAATTATTGTGAAAAATAAAAATAATATAAATATTTGAATGCTATAAAACTTGGAGATCGAAATTTTATTGTTGAATTTTTAAAAAAGTAAAAAGCAAATTATAATTTTTTATTAATGTTTCTAATATGTTATTTAGACGAGGGGTAAAATCTGACAAGTATATCACTCATAAACAGATTGGGTAGAAACAATATTTTGAGAGTTCACAAGATGTGCATCAAAATTTTTTAGACAATATATAAAAAAATTGCTAGTTTTTTACTTTTGTCATGACTACACCTATAATAAACATTATTAGTTAATAAGAGATCTTGGATCAAAAAATATTTTTAAAGATATTTTTCAATTTATATTGTAAAAATCAATTTTTACAGGTTACCTGATGATTTTTTCAAATTTAACAATGTATTTGAAAAAAAATTTGTTTTTATAGTAAAAAGGTATTTTTTTCTGATCTTTAAAAAGTATTTTAAATTTAATTAATAGGGATTTTTCGTAATTTCTTTTACAAAATAAAAAAAATCTAGATTTCGAAATAAAGACCCTTATTTTGATTTAATATATCGAGTAGAAACAGAAAATGATATTAAAAAATCAAAAGATATTCCTCCATTTTTTTTAGATCCGATTTTTTTTTTCGAAATTTTTTAATGTAATTTATGTTGCACTCTTATTTTATGGAATATATTTTACAGAATTTATTTTAAGTAAAAGAATATTATGTAATTTGTGTCCCGAAATACAATTTTTTGATAATTTTTTTTTCCAAAATTAAAGTACTAAGTAAAAATGGTAAACTAAAATAATTTAAAAGTCGATAATACGAATTTGAAACCCCAAAAACAGATAACTCAATGAGAAGAAACATCTTTAATAAAAAATATATACCAGTGGTAAGAAAATGGTTTTAGATTAGTACACACCAGTAAAGAACAAATTATTTATTTGATCATACCATATTAAAATAAGTCTTGGCAAATGCTAGAAATTCGATAAAAATTGATATGTATTAACAAATTATGATACTTATTTGGAGAAGACTCGGAAAATGAAATAATAAAAGCCAAAACTATTATTTATTGTTTTGTTTCAATTTTTTCAAATTAAAATACTTTATTGATTTTTTGATCTTTTTATGATTCTTTGATCTTTGAATTTAAAAAAAATCAAACTATTTTGGAATTTCTGTTTCTGTAATTCATATTCAATAAAAATATTCCCTAAAAAGACTAATTATCTTGAAAATTTAAATTTAAAAAATCTATTTTGGAATTTCAGTTATGTAATTCATTTTATGCAAAAATATTACCGAAAAAGACTACTGATCTTGAAAAGTATTTTAAATTTAATAAATATTTTTTAAATGGGAAATCAATTATTTTGGCTATATTAAAGAATTGTTTCTTCTTTTAAATTGGAAAAATAGGTTTTTTTCTGGTTTTTCGTTCGTTTTTTTTTAATTTTTGAAATAAACTGAAAATTTCAAAAATTTTCAGTTTATTCCGAAAAGTAAAAAAAACCTAGGGCACTTTCCCTTCGGTTTTCCAGAATTTGAAAGAAAATAAGTAAAATCTTTGATTTTACGCTTTTCTTTTGAATTTTGGAAAACCGCCGTTAGCTTTTCTTGAGTTTTCTGTTTATTTGGAAAAATCAATAGATTTTCGTTAGGTTTTTTTTACTTTAGAAATAAAATAGAAAACCTCAAAAAAAACCTAGAACACTTTACGAATTAAAAAGAAAACCTAAAGAAAACCTAGGTACTCTACGGTCACTGTAGTTAGTTTTTTTTTTAATTTTCTGTTTATTCCAAAAAGTAAAAAAAAAATCCGTTATGTTTTCCAGAATTTAAAAGAATTGAATAAAATCTTTGATTTTTACAAATAAAACAGAAAATCTCAAGAAACCTATTGTTAGGTTTTCCAGAATTCAAAAGAATTGGGTAAAATCTTGGATTTTTCTCCATTCTTTTGAATTCTGGAAAGGCTAGGCACTCTACGGCACTATACGGCACTTGGCGGGCACTTTCGTTAGGTTTTTCAGGATTTAAAAGAATGGAGCCAAATATTTAATTTTACTTTATTTTCTTTTAAATTCTAGAAAACCTAGGGCATTCAATATTTATCATTAGTAATTTTATTTTTTGATTTCAGTTTTATTAACAATGTGTTACATACTTTTCAAAAGTATTATTTTACATCTATTGAAGTTTCTACCTCAAAGTTGAATTTTACTAAAATTAAATTTTAGAATCTCCGAGTTCATTGAGAACTTTACCCAAAAAACTACTTTTTTTTCTCGACTAGAGACTTTTAAAAATCATTGTCGTACTAACAAAAATAAATAATACAATCTTAAGAATTTGAAGATGTCTGGGATGTTGATTATTTTGTAGATTAAACGTTATTAATAATGATAAAATATGAATTTAAATATTAATTTTAATCTACAGTGATTTTAAAAAAGTGAAAACTTTTATTTTATGAGATTGTCAGAATTAAATTTTTTTTAAAGTTTTCTGTTTTAATAAAATGAAAATATTATTTAAAAAAAAGTGCTTTTCTTGACAAACTAACTACTACATCACATTTAAAGGTTAATCTCCCACTTTATTAAAACAGAAAACTTTCAAAAGGCTTTAATTCTAAAAAAGTTTTTCTCTTTATTAAAACTGAAAACTTTCAACATGTTTTAATTCTGTAAAAGTTTTCACTTTTTGAAACAAGAAAACTTCAAAAAAGTTTTCAAAAAGTCCTCTCATTCTTAAAACTGCTATTAATCATAATTCTCAATTTTATGTTTTTATACTTGTGAGGTATAAATCTAAAAAATTTTTTCTGTTAAATATAGGAAGTTCAAACTTTGAAATGATATTTCTCTTGAACCAATATAATTTGAAAGAACAATTCAAAAAAATTCTAGTAAAAATTGAATTATTTCATTAACTAAAGCATGATGGGAAAATGAGTGATTTACTGGACAAAGTATATATTTATACACTCAGGAAATCACAGAAACATTCTTTATGTGCTTTAAGCAAAAGTAAAAATGTAAATCTATTTCAAATAAACGAATACTTTTTTTTTCTTCTTAAGGGAATAGTTACTCTTATTTATTTTTTCCCCAATGGGTAACAGGGTATGTATTTACACAAGGATACAATTAAACTCGATATGCAACTTCATTTATCAACTTTAGAGAAATGAGTTATCATTTTTAAAAGAGTTCATTTTTTCAAATTAAATTTTCAATAAAAAGATCTGATCCTTTTTGGTTTTAATTATTGGATCAAATTTCGAAAAAGAAAATTTACCAAAAAAATTTTATATTGAGGAAATCTCACTTTTAGTAATTTCTGTAAGTCGAGTTTGTATGAATAAATAACAATAAACTTTAATCTCATTTTAAAAATACAATCAAAATAAATCAAATATTGAATCCCTGAAGATCTAGAAAAAATTGATCATTTATTTTATTGAAAAATATTTATTAAATTTCTTGATATTTTAAAAGATTAGGCAAAATTGTTTTTCAAATGTTCAGAGTATAAATAAAAAAACAATTGTTGTGTATTTTAATCAGTTATTTGATAATATCTCTTTTTTTTTTCTTTTTTTTTAGAATTATTAATTTAAATTAGTTTTATTGGTTTTAAAATATTGAGAAAGAATAAAAGTAAAGTTTATTGATACATTTAATCTTTGAGTTGTTAATAACTCACTGAAATAATTAAGAACGGGTTTATAATTAATCATAGATTAACAATAATCAAATTATAAAGTATTTCTTTCGGTAAAAAGTTGAATTTTCCAGGTTTTAAAAAAGTATTTTGGGAGAATTTTTAATTTGATTGTTTAGTTGTTTTTCTTGTTATTTTATATTCAAAAAAAAGAAAAAATTGATTTGGGCTGTTCTTTGAGTTAAACAAATTATATTATTTTCAAGTATTAAATAATTATTGTAATTTTTTGAATTTTATTAGATTATTTAAACTGGGTTATTTTAGAACTTTATGGTTTTAGATTTAAAGTTAAATTTTAGGACACTTCCTTTGTAGATCATAAGATTTCTTTCTTCTTTCAACGAAAATAATTTTTTTTGAAATAATTCAGAAATATACTGATAAATTCAAATTTATTGTATTAAAATTTTTAGTTCAATTTCCATTTTTGAATCTCAATGAACTCAACTTTTAAATCAACTCAAGAGAAACAATCTTTGGAAAGTCAAGTCAATTTTACAAAGTTTCTTCACATTTAAACATTTAAAATGGGTTTCTTCAAGCTTGTGTAAATAAATTTGTAAAATGTAAAATGAATTAAAAATTTTCAGATATTTCTTTGAATTTATCAGTATGTTGAATTTTGAACTTTTCTTAAATGAGAAAAATGGATCAAACTTTTCAAAAAACAATAATTCATTTCTGAAAATTGCATTAAAAGTAACTTTGGTTTTATAGTAACCAAATTTTTACTTTATTTTTCAATTTCAAGATGTAAATTTTTTTTTCAATTTGCTATTAAATTTACTTGAAGATTTTTTTGAGTTTCCAAATCCCTTAACAAACAAAAAACATTTCTGTTAAAAATTAATTGCACCCTTCAAGAAGAAAAACTGAATAAGACCTAAAGTAAAAAAAAAATTTTATGAACAAAGTGGAATCTTTTGTATTTAAAGTATATTTAGCAAGTTAAGATCTGCTCGAAAAAAAATAAAATGAAAAATTAAAATTAATTTTAATTACCTCAATTCCTTCCACAACCCGACCAAACACAACATGAATATTATCGAGATGGGGGGTTGGAACGGTTGTTATAAAAAATTGAGATCCGTTAGTGTTTGGACCAGCATTTGCCATTGAAAGTAGTCCCGCTGTGGTATGCTTCATCCGAAAATTCTCATCACGGAACTTGTCTCCATAAATCGAACGTCCTCCTGTTCCGTCACCTTTTTCAAAATCGCCTCCTTGGATCATAAAGTTTCGAATCACTCGGTGGAATACTGATCCACGGTAGCAAAGGCTTCTTCCCTGGTAAGATCTTTCACCTGTACATAAGCAACGAAAATTTTCACACGTTAGCGGAACAACATCATTAAAAAGTTCAAACACAACCCTTCCTTCTTTCAAACCGCTTACTTCAAGATCAAAAAAACATCTTTTTCTTTGTGTCATTTTAAGAAAGCAAAAGAAAATAAAAAAAATGAAATTGTCTCTAAAAAGTTTGTTTTTGTTATTAGAAAAAGATAAAAACAGACAAACGATTTAAAGTGGTTTTTTGGTTTGTTAAATTTGTTAAAATATTGGACAAATTGTCTGTTCACTAAAAAAAAAACAATTTTTTACTTTTAAGGGAGTGTTTTAAGAGAGGAATAATTTTAAAATTTGGATCAAAATTATATTTTGGATTAACAAAAAATTTTTGTTCTTGTTTTTAATTCCTTGGTTTAGATAATCATAAAATTATTCTTCTCATCTGTTCATTAAAATTTTAATTGGTGGGTGATTTCATTATCTTGTTTCCAAAATTTTTGCAATCCAACTTCTGATAAAATTCAATCAATTAAAATCTTAATTTCTGAAGTTTTTGTAATAATTCAGTAAGTATTTGAAGAACTCTGATACATTTTATGGGTAATTTCACTAGAGAGGATATTTGAGAAAAAATATCGCATTTAGAAATGTTAAATTAGGACGGTTAAAGAAAGGATATAAAATATTGTAATTTGTTTATTTTTTGGAATTTTTGAAGTATTATATTCAATTTCCCTATTTCTGTTTCATCCCAAGAGATTTTTATTCTATTTTTAAAATTTTCTTTTTTGACATTAGGTAAACTGTTATTTTTCAGATATTTTATTTGTTTTAGGGACATTCCTAAAAATATTCTCATAATTTTTTGGAAAACATACCAAATTATTCTAAAAACATGAAAAAATAAGTTGATTGTTTTTGAGTACCTGAAACGGGAATTCTGATAATCAAAAATCATTTTTTCAAATATTGGGTGGGATCAATTGAATAATATAACTTATTTTCAAAAAAATAAAAATATATTCTTTCAAATATTGATAAATATTAAAAAAAAAGAAATAATTTTTATACAAGCCATACTTTTACATTTGTAATTACATATCTTGGAAAATTTTTCATTTCAACAATCATGTATAATTATAATTTTTTTTTCATACAAACTTAGTATAATTTATCTTCAAATTTTGTTCAAATATGGTCGAAATTTTATTGTTTTATTTTTTTATATTAAAATGTGTACTAAGTATATTTTTTTTTCCAATGTGTTATTATCAATATTTTTTAAAATTTTGCTTAAATCTTCCTCCAAATAATTTAATTAATTTTTTTTTTCAATTATAACATCAAATGAGACTATGAAAAATATTTTTTTTCAATTGTTTATTATTAATTATTTTTTGAATCTATGAAAATATTGTTCAAAATTAAAAAATATTTTTCTTAAATATATTGATGGGTTCTTCATATTGTGTGTTGATTTTTAAAAAATTATTGATCTTTTATTTGGTTTTTAATTTTAGAAATTGAAAAAATAGTAAAATTCAGAAAAATATATTAGTTGCTTTTTTTATAAATGAAATTTTCAACATTGGTTGTTTTAATTGAAATTTGGAAGAAAAAAATACCTAAAAAATAAAAAAAAATTTGGTCTTTTAACAATGTACAATACTAATAATGATGAATTTTATGAATCTTTAGGTGATTTTTTTTTATTATATCTCTTTTTGTGTTGAGTTGTTATATAAACTCCATTTCAAATATTGTGACTCACTTGAAATAATAAATTGAAAAAAAAAAATATCCTTTAATATTCAAGAACAATTAATAACTAGATTTGATTTGTAATCCACTTTTAAGTCATTCTAAATATATAAAAGCCTGATATATTATGAATTAAAAAAAAAAAATAAAACCAAAAATGGAAAAAAAGAGAGTCACAATTTTTGAAATGTGCATTGTGGATTTTTTATTACTGAACTTTCACTGAAAAAAGTTGAAAAACAGGATTTTTATGAATAATTAAATATATTTTCAAAGGCATTACATAGTCACAATTTTCATAGTGATTATTGGTCTTTTCAAAGATCTCTTTTTTTTTACAAATGATCTTTTATAAAAAAAAAAAAGAAAAGAAAAAGAAAAAGAAAAACAAAAGAAAAACAAAAATTTGAAAAAGCAAAATTAAAATTTGAAAAAGAAAAACTAAAATTTGGCAAAATTAGAAAAAATGATTATGATCCAAAAATTTGAAAATGTTTGAAAAATAGTTAAATATCTATTATTTGTTTTTTACTTTTTTTTTTCTATATTTTTCTATTTTTTTTTCTTATCTATAGACAATCTGTGATTTTTTACAAAAATATTTTTATTTTCAATAAATTAAACTTTTTTAGGATTATTATAAATATTATTTGAAAGGGTGGTTTATATATATATATACAGTTTTTATCAAATCAATATGTTAGATATTCATACAATGTATTTTATACTCATACCAATAATTAATCTCTTAAGATTTTTCAATACATTAAAAGGATTATTAATAATTTACAGCATAAAATTCAAATTGTTTTTAAAACTTTTCTTTATAGGGTTAAAAGTCTATAATTCTTTTTGGGTTATTTTTACAAATCTCAATTAGATTTTTATTGTTTTTAATGATTAAATTATTAATAGTTTTATTTGAAAGGCGTTAAATAAGGTTATTTAAATCATTATATGGTTATTCTGTTGTGAAAATGTATAGAAAAAAATATTGTTGGTATTAAAAAATAACCACTTTAGATAAAAACTTCAAAGAAAAAAAAAGTGTTTTATATTATTTCTTTTGAGGTGAATCAATTTAATTATTCAAAAAATAGGCAACTAATTGTAATAATTTTTATTTTTATCATTTTTATTTTGATAGTTGATGTAAATATATCAACATTTGACAAGAATAATAAACTATCTTTCAAAATCATTTTCCCCATTAAAAATCAAAGTTTAAATAAAAATATTTTTAATAATTGAAATTATCTATTATAATATAAAAATTTAGATTTTAATATTCAATGCTATACTCAAGAGGTATTTATTTTTTGTCTAAAAATAAAAGAAAAAAAAATAAATAAAACTGTTAAAAAAAATTGGGACATTTATTTTGAAAGAAGCATTACATAAAAAATAGAAAATTTAAAAAAGTTAAAAAACCCATTTATCGATTCTCCTTCCGTTTGAATAACTAAATTGAATCTCTTTTTCATATTTGAAACCATTTTTTTTCCTTAATTCATCTGTTACTTCTTTCCAATTTTTCATTTTCATTTTCCATTTTAAAAAAACACTGTTGAAAAAATAAAAAAGAGAAAAAATGATTTATTTGCAAACTTTTCATTGTGAGTGGAAAAACTTCCAAACAATACAAAAGCAATTCAAAATTCAATTACAGTATTTCAGTATTTAAAAATAAATCTTTAGAACCACTTTTGTAGCTACTCTTTTTTCAATTATTGTAATTTCAAGATTAAGTTAAAATATATTTGGAATAAAAATCAAGAGGATGGCTAACTTCTTTTTTATAAAACTTTTTGTAAAATCAATATATTTCCAAGATTTCTGAAATAATTTGTCAAAATAATCTATTGAGTTGGTTATTTAATACTTTTTCAAAAATGAATTTTTCAGCAACTAATCTACATTTGCAAAAATTTAAGAAGGATAATTTGTGACTATGTAGTCTGAAAATTGATAATTCGAGGTTTAAATGTGTCTCAAAATGCTGGTTTTTTTATGAAATTTGTTGAATTTTTTTCAATAAGAGGATCACTTTAATTGATTTGGTATCAAAAACGAGTGTTATGTGATTAATGGAAATTTATAGAGACACTGGGGCTATTAATATTTGTGTGGATGTTTTATCTTCAAAAATCAATAAAAGTACTTTGATCTTAGATTTCTCATTGGGAGACTCTAATTCCTTAATATTTTAAATACCAAATACCGAATGTACTTTTTGTCCTAAATATTGAACAGTTTCACCTTCTTCATTTGAATTAAAGTTTAATTTCACATCAATTCAATAAAAAAAAGTTCTTTGGAGAGAAAAATGAGTTAATGAATTAAAAAAATAAATTGTTGGTTGTACGATTCTTTATTAAATACCAATTGATTGTAAGTGGAAAAATTATCATTTTTTACTCTTACTCAAATTGTAAATTTTTTTTCTTTTTTTTCTTTTTTTTTTACTTTTTTTCAATATTCTCAAGACTTAAGAAACATCTTTTTATCACCCCCTTATTAAAAAAACAAAGATAAACCAATTCTTTTTCCAAAACAAAACAAATTCTTGATGGAAGCCAAATTTACCAAAGCCTCAACTTTAAAAAAACTCATTGAAGCCGTAAAAGAATTAATTGACGAATGTAACCTTGAATGCTCAAGCACTGGGATCACAATGCAAGCAATGGACTCGTCACACATCAGTCTTGTATCATTTGAATTACTTGCTGAAGGTTTTGAAGAATACCAATGTAACCAAAACATTTCAATTGGGATCAATTTGGGAACTTTATCAAAAATTCTCAAATCTGCAAGTTCGGATGACTCTATCAGGATCTTTACAGACGAAAATATTGAGAGCATTACTTTTGAATTTATCAATAACGGTTAGTTTTTTTTTTTTTTATTTTTTTTTTTCTTGTTTTCTTTTTGATGAGAAAACAGAAAACTTCTGACAATAAAAAAAAAATAAACAAATTTTACAAAAAAATAAAAAAAACAAACAAACCCAAAACAATTCAAGGAAAGTCAAACAATGAAATCGTGTTATTGATCTTTCTTTTCCCTTGATTACTCTTCAAAGAAAAATCTTTCAACAAAACTTTCCGTTACTAAAATTATTAAAAAAAAAATTTTTCTTTTTTCATTCCTTTGCTTCCAACTAATCTTGACCATTTACTCCAATAGAAAAATCTATCAAATCAACATACGAAATCAAATTAATTGATATCACTGGCGATCCCGTTGGTATTCCAGAAACCGAATATTCTGTTACAGTTTCTATGGCAAGTACAGAATTTTCCAAAATTTGCAAAGATCTAGGAGTTATGGGAGAAACTGTCAAAGTCGAACAAAAAGATAAAAAAGTGATCTTTTCAACATCTGGAGAACTTGGTACAGGTTCCATCGAGATCAACGAAGGTGAAAACATTGATGAAAGTACACAAACAAAGATCGAAAGCAATGAAAATATTGAATTAAGCTTTGCATTAAGGTACTTAACCTTATTTTCAAAGGCGGCTCCACTTTGTGAAAATGTAACACTTTCTTTAGAACTTAATGTACCACTGGTTGTTGAATTCCCAATCGGCGAAAACGGAGGTTTAGGATCAATCAAATATTTCTTAGCTCCTAAAATGGGCGACGAAGATGAAGAAGACGAAGACGCAGAAGAAGAAATGGGGGAATGGAATGATTAAACTCTAAACCATTCAGTTGATTTTATCCCCTTTTTATATTTTTTTTTCTTTCTTAAACATTAGTTGTATAAACAATTCAACTAGTTAAATTTGTCATTTTTTTTTTAATTATTTCTTGACAATACCCTTTTTTACAATCTACAAAAAATTAGATTAAGTATATTTTTTTTTTAATTATAAAAAAGGTGATCAACAAATAAAAGATCAAGCCTTTAATTTTTAATTTCTTTGTGTTTTTTTTTTTTGAATTATTTTGATTTTTTATTTGTTTTTGCTTAAAATATTGTGTCTTGAATAGTAATCAACAGATAAAACAAATTTTCTATGTGGTATCATAATATCTTTTGTAATGAATAAATTATTTATTAAAATATTTTAAGTAATATCGGAGTGCAAAGGGCCCCAAAAAATTTCAAGAAAAGTATGATGTGCTTTAATAATTAAAACTGAGAAGTTTTTTATATGTAGACAAACCTTTCAATAGAACAAAAAACTTTTTATTTTTTGAAAAAAATATCTATGAAAGATTATAAAATCACAATATACTAAAAAAAAGTTTTCAAATGTTGAAGAGTTTTTTTCAAGTTATTTTTTTATTGTAAGTAAGTATACAACTTTTAGTTTATGATTTTTTTGTTCAAAGATAATTATTAAAAAATTCCATAAATTATAATCCTTCGATAACAATTCTAATTCAAAATTTTATTTCAAAGGTAATTAGTATATTTGAGGTTCTAAGGGATATATATTTTTTTTTCAAAAATATTTTTGAATTAAAGTTTGCTCTATTAATAAGTTGCATTCATTTTATTTATTTTAATAATAAATAATTCAAGAATTCAGGTAAACTATTTTCCAGTCAAAGGGAACCCGGTTTTAATGTGTGAATCAGATGTACCTAAAGGTTTTTAAAGGATATTAGAAGAATAAAATTACTTTTGGAAATTTGAAAATTGAAATCCTTTTTTATACATTTTTACTTTTTTTTATTTCAATTTTTTTTTATGCCTAATCTAAATGTAATTTTTTTTTTATTACAAGATTGGTAGTCACTTGGTAAAAACATTTTATTTTAAAGTTATTTATAAAGTAAAAATAACTGTAGAGAAATGGTTTTGATTTCTATTGGAATTTTATTTGGATCTAGTATTGGATTATCAAAATGACAATGGTTATTTTTCTCAATAGTTACACCATAATAATTTGTAGTTTTCCTATTTTTACGAAAATATATTGATTTATCAGTTCTATTTCAGGCGTATATCAACTATTTTTTGATTTCAATTTTTCTAGTTTTTTTTTTATTTAATCTTCAAAGGTCATTTATAAAAAATATTTGATATTTGAAAAAAATGTTGGGCAACTTTGACTAAAACAAAGTTTATCTTTAACACTTGTTTTTCATGAAAAAATTTAACAATAGTTTGAATTTTTTATTGAAAATCTTTCAAAAAAATCAATGAAAAATACTTTAATCATGAAAATGATAAAGAAAAGAACAAGAAAATTATTTTTTACACATTGAAAATGAAAAAGAATCACAAATTTTTTTTCGATGATTACCTTCTTTTTAAATGATGAATTTTTTTTTTTTGTTTTTTGATAGAAGGCAGTTCATTACATATAAACATCTTTTTAATTACGAGACAAACAAATTTTCATTTTTTCCAATTTTAAAACTATAATCCGAAACAAATTAACAATTTAACCAAAAATTATTGTTTTTTTTTGCTGTTTTGATCAACAAAGACATAGAAGATCCACTGATGTAAAAATAATGGAAAACTTTATTTCGGAGAAATTATTAATGATTTAGTAAGTATTGATCTTTAGTGTGGATTGTATTATTACAGAAAACTGAATTAAGTTCAAAATGAATTTAACAGCCATACTTATCCTCATTTTGAATTATCAGCAATAAATTTCGTCACTTTAAAATTCTCTCTTGAACCAACATGGTGTCCAAATCTTAGTTCATGGGATTAAACCCACAATTAGAAAAAATTGAGTTTTTTTAACACTTTGTCCTTAACATTAAAATCCAATAAAGCGTATTATTTTTGAAAGAAAAATAGACATTTTTTTTAATTTTCACAAATAAAAAATGACTACAACTATTATCGACGGTAGTGGACACATTATGGGAAGACTTGCATCTGTAATTGCAAAACAACTCCTTTCAGGAAACAGAGTTGTTGTTGTTAGATGTGAAGAGATTATTATTGTTGGGCCTTGGTCAAGAACAAGAGGTAATTAATTCAATATTTTTTTATTTTTGAAGAAAGAAAAAGAAAAAAAAAAGAATAACAACTAAAAAAAGCAAATACTTTTATTTTTTTTTTTCTTTATTTTTTTAAAATCTTTATTTCATGCTTTGGTTTGGTACTAAAAAGAAAAATATTGCCAATGGAAAAGAAAAAGAACAAGTGTCAGACCAAACCACGGACCATTCCATTACAGAGAACCATCCAGAATCTTTTGGAAATCCGTCCGAGGAATGCTCCCACACAAAACCTTCAGAGGCACCGCTGCTCTTAAACGATTAAAAGTTTTCGAAGGGATCCCAGCCCCATATGACAAAAGACAAAGAGTTGTTGTCCCCGAAGCACTTAAGGTCTTGAAGGTTAAACCATTCAGAAAATCAACAAAATTAGGAAGACTTTCACACGAATTTGGTTGGAAACACTCAGAACTTGTTGGAGAACTTGAAAAGAAAAGAAAAGCAAGAGCAAAAAACTACTTTCTCCAAAAAAACGCCAGAAAGAAAATCGTTGAACAAGCTTTTGAAAACAAAAAAAAGGAACTCGAAAAATTAGATCCTATCTTAAAACAGTTTGGTTGTCTTTAAACAAGATAAGTCTTGTTTAAAAATAGTTAACTTTAATATTAATTTAAAGTAAAGAATCCTTCGAAACAAACAATAAAATCAAAACACTTCACAAAACAAACTTAGACTCAACACCTTCTTGTGTTTTAACTTTTTTTTTTTTTTTTTATTTATTTTTGTTTTGTTTTTGTTTTCTTGCTTTAATTTTCTTTTTGTTTGCAAAATTTTTTTTTATGATCTGGCTTGCTTTTTTCAACCTTCCATTTTTTTATTTTTCTTCTTCAATTTTAGTGTGACACACTGTAGAATTAAAACAAGAAAATTGATAGGATTAAAAATCTAAACAATTTATTTTTTTATCAAAATTAAAAAAAATTTTGAAAGAAAGATGGAGAAAATTTAAGGGTGTTAATAACAAAGCCAGAGAACAAAATTCAGATTCACAATAAAATTACATTAGTAATTATGTTTTATGTTGTTGTCAAAATTCAATAAGAAATATTCCATCCCAATTTATATAAGGTTTTAAAACATAAAATTCAAGAAAGCTCCTCAGAAGACATAAACTGTCTCTATTTTAAAATGAAATTTCTCAACTCTAATCTCTTTTCAGTCCTAAAACTGAAAGTAACATTCAGAGATTTAAATTTTTTAGGGTGGTGTCCAATTTATAGACTCTATAATTTCTCAAGTACTACTTGAAAAAGGGCTTTTAGAATATTGATTTCTGGTTAAAATTGATGAAATTTAATCAAAAAACATTGATCAAAAAAGTAACAAAGATTATTTTGTGAGAAGGTCCCCATTTAGGATCGTTCATATTCTCACAAAAATGTTTATTTAAATCATGTTTTAACACGAACTATTGTACATGTTACTCTAATGATCAATACTGATAACTTATCATAACAGGGTTCACATTTTGATTCTTTTTTGAAAAAAACCTAAAATAATTCTTTTTTTGATTCCATGAAATCAAATGATTCTTTATTTTCCCAATGATAAGTCTCAATTCATTTCTTATTTACATTCGTTTTTACAAGGAATCACATCATTCTGAAAATATAATATTTAATTATTTTTTTTTTTATTTTCAAAAAAAATTGTTATTTCTAAAAAAAAATAAATATTTATGGTTTTTCTTCACGGGATTTTAGTTTCCATCCCCTTTTCATCAACCCTGAAGTTTTTAAGTTTATTCCTGATAAGAAAATTATTTTTCTTTGAAATGGAATCAAAAGAATCTTTTTTTTTCTTAATAGATTTTTGGTAACCAAAATAATTCTTTTTTGATCCCAGGGAATAAGAACAAAATAATTTTTAATATTTTTTTAAAAATTAGACTTCAAAGGCATTTTAACAAGTGAAAATGTTTGATAAAAATTGATTCCCTTGGAATAATTTTAATATTGTGATTCCAAATTTTAATTTTTGAGATTCCAAAAATTCCAAAAATGGAATCATTTTGGGAACTCTGCGGATAACCTTTAACGAATGATAAATATTTAATTAATGTTTTTTTTTTTCGTAATTGGGTATTGATAGATTGGAATTTATACTACTGACTTAGTCCTGATTATACGTAACTTTTGCGGTTAGATCTTGAATTAATGTTAATGGTTTAAAAAATATTAAAGGTTGTTTTTTCAAAAAGTACATCTAACTGTTTTCAAAATAAAACATGCAGAAAAGTTTAATCCGTGTTTGAAAACAAAAAACGTGTTTTTTTTTGTTATAGAGACCTATACACTTAACCAATCAAAGAAACCAACAATAAAAACTCAGTAAATATGGTATTGGTTTCTTAAAGTTTTACCTTTGAAAAAAAAATACGATATTAACTTCACTATGGATTTGTTTATAATTGAAGTATTGACTAAACCTAAGTAAATTGTATTCGTCTTCTTTAACTTCCAATTGCACAAAAAAATCTGTTATCAATAGCATAGATCAATAAAATATTAGATTTTTTACTAAAGATCACAATTGAAAATTTTAATTTTGTAATTAATTTTTAAAATTACTTTTCCAAACTTAAAGATAGAAATCCTACTAATACACGTATTTCCAGTATTTAAAAATCAATATTCACAACATTAAAAAGTTACTATTTTTATGATTTTTTTTATTTTGGAGATTGAACCAATAATCCTTCATACACACACACACACACACACACACACACACACACACACACACACACACACATATATATATATATATAAACCCCAATTCATAATTTTTAACCTACCAAAATTCGATTTTTTTAAAAAAAAACTTATTTAATCAATTCAAGAAGATTTACCAAATTAGAACCATTCGCTAATTGAAATGTTAAATCTTGTTTATAAATTCTAGAACAAAACCAAAAATAAATAATTATCAATACAAATAAATCAATGGTGTGTTAAAAATTTTGGAGAGAGCAAAACAAAAAAATCCATTGGTAAATTTTTGGAAATTCTATTCAGAATATTGATCGATCAAATGGTTAGATACTATCAACTAATTTTATTTGAGTTCTTCGATTTTGAACAACTCAACTTTAACATAATATCAATTATTGAAAAAAATTCTGATCGAACAAAACCAGTTACATAATTCAAAAAATAAAATTAAAATAAAAATTAAAATGATGAAAAAATAGATTTTTATATTTTATAAAAAACAAAATTATTTCCAATTTGAATGAAATTGTATTATTGAGAATCTTTGGAATATTTTGTCTGTGTGGAAATTTTTTTAATTTTAGTTTATATATATATATATATATATATATATATATATATGCCTTTGCTCCTTTTCTAAAAAGTTAGTATTAATCCCGTTATATTTCCAATATAAAAAAATTATTTGAAAAAAATAATCTATTTATTAATTATTTAATTTTTTTTCCAAAATTGAATTTTTAAAGTTCCAATCAACATTTAGGAGTCAAATTTTGGAAAAAAATATTCCAACCTTGAAATATAAATATTGGTGATTAAACCCAATATTTGTGATAAAATTCATATTTTTTTTTGAAAATTATTCAAAGTTTTTTCTAATTCAAAGATTATGTTTAATTATAAGATAAACTTTTAGAGTATTATTTTCTTAATCAAATTTTTAGAGACAATTAAACTATGAAATACTAAAATAACTTATATTCAACAGTAATATACTTTAAAATTTCAACATATCAATTCTAAATCTATTACCCATAAATAAAATTTCAAAAAATTGTTGAGCTTAAAGTTATATTAATGAAATTTTGTATATAATTTAAAGGAATTCCTTCAATTCCAGATTTATGAATAAATAAAACATTTCTTACTTTCATAAAATTGATTATTTCTTCACTTAAACAATTATCCCAAGCTATAAATATTGTTTCAAAATATATTTTCGAAATAAATTTCATCTATCACCATGATTTTTTAATCTATTCTTTTTAATAATTTTGGTTACAAATTATAAGATAGTATGCTTCTTCTTACCCTAAAAATAATTAATAGGTGGATTTTTTTTTAAAAAATAATAATAGATAGAAGATATAATAATATTTAATGTTGATAAAGTTAAATTATATTTTCTAAAACTAAATATTTGTTCAATTCAAGTAAAAAAAACTCCATTTTACTTTAGAGTTTTAAGTTATTAAAAAAACATTTATATTATTGACGGAAAAAGTGTAAATTACACTCTAGGGGTCCATACTTAAATTTCCTCAAAGGTAATCTAAGTATAAAATCATATATTTCGAGATCCTTCAAAGGAAAAGACACACCCAATTTTTTTCAGAGTTAAAAAGCAAAAGCAAAAAATTGATAAGGAAAAAAGAAAAAGAAAAAGGAAAACAAAAAGACATTTAAAAAGGGTTTCTAAGAACTGATTGGTAAAAAATCAAAAAAAAAAAAACCCAAGGTATCTTTAATTAAGAAGACCCACAAATCACAGCAACTATACTTTTGGTTAATTTAATTTGATTTGATAATTGATCATGAATGTTCATTTGGGATTTTTTATTTAATTGTTTTTGTTTCTTTTTTCTTTTTTGAATTGATTTACTCTAAAACTTTGGTTATTTTTAGCCTTTTGCCTTTTCGTTTTTATTTTCAAGTTACACATACTTTTGGGTTTCAGTGTCACATTATTAGCAAGTAGCCACTTGACCATTTTCCTTTGTAACTCTTCTACCCAATATAAAGAAGATTCAGCCAGGGAAAAAATGGAAAAAAATAAAAAACCTTTAAATTGTAATTAAAAACAAAAAATAATTTTTGGGAAGATAACTTTATTATTTATTTATTTATTTTTTAGAATTAAAGATTAAAATTTCAATAAAATAAAAAAAAAAAAAATTAAAAATCAAAAACATTAATTAAAAATTATTTTTTTTGAAACTTAAATTATTCCTGTTGACATTGTTTTAAAATCTGCAACCACCTTTGAATAAGCTTTCGATTTTTTAAATTCCTTCAACATTTTTGAACAAACATTTGAGGTATTCATTAGGTGATAAATTTTAGCAATGGAAACGAAGGGGCCACCTTGGTAACCTTTCATAAATTTCTTTGAACCCATATCTAATTTGATGTGCATGTTTTTTTTAATAAAGGCATCCACGATAACTTCAATATCCTTTTTCATACTTCTTACCGAATCTTTGGTGTAAGTTCTAGAAGGTGTGATATTTTGGCTTATTCTTTTAGCTTCCACATTTGGCATTTCCAAAACTTTTGCAAAATAATGGTAACGGTTTGAACTGGAAAAAAACAGATGCTTGTCTTTATCTTTGGTTGAAATTGCAAGAAAGTCTTCGAGTAAATGGCCCAATTTCGAATTTTTTGCCAAGAAGGAGCAAAATCCTGCTTGGTACTTAATTAATTGGAAGATGGCTTTCCATACGTTTCTATTATACTGGATATCTGAGTCTTGATGGCTACACTCCAAAATCATTTCAAAAAATTTTTTCGTTTCAATAAATAAAGGATACAGGTCCCGTACCTTAAGAAAGCTTCTTAAGCAATCTACCATCAACTTTTTAAATTGGTAGGCATTATTCCTGGAATTTTTAATAATATCCAGAATTTTCATTATGTCACCTAAAGAAAAGGAAATTTTGGGCATTTCCTGTGGTATGATGATCGAAATTTCATTTTCTGTATTTGTAATCGTTCTAACTAAATCCATTCCCTTTTTACCCTTTGGTGATTTTTTATTTTTTCTTTTGCCCTTTTTGGGTGCCTGCGAAGTGATTACTCCTAATCTTCTCAGTCCATTAGTATATTCTGCTAAAAATCTTGCCACTTGGTTTAGCATTGGGTTATATAAGTTTTTAGCTTGCCTGGTATAAATTTTCTTTATAACGTCTGAATACAACGCCTTTGAAAACAAAACCGTTTGGTTATAATTAAATGGGATATTTGGCTGCTTTGATAACTGTTTATATAAAATGGTACAAAATTCCGTAGTAATAACAGTGATATGGGATGGTATTGGTATTAGATTTTCTTTAGTAATTAAGATTTTTCGTTTTTTACGATTCACATTCTGGTTGCTCTTTTTATTCCTTTTATTCCTTTCTACCCTCTCTTTTTCCCTTTCCTCCTCTGTTTTTTCATCTATTTTTTCTTTATCATTTGCATCATTATTAGTTTCATTATTATTTTCTTGTTCTTGGTCAATTTTGCCAATAGCATTTTGTTGATTTTTGCTATCAATGCTTTTCACTCCATTGGAAGCCACCCCAACCCCGCTCTCGTCCGGTTTTTTTTCTTTGCTATTCTCATCTTCTTCTTCTTTATTAAGGTAAATATCAGAATTTTTTTCAATGTCAATAAATAAATCATCAAGAATATTTTGTGTGGCGCCTGCGTAATTTTTTGAAAAGTAATACAAATAATCATCATCAAACATTTTCTTCCAAATAATTTTTGATGCGTTTTGTACATGTGTAAATCTTGAATTCGATAATAATCTCATTCGAAATACAAAATCTACTTCTTTTGAAAACAAGATATTTAATAATTCTTTTCCTTTAATATTTAATAATTGAATAAATAAAAACAAAAAGAACGATGATATTGACGAAGATCTATTTGCAATACCTTTAAAGATATCGTTTTCAATAATTTTTTGATTTTCACTTAAAAAATTGACAGTTTGTACATAAATTTTTTGAATTTCTTTTTTTAAAATTTTTTTTAAAAATTCACAGTTATTCAAATCAAATGATGTTAAAAGTGTATTTAAAAAATAAAACAAATAGATTGTATTTATAAATTCTAAAATGATATGATTTTTTCCATATTTCTATTAATATTTTTTTTTTTTTTTTTTTTTTTATATATATATATATTTTTTGCAATTTCAAATGTTGAATTTTTTATTTGTTTGTTATGAGATAAATAATATAATAATAAATTAATTAAAAACATTTTAAAATAATTATTTGTAAAAAAAAAAAAAAAAAATTACTTTACATTCAAAAGAGTAATGATTTCTTCTTTATAAGTATAAATATTATATTTTTTCTTATTAAAAAAACATAAACCATATGTAATCCAATAAATTTGTTTTAATAATTTTTTTTCAATTACATTTTCAAACATTTTTAATCCATTTGCTGTTACAATTAAATTATTAAGAAAGAATGATAATTTTCCATGAATAATTTTTGAATTTGATTGTTGATAAATTTTTAATAATTGTTTTAAATATTTTTGTTTAATAATTGTGAGGAAAATCTCTAAATATGTTGTTTCTTTTTCATTTTCTTTTTCATTTTTTTTATCTTTCTTTTTCTTTTTCTTTTTTTTTCTTTCAGATTTTTTATCTTTTTCTTTTTCCTTTGGTTTTTTTGTTTTCAATAAGTTTTCAAATTCATCCAAATATTGAAATTTATTTAACAAGCGAATAAAAAATTTAATGTTGTAATTTTTTTTTTGTTTAATTTCATTTTTTAATTTTACTTTTAATTTTTTATTCTTCTATTTAAAATAAAGTTATTATGGGTGTGTGTTAAAAATATAAAGATACATATATAGATAGTTATACATATATAAATTGATAGATAAATAAATAAATATTAAAAAAAAAAAAAATATTAATAAAATTTGAAAATAGAATTTATATAATACTACTAATTAATACAAGTTTTTTTTTTTTTAAATATCAAGCTACTTTTCATATATTAAAAAATTTTTAAAAAATTCAACATGAATTTATCATATTTTAGTATATTATATGATTTTTTAAAAAGCTGATTGGGCTACAAAAAAAAGAAGCATGACATCTGTGTTTTTTTAAAATTCAAAAAGTTAATGAAATTTTGATATTATTAAGAGTTGGAAATGATTTGTGATATTATTTATTAAAGAAAGTAAAATCTGAAAAATAAACTCTTTTTAAGTCATCGTTTCTTTTTTCAATTGAAGAAATAGAACAAATTCTCTGTGTTTTATTCTATTTCTTTTCAAAATAAATTTTCCATTTGCCAATAAAAATTATTTTTTCTAATTTCATCAAAGTTTTTTTTTTTATCTCTTTTTTTTCTTTTCTTTGTTTTTATTTCCCTTTTTTCCTTTTTTTTTCGTTTTTTTTCTCTTTTTCATTGTTTTTTTAAATGAAAGTTAATTCGAAAAAAAAAAAAAAAAATTTGAAATACCAAAAAATTATTAAAAAAATTGAAACTACAAATGCCTGTTATATGAATAAATAATTACAAAAATTTTCAAACTTTTTGTTAAAAAAAAAGAAAAATACCTAAAAAAGATAAAAAATAATGTTTTGATATTATTATTCGACTTCAAATGAACTATTTTTTTTTTATTGAATAAAAATTGGAAATTCTTTTCTTAAGGGAGTAGTCATTTTTAAAAATAAAATGAAATCTTGTTCAAGATCTTGAAAAATTTTTTTTTTTTGTAATGTATGTTTCGACTGATGAAATGGATGAGTTGACCTCCATTTAAACAATTTATTGATTTGAGTCTCTTTTTTGAAATTCAAAATTTGCATCTTTCCAATATAAAACGAAAAAAAGTAACCTATTATTTTGTTTAAGAATTGAGTTAATTCTTGAAAATGGGAAAACATATTTTTGGTTTTATGTTGGAAAGTCTTGATTTCGAAAGCAAATTTTTTATTTGGTTACTTTTTCTTTGATTAATATTTCAATTCAAATCTTAACCAATTTAACTAATTGTGGTATAGGTGATTAAATAAATGAATATTTGGTAGAAGCCTAACTACAGTTTATCAATTAAATTGAGATCTATTATGCAAAAAAAAATTTTTCTTTAAGGTTTTGAAAAAATCATTTTCTGATTTTCAAAAAATGAAAAAAAAATTAAAAATTTTTTTAACAAATTGTATGGTCTTATTCACAAGAATCCTTATAACAATTCAATTCATTTTTGTCAGAAAAAAATTGATTTTGAATTTTGAGGATAAAATTAACTAATTCCCAAATATCTTCAAGAAAATTTTATTATGAAAAATCGAATTACATCTTAAAACAAAAACAAAATTTCTTAGTAAAATTTTTAAATGACTTTAAAACTTTGATTATTATAACTATCCTTCTTAAAAAAATACAATTATTTTTTAATCCATTAAATATATCAATTTTTTGGTGAACTAAAAGTTTTATCGTAAAAAAAAAAAAAAATCTTGTTATTAATATTACTGATAACAAAGACTTGTTGTTGTCTAATAATGATCAAAATGGCAATAAACGGGGTAAAAACTTGTTTTAATGTGAGAAATAAAATGAATTTAATAGTTTTCTTTTTCAGAAAAATTGGAAAAAAAAAATTGATCTCACTAAACTAATTTTCATTTATTGCTTTCTTAGTCGATCAGAATTTTTTGACACTTGGCATATACAAAATTTGTAATTAGAGAATACCACCAATAACATATTTTAAAATTTTGTCTTGTTGTCGTAGAAGACTGATCCCTTAAGGGATTAGTGTTTCCAATAGAGAAGTTTAAAATTAAAGTGTGCTGTAACTGAAGGTAACAATATTAGTGCTCCTATGGTTCAAATCTCTAACGCCTTAAAACGAGTTACAAAAGTCTAATTGGTTTCTTAATTATTCTTTTTTTCAAAATCACATCCAAACATACCCAAACATATCTAAACATACCCTAGCATACTCTAAAATGTCCTAAGATACCTTAACCTACCCGTAAAGAGGGTTTTAAATACCTATATCCATTATATTTTAATAGAATTGACTATTTTGAAAAAAATTGAGAATTTGACCAATTTATTCAATTTGACCAAATTTGAAATTTAATAATTTTCCCAAAAAAATAATTTTCTTTTTTTAGCGGTTTTATGATTTATGTAGTTTTTATGTTTTTTTGAGCTAAAGTTGGTATTCACCCAGATTTTTTAATATTATCTCGAATTTATTGATAATAATCATTGAATAATTTTATTGATTTTCTGATTGTTTTTTCAGATGTTAAATTAATATTTTTCGATCTAGATTTTTAATTTAAATTTTTGTTATTTGTTTTTGAAAAATAATTTTTTTTAATTTCTTGACAATTTAAAAAAATAATCTAAATTTGATTGAATAGTTCTTAAAATATTATATTTCTTCAATGAATAACAGCAAATAATTAAATGGAAAAAAATAGCGCTTGTTAAAAAAGATATAAAAAGAGATCGTTTCCAGTATGACTGGTTGCGACAAATCCAATAAAAATAATTGTTGAAATATACAGGAACAAATTTGATCAGATACAATTTTATTCACAAAGTTTAATTTGATAGTTTAAAGGAAAACTTTTAATTAAAAAAATTTACAAAAGTCAAAAAAAAAATTCAATTTCGTTTTTTCATGATAGTTTCCTTAAAGATACAAAAATTAATTTTTAGGTGGGAAATATGCTATGTTTTGAATTTTTGTTGTCGAAAATATAAAAATAGTCGAATTCAAATAAAAAACAGTTGACTTTATAAAAGTAGAATTAATTTATATAACTTTGATCTTTTTTTGAATTAAATTTTATTACATATACCATTTCATTGAAATAATAATTTAATCATCATTAAATACCCTTGTCAGAACAGTATAAAAGTTTTTGCTTGATTAACTTTCTTTCTTTTCTTTTTTTTTTTTTGTACTTAAATTGAGTTGTAAGTATAAATTTATCATCTAGATATCAATGAAAAGAATATATATATATATATAAAATAAAACAACTTACTTTAAATGTAATTACTTTTGGGTTATACCAAGAATTTAAATCATCAAGCCTCGAAGAAAATTGCAAAGAAATAACATTTTGTTCACATGAATGTAAATATTGTTCATCGTATTGAACGCGGTTCCAATCTACTTTTTCCTGAAGTTCATATTCCGCTACAGAAAATTCAATGTGCTCGTCAGCAATTGTTTGTGGGCAATCTAATCTTTGAGACTCTAATGACAAATCTAAATTATCCTTCATTAAAGCCTTACTTGACAAAGTATTTGCACCTTTTGAAATTGATCCAAATCCTTTTAGTACACCATGGAATTTGCCTAGAATAACTCTTGATTGTGTTTTAAAATTATTTAAATTGTTTTTAATTTTTTTTGTCAATTCATCAAAAAAATTAATGACCTGATACTATATAGAAGAAAATTATGAAAGATAAAGATTTATAAATAATATTAAAATAATAAAAATAGTATATGTATTGTACAGAGTATATAATAAATAAATATAATATTAAAATATTGAAAGGTTCATTAATATTGTGATAAAATATTATGATTTTTTTATTAAAAAAAGATTGAAAATTTCAAACTTGATCTTTTTCTTTCATTTTATCCCAATAATCTAAATGTTTTATTTTCCCAGCCAATTTTGAATCAATTAATGAAACAATTAAGGATTTTTTTGTAAACTCAAATCTTTCATTAAGTTTTATAATTTTTTGAAACCATGAATAATAATGAATGAATAAATTTTGTTTTGATTGAATTTTTGTACTTTTTTTGTCAGTAACCTAAATAAGTTAAAATAAAAGGAAAGAAACAATGATTAGATAGTTGAGATGCACAAAGGATTTTTGTATTTATATATCTATTTTTAAACATGCTTTGAAATACAAAAAAAAAAAAAAAATTCAAATTACTTTAGTTGATTTAAGGCCAACTTGTTTTTCAAATTGAGAAGCATGGAGAGGAATAATTTTTAAATTTTTCAAACATAATTGAATCCATCTTTCATATGCCCTTAAATATTCACCAAAGGTCGGATAATATTCCGGTACAGGTTCCGAAGGAATAGTTAATGAATGCCATGGATCTTCTTTTGAAAGTGCTAGATCTAGATCAAAATTTAAATATTTTTCTGGATTTTGATCTCTAAAACCATTGCAAAAAAAAATAAAGAGAGAGAGAGAAAGAAAAGTGGAAAAAGAAAGAGAAGGAACAAAATTTTATGAGAAAAAAAAAAAGAAAGAGAAATTAAACAAAGAAAATAAAAAAACAATTTTAAATTAATTATTCCCAAAACTATATTAAAGAGATAAATTTTATAAAAATAATTAACTTACAACATTTCTGGGTATTCTGATATTTTATATAATTGATATTCTTGTTGTGGATCCAATGAAAATTGTTCTTGAACATCAACTTCTATTTCTTTCATTAATTTTTTTTCAGATTCATTCACTTTTTCACTTTTTTCAGATCTTTCACTCATTTCACTTGACATCTTTTTTTTTTCGGATTGTGTTATTTTTGTAGAATCAGTAATTTCGGATTTTTCTGAATTATCGGTATTATCAGTATTTTTAGTTGAAGCTTTATTTGTTTCTTGTTTATTTTTATTTTTTTCTTTTTCCAATCCATTTTCATTTTCTTTTTTTTCTTTTTCATTTTCATTTTCTTTGTCATTTTCATTTTCATTTTCATTTTCTTTGTCATTTTCAGATTTATTTTCATTTTCATTTACATTTTCTTTTTCATTGCCATTTTCATTTTCTTTTTCTTTTTCATTTACTTTTCCTTTTTCATTTACTTTTCCTTTTTCATTTACTTTTCCTTTTTCTTTTTCTTTTTCTTTTTCTTTTTCTTTTTCTTTTTCTTTTTCTTTTTCTTTTGTAATTTGCTTTTTTTTTTTCTCAGAATCTTCATCTAGACTTTTTAAATTTTCTTCGTCAGAACCAAATCCAGTAACTTCACTTTGTGTATCTTGATCCGTCACAGAATCCATTTCAGTTACATCCATTTCTGTTATATCTTCAGTTGTTCCAATTCTACCCAGTCTATTTCCTGTTGAAATTTCAACTGGTCTATGATATGAAGAGCCTATTGTCTGGGGTAGTTGTAAATATCCCATATATTGTTCAACTTCGTCATACCATTTTAAGGCTGCTTGTTCAAACTATATATTTTTTAATTCATAGAATTACAAATAATTTTCATTTAAATTTCAATTGTTTTTTTTTTGTTTTTTTTCTCATTATTTCGTTAATTTAAAAATTATGTATCTTTATTACCAATATATGAAATTTAAAATTATATTTGATTAAAAATTTTTTTAAGTTTCAAATAAAATTGTTTAAAAATTATTAGAAATGACTGTGTAAAAATCGCTTTATATTTATTTTTTAAAACTTTGTTTCAGCTGAGGAATGCCCAAAAAATTTTTTCCCAAATATCAATTATTTTTTATCATTGACCTTTGAAGAAAAAATAAGAAATAAGTAGAATAAAACACATCAATGGATAGTTGATATCCGTATGAAGTGAATCTAATCAATCAATATATTTTCTTAAAAATTGAAAAATTAAAATTCTTAAGATATCCTATTGAAAAAATCAATAATGTTCATTTTGATCTTCAACTGAAGATTAAAATAAAATTCCAATAGAAATCAATATGATTTATCTAAAATCATTTCCACAGATTCGGTAACCATCAGAATAACATTTATTTACTTTGTGACTCTTGATCTTGCAATAAAAAAAAATTTGCAAAATAATTAAATGTCAATCAAAAAAAAGAAAATGTGAAAAAAAAAATTAAAACGCAAAAATGTGAAAAAATCGGAAAAAATGATTGAAATTTCCAAAATTAAAAAATTTTTTCTAATATATATTCTATTACTTTAGACACATGTAATCCCTGCATTGAAACTGGTCACCTTTGACTGGAAAATAATTGATATTTATTTAACTTGAAGAAAATACTGGTTCACGAAATTTTTTATTCGTATTTAAAACAAAAATAACTCTATTTTTTTAAAAAAAAATGTTTTGAATTAAACTCTATTCAATTTTTATCAAATAAGAATAGAGTAATTTTTAAAAAGTTTGACAAAAAAACTTTCAAAAATATCCAAAAACAGTTTATCGATTTCAATAGTCCTATTTTTTGGAAATTTATTAAATGTTTTTTTTTGGTAACATTTTTTTAAAACGACCTTATTGAGTCGATAGCTGTTAAGTTTTTTACTAAAATCTGAAATTTTTACTAAACTAAAATTCCAAAATTTTCCACACAATTAAAATGGTTCAAACAATCACAGTAATACAATTTCATTCAAATTGGAAATAATTTAGATTTTTGTAAAATATGAAATATCATTTAATCGTCTTTTTAGTTTTTTTGCTTTCATTTTATCTTTTCAATTACGTAACTAGTTTCGTTCGATCGAAATATTTTTTTCAAAAATTGATATTAAGTTAAAAGTTTGGCTCTTCAAAATAGAAAGAACTCAAAAAAAATTAGTTGTTGGTATCTAACCATTTGATCGATCAATATTCCTAATAGAATTTATACAAATTTACCAAGGCATTTTTTTGCATAATAGTCAAAAAAAGACACAGATAAATTATTGAGGAAAATGAACATAAAAGATATCTATGACGTTACCATAAAATATATTCTGACCAACATGACTCAACACGCAATTAGGAAAAAGGAGCTCAAGACAAAATAAAACCTACCAACAAATTCTCTTAAACCAGAAAATTTCAGGTCTCTCACAACAATTATTTTAAACCTCTTTATTATTTCCACTCTCCATTCTTTTCTTTTTTTTTTTTTTAGAAAACTAAATTAAGATTCAAATACTTCTGATGACTGTATCTATCTAGATACTCTTTGAATCAGAAGTCTCAAATTTAGTCACTTAAAAATTCTCTCTTTAACAGATTAGATGAGGCTTCGTCTAACCCTTAACAATAAATCCAAGACATTTTTTTGTTTTGCTCTCTCCAGAATTTTTAACACACCGATAATTTATTAGTATTGATAATTATTTATTTTAAGTTTTGTGAGTATTGTAATTTATTAACAATTGTTAACATATCAATTAGTGAATGGTTCTAATTTGGTATATCTTTGGGAATTTATTAAATAAGATTTTTTTTTCCACAAAATTGAATTTTGGTGTGTTAAAAATTTTTTAATTGGAGTTTATATTGTAAAAGAAAAAGTCAAAGAAGTAATTTAAAAAAAAATCTTTTGAAAAGTTGGTACAGGATTGCTTTAAAAGCCTCAGTGCCACTTTCAAATCGCTTTGCTTGGTTTGTCAAGAATTATAAACTACAGAATCGATATCTGCTGTGATTTTCAATTGGATCACTTTTTAAATGAATCGAAAGAATTTCAAAAATGAGAGGAGATATAAAAAATAAATCCATGTTTTGCGATTTTGAATTTAACAGTACCATTCATTAAAGAAAAAAAAAGCCGAATAACAGAAAAATTTTTGTTTATTGTTACTATTTGTTCCAAAAGAAATTCAACAAAATTTTTCTTTCAGCTTTCCATTTCAAAAAAATGTTTAAAAGATCAAAAACAAAATTAAACTATTTATTTATTCATTTGATCAGTTTGTATTTATAGATTTTTCTTTTTAAAATTGGGAACTTTTATGATGTATTTGAATTACTATTTGTTCTTAAATAAATAGAACAAAATTTTCATTCAGCTTTCCAAAAAAAGGTTTTAAAATCCTGGAAAATTTCAAAATATTTAATTCCATAAATCAGTTTGTATTTATAGAATTTCCTCTTTTAAAATTGGTAACTTTTATGATGTAGTAAGATTTTGGATTTTTTTTTTTTAAAAAGCTGAAGGAAAATGTTGTTCCTTTTTTTTTTCAATTTAAAGTGGTTTGGTAATGTAAAACAGCTCTTGTTTGGTGGATTTTATTTGTAAGAAATTAAAAAAACATTGAAAAATAATATTGTTAATTTTTGCTTGTGTTGGTTCATTTGAAAAAAAGTGCAAAAACAAAAAGAAAGTTTTTCAAAGGTGTTCATCAGGATTGTTCTGTTTCATATTTTAAACTGTTTTAGAGATACTTTGTAAAACTATTTGTCAGAAATTGTTTGAAAATAACTGTACCCAAATAGCACATGAAGGAATTATTAATTTTTTTAAAAATTTTCTTTTCTTTAAATCCATTCGATCCTTTTTAAATTTAAATTGCCAATAGTGCTTTCTTTAAATTCATTTTAATTGGTTTTATGATTTGAATTGAAAAAATAGTTTTCCTTTCTTTCTTCTTAAAATTTTTTTGGTGCTGTTCAATAAATGATAAAAAAACATATTTTTTTTTTGAGTTTGAAAAAGAAGTTTTTCTTTTTTTTTTTATGAGAAAAAGGAAAAAAAAATAAGAAAAGGATGAAAAATTATTTTACGTCTTTATAAAATTCAAAATCTTCATCATTTGGAAATTTTGGTAAAAATTCGGGGTTTTTTGGTGCACTTGTTTTTAAAAGTAAATTTTGCATCTCCCAAACATCTTTTTTTGTTTTAAAATATTTTAGATCGACTAAGTTGTTTTTCCAGTTTATTTGTATTGTTTTTAAGAAGAAGATACAGTAAGAAAAATTAAAAAAAGAATAAGAAAAAGAAAAAACTGTTTTGCAATTTCAGCGAAAAAAAAAAAAAAAAAAAAAAATCCATACACTCATCGTCTTCATCATCAAGATCATCAATTTCTTGCTCTACATTTTCTTCATTATGAAAATAAACTTTGTCTTTTTCGATCGGCAAATAATGAATATCATAAAGCTTTCCTTTGTTATCAACAAATACTGGAAATCTTGTGGTTTGTCTTTTTTCACTTCTAGTTGGTGGAATTTCTTTTTCTTTAATATTTGGTCCTTGATATTCTCCTCCTATTTTGTTGTGAAGGTTACCGTTTTACATTAGGTAGGGTAATGAATTCATTTAATTATCAATCAATGATAAATCTTTTTTTTTTTTTTTTTTTTTTTTTGAAAAATAGAACAAAACCAAAACAAAAACAAAATTAAAAAACACAAACCTATCCCTTGAAAAATTCTTATTCCACTCTTTCTTTTTGAGGTATTAGGATCTTGATTTTTTTTGTTATTTCTGGACGTTGTTTCATCTTTTTCATTTAATTTCTCTTTAGGAGTTTTGATTTCACGTTTAAGAGAACTCATCACAAATTAAAAAAAATAAAGAACTTGAAAAAATATCTATTAAAGAAGAAAAAAATGAAAAAAAGTAGAAAGGATCTCGACAAGAAATGAACATAAAATTTTGGTAATATTTTTTTTACTTCATGATACTTGGGTTTTTTGAAATTATTCCAAATTTTGATTCAAAAAAAGATCAAAATACAAAAACATGAAATGAAAAAGTTTTTCAATTTAAAACCTTTTAAAAACTTGTAAGATAAACAACTTTCCAACTTTCTGATTTCATGAAAAGAGTTTCTGGTTATTGAAAGTTGTCTAATACTTTTCTTTTCAATAACTTTCAAAAAAATTTCAATATTAATTTCAAAAGATTCTTTTTTTGTTATTTGTTTAACACCTTTTTATGAGCTTTTAATAACTTTTTAATAGAACTTGTGATATTTCAAAATTTGAAACAATATGAAAGAATATCAGAGACTGAAATCTTGTAGACAGTTAGTTTGAGAGTTCCAAAAAAGTCTTGAAATGAAGTTAATAGGACACAGTATCCTAGAGCTGAAATTCATTTTTTCGCATAATGGAATTTCTTTAGAAACGTGACTCCTAATATTAAAATGTATTTTTCAAATAAATAATTATTTTTTATTATTGAAAAATAGAATTTTTAAGCTATTCAGAGATCCATAAATGCATTTTATAAGTAACTATTTGTCTGTTAATTGATTATAAATCTAATGAGTAATATTTTGCTCATATGTATATAATTGTTGAAAAATTGACAACAAATTCTAGACAACAAAGGTGTCTAATCATAAATTTGAATAAAATAAAAGAAATTTTTAAATTTTTATTTAAAGGGGTCTATATTTCCTTTACAAAAATTTAGGTATTTTTTCTAATTTCCAGTAAATGGTACAAAAATAATATTGACTCTTGGGTAAATATTAAAAATTGAATAAAAATTGTAGATCAATAAACTAATAAAAAAAAATTGGTGGTAATTAATCGAAACAATTTTAAACTATTGTGAAAAAATAAAGAAAAATCTATTAATTAGGAATTGGATGAAGATCCACTTGTTGAAAATTATATTTAACAAGCTTAAAAAAGTTTTGATTCTCTTTTTTTTGATCATAAGATATTTATACACAAATGATTTGTTCTAAAAAAAAAAATGACCTGAAATACTATCAATTTTTCGCAACAATAAGAAGTTATTTTTTTTTTTTTTTGGAATATTTTTTTTGGAAAATCACTATTTAAATTATAAATTCTAAATGATAAAACATTATTTAGTTGGAGTTAAGCCTGTAAAACCGTATTTAATATCCTTTTTTTGCAGTAAAAGTATCTTTTCACAAATTAAAACTTTTATAGACATTGAAGATTTGGTACTTTCTTTCATTAATGAGATTTATTTTTTTGAGGATTATTTGTTACCAAGTTGGTTTTGAAAAATTACAAATATACACATTGTAAATAAAACCATTTGTAATTTGAATGATAGGTAGTAATTGGATTTTATGCTTTTTTTTTTTTTGGTTGAGGAAAATAACAATAAAGAGAAATGTATCTTGCCCCAGCTCATAGAAAGATTAGTTTAATTTCACTTTTGGTGAACATATTGTTTTTTTTTTTTGGTGATATGTGTTCTTTTTAACACAAAAAAATAGGTTTTGTATTTTTTCAGAAAAAAAATCATATATGTCCTTTATAAAATTAAGCACTATTTTTTTCTGATTGATATTTTTTGAAATCTAAGTTTATAACTTAATTGAATTAACCACTGATATAAATTTTTTTAGAATAAAAATACTCTCAACTTTTGAATATCGAAAATATTTTTTGAAATTTATATTCAATTTTTTATTTTTTTTGAAAAATTGGGGTTGAGAAAAGTTTGAAATAAAAGAATAAGTTAATAGATTAAATTAGAATGGTTTTCCAGAGAGTTTATCTTTTGTTTAACTTTTTTTTTATTTTACAATTTAAAACTAAATAAAAACATTTGAAGACCAAATTAGCCCCTTTTGTGAAAAGAAAATTCCCATAATTTAGAATTTGTTTTAGTAAATGAGTTAAAATAAGATAGTGAATCTAAAAATATACATAATTTCAAGTGTGAATTTAATGATTTTGTCTAAAAATGTTTTCAAGAAAAAGTTAAATTGAATTTTTATTTATTTTTATTTTTCGTTTAGTTTTTTTTATTATTTTAATGCAAAGTATTTGATCAGTTTTCCATTTTTAATGTTTTTTGGGTCCTAGGGGCATATAATTTCAATTTTTACACAAATTAATTTGGTTTTTTTCTTTCTTTAGTTATTTGAATTTTCAAATAAATAAAAAAAGGTAACTTTACATTCTCTCTTTTGACTGGTCTTAAAAATAATTTGATTTTACAAACCTAAAAATAATAAAAGGTTGAAAATATTTTTATTTTTTTTTAAATTTATAACACTAGATTCTGTGAGTTTATTAACCATAATTGTGGATTGGAGGTTGGTTCGAACAATACTCTAATCAATTTTATATACTTATATTCACTTAAACAAATTTTTTAAAAAACATTATTCCCTTATATTAATATATATATACATACAAAACACATTATTATGATTATTTTTTTTAAAATAAAAAGAAATTTTTAACAAAAATTATGATACTTTTTTGACAATAATCTCCTAAGGGTATAATCTAAATAATATCATAATTTCAGGAAAACAAATCATTTAACAAACAAAATAATAATTGAAGGGACTTTTTCTTTTTCTGTGTAATTCTAAAAAAATCTTCGAGATTATAGTATTTGAAATTCAATTTATTTTTACATCTTGAACTTTTAAAAATAAAAATAAGAATAGAGGTTTTGATGATAACATATATTATCATGATATTAACAATAAAATTTCGATATTTTTAAAAATTGCAATTAGTTCAACTTTATCGCGATATTCAACATTATCGCGAAAAAATGAAAAATTATTTTTTTGAGATTACCTTAAAAAAATCTCTTGACTTTTACAGTCAAACCTAAAACCCGGAAATTTCTGAAACCCGGTAATTCCATTTTTCTGATCAATTGTAAATATTAGTAAAATGTCAAAAATATACTCCCATTTTACAGACAAACAGCCCAATTACCCAGTAACTTATAACCGTTCCAATTGTTTTATTGGTTAAATAATCTGAATCCATTAATTTTAACTCTTTGGTGAAGTCAGAAATCAAAAAAATCCAAAATTTGTAAAATTAATTGAGAACATAACTGAAAATGAAAATCCACTTTTAATTTTAAATTTTGAAATAATAAACATTTTCATACTTTTAAAATATTTGAGAGAATTTGAATTTGAGAGAGGTGTTTGATTGTTGTAAATTTTCCTGAAATTATGAAAACCATTTTGTCAAAAAATAAATCCACTAAGGTTCTCAATAGAAATTTAAAATTTTGAAAAAAATATTAAAAGAAAGATATAAAGTAAATAAAACTCTTATTTCATAAATTCAATAACAAAATAATTCTTATAAAGATTATTCCTAATAAATTTAGAATTTATCTAAAGGGAAAATCGCAATAAATTTGATTTTCAATTTTCAGTTATGTTCTCAATTAATTTTACAAATTTTGGATTTTTTTGATTTCTGACTTCACCAAAGAGTTAAAATTAATGGATTCAGATTATTTAACCAATAAAACAATTGGAACGGTTATAAGTTACTGGGTAATTGGGTTGTTTGTCTGTAAAATGGGAGTATATTTTTGACATTTTACTAATATTTACAATTGATCAGAAAAATGGAATTACCGGGTTTCAGAAATTTCCGGGTTTTAGATTTGACAGTTACAACACTTTTCCCTTTAATAAATGTTTGAAAGTGTTTGTAAGTGTTGTGTACTGTCTTCAAGTGTTTGAAAGTTTTGAAAGGTAGAAAACTTTTATAAGGTGAATGAGTTTGGTTTGATGTGGAAACAGAAAATTTATTTCGATTTATTTTTTTTTAACAAAATATAAAATCTCAAACAAATTTTATGATCAAACTAATAATTACCCATTTCAACAATACACTTGAATATAAGATAGATGTGCTTTCTTACAATGGGGTTGTTACATTCACAATTTTAAATAGCCAAAAAGAATAAAGAATAATTTTCCTTCTTAATGGTGATAGGTCAAACAAAAACTTCTAAGCTCTAATTGTGTTTTCGGTCCAATACAGAGACGCTCAAAGAAGAAAAAGAACAAGAAGAAAACAAATTTATAAAAAATCTAAATAATTGGTGATCATCTGGCAAGGATGTTGTGAAAGCTTTTGAAAAGTTTGTCAATCCCTTTTAGCTTTCTGAGAAATAATGAAAATGTTTTAACCCAAGATCACATTCTTTAAAGAACAGATAAAGGGTTGGTTGATTTATTGGCTAATTATTCAAGGCAATTTCCAACACCATGATTAACTGAAAAAATATTTATTTCTCTTTATTTCTTATTGTTGTTGATCTTAACGGATCGATAGGTTTGTCAACCAAATTAAACAAAAACACAATAAAATTCTTTGATCTGATCCTTGATTGGATCAAGTCTCTTTAATTGTTGCTTTTTCAAAGAATGACTTTTTTTCACATAATCTATTTTTTGATCAAAAAAATATTTTTTGTACAAATATTTCTCAATTAATTCAAAAACCCATCAACTATTTTATTGCGATTACTTTTTAATCACGATTTGTTATATTATCGCGATTTTCTGATATTATCGCAATTTGATGGAAATTATCGCGATTTTTGTAACTTTATCGTGAATTAAGTAGGTTATCATTAAAACCTCTAATAATTACCAAAATATACATCTTACTTTCCAAGTTGTTTAAAGAAATAAATTATTGTTTTTTATAGGTTTGATATATTTTTGGGCTTTTTGAAAAGTAAAAAATTCAACATATTTTATTTTATTTTTTGATTTTATTAATTCTTTCACATAATTTGATTATTTGAGGTTTATAAAAATTCATTTCGTTTTTTTAAAAAAATCTCAAAACAATTTTGTAAATGAAAAAACCCTTTAAAAACCTTTCTAATTGAAATAATTTTTTTTTGAGGTGAATATTTTTTAATTTAATCTCCTAATTTTTTCGGGAAGCAAACTTTTTCCATTTTTCCCATACACTTTTTGACTTTTCATTTAAAAATGAAAAATATTTTCCTTTATAGACTTTATATTTATTTACAAACCAAATAAACATCTAAAAGTCAAACCAAAACATCTAAATTTTGTGAAAAAAATGAGTTAAAAATCATTAAAAATTGCGTTTTTGAGAATTTTTTGGTCAATTTTTTTCTCCTTGATCGATCTACTGATAAATTGCAATTTATGTTTGAAAAATTTTAAGTGATTTTCCTTTTTGAAATTATTATTTTCAAACTTTGAATAAAGCATATTATGAAGTTAAGTACTCAGAAACTCTGAAAATTATTTGTTCTTCAAAATACTCTTTGTCAGTAACTGTTTGACGTTAAAAAGTTCGAAGATTGTTAAAATGGAAATTAAACGAAAAATTTTTTGAAATTTATTAGAATTTATCAGTATCCTCAAACGAAAGTGGTAAGTAAAGATTGTTTGTCAGTACGCGTAATGGACACATGGTACTTTTAAATAAATCAAAATAGTTGAAAAAAAAAAGAAATCACATTGCTTCATCGTTTAATAAAGTAACAAAAGGAAACAGGTGAATATACAAACTATTCCACACTAAACAACAAGACCTTTGTTTGAAAAAATATTATATGATTAGTTTTGATTTATTTATTGATAAATATGTAATTTGTGACTTGTTATATCTATTTTTGATTTAGATTTAATTTTTATTCGCGGTTCAGCTTTTTATATTAAAATAAATCTAAAAGAAAATTTTGGTTTTTTTTTTTTTTTTTTTTTTTTTATGCTTTGCTTTGGGGTGGATGTTTGTTTAAAGTAAAGTATGAAAATAACTAGTGTGTATTTTTGGTTAATTTAATCAATAATGTAACCTTCGAATTTTGTTTCAAACCATTTAATAGCATCTTCTTTATTGACTCTATGATTTTTGCCAACAGCTGCTTTACATCTTTTCTTTTCTGCGACCCGGTAACCTGGCCTTTTTAAGATCACATAGAAATCCATACCATAGATACCAACATTTGGATCGTATCTCATTCCAAGATCGATATGTTCTTCAATACCAAAGCCAAAGGTTCCTGTCTTGGTGAAACATCCTTTACGGAGTTCGAATTCCTTTACTCTCAGGCCTCTTTCAAGAATTTCTTCTGCTTTTTTACCTCTGACAGTAACATGAGTTGCAATTTTTTCGTTTCTTCTAATTCCAAAACCTCGAATGGTTAATCTTGCTTTTGTTTTATGTTTATAGATTTAAAAAATTTACGTTTAAGTTGGTTTGTATTTCAATTTTTTATTTTTTTTGTTTTTTGATTTGAAAAAAAAAAAATTTAAAAAGCAAAAAGACAAACAAACAAAAAATTAAAAAAAAAGAAAAATATCAAATAAAACAATAAAGTATTTGCATTTTAATTAGAGAAAACAAGAACGAAAAAGTTGTGTTTCAGCTTTTTTGAAAAATAAAAACAAACCTCTTGATTGGACTGGCTTTTGTTTTGTTAATTGTTCAAGCACTTTGGATGCTCTTGTTAATCTATCGCCACTTTCACCAACAGAGATATTTAAACATAATTTGTCAATTTTGATCTCTTTCATGAGATTTGGTTTTTTGATTTCTTCTTTTTCGGTGTTTGTCATTTCAAAGGAATATAAAAAAAAGAAAAGTTTTTAAAAAAAATGATAACTAAAAAGGTTTCAACACAAAAATAGAACAATAATTGTGGCCAATTTTTTTACTTTACTATATTTTTGTTTTTTTGAAATTGTTCCAAATTTTGGAAATTAATTAAAAGATCAAAATTCAACAACTTTTGATTTAAAAGTTTTTACAATTCAAGCTTTTAAAAACAGACAATTTAAACAACTTTCTGGGTTTTTGGTTTTCATTAGAAGAGTTTCAGGAATTTGAAAGGTAACAAATATTTTTCTTTTTGATACTGATAAATTCTAATAAATGGTCGAAAATTTTTACTTGATTTTCCTTTTTGAAATTATTATACTCAAGCTTTGAATTAAGCATTTTATGAAGTCCAGTGTTAAGAAACTCTGTAAAATTAGTTGTTTCTTCAAAATATTCTTTGTCCTGGAATCATTGATAAGAAACAGTTCGAAGATTTATAAAAATGGAAAATGAATTAAAAAATTTGAAATTTATTCGAATTTATCAGTATTATTCAAAAATTATCACTTAATTTACGAATGTTATCTTTTGTAAATGTTTTTTTTTACAGTTTTTTGGTTTATCTAAGTTTGTCTCTGAAATTTGAAAAAATATGAAACAATATCAAAGACTGAAATCTTGCATACTATCAGTCTGAAAATTCCAAAAAATCTTCCAAGTCTTTGTATGGATTGTGCTATTCTTGTCGTGAAAATATAGTAACAAGCTAACATCTATTTTAGAATTTTTTCTGTAGGTCCCTTTTCAGAGGAATTTGTTGAAAATACGATTGAAAACAAACATGAACTCAATTCTATAAGGACTTCTTGGTTTTATTCAGGTATAAAAAAAGAATCTTTTAGTTTTTTGAAAAATCTTGTTAGTGTTGATCTATTTTATAGGGAATGTGCAAACCAAATTCAGAAACTACGATACATGCACCCGCTATCAATTTTATTAAAAACTCATTGCCTTTAATTTCGAGAATCGTAAACTAAACAGTTCATCTCATAAATTGTAAAACCTTTTCAAAATATTTTACCACATCTTAAAATTCAAAATAAAATAAAAATCTTCTTACGATAATATCAAACTTTCTTCTAATTCTATTTTCGGAAAGTTTTTATTGTTTTTCAAAAGTTTGATCCATTTTTCTCCTTTTTATAAAATATTCAAAACCCAACACATTTTAAAAATTATTTCAAAAAAAATATTATTTTCATTGAAGAAGAATGAAATCTGATCTTCTACGAACCAAAAGTTCAAAAAAAATAATACATTTGAAAAATAAAACCACACAACTTTGGAATTAACTCATTATAAAAAATCTACTTAAATACAGAAAAATTACAATAATTATTTTAAACGGGAAAAATAAATATAATTTATTTAACTCAAAGAATGGCTCAAATCAATTTTTTTCTTTTTGCTGAACCAAAAAATCCGAGAAAAACAAGCTAATTATCATATTACCCCCCCCCAAATACTTTTTTAAAACCTGAAATTTTCAATTTATAACAGAAAGAAATAATTTATAATTTGATTATTTTTCATCAATGATTAATAACCCAATCTTAATTTTTTCAGTGGGTTAGTAATAACCCAAAGGTTTACTGTATCAATTTTTTTTAATATTTTCTCATTTTTTTTTTTTTTTTTTAGATTCCCAATTCAAATTAATATTTTGAAAAAAAATGTAATAGATATAAATAAATAACTTATTATAACAATAATAACAATTCGTTCTTTATACTCTGAATATGTAAAAAAACAATATTACTTAGTCTTTAAAATTTCAAGAAATTTGCTAAATATTTATAAATAAAATAAATAGATCAAAATTTCAACATCTTCAAGGATTCAATATTTGATTTATTAGAATTATATTTTTAAAATACAATTAAAATTTTTAAGTTTATTTGTCCATAAAACAAGACTCTATGAAATTACTAAAAGTGAGACCTCTTCAAATTAAAATTTTTTTACAAATTACTCTTTTTTCTAATTTGGATCCTCAAATCACAACAAAAAGGATCTTTTGACTGAAAATTTTATTAATGAAAAAAATATCTCTTTTTAAAAATGACAACTCATTTTTCTAAAGTTGATAGATGAGACTGATTATCAAGTTAAATTAAATCCTTGTGTAAATAATTACCCTCTTGTTTGTGAGAAAAAAAAAAATAAATAAATAAATTAGAGTTACTCGTACCCAAACTTAATTATTAATATAATTTTTTAAAAGAAAGAAATATTATTTCTTGCGTATTTTTTAATAAAAATCAATTTAGATTTGAAATATTTTTTGAACTATCTTGTAAAGAATTTTTTTTTGAAATACTAAAGGTTGGTAAACGAATTATGATCATTTTATGAAAGAATTACCAAAATTGAAAAATATCGATCTGATCATCTATTTTGTAGACATATTTTTTTTCAAACTGTCTTGAAAAAAAATATATATTTTTTAATAAAATTGTTGAGTCTTTGTAACTTTAATATCAATTAAAATAAGCCTATTTTTTTTTAGCTCTAATAGAATATAAAAAACAATTTTATCCACAATTGATGAAATATCCTTTTTTGCAACTTGAAAAAATAATTTGAGTTTTTATTTACCTTATAAAACTAACTGAAAATTATTGATTTTTAGAATAGGAAAAGAAAATTATAAATAATAGTTTTTCATAAAATTACTAATTATTTTTTTTTCAAATATCAAAGTGAAATATTAATTTCCTCTTACATCCATCAGGATTTTCTTAATTTTTCCATAATTTAAAAGAATTAATCAAAAATTTTGATTTTAAGTAATACTTTTGAATAATAAAATATACCTATTTATTTTTTATTTAATTTTTTTTTTTTAGTATCGAAAATAAATAAAAAACCAAAATTTTATTTAACATTTAAAAATATTTAGATTAATAACAAAGCTTTTTTTCATATTATATGAATGATAACATTCTTAATTTGTTTATAGTTTGATATAGATTCAATTAATTTTTTAATATTTTTTTTTAAGATTGACAATACCAAAGAAAATGTCCAGCATTTCAAATAATTTCTAAATTAGAATGGTTTTTTGTAGTTTTACATAAATTAGAAAATTTATTTTTTAATTTATTTTTATCCTAAATACAAGAATATCTCTTTAGTTAATTTGCAAAATTACTTAATTCTAAAATGGAAGTCGATTCATACAGATTTTAGATTATTTTTTTCAAAAAATTTATAGAATTTAAAACAGTACAGTAAAACCAAAGATTGTTTTATTCTTTTAAATTTAAAAAAAATATATATATATATATATATATATATATATATATATAATCTAAATATCAAAAATATGTACAGTTTTTTCATCAGTAAAAAATTTGTTTAATTGTTTTTTTTTTTTTGAAAAATAATGTATCTTACAAAAGCATAGAGATATAATAACCAAATATTGATTAATAAATAAAATTATAGTCTAATCAAATTATTTTTTGAAAGACAAATGAAAAAAAAAAAAAATAATAATAAAAAAAATTTTCCCTCAATTTTGAAATCTGGCATATATCCCTTAGTACCCCAGATTTGTCTAAATATCATCAAGTTTTTTAAATTAGATTTAAAATGATATTGATCTACTAATATATTAATTTTCTTATTTTTCTTTAATCCAGATTTGAATTATAATAAAAAGTCAAAATAGTTCAAAGATAAAGTAATTAATTTATTGATTATTTTTTTTTGAAATTGAAAAAAAAAATAATAATTATTCATTTTTACATTTTTTTTAAAGATTTTTATTTTTATTTTATATTTTTAAATCAGAAATTTTATTACTTTTATAGTAATCCAAAACTCAATACATTAATTTATTAATAATAACCACCAAAAAAAATTGCTAATTTTATGATAAAAAAAAAAAAAAAAATAAATTACTTTGAAATTTATTTTTTTTTTGTTAGAAAAAATTTCAATAAATATCCAATGAAGAGAAAAATGAAATTTATTTCTTTAGGCCAAAATTAAATTTTTTATATGATTAATTTTCTAAAACTTTTATTTAAGCAATAGATAATAATTGAAAATCAAAAAAAAAAAATTGTAAATTAATTTCAATTTATTAAATTGGAATACAACAAATATAAATTACTTTTTATATCGATAAAATATTTATACCTAAATTTAAAATAAAATAAAAATAACTCTTAAATATTATTCCGATATAATAAAATAATCTCCAAAATAAAATTTTTTTTATTGCATTTTTTTATTGATAAAAATTTGAATAATATATTGGCGATATTTGGATTTTTCCTCTATAAATTAATCCAGATCTTGTTAAATAAGTTTTGATATATGGTCTTTAATTCAACAATATTGTTTATTTTATTTCTAGATTTTAAAAAGTCAAAAATCAAAAAATTGTAAAAAATAAAAAAAAAATCAATTATTAATCTGACTCGAACTATTGGCCAAATCATTTAAAATTGAAAAAAAATCTTCTTGAAACAATTGAAAAATTTTGCAAGGAAAAAAAATTTGATTTTTTTTTCGAATTTAATTTATATTTTTTTTTATTTTTAAATTTATTTAGAATCTAATATAGATATCGATATTGAAAGGAAATCAATAGATAAAACAAATTTTCTATGTGATGTTATAATAACTTTTATAATGAATAAATTATTTAATCAAGCATTTTAGGCAATTTTGGGGTGCAAAGTCTCCCCCCAAAAAAATTTCCAGTAAAGTATGATGTGTTTTAAATGTTAAAACTAAGAGGTTTTTGATGTCTAGACAAACTTTTCAAAAAAAAAAAAAAAAATTTATTTTGACAAAATTTGGAAAAATAATAAAATCACAATAACCAAAAAAAAATTCCCAATGTTGAAAATTTTTTTTCAAGTTATTTTTTTATTTTAAGTAACTATACAATTTTTAATTATAAAATTTTCTTTCTAAGAAAATTGTTTATTAATTCTATATCTTATTATCCTTTGATAACATTTCAAATTCAAATTTTTGTTTGAAATGTTTTTAGGTTATTTGGGGTGCTAAGGGATATATATTGTTTTATTTTGATTAGAAAATTATTTTTTCTATTAAAAAAGCAAGAATTTTAAAAAAATCAGAATTTTTTTGTTTTTACCGATTATTACAAAATCTGAAAAAAATTAGGATTTCTACAACACTCTACACCATTCTTTAACAACACATTTTATTGGTATTATTATTAATTCTCAGAATAAATAATTATTTGTGATATCTCTACCCAGTGATCTTTATTGTTAACTTTAAAAAAAATATTTAGTTATATATCAAATAATTTAAATTTTTTCTATTTTGCAATTAATAATTTGATCTTTTTTTTTTAAATTTTCATTATTAAAAGATGCGATCATACTCTAAGAGTTCTCAATTTGTTCTTATTTTATATCTTCTTTCATAAATTTCTATTTTGGCATTTTTTTATTTTTTCCTATTTTTTTTATTCTTACAAGGAAAAACATTTTTTTAACAAAGTAGGAGATTTGAATGGAGTTTTTATTACAATTAATGTATTGATAAAATGAAATCTAAATTATTTATTTAATTATTCAGAATGTAAAAAAATAAATTTTCGTAAATTTCTTGTAAATGTTAAATTCATTTTTATATTGTTAACAAAATTTAAACTTATTTGGGGAAATAACCATTTCCTTTATTTTCAATAATTAGATTTAACCAAAATTTGTTTAACTAAACATTTCTTCTTCAAATACTTATTGTTTTTACACATATCACACCAAATACAACACTGATTATTCTTATTGATGGTTTATAAAAATATAATTGGGATTCAGTCTTCCACTAGTCAATAATATTCTAGAATTCCTTATAATATATTTTTTTCTTTAAAAAATGACCAAAAAAAAAAAAAAACAATAAAAAGAAGATGAAATTAATAAAATAGTCCACCATAGAGCTTATATTATTAAAAATAAAAAATAAAAGAAAAAATTCCTATTCCAAATTAGAAAATTAGAAGATAAAAAACTACACTGTAGTACCTATATTGTTTCACAATTTTTGAAATAAACCCTATTCCAAAAATTTGGAGATACCCAAGATCAAAAATCGGCAAAAAAAACCCAATTTATTATATTTTTAAGAACAGAATATTAAAAAATATGTAAAATTTACCGAGGATAAATATTTTAATAAGTAATCAATTTAATCCAAAAACAATAAAAAAATATAAAAAGAAAAAAAAAAAAAATTGTGTTTCCAAAATAATGAAAAGAGCTGAACAAAAAATTCGATTGGTAAATTTGTTGAAAAATCACCAACAGGTGTTGATCGATCAAATGATCAGATACCATCAACCAATAGTATGTGATATCTCAATTTAACAACTCAACACTAACCTTCTATTAACCATCGAAAAAAATTTCCTGATCTGTCGAAAAAGATTAAGTAACTGGTAAAAAAGGAAATGAAAACAAAACAAAAAAGACAAAAAAAGAAAAAATAGTTTGGAAAATCAAAATTATTCCCAAATTGAATTTAAAGTGTGGAATTGTTATTCTTTCAACTGTTTAAACTGTACCCAAATTTTTGGAATTTAGTTTACATAAAACATTTTTTGATCTTGCAGTTATTCAAGACTCTAAATTCCCCATTATAATAAAAAAATATAAACAATCCAACTTGAAGACCAAGATATACACATGACGTGATTATTTTTGGTCTTTTTTTTTCTTGAAAACATTACAAAACCTTTTATTTATTAAAAAAAAAAAAAAAAAAAAAAAACCATTTATTAAATTAACCAAATGTTTATTATTTATTTTCTATTTCCTCATTATTCTCAATTATATTTTCAAATTGATTTTAACGCTGATATTAATATCATATTGAAAAGTTAACAACTTCTACTTTTAAAAAAAATTTGGAATTATTTTTCAAAAAAATCAAATAAATATTTTTTGGAATTAGGTAATTTAAATCAAATGTTAAATATAAATAAATCTATTAAGAACAATACTAAAATAACAGAATAAACCTATAAATACATTTAACTCTAAAATACCTATAAAAAAGGCCCAAAATTCCTTATTTACGTAATTTATTTAATCGAAAAAAAGATAGGAAAGGAAAAAAAAAAATAATAATAAAAAAGATAATTATTATTAATTTTTTTGTATTCTTGATAAAATACTTTGAAATTCAGTAATTTCTTGACGATATTTATTTTCTAACCATTCCTTTTTATGCAAGACTTCTGAAAAAAAGTTCATATTTTCAATACTTAATCTTTTTTTAACTTGTATTCTAAATGTTTTAATTAATGTTTCATTTTTTACAAATTGTAATTTATTAAATAAAGAGATTTGATAACATTTTATTATTTGGTTTCTGTGCAATTTTGTTTTTTCTTTTATTTTAGAAATCAACTCCTCCGATAATGGTTTTATTAGCGGTACTATATCCTCTTTTTCATAATTAATTTTTTCAACATTTGAAATTATATTTTCAGATTCGGATAAATTTTTGGATGTATTTTGTGGATTTAATTTCTTTTCTATTACCATTCTGCTTTCATTTTCATTTTCATTTTCACTTTCGTTTTCCTGTTCTTCAATTGTTGATCTCTTCTTCTTCTCTCTGTTCTTCTTTTTATTTATTTTTTTGTTTCCAAGATTTAACTCGGATTGATTATTAAATACAATTTTATTTTTGAATTCTTGTCTTTGCTCATCATCATCATCATCATCGTCGTCATCGTCGCCGTCTTCTTCTTCTTCATCATCATCTTCCCCATCATATTCTTCATCATCTTCTTCATTATCGTCTTCATTCATGGTTTTTATATTATTTTTTTTCCAAAAAAAAGTTTGTAATATTTGAAAAGTTTTTATATTTTCTGTTTTCATTTTTAAATTAGAAAAAAATCCACTTTTCCAACAAATTAAAAGATCCAATTGTGATCTAATTGATGGAAAAGAGGGTGTAATAATTTCTGAAGTAATTTCTTTTACTTTAAAATCTGTTAATGGACCTAAATATATTGCATTTAAGAAGTTAAATTCATTTTGCATAGTACGGTAAGGTGTCAATATTACAAAATTATTTAACCTGCATCGATATGAATCGGGGTAATTGAAATAACTGTAAGATGTAGCCACGCCTGCTAAAATATAAATCATATCAGAATTATTATTATCATTATCATTATTATTATTATTATTATTCATCTCATCATCATCGCCCCCATTGTAATTATTATTAAAATTGCAATTATAGTCATAATAATTCCTCGAACAAAAATCCTTTTTATGAATTTTTTCAAATAAAAAATATATATTCCAATTTTGATCAGTAAAATCAAAAACATTTTTTTTCAAAACAAACCATTTTAAAATATGTTGGATCGAATGAAAATATTTTTTCAATACATGATCTTGAAATGTACCAGAAAATACTTCAAATTCAAGATTTGTTAAAGGATTATTATCTTCAATTAAAGACAATTTGTAGGTTAATATTGAATTACCCGGTGGTCTCCATTGTGAATTTATTTGGTTGTCTATTTTTAAATTAAATTCCTCTCGGGAAGTTAATAAATTGCGCCTTAAGAAATATTTTTCAATTTTTGAACGGATTTCTTTGGTGCTTAATGGTTTTAGTTTGTTAATATTCTGAATCGAATTTGTAACCGATTGAAGATATGAATAATTTTCGTTCTGTTTCTCTTCTTCGGAATTAATTGTCTCACTCATACCATTAATTTCATCAGTTTGATTTGCAATCAATATTTTATTTTTTTTAGAATCTTCGTGGGTATTAGCATTCAAATTGTTGAGTGGTGAATTTACATTTGAAACCATGGTTGTTAGTTTTGTAAATTGTGTGTTTTGTTTTATCTTGGTTTTAGTTTTAGATTCTTTTTCTTTTTTTTTTTCTTTTTCTTTTTCAATTTTTTTTACTGTTTGATCCATTTCTATTTTCATATTATTTTCTTCTCCACCCTCATCGTCGTCACTTTCTTCAACGTCATCATTTTCTTGAAAATTTGTTAATTTGTTCTCCTTTTCTTCTTCTTCTTCTTCTTCATTGTTTTTTGTTTTTTCTTTTTCATTTTTCATTTGGCTTGAATTTGTTTTACCAGTGTTTAGATAACTATCTACATTTCCGTTGTCTATTCTACTTTTCGTTTCAATTGAAGTTTTTAACATTTTTTGTGTTGGGGATTGAGGTAAAAGAAGATCATCCCTATTGCTGGCTAATTTCAAATCTAATGCATGTGGTAAAAGATTCTTTGAACTACCGAAAATGCCATCAAGGGTTACTTCCTGTTCAAGAAAAACTTCCTTACAAGATGGCGTTAAATGTATTTTTATTGTCAGGGGATTACAACTAGTAACCCTTTCAGATTTACCAAAGAATTGCGAAGAATAATCAGGACGGAATTTATGATAATTGTTTCGATCTAAATAAAGATATATTAAAACAGCTTGTGTAGTGTTAATTAATTGGTTTGGTTTTCTAGATATTGGTGGACGATAAAACCGCTGTTTAGGATTTATTCTTTTTTTTTTTGTTATTTGTTCCATTGGCTTGAGGAAGAAAGATTTACAGATTCAAGAAAAAAAAAGAAAATAACAAAAAAATGTTAAATTCACCACAAGAATAGAATAAAAATTGTGGCCAATTTTTTTACTTTACAATACTTTTGTTAATTTGGAAATAGTTCCATATTTTGAAAGGAATAAAAGATTAAAATTCAAAAGCTTTCAATTTAAAAGTTTTTACAATTCAAACTTGTTTAAAACTTACAATTTAAACAACTTTCTGGGTTTTCGGTTTTCATAAAAAGAGTTTCAGATTATTGAAAGTTTACAAATAGTTTATCTTTGAGTGAACTTTTCAAAAATTTCAATTAAATTCAAAATGTAATAAGAATACACTTCCATAAAACATTACTTCATCATCTTTAAAATATTCATACGGCAATTATTTTTTTCAGAAGTTAAGTGATTAGCTTCTACTAATGTGAAGTCAAAAATTAAAGTATTCTGTTATTGGTTGCAAATCAAAATGTTATCTTTTTTTAATTACTTTTTTTTTACCCTTTTTTAGCTTGCAAAAGTTTTTATGAAATTTTTGAAATACGTAAAAATATGAAACAATATCAGAAACTGAAATCTTGCCGACAATCAGGCTGACAGTTCCAAAATATATATATACATAAAGTCTTTAGTGGGTGTACTATTCTTGTTGTGAATTGTTTTAACAAAATTCAAATTCTAATTCAGAGATCCCCAAAGCAATTTTACACATTCCTTTTATAGAAAAGTGCAAAATATTTCCTTTTAAAAAGATCTGCTTGAACGATCATTTTAGAAGAAGGAAGTGTCAAAACAAAATATAGTACTATTAAAGAAGATTTTTAATTATTCTTTTAACAAATTTAAATAACAAAATAACAATTTTGGTTTTATTTTAAGATCCCTAAAAGTTGAGATATTTAATTTTTTTGATAGAGTTTCGGAAAGATTTGTTTATTTTTTTTTGATTGAGATACTAATTAACTTTTTCTAAAATTAAAGTTTTCTAAAGGTAAGAAACACTTTTTTCATGTTTTTTATTTATAAAAAGTTAATGCTGTGTTAATTAAAAGGAGGGGGGTAAATTTAACGACTATTTAGTATTATAGTTTCTGATAAATTTGAATCATTAAAATCATAAAATTAGCCCTATAAACATGTACTGAAATAATAGTCTTGTTGGTTATTTCTTATTACACTACACCAACAAACCTCATTTAAAACTGAAACCAAAATAACAAAAAAATAAAATGAATAAAAACAAAATTAAGAAAAAATAAAAAAAATAATTTATTTCTTGATCTTTTTTTTAATATTTGTACAATTACTTCTTCCTTACTCAGATTTATTTTTTATTCAATATGAAAAAATATTATTTATAAAAATTTTTGAGTAAAAAAATTTATATAAAACCCAATGATTCGAATCATTTCTTTAACCAAATACATTGGTATTTTAAATAAAAAAGGTGGAGCGGAATATATCCTAGTATAATATATTTTCATCCCAACTAAAAAATGAAAAACTTAAAAAATTAAAAAAATTTATCAAGAAAAAATAAAAAAAAAACATTTATTTCATGATCTTATCTGTAAAATTTGAAATAAATTATTTCTTCTTTATTTGGTTTTATATTTAATTCCTAAGGGAAAAACCTTGTTTGGAAAATTTTTGAGAAACAAATTACTTACTATTTCTAAAGAATTTCCAAAATGGTTTTTAATTGCAATTTTTGTTTTTGTCATCTAATTCTAATTTTGAGTTCAAGAAAAAGGATATTTTTTTTAAAATATTTCTTTTAGAAATAAAGATTTATTAGATATATTTATTTGAATGAAGATTATTTAAATTCTATTTAAATTTAAAATTCAAAATAATTCTAAAAATCATATTTTAAGTTTTTTTCTCAAATTTTCTTTTTCTTTGAGTTGAACTGATGGTAGTTTTTTTTTTTTTTTTTTTTTAATTTTTATTTCCCTCATTGAATATTTCTTATTTAATCTTCTAAATAAATAGTTTTTTTTTTTTGCTTGGTTTGATAAAAATTTTTGAAATAAAATTTGAGAAAAGTGTCATGATTAAAAAAGGATTCTGTTCAAATCAGATAACTGGAAATATGATGGAAAATTCAAGGCTATGTCTTGTTTTCTTTCATTCATCTTAAATAGATAAAGAAGAAACCAATCTATTAAAATATACTCTGATTGGGTGGTTTTGATTCATTTTTGATATAAAAAGGGTTATTTGGCATAATTGTCTTTCTTTTTGTTTCATAAAATAATTTATTATCAAAATACAACTTCTTTTTAAGGGTCGAGTCATTTACCGTGAAAAAGCACCATACTCAAGTGGTTACCTGAGACCAAAAAGGGGATTGTGAAATAGGCCTTCTTTTAGTTGACAAAATTCAAATAACAAAAAAAAAATTCCATTGGATCTCTTTGACAAAAAATTCAACGAAGAAAAAGAGTTCTCAATTTCAAAAAATCAAAATTTAAAAAAAAAAAATTCATCTTTTCTCATTTTCTTTTTCAAAAGAGGATAAATTTCTTTAATTTAAAACAAATTGCTTTCTTGTATTTCGCAATCAATTTTATTCGATTTGGTCTGATTTGTGGTTATTTTAAAACCCTATAAATTTGACCAAGTAAGGATTAGGTAATAGTCTTTCAATAAAAATAACTCATTTGAAAAATGAAAAAAAAGAAAAAAAAAGTCACCAAGATCTCAAAAATCGCCAAAGAGCGACACTTCAAAACTGACATACTTGTTTTCAGAATTGTAATTCATGATCATTCTAATTGGAAATTGAGTGTCACTCTTTGGCGCTTTTTTCTAAAAATGTCCTCATTTTTGGTTGTTGATTTTTGGAGATCGATCGTACATCATAGGTTGGTGGGTTTTTGATTGGTGTTAGGTCCTCAATAAAATTACTAAAAAGTTTTTTTCCATTTCAGAATAAAAAATTTCACCATAATGACTCTACCCTTAAGTCTATTTTTTTTTTTTTTTCTTTGGTTTACCTTGATTAAATTCAAATATTAATTACAAACTTTCACAATTCAAAATCAAAACACAATATAATAAAACCAAAAATTAAAAACAATCAAATATTTAAATAATTAAAAATTAAAAGTAAGAACTCTGTTGTACTTTTTTTCTTTTCGGATATATCATTGGTTCTACTTTTAAGATAAAAATTTTGTAAGAAAATTAATGAACCAAAAAAATCTCAAATTAAAGCACAAAATTCATATTCTATTTAAAATTATTAGTTTTTAAAAAAAATACAAAAAATTCTACTTTTATTTGAGGTTTTTTTTTTCCTTAAAATTTCGTTTCAAGTTTGTGTCTTTAAAGTGGAACAGACCTTATTTTTTAAAAATGGGTAAAATATTTGATTTCAATAACTTAAATTTAACTCTGTAAAACTGTGAACTTTCTATGAAATTTGAGAAATAAAAAGTAAATTATTGAAAAGTTTCTTTTTCTTATAATCAAATTAAAAAAATCGTTGATATCTTTATTTGAGTTTTCTGTTTATTTAGAGGAGTAATAAATTTATGAATAAAATATAAAAACCCAAGAAACGTTCAGTTTATTATTATTATTATTATTATTTGATAAGTAAAGTAATTTATTTTGGAAAATCAAAACAAGAAAAATAAAAAATTACTCTTAGGTTTTCCTGAATTTAAAAGAGTTAAGTAAAATCTTAGATTTTATTCAATTATTCTGAATTCATGTAAAACTATACACTTTGAGGAACTTTAACCACCGTCAAATCACTTTACAACACCAAAAAAAATATTTCACAATAAATAAAAAATCAAAATTATTTATTTGCCAAAGAGTTTTGAGTTATTCATGAACTTCAATAATTTAAAAATTCACAACATTAACTAACTTCACATAGAGATATTTTTATTTAATCTATAAAAATTCAAATAAATTTTGTTCTTTATGTTTCGTGGATATATTGAAAAAAAATATAGAAAATAATAATCATTTTTCTTTAATATCCATCCTCGGAAAATGCAAGATTAATAATTTAAAACAAATTTGTGGAAAAAATATTAATGAATTAAATTTTAATTAAAATATTAAAATTTTGCTTTTATTGACTAAAAAATCTAAAATCTATTATTTTTTTGGTTAAATTTCTGAAAGGGAAATTAAGTCTAAGAGCAACTAGTGTGTAATTTACACCCAACAATAATAAAAAAAAAATGATTTATTTGTTTTATATTCTTTTTATTATCAAAGAATAATTGGAAAAATAACACTAAAAAACGGAAAGGGAATCCTTTTAAAATATTAAAGCTAGTGCTATTCGAACAATTAAAATAATTTTCAAAATTGTTATTATTTCAGAGATAATATACGTAATAGAAAAATATTTGTATTTATGTGGTGTCTTAATTAGTTTATTCCTATTTCCTGTTATCTAATTGAAAAGAATCAAATCCATTGGCTCCTTTCAGGATTAATCAATTTAAGAAACAAACATTTTGATTATTTTTAAAAATTAAAATAAAAATCCAAAAGTGTAAATATGGAATGTTGTGAAAAATTGAGTTTTTACAATTTTAGAGATAAATAAAGAGTTGCATGCAATTAACTACAATTTTTGTCAGAGTAAATTTAATATCTAATTATCTTAATAGACTAGTAATAATTTTAATCAAAAAATCGTTTGGTAAATACCAATCTTTCAATTTTTTTTAAAAAAATATTTTTCAAAGAATTTATTAGTATTTACTAAACGATTTTCTATGAAAAAACATTCAAGCTTCAAAATAAAATGTGTGTATCGTTTACTATTACCAAAATTTGAATAAATGTATGGAACTCTTTATTTATCTCAAAAATTGTAAAAACTCGATTTTTGACAACATTCCATATTTACACTTGTATATACCTTAATAAAAAAAACAATAACAAACACTGTTTTCCACATTTTTTATTAATTCTTTATTACTGTACAGAGAAAAATGTTGTACAGAGAAAAATGTTAGGACAATAATTTTGATTTTAATTGGGAATATTACTGAAAATGATTTATAATTTCTTTCATTTGTGAAATAAATAAAGAAAATAACAATAATCTACTTATTAGAATAAGGATTAATGTAATTCTACTTTTACAAAAAGTTATCTCTTATAATCTAAAGCAAATTTAAAAATCACCATTTTCAGAATTAATAGTAAACTTTACCAAGACTTGGATTTTTGTTAAAATAGCATGATCTACTTTATTTATCAACCATTCAAATGAGTATTCTACACACACCACAGATAAATAAACTTGTAACACATTTAAACCTGAATTTATATCAAATTCACCTAGTTATCAATAGGATTTGATTTTCAATTTCAGTAATGTTCTCAATTAAAAATGGTTTCTAACCATTTTTCTGTGTCCAACATTTTTCTCTCAACAGTTAATCGAATTACATTTTCGTTTCAAATTTCCAAAATCAAAAAGCTAATTCATAAAAAATCATATTCCAGAAACAATCTCAAAAGACAAAGTATGGATTAAGATCAGATAAACTATTCTCAAAAGAACATAATTTAACCACACACACAAGACTATCTTTTTTTCCTGTTTCAGTTACCATCTGCCTTAAGATTCCAAAATCAAAATTTTGTCACGTATCCTTATTCCAACAACAATATTTCAACAAACAACCGATTTCTTTGTTTATACTGTACAATAACATTTCATTAAACATAGAGAAACTTTACTAATTAAGGAAACCTACATATTATTAGATGTTTTTTTAATTACCAATTATAAATACCAAAAATGTAACAAGTATAAAATTTTTTGGGAAAAAAAGTAAACAAAAGAATTGATTAGAATCCTGTCAATCTAAATTTCTAAACGGCCCTTCCACTATAATTCAAAAACACCATATCTACTAATTACCAACCAAAAACAGGATTCAACAAATCATTTTCCTTTCTTTTTATTTTTCAATAACAAAGCTTTTCAAAAAAACCTTATGTCATACAATACAAAGCAACGAGGGAAATGTTCAAATCCCACAATTTTAACAACATGGGACAGTCCGTTTATTGTCCAAAAAACCAAATACACTGGTATTCTCGCAGATCTCTTAACCTTAGGAGATCCGCATAAAGTGAACCCAAAAAAAACCAAAGTCTATTCGAAAGTGAAATGGGGTATCAATGATATCGATAAATTAAGTAAATTCTCTCGAGATTATCGGCTCCACTTTGAAGTGAAAAAAAATAATCCAGAATATTACGCAACTATACATGCCTTAATAATCATCAAATTAATTGTCAAAAGAACAATTGAACAACAAAACAACGAAAAAACCAACAAAAATAACAAAAAAAAAACAATTATGATTTTTGAAAGAAATTCAGATGGTTGTATCAAATTTTTAGAACCCCTCATCCCAATAATAGGCATTTTCGATTTTGAAAATGAAGATTTCATTGACGAGTTTATACAAATTTGTAAATACTCGGGTGATTCTTTGTTGCCATATTTAGTTGAATATGTTAGGGTATGCCTTTTTTTTTCAATTCTTTTTATTAATTTTTTTTTTATTTTTTATTTATCAATCTAGCTTTTTGTTTTTGTTTCTGATTTTGGTTGTTGTTTTCGCGAAGGCTTTTCTATTTTTTTTCTTTCTTTACTGTTTGGTTGGTTGTTTTTTAAATTTTTTTTTTCTTTTTTTTTTGAAATAAAGTAACTAATTTTTAACTTTTCTTTTTTCAAGAAAAAAAAACAAAAGATTTTTTTTTTGATTAGACTTTCCTTCCACTTTCTTGATCAATTACAAAAAACCAAGGTTAAATTTTAGTCAAAATCCTTTGATTATTTAAATTCACTTTTACTCTTGTTTTCTTGTTAAAATTATTCGATCATTTCAAAAAAGAAAACTTTTTTTAACTTTTCTTTTATTTTTAAAATCAGAAGAAAAAAACAACACAAACAATCAATGGTTATTAAGTACGTGTTTTGGATTTTTCCAATCAATCATACTGAGAAATTCCAATAAATTTCAAAAAATTTTTGGTTCAATACCCATTTTGATAAATCTTTGAACTGTTTCTTATCAAACAGTCCAGTACAAAGAAAATTTTGAAGAACAACTAATTTTTACAGAGTTTCTTAACACTTAGACTACATAAAATGCTTTGTTCAAAGCTTGATCAGAATAATTTTATAAAGGAAAATCAAGGAAAAATTTCTAAACATAAATTGCAATTTATCAGTAATAAAATAAAAAAACTCGACTTTGTATAAATTTCACCGAATCTTTTAAAAATTTTTCAAATTCCGATTTATTATAAATTTAAATTTATATCAAGATGACCAAAATAAAATTCTTTCTATTTGCTCAATTCACCAACAACATTTCTTTTTAATATTTTCAGTAATTATTCGAGAAAAAAAATTACCGCTTTTTCAAAAAACTGAGAACTTTTTTAAAACTTTTTTCAAGTTTTTACTGTTTTTATTAAAGCTATTTTAAAAAAAGAAGTACTTTTTTTGAATTAAAACTTTTTTAAAATAACTCTACCCAACAACAGTCTTTTAAACATTTTCATTAATTCTTTGAAAAAAGTTCTACAGCCCTTTTTAAAAAACTTGGGAACCAAAAAAATTAGAAAAAGTGAAAATAAAAACTTCTTTAAAGATCACCAAACAGCTTGAGCAACACTTTATAAAACCTTTTTGCACTCACCTTTTTAAAATAGCTTTAATAAAAACAGAAAAAATTCGAAAAAAGTTTTCAAAAAAGTCCTCACTTTTAAAATTGTTGTATTAAAAACCCTATTGCTACGACTTTTGAAAACAACCTTTATTATTCAAATTTTTATCCATGTTTTAAAAAAGTAGTGCTAAAAAAAAAATTGTAAAAAAGTCTTGGAAATAGATATATTGAGGTTTGTAATCTATTTTATAGACACTTTTGAAAACTTTTTTCAAATATTTACTATTTTATTACAGTTCAAAAAATAGATTTGATCTAAAGATTGCAAACTCTTTCAAGAACTTTTTGTCAAATCTTTTGTCAAATAATCACAGTGCAAAATAGATGCCTTCATTTTGTAAGTTTTTTTTATAAATTTGTAAGTTTTCCAAAAACTATAAAAATTTTCCTTTGCTCTACGAAGAGAGAGGTTTCTTGTCAAAAAAAAACAAGGTTTTGTATAACAAAAAATTCAATTTAATAATAGAATAAAAATGTTTGAGTTTATTTGTTTTTATTGATTTGATTTTTGAGAATTATTGTTGACTTTTTCAAATTTCTTTTTCTTCCTCAAACATTTTTATTCTTAACTAAAATTCAAATTTTTTTTTTTTTGATTTTAGAAAACTAAATTAAGTTTCAAATACTTCTAATGACTATGTCTATTCTTATCTAGACACTCTTTGAATTGGAAGTTACAAATTTAGTCACTTCAAAATCCTCTCATTACCAGATGAGATGATTCTTTCATTTAACCCTTCACAGTAATAATAGAATTCAAAATTTTGTTGCACAGTTAAAATAGTCTTAAAAAAATCACAATTATACAATTTCATTCAATTGCAAATAATTTTGATTTTTGAAATATCTGAATCATTTTTTTTCTTTTTTTTGTTTTTATTTTGTTTTTTCCAATTATTCATAACCTTTATATTTTTTATCAAATTTTTTTTTTGAATGATTGATATTATGTTAAAACTTATGTTCCTTTTAAATAGAAAAACTCAAATAAAGTTAGTTGATAATATCTCGCCTTATGACAGATCAATAAGTGTTCATAGAATCTCAACGAATTTACCAATAAATTTTTTTGTTTTACTCTCTCCAAAATTTTTGATACATAGTATTACTTTTATTTTGATTAATAATTATTTATTTTTTGTTTTGTCGGATATTTTAAATTATAAATAATTGTTATCATTTTAATTAATTAATACTTCTAATTTTAGTATTTCTTTGGGAATTTATTTAATAAGATTTTTTTTTTTCAAAAATTTTAAATTTGCAATTTTAAAAATTTTGAACGAGGGTTTATTATTAGGAAACCATTTTTGCACATGTGTATTAGAAAGAAAAAATTTTTTTATTTTCTGACTAGCTGTTTTTCTTTTCAATTAACAAAATAAAATTATATATAGTTTTTTTTTCAATGAATTAAAATTAAGAAACAAACAAGCCCTTTTAAAAAAGATAAAATATATTGAGATTAAAAAATGAAACACATCTGTTACAACTGGTATGTGGAATCTAATAATTAAGCAGAACTATTTTATAATTGAATTTAATACAAACGATCAAAAATAATCTGTAACCCCAATGATTTTTCTATGCAATACTTTATTTCCTAAATGAATTTAAATATTACTTAATGAACTGTTCTTATCAGGCCGAAATTAAAATATTACTGTAATATTGAAATTTATCAAATTGTCGGATGATTACCGAAACTGAAAACGATTCTTAATTTCAGTTAATTTAGTCGGAACTGAAGGGTTGAAACGAATTAACAAATATTGAGATGAGTTTGAAGTGAAGAGGTTTGACATTTTTTGTGAAATTGTAAAGATATTATTAGATAATACGCAAAATTGATTCCTGATAATCCTAATTGACGTAAGAGAAAAAAAATAATTGATATTAAAATAAAAGCATCAAGTAAACTATGTGGAACCAAAATTAAACTGGAAAAAAGGTAAAACGTGGTTTTTTAATTATGAACAACAAGATAATCAATAAATCACCGAAATAACAGAAACATAAAAAAAAAAGTTATTTCATTTAATACAGTTAAAATGATTTCATTTTATAAAAAAAAGAAAAAAATAAATGTATTTATTTTTTTTTTTTTTATTGAGGAGGAAGTGTAGATTACACTCTAAGTGCCCTTTTACTTAAATTCTCTTTCAGAAATTTAAGCGTAAAATCATAGATTTCACGATTATTGATTAACGAAAATAATTTTAAGCTATCATAATTTAAAATTATTTCATTAAAATTTAATTCTTTTAACTTTTTCAGAAAAATTAATCTATCTTTTTTATAGGAAGGACATACCCATAAAAAGTGATCAATATTTTCTATTATTTCCTTATGTTCATATTTTAAACATAAAGGACAAAATTTATTTGAATTTTTATTTATTACATAATAATATCTATTTAAGCAGTTGGTAAATGTTCTGAATTTTAGAATTGTTGAACTTGATGGATAACTTAAATATCTTTGATTAATAAATAAATTTTTTTTGGTTTTTAATTATTGCGAAATATTTTTGTACCTTCCAACTGGTAGAATTCAACAACTCATTATAATTATAATTATAAATTTCCTTTTTAAGAAGGTTTAAACTCTCTGACTTCCAGTTAATTTTATTGTTTATTCTTTGATTAAATTTTATTAATTTTTCCAGATAGGGTAGAGATAATTCTTTTAATTTATTTTTGAATTTGAATTTCTTTTTATTGATTGATATTACCAAATTTTCGAATTTAAATTCTGTTTTATAAAATAAATGTATTTATGATAAAATAAAGGTATTGATCACAATAGCATTTTTTGCAATATTGTATTTTCTTCAAAGTTGTACTTTGGTTAAGCGATTAGTCACTTCTACCAATGAAGATGCCTTAAAATTAATACATATTGTTATTGAAGGTAAATTGTACCAGTGAGCCATGAGTCAACTGTCTCTAAAATTTAGATAGTAAAATAGCAATAAAAGTTGAGATCGTCAATTAAAAATTATGATTGTCTACTATTCAAAAAATACAAGAAGTTGAGAAAAAAATTTATGTTTTGTGATGAATTTAAAGGTTGAGTCATCAATAAGAAAACTTCAAGTTTGCAAAAACTCAGTCCAAGTAACGACTTGACAGATTGTACGGACAGTTCGATTCAGTTCTCTACAGTTGTATAAGCCCAGTTCATTTCATTTAAGATCTGATCATGAACAAATTAGTTTAAGATCTAATCATGAACAAGTCTATCAATTTTTTTAATGATTTTTTCTAACTTTTACTCTCCCCAAACACTTAAAAAAACAAAAAGAGTAGGAACTCAAGGAACCTTAAAAAGGGAAATCTGGAAAAGGTAAAAAGTATAAAAAATAAAAAGTTTGATTTTTCAAAAAATAAAACTCTTGTTCACAATACCTTCTTAAATGAAAAGAAAAATTATTAATATTTGAAAAAATAATTGTTAATTTTGCCATAAATATGAAGTTTAAATCCCTTTACACCAATAAAAGTAACCAAAAATAAAAAATATAATAATTTTTTATTTTCTGTACTGACATTACATTTGATTTTGTACGAACTTTGAAAATTAAATATTTTGTGCGATTTGGATTGGTTTTCAAAGAAAAGTCCGACCAAAACCAAAAAGGAAATCCAGAAAACCACCTTCAGGTAAATAGAATTAAACTAACCCGATTTTAATTTTGCTCAGGATAAATTTAAAATCTGTTTCTTTTCCATTTTAGAAACTTTTTTTTTAAATAGAAAAGTTTAAATTGAATCACAATAACAAACTTCTTTCAATAGGTTCTCGATTTGGATTTATCACTATAAAATAAAACAAAAGATACCAAAAATCCTGCTTATTATCCCAAAAGGGATTCAGTAAAAATAATATGAGAAAACTCAAATTAATAAAAGTTTTCATTTCTTAAATATAAAATTGCAAATGTGAAATCTATTGAATATCTTTTTTTGATCTCGTCTCAAATTATCTGACTCTTCTTCTTCAAAATCAAAGGGATTTGGATTAGAAATTTTAATTTGTCTCTTTTTCTGAAAAAAATTAAATAAAATCACTCAATAAATTAACTTGAATTCATAAACTTTAAATTTGAAAAAGCATCAAGATCTCCAAAATTTAGTCTTTTAAAAAGTTTTTGGATAAGACAAAAAAAGAAAAAAAAGGATTTTTAAAAACAAAAATTTTTTGTCATTCTTTAATCAAGTTAGTTAACTGGTGACAAACCAAACTTTAAAACAAATCACGAGCTTTGATCTTGGGGATCTTTATTCTTTCATTTCAAAAAAAATTCAAAATATTTTTCATTTCTTTTTGAAAAAGCAAATCACAGAAATCACAGAATTCACAGAATTTTAATAATTTTTTGATTTATTTTTATTTCTCATAATTCAACTTTATCACTAAGGCGATTTTAATAATTCTAAATTAGTTATACAAGGTGTACTGAAAATCGTAAAGTTTGAACTTATTGTAAACTAGAAGATTATGTATTTGAAAAATAAATTAATTTTCCAGAAAGAGTTTTAATATTCGATAAAAGATCGCGTTTTCATACTTGTAAAAATATATTTTTAACAAACAATACTTGTGTATTGTTAAAAAGAAATTTAATGTCAATTTTTTTTTTGGGAAGATTAAGAAGATTTGATTTAAATGAAGAGAAAAAAGCCTTGGATCGTTTGAAAAAAAAATATCTTCCTTGAAAAAAAAAAGATGTAACTGAAAAAAAAATTAAATTTAAAAATTAAACCTTTCAGTACATATGTATATGTATGTATATATATATTTCAAGTATTGAATAAAAAGTTTACAAATTGTTTAAAAATGAATTCTTTAATATAAAAAAAAATTGGATTTTTTGTTGTTTTGCTGATTACAGAAATATTAAATATTAAAATTCAAAGTTTAATTATTGAAAAAAAAACAAAACATATAAAATTAAATGATCTAAATTATTTGTAATTTGTTTTTATGACGAATCAATTATTAATAATTATTGATTTTTTTCTCCAAACTTAATAAACACAGTTAGCTTCAATAGATATAGTTTGAATAAATAATAATAAATCAAAAGTTAACTGAAAATTTCCTCAGAAATTAAACAAAAAATGCAAATTAAATTGTAATTAATTAACATCTAAAAAGATTCCTAACAAAAATGAAAACCTAAATAAAAAAAAAAACTATCTCAAATTTATTTGAACAAAATGTATGATGATCAAATATCATTTCAAATTGTTTTTAACAATCTATTCTTGTGTTATCTTCTTTTATTTTTTTTTTTTCTATTCAATCAATTACCCTTTATGTTAATATGAAATATTATTTTTTTTTTGAAACAAATTTATATTTATTTATTTTTTTGATCCTACAATTAGAAAAAAAAAGGAAGAGGATTATCCTATGCGTTTCAAGCGATACATAATTTGGGATGCTATTGGACTACCAAACCTGAAATTAGAATAAAGGTAATTTTGGCATTAAATGAATTAATTGAAAGCCCAGAAAATGAAACCCCACAATTCAATTCTTACGTAATCGATTCATTGTTAGAATGCAATGCTGTTGAATCTTATCATTTAATAAAAAGGTGTTATAAATTAAAATGTGTTGATGAATCTTTTGTTGAATGGGAACGAGTAAAATCCACTCTCGATATTGATTCGAATTCCACAATAGAAAACAATAATGATGAAAATAATACTTTATCATCATCAATTTCAAGTGACGAAGAGGAAAATTCTGAAAATGAAAATGAAAATGAAAATGAAAATGAAAACAAATCAAAAATTTTAAAAAATAAAAAAAATTCCGAAAATAATAAAAAAAATGGAAACGAAAATGGAAACGAACATAAAAATAAAAATGGCAATTTTCATGAAGAAAGTGATAAAATATCAAAAAAGCAAAAAGAGCAGAATCTTGAAAAAAGAGAAATAAATCAACGTTTAACAAATGAAAAATTTTTAAAAGAAAAGGAAAGAGATTTAAAAGAAAAAGAATTAAAAATTAAAAATTTACATAGGGAATTTGAAAATAAAATCCAGTTTTTTCATCAAAGAAAATCGCAAAATGAAAATGTTTTATTAAACAAAAGCGAAGAATATAAAAAAAATATAGAAAAATGGATTCTTCAATTAAAGGAAGAAGACGGAGATTTTGATTTAAGTGTTGATGCAGAATTAAAAGAATGCTCCTTTTGTAAAAAAAAAGAAAGTAAAAGTAATGAATTTTTGGTTTGTAAAAGATGCATGATGGCAGAAAGAATAGTTCCTTATTGTTCAAAGGAGTGCCAAAAAAGGCATTGGGACTCCCATAAAAAAACTTGTGGACAGGAATTTATTAAATATTGGGTTCACCCTCGAAAGAAATTCTCGGCTACTTATTTCCCATTGAAAGATTAATTGCCTTTTCAATAAATTTTATTTATTGATTATTAATTATAATTTTGTTTAATCTTTTTTTTTTTTTTTACGAAATACTATAAATAATGAATATATAGATATATATGTATACGTATATATTATTATTATAATAATAACTATAATAGTAATAATATATTCAAAATTTAATTGAATTATTGTTTACATTTTTCAAACGTGAACATTTGTTAAAGATTAATAATTAGAATAATAAAATAAAAATTAATTAATAAATAAGAAATAAATATTTACCCTTAATAATTATCATTAAATAAATTAATCAAAAACTCTTCTTTATTTTTTGGATTTTATTTTTTATTATATTTTTAAAATTTTTCTTGTAGGGGAAAGAAAAGATAAAGTTTGTTAGAATGAAACTGTTAGAGAGAAAATGAACTCCATTTCAAAAATTGTGACTCAGATAAAAAAATAAATTGAAAAAAAAAAAATATTTTTGAGTTTTCAAGAATTACCAATTATTAAATTTGATAATAATTCACTTTTAAATTATTCTAAATACATAAAAAACTGATATTTGAAAAATTCAAAAAAAATAAAAATCGAAAACTAAAAAAAAAGTGAGTTACAATTTTTGAAATGAAGATTACGAATTTTTTTATTACTTAATTATCACTGAAAAAAAGTTAAAAAGAAGATTTATTGCTAATAATTATCAGACTTTTTAAAACAATTTACATAATCTCATTTTCCTAAATGATTATTTGTCTTTTCGAAGATCTCTTTTTTTTTTCAATGTGATCTTTGGTAAAAAAAAAAGTAAAATTAATATTGAGTTAAAAAAAGAAAAAAAAAATATAAAAAATCTAAAATGTGGGTTCGGGCAAAAGAACAATTTTTAGAATGTTATCTTCCAGTACTGTTTGTGTGTATGTGTGTGTGTGTGTTAATTCCTTATTAAAATTTTGTTAAAATATTTAATAATTTTTATAATAGGGTAATAAAAAGTTTTGGATTAAAAGTTCCTTTATTTATATAGAGTTGTTATAATTTTATTATGACTATATACAAAGTAATTTTCATAATACAAAAATAAATAATCACTTGGTTTTTTTTTTCAGTAATTTTTACAATTAAATTTGAATTTTTTAGGATAATCCATTTGAAAATTTTTTTCCATAACAGTAATTTTTATTAAATGACTTGACAGGTATTACAATAAATGATTTTTTCTGGAAAGTTATTTTTTTTTTAATTGATTAAAAATATTCATCATTTATCGTAATGTTCATAATTAATTTACAAATTGATTATCCTAAAAAATTCAAATTTCATTGAAAAAATCAGAATATAATTTATTTTGTAAATTTGATGATTTTATGAGAAACATTTGATATAAATTCATCAAATGAAAGTTTAATGAAATTTCAGTAGGAATTGAATGAAATTGAAAGATTTATATATAGATATATATATAGATATATATATATATATATATTTGGAATTAGGTTGATAATTTTTTGGGTTAGTTTAATGTCAAGTTTTCTATTTTAATATTATAGTATTGAATTAAATGCCTTACTTGAAAATAATCAATAACTTGATTTTTAATAGCGAATATTAGGAAAATTTAAGTTGTTGTTTCTTTTATTTAAAATCAGTACCTTATTTTTAAGAATCAATCGTTTAAAAATTATAACTCAACCACTTGTTAGAGTTTTGAAAAGTTACATTACAATTGTTCAAAACAATACTTAATCAATTAAAAAACAAGAATAAAAATTATCATTATATAAATTCATTGCAAACCTCGATGAAACTCTATTGTTTTTCAAAATAAATAGATATACTTAGGTTATTACACAATTAAATTAGTATTCTATAGATACCATACTTTAATGAACTTAAAGTGGGTTTATAACGGTATTCAAAAAAGAATTTGTTTATTTGTACAAAGGATTTGATTTAAAAAATTTGCAATTACACAACAATTTTCCTAATATTAACGATTAGCAATCATTTAAGGTATTATATTCATGTCTATCATTTTTTCAAAACTCTACTATTTTGAAAAAACAATTGATCTTATCTTGAAGCAATTACAGTTATTCAAAATTTAAAGGAAAATTCCATTAATTATTTCCTTGACAAATTAATATTTTTTGATTGTTTCTTAATTAATTGAAATATTTTATTCTTATTTCCCGAACTTTTAAACCCAAGACGGTGAACAACCCCCCCGAATTCTAAACAGAAGATATTTCTTTTGGTTTTCGATAATTTGGTTAATTTTTTATTCCATTATCAATAAATTAAGGGATAAAATAATCAACAAACTGGAAATTTATTTTTTTCTTCCTATTTTTTTAAAAAAAAATCAACAATCTATTGATGGGATTTTCAAAGTCGAACATTGGATTCATTACAACACTTGTTGTGTTCCAAATTGCAATCTTTGTTATTGTTGGTGTTTGGTTCAAATATGATGAGTCTCTTGATGAAACCGAAGAGCATGAACATGATCTTCGAAGTGAATATTATTACACATACTATTCTGATGTTGCTGTTATGGTTATCATCGGTTTTGGATATTTAATGACTTTCTTAAAAAAGTACGGACTTTCTTCACTTGGGTATACCTTTTTACTTGCTTGCTTTTGTGTCCAGTGGACATTAATAAACAACGCCTTTTGGCACCAAATTCATGAACATCAAGATCTTTATGAATACAGAATGGCAATCCCTTCTTTAATTGAAGGAATGTTTGGTGCAGCTACAGTTATGATCTCATTTGGCGCAGTTCTAGGCAAAACTACACCTTTGCAATTGCTTTTAATTGCCTTCTTTGAAATTATCTTTTATGGTTTGTTTTACTTTTTTTTTTTTTTTTTTTTTTTTTTTTTTTTTTCTTTCATCTCCTAACTGTTTTCTGTTTATTTTTTTCTTTTTCAACCTTCCAACTTTTGGCTTTTTTTCCGAATATTTTAAACAGCATTTAATATCTATATTTCAGTGTTTAAAGTTGGTTTAATTGATATTGGAGGTTCTTTAATCATTCACACCTTTGGTGCATATTTTGGAATTGCACTAACAGCTGTTTTAACCTCAAGAAGAACAGAAGAACATCAAGAAAATAACAAATTAGGAGCAACAAAAAGTTTCAGATGTTTTTTTCTTTAATTGGAACAATTTTCCTTTGGTTATTCTGGCCAAGTTTTAATGGAGCACTTGGTGCACCAGGAAGTAGATTTAGGGTTGTTGTCAACACAGTTTTATCTCTTTGCTGTTCTTGTGTTGTTACTTTTATTTTTTCTGCTTTATTCCATAAAGGTATTTCAATTTCAATTTCAATTTCAATTTCAATTTCAATTTCAATTTCAATTTCAATTTCAATTAATTTTTTTTTTTTTTCCACAAACCGCTTTTATTGCGTTGAATTTTTTGGCTTTGTTTTCTTGTTGCTTTTCTGTTTGTGGCTTCAAAAATACAATTTTATAATTGGTTGTGTTTATTCTTTTTTCATCTCCATTATTCTTATTAATTTTCTTCACTTCTTGATTCCTTTAATAGGAAAATTTGATCCAGTTGATATACAAAATGCTACTCTAGCTGGTAAGATTCTCCATTTGTTCTTCTTTGTTCTTATTTTTCCAAATTTATTTTTTAAAAAATTACCCAATGTTTATCAAAGAAAACAAACCAATCTTTGATTTCAATATGTTCAGTTAATTTAAATTTATATTAATAACACCAACCATTAAATCCTGGGAATCTTCAAAGTAAATACAAGATCTTTAGAAACAACAAACCTTTCCGAATAAAATACAAATAATTAAGGGAATCGTTACCTTTTACCAATTTTGAGTTTCTCAGTTTATTCGAAATTGAATGATTCAAATCATTTCTTTAACTAAATACATTGATATTTTAATAAATATGAGATTGAAATTTATCCTAGTATAATATATTTACATACCAATTAAAAAACGGAAATCAAAAATACTTTTTGGCATCAAGAAAAAATAAAAAAATCATTTATTTCATGATCTTATCTGTAAAATTTGATATAATGACTTCTTTTTTACTTTGGCTTTAATTTTAATTCAAAATGAAAAAAATTTTTGATTAACAAATTTCACTTCCTATTTCAAAAGAATTCCCACAAAATGAATTTACAAATCCTTTTTTTCATCAAGTCATCTAATTTAGATTTAGTTAAAGAAAATATGATATTTTTTAAATATCTCTTCAAGAAATAAAGATTTATTAAATGTATTGGTTTGATTTTAAAACAATTTATTTTCCATTGAATTAGAAAAACAAAAATAATAAGGAATTTTGCTTTCAATTTTTTTATCAATATTTTCTCATTCTTTAAGTTGAATTTTCTGTAGTTGCTTTTTTGATTTCGATCATTCAATTTTTTTTTCTTTAATCTTAGGGACTATATTCTTGTTTTTACTTGGTTTGGTAAAAATATTTGAAAAGAAATTTGGAAAAAAAATAAAATTTTGGTTAAAAAAAAAAAAAAAAAAAAAAATGGAAGAAGAAATTCAAGACAATTTCTTGTTTATTCTCGTTGAAATAAAGAAGACAAAGAAGAAACTAATCTTCTAAAATATACTTTGAAAAATTATTTTCATTTTTGATTTCAACTTGTTTATTTGGAAAGGTAATCTTTCTTTTTTTGGTACTAAAAAAGAAAAGGTATGTTTAAAATACACATCTTCTCAAGGTCTGATTTTATTGATTTACTCTTTGATTAATTTTAACGATCCACCTTAACACATTTCTAGATTTAAAAAAAAAATAAAAAATACTGTTAAATTCAAATTAACAAAATATAAATTTGTAAAAAATATCATAATTCTTGTAATTTGCAAGTCTAAATCGGTAAAAATAAATTGATATTCAACAAAGTTTTGATTTAAAATTCTAATTCAGAAATAAAAAAGAAAATTTTGGTAAATTGTTTTTTTTTTTTTTTTCTTTTAAAATTTCCAAAGATAATGTTCTTTAATTTTAATAACAAATTTTTTGAACAATTATTTTCTTTCGAAAAATAGAAAGGTTTTGACAGTTTTTTTAGTTTCTTTTGTGATGTATTGGACCAAAATTATTTTTTTCTTTTTCTCTGATTCGTAGAACTTCAAGATTTACAATTCCAATCACTAATCATTTTACTCATTGATCAATCACCAATTGAAATTGAACTCAATAATATGCCATTAACTAAACAAACAAATGTTATTGATGATAAACACCAAAAGTTGAAGAAAATTATAATAATCAATAGTCCAAAAAGCCTGAAAAATGTAAAATACAAAAAATCATTAACCAAAAATTTTTTAATAATCGATAATAATAAACCAAGTCGAAATAATAATAATAATGATTTTTTTATTAACAAATAATAAAATTCAATTACCAAAAAAAAAAAACGAAAAGTATATATAACGAATTAAGTGAGCATAATCCAATAATAAATAAAATTTTCACAAGTCCCAAATGGGAAATTAAAAAAATATTATATCATTAAAAGTCCTTATTTATTTCAGAGAAAATTTAATGAATTCTTTGATATTAAAATATTAAATAAAAACAATTTTAAAAAATTTAAAAAACAATTTTTACCAAAAGAAAGAGTATTGTATAAAATTAATTAAGAAAATGAAGAATTATTTAATTTAATTAAAAATTTATTTATGAATAATAAACTAATAAAATTCAATCAAATAAATCCAAAAAAATGGTATAAATTGAGAAATAAAATTAACCTTAAATTTGAATTTAATCAAAAATATTGGGAAATAATAAATCAAATTAAAAAATCATCAACCAAAATTTAGAAAATACTTATTTTGATTATTGTAAAGAAATTAGCAAAAAATCTGAAATAAAAATAATAACATTAATAAAAGAATATTATTTTAAAAATTTTGAAGATTTAAAACAAATAAATCTAAAAGATATTTTTTCTTTAGAAAAGATTTATGATTTAATAAAATATAAAAATAAAATAAAACAGTTCAAGATTTTGATAAAATACAAATTCGAAAAATTATACCAAAAAAAAAACAATTAAAAAGAATATTTTTTTTTTTTTAAAAAAATATTTAAATAATATTTTTACATTGTATTGATAACCCAAATCAAGAAACCATTGAATTTATTAAAAAAAGAAATATTTTATTTATTCACAAAACTAGGAGTGAAGGAATTACTTTAAATTGTTGACCTATATAAATTAATAAAACATTTGGCGATATTTTTCTAAAACTTACTTATAAAGGAATAGATAGACTCTTGGGATATAGTATCAGCTTCTTAATTTAGTTTCAAAAAAAATATAATTAATAGATACAAGAATAGCTGTCACTAAATCTATTCTTTGAACCAAAAAACTCAAAAATAAATAATTTTTTATTTTCACACTTAATATCAAAAAATATTTTGATATTGATTAACCATATATTTAGTTCATTATGTGCTCAATAAAAAATAAATTAAAAATGAAAAAATCAAAATTTGGTTTAAAAAAATTATTATAAAAAAGAAGGAATAGGAGTTTATCAAGGAGATATCTTTTCGCCTTTGATGTTTGGGTTTATTATCCATTTCTTTAATTTAAAAAAATAAAAGATTTAGCTCATAATGTTCAAATGTTTGCGTATGACTTAATTTTAATAATTGAAGGTTCCTATTCCAAAAACCTAAAAAAAATTATTCAAGAATTAGGAATGAACCCAAATATTGATAAAACATTAAAAACAAAACCATTTTTCAGAAATAAAATTTTTAGGAATTTGGCTAGAGAAAGAGAAACATTTACAAAAAAAAAACTTTAAAAAAAGTAAAAGATAATTTTAAAAAAATAAAAATTATTTTTACAAAAAAAAAAAAAACTAGTCAATGGAGTAAAACTCCAAATGTTCAAATCAATATTCATTAGTCAATTATTTTATGGATTAGTTATATTTAATCTGACCCAAAAAGTGATTGACTTAATTAATATTTGGATAAAAAAAAAAATCACAAAATTTTTTAAAAAAAAATAATTCACATTCCCCAATAATAAAATAAAAATACAAAGCAAAACTTGATCAAGACAGGATTTCAATCTATAAAAGAGGGTATAAACTCAAAAAGAAATTAGAAATCCATGGTCTAAACATATATCAGAAAAATTAAAATTTGCCAAAAAAAAAATGATGAAAATGAACATATTAATTGCCAAATAGAAAACATAAAATTATTAGATTTAAATTTAATTCAATTAAGAAAAAAATTAATAATAAATAGTTCTGGATGTAAAGGCCAAGAATATTAAAAAATTATTAAATATAATAATAATATAAATAAACAGTCGTTTCTTAAAAATGCCTTAGAGTGCCTAGGTTTTACTTAATTCTTAAATTAAAAAAAAAACCTAACAGCAAAAAATATTAAAAATGGAAGTGCTCTACTTCCAGATTAAAACCAAAAAACTTTATAAATTACCTAAATAGATATTCTTATGTTTATGGTAAAAATAAAATAAAAATAAAATGGCTGTAATTTATGCAAAAAATATTTCAAAATTGCAAATTTTTATGAAAATTATGTCAACTCCCAATTAAATCTTGTAATTATGCAAAAAATATTTCAACTTTGAAATAGATTGAAGATATCAATCATTTTTTTATGGAACTTTCCATTTTATAAAGAAAATCGAATAATTTGAATTAGAGAATTAATCCAAATAAACAAAATTAACAAAAAAATAAGTGTAATATCAAAGATATTATTCAAAAAAAAAGATTCATTATTTATTATGACATTAGTTATATTACAAAGAAAATTCTGGTTCTTTATTGGAAATTCTAAATAAAAATCTTGAAACTAGGGAAGTAACGTAGAGTGTCGTCAAGTGCCGCCGTGGAGTAACTAGGTTTTCCATAATTCAAAAGAATAGAGTAAAACTTTGATTTTACTCAATTCTTTTAAATTTTGGAAAAGATAACTGCGTTTTTTTTTAATTTTTGTTAATTTTAGAAATAAAGAAGTTTTATTAAAATTTCTTTTCATTTCTCAAATTAACAAAAACCTAACGGTGTTTTTCCAGAATATATAAGAATTGAGTAAAATCAAAGATTTTACTAAATTCTTTTAAATAAAAATTAAAAATTTAATTCCACAAGATAGATTTAAATAAATAAAACCAAAAAATATTATTATTATTTATTAATAATTATTCATATATAATACAGATAATAAAAAATCCCGTCATTTTATTATTTATTAAAAAGGATCAAAGAAATAATCGATAAAAAGCAAATTTAGTATTTTTTTACAAAAAGCATTTAATTAACGATCACTTAATTTCAATTGTTTTTATTTTCAAAAAAAAAAAAAACAAAGCAATACATTAACTTTTCTAAAAGAAAATTTCGTTTAAAATTCATTTTTTCCTCAATTTAAAAACAAAAAATTTATGTTGATCAAGATCCATGACATTTAAAAAAATTTTTTTAACAATTAAATTTAAATTATTAATCATTAGGCTAAAACATAATTTTTCTTGATTTCATTTTTATTTATTTCTTAATTCAATACTTTTAATGGAAAAAAATAAGAATAATGAGAAATTTGATTTATTCTATTATTTGATTTTTTTTGAGGGGTTTCTTTGAATATCTTATTTTAAAAATATTTTTGTTAATTTATTTGACATTTAATAAAATAATTCATTATATAATCAAATTTTAAAAATTGAATTTTGGGATATTTTAATAAATTATTAATATAAGGAAAAGAACAATTTTTTTAGTTTCTCAGAAAATATATAAAATTTATATATAAAAATTTAGGAATTTTAAAATGATAAAATTTATTAAATACAACGATTCAACTTGAAATACCAATTTGTATTTAAACTTGTTTTTCTTTATTTGATTTAAATTTTTTTGAGTAAAAGTTTATATGTCATATATTTTTGAACTAGTTTAACTTTAAATAAAAAAATTTAAAATCAATTCTCATTTTAATTTCAAATTGACTGTTTATAATATTAAGAAATCTTTTCTTATAAATCCAAAATATTTTTAATTTTTTTTTTATTAATAAAGAAAATGTGATAATTTTTTTTTCACCATTCAAATAAATTACCAAACGATTTATTCGTAATTTTTAATATATAATATATTTTTTCATTTAAACAATAAACACATACTCATTTTTATTCTTACAAACAACTACTACTATTTATTTCTAATTTTTATATTTTAGGTGGTGTTGCTGTTGGATCAGCCGCTAATTTATATTTAACACCTGGTGGAGCAATGGGTGTTGGGCTCTTTGCAGGAATGATTTCAACAATTGGATTTAATTATTTAACACCTTTCTTAGAAAAGAAAACTAAACTTCATGATACATGTGGTGTTCATAACCTTCATGGAATGCCAGGTAAAATTGTTTTATTTCCAAAAATTTGATTTATTTTTTATTTTTTTTTACAATGTTCAAATGTTATGATTTTAAAAAATGAAAAACATTTACTTCTTTTGTTATTTCAAAAAAAAACAAAATAAATGATTTTATTTTATTTTGATATTATAGGATTAATTGGAGGAATTGTCTCGACAATTGTCGCACAAGTTGGAAAACATGATCATTCATTATATAACGGAGCATTTGAAGACATTTTCACAGAAGAGGATAATCAACCACTTCACCAATTAAGTGCAATTTATATTACACTTTCTATCGCCTTAGCTGGTGGGTTCATTACTGGTCTGATTGTTAGAATTTTAACAAAAACTGCAGATGAACCTTTTGAAGATGATGAATTTTGGGTCAACGAAAGTTCTGATGAAGAACTAAGTGAAGGTGAATTAGAAGATTCTGATTATCATAAAACAAATAGTGATGATATAGATTTAGAAAATGAAGGTAAAGAGCTTATAAACAAAAAAGAAATCGACTCATCATCTAATAATGACCACTTTTCATCTTCTGATTAAGTCAATTACTTTTTCTTTTGCTTTTTTTTTTTTTTTAAATTTTATTTAATTTTTGAGTGAAATACATATTTCTTGTTTCGTTCCTTTTAATAAAATTTTACAATAAATTAAGTTCAAACTTAATCTATATTATAAAAAAAAATAAAAAAACAGATAACAATTTTATTTATCTTTACAATTTTATTTTTTTTCAATTCCAAATTTCTTTTTAACAGAAAAATTGATTGTATTTTAAATAAATAACCACATTCCAAATTTTTTTACAAAACTAGTAATCAAAAAGAGGTCAAAACATTCACAATTGTTTTCATTTTGGAAAATCATTTTATTTCAATCATGTTTAAGTTATTCAGTATTAATGATTTGATTGATATCTTGTTATCCAAATAAAAAAAAAAAAAAAAAAAAAGGATGTATATATTCAAAACGATGAAACAAGCAGAAGAAAAAATTGTATTAGTAAAATTTGTTCAAAATTCATGAACAATTAGATACCCCCAACTAAATTTATTTGGGGTGGGGAGTTTCACTTTAACTAAACTCAACTTTAACACAATTTAAATCATTGGTAAAACGTTTTTCAATTAACTCAAGTAAGAATACACAATTGGGAAAAAGAAATAAAAGCAAAAACAGAAAAAATTACAGTCAGTTTCACTTTTAATCACAAACTTTCAACGAAATTTAAGGCACAAAAAAAATCTCAAATTAAAGCACAAAATTCAAATTCTAGTAAAAATAAATTGTAAAAAAAAAAATTCCAAATTTTGTGCCTTAATTTGAGATTGTTTTGTGCCTTAAATTTCGTTGGAAGTTTGTACCTTAAAAGTGAAACTTACTGTACAATATGATAAAAATCTTTTTAAAATATAATTATTTCTCAATTTCAGGTGTTCTATCGTAGCCTTAATCTTGCACTAACTTGATCTTGTCCATATTTTTGGATTTTGTTTATATATTAAAGATTTGGTTAGAATTTTTTACGAGGTAATGATTTGTATTTAAATCTAGATTAAATGTAATATGAATAAAATGAGAATAAGAATTCGAATGGTATATAAGTTTTAATAATTTAATTCTATTTTTATTAATAATCTAGAAAATATTTTTTAAATCACATTTATTTTGAAATTTTATTATATTCTTTGGAAAATTAATTTCCAAATTTGATTTTGAATATACTTTTTAATTAATAAATAATTCTTTCAAAAAAAAAAATTAATTTGAGGTTTTACACTCTGCTCATTAAAATAAATTAATAATTACATTTTCTTTTCAATTTTTTTTAAAAATGTTTTAATATCAAAAAAAAAACATTTACAATTATCAAAACATTTTAAATAATTTTACAATTAAAAAAATTAAAAATATTATGAATTCAGCAAAAAAATACATTATTAAATTACTGACTAAATTATTTTTAATCTTAATAAGGAGTTTATAAAACTGATTTTTATTTATAATTTTCTGAAAAAATATGAAAAGATCAACTATCGTCAAATCTATTATAATAGGAAAATAATATTAAATAGGGAAATTTTTTAAATGTTTTATTACTTGGTTTTTATAAAGCAATGAAGGTTTCTTGAATTGAGATTGCTCAAACAGGATTAATATATATTATTGAATTCCTAAATGTAATTTCATTTATATAAAAAAAATTATTATATAAATAAATCATCAAAAAAAAAAAAATATAATTTTGTTTGTGATAGTAATATCAGATTTCAAAATGATAGTTCAAGACTTCTATTTTATAATTAAAATTGATTTAATATTTTTTTTTTCTATTTGATATTATAAATATCTCAAATGTATACGCGTATCTTAAGTAAATAACATATCATATTTTATCTGCTGTTTATCATTTTTTACAGCATTTACGATTAAGATATGTTTTTTTCAACATTAAATTTATAAATTTTTTTATAAACTCAATTTAAGTATATTTTTCAAAAAAAAAACAATTTATTCAAGCCCATTCTAGCTTAATTTCGGAAATATAATTTATATATTCTAAAATTGGTAATATAAATAGAAATATTGAGGTTTTGAAATGAAGATTTTAATTAGTATTTAAACTAAAGTATGAGAATATATATTATAAAATTATCAAAAGATTTCTTGATTATCCATTTTATTGAACTGTTAAAAAAGAATTAAAAATCTTCAAAATAATTAAGAAAGTGATTATAGCATGTATTTAATGATAAAAAAAATCTACTATCAAATAAAATTTTGATAATTTAACTTTATTTTAAAGTAATATTATTTTACAATTATTTATTCTATTGAATAGAAAGCAAATACTTCTGTTTTTTTTTTTTTTTTTTTTTTTTTTGAGTTTTTTCTTTGGTTAACTAAATCATGTGTCTCATTTTTCATAAAATAATGAGAGTATATTAAAATATCTAGTCAAATTTAATCAGTTTGATACATAAAAGCCTGTTTAAAAATTTTTTAAATTTCAAGATTTGTTGAATAGAATTTGAAAATAATGATTATTACTTTTTCATAACAAGTTTTTTAATTTTCTACCAAAGAAAATATATAAATAATAGTTGATAATAATAAAAATGGATTAAAGGATAATTTGATTGATTTACAACATATTTTGGTTATTTAACGATAAATGAAATTAAATTTAATTTCAAGTTTCACAAAGATTTTATGAATTTTTAGATGAAAAAATTAAAATATCTTTTTCAAATCAATTGAAAGTTATTTTAAAGAGATTTGATTTTTTTGGTATTGAACTTAAAGATATACTTTTATCTTTTGAAATTTGATTTTAATATCAATTATAAACTTTAAATTTTCTTGAAAAATATCACAGAATTATTTTTTTGAATTTTCTTCCAAATTTCACTCAAATAAATTGAAAAACTAGAAAAAAAAAAAATTAATTTTCAAGAAAAATACATTGAAAAGTTTTATACATACTTGAAATTAAGAAATTCAAATTTCTTACTTTACAAAATTTTAAGTGGTTGGTTTGTTCTTTTCTTTCAAAATATAGTCTTCTATATCTAATACAGAAACTAACTTTCAAAAAAAAAAAAATATTTTTTTAAAAAATATTGGAAAAATTTTTGAAAATTTTTTCACAAATTCAATTCTTAATTAAAAATTTAATCCAAATATCAAGGATTTTACCTTCAAAATTTATTCAGTTGTGTACATTACAGAATACTAATTCAGATCTTGTTTTTGAAAAAAAGGAATAAAAAGTACAGGTTTTTTTTAGAAACAATTTGTTTTATGTTCATAACAACAGGTATTTTTGATCAATATTAGATTGAAGTGATTTGTGTTTCCTGGTTTATATTTGAATTTAATTTCGAGACTTTTCAATTTTACAATAAATAAGTTTTTTGGACAATCAAAAAAAAATAATTTTCCTTTAAAAAAAGTTACAAAAATGAAAAGTTGTAATGATTATTGGAAAAGTTATGAGAAAGATTTGGTTGGTCTTTTTTGTCAACCACAACTACCCAACAACTTACATCAATACATAACAAATTTTTTTCTGATTCTTTTTCTTCCTTAAAACCCAAATAACCAAAAATAAAATCGAAAAATAGATGTAATTTTATCTATTAATTGGAAAAATAACATTTATCGACAAAATCTTCAATTACAACAACGAAAACAGTGGTAGTTTTAAGATTTGTTCCCAAATATAAAAAGGAATCAAAGTATTCAACTTTTTCAAATCATTTTTTTTTATTTTTAGATTTATTGCTTAATTACATAATTTTAAAATGGTTAGAGTTTCTGTACTCCACGATTGTTTATTAACAATGAGAAATGCTGAAAAAAGAGGAAAAAGACAAGTCCTCATTCGACCAGCATCAAAAGTTATTATCAAATTTTTGCAAGTAATGATGAAACATGGTTTGTTTTTTTTTACATTCGATGCACTCATCATTAACAATTCTGAAAACTAAAAAAAAGTTTGCTTTTTAATATTTTTTATTTTTTTTCTTTTTTCAAAAAAAATTAAAAAAAAAAAAAAAAAGGATATATTGGGGAATTTGAAGTAATTGACGATCGAAGAGCAGGAAAAATTGTTGTTAATCTCATTGGAAGAATCAACAAATGTGGATGTATTAGTCCAAGATTTGATGTTAAAGTAAAAGAGATCGAAAAATGGGTCAATAATTTATTACCTTCTAGACAATTTGGTTTTATTGTTTTAACAACTTCATATGGAATTATGGATCATGAAGAAGCAAGAAAAAAACATACTGGTGGTAAGATTCTTGGATATTTTTATTAAGACAAAAGAAAAAAAAAAAATTTTTTTTATTCTTATTTTAACCAAAAACAAGAAAAAGCAAATTATGAAAAATAAAAAAAAAAAAAATTTTTTAAACCATAATTTATCGAATAAACCACACAAGAACTGGTTTGTTTAAATAAATAAAAGATACTTTTGTGTTTTTAAACAAAAGAAAAAAATTCAATTTCTTTTTATTTTTATTTTTCTTTTCTTTTCTTTTTATTTTTCTTTTTCTTTTCTATCAACCAAAAGAACACAGACCTAAAACATAAAAACAAAGTCTAAAATTTAGTGATCTTGTTATAAAATCAAAATTAAATGACTTTTTTTAAACTTTTTCTTTTCTTTTAAAGCTTTTTAATCAAAAAACAAATTTTCTCGAGGTTTACTAATTAATTTTAAAGTGAAATAGATAATTTTTGACCTTTTTCTTCATTGTAATTGAATTTATTTGATCAGTTTACAATGAGATTTAATTGAAACCTGTTGTGAATTATTTGATTTTTATGTTTCAAGTAATTCTGTAAGATTGTGAATAATTGAAAATGAACCTACTCCCATACAAACGATGATAATTATAACAACATATAATCTAATAACTACTTATCGGATAAGGCAAAGGTTTTTAATCCTAAAATAGTTTTTTAAAGATTGTATATTTTCGCAATTTTCCATTGGAATTTTTAATAAAAATGTGTAAAAGATCAACACTTAAGGACGATACCACAAGGTGAAAACGGCAAAACAATGATTAAAAACACCCTTGGAAGAGTTTTGTAGTCTCAGTAATATTTGTCCAAGGAGAATTTCTTTGAGAAAAAATCTGAAATTTTCACAATTTCAACAAAATTCACAATTTTTGCCTTGTTAGATCAGGCTTAAATTTGATTTTAATAATTTAGAACCTCGATTTCAAATCTTTAAACTCACAATAATTCCTTGGGTTGTTCGTTATATTTGTTAAATTTTCTTTTAAAGTTTGAAATGTTCTCAAATTTGAACTTTTACTTGAAAATCCCCAAAAGCCATTTTTTGCAATTATTTTTTTTGTTATTTTCTATTTCCTTTTCATGAAAAAAGATTGAAAAAAAGTATGTGTGAAAAGGTAAAGATGACAAAGACTGTTTTTTTTTTGTTTTAGTTCAATTTTTAAGATTGAAAATTCTTTTTGAGAAGTGAAAGTGAAATAACACTATTTACCAAACACCCTCAAGGGTGGTAATATGTTCAAAACTTGTTAGATTTTGGGAATAATTCGGGGAAAATACCAAAATAGCGATTATATGTGAGTAAAATAATGATTTTTCAATTTGTGGCTGGAGTGGGGTCTAAACTTACCAAACGTTGACAACATATTGATAGTTTATTATGTATCATATTTTTTCTTCTATTGAACCATTTTTTTTTTTTTTTTTTTGATATATATAAGAAATTATCAACATGTTGTCAACATTTGGTAAGTTTAGACCCCACTCCAGCCACAAATTGAAAAATCATTATTTTACTCACAAATAATCACATTTTCAGAAATTTGCCTAGAGAGCATATTACATAATTATTAAATTAAAAATCAAAAATTAACTTCTTTATCGGCTTTAGTGAAAGGAGTTTTCAGTTTTAAAGAATTGATTTTTTTCCAAATTAATTTACCACACTAAAGCATTAGTCCCAGATTAAAAACAAATTATGTCCATTTTGATGTCACATTTTTCAATCTCTATTTTCAAAAACACCACAAATATAAGGTTGTATGAAATGTAAAAATGATACTATTCAAACCTAGCCAAATACTGGGTTCAAAACTAAAATATAAAGATATTCCAAAAAGTTAATTTGAAAAAATGAAAAAAAAAAAAAAAATGGAAATTTTTTGCTTTGATACAGGTACTAAGGTGTTAAGAACTGATACTTATGTTTTCAATATCGAGAGCGAAAAAAAATAAAAATTCTAATACATATATATATTTTTATAAAATTACACTTTTATTAAATTCTGTTTGTTTTTATGATATAACAGCTTTTCAAACATTTTTCTAATTTTAGAAATACAAGAAAAATAAAGCCAAAATCCTGAATCCTTGAAAAGTCAAGAAAAATTGTTTATTTATTTTATTCACAATTATTTATTAAATTTATTGAACTTTTAATAATTAATTAATATTTTTTAAAATATTCAGAGTATAAATAACGAACTTTTTCTTTTTCAAATAAGTGCTTTTATAATATTTTTGATTGTTTTTTTTATTATAATCAATTAATTGAATTTTTTTTATTTGATTGAAAATATTCAAAAAAAAATTGTGAAATAATTGTAAAATCTATTGATACTTTTAACATTTAGATTATTCTTTACACAATGAAATAACCAAGATTATGTTATTGACTCTTAATTTCAAATAATCAAATTAAAATTTTTTACTTCAGATTCTAAATTGAATTTTCCAGATTTTACAAATAATATTTTGAAAATAATTTTCAATTAAATACTTTAGTGATTTTTTCCTGATAGATTTTTGATCAATCAAAATATAAAAAATTGATTCAAAAATGGAAGGCCTAATAAAGAAATCACAGTTTTTTCAAGTTTAAAATAATTATTATTATTTTCGGTAAAAAAACACTATATTTTTACACTTTTTATTTCGAAACTCGATAAGTATTATTTTTAAAGTGATTTTTTAGTAGAAGTCCAAAAAGAGCAACAATATTTCTTTATTCTTTCAGGAAAATCATTTTTAGTAATAATTTTGAAATATCTTGGAATTTAAACTTCTCCAAAATTGAGAAAAATGAAACAATCTTGAAAAAAACTATAATCTTTGTGGAAAAAACTGTGAAACAGTGAAAAATAAGTTTATTCATTTTTTTTGATTGAGAACATTAATAAAACCTGAAAATTCAAAGTAAGATCAATTCATAAAAGAATAAATAAATAAAGAAAGAAAAAATGAAGGATTCAACACAATAACATTTTATTTAATACTATTTTTTTGTATTGGTTTTTATTTTGATTGATCGATTATTAAAAATTTGTTCAAAAAATTGACTATTTTTGAGATCTCCAAAACCACTTGAACAATTTTGATATAAAAGTAGATTTATTTATTTTTTTTTGGTTTGATTGAAAATAATATAATGGGTTATTATCTAAAGTTAATTGGTTTCTTCTTTGAATCGATTTTACTTATCGTTTTTAGGTTCTATTAAGGTTCCCGATGAAAAAGGTGTTACATTTTTTTTTACAACAAGTGTAAAGTATTTCTGAATATATAACATTATGTGTAAGTTGGGTATACTGGTAATCAAATCTTTTTATTTTCTTTTTCAATTTTTAGATATTATATTTTATTTGTTTTCAATTTGAAAGTTAAATATACAGTATTCAAAATAATACCAAACTTGAAAATAAATCTGTACATCACTATTAACTGCATATATTAGAAAAAAACTAAAAATGAATCCTTTTTATATCCAAATATTTTGTAAAATCAGTAATAAACCTTCCGATCGTTCATTAAAGTGGGGTGTCTAACAAATACACAAGTAATTTTTTGAAAACCCAAGTAGATCCACTTTTTTTGAAAAACAATCGAGTTTTATGAGAGGTTTTCTTTTGAATTTGGAAAATGATAATTTTTATTCTGTTTTTTTAATTGATTGAATGGTATTTTGAACAAGTTTAATTAGTAACTCATTCTAATAAGTAGGTGAGTTATAATTTTCAGAGTTTGACTCTTTAATAAAAGAAATTATGAGTCAATAATTAAACAAAATAATTTTCCGAATATTCACAATTATGAATGATGTTTGGGATTATTGTAATGTTCTATTTTTTTTTTATTCTTAAAATAGTAAATTTTAATGGTTATTAGTCCATTAAGTGTTAAAAAATGTTTTCAAGGTTTGTAATTTTATGGTAAGCTTTTTTCAAGTTATTGGAGCGTTATTAGTCTGAAGATTAAATAGAGAAAGTGAATTTCATCATTTTTTTATTTTTTTTGATAATTTACTAATTAATCCAAGATCCAATTAGAAAACCAAAATGTATGATGACGATCTTTTTGGATTTTTCAATGAGTCAGATAGCAACAAAAACTTTCCTATTTTTTCAAGCCCACAATTAACTTCTTCGCCACCTTCCGCAAGAAAAAGGGTTACTCCAACAAGCCAATGTTCATCTTCAAAAAAAAAAAAATTAAACAATTCGCTTCCTCTATTTACTCTTCACACACAAAGGAAATTAAATTTTTCTAATAACGAGAACCAAGAACAGATTCCCTCAAATGTACACAATTATTCAGATGACGATCTTATTGATTCAATTTTTCAAGACATTAGCAATTGTACTGAGAAATCTCCTCAAAAACAAAAACAAAAAGAAAAACATGCAAAACTGCAAAAACAAGAAAAAGAACCAGAACAAGAACCAGAACGAACACAAAAAAAAGAGAAAGAGAAAGAAAAAGAAAAAGAAAAAAAACAACAGCAGATCAAAAAAATATATCAGACAAAGAATAAAGATCATAAAAAAGATCAAAACAATCAAATTTTAAAGAATAACAATAAAATCCAAAAACAAGAACACACAAAGGAGATTGATTTTAATAAATTGGCAAACTTAAAATTTTTTAATTCCCAAATGCCTTCGAATAGAAAAACAGATTTGATAAAATCCAACAAAAACAATAATAAAGAAATGAAAAATAAAAAACAACAAAACAATTCTAAGAAAAATAATTTGAACCTTAAAAAAAAGTCTCTCAAGAAAAAGAAACAGAAAAATAAAAATAAAAATAAAAATAAAAATCTCCAACACAAACCCAAAACAGAAAAAAAGACAAAAACAAAAAAAAATACAAAAACAAAAAAAAAAATCAAAAAAAATAAAAAACAAAAAATCAAAAGAACCAAAAGATCAATATTCACGGATTGTAAAACAAATGACTTAAGAACAAACTGCCCGATTTGCTTTGATTTCGTCACAAAATCTGGGCAACACCAAATATGCACTTTGTCATGTGGTCACATTTTTGGGAAACAATGTATAATTCGCTGGATCAAAAATAAAATGAATGAAAAGAAAAAGGCCTTTTGTCCAGTATGCAAAAAGCCATGCAAACTGCGACAATCAAGATCCCTTTCCACAGATCAAATTGTTGTTTGTGATGATTCACTATCAAAAGAGCTTCTCAAAAAATTAGAATCAAACGAACACTCAATTCAAAATGCCAAAATTATGATTGATAAATTAATAAATGAAATCAATTTTGTCAAGTTTAAATATAACTCCTTAGCACGTGGATTAAAATTGGACGACCAATTTAGTCCTATAAAAAAAAAAAAAGATTCAAAACCAACACTAATTTAAAAAAATAATTCTGATACAGATGTTGTAAAAAGGTGCTGACTGAAAGTTTTATCAGGTGTTAATCAAATGGCATAAAAGAGCGAATTTGGTAGTTTGAAGGGAAATCATAAAACTTTTGTCCACACCTTTTTAAAACAGCTATAAGGTGTTTTTTCATTATTTTATCTTTTTTTCTGAAAAAAATTAATTTAATTTTTAATTTATTTTTATTATAATCATTAGGTTTAAAAAAATTTATTGATTAATTGTAGACTTAATTTTAGTTTTAGTTTTTATTGTACATATATCAAATTAAATGATATTGCACAAGTTATATCAAATTATTTTCAAACGTTTTTTTTTTTTTATTAATTTATTCATTTAATATTTAAAGCATCTCTATTGGTATAAAAACAAAATTTTTCACTTTTAAAAAAAAATATTTTTTTTAATTTTTATTTTTTATTTTTTCCAAATTCCACTTTTTTTAAGTTGTTTGGTTACTTTCGGTTCATTCAGTTCCTCCTCTTTTTTTTTTTTTTTTTTTTTTAGGTGTTTGAGGAGGTAAAAGGAATCTAAAATCATTAAAAGAATTGATAAACATGTACAATGGCCTTATTTTAAATACAAACTGAACTTGTTCTGATTAGATCTTAAACGAATTGAGCTGGGCTTATTCAACTGAGAGAATTGAATCCAATTGAAGTGATTTGAAATAAACTGAAGTGAACTGAATTGAACTTTCCGTACTATCTACCTATTGGTTACTTGGACTGGATTTTTGCTGTCAAGTCCGTATCTTGTACAGGGGCTTTGTCAAAACAAGATTTGGGAAATTTGCTTATAAAAAAAAAATGCAAAAAAAAAAAGCAAACCAAAAAGAAACATTTGAAAATGAATTCTTATTCTTAAAAAAACATAGTTTTATAGATATAACCTATCTCTAAAGTTCTAAATTAAAACTTAATAAAGGAACATATTTCATTTGATAAATATTTGGAAATTCTCTGGAACTTCTCAGCCGATGAAAATAATCGTAAAATATGGATATCTGAATTAAAAAAAATGAATATATCTCATTTATTAAAAAACAATAATATTTTTAATATTATTAACAGAAAAGATTTCATAACATTATTCACCCTAGTGGAAAATAAAAGTATATGGAAATCTTTCAAAAAATTGCAAAATAAAAATTTAGGAATCAGGGCAAATAAGAGGAACTAAACCCCCATTAAACAATAAAAACAAAAATATTTGGTCTATTATTTATACCTTTTAATTAAAACAAATAATACTGTCAAACCATAAATTTTTGATAATAAAAGGAAAAAATCAGCTACCCATTCCACACCAGCAGATTAAAAAAAGTTTATTAATTCAATTTTTTTTTTGAAGTTTTATTATTTTTTACTTATCTATTTCTTGTTTTTCTTTTTCCTTTTCAAGTCTTTGTTCAAAAATGAATTTTTTTCTTTCAATTTTTTAAAAGAAAAACTATTCTTTCTTTATTTATTCATCGAAAAGGTGTAATTTAAAAAAAAATTATCCAGATTAAAAACAAGAAGAAAAGGAATTAAAATATTTATATAAAAAATAATAATATTATTTACATGACCAAATTAAAACATAAGAATTATTGCAACGTTTTATAGAAATCAAAGAATTGAGTAAAAAAATTTAATTTTACTCAATAATTTCTAATTCTGGTACACAACACTACACTACACTACACTACACTACAAGGAAAATTTTTTCAAAAAAAAATCTCTAAATTTTGTATTTTTGAGATATACTCATATAATAAACATTATTATACATAACAATTTTCAATGAGGTTTACAACTTTAATAGATATTAATAGGAATTGAAAAAAAAATGAAATTTTTCAGTAATATTTTTTTCATTTTTAATTGTAAAATTTTTGAATTTTTTAATTGAACTAGTAGAGAGATAATTTTCAAGTATTTTTTTAATAGTATAAAAGGAAACATATTTTTCAATTTGAAAATAGCACAAAATATTCCAATCAAAAGATATCGCTAAATTAAATTGAAAAACTGATTTTTTATCTATTTTTGGAATATTTTTTATCATTTTATTTTTTTCCATGTTTGAGTTTTTATATACGTTCCCGGTTTTTTTCTGCAAATTACTTTAACATTTATTCGTTTTTCAATCTTAATGTTCAATCAAAAATTAATTCATTTCAACTTTTTCCAATAAAAAAATACCCTGAAAATAGGTGTTTTTTTCAAAAGTCGGTATTTTTGAAAAGAGGGGTATTCAGATTTTCAAGAGTTTAATAGCTATCCTATTTTTATTACATAAAATTATGATAACTTTGAAAAAATAATTTATAAAAGAAGTATAACTGAAATCCAATGTATAGTTTAGGCTAACTTAAATTTTCGGTATTTAAATTTTCCTTGTAGTGAAGTGGAAACAAAAAATTTGAAAATTTTTTTCTAGGTTAACCTATAATAAATTAAAAATAAATACTTATAAAAAACATTATTTAAACATACTTTTTCAAGTTTAAAAGTGTGTAGTTACAGTATTTAATGAGTTTTTGTCCTATTTTTAAAAAAACCCTCCAAAAACGAACTTTTTTCATTTTTTCATTTTTTTATTTTTTTAGACAATTTTTTTGAGAAAAAATATATCGTTATTAGTGAGGTACTTTAACACGTATACAAAATTTTTATGAAAATATTTTGAAAAAATCAACTTTAAATTTTTTTAAAATTTTTTTTATTTTTTTACTAATGTTATAAATTTGAAAAATTCAAATTTGTTCAAAATTATAGTTGATTTATTTTTTTTTTAATAGTTACTGAGACAAAAAAATTTTCAAACATACTATGATAAATAAAAAAGAAATTTTTTTCAATATTAAAATTTCAAATTTTTATACTGTTTTTTACTATGATATTTATCATTTTTATCTTTTTAGACCAACTAAAATAGCAAAAAATAATATTTTAAAAACACTTTTTCCTGAAAAATTTTTTTTATAATTGTTAATACAATTAGGATTGATATTCGAAAGAAAAAAAATGTGAAATTTTTAATTTTTTAGTACTAAAAATTTGGAAATTTGAAGATAAAAACAAAAATAAAATGATTTTTTGAAAATTTTCTAAAACACAAGTTATTTTTATTTGAAAAAAATCTTGAATTAAGTATTTTAAAAATTATTTAAATTAAAAAATGACATTAATGAAACCCCGATATTACTTTATTAATAACCAATTTGGATAAATCAAAAAAAAAAAAAAAAAAAAAAAATACAGTCTAAAAAATTTAATCCAAGTCTCTCTTCCTATTTTTTCAAAGATCTGAAAAATAAATTTCTTCCAATAAAACGTGTCACAAGAAGTTGTCTCTAAGTTACACAAAATAGAACTCCCCTCTCACATAAATTTCAACTTCCACAATTTCAAGATTTTTTTAAATATCATTTTTTCCCATTTCTTCATTTTTTAAACAGTTAGCACCAACCATTCTCTTAAATAAATAAATAAGAAAAACAACAACAAAATAAAATAACAAGTCATAACCAAACTTTGTACACATCTGAAATATTTCATCCTTTGTTAGACTAATTTTTTTTTTATTCAATCAATAGTGAAAAATTATGGTGAATTGTGGAGAAGAGTTGGTTTGTTTGATTTCTTGGATTTGACTTCTTTTGTGAAATTTTTAGAAAGCAAAAGTAAATTATTTTTTTTAATAAAAAAAAAACAAACAAAAATAAAAATAAACAAAAAAATTTTTTTTTCTTTTATTTACTCACTTTTAATCCAAAATAACTTTGCTTCATCATAACAGACAAAGCTTGTTTTTTTTTTTTTTTTTAATAAATAAAAAACAAAAAAAATATATTTTTTAAACATTAGGGATACCTAAAGTCCCTAATGTTTAAAATGTTGTCAAAATTCCCATTTTAGAGCATTTAACAACATTTTAAGGGATGTTGGTCAGCATTAGAGTAGTTGTGTAATTTATAACAAACATTGTTTAAATATACAAACAATTGCTTAATTTAAAATATATATTGCTTAAAAAGAAATATTTTTAGACAATCATACCTATTGCCTAATTAGTAATATTTTAAACAATTTTATGTTATGTAAGCAAAAAGAATTGCAACTATTGTAAACAATTCAAAAATTTATTTATAAAAAGAACTTGTTTTGTAAAATAAAAAATATACAAAAATTAATAATAAAAGAATCATTTTTAAATTCAAAAAATAAAAATTTACTATTCTGTACTCAAAAATGTTAAACATTTCAAATTAAAAAAATTGTTGATCAATATTCCAAATTTTAATTTATCATTGATAAAATAATATCCAATAGATATTAAAATTAATATCTCTCATGTAAGATTTATTTATTTTTCAATTATAACTAAATATTAAAATATTTGAAATAGTTACAAAATACTAAAATAAAAAAGTAAAATAACAAAATAACCAAAAAAAAAAAAAAAAAAAAAAAAAACACCCAAAAGATAAACTCAAGTTTTGTAAAAAAATGATTTTAGTAAAATACATTTTTAATAAATTTTAAAATATTTTATTACAAATAATAAAGCTAATGAAAGTTTCTCTTACCCTTGAGCTCCTTTATTATTAAAAGTTAAGAATTGTATTAAAAAATTTAAAAAAAGAAAAAAAAATTGCAAATAATCCAATAAAATTAAGTACTTATAAAAGAAAAAAATTGTTTTTAACTAAAAATTATTAATAAATCTTAAATTTAAAAGTAAAATCTTGAATAAAATTGAATTTATGGGGAATAAGTTCAATTTTATGAAATATGTTTTTCTATTAAACAAATGATTTATTAATTGCGCAATAATTGTGGGAATTGTTCAGTTTATTGAATGATTGTGAATAAAACAATCAATTGTGTAATTTTTTTTTATTTCGCAATAGAAAATATATTACACAATATTAATTTTTTATTATTTAACCACTGTTTCTATTACACAAACCAATTAAACTTTTACGAAACTACTCTATTTTTAAAAAGCTGATCAGCAAATATTTGTTTTCGAAAGAAAAAAAAAAAGTATTAAGTTTGGTAGTTTAAACTACCAAACTCTAAGTTGAATTGGAGAATTCAATTCTCCAATTTACACAAATTGGAACAAAAAGGTTTCAATTTGTCAAGTAAAGGAACAAAAATGTTCCAATTTGAGTAGAGAATGGAACAAAATGTTCCTATTTAAACTTCTGGAGGTTTTCAAATGACCCCAAAAAATTAAAGTTTTTTTAATAACATTAGGGGTACCTAAATTCCCTAATGTTTAAAATATCGTCAAAAAGCCCTTTTTAGAGCATTTAACAACATTCTAAGGGATGTTGGTCAGCATTTTTAGAAAGCTGATCAGCAAATATTTATTTCCATAATAAAAAAAAAAAAATAAAAGTTTGGTAGTTTAAACTACCAAACTTGACAAAAAAATGGAGAATTGATTTCTTTAGTTCAAATAAATTGGAACAAAAATGTTCCAATTTGAGAAGAGAATAGAACAAAATGTTCCAGTTTTAACATTTGGTGTTAATATCACCTAACACACACACACACACACACACACACACACACACACACACATTTTTGAACATTAACTATCTATCTATCTATCTATTTATCTATCTATCTATCTATCTATCTATCTATCTATCTATCTATCTATCTATCTATATCTCTATTAATTCTTAAAAATAATTATTAAGTAAGGATTACTCATTGATAAAGAACCTTTAGTCGTCCAAAGGGATCACTTAAATCAAAATTCATTAGGTTCAGTATTAGAAAATCCAAGGCACAAACCCAAAAAATAACAAAAGAAAAAACAACTATTCTTTGAAATTTCGCATTACGAAATGAACTGGATTTATGAACAATTATTTTTTTTCTTTTATATGGTCCATAACCTATTTTTTTTGATTATTTTTAATGATTTTAAATATATATTCTTTTTTTTTTTACCCAAGTTTTCTGTCTTTCAATACAAATAAATTTTTTTTTTTAATTCTTATTTTTTTTTTTATTATCTTTTTTTTTTTTTTGAGAACAGATAAGAATTGATTTGAGATGAATGTAATAAATGGTTAAAATTGCATTCAAAAAAAAAAAATAGATTTTAAAATATTTTGAGAGAGCTGAGAAAAAAATGAGAAAAATGAAAAAAATAGAGGTAAAAGCTACCCAAAAAAAGTAGACTGAAATTATGGTATTTTTCTAGCACTTTTGGGCACGATAAAAAAATCAATTTTTTTCTTTTTGACCTGCAAAAAAAACTTTATTATTCTCGAATATTGTTGGCGCGCCTCGCACCATAGTAAATCTCCAAGGAAAAAAAATTACTCTGTATTGACAATTTGAAATTGTGAAAAAATGTCATTTTTCATTGTAAAATTGGATTTTTTAAAAAATGAAATTTTTGATTTTTTGGGTCAAAAATATCAAATTTGTTTACTTACTCAGAAAAACCCAAAAAATAATTTTTCATTTGATTTTTAATAAATTCTGGGTTCTTGTATATGTATCAAAAAAATCTATTTTTTCCAAAAAAAATGAATTTTTGTAAAAACAAATAAATAAAAAAATTTTTTTTTGTATTTTACTTTCGATGAATTGACCTAAAATGTCTTTAAAAAAACTCAAAAACATCGATACTATTTTGGAAAAAAAGATTAACAAAGTATTTAAAAAAAAAAATTCCAAAAAATTTAAAAAAAAAAATTTTTTTTTCATTGTAAAATTCCAATGAAAAAAATACCTAAAAATCGACTTTTTTTCGATTTTGGGTAATATTTTTAAAAATACTTTTCAGATTGAAAATGTAAAATATACACAAAAATCCACACAAAAAATAATTGGTATGTGGATAAAAACCATTTTTGAAAATTTTCAAAAATGTTTCCTCTTGTGTAACATGTCATTAGGCTTTTTTTAATTTTTGAAATAAAAAAAAAAAGTAGTCACTTTACTACACTTAACAGCCCTCTACGATACTTGAAGACAATTCCTAAGAATTCAAAGGGGGTAAAAACACGATAAAAAGATGATCAAAAATAAAAAAAATGAAAAGCTATTCAACAAGTTATAATCTTGTTGACATTATAATTTGGATAAAAAACTCTAAATAAATTTAGTTTTTCTGGAAACAAAAAGTAATTTTGTTTAATAACCTCTCTTTAATGACACACACACACACACACACACACACACACACACACACACACACACATACTAACATAATTTAACTTGTTTTTTTGGGAAAAATTAATAATAAAAAAAAATAATAATAATTTTATTTATATTGCCCAAAGGTTAGCTTTAATTACATTTGTATTATATTTCTTCATCAAAATTTTGATTATGTCTTAAATATTCTGTAAAAACTTTATTGACTAATTTCCGTTTTTCCAAATCAACATAAAATTTATAAAAGGTTCCATCTACTGTTACAACAAAAAGATACCCTTCTTTATTGAAACCACAAATTGTATATTTTTTACTCAAGTCTCTACCCCTTGCAAAGCTTTCGATTGCATCTGGTGAAACCATGCTCGAAAATAAACTTCTTTTCTTTTTTTTCTTTTTACTATTTTTTTTGGTGTTTTGTCCATTATCGGTTGTGATTTGGAAAACATGCATTGTTGAAGACGATGATGTGACAGCAACAAGAGTTGAATTAAAATTAAATGCAATATTAAATATTTTTGCTGGCGAGGATCCTCTTCTAAGTTCAAACAGCTTTTTTTTTGAAATAACATCAAATATCCTTATCCTGGTTCCCTCATCCGATGTAGTTGCCAGCAAGGATCCATTATAATTTAACTGTATTACGTGGAGCGGATGGTTATGCACACTGTTTGAAAATATTTGTTATTTATTTTGGTTATTATTATTATTATTATTATCGTTATTGTTTTCAAAAAAAGAATAAAGAAAGAAACAAATTATAAAAATGAATAATAAAATTAACAATAAATGGGATTCCGAAAATGAATTATTTTCAAATTCCTTGTAATAAATATAATTAATAATTACTTTTCAATTTCATTTTCAAAAATTGGTTGATTTCTCATATTGTATTTGATAATACGAACACAATTTTTTTTCTTTCCTAAAATTGCAAAAACTTTCTCTCTTGGATCACCACATACCGACGCTATTCCTAAAATGGAAGAATAATAAATAAATAGATACAAAATTAAATGAGTGTTTTTTTTTCGGAAAAATGAATATGTAAATTTGTTGAAATAAAAATCTCAAAATTCATCATCTTGTACAAACATATATAATGAAAATTCAATTTGAAGTTTTTTTTTTTTTTAAAAAAATTGCAATCTTTAAACATCTTTGATATTAATGAAGTGATTAATGGAATTAAAAAACGACTTTTCCCAAATTTGTGAAAAGAAGTTTAGTTTTTTTCATTTAGATATGACTTTTGTTTGTTTTTTTTTTTTTAATATGAAGTGATTTTCAAAAAGTGTTACAGATAATTTTTTTAATATAACATCCTGAAAATATGTGTATTGAAATTATTCAAATATATTCGTCGATATGTTGAAAAACTTTTTTTGAAATATTTTTTTTTATAATTACAATCCCAAAATCTATTTCTGTTGCAAAAGAAATTACCACATAAATAAAAAAAATAAATGGGAAAAGTATTTCATTGAATATTCCAAAAACCAAAATCTGTTAGAAAGTTCATCCCTTGAATTTATTTAGTAATTGTTTAATTTCTGTGATTTGTTTGTTAAACAATAATTCTTTAAAAAAAATTTTTTTTGGAGCTATGAAATAAAGTTATTGTATGGTTTACTTATTAATTAATCTAAGGTATTTTCAAAAAAGTTAGGCTTTTTTTTTTTTTTTTAGATTTCATATAATATTTTATTTGGTAGTATTCTTAAATTGAAAATATGTCCTTAATAAAATTAAGCACTATTTTTTTCTGATTAATATTTTTCGAAATTAAGAACATAACTTAATTCAATTAACCACTGTGATAATTTTTTTAGAATAAAAACACTCTCAACTTTTGAATATCGAAAATATTTTTTGAAATGACTGTGCACTTTTTTATTTTTTTTGAAAAATTGGGGTTGAGAAAAGCTTGAAATCAAAGAATAAGTTAATATATTAAATTAGAATGGTTTTCCAGAGAGTTTATCTTATTCGTTTAACTTTTTTTTAATTTTACCATTTAAAACTAAAAAAAACATTTGAAGACCAAATTAGTGCCTTTTGTGAAAAGAAAATTCCCATAATTTAGAATTTGTTTTTGTAAATGAGTTAAAACAAGATAGTGTATTTAAAAATATACATAATTTCAAGTTTGAATTCAATGATTTTGGCAAAAAATGTTTTCAAGAAAAAGTTAAATTGAAACTTTATTTATTTTTATTTTATCATTTTGTTTTTTTAATTGTATTAATGGAAAGTATTTGATCAGTTTTTCATTTTTAGTGTTTTTTGGGTAGTAGGGACATATCAAATTAAGATGAATATTACCACTGACGAAATCAGAACCTATTGTTTGTATTTCAAAATATGTTCATATTAAAATATTTTCCAAAAAATGAAAAAAAAATTCACATCTTTTTTGTAGAAAACGAGGTACGGCCAATTTCAATAAAAAAGGGAGAATATTTGAAGGATGTAAACAATTTTTTAAATAATAAAATGTGGTTATTGGGTTTTCGTTCTTTTTGAAATTCTATCTAGATTAAACCCCCTTAGAGGAAATATTTTTGATCAAAATACAAAAAAATACTCTAACTACTTTTCACACCTAAAAAATATCACATATAAAATTTAGATCAGAAAATTTGAAATCTTTTTTGAAAGTAATAACTTACAAATAAACAAATTGAATTATTACAAACAATCAATTTATGACGAAGAACAATTTTGAACAGTTATATTAGAATTAAGTTTAATTAAGATCGTTTAAAATAAATTTGCCACACTTTTTTGGAAATAGCTTACACTTCTTCCTCAATAATAATAATAACCCTATTTTTTTTTTTTTTTCTATTATCGAAAGTAATAGACTTTTCGACATACTTGGTTAACATTTAGGTAAAAGAAATCAATTACACAAAACCCAATGTTTCAGTATAATGCTTAATTGTGGTAAAAACCTTTTTTTGCTTGTATTTGAATAATAAATAGGAATAAATTTTCAATTTCATTTTACTTATTTTTCTTTTTCATATAGTTTTATATAATGGAAGAAATAGATTGTAATTTGTGATCTCTATTTCTTGCTTGTTACTCTTTTATTCCGTATATATTGGGTGAATGAAGAATACTAAATGAAAGGAATAATGAAGTATTGAGAAAAAGATAGCCATATGAAAATTCGTTCCTATTTAGTATGCAAATACCAGTATAGACACTATTACAAAAAGTTTTTGGTTTATTTTGTCAAGGAATTCACATAAAAAATCTTTGAATGTCGAGGTTTAGTATTGATCGAAGGTGTGCTTATTCTGGTATTGTTTAGGGAAAATGATTAAAAAAATATTAAAAAGGTTGGCGCTCTGGCTAGGATTCTTTTTTTGAAACAGTCCCTCAAATTGAATAGAAAATGTAAATTATTGAAACAAATGTATTTGTAGTTTGTTTGTCAACGAGAGATCGTATGGAGTAATTTTTTTTTTATCATAATAAATCTTGAATATTCGTTGGCTAAGATTGTAAGATTCTGAAAGGTTTGCTAATAAATATTGATGTTCTCTTAATTTTTTTTTTATTGTTGTGTTCTTGAGGAGAGTAATCTATTTTAGCGACTTAAAAAAAATAAAAAAACAAAGAGTTGGTTGTTTTTTTTGTTACCTTTTGAGTTTTGATAAGTTTCATAATCTTTAATTGGTTCCAAATCCTTCAAGTTAATTATTTGTGTTTGCTGTTGATTCACTACAAGTAAAATATCTTCACGAACATGTAAGGATTCAACTGGACTGGTAAAGCATAACTCTGCAATGATTTTAGATTTTTGATCATCCCAAATAAAGACCTGTTTTTTGGAAAATTGTTTTGTTCCATTGCCAACAAAAAACATAAGTTCAGATCGATACAGCAATTGAACTTTACCAAACCGGTACTTGTCAAAATCTTTTTTATTTTGAAGTATCAAGTTTTGTTTTTATTATTAAATCGTAAAAATTGTTGGGATGAAAGATAGGTTATAAAGAAAAAAAAAAAAAAAAAAAAAAAAATTGTTAGTTTGAAAAAGGATAAAAGTCAGAAATCAAGCAACAAACTTCTTTCTACGTGTTTCGCATATTGATCACACTTAAATACCCGAAAACCTTTCTTAATCACACAAGCAAAAAATGTTGTATCTTGGTTAAAAGAAATAGAAACGATTTGCTTTGCTAATTCTTTTAGTGACATGGAGGATTGAGATTTGGATGTTAAAAAGAACGAGAAGGTGAAATTTTAAAAAATGAGATCACTTTGAACAAAAATGATTTAGAGTGATTAAGATCTCTAAGTAATCTTTGGTATGAAATGAAACAAGGAAATTGATAAACCAAAAAATCGTTTTTTAACCAAAATAAAATTACACTGGTTAATTCTGAAAATATCTATGAGTGTGAATAAGGGTTGGGTGAGGAATAGAATATTAAATTCCTTGTTTTACTATAACTTGTGGATCTTTTTTGAAGATACTATTATTAAAATAATGGATGTCGAATTGTTTAATTCTATGTTTCAAAATAAAAAGTATGTTTTTTTGTTCTGAAGACCTAAATATCAACAGATCAGTGAGCCTAACAATAATCATAAACAAATATGGGACTGATTTTTAAAGTTCTAGTATTGAAAAAGAAATTATAAAAATAAAAGATCAAATTGAAAAATTTATCTTTAAAAAATTGAGTAAATTTTTGAGAATTTTTATCATCAAAAAAAAAATAACAATTTCATAAGAATTGAAAATAATTATTAACAAATAACAATTCAATTTCTAATTAAAATTTACTTTAAATATCAGGCGATTTCGCTTCAAAATTGATTTGAACTTAGATTTACTACTAGATAGTTAATTGTATTTTACTTTGGAACAAGAAGATAAAAACAATTTCAGATTTTATTTTGAAAAACAGATTATATTCTTTGGGAACACTTTATTTTGGTCACTGAATTTTATGAATTACTATTTTTAATATTTCAAGGTGCAAAGTTCTAAATGAATTCATCACATACAGTCAGTTTCAAATTTGAGGTACAAACATTCAACCAAATTTAAGGCACACAAAAATCACAAATTAAGGCACAAAATTTTGATTCTAGTAAAATAAATTGTAAAAAAAAAATTCCAAAATCAGGATTTCAAGTAAAATAATTTGTTAAAAAAAATTTTTAAAAAAATGTACTTTATTTTGAAATATTTTTGTACCTTGAATTTTGTTGAAAGCTTGTGTCTTAAAAGTGGAACTGACTGTATATTCTAAATTTCCCACTTTAATTTTTTTCAAAATGAATCCTATTTTTTATCAAAATATCAAGTATATTTTTTTTTTGTTAGTATGGTGTTTTATTAGCTTTTTTTAATATTAGTATGAATACAGATCTTACTTTGCATAAAATAATAATTATAAGTGGTGGATATTTGTGAAGAAATAATTCAATTTTATTAAATCTTTGTATATAAAATATCCATTAACCGGACCTAAAGGGGGTATTAATTCGATAAAACTATACTTAAGTGTGTTTTTAATATCTTATGTTCTATTTTTTGAAAGTAGAACCAAAAAATTGTAACAAAAAAATAATAAATTATTTGCGAAAATAATTTATTTGAATATTTCAATAAAAGATCAGATTCACCTTATCAAAACATGGTGATTGGTTTTTATATTGAGTCAGAAGAACTCATTCATGACATCCCATTTAATAAGTCTAAGATATTTAGTTCATTTTCCTAAGATAGATTTCTTCTAAATTTCCAGAAAATTTAATTACTACACCACATTTCAATATTGTTTAATATGTCAAATTTCAATTTTTGAAAAAAAAAAACTTTGAAAAGAATTCCAAATTCCAAAAAAACAAATTATTCAAAAAAAAAATTATTTTTTCTTCAATAATATTCTCAAATAGTTAAAATTCTTCGATTATTTGGAAATTGTTTTAGAAAAGTAGAAAAACATATTATTTTGGTTTAATCTAGTTATTGTAGTTTTTTTGTAACCGTATATATTTGAAATAGAAACGATTTTGTAACATTCATGATATAAAAATAGATCATTTGAAAATAGAAAAAAATGAAAAAAAAAGCTCTTAAGGATTTCAAAAAGAAATGAAGAAAGACACTTCAAAACCAAAATAAATGTTTTCAAAAATATGATTAAAACCAATTTAAATTGATAATCAGGTATCTCTACTTGTTACTTTTTTCCTAGACAATCACCATATATTCATTGTTGATATTTGGAGATCGATCTTAGATCAAATATTGGTTTATTTTTGATTGGGGGTTATATACACATAAAAATTAATTTTTTTTTCTCTTTCAGTATAATTTATTTCGTCCCAAGAACGAGATCTTTAAAAAAAAGTAACTGATCTAAAAAAATTTCAAAATTCTATTACAAAAAAGGGTATAAATAATTTTCAGTTTTGGCTATACTTCAACTTATTATTATCCACTTTATCTGAAAATATATTTATACATTTACCGATAAATATATGTTATTTTATTTTTTCTTTGAGAAAAATTTATAATTGGGTAAATAATAAAATAAATAAAACAAGTAAAAGATTTAAAAAAAAATAAATAATGAAAAAATTGACCTAAAAAGGATAAATAAAAAAGTATATTTTCGATTTTATAAAAAGAATTCAACAATTTTTTTTTATTGGACTAATTATCAAAATGAAGAAATAATAAATTTTATTAAAGAAGGAAATATTTGATTTATTTGTAGATCTAGGGATGAAGGAACACCCTTAAATTATAAACCAAATCTTAGAAAAAAAAATTGAAAAATTGGATGGGAGAATGAATTCATATATACAACAAAATCAACAATTAAAGAATCATTTCAAATAAATTAATTGATGTAGATCTGAAAAATAAAGTATCATTTATCATATATTTTTTTAAATTTTCTCTGGAGAAAAACAAACATAGAAATTATTCATAATAATCACTCCTTATAAGTCTTTTATGTTGATTAATGATAAAGAAAATTATTATCATTTAATGAAATTTAGAACTAAAAATATAGAAATTGGTAGGTTTTTAACTACGTTTTATTGAGTGTTGTAAAGGGTTGTAGAGTGCCGTAGGGTGCCGTAGGGTGCTTAGGTTTTTTTTTTTTAATTTCAGAAATTAAAAGAATTTAGTAAGATCAAAGTTTTTTCACTATAATTTTGAATTTAGGAATAGCTAATGGTGTTTTTTTTAAATTTTTGAAATTAAATGAAATTTTCAAAAAATTTTCTTTTTATTTCATAAAGTTAAAAAAAAAAAACAACTGTTTTCTTGGAGTTTACTAATTTATTTCTTAAATCTATTGATTTTCGAAATAAACTGAAAAAACAAGGAATTAAAAGAATTGAGTAAATTCTATGATTTTATCCAATTCTTTTTTATTTAAAAAAACTAAATACAATAAGATGAAATTACTTTCATTGCTTCAAAATAAAAAAAAACTCTCGAATATTTTAATACGAAGTCATAAGTAAATTTGGCAAGAAGGTTTTAATTTTGGAACCTTTTCAGGGTATATTTTAAATTTTAGTTGTGTATAGAAAAAATTTTGCACAAATGACAAACCTATGAAAAAAATAAAATTTTAATGTTTAGATAGATGTCTTGACTTAATGGTCTAGTAATTACTGTAGAAAAATAATTTTCTGAAATCGAAAAAAAAGTTTTTTCTAATTTCTATGTGTATCTAATAACAATCAAAAATTAATAACTAATATTGTCCGATTGATCTCTAAATAACATCAATCAAAAACGTTAACATTTTTAGAAACTAGTGCCAAAGAGTGTCACTTAATGTCCAATTTAAGCAGTTATGAATTAATTTTTGAAAACAGATGTGTTGGTTTTGAAGTGTAACTCTTTTGTTCCTTTTTGAGATCTCTAAGATTTTTTTTTTTATTTTTTACTATTTTCAAATGAGTTATTTGTTTTTCATGAAAGTTACAAAATCCTTACCTTGTGAAATAAAAAGAGCTGCAATATAAACACAAATTCGATTAGATCAAATTAAATTGATTTTATGCTTAAAGTAAATGATTTGTTTTAAATTGAAGAAATTTACACATTTGGAAATTTTAAAAATAAAGAAACAAGTAATTTTTTCTTTTATAATTTGATTTATTTGAAATTGAGAATACAGTTTAACTTTTTTTATTATTTGAATTTTTTAATCTTTGAAGATTATGTGATTTTTTTTTTTTGTTTATTTGAAATTTTGAAATTGAGAATCCGTTTTATTTTTGTTTTTGTGAAATTGAGAATGTATTTAAACTTTTTTTTTCTATTGCCTTTTTTCTGTCAATGAGATCCTAAGAATTTTTGTTTTTATATTTACATTTTATCAATCAAAAGAATCTAATTTCATAATACTATTTTTGGTTTCAAGTCACTCCTTAAGTATGGGACAAAACCAATGTAAAAATAGTAGAGCCTAAAGACTCTTTTAAAGTTAATAAACGTGTTGTTAATTATAAAAATAATTCTTCTCAACGATAAATCCTGATAGTTCCGACAATATTTAAAGTTTTAGTGCTTGATGTTTGTGGAAATAATACTTTAGTCAAAATAAACTGTGCAAAAAATTTTAATGCGTGTTTCATAATAAAAAGCTTGTTTTTTTGTTATAGTTGACCAATACATTAACCAATCAAAGAAACCAATAATAAACCCTAAAAAAATATGGTATTGGTTTCTATAAGTTTTATTATTTAAAAAGAAATTCTAAAAATTCAGGATTAAATTGCAAAATTTCTCTCAAAAAATAGAGTAAATTTTTTTGAAAATTATAATCAATCAAAAAAACAAAAAATTTCATAAAAAAATTATCAATATTATGGAAAATTTTCAACTATTTGCATGAATAATTTAAATTTTACTGAAAATAACCAGACCTTTACTTTCAAAATTGATTTGAACTTAGGTATACTATTAGTTAGTAGATCGGATGTTGCCTTGGTACAAGAATAAAAAAAAGCTCGGATAATATTTTGAAACACGGATTATAGTCGTTGTGCACGCTTTATTTTGATCACTGTATGTGTAGAAAAATTTAATCCGTTTTTCAAAATAAAAAGCCTTTTTTTTGTTATAGAATATCAAAGCATTAACTGATCAAAGAAACCGACAATAAACTATACTGTTAATTACAAAATAAAAAGATCAAATTTTCATTCAGCTTTCCAAAAAAAAAAGCTAAAATTAAAATAAATCATCGAAAACCCAATTTCTAAAAGGTAAAATGAATAATTTAAATTAATTTTAAGAATTGGAAATTTGAAATGTTATATGATTTAAGTTATCTTTTTTTGATAAGCAGAATGAAAATTTTCTTCCATTTATTTTGAGACAAATAGTAAATTATTAATTTCCCTTTTTCAAATTGGTGACTTTGATTACCTATTTTATTACTTGGAATGTTCTTTTTGGAAATATAACTGAAAATTTTGATCTTTTTGTTGTACAATTTACACTGAGTAAATATATGCTAATTTCTTAAAGTTCTACTATTCAAATTGAAACTCTAAAAATTAAAGTATCAAATGACAATTATCTCAAAAAATAGAGGTAATTTTAGTTTAAATTTTTATTTACCCACAAAAAACTTTCAATTTTATAAAATTGGTAACAAATTTCCTAATTAAATTTTAAATTCAAAAAACAGATCAAGTTAGAACCTTCAAAACTGATTTGAACTTATGTATACTTTTAACAAGAGAATTATATAATTCATTTAAATCAAAAAAAAGTAATATATTTTGAAGTACAGATTATAGGCTTGAGGACGAATTATATTGAGCAAAGTCTTACTTTTATGTTTTTTATTTTGATTTTCTTTCTGAAACATATTTCTCAAATAAAACAAAAAAATATGCACAATTTATAAATCCAACGATAAAAGTCAGGAATAGAAAATATCGTTTTCTTTTGAGTGTCCTTTTTTATCATTTATCAAATAATTTTTCTCAAAATTAAAATTCTTTTTGATCATCAAAAGTTTTTCAATTATGTTTTTTTTCTCCTGGAAAAGATGACAATTAACTTGTATGTGAGATAAATTTCGAAAAATAATAAGAAATTTGAAATAAAGATTGAAAATTGAAAAAAAAAAAGGTAAAAAAGATTAAAAGTTCCCTTCTCGAGTTTTTTTAATTCAGTGTCGAACAGAGGAATATGATTCGTTTAAAACTCAAGAAAGATGTAAATTAGTTGATTTTCTGTAAGAAAAAATGTCAAACATTTCTGGAATTTATGGTTAAAAGGAAAAAGATTCTAGTTGAAGAAATCAAATTTTTCTTTTAACCCTTAACCGAAAAAGAAAAACAAGATCTTCATTTTCATACTTTGAAAAAAATCTTTTTGTGTGAAATTTCTCAACAAATCAATCACAATAATAACCGAAAGCAAAAGACAACTAGACAAAGTCAAAGAATTAGAATATATTCTAGATGATCTGATCAAATTTATTTTTTGAGTAAAACAACAATAATTTCCATTTATTTTTTTATAAATAGATTTTTTTGTTAAAAAAAAAAAGCAATTCCGGCAAAAAAATTCAACATTTTTTATGACGACAATCTCTTCTCCGAAATTATTGAGTTTGAAAACAACACCACGCCAAAAACAAAGAAGCACAGAAGTGGTTTTAGAACGAACAGACTCCATGGGGAAGCAGGCGAAAAAGAAAAAACTTGATCGAATAAAAAAAGATCGAAAAATGTTGGTAAAGTGGGCCAAAACAATTTTGAAATGCGAACATTTTATTGAAGAAGATTTGTTTGATGCTAGTGGGGTATTTTTGTTGAACATTTTAAATTTAGTTGCCCCAACACAAAAACTGGAGTTCCAGAGGATTAACATTAAAACAACACAAATCCAAGACAATTTAAAAGAATACCAGCAAACATTAGTCGATGTTTTCCAGTACAAAAAGGAGCTTCTATTTGGAATCTTGGAGGTCAGTGGGCACCCTTTAAAGGCGTATGATTTATTTATCCCGTCGTTAGTCTTTTTAAAGAATCAGGTTGAAAAAAAAGGGCAACGAGTAGATTTAACAAAGACGACAAGGAAGATCAGGATTCTAAAAACAGACTTAGATCCAAATGATCAAATTAACACTTATTTGTTGAAAAAGGATGGCAACTCAACCAAGAAATCTTTGATAATTAAGAACATTTGGTTTGATTGGGAAGGTGGGGAATCTGGGGAACAAGACCAATGGCTGATTCCAAAGAGTTCTTCTGACGATGAGTCTGATGAAGAGGAAAGGGAAAAAAGAAAAATTATGCAGGCCAAAAAAGAGAAAAAAAGGCAATTGGAGAGGGAAAAATTAATGTACAGCCGTAATATATTCAAAAAAAAAATTCAAAGAGAAAAATCAAAAATCATTGAAAAAGCACAAAATAAAACCTTAATGGAATCTATCGATCGGATCAATGATCTGAAGAGAAACAAGAAAAAGAAACACCCCAAATTTAATCATAATCATGATCGGAAACAGAAAAAGTACAAAAATGATCAAAAAATTGAAAAAATTAAAAAAACAAAAAGGAGAATCAAAAAAACCAAAAAACCTCAGTCGAATTTGCAACGAAAAAATAAATCCCAAATTCTCAAACTAGAAAAAACAATCAAGTATATAAATAAGAAAATAATAAAACTTGATCTTGAAATTGAAAATACAGAAGATCAAATTAAAATAAACCAAATAGAATTCGAAAAGCAAAAATTGGAAAATAGACACCAAAGGATTGAGAAAAGGTTGGATCAAATCAAAAATAATAACGCCCAACTAATTTCAAACAATAATTTGAATCTGTCAGAGTTAAAACACCAACGAAGAAAATCTTTTCAAATTCATTCCATGAATAATTTTGCAAATGAGAATGAATGGTCACAAGATAAAAAAGATCTAGTTTCTCTTAAAAAAGATAAAAAAGATTTAAATTCCTGTCGAAGAGAATTAGGAATTATTCGAAATGCTAATAAAGAGTTAAAGGATAAAATTCATTTGATTAGTTCTGAATATGAAAAAGTTGAGAATTTGAACCAAATCCAATTAATTGAAAAGGAAATGAAAATGTTACAATCACAATTCCAAGAACAACTAAAATCCATCAGACAGCGAGAGTCTCTTTTAATAGATCCTAAACGTAACCAAAGACATTATAAGAATAGGGAAAAGAATGGTAAGAAAACTGTATTTAAAAGTAGTAAGATTGATGAGAACAATAAGGAGAAGAAAAATAAAAATGATATGAAAAAGAATGAAAAGAAGACTATTAATTTTAGTAGTACGAATGATAAGAATATTAGTAATAATAAGAAGAAAAAGAATAATAAGGAAACTATTGTTATTACTAATGATGATAAGAATAAGAAGAACACGAATGATAACAAGAAGAACAGGACTGATAATAAAAAGTACAAGAATGATAAGGATCAGACTTATAATCATAAAAAAAATAAAGAACACCAAAAAGATACAGAAATTTTACCTTTAGAAAATCAAAGTAAATTGTTATGCAAACCAACAATAATTCCAAAACAAAAATTAAAGTCAAGTCATGACAAAGAAGAAAAAAAGCAAAAAATTGATGATAAAATTTTGCAAATGAAAAGGGAATTATTAAAACAAAAAAACCAATTTCTCAAAAACCATACTAATAAGCTTGTTCAAAATCAACAAGAATTCGGTGTTAATCCAAATGGAGACAAAGGTATAACAAATAAATTAACTGACCAAAAAAAGATCTTGTCCAATTTAGAAGACCAATTTAAAAATTTACGAGATAATGTTTTGGAAAAAATTTCTCTTCAAAATTCTGAAAGTTCTTATTCTTCTTTTAGTTATTCGGACGAAAATTATGAACATTCAAATAAAGAATCAAATTCAAAGTCAATTAATGATAACGATAATGATAATGATAATTATAATGATAATGATAATGTAAATACGAATAGTAGTAGTAATAATTATAATACAAATAATAATAAGAAAGATAAAGAAAGTGAGAACAATAACAAATTTAATTTTCGAGAAACATCTGACAATAAAGATGGTTTGCATCTAAAGATTTCAAATGATAATATTGATCCAAATTCAGATAAAGATCAAGAAAACAAACAAAATGATAAAATCATTTTTTTAGAAACTTCTACTGAAAAAAACAACGAACTGGAATTACATTCCATGTCTGTAAGAACTAGCTCGGATGACAGGGGCGAAAAAGATATGGAAATACCATTTTTAAGTGGAAGTGATGAAAAAGATTTTAATTTTGATGGAAATAACAAAAACCAAAACCAAAACCAAGAACAAAAATTAAAAAAAAAAGAATCAAAAATAAAATTAACTGGAACAATGGAATTTACAAAAACATTTAAAGAAAGTGGTTACCATTGTATTGAACCTGATAAAAATAGTCCATATTTCGATAAAAAATGCGCCCGTCAAGTCTTAAGAAAATATGTTAAGAATAACCAAGATCATAACATTTTGGAAACCTTTATGTTAATTAATACTTTTGATGAATGGAAAAACTTAAGTTTGAATGCCATCAGAATGGGGAAAACATTTAGGAAATTATTAAATAAGGAAATGGGGGTTTTCAATCGATCTTTGGTTGAAAGTAAACGATGGTGCAGATTGCAAACGTTTTCTTATCCAATCAAAATTGACAATACGGGTAATGAAATATTTAGAAAAGGGAAATTGTGGGTCGAAAAAAAAAAATTGTATTTCACTTTAGAGGCGACAGGAGTGTTTTTTGAGGTTAAATGGAAAAAAAAACTTGAAATTTTGATCAATATTAAAAAAAAAAATCATTTCTTATTAGTTAATGCGAAAGGAAACCACCTTTACCTAAAAGTTTCAAATTCGCACCAAAGAAGAGTACTCATACTGACTCTATTAAGATTCCTATCATCAAAGGGTAAAGACAAAATTATTGGAAAAAACAGTCGCGCACCAATTCCAACAAATGAACAAATCGATTTAAGTGTTTTACCGCCTTTAATTAAAACCAAAAAAAAATCACGACGTTATGAAATCAACAGCAACAATTTAAAAATATTGAAAACAAAAAAGCAAGTTAACCGCTTCATCCAAGCTTACCACCTTAAAGGGAAAATGATTTTTTTAATTCATGTCGTAGTTGGTAAATTAATCCCTTTCCACCCTGGCTTTTTCAGTATTAACCAAAATTCTATTACCCTTACTCTTCACAATAAATCTTCCCATGAATTTAAATTTAGTAAAAGAATTAAACTTGAAAAAATCTCCCAGAATCCTAGATTATTTGAAATAATTATTGATGAAAAGAAAAATAAAAAAACAATTAAAAAACAGAAAACCACAATTGTTGCAAAATCTAAGTTGGAACGAGAAATATTAATAAATTCCTTTTCTTTTTTTTATTCCAAATGGGAAGACTAAGCTGTTTTTTTTTTTTTTTTATTAATTTGGTTTTTTTGGGTTAATTTAATTAATCGTCTTTTATTTATTATGCTGTTTTTCATTTTTATTTATATATATATATATATATATATTATTCTTGATTTAAAAATACAATATCAAATCTTAATTTTTATAATTAAAAAATGCTAATTTTAATTTTTATTTGTGAGATGAGCTTTTTTTACAAAAATAGTTTGAATAAATTTTGGTTTTATTTTTTTTTTTTTTTTATTTTTATGGGATGAAATTAATTTCCTCTTACAGCCGTTAGGTTTTCAAAAGTTTAAAGGAATAGAGTAAAAACACTAATTTTTTTTTAATTTTTTTAAAATCAAATTTCCTCTTATAACCGTTCGGTTTTTTTTAATTTAAGAAATAAACCGAAAATTTCAAAAATTTTCTTTTTATTTTCGAAATTAAATAAAACCAAGGACTTTAGCTTTTCTTGAGTTTTCTGTTTATTTTTGAAGTGTTCTATGTTTTTTTTTACTTTTTGAAATAAACAGAAAATTTTAACAAATTTTCGGTTTATTTCGAAAAGTAAAAAAAAACAAAAGAAAATCGATAGATTTAACAAATAAAACAGAAAACTTAGGCACTCTTCGGCACTTTTCCTAATTTAAAAGAATTGAGTTAAAATCTTTGATTTTTCTCCATTCTTTTCTTCAATTATAGAACATCTAGGCACTTGACGGTACTCGAAGGCTCTTGACAGCACTTTACGTCAATCGACGAATTTCTAAATTTTTGTTTGGAAATTTTAATAAAGAATCATAATTTTCTTTATCATTAACCAATGATAAGATAAATAATGAGCCTTTGTTAAGAATAATATCAAATATATTATTCTTATTTTTTTTTTTTACAATTTATTTGAATTCAATCTTTAATCCAAATTATTCGATTTTTTTCATTGAATGGGCAATCCCATAAAAATGATTGATATCTTCAATGATTTCTAGGTTTAAATGTTTTTTACATAAATTGTATAATTTTGTTTTTATTTTATTTTTATCATAAAAATATGAATATCTGTTTAAATAATTTGTGAAGTTTCGTAATTTTTGTATGGAAGTTGAACATTTCCATTTTAAATATTTTTTTGTCCTTAGGTTTTTTTTTAATCTAAGGAATAAACAGGAAATTTATAAAATTTTCTGTTTATTTCTCAAATTAAAAAAAAAAAACACTGTTATATTTTTCAGAATTCAAAAGAATTGAGTAAAATCTTTGATTTTTCTTCATTCTTGTGAATTCTGGAAAACCTAGTCACTTGACGGCAATTGACGACACCGCTGTTTGTTGATATTATTTTTATACCCAATAATTTTTAAATATTCTTGACCTTTTTATCCAGAACTATTTATTATTAAGTTTACTATAAATTGATTAAGATTCACATTTAGTAGTTTTAGAATTTCTGCTTCCAATTGACATTTTCATGATATTTTTTAATGAATTTTAATTTTTTTTATATGTGTTCAAAACCAAGAATATCACATTTCTTTCTGAGTTTAAATCTTCTTTTATATATTGAAATTCTTACTTTTTTTATTTTTACTTCAGTTTTATAAATAATTCTTAGTGAATGTAGATTAATTTTTAAAAAATTTCTAACTTTTTTATTTATCCAAATATTCTATTGCGTTGAAATCTTTTTGAATTAAATAAAAAATTATGAATCCATAAAATAAGTGACTAATGCATATTGCTTAAAACATTTCTAATTTTACCTCTTTAGCTAAATTTTGCTGTTTAAAAATCATTTTGGTTTTTTTAAAGTTGTTTTTTACTTTTTTGAAATTTTTTTAGAAATGTTTTTCTTTTTCTAACCAAATCCAAAAGTATTTTATTTTAGATAAATTGATATAATTTTAAGGTTTTTTCAGTGTTTGGATTCATTCCAAATTCTTTAATAATTTTGTAAATTATTATCAATTTTTGTAAATTTCTGGAATAGACACCTCCATTATTAAAATTAAGTCATCTGCGAACATTTAAACATGATGAACTAAATAATAATTTTTTTCTATTAAAAAATGGCTATTAAATCTTAATACCAGAGGATGTAAGAGGATCCCCTTAAATTTTTGTTTTATTATAATTTAAGAAGGGGAAATTACAAACAAAATTTCATATGACTTAAATTTCCTCAAAGTTAATTTAAGCATACAACCACTGATCAGAGTTAACATTTTGATTCTTTTTCGAAAAAAACCCAAAATAATTCTTTTTTTGATTTCATGGAATCAAATGATTTTTTTTTCTTTGAATAATAACTCTCAACTTATTTCTTGTTTACATTTGTTTTTACAAATAATCACATCATTCTCAAAATTTAATATTTAATTAATTTTTTTTTTTTATTTTCCAAAAAAAAATAATATTTCTCAAAAAAAAATAAATATTTGAAGTTTTCCTTCTTGGGATTTTATTTTTCATCATTTTTTCGTCAATACAGATGTTTTTAAATTTATTCCTGATAAGAAAATTATTTTTCTTTGAAATGGAATCAAAATATTCTTGTTTTTTTTTAATAGAGTTTTGGTAACCAAATAAAAAGTCTGTTTTGGATTCCATGGAATCGAAATAAAATAATATTTAATGTTTTTGAAAAAAATATACCACAAAGGGACTTTAACAAGTAGAAAATGTTTGATAAAAATTGATTCCATTGGAATCATTTAAATATTATGATTCCAAATTTTAATTTTTTATATTCTAAAAATTTCAAAAATGGAATCATTTTGTGAACTCTGAAAATCATAGATTTCGCAATTCTCCATTGGAAAAGACATACTCAAGTTATTTTTATTTAAAAAACAAAAGTAAAAAAATGAAAAGAAAAAAGGAAAAAAGAAAAAAAAAAAATACAAATTGAAAAAGGGTTCATACGAAGCAATTGGTAAAAAATCAAAAAAAAAAAAAAAAATGTTGACATTTAATTAAGAACACCCAAATATCACATCAACAATATTTTTATTTGATATATTTTGTTATTTTGATAATCAATACTCATTTGGGGGTAGTCAATTAATTGTTTTTAATATTTTTTTTTATCTTTTTATCTTGTTTGTTTTTACACAAGATATTTTTTTACTTGATTTTTTCTCTTTTATTTTCAAGTATCTTGATATTAAAAAGTGGCTGCTTGATCATTTTTATTTGCAAATCTTCTTACAAAATAATAAGGTGATTCAGCCAGATCAAAAAAGGTGCCAAAAAAAAAAAAAAAAAAAAAAAAAATCTTATAACGGGTATTGTAAAGATAAGATCAGATAACCATTTGTGTTTAGGAAATAATAAATAAAAAAATCTTATTTAAGAAAAATAAAATTCCATTAAATAAATTAAAATAATAATAATAACTAAAAAAAGATAATTGTTTTTTTTTTATTATTATTTAATGGTGTGGTTGCTAATTTCTCCCATTTACCGTTCGGTTTTATTTTAATTTTTTAAATAAACAGAAAATTTATATAAATTTTCGGTTTATTTCAAAATTTAAAAAAAACCTAACTGAAAATCAAAAAAAAAAAAATATTTTATTCAATTTAGCTCAATAATAATTCTTGAATAGTCAAAATAATTGACTCTCCATTTGAAAGATGTTTATAAAATTTAAAAAACTTTTGAAAGATATTATAAAACCCTCTTAACTGTAAAGAATATTTTTTTTTTCAAATTTTTTCTTATCAAATTTGAAAAAATTCCTATTGGAAAATTGGATTTTTTAAATTAAAATTCAATATTTTTCAGGCAGTTAAAACTGTAAAAATAATCATAATAATACAGTTTCATTCAAATTGGAAATAATTTTCATAATTGAAAATATGAAAAATCATTTTTTCATCTTTTTAGTTTTGGTTTTCATTTCATTTTTTGAATGACCTAACTTGTTTCGTTCGATCGAAATATTTTTTTCAAACAATTGATATTATGTTAAAGTTAGTTGTTCCAAATAGAAGAACTCAAATAAAATTAGTTGATGGTATCTAACCATTTGATTGATCAAATATTTCTAATAGAATTTTTACAAATTTACCAATGTGTTTTTTTGTTGTTTTGCCTCTCTCTAAAATTTTTAATATGCTCTAGCTTTATTAGTACTGATAAATTCAAATAAATTCAATAAAATTTTTAGTTCAAATTCCCTTATTGTAATCTATTAACTCAACTTTTAAAACAACTCAATTGAAAGAATCTTTTGAAGGTAAGTCAATGATACAAAGATTCTTAACATTTAAAGAAATAAATTGGTTTATTTAAAGCTTGTGTAAAAAGTTTGAAAAATGGAAAATGAAGTAAAAATTTTTAGAGATTTATATGAATTTATAAGAATCAATTATTATTTTTTTTTGTCTTTGTGAGTATTGTAATTTCTAAACAATTACTAACACTCCAATTAGTGAACGGTTCTAATTGAGTGTTTGTGAAAGAATTGAATAAATAAGATTTTAATTTTACAAAAATCGAATTTTGGTATGTTAAAAAGTCTGAATTGGAGTTTAAATTGTCAAATATCTTTAAAAATAATTTTTGATCCAAGATTTCTTATTAAATTATAATGCTTATTATAAGTGAAGTTATCAAAAAGTGAAAAATTAGCAAATGCTTAATTTTTTGAAAAATTTTTTTCTGATTGTTGTTTCGAATTGGAATTGTGAAGCATTGTAGGAAATAATTTTAAGCAAGCAATTCTCTTTATACCATTTGTTTATTGTTGTTGAAAACCATTGCCTTGGTTTTATATTCTTATTTTTATAATTTTGTAGGATTCAAATCACGTCAGGTGTTTGTTTCCGAATCACAAGTTAAAAAAACAAAAATAAAAAAAAAAAAAAGAAAAAAGATGAAAAAGGAAAAAACAACAAACAATAACGATCAAAAAAGGCTTTGAGAAAGAATTTATTACATTATTTTTTCCATTTAGGTAATGCCTTTTTCAAAGTAGTTGGGATTAATTCTTCATCTGTAATTAAAGAAGAGAAAAAAATAAAAGGAACGATCCAAGCACATAATGAAAAAAAGGATATCAATTCAAGAATTGACACATACGTGTCTAAAAAATATTTAAACCATAAGATGTTTGAGATTATTGCGCCACAAATTGAAAATACGAATCGCTTTGATTTGATTTTGATTGTTGGGAATTCGTGAAGTAATGTTAAATAACCAACGTGTGCAAGAATTGAGATGAGTGTATGGAAAAAGGGAAAACCTTCAAAAATGAATAAGCCAACATGCAGAAAGATGATCAGATAAATTAGCCAACGGATTACTCGAGAGACTTTTGATGGGTTTTCTTCAGAGATCTCCGAAAAATAATACATCCCTGCTGCAAGCGCGATAAAGATAAAACAAACGAATACAATGTATGAAATAACTGTTGATAGTATATAAATTATCATTTTATAATAAAGCGAAAAATGAAGAAATGTGTTTTTTAAAAAAAATGAATAATTTTGTTGATATGAAAATTAGCTCAAAGTTTAATATTTATTCAGCTAATATGTGAATAAAAGCCAAGGTACATTGTCGGTTCTTTAAAAAAAATGATGTTTGGGTCAATTCGAACTTTTTTTTTTGAAAATTTTTCGGAATTCAAGAAATGGGGATTTTATTTGATCAAGCTCTGATAAAACATTGATTTTCAGAAGAAAAATAATTGTTTTAAGGGTAATGTCACTTATTGTGATTTTTCTCCTTATCAAAGGGCTGGCTTGAAATTAAAAATGTGATTGTAAAATTGAACTTCTTTTTGTTGAAAAAATTCAAATAACGAAAAAAATCACAGGGATATCCAAAGTTTAAAAAAATTCAAATCAATGAAAAAAAAATAAGGTTTTATTATTTAATAGTCTCGAATGATTATTCTTTCATCAATTTGAAATATAGTATTTTTTTTCGGTGTAAAATTGATTGAATTCTAATAACATATGTGACGTGGATTTTCTTTATAACAATATAGTTTACAAGTCAAGGAATCTATCTTATTAAAGTTGAGATAAAAATAAACTTAATTGAAAAAAAAAAATATCTATTCTCTGGATATCAAAAACCAAGAAAGATCACATCTTTAAAATTTAAATTCTTGTTGTTTGCAAAATTAAATTCAAGAATCATTTAATTTTAAAATTCTGTTTCTAGCTTTGGCCCTTTTTTTCAATAATGTGATAGTTTTACTTATTTATTTTTAAAAACCGATCACAGAACAATAGCAGTTAGCTTTTAATTAGTACACAAGTGTAAATACAAATGTTTTAAAAAATAAATTTTTCCACATTTTTGAAGATAAATGAAAATTTTCATGAATTTATCCAAAATTTATTGAAATAGTAAATATAATTATTTGATTATCTTAATGTACTAAATATAATTTTAATCCAAAAATTGTTTTATAAATACCAATCTTTCAATTTTTCCAAACTACAGGTTTTTCAAACTAAGCATTGATATTTACGAAATGTTTTTTTATTGAAATCCCTGTGTTCTCAGAAATCAGAACGGGAATATAGTTTGATATCAATAAACTTTGGGTAATTGCAGACACTCTTCATTTGTCTTGAAAATTGAAAAAACTCTATTTTTAAAAACACTCCATTTTAACATTTGTGTATTAGGTTAACTTAAAATTTTAGAAAGGGTTTTTTTTTTTTGTCTTTAAGGGACTAACCCCTATTAATTTTTTTTACATAAATTGTATAGAGATTGAGATAATTTTTTTGCCAATTACTTAGATTTGAAATTCCCATTTTATTTTCAATATTAAACATATTTCTAGATTAGGAATACTTATTTAGAAATTGGTTAAAAGTCAAAAAAATAATAGTTACTAGTCCCTTAACAAGATATTTTTAAAACAAAATGAATCTACTTTTTCTCCTAAAAGCCAAAACAGTACTTTATAAGTTAATATTGTTTTTGAAGATTACTCGTTTAATCCTCTTTTTGGTTTATATGTAACCTACTGATAAATCCAAAAAAAACCTTTTCAAAATTTTATTTCAATTCGTATTTTTTCAATATTTTTAACACTGTTTTAAACAGTTTGAATTTAATTGGTTTAAATCAAAAGAATTATGATAAAAAAGTCGATTTTTGAAACATTCAACAATATAAAATGTTTTGAAATTGGAGTTTTCAGTATTTATAAAAGTAAATTGAACTACAAAACATTATTATTTTTTATTTTTTTTTTCAATTTATCAGTAAAAGTTTCTTTCATATTAAATTAAACATTATTGGGGATATTCGTTCATTTCTAATTCCATTTTTATGCGGGTTTAGGGGTACTTCAAAAATAGAAAATTTCTTTTCAAACTCAATAAAATCAAAGATAAAAGGGTTACTAAAGGGTCTAGTCATTTATTAATGATTTATTACCCAACAAATGAGTCACTTGATATTAAAAATATTATATAAAATTAAACTTCTTTTCGTTTAAAAAAAAATGAAATAATAAAAAAAAAAAAAAAACAGGGACATCCAAGAAAAAAAATCCAAATCAAAAAAAAAAAATTAAGAGGATTTCAAAAAATTCAAATTCACAAACATATTTTGGGTGAAAAAATTCCAATAAAAATCAAGAAAAAAATATGTTTTGTATTATTATAAATTTCAAAAATAAAATCTAAATAGCGAAAAAAAAATTGAACATATTATTTTGTCAAAAAATTCAATTAAAAAAAGAGTTTAAAAACATTCTCACTTCCAATTGATAAAAAAAAAAAATCACAAGAACCCAAGGACAAAATTCATAAAAAAAAATAATAATAATAAAAGTATTCCAATTTCAAAATTTAAATTAAAACAAAAAAATATTTCAAAGTATACCTTATTACAAAAAATTAAAATTAAAAAAAAAAAATTCTCAAAAAAATTATAATTAGAAAACGAAAAATAAAAAAAAAATAATAATATTGATTTAGATTTAAATATGCTTATATTACTTGAATTTAAAACAAATATTTTCTTAAAGTATATAATCAATTAAATTCAATTTAATCTAATTTGTGGTTATATTGTAGCATCTATATTTGACAAAGTAAGGATTTTGTAAGATTCTTGGGAAAATAAATAACTCATTTCAAAAAGGAAATAAAAAAGAATAAAAAAATCATCGAGATCCTAAAAGGTGCCAAGGAGTGGCACTTCAAAATTATCACTGCTGGTTTCAAAATTATAATTCACAACACTTCTATTTGGAAAGTGAATGTTGCCATTTAGTGCTTGTTTCTGAAAACTACTCTTTTTCTGATTGTAAATTTTTATTAATCTCTTATATGTCATAGGTTGGTTTGTTTTTAATTGAGATTAGGTACTTATAAAAATTGCAAAATTTTTTTATTCCATTTCAGAAAAATTTATTTTTAACCTTATTGACTCTTCCTTTATACTATTTAAAGCTTTAGTGTTTTTTTTTCTTCAAATTATAACAATAACAGCTTGTAATTTTATCTTGATTTTTTTAAATTTTCATCAAACATAGGTGAATATTGACTGTTAAGTGTGTGTATGATTTACTCTCATTTGCTTCAATTTTTTGAAAAATTCTTCAAATTTGGGTTTGTTTTGATGAAAATTCAGTAAATTAAGTTAAAAACTTCTTAAATTTTCGATCAAAAATTTGATCGAAAAAAAAAATTATAATTTAAAGGATCTTTTTTCAAGACTATATCCATTTTGAGAACAAAAAGTTGCTGTTCAAGTACTACCTAACACACACAAAATGTAAATATCAAATTATTGTCTTCTTTAAGTTCTCACTTTATATCTTTCAAAAGAAACATTTTCAAGTTTCTGTTTTTTAGATATTCAAAACTTGAGAGTTACCTAATGTCAGATCAAAACTTTACAATTAGTTTGCCAAAAAAACATTTCATCTATTTCACGAATTGCCTAAAAACATTTTTTCGAATTTGTGTTTTTATTTTAAAAATTTCTTTTTCCAAACTTTCCTGTTTTCACATTTACAACCTTTCAAAAAAAAAAAAAAAAAAACAAAGACAACGAAACCAAAACAGACTTAACCAAAATTTGTCATGGGGAAACTACTAAGCAAAGCTTTTTCCATTTTATTTGATGATCCTGAAATCACCTACCGTTTGGTAATGATTGGTTTGGACGCTTCAGGAAAAACAACAACACTTTATCGCCTAAAGTTTGGTGAAGTTGGTATGACAAATCCAACAATAGGGTAAATTTTCTTTCGTTATTAACTTCAAGTTTTTGCATCATTTAATATTTTTTTTTTTTTTTTTTTCTTCAAAATGACAAAAAAAATAATTATCTTTGAGTTTCTTTTTATTGAACAACCATTTTCTTTTTGCTTCTACCCCCTTTTGACTCTTATTGAAATAATTATTTGATCCTAAATTTTTTTTTTTTTTTTATATTTTTATTTTTTATTCAAAATTCATAGATTTAATGTCGAAACAATAGAATACAAAAACCTTAATTTTACTGTTTGGGATGTAAGTTAATTTGTTTCTTCTTTTTAATGAGCAAAATTCCTATTAATCTTTTTTTTTTTCAGAATTTTGCTGCAAATCGATCTCTTTTATTTTTTTTTTTTTTTTTTTTTTGCTTGAAAGAATTCGCATTATTGGTATTTGAAATTTAAATGGGACACATTTTCATCTCGTTTTTCTTTTTACAATTCTTCATTTTCTTTCATTTAGAATTATTTGTTCATCCAAAATAAACACAAATATTAAATAAAACAATAAAAAAGCACCGAAAAAATAAACAGAGAGCACAAATCACAATCTTTTTCTTTGAAAATTTCTTAGTAAAGAAAAATATGAAAAAGAAGTGAAAATTTATTCCCATTTATTATTCAAATACCAATATTATTTTTTAATTTCTTTTTTGATCCTTTATCTTTGAAAGTACTGATAAAGCCAAAATAATTTGTGCATTTTTTCCGATCTCATTTATTAAATCCAATTAAAAAATTTAAAAAGTAAATTAATGAAAAATCTTTGTTGATCTTGGGATTATGGTTATTTTGCCATTAACAAAAGAAAATTTTTATTTCAGGATCCCAAAATATGTCCCTACGACCCAAAAAACACTATTAATGGAAAACTAATCAAATACTTTCCATTAAGCAAATGAAAAAATAAAAATAAATAAAGTTTCAATTTAACTTTTTCTTGAAAACATTTTTTGCCAAAATCATTGGATTCAAAGTTGAAATTATGTATATTTTTATATACAATATCTTATTTTAACTCATTTACTAAAACAAATTCTAAATTATGTGAATTTTATTTTCACAAAAGGGACTAATTTGGTCTTCAAATGTTTTTTTTATTTTCAAATGGTAAAATTAAAAAAAAAGTTAAACTAAAAAAAGATAAACTCTCTGGAAAAATATTCTAATTTAATATATTAACTTATTCTTTGATTTCTAAATTTTCTCAACCCCAATTTTACAAAAAAAAAAATTAAAGAACACAGTCATTTCAAAAAATATTTTCGATATTCAAAAGTTGAGATTGTTTTTATTCTAAAAAATTTTATCCCAGTGGTTAATTGAATTAAGTTATAAAGTTAGATTTCGAAAAATATTAATCAGAAAAAAATAGTGCTTTTTTGTATAAAGGATATATTGTAATAATTATTAGTTGAAAAAAAACCAAAGATCTTCACAGAAACAATAGTTTTGAGATTTTTTTATAGAAGCTTCCTTATTGAACCTTTGAGATAAAATTTTAATTACTGTTATTTGAAATTGAAATGGGATAAATTTGCAGATGATTATCTTTTTTTCAATTGTTCAAGAATCCTTTCCTTTGGTATTTTTCTTTTTCCCAAAAAAAATCATAAGTATTAAATAAAACAATAAAAAAGCACCAAAATAATAAACAGAGATTACAAATTACAATCTATGATTGAAATTGAATTTGGAAAGTTGAAATAAAAAAAGAAAAATGAAAAGGAAGTGAAAATAAATTCCCATTTATTCTTCAAATACCAAAAACAAATCATATTTCTATTTGTTACAAAATTAATCAAAAAAAATTTTCATTCAACTTTACAAGAAAAAGATTCTAAAAGGTCAAAAAATTGAAATAATTAATAAAAACCAGTAGTTTAATTTGATTTTAACAGTAATGATCAGAGCTGATCAAACCATGTAAAAATTTACACTAAAAAAGTAAATTTTTATTAAAAGTACCTTTTTTTTTTTTTTTTTTTGGTGAATTCCACCCACACTAGTGTAAATATGAATGTTTTAAAAAATAGAGTTTTTACAATTTAAGAGAAAAATAAAAAGTTCCATGCATTTATCCAAATTTTGGTAATAGTAAATATAATATCTGATTATCTTAATAGATTAATAATAATTTTAATCAAAAAATCGTTTAGTGAACACCAATCTTTCAATTTTTAAAAAAAATGATTTTTAAAACAAAAGTATTGGTGTTCACCAAACGATTTTATATTGAAAATCCATTCAAGCTCAAAAGTCAAAAAGAGATGTTTCGTTTACTATAATCAAAATTTGGATAAATGCATGGAACTTTTTATTATTCTCTTAAATTGTAAAAACTCTATTTTTTACAACATTCCATATTTACACTTGTGCAGAAAAACCAAATTCTTCATGGTACCGATTTAAAGACTTTTTAGAAAATTGTGTAATTTTAATATAATTATTTGAATTGGATCGAAAGCAGATTTTTATACACAAAATTGATTGACTCAATTAATGGGATCTAATATATTGAATTTCAGGAAAGTGCAAAAAAAACACACTTTTTTCACGGCATCGTGCTTTGTTGTTTAGATAATTATTTAATATTGATTAATTTCATACAGATGATTTTAAAAGGAATAAAATAATTTTTGATTGAATCTCTCAACTTTTTACATGTTTAAATCGAACTTTCTAACATAAAACCACAATGTTTTGACAAATATATTCCCCACGATGGCTTTATTTTAGATAATCCTTAAATTGAATAACGGGAATAAATTCTAACGAAACACAATCAATAAACCTAAACAATAAAGCCTTGCTTTATTACTAGTCTTATTCAAAAGAAAAGACTGAAACCTTGAAGATTTTTATATTTTCGATGAAATTAAAGTCTGAAATTCCAGAAAATTTTTTATATTAAAAGATGTACAAATTTAAGCACTTTTGCCAATTATTCCAAGCTAAAAAATTGTTTGGATGGACTTAAAAAATAACTACGATTATGATACACGCTTTTGTTACTTTTTTTACTTTTTTTACTTTTTTGTGTATTTTTGACATTTTTTGGATGCTAATTTTAAATTTTACCCCTTTTGATCGGATATGTTAAATATCATAACAATTCAGAACCAAGTGAAAAAAATGAAATTAATTTAATATTCTTAAATTAGTATTACAAATCCATATTGAACAATTTGAAAAGTAATTTAATTAAAGCTTGATAAATTTTAAGATTATTATATTTCTTTATTTTTGAAGAGAGAAAATTATTTTTATTTATTGATCTATTTATTTTTATTGGGAGAATGAGGTAAAACAACAAAGTTATAAAAAAAGACAAGAAGAAATTACATATAAAAAATATATTTAGTAAAAATAATACTCTATATGGAATCATATTAAAAAAAAAAAATAAACTTAACGATCTACATAACCCCAGTAAACTTGACAGCACTCTCCCGAAGGAGGAGACAGAGGTACAATCAAACAATTAATTTTTTTTTTAATGATCATTATTTTTCAAAGTTTTTTTTAATTTCAGTTATTTAGTTAAACCTTTTAAAAATGGGGAAAAATGTTTATAGAATAATATTAATATAATTAAAGAACTTTTTTTTCTTCTACTAACATTTGAAATTTAAATGGAGTAAAATTTTCATCTTGCTCATGATTTTTTTTTTTCAATTTTTTTTCAATATAATTATTCGTTCCGCAAAAAACATGGCAAAGTAAATAATAATAAGAAAAACGGAGTCAATCAAAAGAAAATATCATCAATTTCAAATAAACACTCGAGAAATTTTAATAAAAAGGAAAAAGAAGATGAAATGAAAAATTTTTTTCTATTAATATTTCAAATACCCGAATTTTCGATATTTACAAATTTTTAAAGTGTTAAAAAAAATAGAAAATTTGGATTTATTAAAAATTTAATGAAAAATCAAATATATCAGTATTAAAATTTCTTTTTTTGAATAATCTATTATTTATTTCTTTATTTATTGATAGATCGGAGGACAGGAAATGGTTAGACCCTTATGGAGGCATTACTATAAAGGCACAAATGGTATAATTTTTATGGTGGATTCTTCTGATAGAAACGAAAAACGTATCAATGAGGTACATGATGAATTGCACCGTTTATCGGGTGAAGAATATTTAAAAAATGCACCGGTATTAATATTTAATAATAAAAGAGATGTAAAAGGCTCAATGACCTCAATCGAACTTACAGAAGCTTTAAATTTACGCAAATTCAAAAAAGATTTTTATGTCCAAAATTGTTGTGCTATTACGGGTGATGGGCTGTATGACGGGTTTGAATGGCTTTCAAAAGCAATTAGTAAAAATAATAAATAAATTATTATTTTTTACTTATTTTATTCCTTTTTTTAAATAAATATAATTTTTTTTTCAAATTTTTTTCCCTTTTGAATTTTCTGAACAAATTTCGAGATTTTTACCAAAAATAATTTTTTCCTCAACATTATCATTTTTGTGGGGTTATGATTTATTGTTAAGACTTTAGTGTTAAAAACACTTTATCTGATAATGAGTGAATTTTGAAGCCACTAAATTCGTAACTTCTAATAGAAAAGTGAATAAATAAAGTTACGAGAAGCATTTTAAACTTAATTTAGTGTTCTAAAATAAAGCTGAATGAAAGAATTTGGAAAAAAAAAAAGAAAGAATAAAAAATGAATAAATAAATTAAAATAAAGAATTGAAAAATCTATAAGAAAAAAGTTTTGGTTTATTGGAATCGAGATGAATTTGTATAACTTGATAATTCAACAATATTTATATTTAAGATCTAATTCCATTCCTTATCGTATGTTGGGCGATCTTTAAAAATGAAATATTCTATTGTAATGCTATATTTCTTTATTCGGTCGTTTCCATCTGTGGTTTATCTGTTCTTATTTGACAAAAGTACCAATAATCCGAAAATATTGATTATTTTGAGGCACTTTTTTTCATTCCTTTCTTGTATTTTTTTAAATATTTTATATACCCTTATGATTGAATCAATAAAACAATGATTAGGAAAAAAATGATTATTTTTAACCGTTGTGTATCAAAATAATCACTACACATTTTTTTTCGAAATATTTTGATTTAAGGTATATGAACTTTGCAGTGTAATGAGTGGGTCATACTACAAGAGAACAAATTTCTTTAATATAATTAAATTTAAATAAAATATTTTTCATAAATTTTGACTCACTTTATACTGTTAATGGGAGTTTTTTTGAGGGTTTATTCCAGTATTCTTAACAAAAAATATTTTCAAATTTTTGGATCAGAATCATTTTTTCTATTTTTTCAAATTTTAGTTTTGCTTTTTTTTTTTTTTTGTTTTTCTTTTGTTTTTCTTTTTCTTTTGTTTTTCTTTTTTTTTTTTTTTTTTTTTTTTTTTGCTTTTTCAAATTTTTGTCAAATTTTAGTTTTGCTTTTTCAAATTTTTGTTTTTTTTTTTTTTTTTTTTTTTTTTTTAATTTTTTTTTTAATAAAGATCGTGTGGAAAAAAAAAGAGATCTTCGAAAAGATAAATAATCTCTAAAAAAATTGGGGCTATGTAGTGTCTTTTAAAATGGATTTAATTATTCATAAAAAATATTGTTGTTCAACTTTTTTTCAGTGAAAGTTCAGTAATAAAAAATGGGTAATGCTCATTTCAAAAATTGTTACTCACTTTTTTTTAGTTTTTTGGTTTTATTTTTTTTTAATTTTTAATATATCAGGCTTTTATAGATTTAGAATGACTTAAAAGTGAATTACAAATCATATTGGGTTATTAATTGTTCTTGAATACTAAAGGATAAAATTTTTTTTTCAATTTATTATTTCAGGTGAGTCACAATTTTTGAAAAAGAGCTTACATTCCAAAAATTTGGATAGCCCCCTGTAATCAAAAATAAAAAAAAAAATCCACAATTTATAATATTTTTCTAGAAATCATATTTAATCACCTTTAATTAACCTCAGTATTAATATTTTTTAGATGTTTTTTTTTTTTAATTAAGAAAAAAAATAAAAAACAAAAAAATAAAAATAGGTATGTCAGAATGATTAACGAAAGGGAATAAAAAGTTGTATTGTGAACATTTATTGAGATTTTACCAGCAATTATTCATTGATCAAAAGATTAGAAACCATCAACTAATTGTATGTGATTTTTCTATTTAACAAACTCAACATTAACCTTCTATGTGACCTTTGAAAAAAAATTTTCCAATCAAAAGTCATTCATATTGGTTACTTGAAAAAAAGGGAATGAAAACAAAACTGATAATATAAAAAATGAAATAGTTTTTAAAATTATAATTTGTTCTAAATTGGATATGTTAAGCGAGTTATTGTTATTCTTTCAACTGTTTTAACCGTTTACAAAATTTTGGAAGTTAATTTAGTTTTCAAAAAGGTTTTTAGGTAAAAAAATTCAAAATTTACTGGTTGTAATATTTTTTTTACAATATATTACTTTCAAGCGAGATGTATAAATTTTTTTTTTTACCGTTTCATTAGAAGCCCCATTAAACTTTTTTATCTTAAATCTGAATCAATAATATTAAAAACGAGCAACAATCCCAAAAAATAATTTCTTCTGTTCAAATTATTATAAACTTTTAGCAACTGTTTTTGTTATAAAGTAGTGAAAAAAATAATGGACATTAAAAAAATCCATGAGAAGATTTTTAATTGTGGATATTAGGGAAATTGATGTTTAATTTCTTTTATTTTAAATCCAATCCATTTTTTATGATTCAAATATTTTTTTATTTGTAACTCACTCACTTATTAGAATGATGATTAATTATATTACACTTGACCAAAATAACATCCAATCAATCAAAAAAACAAGAAGAAAAATTATCATCCTCCAAACTCTATTAAACATCTATAAAACTCGATTTTTTTTTCTAAAAAAGTAGATCTAATGAGGCTATCAAACAATTACTTGAGTATTCTATATAGACACCTTACTTTGATGAACTTAAGGTAGTTTTATTACTAGGATTCTAAAAAAAAAATGGTTATCTATAAAAAGGATTTGATTGAAAATAAAATGCAATTACACAGCACTTTTACCTAACACCCACGATTAAAAAACTTATCTGGGATTATTTTCATTTCCGGAATTTTTTTCCCACCTAAAATTGAAAGGAATTTAGACCAATAATAATATTCATAATTTGAAATGGCCATTTATATCTTTTAAAATAACTTCTAAAGTAGATTTGAAACAATAAAAGCATTAAAAATGGCTCTATAATAAAATAAAAATCACTAAAGATAAAAATAGAATTAAATTATTAATATTCTAAAAAAAAAATACAAAATCATTTTAAGATTTTATTTATTTTTTTTTATTTGTAATTTCTGTTACTGATTCTAAAATATATGAATTAACCCTATCCCAACAATTTCTTATGAATGTCTTTTTATTAAATCCAATTTTATATTTTTCCAAATATAAGTAAAAACAAAGTAAACCATTATTATTATTAACAAAAAAGGAAATTCTTGAAAATAGCATACTATTGTTCATTTTATCTATAAAAGAATTGATTTTCAAAAAAAAATATACATTTTGAGTATTTTTCGTTATTATTATTTTAATTCAGATTTCAACAATTAAAACAAATAAAAGGGCAAATAATTAAATAAATACTTATTTGATAGAAGTTTAACAAACGTTTTAACAATGAAATTCAAATATATAGATCATTTTTTTATTCTTCTTTAAAATTTGAAAAAAGTTGTTTTTTTTTGTTTGAAAAAATAAAGAAAAAAAAAAATATTCTAAAAAGGTTAATTTTTTTGTCTTATTTACAAGAGCAGTTATAACATTTTTTATCATTATATTCAGAAAAAAATCAAGATAAAATTACACAATTCCCAAAAATTTTAATGAAAATTTCATTTAGAAAGACATAATTTCATCTTGAAGCAAAAACAAAATTTCTAAGACAATTTTTAAAAAACTTTGAAAATTATGATTAGAACACTCCTTTTTAAAAAATACCATTATTTTTCAATAGACCAATAAACCAATTTTTTTGGTAAACCAAAAGAATTATGGCAAAAAAGAAAAAAAAATCTTTATATTAATATTGCGGCTAACAAAGACTTATTATTATATAATAATGATCGAAATGGTCATAAAAATGGTAAAAAATTGTAATATTATGAGAGTAAAACGAATTTGAATATTTTCTTTATCAGAAAAAATGGAAAAAAAATTGATCTCCCAAAAAAATTATTAATTTTTTGGTTTCTTGGTAGATAGGAATTTTTCTACACTTGGAATATACAAAATTTGAAAGGAGAATATATTATCAATAACATATTTAAAAATTTTGCTCTGTTGTTGTAGAGTACTGACCCCTTAAAAAAATTTCTCAATAAAAATTTATGAATTCTGGATGTACTGTAGAGTACCGTAAAGTGCTATAGAGCGCCTAGGCTTTTTTGAAATTTCAGAAATTAAAACCAAATTTATGAAGTTTCCTTTTATTTCACAAATTAAAAAAAAAACTTAAAGAAGCTTTTTCAGAATTCAAAACAATAGAGAAAAATCTTAGATTTTATTTAATTCTTTTAAATTCTGGAAAAACTAAAGACAAACAAGAGTGGTTAATTACGCCCACCATAAATAATAATGATAATTAAACATCAGGATTTTTATGTATTTGGAATAAATTAAAATGTAAATTAACTATAATATTCAATAATTAGAGTTCATTTAATACTAAATAATAATGTTTTTTTTTAAATTAATTTATTCAACTTTTATAAATTTTTTTGAAAGTTATTCAAGTTTCAATAAATTAATATATTTTTTTTAATATTATTATTAAATATGAGTTTATTAGATTATTTCAAAAAATGGAAAATCTATTAATCGTTTTTTAATTCTTGATGACCTTTGCATATATCACCTCTTAGAAATCATTTGTGAACCTTGGATTTTTTTTGGTAATCCGAATTTTTCATTTTTAGCTTTTCTAATTTTTTTATTAGTAATTTCTTTTTATGTTTTACAGAAGAAAGAATCCTTATAAGCTTTTTTAAGGTGATTAACTGCATTTATAATTATATTCTAAATGATCAAATGATCAAATTATCAAAAGCTATTTTCCATTACACAGACAAAAATAACAATTCTTTGATTAAATCTAAAGTTGATTTTATCAAAAATTACTTATTCCAAAATTGAAACTCAGTTAGTTTTTGAAGAAATCAAAAGAAACAAAAACCTCTTTTGCAAAATTCTGAATCATATTACCACTAAAAAAGCAATATAAGATCAATAAATTTAAATTTTATGAGATTTAGTCGAAGAAAAAATTATTTCTAAAAGCAATAGAACAGTCAATTTTGTACCTTTCCTTTTCAAACAGAACTACACCTAAAATATCAATCAAAGAATAAATAGAAGTATTGTACATGAGAGAGTGTTTATTTGAAACTTTTTGGATGAAACAAATCCCATAAAATTTGAAAGATTAAAGTTTTGCCAACAAGTTCAATAGTACATTTTTTCTGAGTCGAACATAGATCAATCAATTAAAACAATTTATTCAATTTAGAAGAATATTTTATTATTCAAAATATGACAGCAATCATTCAGATAACCTTAATACTGATATTTTCATCAATTAACAATTTTTCAAAAACTTTCATTTTTTTAATTTTTGCCTTTCATTTGGTTTCTTTTCTTTTCTAAACGAAAACCTTTTTTGTTTCAAAAAAAAAAAAAAAAAGCTAATGGCCAATTTTTATCCAATTGAACAAGTGGCCACAACCAAGCACGAACAAATCCTGACAAAGACATTAGCCTTTAAAATGGAAAACGATGATTTCAATTTAGAATTTGTTTTGTTTACTGATTGCTTGGAGATCAGCCTATCTAATTTGTCGCAATCGGAAATCTATGGTTCCAAAATGGTGAACTTTAATTTTACAGAAAAGAACATTCTCATTCTTCTCGAGATGATCAAAGAGAAACCGGGGAAATTCTTGCAAAGCAACGAAAAAAGGCAAGAATATTTATTAAATCTGGGGATCATGGAAGCCACTTTGAAGAGGAAACAAATTGAACAACCTGAACAAATGAGCATGGTTACCAAACAATTAAAACAAAAAGTCAAGACCTTGGAGACCATTCTTCTGGAGCAAAGACAAATCTTTAAGGAAAAATTGGCTCACCAAGAAAAGCTGATAAGCAATATTAAGAAGGAGGCAAAGCAGCTTTTGATCAAGAAAAAACGATTCGAGCCACAAAAGTACATTGTGCACCCAGAGCAATGGAATTGCATTTTTTCAAAAATCAATGATCAGTGGACGGCAATTGAGGACTATTCTCAAGAATTCCAGATCGAGACAGAGTCTATTGTGGACATCACCTTGCAGGGACACTATAACACCGGGAAAGGCAGGATGTTTTTAAGCGTCAAAATTGATGACAATTTCTTGAACCCTCCAAACGAAAAACAAAAAAAATTAATTTGGGGCGCAGTTCGGATCCAAAAAAAGGAAGGTTGGGGGAATTTAAGTGCAAACTGGTCGCACATTTTGCCACCTGGAAAGCACTCTGTTCTATTGATCGGAAGAGCAAATTATAATTGTTGGTTAAATGGTGCTTTAATGACAATCATTGTGATTCCTAAAAATTAATGAACGCACTAATAATTGTAATTACAATGATCTATGTTTAAAAGCTATGGGCAGTTTGAGAAAGTCATTTGAAAAAATGTGACATACACAACGTTTGAAAAAGTGTACATCATACTGTTTGGTCGACTCTTTTAACCAGCTTTCGTGGAACTTTTTAAAAACTTTTAGTTACTCACTTTTTGAAAATGACTTTAAAAGATACTTGATCGCTTTTTTTATTTGACTATTGCTTAAATCTTCAATTTTGTAAAGTTGATATTTTGTGTTTTGATTTTAACTTACCAAATCCATCAAATATTTCTACAATTTTGAATAATTTAAAACTGATGATTTTTCATTAATCATTAAGACACTATTACAATTATTTGTCTGTATTTTTTAAAGTGATATTAAGTTTGATTACAAAATTCAAACTTGTAATAAGCCAAACATTACAAATCAAAATAAAAATTATGAAAACCTCTTCTTAGATCTGTTTTAATGCTAATTTTACATTGTATAATTCAAAAAAAAAATTAAAGTTATGAGATCAAATCTTAGATATTGTCGTGAGTTAAGAGCTATCTGAATTTTGTGGGGAGACGAATATGACTTTTATGACTAAAAATATATTTATTGACTTATTAGGATGTAGAGTCAAAAAAACTTGTTGTGGATCAAAATTTAGGTTTTTTTTTTGCAAAAATTTTGGTAATTTATATAACTGTTGTGGAAAAAAAGTGAAACACGGTTTTTAATTGGGAACCTTACTTAAAATGAAAAGTAAAACCAATTAAAAGGAAGAAACCAATTAACTTCAAATAATAACCCATTATATTATTTTCAATCAACCCAACAAATACAATCTAAATCTACTTGATTTATCAAAATTGTTGTTGTGGTTTTGGAGATCTCAAAAATAGTCAATTTTTTGAACAAATTTTTAAACATTGATCAAACAAAGAAAAACCCATACTAAAAGATAGTATTTAAAAAACTGTTATTGTGGCGAATACTTCCTTTTATCTTTATTTATTTATTTATTCTTTTTTTTATTGATCTTAGATTTCATTTTCAGTTCTATTAATGTTCCCAATTAAAAACCGTGTTTCACTTTTTTTCCACAACGATAAATTATAATTTCGATCAAAATTTAAAATTTACCTGGAAAAAGGGTTTACAATTAAAATCCTCTAACTTCATTTCCTTTCCACTTCATATTAAAATATTTTCTATAGATAATGGTAATAGTTAAATAATCTTTCAGATATAAAACTAGAGTAGGAAGACAAAAGTAAAAAGTAAACAAAATTGATTTTAATTTTACGTTGTTTATGTCAAGAATTTCGAAAAGTTTTTGGATCAATAAATTGTTTTGTTTAATTTGCCTCTAAAAATCTTTAAAAAAACCGAATATTGTTTAATTATTTGTTTTTCCTTTTAAACGCATTCTTAAACCATTTTTTCTATTGACAACATTGGGTTTCAGTCCTCACCAAACATAAAATTTTGGTGGTCTTATATTTAATTATCAATTCTTTTCTAATATTTGTTAAAAAACAAAAATATACCTATTTATTTATTTAGATACTTGCTCATATTTCGAAATTCAACTGAATTTTCTACAAATGGAATACAAATGTCAAAATAAATAATTACTCATTATTATTATTTTTCAAAATCATTTATAATAGTGTCTGAGAAAAAAAAAAGATATTGTAAAACCCATAGATTGTTATTTCTTTTTGGATAAGAACCATATAAGCACATATCATTTTTTGTTTTATTTTTTGATAATAAAAAAACGAAACAATTCTTTAAATGAGCAAATTTTTTTTGTAATATTATTTGATTCAATTTGGTTTATTTAATTATGTCAATATTTTATATCTAATATCAAAAATTGAAAAAAATTTTTAATGGAAGTACTCTTTTAATTTCTTCCTAAAATACAAAAAAGAGAATAATTTAATTAAAAATCTTTCTTGTGAAATCTAAAAAAATCTCACTATATTTTTAAGAGTTAGGTTCCATTTTTAACCCCAATTATTTTTTAAATTAATTATTAGATGATATTGTTATATTGTTTTTCTTTTTTTTATCATTTTTTGGCTTATCTGAACTTATTTTAAAAGGTAGTAGAGTTAGAAAGAAAAAAATGAAATTCCTACAAATACTGACATACTCAAAAAAAAACGGCAACCTCAGTAAAATGAAAATAATAATAAAAAAAGCAAAGTTGAAAAAAAAATAAAACAAGGATTTAAAGTAAGCAAGATCAAAAAGAAAAAAGAAACTACAATAACTTAAAAAACAGACTTCATAACCTAACATTTACAAAAAATTTCTAAATTAAATTAAATTAAATCAAATAAACCAAAAGTATTGTTGCTGTGATTCTGGGTGTTCTTACTTAATGATCACATCGAGTTTTTTTATTATTATTATTATTTCAATTAATTCTAATAAGCCCTATTTAAATTTCCTTCTTTTTGTTTTTCTTTTTTGTTATTCTATTCTTTCCTGTTTTCTCTTCAAGTTTTTATTTTTGTTTTTTGATCCCATTCTTTTTTTTTTTTTGTTATTTTTTAATTTTTTACATAAGATCCTAGAGAAAAAAAATCTTTGAAAAGCCAAATTACTATTAAAAAAAATTGAGATTATGTAAAGTCCTTTAAAATTCAGATAAATATTTGTTCAAAAATTCCTTATTAACTTTTTTGAGTGAAAGGCAAGGAATAAAAAATTCCGAAAAACTAATTTCAAAAATTATAATTAACTTTTTTTTTGGTTTTTGATTTTTTTATTTTTAATTTTTAAAAATTATCAGGCTTTTATATAATTAGTATAATTTAATAGTGAATTATTAATAAAGTTTAAGTCCTGAAGTGATCTTGAAATATATCAAAATATTTTTTTTTTAGTTTTTTCCGTCAAGTCATAATTTTTGAAATGGATTTTATGTATATTAGTTTATTGTTGGAAAAAAAGGAAGAAAAAAAAATTTGAAAATAAAATTCATAAATGATATAATTGATTTTAAAAAGAAATTTTACAAATTAATGAATCAAAATATATGAATCAAGTAACTTATTTATTTATTTATTCTTCTGATTATTTTCTTGTCAATTATTTTTTTTTGTTCCACCTCCTTGAAAAAAAAATATTTTATTTATAATTTTTTTTTTTTTGTTAGGAAAGTTACTAATGTTGTTTATTGTTTTGGTTTGGAAAAAAAACTTTGTTATAATCCGATTTTGGTCTGTAATCACGAGAAATGCGATTTTTTTCCAATTGACATAAGATATTATTAAGGATTTCGAAGAAGGTGATGGTTATCCTCTTAGACCAGAACAATATCGTATTTTTGATTCTGGAAGGGATCCAAAATAGAAAAAAACAACCAGTTATTTCTGAACAAGTGAAACAATATGACGTACTATTTATTTTTGGAACTTATTATCTAACTCTAAAAATCAAAGAACAAATAAATAAATAAATAAATAAAAATAAAAAACTAAAATGGTATTTTTTTTGAAAATTTAAAGTAATTATTCTTCAAAGGATAATTTTCTCGTAATGGAGTCATTGAAAATATTGAAGTTAAATTTTACATTTTCATCCATTGGAGATAAAAATTGGTTTAAAATCCAACAGATACAAACAAGAATGTCCAATTTTTCAATGGGTTTCTATTTTCCCTGGTATTCACCGATTTTGTTAAGAAGCATCTGAAGCGGATCAAACATGCAATACCACATTTATTATATGCTCTTAACAGTTACTGATTTTGAACTATTCCTCTAAAAATTTCTTGGCATACTAGTAAATTTAAATATTTTTATTTTTTTTTCTTAAATTTGTAATTGTGTTTTTTTCTCGTTTTGAAATTCTAAAACGTAAATGGTGTTTTCTCCTTTTTTCGAAGAAAATAAAGAAATTAAAAATTTTTACGTTTCTTAAAATTGATATTGATTTCTTTCTAATCTAAACCAAAAAATTTATTTGGTTTTTTATATTGTTTTTAGGAAAAAAAAGCAAAAACATTCAATTTCCAACCTTTAAAGGAATAATTTGAAAGACTTTTTTGTCATCTATTGATCAAATAATTGGGTTCTTTTAACCAAATTCATTTACCAATATCGTAAATCCTTGAGTACGGCTATCTTTTGGAATTTATGAGATTAAAAATTCGTAAAATAATTTAGTTAAACTGTTCTAAAATAACTTTAAATAACATTTTTTAAAGCAGAACTTATGAGTAAAATGCTTACAATTTTATCTCCAAATTCATTTCCAAATTTAGAAGATCCTAATTTTTTTAAAATTTGTCTACTAACGTTAATCAACATCTGCACATAGTGTGTACAATGCTATATTAAACTTTTGAAAGAAACAATCTATTTCTTATTAGTAGTTGTCTCCAATAATATCTTTAATTTTTATAATAAAAGGTTTGTGCTAAAAAAAATTAGATAGCAATAATATTTTTCAATCTTTCAAATTTTTTTATAATCAGCAAATATTTGAAAAAAAAATTTTTCATTTTTAGATTTTTGTTTTTTTAAATTTAAATTTGAATTTTCAAAGTTCGAACACAATTTACAAAGTTGAAATTTTTTGTTAATTTTTAAAAGGGAAAATTTTACCCAAAAATAAACCAAAAAAAAAAAATTAAAATAGGATTTTAAAAATTAATACATAAAGAGAAATATCAGATAAATTAACAATTCATCAATAAAATAAAAATAAATTAAATTTATCAATAAAAGAAATTAAATATAATTTTCAAAAATAATTGTATCTTGAGAAATAAATACTAAGAATATTCTCTTAATAAAATAATGTACGGAAAATACATAAGTAGTTAAAGTTATTTATTGTTAATAACTGATTTTTATTTACAAAAACAAAAAATTGAAATGAGAATTTGTTATTTATAAACCTTACCACTAATTGTTTATTCTCAAAAAAATATATTATTCAATTATCCACAAAAAAAAAATTAAAATTTTGGAAATAGTTTTTACTAAAAGAGTGATTTATTTTTTTTTGATAATAGTTTTTTTTTAAAAGTTTGAAATTTTTGTAAAATAATACCAAAGGTACATTGATAGAACAATTGTTTTTTTTTTATTTTAGTTTTTTCGAAGATAAGAAAAATTAATTTCCATCTGGTTCGTCATAATCAAGAATCCCCTTTCTCATGTATTCCCCACGATCTGTTTTCTTTGGTGAATATTTTACTTGAAATTTATAAAAAAGATCATACAATTCAATCTTTTTGAATTTTTTAGGATCTAATATTTTGATATTTTGGTCTGAAATTTCAATCAAAGGATCTTCATTTAATACAATTATCTTTTGTAAATTATGTTCTTTTGATAACCAAAATAAATAAATTTTTCGGAATATTTGATAATCAAATCCATTTTCAAAAATTTCTTCCATGTAAGCAGCCATTTCACTATTATCAGTACATTTTGGGAAATTGAAAACATTTCTGGCATGTGGTATAAATTTCATCTTAATGAATTTTCTTAACTTATAAAATTCATTGAAATTATCAAGATCTCTTTTTTTTATAAATCGGAATATAGCTATTTTATTTCAAATATGTTAAATTGTTATTATATTAGAATTTTTTATGTTGTATTTGTGAATATTCTTGTAAAAATTAGCAGGTATATCTTAAATAATATTTATTTTTATAAAGAATTTAATATAATTTCCAACCAAAGTAATTTTTATTGAATTACTGGTGTAGTTCACATAGAGTCATTTTATTAAAGTAGAATGAAAAAAAAATTATGAGTATCTATTAACAGTCAATAAACTTTTAAAAAAACTATTCTCTATTAATTTTTAAAACTTTTTGTCAATACTTTTTTAAAATGCCTCTGTATTTTTTTTTTATTTTTTATTTTTTTTTTTTTTTGTTGAGAAACAAACGATTCAAGGGATATATTTAACGTTTTGTTTGCTCATTTTACTTTTAAAACTCCTTACATTACATTTTTTTGTTTGGAGTTTTGAAAATTTAAATATTTTGTCCGAAATGATGGTTGATAAAAAAAAAAAATAAAAAAAAAAAAAGTCAGTTTATAGCCAAGAAGCATTTAGAAAAAATATTTTACTATGAATAACATTGAGATAAGTTAATTTTTAATTTTACCCATAATAAATTCAAAAATATGTAACTGTTCTATTTTAGAAAAATTTTTTTTCAATGGTAAAGTTTAAATTGAATTCCATGAACAAATTCTTTAAATGTATTCTCTATTTGGAGTTTATATATCAATTCAAAAGACAATAAATTGTAACCAACATTATAAAATGGTTTTAGTGGAAAAAAAAAAATGATAAATTGTAAATCGGCAGTTTTCATGTCTTTAAAAATAAAATAAACAAATGTGTGAAAGATCTTGAATTATTTTTTTGTGATCTCTTTTCAAAATATCTGATTCTTCATGTTCAATTCAAAGAAAATTGTATGAGAAAATTTAATTCATCTATCAGAGAAAATTCAACAAAATCTCATTATAAATTAACTTGGATCCAGAATACAGTGAATTTAAAAAAAACATAAAGATCTACAAAATTTAGTATTTTAAAAAAGTTTAGAAAAGAAAAAAAAAGTAAAAAAAAATTTTTTTTTGTCATTCTTTTATCAAGTTTGATTACAATGACAAATAAAATTTGAAAACAATAAAAAAAAAAAAAAAGAAATATCAAAGAAGATCTTCATTCTTAAAGTTCAAAAGAAGACAGAATATTGTCTTTTTTCTTTTTTTGAATAGGTGAAAAAGCAAATCACAGAAATCACAGTAACCCGAATTTCAAATTTTGACAACTTTTTGATTTTTATTTTATCAAAAGTTAATTCAGCCACTTTAATGTTTGGCCAATTCTAAATTAGATTGACAATTTGTCTGAAAAATGATAAACTTGAAATTATCTTAAATTAGAAGATTTTCGGTTGATAATTGAAAATAAATTGATTTTTAAGTCAGAATTTTAATCAGTACAAAAAACCCTTTTTCACATTTGATAAAATACATTTTAATCCCAAAAATATTTATTTATTGTTTCAAAGAAAGTTAATACCAATTTTAAGCCAAAATACTTGTTTATTATTCCAAAGAAATTTAATATCAATAATTTTTAGGAAAGACCAAGAAATTTTGATATAAATTCATATTCAAAAGTCTTGGATCTTTGGTTCTTTTAAAAAAAATAAAAAAAAATAAATCATTTACTGAATAAAAAAATAATTAAAAATTAAACCTTTCAGCATATATTTTTTTTTCAAGTTTCGAACAAAAAAAAACACAAAAAATATAAAACAAATCTTGTATTTATAAATGAATTGAATTATTTGTTTTTTTATCGATTAAAGAACGAATTCAAATTAAAAATTTGGCTTGTAAAAAAAAAAAAAAATTTAATGATCTATGTTATTTTTTATATAGTTTTCAAATTTTCATGGCAATTAACAATTATTTTAGAATTATCTGGTTATTATTATTTATTGGACTATATTAGTAAAATTAACATATTTATAAAATTTACGAGAAAAAAATTTTTTTAATCACTTTTGAATAAATGGTGAAAAGATATTTGTGAATTTATTATCAAATTAAAAGTTTTGATTGAATCTTTTAAATAAATTCTAAATAAAAATTTAGGTTTATGTGAAGTGTTGTGGGGTTCCTTAGAGTGTCGTCAAGTGTCTAGGTTAATTTTAATTTTTCTGTTTTATTTTCGAAGTGTTCTAGGTTTTTTTGAGGTTTTCTATTTTATTTCTAAAATTAATAAAAATTTGTTAGTTTTTTTTTTGAGGTTTTCCATTTTATTTTTGAAGTGTTCTAGGTTTTTTTGAGATTTTTCATTTTATTTCGAAAATCTATTGATTTTCTAAATAAAATGAAAAACCTCAAAAAAATCTAGAACACTTCAAAAATAAAATGGAAAACCTCAAAAAAATCTAGAACACTTCACAAATAAATCAGAAAAATTAAAAAAAACCTAGGCACTCTATTACCCTTGACGGACACTTTTGTTCGCTTTTTCAGGATTTAAAAGAATTTGGTATAATCTTTGATTTCATTTATTTTCTTTTGTATCCTGGAAAACCTAGGACAATTTCGTTAGATTTTCTAAGATTCAAAAGAATAGAGTAAAAAAATGGATTCGTTTTGATTCTTTTGAATACTGGAAAACCCAGGGTGTGGAATATTTATTCTTTATAATTTTTTTTTTTATCTATATTTCATTTCTATTAAATGAATACAACTCTTATCAAAATATTAGTAATTATCCTTTCAAGCAATAATACTCAAGAAATAGAAATAACAATTACAGAGATCAAAATAATGCGTGTCCAAATACTATAATCCAAGTTTCAAAATATTATCCGTGCTTTTTTTTCTTGTTGTACCAAGGCAACATCCAATCTACTACCAAATAGTATAGATAAGTTAAAACCAATTTTGAAAGTAAAGGTCTGGTTATTTTCTGGTAAAATTTAAATTATTAATGCAAATAGTTGAAAATTTTCCCTAATATTCTCAACTTTTTTGTTTTTTTTGTTTTTTTGATGATAAAATTTTCTTATAAAATATTTACATTTTTTGAGAAATAAATTTTTCAATTTGATCCTTCATTTTTAGAATTTTTTTTTAAATAATAGAACTTTAAGAAACCAATACCATATTTTTTTAGGGTTTATTATCAGTTTCTTTCTTTGATTAATGTATAGGTCTTCTATAACAAAAAAACACGCTTTTTTATTTTGAAACACGCATAAAATTTTTTTGCACGCTTTATTTTCAACACAGTAGTATTCTCTTTTTATTTCTTGAGAAAGTCCTTTTTATAATTAAGATTGAGATATATTTTGGGTTCAATTTGAAAGTTCTCAAGGAAAAAAAAAGCACTAAGAATTAGAAAACCGATAATAAGAGGTAATTTAATGCTTTTTAATTTTCGAAAAACAACAAGAAGAAAAAAAATGATCTTACCTAAGAAAAATGTTATTAATTTATCATAATCCTGATACTCTTTTTTAAAATCAACCTTGTACTCAATACCTTTTTTTTTTAAGCTGTGTCGAATAAATTTTTTTATGTATTTAAAAAGGTTTTTTAGCCTATTGTCCAATTAGTTAGTTTGTTTGTTTTTTAAAAAATCCATCAAGAAAAAATAGTGAGAAAAGATGTTTGAAAATAAAAAGCCAAAAAATCAAAAGTCTGTTTTCGTCTTTGTTAAAATAATTCTAGGTTTCACTTCTTTCTTGTATCTATTCAATTTCTTTTACCAAAACCGAAACACAAAAAACAAAAAACAAAAGATAAAAAACCCAAAACAAAAAACAAAAAACAAAAAACTAAAAACAAAAAAAAAACATTTAAAAGTAATGACAATACTTACAAATCTTTGTTATTAAAGGTGGCACTGTTGATCTCTTCCGTTTGCACATTTCCGTTTTTGTAAGTGATTTCATATTTCTCCATATTAAAACGTGGTGTATATTTCTTGGTTTGTGAACGATTTTTCTTCAGGAGAGGGTATTTCTTTTCCCACACAACCTGGTTCTGATGACTAGTCTTCAAACAGTACGAGAAGTTTATTATTAAGTCACATTGTTTAAAGAGGATTTGTTTCTTGAAATTTAAGTTCGGATGTATTTTTGAAAGTTTGGGGCTGATCCATTCACCAACAAGCACATTTCCTTTTTTTTCAAAAAGTCTGATACAAAATTGTTGGTTTGTTCCGCTTTCTCTGGTACTGAGTGAATGTTTTTGATTACATATTGTGATCTCTTGCTTTCTGAATTCATAATTGTTATTTTCATTTCTGTTATTTGGATTTGTTTGATCATTCTGGAATTGCACACTAAAAATAAAATTTCTGTTAAACCATTTTTTCTGTATTAAAGATTTAAAAAGAAATCTGAATTAGAATTAAACTAGGTTGTCAACTTCAAAAGTATTCAAAAAAAGAGACACCCTTACTATTTCTCCCAGATTAAAAACAGACTGGATTATAATTTCGATTATATTCTCCATGCCTTGAATCGTTGTTTTTTGAAAAAAGCCTTTGGAAAAAGTTAAAAAAAATGATTTTTATTCTAATTTTTTACCATAAACTTTTTTCTTTATTCTTTCGTATTTGAACAAAAGTCAAAAACCAAAAATAAAGGAGATTTTGAATGAACACTTCAGTTACAACTGTTTAGACATGTTTTAAATTAAAATATTCAAGACAAATAACCTTAATTATCGAAACAAATAATATCTTTTGCCAACTTTCAACAATTAAAGATTATGGAACCAAGACAAATTGATTTTTATTAACAACTAACTTTTTGAAAAGTTTTTAGTGAAGGATATATTATCCAAATAAATTCGTGTTATACAATAAAAAAGTCAATTGCCAATGTAGGTCAAGGTTTTTTGGATTGTTTTTTTTATATATTAAGATATTTTTTTTATATTAAGTGATTAATCTCTATTATTTTTTTTTTTTGATAAATTTCGAAATAAGGATTCCTTATCTAGAAATATGTTTAATATTGAAAATAAACAGGAGATTTCAAATCAAAGTAATTAACAAAATATTTTCTCAATCTCAATTAACGGTGGTGTAAATAACCCCTGTTAACATCCTTTAACCCATCACGATCATAAAAAAATTTTATCAAAAAAAATTAAATATTTGCTTATTTTACCATTTTTAAGAACTTCAATTAGAATAAACACTATTGGTTAATAAAGAATCTTGATCATAATCTATTTTGAAAGATATTTTACAATTTATGTTGGAAAATCCAATTTTTCCGGTTCTGTTAATATTTTTTTTCAATTTATAATAAAAAATTTGAAAATTTTTTTGCTTCCAGCTAAGAGGTCATTTTATTATATTTTAATAGTATTTTAAATATGATGAATATATTTCAAATAGGGGATCAATTATTTTGACTATTTAGGAATTATTTGTTTTTTTAAATTGGAAAAAATTATTTTTTTTTGATAAGTGTACTAAAATTTTCCAGAATTTAAAAGAATAGAGAAAAATCAAATATTTTTCAAATAAAACAGAAAACCTCAGGAAAACCTAGGACGCTTTCGTTAGGTTTTTTTTAATTTTTGTAATAAACCGAAAATTTATTAAATTTTCTGTTTATTCGAAAAAGTAAAAAAAAACCTAGGCACTTGAAGGACACTCTCAATATTTAATATCAGTTATTTTTTTTCTGTGTTCGAGTTTTTTTAGATGATAAGAGTGTTTTTAAAATTATTATTTATTATCTCTTCAAAAAATATCCTAAAGTTGATTTTAATGAAAATTCATTGTCACATCCATTTAAAAAATTTTACCCCAAAAATCGACCTTTTTTCTAGACTAGAGGGTTTAAAAATAGTCAGTACACTTAACAATAATAAACACAACAGTCTCATGATTTTTAAGAACTGTTGATTTTCTTTTGTATAAACTCGATTAACAAGGATGAAATGATAATTGAAGTTTTAGTTTTATCTAACTTTTTTTTTTTCAATTTTATTTTTTCATCCTAGTGATTACTAAAATTAAACTCTTGTTTTTTTTTTTTTTTTTCAGACTTGTTCATTAAAAGATAGGAAGACACATAGATTCTTGGTTTGGATTAAAATTGAATTTGGAGGTTAGATCTTGGATTAATGAAAAATGTGTAATAATATTAAATCCTTTTGGTTGAAAATTTCATCATATTTACAAAATTTCTGAAATTAAATGATTTTTTTATAAACATTCAAAAAATGATCTTATTCTCATTTTATTGTCAAAAAAATACATTTTAATCTTCAAGTATCTATGTAATTCTTTTATAAAATTTATTTATATAACCCAATTTCTTGTTTATATACTGTTGTAATCCCCTTGATTTGTTTCTTTTATTTCTACAGTTAGAAAATATTTTTTTATGAGTTAAATTTTTATATTGTGTTAAAATAAAAAACAAGGGTTATTTAAATTACTGTAAATTTAGATAAAAAAATTAATAGAGATGAGTCCCCTAACCAAAAGAAGTAAATTTAATTATTATTTAGATTTATGTATTTTCTCTGAAATTGTCATTATCCGTCTTGTGATGTGTAGACTAGGTCTTGATTTTTAGAGAAAATTATTGGAAAATAAGTTATTTCAAAAAAAGAGAGACTATTTTTTGGTATTTTAATAAACTTCTTATAAGTTAGCAGTTCTGTTTGAACCATTGTACTCTCAAATTAAATAAAATATTATTGTGAAGGAAAAAAAGTGATATACGATTTTTATTGGAGACATTAATGTAATCACAGAAACCTGAAAATAAAAAGTTAAATCAATTAAAAGAAAAAAACAATTAACTTCAAATAATTATCCATTATATTAATTTCAATTAATCTAACAAAGATAATTTAAATCTAAGTTCATATCGAAATTGTTGATGTGGTTATGGATATCATAAAAATAGTCAATTTTTTCAACAACTTTTTAATAATTTGTCAATCAAAGAAAAACATCTACCAAAAGATAGTATTAAAAAAGCTATCCTGTTTAAACCTTCTCTTTCATCTTTATTTATTTATTTTTTCTTTTTATTAATAGATCTTACCTCTCATTTTCATTAATGTTCCCAATTAAAAAACCATATTGAACTTTTTCCCCGAATGATTAATACTGATTGAAAAAAGGTTTTTTTTGATTTATTTTGAAAGTGTTTCAATAAATAGTCCTAAAAAATAAAAAAAAAAAATTATTTTTTTTTGAGAAAACCGTGTAAAAAGATAATTTCAATAAAATAACGGTAATATGAAAAAGTAAACAATGATTTGTTAAAAGACAAAAACGTTTTGGAAGTTTTCATCATCTATTCCATATTCTACCAAGATTAAACTTCTTCTGAAAAACAATTGTGAGAATCGGAAAGAAAAAAAAATTCTCAATTTCTATACTTTTAAAATATCACCCTCAAATCAAGAGCACAAATTTAATATCTTTAATTTGTGTAAGGGTAACTAACAAATAAATTGAATTATTATTAAGAATCGATAAAAGGTCTTTAATAATTTTGGATATTTAAATAGTTTTATCTGAATTATGTTGACTAAAAATATTTTAAAATAAATTTGTTAAACTTGTTTACAAAAGGTTTTTTCTACAGTCAGTTTCACTTATAAGGCACAAACTTCCAACGAAATTTAAGGCACAATAAAATCTCAAATTTGTGCACAAAATTTGGAATTTTTTTTTTTACAATTTATTTTACTAGAATTTGAATTTTGTGCCTTAATTTGAGATTTTTATTGTGCCTTAAATTTCGTTGGAAGTTTGTGCCTTAAAATTGAAACTGACTGTAATTATAATTTCCAAAGTACAATAACAGATTGAAATAAAATAAATAAATAGAAACTTTTGGATAAATATCATCTTAAGTGTGTTTTTTAATTGCTTGGAAAGTGGAGTTTTCGAGAAGAGCAAAAAATGGAATGGTAAAAGATGTCAATTCGGCCCTCTTTTATATAGAATTTCATAAAAATTGAACACATAGATAAAAGAATTATTCACCTTGACCAATATTAATTGGTTTTTTTTGAAAGGTAAACCTTGTTTCTGTCAAAAGGGCACTGAATAAAATACAAAAATACAATTTTTCTTAGAGTATCAGTTTTTCAAAAAAATAAGAAAGTAGTCGTTTATTACCGATCTTATAATATATTTGATATTTGTGTCAGTTAAAAAGGTAAAATCAAAATAAAATCTTGTAATTGATGCAAAAAATCTTTAAACTCACAAACTTATGAATATATCACTCATTTTTTATCGAATCGCCCATATATAAAGAAATCTGAATAATTTTGATTAATGAATAAATTGGAATTGGAAAAAGCAATTAGAATAATATCTTTGATATAATTAAAAATAAAGATCATCATTTATTTTGTCATTAGTTAATGATAAAGAAATTTATAACTCTTTATTGAAATTTCAAAACAAAAATTCAAAAATTAGGGAAGTGTATTTAAGTGCCTAAGAATGTATTAGAGTATCATCAAGTTTCGTTGAGTGGCCTGGTTTTTTTTTTTGATTTTTCTGTTTTATTTGTAAAATTTATTTGTAAAACAAATAAACAGAAAACTCAATAAAAGCTAATGGGTTTTTTTTTTATTTCAGAAATGATTAGAAAATTAATGAAATATTTTTTTTATTTCTTAAAGTAAAAAAACTTTTTAATAATTTTCCAAAATTCCAAAGAATTAAGGACAATCAAAGATTTTACTCAATTCTTTTAAAGTTCTTGAAAAGCTATCATATATATTTTTTTTACAATTATGTTTGGTTTTGAAAATAAATCGATTTTGCAATCAAAATAAAAATCAAAAAAAAAAAAACAACTGGCAGTTATAAGAAGAAATTGATTTCCTCCCTTCAAAAAAAAAAAAAAAAAAACATTTTTATAAGATGACTAACGATAATGCCTTAAAAATAATTGCAAAAGAATTACTTTTAAAAAAAATTGAATAAAAAGAAAAAAGTAAAAATGTGAAAAAATAATTTCCATTTTTGAAATGATTTTGAGGATTTAATTTTTTTCTTCAAATAACCTTTTAAACCCTTTAAATGCATAGAATCCATCTTATACCATTGGGTAAGTTTTCTGGAAATAGTTTATGTTTAGAATCCATTTGGAACATATATTTTAAATTCATTTCTTTTTTTTTTTTTTTTCAAAAATTAATTTTTTTTTCGGATCTTTGTTTTTTGATCAAATAAAATTTTTCTTTTTCAAAAGATCGTTGAATTAGCCCCCAAATACCATCAACCATCTCTTCGTGGATTAATTTTTATCATGATGTTTTGACATTTATCACTATTTTTCTACAATTCTGGTGATTTTATTGAATATTACGATTTCTTATATTATCGCAATCATATTGGTAATCAAGATTTTTACCAATATCACAATTTTATAAAAATGTACGCAATTGTTAATACTTTATCATGATTTGAAAAAGATATTTTCAAATCATCTATTACCAAAAAGAAATCATAAAACTTTATAATACTTTTATTTTTCAATTAATAACAGAAAATTTTTCTTTCAATTTCCAAAATGAATATTAAATATTACTGCCACTAAAATCAAATTAGCAGAGTAAAAATTCTGTCTTTGAGCTAACTCAGGAAGTTTAATTTATTGTCGTAAAAAATCATTTGTAAACGATGTTGTAAAGATCTTTGGTTTTACTTCAACTTATAAACTCGAAAAATATTTTAGAATGTAAACTAAAAATTTTCATTTTTTAATTGGTGAATAATAGTATTTACAATGAACACAAAACACCATAAATATTTTGAAATTATTTGCCTGGTTATTTTCAAGTGGCTGGAAATAAACTTTCTTTGGAGTAAATGTAATTGAATTAAAAAAAAAATAAATAATACAAATTTTTTGACAAAAAAAAATAGCAAATAAGAACAAATAAAAATAAAAAAATGTTTATTATAATTATTTTTAAGAATAGTTTTTTTTTTAATTTTCAGTCAAATTTAAATAAAAGAATAATAAGAAAAAATATAATAAAAAAATTAGGTTAGTGATAATTATTTTTTTTTAAAAAAGGCTTTTAATAAATTTTAATCTGATGATGAAGATGAAGACGAAGATGAAGACTGTGATTTGGCATGCATAGGATTATTTTCCATTTCGACATCCTCTTGTTTTAATTTTTCCTCTTCTTCTTTTTCCTTTTTTTTTTCTTTTTGTTTTTCTTTTTTTTCTTTTTCTTTTTTACTTTTAGCAATTTTTTTATCTGCTTCATCATTACTAAATTTTGTAATTGCTTTTCTTAATTTATCTACATATTCTTGATCATTCTGGAATGCTTTTTTCATAACATATAAACTTTGTTTCCAAAACAAATATGCTACAATAATAACAAGCTGAAAAAAAAAAATAAAGGGTTAAATTATCATAAAATATTTAAAAATACAGAATTTAATTAATATCAGATGAGAGTCAAAAAAAAAAAAAAAAAAAAAAAAATAAAATAAAAAAATTTTTTTCAAATCCAAAAAAATATGAATTGTTGTTTTAATTTTATATTTATAACTAATGGTATGAAAATTAATCTCACAGAAATTAGAAAACAGATGTTTTCAAATTTTGTTTCAAAAATAAAAAAGTTTGTAAAAAACTTTTTGATTTGCTGGTATGTTTAATTGGTCTATTTCCGTGGATTTCATTTAAATCGATCGTAAGAATAAACGTTGACTTGATTGTATTGTTTCAACTCTGGGTTGTGGCTAATATCAATACATTTTATACAAGTTTTTTTCTTTAATTTTAAAATCAGTTTATTTGTGGTTTTGAAGTTCATTAAATCTGGTTCAGTTACAGTTTGGATTATTTTTAAAAATTTGAGTGAGTGTTATTTTGTTAATTTGAGTGAGTATAATTTTTGGTTAGATTATTAAACAGATATCAAATGATTTGATAGCTAGTAAACACTAATACTAATAATTAGCATTGATAGAGATAAGTAAAGTCGTTCTGAATGAGTTTTTGTTTACAAAAAGCTAAAAAAGGACACAGTAATTTTTTTAAAGATAGTTAAAATTAACATTTTCTCGACACTTTTATTAGATCAAGACATTTATTACTCACTCAAAATATTTCTTAATTTTGAAAATAATAATAATGGTATCTTGGTTTTTATTTTTATTTTTTTTTTTCATCTCCATCTAAAAGATTGATATACAGCATGAAATAATTAAGAATTTTTATTAACGTTTATTATTAAACCCAAAGAATTTCAAAAGCTTTTTTCTTTTAACTGAAAATTTTCTAGATTTATAATTTATAAGAAAATAGTTAAATTTTGAAAATATATGTAAATTGGTTATATTTCTTTAATTTTGAAAAATATTTAATTAATTCTTTAATTTTAATTGGATTTGAAAAGAAAACCAAAATGAAAAATGAAAAATGAAAAAAAAAGAAAAAAGAAAAAAGAAAAAAGAAAAAAAAATTACAGTCGCAGTATAAAATTCTCTCCAAATAATACTTCCCAATTTACTATTTGTTGCATTATTAACGATTTCTTTAATTCCCCATAGAAGTCCACTTATGATTACAGCAACAAGAGATCCAATTAAGCCAAGTCTCAATTCTTTAAAACCACTATATTCCTCAACAATTTTTCTCGTTTGCCAAACTGTGATCTGATAAGAAGGATATTTAAAAAATTTATAGAAAAAGAAATAAATAAAAGGGTGAATTTCAAAATGTTTTTTAGGTTAGTTTTTTTTTAAAGAAAAAGATTGAATAAATTCATTTTTATATTAAATTTGGAATACTAATATATTAGGGAATAAATAAATAATAATAATAATGTTTAAAAATTAAAGTACTTGAAATATATATATATATATATATATAAACTTTGTTTTTGACAAAGGGTGACAATAAAAATTTACAAATATCAATTATTTCTGAAAATATCTTTTAAGAATAAATAAGAAATAAGTAGAATAATACACATCAAAGAAGAGTTAATATCCGTATCAAGTAAATCTAATCAATCAACGGATTTTCTTAAAAATTGAAAAACTCAAATTCTTAAGGATACATTGAAAAAAAAAAAAAAAAAATTCATTTTGTTCTCTCAATTGTTTATCAAATAAAATTCTAATAGGAATCAATATTATTTTTCTAAAATCATTTTCACACTAACTGTAGCATAGAAATAACACGTTTTTTAATTAGTGACTATCGATCTTGCAATAAAAAAAAAATTTGCAAATGAATTAGGTTTTAAAAAATTAAAAATGTGAAAATAAAAGAACGAAATTCAAAATCTAGAAAAATGATTAAAATTTCCTAAAATTATATTTTTTCTTCTAATCCCAATTCAAACCCCTTAAAGACATATTTATGCATTTACAACTGTGATCCTTTTCCTGGAAAATAGTTCATATATAAAATTATTGATTCTAAGCACTTTCAAAACAAAAAACATCACTCATTCGCCAAAAAAAAAAAAAAAATAATAATAATAAAAAATTATTTTTCAAGTTTTCTGTTAAATCTAATGAAATTTTCACTCCATCCTATTTCCTATTCTTTTTATTTTTTATCTATTGTTTGGAAAAATACGTAATAAAGCTCATATAAAAACTAAAATATTTCATATGAATTTTATAAATGATCTTTGTGTATTTGGTTCAACAAGAACTTGATATTTTTGAAGAATAGAACGGAGATAATAATTCGAAATATTAGACATGAATTTTCAAAAATTATTCAAGATAAATGTAATTTACAAATCTTAAAGTTTGCTATCTTGTATCTTGTTAAGTAAGTAGGTCCATTTTACCGTTTTTGAAAATTTTTATTGTGGAAACCTTACTGAAACAATATTTTTTCAGTTCAACGAGATATTGAAAATTTATAATCAAAATATCATTAATTACTCTATTTATGTGAAAAGAATAGAAGTAAACCAGAGTGGAAATCTTTAATTTTTCAATATTTTTGAACATTTTTTGTTGCTTAAATTTTTGGTTTTATTAAATTTGGTTTTGGATCTAGAAATTTGTTTATATGAATGAGTGAAATTAATCCTTGAATAAACCCAAAAATATAGACTCGAAAAAGTGTGTCTTTGAAACAAATATGTTTTTAAATAATATCAAACAAGAAAGATCACCTTTTCTAATAAACTTGATTAAATCAAAAATGAAAAAATTCATTTCAATCAAAAGTATAATTTAGAATATTTGTTTCTTCTTTATCTTGTTAATTTGGATGAGAATAAAAAAGGGATTACATTGAATTTCTTTCATTCCAATTTATTATCTTTTGACAAAACCACTTTGTGACAAATTTGCTTTCAAAATTCTTTTTTTAAAATATTTTTATCAAAACTAAGTATAAAACAAAGAATATTGTCTCAAAATATCAAAGCAAAAGGATTGAATTATTGGAATCAAAAAGCCCACATGAAAAGATTCAACCCTAAGAAAAATAAAAATTGAGAAAAAATTTCAAGCATGATTCAAAATTATTTTGAGTTTTCAATTCATTGAAATAAAATAATTATCAAGTCAAATAAATACACATTCAATAAATCATTATTTCTGATGAAGAAGAAATTAAAAAATATCATATTTTCTTTAACCAAATCAGAATTAGGCAAATTAAATAAAAATAGGAATGAAAATTCATTTTGAAAAATTCTTTAGAAATAACAAGTAATTTACTGTTAATCAAAAATTATACAAATAAAAGTTTTTTCCCGAAGAATTAAAAATAAAAACCAAATTAAGAAGAAGTGATTGTATCAAATATTAAACAAATAAGATCAAGAAATAAATGTATTTTCTATTTATTTTTTCTTGGTCAATTTTTTAATTATTTTAATTTCTGTCTTTTAATTGGCATGTATTTCTATTACACTATTATATCTGGCATTCTTTTATTTATGAGACCATTTCTTTTTTTAGTTAAAGGGGGATTTTTGTAAAATGTAGATATTTGTAGATTCTCGGCATTTGTAGACAATTTTTTTTTTCACAATCAGCTTGAAAATGATAAATATTGTTTGAGCGAAGCAAGGCGCTTCATTTATTATGACTTATTTTTAGTCTTGATTTAAAATGGTTGATATTTGCGAAGCAAATGTATATTATTTTTAATTTTCGATTCATTTTTTCAAAAAATAAATATACTTGGTGGGAATCGAATCTAGGCCAGGTGTTTTAGAGTACAATTACCACCCTGAAAAAATCTATAAATGTAGAGAATCTACAAATATCTACAAAAATTATCATCAACCAGTTAAAGAAATGATTTGGATGAATTCAATTCCAAATAAATTGGGTAACTCAAAATTGGTAAAATGTCCCTTCCCCATTAATTAAAAAAAATAAAAGGATACAATTTTATTTTAAAGTTATGATTGAAATGTTTTTTTTTAATTTTTTTTGAATTTATTTTTTTAATAAGCGAAAATTTATTTCCAAAGCTTTGAAAAAGAAAATGGTGGTTAGTTATATTTACATTTAAAAAATAAAGTTTTTTCGTTTTTTTCTATTTTTGTGTGGGGAATATAGTTTTTCTCATAATCAGATACTTGAGTGAGGAAAGTATGCAATTTCGCATATAAAATCATTTCCAAATAATACTGTGATTTGATTTTTTTTTTTTTTTTTTTTTTTATCTTTTTGTTTATTTTTTGAGGATTATGTGAATATACTAAATGAAAAAACATTTACCCTTCCACACTTCGAATCTTTTCAATTATTATTGATCAAAAAAATTTTTATTGAGAAAAGTGTGGATTCGCTAAAGAGAAAATTAAAATTCATTCAAAGAATTAAAATGTGGTGACAAAAAGTTTTAATAGAAAAGTTTTTGTTTCTTGATTATTAGCTATATGTCCAATAGAACCATTTTAAAAATGTGTTAATTAAAAAGTTTTCATAAATATCTTGAAACAATTGACAAATTCAGTAGAACTATTTTCTGGGATTTATTAAAAACTTTTTTGTCACCTTTTTTAAAAATACTTTTTTAAAAATAAATGTATTTTTTAAAATTATTTATTATAAAAAATTAATAATTGTTTTTTTTTTAGTATTTTTAAAAATACATTGGAAAGGTATTGAAGAGTGGCAATAAATTAAGAGATTGTTTTTATTGATCAGAAAAGGTTGAAATGATCAAAGTATTTCCTATTTACAGAAAATAAATCATGTTTCCAATTCAAAGAACAAAGAGTTTCATCATTATTATGATTTCTAAATTTACCAAAAGGTTTAAAATTGATAGATTTAGAATATTAAATCAATATTTAAATTAGAAATTCCATGGTTACTGAATAAATTAATATATTTATCTATAAAAGGGGAATAAATTTTTTAAATTTTTATAAATATTTTCAATTGATCAGAAAAATGGAATTTCTGGTGCTTTTGAAATGTACAGGTTTCAGGTTTGAAAATTGTATTGATATGAAGAATTAAAATTTGAATTTTTTGTAAACTAAATAAAGTTTAAAATACTTCCAATGACTTTGTTTATTCTAGACACTCTTTGAATTGGAAGTTAAGAATTAAGTCACTTCAAAATTCTCTCTTTTTAGAAAATTATGATTCTTTATTGAAATTTCTAAACAAAAATTTAGAAATTAAAAAAAAACTAACTACAAGTGCAGTAGAGTGTCGTAGAGTTCCTAAGTTTTCTTAAGCTTTCTGTTTTATTTGGAAAATCTATTGATTTTCGTTCTAGGTTTTTTTGAGGTTTTCTATTTTATTTGTGAAAATTTTAATAAATTTTCGATTTATTTCTAAAGTAAAAAAAACCTAGAACACTTCACAAATAAAACAGAAAGGTCAAAAAAACCTAACGGTGATTTTCGAGAATTTCAAAGAATTAAGATAAATCTTTTGATTTTACTCAATTCTTTTGAATTCTGGAAAATCTAACGTGAAGTGCCGTCAAGTGTCGTAGAGTGTCAACAAATGCCTAGGTTTTTTTTAATTTTAGAAATTAAAAAAAAGCTAAAGGCTGTAAAAGGAAATTTTTTTACCACCCTTCAAAATAAAAAATAAAAAAAAAACAATTCTTTCTTTTTCAGACAAAGTGTTTTTAACACTTATACTTTAACATTAAAATAAATCTAAATTTTGACTCAACATTCCATTAGGAAAAAGGAGCTCAAAACTAAATAACGCCTAACCTACACACAAATTCATTTGAATCAAAATAATTCAAGTTTCTCAAATCAATTATTGTTAACTTTTTTATTTTTTTCTCTTTTTTTTGCCTTTCTTCATTTTTTTTAGACTTTTTATTATTCTCTTTTTTTTTTTAGAAAACTAAATTAAGTTTCAAATAATTGTACTGGCTGTGTCTATTCTAGACACTCTTTGAATTTGAAGTTACAAATGTAGTCACTTCAAAATCCTCTCATTACTCGAATAAATGTCTTTTTCATTTAACCCTTAATAGTAACAATAAAATTGGATTTTGTGACCGTACAAAGTTTTGGGTTTGTTGATGACTCAAAATAGTTCTTTGGGCTTTATTTGGTTTTATAAAATATAATATAATCCCAAATTTATGTTTAAAGCAAAAAATTTCTAATTTGCAGGTTTTTAGAGAATTTTTTGGTTCGAAAATATTGGAAAAGGATATCTTTTCTTATTAAAGAATAAAATAGATTCAAAAAAAGGTTAATTAATAATAAGAAGAAAAAGAGAAGAAGAAAAAAATAATATTAAAAAAAAAAAAAAAAGTAGAAGGGAATTACAAACCAACAAAAGGCAAATATTAATCACAAAAAGAATTGTATAGGTAACCATAAATTCGGTTTTAAATGAACACTTCCCGCCATCGGTTTGATATTTAACACCATTTACAGAACTTGTTACTTTAAAATTGTACGTAAAAGAGAAAAATATTTGTTCATTGGAGAAGAAATAAGAAGAGAAAAGATCAGTTTCGTTTTCATTTTTCTTTCAAAAAGAGAAAATACACAAAAAGAAGTGTTTACTTATTCCAACAATAAGCCAAGGTGATTGTAAAATGGCTAAGCCAGCCCAAAAAAATCTGACTGTTGTTTTTTTACGTTGTATAAATACTCGAAATAAACGGTAGGATCGCAATATCAAACAATTAATCCAAACAGAAGCACCTAAAATTAATTGAACCCAGGCTATTTGGTGTGTAAGTTGATTATGTAAATAAAAAAATAAAAAATAAAAAAAAACAAAGAAAAAGAAAAATTTGAGATTTGGTGCTTAGTTTCCAAATTTGTGACAAAAAGTTGAATAAAAACTCATTAAAATGATTCCATTGTTGTTTGAAAAACGGTTTGGATCACTTTTTCAAACTTGTATTGCATAAAGATGTTTTTTTTAATCAAGAGTATAAGCCTATTTTATTTTTTTAAAAAAATTCGAATCCTTCAAAATGTTCCAAAAAAAAGATCCAAAAGAAACTTCAAACGAACAGCAAATGAATAAACTCCAAGAAGACCAATTTTAGAACAAGACAAAAAAAAACTTTTTGGAACACTGTTAAAAATTGTTGTTCAAGGCTTTGGGAAATAATTTTTTTTTTTATTCAGAAAAAGAGATCCCAAAATAAACAAGAAAAGAATTAGTTCCTGAAAAAAGGTGAGTGATATTTTTTTTTGAAAACCAACAATAATCGTAAAAATTGGAAATTTTTGCTTAAAAATTATGAAAAAAATAAAGTAAAAAGATTTGCCAAGAAATAGCAAAACAAAAAAACAATCTTACCTTTCCAAAAATTACAAAATGCCCAAAAGGTTCCTTTTTCTTTATAAAAATGGTTGTTTGCCATGATACAGGAAATACTAATCAAAATACCAGAGAGAGTTGAGATCAAAACGATTTCTGGTTGCTTAGCTTTGATACCTGGATACTTTCGATAGTAATAAAAAACACTGACACCAATCAGTGTAAAACAACAGACAACCAAGACAAGTACCTAAAAATGTATTGCCAAATAAAGGAAAGAAAATTAATTTTAAATTTTTTTTTTTTTTTTTTTTTTTTTTTTTGTGAAGAGGGAAAAAGGATGTTTGGAAAGGTTTTTTTGTTTGTTTTTTTTATGTTGGAAATATTACTGTAACGAGATAGTCAGCCCACAAACCTCTTTCATTTTCAGTTGATGTTTCAAGAAGAAAAGGAAGCATGTTTATTCGAAAATATAAAAAAAAGTTAGAAAAACAAAAAATGAAAAGGTGATTCCACAGAAGTAAGAAAAATTCTTAAAATTTAGACAACTTTCCAAGACTTGGTTGGAATTTTAACATACTTAGAATTTTTAAAGTTATGAATAAATTAATAATTTCTGAGAAATTAAAAAATTTTTCAAAAAAGAAAGAAAACTCACTTTTTCAAAGGTTAAATTTCGTGGTTTCATCAAAAATATTCCTAAATTTCATGTTTAGAAGATAAGATTTCATCTGGGATTAGAGACAAACAAGAATTTGTTATTTTGGTTTCAAAAAAAAAGAAGACGTAAACAAACAGGCTCAGAAGGTCAATTTATGGATTATTCAATATCACAAGAATTGTTTTTTTCATTTTCCTTTTTTAGACAATCTGAAAAGTATTAGTCTTAAAGGTAGCAGGTTCTACCAGAGGTCACCAAGAATTAAAATGTGTCGTTATTGGAGATTAATCGTATTAGTACTCAATGAATTCAATGTTACAATAAATTTCTATTCGTTAAATCATATTGTGGTTTCATTTATAAAAAATGTGATCCTTGTCTTCTTAAAAAATCCAAAGAATTTTGGTAAAAAATTTGGATTTCAAGACATATTTAAAGATTATGTTATCAATACATACGCTCCAAAATTGCTAAAAAACATTCTTAAAATTGTTGCAAAATGTAGATTAGTTACTAAAAAACTCGATTTTTTAAAAAAAATTCAATAATAAAACGAATAGATTTTTTTAACAAATTATTTCTAAAATATTGGAAATATATTGATAATGTCTTTGTTTATGCTAAGGAAGTTAAAATTAATATTCTTTGGTTTTTTATGTTGATAATTATTGAGTTAATCTCTGAAATTAAACAATTGAAAAAATAGTTACTTTTGGAAGCACGAAATCTGTATATAGGAATTACTAGATTTGGGTTTTTGTTTTTGACTTTGAAAAGGAATTAAAAAAAAATTACCAAATTCTAATTTCTAATTGTGGTCATTAGTAAAAAAATTAATAATTTATTATAAATAATATTTATAATAGATTTTTTATAACTTTTTGAATTATTGTGCTCTAATATCATTTACCGCCAATTTCAACATACATTAACTCTATAGAAATCAATGATAGATACCAACCTTTTAAGTATAATTCTTTTCTGCTAGCCAAGTAATTTTTTTTTTATCTGCCAAATAGATATATACCCATTAATTCCTAATTTGCATTTTGTATATTTCGTATATTACATCAGGGTCCACCCCTTTTTGTCAAACCCAAATAACCCATTCAAAAACGAATTATTAAATATATCTACATTGTAAGGTAAAATGTAAAAATGGGATTTAAATTGATTTTTTTTTTTTGGGTAAAATTTTTATTTTACGGGTCCGTAACTAGATTAAGAATATTCAAGGAAATTTCACAATAAATTCTTCAAAATTACATCTCACCATTAAATTATATACAAAAAGTAAAAATCGAATTACTAGAATACCTGGCCCACTTTTGATGATAAAAAAAGTTTCAATTTTAAGTCACAAACTTTAAACAATATTTAAGGCACTGGAAAATCTCATATTAAAGTACTTTTTTTGTATTTTTTTTTACTCTAATTATTTTTCTAAACTTTTTCTGTGTCAAATAGTATCAACATTTTTTTTTCAAATATCACCCGTTTTATTATTTGACCTTTGTAGAATAAATAAAAAATAAAAAGAATAATTTACATCAAAGAATGGTTGATACTTTCGGCAATAAAAATAATTTATCAATATATTTTCTTACAAAATTAAAAAACTCAGAATTCTTAAATCCATATTGAGAAAAACAAGGATGTTCGTTTTGAACTTCTACTGGGATTTGAATAATAAATAGGAAACTAATTTCACTTCATTTCCCTTAATTTTCTTTTAGTAACCAAGTCCTGGAATGAAGTAGGCTGGGGTTTGTGGTCTCTTGTTGAAAAAGGAAATCAAAATAAAGTGGAAATTTATAACATTTATTATTCAAATATCAAGATCAAAGATTGAATACAATTTCAATTGAAATCAATATTATTTCTTAACAATTATTTGAACAGTTTCAATAACATTAGAATAACACATCTTTACTAAGCGACTATTGATCTTGCAATAAAAAAAGATTTTTGTAACTGAATTTCCGAAAAAAAAAAAATCAAAAAAAAAAGTGAAAAAATGATTTCAATTTTGAAAATTTCCAAAATAAATTTTTCATCTAATATACTACAAACCCTATAAAAACCTGCACTTTACCCCCATTCTATCTGGTCACCGTTGGATGGAAAATAGTTTAGAATTTACATTTAGTAAATAAATTTGGAATTTATTTTTTGTATATTGAATCTAGATGAAAGCTTGTATATAAAATTGGAGCTTACATTATATAAATTAAATTTGATAATAAATGTCCCAATTTTTTTTTTATTTTTTAATTTTACTTTTTTTTGGTTCATTTTTAGATAAAAAACAAATATTTCTAGTGTATTGAACAGAAAATTAAAATATTATTTTTTTTATTTTAATAGATAACTTCAATTATTAAAAATATTAATTTTAAAATATTGATTTTTAATGGGCAAATGATTTTTAAATATAGTTTATATATATATATATATATATATAAGTATATATAGAAATAAGTTATTTTTTTTTGAAATGTTTACCCCATTTTTTTCATTTTTGAAGAGTTCTAAAATGCAACTTTTTCCAATTATTTCAAAAATTATATATTTTATTCAATGTAGAAAGAAAGAGTATAACATGCATAAAAAAATCCTTTTAAAAAAAATTCAATTTTTCAAAATTACTTGATTTGAAAATAATCTAAACTAAAATTCAAAATTTTCCACACAAATAAAACCGTTCAAACAACCATAATGATACAATTCCATTCAAATTGGAAATAAATAGTCATTTTTTTAAAAAATATGAAAATCATTTTTTCATCTTTTATTTTTTGTTTTTATTTTATTGTTTGAATTACATATTTAGTTTTTTTTTCGATTAAAATTTATTTTAACAATTGATATTATTTTCAAGCTGTGTTGTTCCAAATAAAAGAACTCAAATAAAATTATTCGGTAGTATCTAATCTTTGATTGATCAATATTCCTAATAGAATTTAAACAAATTAATCTTAAATTTATTTGCTTGGTCTCTCCTAATTTTTTTAACATACCCTTGATTTATTTGTATTGATAATTATTTTTTTTTTTGTGGGTATTTATATTTATCAAAAAGTGTTAACATTTTAATTAGTGAATGGTTCTAATTTGGTATTTCTACTTGAATTGATTAAATATGATTTTTTTTTTCACAAATTGAATTAAGATATGCTGAAAATGTTGAATTGGGGTTTACTTAATTACAAAATCATTATATTGATTATAATAAACTTCAAAAAAATAATATTTCTTTATTCCAAGATTATTTTAAAATTTTTTTTTCATTTCACTGAATAAAAAAAAAATGAGAAAAATTAAATACCAAAAGATTAAAAAAAATCCCCAAATACCGTTTTAAAATCTCTAGATTTGACTTAGAAACTAAAGAAATTTTTTTTTCAATTCTTTCTGATATATTATTAATAAACAGATAGGGTATTATTTTAGTAAATTTGAAAAAAATGTACAGAATTTAATTCCTGACAGATGATATTTTTAATATCGCTAAGAGAGAATATAAATTACTTATTTAGTGGAAATGAACACAATTTTAAGATTTATTATTAGAAATTAGTTATTGAAACAATTAATTAGTATAAAATTAATATTATATATATATATTTCTAGTATAAAATAATTAAAAAAAAAAATACATAAAATTCTTTCAATTTTTTTAATAATATTAAAAAATTTTCTCTTTGAACTGAATTTCCCAAAAATCATCTTTAAAGAACCAAACTCAAACAAATTAATTAATTTGATCTAAAAATTTTCAACTCAATTTTTTTATTATTATTGTTTATTAAAAAACTTTAAATTCAGATGAGTCAGATGATTAAAATACTTTTTTAATTTCACCTTTTTTAAAAATTAATATAAGATGTTAAATTTAATCTAAATAAAATTTATTAATTTGATTTATAACAAAAATCTTCTAATTTTAATAGTTAGAAACTCTTACCATTATCCTGAAATGTTATTTTGAAGAAGAAAAAATAACAGTTCAAAAATTTTAAATAGCCAAAATTGAAAGAATAAGCAAGTGGCAATAAGTTGATTTCAAGTATAAGCGAATTAAATCATCTTTGTAAGCTTTTTATTTTTTGTCATTTTTTTTTTTATCCTAGCCCGAAAAAAAAATAATAACTTAATTGATTAAGTGGTTTAGTAATAACCTAAAAATTAAAAGTATAAATAGGATTTTAAATACTATATATTAAAATTTTAAATATTTTCAAATAAATAAAATACATTCTAATTATTTATTAATATAATAATAATAATAAATATTATCAAATAACTTATAATAAAAATAATAATTCATTGTTTATAATATTAATATTTAAAAAGTAAATAACACAATCTTCTAAATGTCAAGAAATTTCCTAATGGGTATTAAAAATATATTGCAACTTTTAATAAAATTAGTAATTAAAAAGTCGTTTGATAAAAATAAATTTCAAAAAAAAAAACAAATACATAAAAAGTAGATTTTTCCCAACTTTTTTTTTCTTTTTTTTAAAAGAACAGAAATCACAGAAGCAAAGAAACAGAAAGACAAATTTAGTAAAAATATTTCATTTTTTAATTCTTCAATCCCACTTAATAAAAATGTATGAGTTTTACAAACTTTCAGTTGCTATTTTAAGTAATTGATACACTTAATTTCAATTCGAAAAGTAGTTGTTAGCATCATTAATGAGATTATCAATCCATTTTTTTTCAAAAGTTCCTTTTTTCTTCTGTGGTGGAGTACCTTTTGGTAATTTTGGGAATTCTAAATCGAAGGAACCTTAAATAAATAATCCTAAATCTCAAATTTTATCAATTTTTATTCCTAAAAAGATAATGAATAATTAAATTTCAAATTCAATGACTTATAAAGGTTTGTAAACAGAAATTCATATTTTAATAAATATAGAGAATTTCTTCAAACAAAAAATTAAACAAATCATTTTTTTAAAAATATATTTTTATAATTTATTTTCAAATGGAAGAAATTGGTCTTGTCAAAAAGAAAAACGAAAAACAAGGTTTAAAAAGAAAAGATACTGTTAAAATGGAAATCGAAACACCAAAAGTTGTCGCTCAAACCGAATTAGAGCTTTATGAAGAATTAAAGCTCATCCAAAAAGAAATCAAATATCTTGAAATTCAAGAGGAATATATCAGAGATGAACAAAAAAATTTAAAAAGAGAATTGATTAGAGCAAAGGAAGAAATTGAACGAATTAAAGCTGTCCCATTGATCGTTGGCCAATTCCAAGAAATGGTTGATGAATATACTGCTTTAACTGGATCCTCTCTTGGTTCAAGGTCTTGTTTTTAATTTTTTTTTTTTCTTCTTTTTTGTCAAATTAAAACAAAAACAAAAAAAAACAAAAACAAAAAAAAAAAAAAAAAAACGAATACTTAATTACAATTTCATTCTATCAACAAATTTATTCCTTCTTTCTTATTTTTTTTATTAAATTTTTTTTTTCTTTTTTTTTTCTTTTTTTTTTCTTTGTTATTTATCAACAATCTATTTTTTTTGACATTCTTTTTTTATTTCAACAACAACAGTAGTTTAGTTCGTGTACTTAGTACCATTGATAGAGAAAAGCTAAAACCAGGATGTTCTGTGGCATTACATAGATACAGTAGTGCCATTGTTGATGTTCTTCCGCCTGACTCTGATAATTCAATCCAAATGGTCACGAAAGACAAAAAGCCTGAAGTCACATATAGTGATATTGGAGGACTTGATGTTCAAAAACAGGAAATTAAAGAAGCAGTTGAATTACCTTTAACACACTCTGATCTTTATAAACAAATTGGAATTGATCCACCAAAGGGTGTTCTTCTTTATGGACCACCAGGTTTGATCCATTTTCTTTCATTTACTTTTTTTTTTTTTTTTTATTATTTTTTAAACGAAAGCGATTACAGACACCCTGACGAAAAGCATTTTGAAACACGCTTTTTTCCTTTTATGAATCTTTGGGGTTGTTTGTATTGTTGTAGGAACTTTGGCTTTCGAAAAAAAACCATTTTGAGATAATCGTTTACTTTTGCTTCAAAACCAAACTGATTCAAAATTTTAATTTAAATTGTCTCGAAACCTCTAATATCAAAAAATATAAATCACCTATTGACACCTCAACTCAAACAAACAAAATTCAAAAATATTCCTTCTTCAAAAACCTAAACATAAAAAAAAAACAAAACAAAAATTTCCGACAAAAAAAAAACAAACCATAATAAAACATAATTATTCCAAAAAAAAACCAAAAAATATCCCACACAAAAACAATCAAAACATAAAAACAATCACAACAATTCAAAAAAAACCAAAATTAAAGGTACTGGTAAAACAATGTTGGCCAAGGCTGTCGCCCATCATACCACGGCATCATTTATTAGGGTTGTAGGCTCTGAGTTTGTTCAAAAATATTTAGGAGAAGGGCCACGTATGGTTCGGGATGTATTTAGACTTGCACGACAGAACTCGCCATCAATAGTCTTTATTGACGAAATCGATGCCATTGCCACAAAGCGTTTTGATGCACAAAACGGTGCTGATCGTGAGGTGCAGCGTGTCTTACTTGAATTACTGAATCAAATGGATGGGTTTGATACCGCCTCCAACGTCAAAGTGATCATGGCCACAAACAGAGCCGACATCCTAGATCCTGCTCTTTTAAGGCCAGGTAGGCTCGATCGAAAAATTTTCTTCCCAATGCCAGATCGAAGAGCCAAAAGACTCATTTTCCAAGTAATCACCAACAAAATGAACCTTAGTGACGAAGTTGATCTTGAAGATTACGTTTCGAGAACAGATAAAATTACACCGGCAGATATACACGCCATCTGTATGGAGGCAGGGATGCAAGCAGTAAGAAAAAATCGGTACGTTATTTTACCCAAGGATTTCGAAAAGGGTTATAAAATAGTTGTAAGGAAAAATGACCAAGAATTTGACTTTTACAAATAATCCCGTGCAATTTAGAGTTTCTTAATTATATTGTTATATTATTTTATATATTATGATATTATTTTAATTTTAGATCTTTATCCTTACACATCATTTTCTGAATATTTTCTATTATTCAATTATTTTATTTCAAAACTTATTTTATATTTATATTTTAAATTTATCCTTCAGAAATCTTCGCCTTCTAAAACAGAAATTTTTTTACTTTATTAAAAAAAAATAAAAGAAATATTATTTTAATTCAATTAAAATAAAATGAAAAAAAGTTTCATTTTTATTTTTAAATTTTATTATTATTGAGGAATTTTTGGAATTTTTATTTTGTAAAATGAACAATAAAATAAAATAAATACTCATATTTTAACCAAACATAATTTCCATTTCAAATATTCAGATCAACCTGAAATAATAAATATTTGAAAAAAAAAATATATCCTTTAGTATTCAAGAACAATTAATAATTAAACATGATTTGTAATTTACGTTTAAATATTTCTAAATATACAAAACTATGATATTTTAAAAATTAAAAAAAAATAAAACCAAAAAAATCAAAAAAAAGTGAGACAAAATTTATGAAAATAGCTTTAAGTGATTTTTTTATTAAGGAAATTTCACTAAAAAAAAGTTTAACAAGAAGATTTTTTAATAATTAAATTCATTTGAATTTTAAAAGAAATTATATTTTCTCAATTTTTTTACTGTTTGTTGGTATTTTCAGATATTTTTTTTTTTTCCACATTATCTTATGCAAAAAAGTTGTATAAAAAACAAAAAAGAAAAAAAATATCAAAAAAAAAAAAAGTAAGAAAAAGAGAAGGAAAAAGAAAAGGAAATTAAAACAAAAATTCATTTGAATAAAGATAAAGAAATAAAAAAGGATCAAAAAAAAAAAGAATGAAAAACAAAATTTTTTCAAAAATAAGTAAAAAAAAAAATAAAAAAAACAAAAATTTGAAAAAAGGAATAGAAAAAAAAAATAGAATTTTTCAAAAAAAAAGAAAAGGAAAATTTGACAATGCAAAACTAAAATTTGCAAAATTAGAAAAAATTTTTTTGAGCCAAAAAATTGAAAATTTATTTTGATAAAAATATGCGATAAAACCACTTTTAATAATTTTATAAAGTGAGTCAAAATTATTGAAAAATAGTTTTGTTCATATTTTATTTATATTAAAATAATCTACATCATATCTACTTAGTATCAAAAAAAATCCACACTATTTTATTTTTTTTTATTCATTGAATAAATGTAATTAAGACTCTACATATCCTTTTACTTAAATTACCTCAAAAATAATTCAGGCATAAAATCATAAAATTCACGATTGTTCAAGGGAAAGACACACCCAATTTTTTTATGAGTTCAAAAGCAAAAAAAAAAAAAAATTGAAAAGAAAAACAAAAAAAGGAAAAAAGAAAAAGAAAACAAGAAATTTAAAAAGGCTTTATAAGAAGAAATTGGTAAAAAATCATAAAAAAACAAACAAAAAAAAAAACAATACTTGTCTTTCCAAAAGTACCCAAAATCACAGCCACGATAATTTTCGTTAATTAAATTTGTTTTGGTAATTGATTATGAATATTCATTTGTGGATAGTTATTTAATTGTTTTACTTTCTTTTTCCTTTTTATCTAATTTGCTTTATCCATTGTGTATTTTTATCTTTGTTTTTTTTTTATTTTGAATATACTCATACTTTCATGTTTCAGTGTCACAGTATTTGTAATTAATTACTTGATTTTTTTTTAATAACTCTTCTTTATATTATAAAGAAGATTCAGCCTGGTAAAAAAGGAAAAAAAAAAAAAACCCTCCAATTTTAGAGATTTTTTGTGATTGAAAATAACTTTCAAAAACTCAAAGTGAGAATGACAATGAAGAATTGTTATTATTTTATAAGGGATATATGAAAATAAAAATATTGGAATGAAAAATGCATAAACTTGCATTAATAATCAAAAAATTAAAAAATAAGAGCTAAGATTCAACAATATAATCAATTAAACAAAAAAAAAATTCTTTCTTTCTTTCTTTTTGTACAGTCAGTTCCACTTTTAAGGCACAAACTTTCAACGAAATTTAAGGCACAAAAAAAATCTCAAATTAAAGCACAAAATTCAAATTCTTGTGGAAATTAATTGTAAAAAACAAAAATTACCAATTTTGTGCCTTAATTTGAGATTTTTTTTGTGCCTTAAATTTTGTTGAAAGTTTGTGCCTAAAAAGTGAAACTGACTGTACTAATAATCCCCCCTTTTAAATTATTTTCTATTTTTCTTATATCTTCTTTCTTTTTTCTATTCATTACTTCATGTTTATTCTTTTTAAAAATAGAAAAAAAATTGGGATATATCTTTCGATTGAAAAATCCGAAAATCTTAGATTTTTTATTTAAATTTCCTTTGAAGTAATCTAAGTAATAATACATTTGGAGTGTAATTTACACTTTTTAAATAATAATAATTTGATATTTTTCTAATTGTGTTATAATATAACACATAACACAACTGTCAGATGATTATTCATCTCATCCCAACAAATTAAAATTATAATGATGTATCAAATTACCACTTTTAAACAAATTAAATGCATATTCAAAGGATGCTATAAACAATTAATATCAGGTTTAATCCGAGGAAAAAACTAATATAATTGTGATCAAGATAAACTGCAATTGAGAAAAAAGATACCCAGCATTTTTTTACCAATATCAATTATTATTTATATTTAACCTTTTAAAAATAAATTCTAAATACAGCCAGTTTCACTTTTAAGGCACAAATTTTCAACAAAATTTAAGGCACAAAAAAATCTCAAATTAAGGCACAAAATTTCGAATTTTTTTTTTTTAACAATTTATTTTTCCTAGAATTTGAATTTTGTGCTTTAATTTGAGATTTTTCTTGTGCCTTAGATTTCTTTGAAAGTTTGTGCCTTAAAAGTGAAACTGACTGTAATATGAATAAGAATAATCAACAGAGAATAACCAATTCCCCTCTGGAATGATACAAAAAAATCAATAAATTTTCTTAAAAATTAAAAAAGTCCTATTTTAAATTCCCAATTCAGAAAAAAGAGACCCTTTTGATTTCAAATACAAGATTGAAGAAAAAAGACAATAGATACCAAATAGATTTCTGTACAATCATTTCCAATTTTATAATAACATTAGAATATCACATTTTTACCAAGTGGCTATAAATCTGGTAATAAAAAAAAATAGAAATGAATTACTTGTCAAAAAAAATCAAAAAAAAAGAAAAATAGTAAAATGAGAAAAATTAATTGAAATTTTGAAATTTTTTCAATTTATTTTTTTTTCTAATATCAATTCAAATATTTTAAAATTAGGCAATTCACTCATAAAAACTTGGAACATTAGATGGGAATCATAAATAATTATTTTTGTTCTCTTGAAGTTAAAATTATCAAAAAATTTACAAATATAATAGTTATTATTACAGTCAGTTTCACTTTTAAGGTACAAACTTTCAACAAAATTTAAGGAACAAAAAAATCTCAAATTAAGGCACAAAATTTGTAATTTTTTTTTTTACAATTTATTTTACTAGAATCTGAATTTTGTGCCTTAATTTGAGATTTTTCTTGTGCTTTAAATTTCTTTGAAAGTTTGTGCCTTAAATTTGAAACTGACTGTAGATTTTTTTAGCCAATCATGATTTATGTTTCCCCCAGTCTGTTCTGAGAGTTATCGACATTTTTTACAATCAGTTCCACTTTTAAGATACAAAATTTCAACCAAATTTAATATGCAAAAAAAATCTCAAATTAAATCACAAAATTCAGATTCTAATAAAATCATTGAAATAAAAAAAAAGTATAAAAAATTTACCTTAATTTAGGATTTTTTTGTATCTTAAATTTCGAAGAAAATTTTTGTCTTAAAAGTGGAACTGAGTGTAAAAGTTGAATAAATTTTTATCAATATTACTTGAAATGAGTGATTTGTAGTTTAAGAAACAATCCTGTAATTGTCCTATTGATAAATCAAAAAAGTTATTTCAAGTACCAATAAATTTTCTTAATTATTTGATGAAAAAACAACAGACCTTTGAAAATCATTTAGAAATGACATTTTTTGAATTTTAATTAGGTTTCAATCTTGAAATTTGAGATAGAATTTAAATTAATATAATTAAATTCTCAAAGTAAATCTAAATTTGGGTATTAATTGTTTTAAAATTTCTGTTTTATTGGTTCTATTATTTTGATAACAGAGAAAGAGATTACCTCTACAACAATTTCCTTCTTTCAATAAATCGTACTTCTTATTCATAAACAGAACTCTAATTCATTCTCTTCTTCTTTCAATGATTTCTCAGAAAAGTGAAACTAACAAGTTGGATTGTCCTTGGGTTATAACCTTTGGAATAAGGCTTTACTATTTTCATCGATTGATGTAAACAATGAAAAAAAAATTTTCCAATTTGAATGTCACCCTTAATTTTTAGCTTTGATTGGTTCTCTTCAGGTTAGGTTCCAATTTTTTTCTGAAAAGATTCGTAGAACAGTTTTGTGAATGATGTAAACTCACTGGAAAATATCAAAAATTAAATCTTCTTGAATTGATCAGAACAAAAATAGAGCTTTTATTTTTTGTCATTTTTCTTGTTTTCATACGTTTTATTTTTATGTTTGATGGAGAATAATAATTCAAGAAAACAGATTCCTATTAGTTTTAAAACAATAAACAAGTTATGGTTTTCTTATTTACGGCAAACCAACCAAACAAAACGAGCAAAAACTTTAAATACAATACTTGAGCAATTATATTGCTATTTTTTGCAAGAGAACAAAAAAGATGAAAAAAAATTAAAAAATGAAGTAGCCTTATGTTTAATTGTCACAGAACTGATTATTAGTACACTTTCTGAAACAGTGTATTCTTACCAAAGCGATCAAATTATTACTCTTGAACAAATCGTATCTTTAGATACCTCAACAACATTAAATCTTGAACAATTGCTGTTTATTATCAAACCTTTGATTAATAGGACCTCAAATGTAACACAAATTACCAGAACCTTATTGGGACCAACAACAACACTACTCAGTATGATCTGTAAGATTAAAACAAAAAGTAATTTAAAAAAAAAGTCCATTAAAATCTTAGACCCACTGTTTGATGCTGTGTCTGGTAAATAAATTCATTTCTTTTTTCTTTTTTCTTTTGAATTTTTAAAATTCTTTGTGCTTTGAATTCTTTTGATCAAATACCAAACAAAAAAAAAATGAAAAAAAAAAGGTTATTATAAGAACAAGCTGATCTTAAAGTTTTAAAAAGATATATACTGCAAGGTAATATATCTTCTTTTAGCTTTTTTTGTTTAATAAATAACCAACACAAAAAAGAAAAACAACCCGATAAGCAATCTTCCAAAAATGATCGTTTGTTTCTGTAGGTTTCTTAATAATAAACCCTTTTAAAATCAACAAAGTATGGGTTTATTTATTTGATAACCAAAAAGTCTATTCTATTTTGAAAAAAAATTCTCAAATGGAAAAAACATTTTCAAATCGATTTTAATAATTAAAAGTGATGCAAAGGGAAAATTTTCAAAAATTGTTTTTACTTATTTTTTCACTTTATTTAGAAACGAAAAAACCCAAGTCCAAAAAATAGAGTTATTCTTATAATCAAAATATAATTCAAAACATCAAATTAATCAAAAATTACAGAATTCCCAATTTACCCAAATTTGAGATTTAATTGTAAACATTAGCAAAATTGAATTTTTTAGATTTTTTGATGATATAGTTTTTTCTATTCCTGTGGAATTGACTTTAAGAGTTTATCAATCTGTATTAATCCAGTTTGAGGGTTCAGTTTGTGATATCTTTATTGATCAGTGAAAAATAAGTAAAAAAAATATTTGAAAAATTTTCATTTTCACTTACTTTTGTTTATTAAAACCAATTTGACAATTTTTTTTTTGGAATGATAAAAGACTGTATTTATTGTTTTTTAACAGCTTGATGATTAAAATTTATTCAAAATTCAACTATGCAAAGTCGAGGTTTTATGTCTTAATATACGGGGACAGTGTATTTTTGAAAATTTTGTTTTAATGAAAATAAACACGTCTAAATTTGATTATAATATTTTTTAGACCTACTCCTGGTTCACTATTTTGGCCCAATAAACCTTCAAAATCTTTTATTAAAAATTGAAAAACTGAAAATAAAAATATTTCCAACATTCTATTATTTTATAGTTTCAAAAATCAAAATAATTTCAAGGCTTGTTAAAAGGGGGTGAAAATAAACCCCAATTCAATCTTTTTTTTTAAAAAAATCTTATTTAATGGATTCTAGAAGAAATACTAAATTAGAACCATTCACTAATTGGAATGTTAACAATTGTGTATAAATTACAATAGTTACAAAACAAAAAATAAATAATTATCAATACTAATAAATCAATGAGTCTGTTAAAAATTTTGGGGATGGGATAACAAAAAAATTTATAAATTTTTGGAAATTCCACGAGCAATTAAAGATAGATCAAATGGTTAGAGATCATAAACTAATTTTATTTGAGTTTGTCCATTTTGAACAATTCAACTTGAACATAATATAAACTCGTTCGAAAAAATTTTTGATCGAGCGAAACAGGTTAAGTAATTATAAAAATTCAATACACAAAAAAATAAAAGCTGAAAAAATGATTTTCATATTATAGAAAAATAAAAAATACCCAAATTGTATTGAAAGGCATATCATTAGCCTCATTATAACAAATAATTTTTCAAATATGGTCAAGTTATTTCCAAAAAGTGAACACTAACAGTTTAGATAATAATACCAAACTGATCTATTTAAGTGTACAGCCACTTACCATGAATTTGTTCCTTAGCCAAGGAGTGGTTTACCACAAAAAAAAAGAGATTGTAAAATTGAACTTCTTTTGTTTGAAAAAATTCAAATAACAAAAAAAAACAATTTCAAAGTATCTCAAACAAAAAACAACAAAAAAAAAAAAAAAAGAAAAAGAAAACAAAAAAAAAAACAAAATTAAAATACATTGGATCTATAAAAAGTAAAAATACAATGAAATTAACCAAAAAAAGGTTTAACAGTATTCTAAATGATAAAAATTCAAAAAAAACATAAAAAAAATTCAAAGACTCTCAATGAAAAAAATTCAAATAACTGAAAAAATACAAAGGCTCAAAAAAATCAAATTTAAAAAAAAAATTTAAAGATTCTCAATGAAAAAAATTCAAATAAACAAAAAACAATTCATAGTATGTAATTGGCAAAAAATCGTTTTGAAAAAAAAAACTATCTTTTCTTATTTATATTTCCAAATGCTTAAATTTCTTAAATTTGAAATGAATTGTTTTCTTTTAGTACACAATCAATTTGATTTAATTTAATACAATTAATGGTTGTTTTATAATCCTTTATATCTGATAAGTCAAGGATTTTGTAACATTCCTTTCAGATAAAAATTAACTCATTTGAAAAATGAAAACTATGAAAAAAAATTCTTCGAGATCTCTAAAAGTAACCAAAGAATGACACTTCAAAACTGACAAATTTGTATTCAAAATTATAATTAATATGATTTAAATTGGAAATTGAGTATGCTCTAGGGTACCATTTTCTAAAAATTTCCTAGTTTTTCATTGTTGATTTTTAGAAATCGATCATAAAACACTTGATGATTAGTTTTTAAACCTTGTTTCTGTTTATTTCTTGGAGTTTTGATAAAGAAAACACCATGAGGTTTTCCCGAATTTAAAAGAATAGAGTAAAATCTTTGATTTTTCTCTTTTCTTTTGAATTCCGGAGTACTTTCATTGATTTTCCCGAGTTTACTGTCTATTAGGAAAATCAATAGATTTTCGTTAGGTTTTTTTGAGTTTTCGATTTATTTGTGAAGTGTTCTAGGTTTTTTTGAGGTTTTCTATTTTATCTGGAAAATATAATGATTTTCGTTAGGTTTATTTACTTTAGAAATAAACCGAAAATTTTAATAAATTTTCGGTTTATTTCTAAGGTAAAAAAAACCTAGAACACTTCACAAATAAATAGAAAACTCAAAAAAACCTAACAAAAATCAATAGATTTTCGAAATAAAATAGAAAACCTCAAAAAAACCTAGAACACTTAAAAAATAAAACAAAAAACCCCAAGTTTGCCGTTAGCTTTTCCAGGATTTAAATGAATTGAGAAATTTTTTTTTTTTTTTTCTATATTCTACTGAATTCTGGAAAAGACATACACTTGAAGCCGATTCCAGAAACACTAATTTTAAATTAGGATATTACCGAATCTAGTGAATATTTCCAACTACAATAATCGTATCTTAGGAAATATGGAAAAGGATTTTGTTTCAATTCATATTTTGGTTCAATTTTTAAAAGTAGTAAAAAAATTTCCAAATTGGTCAGATGGATTCTCAAAAAATTAGTGGATCTATGAAACATGAGCCGGACTTTTTTTTTTTTTTTAATTCAAATGACAATGTGGTAGATTTTTGAGAAAAGTATAAACTATCTAAAAATTAATTTTGTTACGAGGAACTAAAAAATTTACTTCCACACTGAAACTTGTGTAATTTTCCACTGCTTATTATGGGATATTTAAAATCTTTTTCATTTATTTTTTATAGTTTTAAATTTTCACACTTATAATTTATAAAAAATATTTTCTCTCTTTTTTTTTTTTCTGAAAAATTCATTTTTAAAATATTATTTTCTCCAAATAGATTTAAAAAGGTTGATTCAAAACACATCGTCATTTTTAATTACGTGTTACATAAAAAAAGAAGGAATCCAATCAGGTATTGATACATCAAATATTTACCCATTAATAACAACATTTCTATCCATTAACCAAGAAAATGAATACCATCAAATATTGATTGACGAAATTTATATGATTATAAAAATTATTTTAAAAAATTATTCGACAGAGTTACATAATTTTTTCATTCAAAAAGATTTATTATTATTATTTTTCAATTCCATAAAAAACTCAAATTTTCCTTATTTAAATATTAAAATATGTTTATTAATATTAATATTAATATCAAAATCTAGAACATTTTCAAATCATTTTTTTACAAAATTATCAGACTATGGCATTTTTAATAATTTATCAACAATTATTTTATCTTACATTTCATCAGATTCACCTGAATCGAAATATTTGATCAAATTATTTAATAAATTATTTAAATTAGTTTTTTTAAAAAAACAAAATAACAAAAACAAAAAAATGCAATCAATTAAAAAGAAAAATAACAATAATAACGAAAAGGAAAACGATAAAGATAATGAAGAACAAAAAATACAAGACCAAGAAAATAAAATCAATTTTTTTCAAATTTTTTTTGTATTGCATTCAATACTTTTAACGATCTCAACTTTACAAATAAATCAAAAATTAAAATTAGAATTAGAAGAAAATTTAATAAACCATATTATTAATATCTTTATTTCAAATTCTAAAAATTATAAGTTATCACAACAATACGAAGTAATTAGGCATTATATCCAAAATTTAGAAAATTTTTGTTTTGAAACACGAAAATTAATTCTCAAATTATTGGAATTATTTGTTACACATTTCAATTTATTTCCAAAATTGGAATTTAAGGAATTATTCCAATACTCTATAAAAAATATTTATAAACAAAAAACCCAGCAATTAATTTTTGATCTTGTTGAAAAATTAATTAAACTTGATTTAAACAATTTAAAATTGTTTTTACAATTAGGGATAATTGAAGTGTTGATTCATTTTTTTCATAAATTTGTAATTTTATCAAAAAGTAAAAAAAATAATCAACAACAGAATAATGATAATAATATCAAGCTAAATAAAAATAACACTGATAATAGAAAAGAGTTAAAAAACAGCAATAATGAAAAAAGCAAAGATAAGAAAAAACAAAACAATAACAACAATAGTAGCAATAATAATAATAATAATAATGATAATGATAATAATGATAATAACAAAAACAATAACAACAACAATAATAACAATACCAGCAACAACACCACCACCACCAATAATGAAGAAATTCAAAATAAAAATTATCAATACAAAAATATAGATGATATACATTTATATAGAACATTAGTTCAGAATATAATTTTATTAATTGAAAAATTACCCAATAAAATTATGATTAAAAATTGGGGAAATGGATTTAATAATGATTTAATAAGTCTATTATCAATATCAGAATATAGACAAACAACTATTAAATTATTTTACAAAATAATACAATCAAATGATCAAAATGACTTTTTAGAAAAATGCTTAGATAAATTACAATTTAATTTACACATTGAATTAAATGAAAAAATATCTTTATTAAAAACATTAATATTATTAATTCAGAATTATCCAAAATATAAAAAAATAATTTTCCAAAAATTAGAAGGATTTCATATAATAATGAATTGCATCGCAAAAATTCAATCATTAAACGAAAAGATACCAACCAAAAAAAAATTCAAATATTTAACATATTTAATTAAGATTTTGATTTCTGCATTAATAGATTCTCCAAATAATTTAAATAAATTTTTAATTCAAAATTTTCCAAATTTTAAAGATTTTCTATTAATGACTAATTTAATAAAAAATACAACGACAAAAAACAATTTAAAAATTATTTATTTATTATTTGATTTTTCAATATTAAATTTAAAATTTATAAATTACACAATTAAAAAAAATAAAAATAGTATAAATTATCATAATTATAAAATCTTATTACCAGAAGTCATTGTCATCATTTTCCAATTAATGGTTAATTTTTCGAATACAGAAATTGAATTAATTTTAGAAAGATTATTATTATTAATTAATTATAAACAATTCAACTGGCAACAATTAGGCAAAACAAATTTATTTTCGATAATTTTAATTGAATATAAAAAATATTTAATAACAGATACTAACACTGAAAATAACAATAAAGTTAATGATAAAAATAAACAAAACAACACTATTGATAAAAGTGAAGATAAGGAAAAACAAAACAAAAACAACAATAATAATAATAACAACAACAACAATCATAATAATAATAACACGGACAACAACAACAACAAAAACAACAACAACAACAACAACAACAACAACAACAACAACAACAACAACAACAACAACAACAACAACAACAACAACAACAACAACAACAACAACAACAACAACAACAACAACAACAACAACAACAATAATAATAATAATAACACAGTCACCACCAATAATTACAACAAACAAAACAACATGATCCAATTATTGCTATTTGAAATAATGAAAGGAATTGGGAATTATAATATAAAAGAAAAACATTTATTGCAATTTTTAAAATTTCTATATTTAAATAAAAATCAGAAACAAAATTCAATAAAGTTATTTCAATTATTTGAAAACATGACAAATGATTTTCAAAATCCTTCTTGTATTAATTTTGATTTAAATAATATTGGCTATAGTTCGATTGAAATAATAGACGAAAAATGCTATTTACCCCCTTTAAAAACAAATTATAGTATAAATTTTTGGTTTAAGATAAATAAATATAATGAAAACAATTTTGATAATAATTTTGAAATTATTCAAATATGCTATTTCAAAGCAAAACAAACTTTAATTTACTTAACTGTCAGTCTAATAAATTCTTCAATCGCAATCAAAACTACAAATAAAAAATGGAAATTGTTTAACAAATATAAATTTAAAAATAATAAATGGTATAATATATCAATAACCCATTCCCAAAAAAAAAATAACCAATCACCAATGCAATTATTTATTAATGGGGTTTTTATCGAGAAAAGAAAAATTATTTATCCCAAATTTTCACCTAAAATTAATACAATTATTTTTGGCACAAATATTTCAATTAAAAAAACAAATTCAACTACGAAATGGCTATTAGGAACAACATTTTTGTTTAATTCAATTTTGAAATCAGAAGAAATATTTAATTTTTATTTACTTGGCCCCTTTTATACTGGAAATTTTTTTGAAAACATTAATAAATTTCGAAATATTTATTCGCTTAATCATTATAATTTAGAAAAATTAAAAAAAGTACAAATTCACAATACTGATCCGGATGAAAATATTTTGAATTTGAACAATCAAAATGGTAATAGCTCCAAATTGAAAAATATGAATGATAATACAAATACTAAAAGCAATTCCAATATTAATACGACTATTTATCCTTCGGCCATTACTACCAATATTAATAACAACATAAACTATAATAATAATAGAAACAATTTTTATTATATAAAAAATTTACAATTAATTAAAAAATATTTTTTGAAAAACAAGATCAAAATTAACAGAAATAAAATATTTTATTCCTTGAACCCAATTGATACAATTAAAGTTTCAAATAAATATAAATTCCTCAATACAATCTCATCAAATGGAAGTCCACAGGGGTTAATTTATGGGAATTGCTCCATTACTTTAAAAAATGGTATATTGGAAAAATTCTATAACATTGGTTTTAATATTCTATTATATTTATTTAAAAAATTGAAAAATAATGCTCAGAATTTAATAATTTTTAAAATAATTATTAAATTAATTTTTCATAACAATAAAAATTTAAAAGAATTTGAACGGATAAATGGTTATCAAATCTTAAGTTTAATTATCCAAAAAAAATTGCAGAAACAAAAAAGAAGGAGTAATATAAATTTAATTGAATACGAATACGAATTGATAAATTTATTATTTGAATTAATTGGCAAACCATTGAATCAAAAAAATTTTCAATTTACTATCATTTCTAATATGCATGCCTTTAAAGATTTATTTTTAAATAGAGAAATTTGGAGATTATTAAATCCAAATTTACAATTTTTAATATATAATGGAATAAAAAAATTAATATCAAAAAATAATAAATATCAACAATTAAATTGCTATTTATTAAACCAAAATAATTTCATCGATCATTTAATATACATATTAAATGAACCAATAATACCTTTAAAAATTTTAAATGAAATCATTCTAATTTTGAAAATTTTTCTATTAAACTTTCCAAATCCAAGGATTTTTAAAGTAATTTCAAATTTTATTATCAATAAATTACCTAATAATAATAATAATAATAATAATAATAATAATAATAATAATAATAATAATAATAATATCAATGATAACAATATGAATATGGATAATAATAATAATAATAATATGAAAGTAAATAATAATAAAAACCAAAAAAGGAAAGAACCCAACGATTATTATTCAAAAATATTAATTTATAAATTAATAAAATTAATATTATTTTTATTTAAAAAATCAATAAAGAAAGATGATTATTTGAATGAAATAATTTTTAAAAATTTGTTATCTCATTTTAATTTTGAATGGGTTTTAATTTGTTTCAGTTCAAATATTAAAATAAATATTTTGCAAAAATTATTTGAAATAATTTTATTATTATTGCAAAATGATAATTTAATGTTTAAAAAAACTTTTTTTGCTTCAAACAACAATTTTCTTTTTAATAAAATTACAAATTATTACCAAATTGAAAAAATACTTTTATTATTAATTTGTTATTTATTAAATTATCCAATAATTAGTTTACCCAATTTAAAGCATTTTCAATTTATTTTTTTAAATAGTTATTTTTCAAAAGAATTAATTTCATATAAGGAATCAAAATTCATTTTAAAATTAATTTTCAATTTAATTTTGAAAAATAATATTTTATTTTATAAAAGTTTCAATATATTATCCAACAGTAACACCAAAACCAACAACAACAACAACAATAATAACAATAACAATAACAATACCAATGATAACAACAACGACAACAACAATAAAAATGACAAAAACAAGAACAACACCATCACCATTACTAATAATTCTGGTAGTAGTAATATAAAGAATAAAAATCGATTAATTTTTTTATTATTAAATAAAATTTTTATCAAAAATTCTTCTTTTCAAAAATTAATTTACTCGCCATCAATTTTAAGAACCATAACAAATATTTTGATTTCAAAAACAATTAACAAATCAATATTTTTCAATGATTTTGAGAATAATTTTAAAATCAAGTTAAAAAATCATTTTAATACAAAAACTTCCATAAAATGTTTAAATTTCCTAGTATCAATTATTACTAATTCATTTACAGATAGCCAATTATTTACACAAACTTTACATTTGATTTTAAATAATATTCCTTCACCAATAAACTGCCATTTTAAAGAAAGGTATCAGAAAAAACTCTTAAAATTAATTATTCAAGCCTTAAAATTAAAAATACAAAAAATTGATCAAGAATTTGAAAATAATCACAAAAACATTCTTCTTTCAATAAATTATTTTTTTTTAACTTTCGTTCAACATTTAAAATTATTCAATAAAAAAGAAGATTTTTTATTAAATAATTTTTATTATTTTTATAATTTTTTTAAAGATAAAATCAGTAACACCAAAATTAAAACAAAAATAAAGAAAGAATTTCTTGCTAATTTTAATACAAATGTAAAAAAAATAATTTTCTGTTACATTTTTCATTTTAATTTTAAGAATAAACAACTAATAAAAATATTAAATAACCATTTTGAAATATTTTTTTGCCAAATTAACGATAGTTTTGGTTATTATTATTGCATATTGAAAATACTATTATTAAATCTCTTAATTAATATCAATAAGAAAAAAGATGAAGCATTGCAAAATTTTAAGAGAATCTTATTCCAGAATCCTAATTTCTTTTTACAACTACAAAAATACGAATTTAATGAAAATGAAAATTTAATTTATTTTTTAAATTCCTTAACCAAAACTAAAACCAATACAAATAATGAAAATATTGAATTTCAAAATCAAATTCAAAAAAATTTACAATTAGTTGAATTTTTTATTAAAAAATCTTATCATCAACTTTTTTTGAATCATGGATTTAATTACAAAAATAATTACAAAAAATTATTTAAAAAGAAAAAATCAAGAAAATTTGATTTGCATGAAGCCGAAAAATTTATCAAATTAAAAAACGAAATATCATTCCAAGAAGAACAAATTTTTAGAAATCAAAGAATGAAATGTTTAATATTGAATCAAAATATAAAAAAAAATTGGTTAAAAATTAAGAAAACTTTAACTGGCCCTGAAGGGGTTTTTAATTTTAATAAAGATCCATGCAAATGGAAATTGGATAAAAACCAGGATCATTACAGAATTAGAAAAAAATTAATACCTAATTGGAAATTTGTCGACTATAAATCGAGAAAATCTTTAGATAAAATAAAAGAAGAACAAAGACTTAATGAAGTTAAAAAAAATAAAAATCATTTAATATCCTATGACACACCAGTAGTATATGAGAAAATTATACAAAATAAACAAAAAAAAAAATTAAAATGGAAATTAGAAGAAATGAAAATATTTGAAGAATTTAATCAATTAATTAATTTTCAAAATAAAAATAAAACAAATAATAACAATAACAGTAAAGTTTATAATAATAATAATAATATATTACCAAAAGAAAATAGAAAAAATATACATAACAATCAATTATCTTTAATAAATAACAATCTTGATGAACCAGTAAAACAAAAAAATGATAATGACAAACTGAATAATAAAGAGGCAGTGGAAAAACGAATTACAAATATTGAAAAAGAAAAAAATAAATATAGAAATAACAACAACAACAACAAACACGACGACGACGACGACGACGACAACAAAAACAACAACAATGACTACAACAACAACAACAACAACAACAACGACAATAATAATAATAATAATAATAATAATAATAATAATAATAATAATAATAATAATAATAATAATAATAATAATAATAATATCAATAATAATAATAATAATAATAATAATAATAATAACACAAACGGTAGTGAGGGCAATTCATATAATAATACTGAAAACCCCAAAAACAATGATATTAATAATAAAAATGATGATGAAGATGACAAAGAATATGAAGACGACGAAGATGAAGGAATCGTAGAGGATCAAAGGATTATTGCATTTCTTCTACCAGAAGATAATAAAACAATAAATTATAAATTTCCTTGCTTACTTTATTGGAATCATCATCCTGTGAAATCAATTTTTATAATTTGTAAATATAATTTTTACATTATCACTAATTATTCAATTTCAGAACAAGGCGAATTATTTGAAATCGGAGAAGCCGTTAAAAATAAACACAAATATATTAATTGTAACATGGATTTACTGTTAGACATTTCAAAAAGGAAAAAATATGGAAGATCAATTGCCATTGAATTTTTTTTACAAAATGGTATCAATTATTTTGTAATATTTGCTAATCAACAAGAAAGAGATAAAATTTCCAAAATAATTTATTCAAATAAACCTTTCATTGCTAATAATTACTTTAAAAATCAAAATAGTAATCATTTTTTAATCAAAAATAAATTTCCCACCCACTTTACTTCCAAATGGATTAACAATGAAATTTCTAATTTTGAATATTTAATGCTATTAAATAACTATGCTGAGAGAAGTTTGAACGATTTAAGTCGATACCCCGTTTTCCCTTGGATTTTAAAAGATTATGTTTCCGAGAACTTGGATTTAAACAATCCCAATATTTATAGAGATTTATCAATCCCAGTAATTAATACACTTCTTTTGGATTATCTAATTACAATTGCTTATATTTAAATTAAATTATTGATCTTAGGATTAATATACAAATTATTAATAATTATTTTTTTTTTTTTATTTTTTAATAAATTAATTTCAATCTAAATTTTTAGATGGGTGCTCTTGATGAAGAAAGATTTTTAACTTTATTTCACATTTACAAGAATTGGGAAGATGATAATATACCCCCTTTTATTTATGGTTCACACTACTCAAATCCCGGAATTGTTTTGCATTATTTAGTTAGAATGGAGCCGTTTACTTCACTATTAGTTGACCTGCAAGGTAATTTTTAACATTTTTTTTTTTCATGGCCTTATCATTTTTGTATTTCCGTCTTTACATCAATGTATATACTTACTCTAAAAATTATAAGTTTTGAATTTCATCATTTTGATTTTTTTTCATAAGAAATCGAATTATATGAAATAATTGTGTATTGTTATGATGAAAATACTTTGATTTTCATGAAACAGGGATTGTTTATTTCTCTCAAATTCTTTTTTTATTTTCGATGAAAAAGTTTAAATAATACTTTAGTTGCACTTATACTTAAATTCTCTTTCCGGAAATTTAAGAGGAAAATCATAAATTTCATGATTATTAATTTTTGAAAAGAATTTCAAACGAAATTATTAGCTGAAAATTAATTCATTGTTATTTCTTTTAATTTGTTTAGAAATATTAATCTATCTTTTTCAGAGGAAGGGCATACCCAAATAAAGAATGATCAAGATTTTCTATTATTTCCCTATGTTCATATTTTAAACATAAAAGACAAAATTTATTTGATTTTTTTATTGATCCATAATAATATCTATTTAAGTTGTTAGTTAATGTACTGAATTTTAGAATTTTTGAATTTAATGGATAATTGTTGTTATTCGAATGAGGATGAAAAAAACATCCAATCTATTATTATTGATGGGTAATATTTTAATATTACACATATTGAAAAATATATCAGATGATTTTGAATTACGAATCAGATAGCGCGAGTTATTGTATTTTTGGAATTAATTTACTACAGTTGACGGAAAAAAATAAAATTTGAAAATTAAAAAAAACATAAAAGATATTTAGATCAGTTTGTTTTTTACAAGTAAATAAGAATACAAAGGTAAAATCAGATATTTCAAATTTGGATAAATAGTTAAGCCCTAATACAATAATAGAATTTATATGCTCCTTGCCTTTTTCTTTTGATTTTTCCTTTTCTTTTTAATATTTTCTTTTCCTTTTCAATTTTTCTTTTCTTTTTCATCTCCTTTTTCATCTTCTTTTTCTTTTTCTAATTTTCAATTTCTTTTGAGAAGGCTGGTTTATTGAGAATATAAATTTAAAGGCAATTGTGTTTAATCAGATTTAGTGCCAAGTGTCAGTGTAGTAAAATTTATTGGTAATTCATCCAAATCAAAATTCCGTAAGATCCTTTCCAAAATGTCTTTAACATTGAAATTAAAAGTCATGAAAGTATCTATATTGTTTTTTCTGATACAAAAAATTAATGAAAAAAAATAATGATAACAAAGACTGTTTCTTGAATTTTCTTGGAGGTTTGGCAAAGATACAAGCAAGATCTTCAAAAGGAAATTTTATAAAAAATTAATGAAAAAAATAAAAAAAAAAATTCTTTTTATTTTTTTTTTAGTTTTAAACTTTAATAGCAAGACGAATTTCAAATTTTGAAAGAAAAGTTTTGAAATTCGCTAACTCAACTAAAAAAATTCAAACTTTCAAGATTAAAACATTTCTAAAGTTATTTTTTTTTCTCCTATCATCATCCAAAACAGTTGAGTTACATTAATAAAAATATCTTTAGAGTCCCAATTTTTTAAAAAAAATATGATAACCAGTTATGAAAAATCAAGAGTAAACTCCCATTTCCTAACATTCCTTTGTACAATCCATTTTTGTTAATTAGAGGCTTTTTCAAACAACTAAAATATTTATCAAAAATAACAAAAAAAAATTTTTTTAAATTACTCTAAATTATTAGAGTATTGACTAACAAAGATCTTTGATCAAGAAATAACCAATATAATTGCGTCTGGAAAATTGTCTATTTTGCCATTTTTTCTTAATTTAATTTACAAAAATATAATAACTTGAATATCTTTGAGTTGTAAATACTGGCTTTTTATTTTATTTTATGATAAAAAATATTGTGAGATATTTCTTTGCAGTGTTTTCATGTACCATCAAGTGCAGCCAAGTGCCTAGTGATTTTTTAATTTAATAAAAGAATAAAATTTCTTCAATTTTCTTTTAATTTCTAAAATTAAAAAAAAACCTAACGGCTGTTTTTTCCAGAACTCAAAAGAATAGAGTAAAATCAAAGATTTAACTTAATTCTTTTAAATTATGGAAAACCTAACGACGGTTTTTTTTTGAGTTTTTCAAATAAACCTAATGAAAGTGTCCATAAAGTGCCTAGGGTTTCTTGAGGTTTTCTGTATTATTTGTTAAGTGTTCTCGGTTTTTTGAGGTTTTCTTTTTTATTTGGGAAATCGATTGATTTTCGTTAGGTTTTTTTTACTTTTTGAAATAAACCGAAAATTTATTAAAATTTTCTGTTTATTTCAAAAAGTAAAAAAAAACCTAGAACACTTCACAAATAAACAGAAAACTTAAGAAAATCTGACTGTGCTTTATTTTCAATTTAAGAAATAAAAACAAAATTTAAGAAATTTTCCTTTTATTCCTAAAATTAAAAAAAAGCTAACGGACGTTTTACAAAATTCAAAAGAATTCTGTAAAAAAAAATATTTTACTCATTTTTTTTTTAAATTCTGGAAAACTTATGACATTTCCAACTCTTAGAATTCAATAATTCATTAGATCTGGAATTATAGATATATTCATTTTTTAGTTCAATTCAATCTTTAGAGTTCCAGTTGGTTTTCTTAAATATTCTTACAATGAATTTTATTAATTATTCTCAATAGGACTGAGATAAATTTCTTAATTTATTTTTATAAATTTAAATTTTTTTTTTTACTTAAATTACAATATTTTCAATATAAAATTTTAATTTTTTCATTGATGATTGGTTTAGGTGGATTAACAAGAGTCATTTATGTAAGAATTAGGCTAAATAAAAACAAAAGAAAAAATCAAAAAAGTTTCTTCGGCAAAGGGATCTTTTTTTATTTTTTGTTTTTTTATTATAAACTCCATTTCACTCAAAGTGACATTAACCAAAAAGAAAAAATCATTTTTTTTTTTATAATCAACTAATCTACAATTATTTCGAAATAAGAGAAATAATAAACTTCGTATTAGAGTCGACAATCATAAAATAAATACCTGAACAAAACAAATAAAACTTTGAAAAAAATAAAATTATAAAAAAAATTTTTGGAGACTTAAATTCATTGAAAATTCTTATTCAAAATTTCAATTTCCATGGTAAATTAAAATTATTGACATTAAGATTTTTTATTAGTAAATATATGAATTTTAACAAGAAATTGCATATCCTCAATTTCTTAAAGTTAATTTGGAATTTCAAACTTTTTTTTCAATTCAAATTGACTTTTTCAAAAAAAAATTAACAAATTAGACCATTTGAAGATATCTTTGTTAAGTCACGATAAAGTTTCAAAAACCGCAATTATTTTTATCAAATCGAACTATTTTAGAAAATCGCGATAATCAATAAGTCACGATAATATCTACAAATCCTGATAATATATAAAATTGCGATAATTATTTAAAAATCGTGATAAATCGAAATATTCTTGATTAAAAAATAAATCACGATATAATAGTTGATGGCTTTTAGGGCTAATTCAACAATATTTTTAAAAAGAAAAATTTTGTTTGATCAAAAAATAAATCCTTGAAAAAATTTTATTCTTATAAAAAAGCAGCAAAACGATACTTGATTCAATCAAGGATTCGATCAAAGAGTTTTATTGTGCTTTCATTTGGTTTGGTTGACAGACCTATCGATCCTTTTAGATCAACAACCAATAAGAACTAAGGAGAAATAAATAATTTTTCAGTCAATTGTGGTGTTATAAATATGCTTTGAATAATTAGCTTCTAAAACAACCAACCCTTCACTTGCTCTTTTAAAGAATGGTGTCTTGGGTGAAAAAATTTTCAATATTCTCAGAAAGCTGAAAGGAGTTGGATAACTTTTCAAATGCTTACTCAGCAACCTAGTCACATTATCACCAATTATTTAGATTTTTTATACATTTGTTTTCTTTTTGTTCTTCTTCTTCTCATCTCATCTCTTTGTATTGCAAAGAAAACATAATTAGAGTTTAAAAGGTTTTTGTCTAACCGATCACAAATAAGAAGCAAAGTTATTATTTATTCTTTTTAATTATTTAACTTTGAAGGAAATAAATTCATTTTGAAAAAAACACATCTATTTTATATTCAAGTACATTGTTCAAATAAATGATTATTTCTTTAATCATAAAAGTTGCCAGGCGATTTTACAATGGTAAAAAAAAAAAATTAAAAGAAAAAACCTTTTTTTTCAACAACAAAAAAACCACACTCATCCCCTTTATAAAAGTTTTCTGTGTATTTCAAACACTTGGGGACATATTACAACCATTGCAAACCCTTTAATAAGCATTGTAAAAGTCTCAAAGTGTTGTAAAAGTCAAAAGGCTTTTTTTGTAATGTGGTTTCAAAAAAATAAATTTTCTTTATCGCGATTTTATATTTTCTCGCGAAATCATGTGAATTAATTGCAATTTTATGATTTTTCGTCATAAAGTAAGACTAATCACAATTTTTTAATATTATCATGAATTCTTTGCTAAAATCGTGATAATACATGTTATCATCAAAACGTCTATTCAATTCCAATTATATTAAACTTTTTATTTGTATTTATTTCTTTTGAAAAAGATAATTTTTAAAATTCTAAATATATTTTAGTATGAGAATATTTTTTTTTTTGTGTATTCTGGAAATATTACATTTATCGGATAAAATACTCCAAAATCTCATTACATTTTTTTTTATTTTTTTTTTATTAATATTAATATCTTTTGGTATATAATTTTTTTAGGTGGTACATTTGATTCACCCAGTAGGCATTTTATATCTCTTAAAAATTCTTATTTGACTGCTAGTAAAATCAACATATCTAATTTTAAAGAATTAATACCAGAATTTTTCTATTTGCCAGAACTATTTGACAATATAAATAGTTATAATTTTGGGAAATTAGAAAGTGGGAAAAAAATTAATAATGTGGAATTACCAAAATGGTGTAATAATGACCCTTATGAATTTGTTAGAATTCACAGAGAAGCATTAGAATCTGATTACGTTAATGGGCATTTAAATGAATGGATTGATTTAATTTTTGGTTATAAACAAAGTGGAGAGGAGGCGATTAAGGCAAAAAATTTGTTTTTTTATTTAACTTATGAAGATAATGTTGATTTAGAAATGGTGAATCATTCCGCGATAAAATTAGCTTTCCTTGATCAAATTGAAGGTTTTGGTCAATGTCCTACCCAATTATTTTTCCAGCCACATCCTGTAAAAAATAATATTAGGAGTGTTCAAGTTAAGAGCGAGAATAATAATCACCACGAAAAAAATCTTCATAAAAAAGAGGATAAAAAAAAAGAAATAACCCATAAAATTGAAAAACAAAAAGAAGAAGAACAGAAAAAAAGGCAAGCAAATGAAAAAATAAATACGAAAAAAGATTCAATAAAAAAAAATGAGCAACAACAATCAAAAAATGAAGAAAATGAGATTAATGAAGAAAACAAAAAAGGAAAAGAAGTTGAAGAAGAAAAAGCTGAAAAGGGAGGAGTTGAAAAGGAAGGGGTTGAAAAGGAAAGAGTGGAAAGGGAAGAAGTGGAAAAGGAAGAAGTGAAAAAACAAGAAAGGAAAAAAGAGAAGAAAAAAATTAAAAAGGAAAATGATGAAAAAGATAAAGGTAAAATTTTTCTAAATTGCCATAAAATCGAAACTAATTTTTTATTTTCCATTAAACATGGTATCGGTGATATACAGATTCAAAAGGAAGATAATAAGAATGAAAAAATTGTTTGCGTGCAAAAAAAAAGATTACTGATCCCACTTGAATATAATAAATTTATTGATTGGTCCTTTCCCGATAATTCACTCCGTGTGCTTAACAACAATCTAAAATTAATCCTGATTAAGGAAAAACCCCATTATGGTAAAATTAGTGTTTCCACGATTTCGTCCAATGGAAAATACCTGTTAACAGCTGGACATGATTTGATAATTAATATTTGGAAGTTAACACCACGGAAAAAAATTCAAAATGAAAATCTCAAACATAGAAAAAAGATCAAACAAAAATTGATTGAACGGTGTTATGGGCACCAGTCGATAATAAAAACAATGGATATCTCAATCATATATTCAATTTTTATTTCGGGTGATCAAGAAAAAAATTGTTTTCTTTGGGATCTTCAAAAAGCAAGAATAATCCGAAAGTTGGGCACCTTTCAAAGCCAATTAACCAAAATTCAAATAAATCAATATAATGGTGACATTTTCACATGTGCAGGGAAGGAAATGAAGCTTTGGACAATAAATGGTAAATTAATAGCGCATTCACCTTCATATTCTAAAAATAATATTTCTCAGACCGAAAAAATTATCTCTTCTGTAATTTGCCCAGTAGACCATTTGAAAATATATTTTTATTTTATAACTGGGTATAATACTGGGAAAATAAAATTTTGGAAAAATATCAAAAATAAAAGAAAAAAAAAATCAAATAATGATACGATTTATCAATTTAAATTAATTTGGTCCTCACAAAATTTAGGAAAAGGCCCAGTAACAGCTTTATGTCTGACAAAAGATAAAAAAAAATTATATTATTCTATTGGTAATAAAGTTTCCTATTTAAGCATTCCAATGACGAATTAATTTTTTTGGGGAAAAGATATATCAAATTTATCAGTTGATTGATATTTTTTTTTGATTTTATCAAATAAACACAAATAATTCAAATTCATATGAAAACTTGAAAATTAATAATATCCATATAAGATATTTCCGAAAAAATGTTGATTTATTTTTTATATTTCATAAAAAATCATCATTGCTAGTGTAGCTATTTGTTAATTGATTATAAAAAATTAAGTTATATATTAACACTTATTGAATCAATGACTGTGGTATATATTTCAAAATATGTTCATTTTGAAATATTTTCCAAAAAATGAAAAAAAAAATAGCATTTTTATTTGGTGAAAACAAAACAAGACCAATTTCAATAAAAAACTGGAAATATGAAAAAGGGAACAAATGATTTTTTAAACAATCAAATACTGCATTATTAAGTTTTCAATTCTATTGGAAAATTTTTTCGAGATTAAAGAACTTATGTAAAACGATTTTTTGATCAAAAAGAAAATTATAAATTAGCAATAACCACCCCTAAAAAATATCATATAAAATCGAGATTAGAAAATTTAATACCTTATATGAAAGTTTTAACATACTAACAAACAAATTGTATTATTATCAAGAATCAATAAATGGTAGTTAATGATTTTTTATATTTAAATATTAATATTGGAATTGAGTTTAATCAAGATATTTTAAAATGAATTTGCCCCACTTTTTTAGAAAATGGCTTATATATACCGCTTAGTAACCAATTTGGCCTAAATTTTCAAAAGTTTTTAAGAAAAGATTTAAAATGATATTAATTGTTTAATTAAATTTATTTTGTTATTTATCTTTAATCTTGATTTTAATTCTAATAAAAAGTTAAAATTGTTTAAAGATAAATAAATTTTGTTATTGTATTTTTTTTTTGATCTTGTAAAAAAAAATAATTATTTATTTTTACATTTTTTTTATTAATTTTTTTTTTTATTTCAATTTTTTAAATAAGAAATTTTATTACAATAATAACAATTCAAGATCCAAGTACATTGATTTATTAATAATAACCATCAATAAAGTTGTTAATTTTTTGATAAAATAATAAATAAAAAAATATATTACTGACAAAGTAGGTATTTTTTTTTTTTGACAAAACTTTGATGAATTTGGAATTAAAAGAAAAATGAAATTCATTTCTTTGGGCCAAAATTAAGATTTTAATACATCTAATTTTCTAAATCATCAACAATAGTAAATAATTAAAAAAAAAAATAAAACTGGAAATAATTTTATTTTTTATAATGGAATAAAAACAATAGAAACTTTTTCATAGATAAATTAATTAACTCCAAAATACGAAAATATAAATTATTTTTCAAAAATGTTGACTTACTTTATAATGTTTTTGAAAGTGATTTTGTTGGGTTTTATCATGTATTCTAATCTGAAAAATAGTTCAATTTCTTTTTTTCTAAATTTTCTTTTGTTTTTTTTTCATTTTCTTTTTTTTTTTTTTTTTTTTTTTAACAAAGTAAGGCTGAAAAAAAAAAATCTTCAAAAAGACAAATAATCACTATGAAAATTGAGACAATGAAATGTTTTTTGAACAATTATTTTTTTATTAGTAAAAAATCTTGTTGACTTGATTCATAAATAGTTCTATAATAATAAAAATCCGTAAGTTTAATAATCAAAAATTGTGTTTCATTTTTTATTTATTTTTGGTTTTTATTTTTCTTAATTATTAAAACATCAGGCTTTTAGATTTTTTGAATGACTTAAAAGTGAATTGTGCATCAGATTTAATTATTTGTTGTTCTTGAATAAGATAAAAATAATTTTTTTTTTTCAATTTATTATTCTTGGTTTTGTCACAATTGTTGGAATATAGTATACATTCAAATTTTAATAATATTCAAGGAGAATAAAATACTCCCCTAAAGGTTAAAGCCACTTATTGTGAATTTATTTCATACTCCAAGATTATCTTACAACTAAAAAGAATGATGTAAAATTGAACTTCTTTTCGTTGAAAAAAATCAAATAACAAAAAAAATATCAAATATTCAAAAAAAAACAATATCAAAGTAGCTCAACAAAAACGATCAAAACAAAAAGAAAAAGAAAAAGAAAACAAAAAAAAAACAAAATTAAAATTTGGTGGGTCTAAAAAAGTAAAAATACAATAAAATTAACCAAAAAAAGTTTAACAGTATTCTCAATGAAAAAAATTCAAATAACAAAAAAAATACAAAGTCCCAAAAAAATTAGATTGAAAAAAAAAAATCCATTGTCTGAAATCTAAATTAATTCAAAAAGTTTATGAATTATTAATTTAAATCAAGATAAATATTAAATTATTTTCATAGAGGTATTCAAAAAAATAAAATAGAGAAAGAAGCCATTAAATTCTTTTAATAAAATATTTTATAGCGAAAGAAAAAGAAGAAAAAAAGAAAAGAAAAAAAAAAATAATCACTAAGGATTTATTTATATATTTGTATATTTGTATTGAAAATTATTTTTATATTTTACAAATCAATAAAATCTTCATCTAGTTGAGATTGTTTAGAATGGATTACTTTTTTTTTAATTTTAACAATTTTGTGAATATTGTCATCGTCTGTACTTGAAATTACCAGGGGTATTGTTGGATTCCATGAGAAATCTCTCACAACAGAATGATGTTCAGAATGAGTGAACTATTTTTTTAATGATAATTTTCAAAAAATTAATAAAAAAATAAAAAAAAATATTAAAAATACAAAATCGAATTCTTATTTGGAAAAAAAGTGATTAAAAAATGAAAAATATGAAAGAAATTCAAATAATTACAATTAATTCTGTTGGTGAATCATCATATAAATTAAATTTTTCAGCGCCAATTTTATTTATATCCCAAAGATGGATTTTTGAACCATCTTCTGAGCTAGCAAAAATGTTTGTATCAAATGGATACCAAATTAATCGATAAACAGCCTGTTTATGTTTTGTAAACACATGAACAGGTAATTTATAATTTCTAAGGTCCCATAATTTAATACTCTATAAATCGAAAGACAAAAAGTATGAAAAATAATAATATTAGTAGTAATAATAAATAAATAAATATAAAAAAAAAAAAAAAAGAGAGAGAGGGGGGGGGGGCATAAGGGAATCGGATTAAAAAATCTAAATAGATATAAAATTGGAATTAATTTTGGTAGTATTGGGGAATTTACCAGATCATTCGAACCAGTTAATACAAATCTAGTTTTTGTTGGATGAAAGGCTAAGGCATTCGTTTCACTTTCATGTGCAGTAAAGTTTATATAACTGTTTTTCATTCTTAAATCTGTTAAAATTAATTTTTTATCATCCGAAACACTTCCAAATAGATTCTCATCATTAGGAACCCATTCAACATCCTTTTTGAAAAGAAAATAAAAATGAGAAGAATTCAAAAAAGTATAAGAAAAGAATATTAATAATTTCATAAATAATAGTAAAAAAAAATAAAAAAAAAAATTAAATAATCAAATTCCATACTTCAACTACATTACTATGGATATTTAAAATTGTTTTTGGCTGTATAGTTTTTGACCATGAGCTTTCCAAATCATATACACATATTTTATTGTCATAACTTCCGCTTAATAATAACCCCCGTTTATATTTATTCCATGATAAACCATAGCTAATTTATATATAATAAAAAAAAGAATTAGAAGAATTAATTTTTTGGAAAGGGGATCCAAAAATATTGATATTAAATGATAACAACGAGTGATACATTTTTGAAATTGAAGATTTTTGATTAAATCCAGTGTTTTTTCAGAAATAAATTCTCTATTTTCATATATATTATTACAATATTCGATTTCTCTTATTGAATTACTTCTTTTTTGTTCTTTTTTTTCTTCTATTATTTAAGAATCATTTTTTTTTGAAAAATAATATCTTTTCAAGTAATTATTGATTTGAAATTTTAAAATTCTAATTCCAAATAAATATCAATTCTTAAATTCGTTTATATTGTCTTTTCTATCTTTTCCTTATAATTGAATATTTCTCTTTAAATATTCTCAATTTCAAAAATGGTGACTCACCTGAAATAATAAATTAATATATATATATATATATATATATATATATCCTTTAGTATTCAAAAACAACTAATAATTAAATATGATTAGTATTTCACTTTTAAATCATTCTAAATATATAAAAACTTGATATTTTAAAAATTAAAAAAAAAATAAAACCAAAAACTAAAAAAAAGTGAGTCACAATTTCTGAAATGAGCATTACAGATTTTTTATTACTGAAATTTTACTGAAAAAAAGTTTAAAAAAAAGATTTTATGTTAATAATTCAATTCATTTTAAAAGACATTCATAGTCTCAATTTTATTAATGGTTATTTGTCTTTTTGAAGATCTTTTTTTTTTTCAGGATCTTTTGCAAAAAAAAGCATGTAACAAAAAAAAAACAAAAAGAAATAAAAAAAAATAAATGAAAAGTATCAAAAAACAAAAGAAAAATTTTTAAAAAAAAAAAAAAAACAAAAAGAAAATTCGAAAAAATTTGATAAAAAAAGAAAATAAAAACAAATAATTTTAAATCTAACAATTGAAATATTTATTTGATAAGAATATGGGATAAACCCTCAAAAAAAACTCCCATTAACATTATAAAGTCAGTCAAAATTTTTGAAAAATAGTTTAGTTTCATATGAATCACTTTAAAACTCATTTTTTATTTATTTATTGATTTTTTATAAAAAGTTATAAATACATCATTAATGAATAAATTTTGGTAATTTGTGCTACTTCTTCTATAAGACAAGGTTTTCTAAAATTCAAAAGTCCAGAAAAAAATCTAAGATTTTTCTCAATTTTTTTAAATCCTAGAAGAGCTAACAATGGTTTTTCAAAATTTTAAAAAATTAAATAAAATTAAATATTTCACTCTATTCTTATGAATTATGGAAAACCGCTGTTAACCTTTTTTTTTTAATTGAGAAATTAAAGGAAAATTTTAATTTATTTTATTTTTATTTCTTAATGTAAAAAAAAAACTTGGTTCGGTTGAGTTGTATTTTCTGTTAATTTGGAAAATAAATAGATTTTCAAAATAAAACTAAAAACCACAAAAAAAAAACATTACAAACTTTAATTTTTTTCCATTTTTCCCCTTGGACTGAATCTTCTTTCTATTGGGAAGAAGAGTTACAAAGGAAAAAGATTAAGTGGTTCATTGTTAATAATGTGACACTGAAACCCAAAAGTATGAGTAACTTGAAAAAAAAAATCTAAAAAGCAAAGGTTAAAAATGATCAAAGATTTTGGGCAAATCAAATCAAAAAAAGAAAAAAGAAATTACTACAAATTAAATAACGATCCCCCAAGTGAACATTTATGATCAATTATCAAATCAAATTAAATTAATCAAAAGTATAGTGGATGTGATTTTGGGTGTTCTTAAAAAAAGATAGCATTGTTTTGTTTTTTTTTTTTTTTGATTTTTTACCAATTGCTTCTTATAAATCCCTTTTTAGTTTTCTTTTTCTTTTTCCTTTTTTCATTTTTCATTTTTGATTTTTGAACAATAATAAAAAAAAATGGGTCTTTTTTCCCTTGAAAAATCGTGAAATATATGATTTGACTGTTAAATTACCTTTGAGGAAATTTAAGTGAAATGAAATTTAGAGTGTAATTTAGACTTTTTCAATCCATAATAACATTATAAACTTTTGATAAGAATCAAAAAAATGTATATCACTTCCTAAATTAAATTAATTATTAAATCGGTGTTAATAACTTAAAAATATAGTTATATAATAGTACAAAACCACATATAACTAATTTACAATTAATAAATCTCCAAAACTGGACTAAATTGTGTTTCTCGAAATAAAAACCAAAAGTGAATCGATTCTATGATGATTCTCCACCTTTTCAAAAAGAAATCTGATAAAGTCAGCAAGGTGTAAAAATGTAAAACAATAAGTTACTAAAATCTTATTATTTGAGTTCTAGATAGTTCAAATTTCTTTTTAAAATCAATTTTCTCTTTTTAAATAAATTATATTTTTTTTTTTTTTTTCATATTTTCCAAAAATTTTGTAATGTAAACTCTTTTTCAGTCAAAGTGGCACAGTTTAATTGAAGAAATAGAACATTTTATATGATTTTAATCAAGTACTGTTCTCTATATACAATTTTAATTTTTAGAACTGATCATTTTTTGTAATTTCAACAAATTCTTCTCAAAATAAATTTTCAATTTTTTTTGTCAATTACTTTTTCTTTTCTTTTTTATTTTTTTTATAAAAAGTACAATTTAAAAAAAAATGTTTTGAAACACCAAATTAACTTTAATAAAATCGAGTCTTTATATAATCTTTTAAAATCAATACATTTAATTATTAAAAAAAATTATCGTCAACAATTTTAATTTCCAAAGAAATTGAGAAATATTACATCAATGTATCAATGTAAGTGACCCAAAAAAATTTTTTTAACATTTTATTTATTTAGGAAATTTATAATTTTTTTGGGTATTTCTTTTATGATTATCAAATCTAACCTGAAGTTTATTATTTCTCGTATTTCTAAATAATTGTAGGTTTAGTTGATTATAAAAAAAAATTGATTTTTTCTTTTTTGGCTCTGTCACTTTGGGTGAAATGGAGTTTATATATAATAATAATAATAAATATATAAAAAAAATAAAAAAAAAAACAAGTACCCTTCTTTAGAGTGGCCTTCCAAAGTAACAATTGGGTTGTCTTCTTTTACCAAATTATAAAGATATATTTTTCCATCAGCATTTTTAGTAGCAATTATTTGTGGATCAAATGGGTTATATCTAGCTCTATTGATTTCAGTTTTTGCTTTTAAACGGTGAGTGTATTTAAAGTATTTATTCTCTATTAAAAAAAATATTAGAAAAATAATAATAACAATAACAACCATCATAATAATAAAAAAGAATAATTATAAAAAACAAAAAAAAAAATAAAAAAAAAATAATTAAGCCATTTTCCAGTCAAAGGGTACAAGTTGTAGAGAGTGAATTATATGTGTTTAAAGGGTTTGAATTGGTATTAGAAGAAAATTTTATTATGGAAATTTCAAAATTTCACATATTTTAACATTTTTATTTTGATTTTTTTTTTTTTTGAAACCTAATTCATTTGCAAATTTTTTTTCTATTGCAAGATCGAGATTCACTTGGTAAAAACGTTTTATTCTAAGGTTACTGAAACAGTGGGAATCATTGTAGAGAAATTTTATTTATTTGTTTTGAAATTTTATTCGGATCTTCAATTTTAAGATCAAAATGAAATTTTGTGTTTTTCTCAATATCCGTAAGAATTTGGGGTTTTTCAATTTTGAAGAAAATATATTGGTTTTTGAGTTTTATTCCACATATTTATCAACTATTCTTTGGTGTGTATTATTCACTCTCTCACTTGTTTCTTATTTGTCATTCAAATGTCAATTATATAAAATAATTGATATTTGAAAAAAAAAATAGGACCACTTTGACTGAAACAAAGTTTATAAAATTTCAAATTTCAAATTAAAAAAAGCCATTAATTTCTTTCAAGAGACGAATAATAGGAATAACAAACTAATTTAGATAGAAAAATTATTTAAAAATGTTATAATAATCTTAAAAACTTTATTTTTATTATTTTCCCATTTACTAATTTTTGAGTTTGATGTTTTTTTCTCTAAAAAAGACTTTTTTTTTTTTTTTTTTTATTATTAAAGAAGTGTAAATTAAACTCTAGTTGCGCTTTTACTTAAATTCCCTTTTCGAAATTTAAGCGTAAAATCATAGATTTCACGATTATTAATTTAATGAAAATAATTTCAAACTATCACAGTTTAAAATTATTTCATTAAGATTTATTTCTTTTAATTTATTAAGAAAAATTAATCTATTTTTTTCATACGAATGACATACCCATAAAAAATGATCAATATTTTCTATTATTTCTTTCTGTTCATGTTAAGCATGAAGTATAAAATTTACATGAGTTTTTATTGATTACATAATAATATCTATTTATGCAATTAGTAAATGTCCTGAATTTTAGGATTGTTGATTATTTTTGGGTTTTAAATAAATATTTTTGATTTTTATCTTTCTATCGGGTTTTGATATTTTATTATTGGTAAATATTTTTATGGGGTGTCGTCAAGTGTCTAGCTTTTTTTTTAATTTTAGAAATAAAAAGAAAATTTAAGAAATTTTCTTTTTATTTCTTAAATGAAAAAAAAGATAACGACAATTTTCCAAAATTTAAAAGAATCGGGTAAAATCAAAGATTTTACTCAATTCTTTTGAATTTTGGAAAACCTAACGACATTTCCAGCTCTTGGAATTCAATAATTCAGTATATGTATATTTATAAATTTCTTTTTTTTCAATTCAATTAAATCTTTTGAATTCCAATTGATTTTATTGTTTGTTTGTTGATTAAATTTTATTAATTTTCTCAAATAAGGGAGAAATAAATTTTTTATTTTTTTTTTGAATTTGAATTTTTTTTATTTACTGAAATTACCAGATTTTCAATTTTAAATTCTGTTTTAAAAATAAGAAATGGCGTTTCTTTCTATTTCGCATCTTTCAGTAATACATGTGTTAATCCAAGAATTTAAGTAATTTAGGGTTGATATTTCATAGGTATATAGTTCTAATCATTATGTTAATTGACTTAATAAATGTGATTTGAATAATCCTATTTTTAAACTATTTGTTGGTAAATTATTATTAAATAATTGTTTAGAATTGTTATTAGTTTCTATTTTTTTTTTTAGATTATTTACTAAATGTGAAATTTTTACCAAATAAATTCCCATTATATTTAATCTTTGCTAAATCTTGAGTAATTTCTGTTTTGTCTTTATTTGGTCTTAATCCAAAATGAACAAATATTTGATATATTAAAATTAATTTTTCATTTTTTTGATTTATATTCCCTTTAATAATTAAAGTTAAATCTTCAACAAACATTTGACGATGATTGGTTAATGGTATTATTTTTATAAAAAGAAAATGTGAAATAAGAACAAAAAAAAAAAATAAGGGATAAGATATCTCCTTGAAATTTACCAAGTCCTTCTCCTTGATAATATTTTAATTAAAAAAAATTTGAATAATTTTATTTTACAAGAAATTTTTTGATTTTTTTTTTAAATTATTTTAACTCTATTGAATAAAAATTGTATTCACTTTAACCTGAATATAAAGAGGGGGTAATGTAATTGAAGAATTCATTTAGGATACACATCTTTTTATTTCCTTTTTTTTTTTTTTTTTTATCTTTGACAAAAAAATATTTCTTTTGATTGATACTAAAACTCCAATAATTCAATAAAACAGAGAAATTTATAGTTTTTGTTACTATTAATTGTATGTCCGAAATTCGATACCTTAACACAAAAATTTGTTTGGGAAATAACAGTAAAAAAGAATTGTGTGTTTTTTTTATGATTTTTTAGGTGCTAAATAAACTTGATAACATTTCCTGTGTTTTATATATTCTCAAATTTGGATAATTTTTGTTAATTGATTAAGTTTTGATATTTACTAATTTTTTGAAAAAGAATAAAAACATTTATATTGAAATATTCACATTGGTATTGGGTTCTTTTTCTTTCTGAAAATTTGATTGACCATTCGAAAAAAAAATTTCAAATGGAAAAAAATTGTCAAATTAATTTTAATTGTAAAACAGTATCAAAAGTACTCATTTTCAATTATTTTTTAAAATGTATTTTTCCATTCATTTTAAAAACAAAACCAAGTTCAAAAATATATTGATTATTAGAATTAAAATATAATTCAAAACATCAAATTAAACAAAATTTATGAAGAATGTTGAATTTTCAAAATTTGAGATTTAATTGTAAACATCAGTAAAAATGAATTTTGTGTTACTCTGATTTTTTCTTGATATGCTTTTTCTTATATCATGTGAAATTGACTTTAAGATTTTAGTAATATGTATTAATCCAGTTTATAGGATTTTGGTTTCATTTATCTTTAATGATCGGTGAAAAAAACGTAAAAAAAATATTTGAAAAAAATTTTCTATTTACTACCGTTGTACAAAATAAATCGATTTGATAATTTTTTTAATGAGTGAGGATACATATTTTCAATTAAACTTTTTGAAAAAAATTCAAATTGGTTTGATAAAGGAGCAGGAAAAAAAAAAGGGGGAGGGGGGCATTTCTTTTTCATTTAATAGTTGAATTCTAGGGAGGAGTATAACAAAAAAACTCAAAAAGAAAAATGAAAACAAACCGCTATTTATATTAATCTCTCCTTTCATTTCTTCGTCAAATGTAAAGTTGCCAATTGTTAAAGAATTTGATTGTGAACTTTTGTTCCTTTTGTTCGTAGCCAAAATAATTGTTTGTTTGGATCTTTTCATAAGAATATAGAAGAGTATCAAATAAGAAAAAGTCAAAAGTGAATAAAGAATTAATGGTTGAACAAGTTTTGTTTAAAGAACATCAACTTTTAGTTAACGTGTTTTAGATTTGTTTAGGTTCTGTACAAAAAAAAGCCTTTTCTGTTTTGTCCTTTTGATCAAGAAGATCAACTTTGATCGTGTAACTTGTCTTAACAAGAAAATTGTTAACATTTTATTATTTCTTTTTTTAATGTTGTGTGATGTTATGTTTTTTAAAAAGAGAACAGTTTGTAAGAATTTACTTTGGTGAATCAGAAGCGACCCATTGTGTTGTTAAAGATTGGGAATTTAGTTGGTGAGTTATGATCCATTTACAGAGTCTATTTTTTGAATTAAACCAATTCTCTGCTCCAGAGTCTGTATAATCGTCTGACTCTGAAGACGAAGATGTTCCAGATCCTTCATACTCAGTCTTATTTTTTCTTTTAATCTTTTTTTTTTCTTCTTCTTTGAAATTTCCACTTCCTAAGGGAATTACAAACCAATTTGTTTGGAAAAATTTTTTACAATAAAAACATTGCTTGTAAAAAGTGTTTTGTTTGTCTTAAAAAACTAAAAATGAACAAGAAATTACGTTTTCGGGATTGGGTCACTAATTATAATAAATTAAATCAAATTAATAAATTCATGAAAGAAAACACAATTAAATGTCAAAAAAGAGTAAAAAAAAAAAAAAAGTAATTTCTAAAAGTTTGTACTTTGAGAGGGAAAAATATTAAAAAAATGATTTTTTGGTTAATTTTGAAGGGGGCAAATTTCTTCATCAGACTTTGTTTAGTTATCTCGAGTTTCCGGTTTTCTATAAAAATAAGAGATTTTGCAAATAAACAGAAACCCCAAGAAAATCACTTTTAGATATTCCAAAAATTAAAAGAATTGAATATAGCAATGATTTTTCTCTAATCCTTTCAATTACGGAAAAAAGATGTTAGGTTTTCTTAAGTTTTCTGTTTATTTGTGAAGTGTTCTAGGTTTTTTTGAGGTTTTCTATTTTATTTTGAAGTGTTCTAGGGTTTCTTGAGCTTTCTGTTTATATTTCGAAAATCACTAGTTTTTTAAAATAAAACAGAAAACTTCAAGAAAACCACCGTTAGGTTTTTTTGACCTTTTAAAACTGAAAAATAAATGTTTTTTTTTATTTTGAGTGGGGGGTTAATTTACTCTTACATCCATAATTTATAAATTATTGGTTAGAAATTTTAATAATAGTTAAAAATTTCTTTATCATTAACTAATGATAAAATAAATAAAGAGTCTTTATTTTGAATAATATGAAGAATATTATTCTGGAATTACTTATTCTTTTTGTTAAATGAATTAATTTCTTAATCCTAATTTTCCAATTTTTTCCATATAATGGGCAGTACCAAAGAAAATGATAGATATCTTCAATTATTTCTAAATTAGAATGATTTTTACATAAGTTGCAGAATTTTGTTTTTAATTTATTTTTATCATAAACATATGAATATCTGTTTAGATAATTTCTGAAATTCCTTAATTTTAAAATAGAAGTTGAGTATACCAATTTTAAATATTTTTTGTTGTTAGGTTTTTTTTAATTTTTGAAATAAATCGAAATTTTATTAAATTTTATGTTTATTTCTTAAATTAAATGTAAATGTAGTTAGTTTTTCCAAAATTCAAAAGAATAGAGAAAAATTTATGATTATTCTCCATTCTTTTAAATTTGGAAAAGCTAGGCACTCCATGGCAATAGGCACTTGATGACAAGATTGTTTGTTGATATTATTATTATTAGAACTAATAATTTTTAAATATTCTTGACATTTCCCACCCAGAACTATTTATAATTAATTTTTGTCTAAAGTTATTTAAATTTGTATTTAATAATTTTTTATTTTCTATTTCCCAATAAATATTTTCATCTTTTTTTTAGTGAAAAATTTAATTTTCATGAATTTCGATCAAAAAACTTGTATTTCTAATTTTTTTTTGAGTTTATATCTTCTTTTGTAGATTTGAAATTCTGAATTGGTCCAGTTTGTTTCCAGTTTTATAAATTATTCTTGGAGAGTATGGATTTATTTTTAATAATTCTGTTACCTTTTTATTTATACAAACAATATTAGAGTCAAAATATTGTTGATTTAGATTAAAAATTACAAGCCCATAAAATAATTGTCTAATAAATACCGATTAAAATATTTGTAATTTTTCCCAATTGATGATTTTTTGTTAGCAAAAAAAAAATTAATTTTTTTAAAAATTATCTTATACTTGTTCAAAAATTTTTTGGATGTATTTTTCTTTTTCTTACCAAATTCCTAAATAGTTTATTTCAGATAAAGTTTTTGATTTTAGTGTTTTATCAATATTTGGATTCATTCCTAATTCTAGAATAATTTTAAAAATTATTATTAATTATTTGTCAATTTCAAAAAAAAATTCTTTTTATTTCTCAAATGAAGTAAAAAAATTCTTTATATTTTACAGAATCTAAAAGAATAGAGTTAAATATTTGATTTTTAAACTAATTTTTTAAATTTTTACAAATCTATACACTCGAAAAAATAAACTAATTTCCAAATTGTATATCAAAATTTTATTAAATTATCATAATTTTCTATATCTTTAATAAATGACTAATAAATAATGAAACTTTATTTTGAAAAATATTAAAGATATTATTCATTAGTTTTCTATTATTTTGATTTCTTTGGATCAATTTCTTAAATCTAAAATTTTCAATTTTCCATAGAAGATGCATTATCCCAAAAATTGATCAATATCTTCAATGATTTCTGCATTAGATGATTTTTGCTAAAGTTATAAAATTATCTAAGTGTCTAGTATCTAATGTGTATTTGCTTCATACTCAAGGATAACAACTTGAAACCAAAAATTTTACAGTCAGTTTCACTTTTAAGGCACAAACTTTCAACGGAATTTAAGGCACAAAAAAATCTCAAATTAAGGCACAAAATTTGGAATTTTTTTTTTTACAATTTATTTTTACTAGAATTCGAATTTTGTGCCTTAATTTGATATTTTTTTTGTTCCTTAAATTTCGTTGAAAGTTTGTGCCTTAAAAGTGAAACTGACTGTATTGTTTAATTGCCATTATTTTGATTGATAAAATTCTAATAATTATAAAAAATTCAGAGGATTCTAATTGGCAAAAAATTAAATTAACAAAAAAAGTTTCAAAGTAATATCAATTCCAAAAAATTAATTTATTAAGAAAAAAATGCCTTATTTCTTTTTTTAAATTTCAAAAAAGTTAAATTTCTAAAATTTAAATAATAATTGTTTTCTATAAGTACAAAATCAATTTAATTCAATTTAATCTAATCACAATTATTTTTTAACACCTAAATTTGACAAAGTAAGGAATTCGTAATATTTTATAGAAAAAAAAATAACTCATCTGAGAAAGGAAAAAAATGAAAAAAAAAAATCTTTAAGATCTCAAAAAACACCAAAGAATGACACTTCAAAACGAACACATTTGTTTTCAAAATTATATATTCTCAACCATTCTAATTGGGATTCTAGGGTAGTTTTTTTGAGTTTTTTTCAAAAACAAATTACTCTTTTTTGATTACATATTTTTAGAGATTGATCAAACTTCTATTTTTAATTAGTTAAACATTTGTTATCAGATACTCTTAAAAATTAGAAGAATTTTTTTAATCTATTTCAAAACACTATTTGTTAACATAAAAATTAGGCCCTTAAGAAATAAGTGTTTACTGATGGTAAGTATAAATTAAAATATGTTTTTATTTTGGGTAAATCACTTTAATGTTCCATAGTTAAAATGTCTCTAAAAAACCTGATTAGTAAAGTTGGAATATAAGTTGTTATCAAAATTTAAAATAAAACTTGTAATAGAAAAGAACTCAAGATTTTGAGGAAAAAAATCTGCATTTTATAATAAATTTAATGGTTGAATTATCTATATTCAGACCTCAAAGTTGCAAAATATTTTTCTTAAATTTGTGGAGAAATTTAGATTAGTTACTAAAACAAACTGATTTTTATTTTAAAAAATTAAATAATTAAAGAAGAGATTTTTTGACAAATTATTTCTGAACTATTGGAAATATATTAATATGATAATTAGCTTTATGAAATGAAAAAAAATAAACATCAGTCTTTGGGGTTTTATGTTTGATATTATTGAGTTAATCTTTGAAATTAAATTATTAAAAAAATAGTTAATTTTGGAAGTTCTATTTATAAATTATGAAAAACTGGAAAACTTTTATTTTAAGTTTATATTTTTATGATTTGAGAAAAGTAATTTGAAAAAAAATTCATAAAGATATCAGTTTTTAAAAGTGATTAAGTAAAAAATGTAAGAATTTATTGTGTAATAAGATTTAAAATAGATTTTTTCGAGCTCTTTGTGTAATACTCACTAATATCATTTACACCCAATTAAAACATACTTTGATTATAGAGAAATCTATGTTGACAATAATCCCTTAAAAACACTGCTTTGAAAATATCCAATCAAATTACTGAAAAATTTACAATAAATATGACTAAAATATCCACATTAGCTATCTTGAAAAGAGATTTTGAGAACACTACAAACTAATTAAATTCTAAATTCCTCCCTTAATATCAAAAAAAGATCAAAGAAATAATTACGTAATTTTTTAAGACTAAAGAAAAAGTTTAAATATTCAAAACCGTCAATTCAAATGTAACATTGAACTACTAAATAAGAAATTACTTGAACAAACAACTACACTGTTTCTTACAGGAACAAACGGATCAACTTCCTTTTTATTATTTTCATTTTTTTTAAGCATAAGTTCGAGAATAAAGCATAACTTTTTAATTCTTTAAATATCATTTTAGAAAAAACCCAGAAAATGACTCATAGAAATAAAAAATACCGAAAAAGCACAACACGAACAAGAAAAAAACTGAAATCGAAATTTGTTGTTGAACCAAAGTCAAAATTACAACTGAGAAGGGCCAAAAGGCAATCTGTGAAGAATGTAAAGCGCAGACAACTAAGTGGGATTGCAAGGCACAAATTAAGAAGGGATTTGGGCTTACCAAATTTGAATACAACAAACAAAACAAATAAGATAATCAACCAAAAAAACAATTTAGACACATACGCCGACGAAGCAGAAAACGAGAATTTTGAGTATGAAAAGCTTGAAGAGAACGTCAAGATCAACTGGAGGAACCACAAGAATTTAAAAAAAACGAGCAATAAAGAGCAATTTGATTCTGTGACTGAAAAATCGAGAAGGCATTATATGAAAGAGTTGCAACAGGTTGTTACGCTCTCTGATGTCATTATTGAAGTTTTAGATGCAAGGGATCCCATTGGGTGCAGGTGCCCCGCTATTGAGAGGGCAATTTTTTCCAAGCACAAGGACAAGATTATCTTGTTGCTCATCAACAAAATCGATTTGGTGCCCAAGGAAAATGTTGTTGGGTGGCTAAAGTATCTAAGAAAGGAGTTTCCGACTGTGGCCTTTAAATCGAATACCCAAAATCAGAAAAGCAAATTGAAACGAGGGGAATCCAAATCCTTAAATGTGAAAGGCAGCACCGCGTGCTTTGGTGCAGAAGTGTTGCTGGATGTTCTCCGTAAGATAGCTTCTCGACAGGGCGGCGGGAAGGGAACCATTACGTGTGGGGTAATTGGGCTTCCTAATACCGGTAAATCGTCTGTAATTAATAGCCTGAAACGATCAAGAGCCGTTGGTGTTGGTTCAAGGGCCGGGTTTACAAAGAACATTACTCAGGTGAGCATTGATAAGCAAATCAAAATCTGGGATTGCCCAGGTGTGATCCTGTCATCAGAATCTTCCAGCGAAAGCGATCTCTGTTTAAGAAACGCAGTTAAAGTGGAGCAATTAAAGGATCCAATTGCGCCCATCGAGATCATTTTGCAAAAGTGCAACCATGAACACCTCCAAAGCATATACAAAATCGATCCCTTCCAAGACGCCGCGGACTTTTTAAAGAAAATCGCCAAAAGGAGAGGGATGATTAAAAAGGGTGGCTTTGTCAAAAGGAAAACAGCAGCCTGTACGGTCATCAGGGATTGGAATAGCGGCAAGATCCCTTATTACACTTCCCCCCCAGTTATTAATGAAGAAGACGTGGGGAAAACCATCGAATCAAAAATTGTCCAGGAATGGGGCAAAACTTTCGAAATAAACGATCTTCTCGATCCAGAGCAACTGCCCAGTTTTATTGATAACAATCAAGAGTATTTACAATCACAGCAGAATACCCAATTTGTTAAAATTGAAAATGATCTTCGTTCGGAAAACCAATTCGAAATAGATCCCCAGGCAGTTAAAGTAATTAAAGAAGGTAACAATCCTAAATCTTCAAATAAATTTATTCATAAGCAGAAAAAGAAAGAAAAATTTGTCTCAAAACGTCAACAAAGAATAAAAGAATTCGATAGCCAATATAAATTAATTCAAAATAAGCAGAAAAAAAAGTTAGAAGAAAAAAATCTTTTGAAAAAATCGAAAAAGAATCACAATAAACTTTATAATTTAAATAATAATAATACAGAAAAAGAAGTTGATAATATAGAAATTGAAATGGAAAATTAATATAATTTTGAAAAATATTTTATTTTCTTTTCAATTTTTGTTTTTTTTTTTTTAATTATGAATAAAATCTTTGATTTTGAAATTTTGATTCTTAATTTCTTTGATTTGTTTATTATTTGGGGTTTTTGTTAATTAGTATTATGAAAGAATTCATAACAATAAATTTATAAAATAGTTTGTATTAATTTAACTTTAAACTCTCAATATTTTTTCCTGAAAATGATAATTTGCGGTTTTTCCTTTGCATTTTAAACGAAATTTTAAAATTTTGTAAACAGGTTAAAGAATAACAATACAAACCATTCGAGAATAAAAGTGAAACACAGTTTTTAAATCGGTAACATAAATAGAACCTGAAAACCATACGTACAATCAATTAAAAGAAGAAAGAAATTAACTTCAAAGAATAATCAATTAGATTATTCTTAGTTCAATCAAATCAATAAAAACAATTTAAATCTAATTGGTTATCAAAATCAATAAGTGGTTTTGGAGTGATCAAAAATAGTCATTTTTTTCAACAAATTTTTAATGATTGTTTGATTAATCAAAGATAAATCCATCCCAAAAGATAGTATTTTGAAAAAAATAATATTAAGTTGAATCCCCAATTTTGTCTTGTTTTTTATTTTTTTTCTTTTATTAGAAGATTTTACATTTATTCCAGGTTCTATTAAGGGTTCCGAATTAAAAATTATGTTTAGCTTTTTTTCTTGAATTGTAAACCTTTATTCAATTTGAAAATAATTTTTAGATTTTTTTTTTTTCTCTTTATTTTTTTCCATCACAAACAATATATAAACAATGCAAAACATTCAAGTAATAAATGATTTTTGTTTTGTATTTTTATTTGTATTTTTTGGAACCCATTTGGTAATAAATAATCTCAAAAAGTAAATATCATTAATTAAAATGAGTGGCAATTCTGAGATTTTTTTTCAAGATTTACTTTTTCAATCAAAAATTTCACTTCAAAAAAAGTAATTAAATACTTTTTTCCAGTTTTTCTCTCAACATAATATCCTTTTTATCATTTTTTAGAATTTGAAATTTTAAGTAGATTATTTTCTAAAAAAATATTCTATCAAAAAATATAACAAACTTTTATTTCAGAATAATTATTTTTTCAAATCATCAAGTTTTTCAATAAAAATAGATATTAGATATATCTTTGATGATCAAAAAAAACAGAGTAACTATACTTTTTTAAAGTTTTTAAATTCAAATTCCAATGGAATATCTTCATTTCCTCCAAATAAAATATTTTTACCTTTGTTTACTATCATAAATTAAAAATTTATTGACTTTATTATCTTTGAATTTTTTTCTTATTAGTTTATTGGTCAACATTTCCATTTATTTTTAATATCCACATAAGAGTAGATATTATTTTTGGTGTTGGTTACAGGAAATTAGAAAAAATTAAAAAATCAGAAATTGTGACCAAAAAAAAATAAAATATAAGGTATTTCTAAATAAGTGGTGATTTTTTTTTAATATTTCATACATAATTTTATTATTAAAAGTTTTCTTATTCTTACATTGTTAAAATAAAATTAAGAAAAGTATTAACATGAATTAAATAATTACTATTGATAACTATTCTTTAATATGTTCAAAAAATGAAAAAAAAAAAAAATAAATATACTTTTTTTTAGGAAACATTGCCTAAGTTATTTCCATAAATATAGTAATATGATAAAAATATAACATTTTTTACAAAAATCAACAGTTTTTATCCCTTTTATATTGATTTTAAAATTTTATCAAAATTCAACACTTTTTGGAAAATAATTTTTATGATCAAAAAAAAAAATGAAAAAAATACCGAACAATTTTCACACTTAAAAAAAAATAATATCAAAAATGTGTTAAGAAACGATATCATATTTTTAAATAAATTTATACCATTTTTACAAATAAACAAATTACATTGGTATGTAGTCAGAATCAAGTTGAGCAAATGAAAATTTTGGTTATTTAAATAATATTATTAGAACTAAGGTCTGATAAATAAACTTTGTTTCATACCAAAGGAGCCCAAAATTATTTTTCTAAAATATCAATTATTTTTTATAATTGGTCGTTGAAGAAAAAATAAGATTTAAGTAAAATAATTCACCTCAAAGAATAGTTGATACCCAAATTAAACAAACTAATAAATTAATAAATTTTCTTTTAAATTGAAAAACTCAAAATTCTTATTCTCTATTGAGAAAAATAAGAATGTTCATTTTGATCATCAATTGTCGATCCAAAGAAAATCCCAATAGAAATCTATATGATTTATATACAATGTTTTTCACTGTTTCAGTCACCTTAGAATAACATGTTTTTACCAAGTGACTATCGATCTTTCATAAAAAAAAAATTTGCAAATGAATTACTTAAGCAAAAAAAAAATCGAAAAAACAAAATGTGAAAAAATAATTCATAATTTTGATACTTGGAAAAAAATTTTCTCTTCTAATTTCCATGCAAACCCTTTAAACACATATAATTTACCTCATTACAACTGGTCTCCTTTGGCTGAAAAAGGGTTTTAGTTAAAAAATAAATTTTCCCAAACTTTTTTCAAAATATTTTTGATTGAAATCCCATTTTAACTAAAAAGTAAATAGGTATTATATTTATTTTTGAATGCTAAAAATAAATTCAATAATTAAAATATTTAAAACTTTCAGCTCGACAACATTTGTATTTTAATAATTACAAGAAATATTTTTTAAATTCAATTTTAATGAAAAAAAAATATATAATAAACAGAAAAATAAAGATAAAATCAAAGTATGATGAAAATATTATTATCTATATGTAAATATTGAAGAAAATTATTATTATTATTATTATTCTATTTTGCTCTTTCTTATTTATTTTCTATGAGAAAAAAAAGAACTTTTTCTTTGTGTTTTCCATTCACTATTTTTTCTTCTTTTTTTATGATTTACTGGTCTTTTTCTTTTTTGATATTTTTTTGAATAATAATTGTCACCATCCTTTCTATAAGGTGCCATTTTCTTTAATGACGCCCTTTTATTTAGATCCTGAATTGGTCCATATAACATTTCTTCGTAAGACAATCCATAGGTATTGGGTTTAACTTTAGAGTAGTTGAATCTAGTTAATGTATCCCCGCCAATAATATCTTCGTAATTGAGTTTAAATAAATCTGATACTTGGTGATCCAACTCTTCCTTAATTTGTTTTCCATTTACTAATTCATCTTCTAATTGCTTTCTCTTTCTTTTATTTTTTTTTTCTTTCTCATTTTTATTCGATTTTTCGTCTTCATCTTCATCTTCATCTTCTTCATTATTATTAGCAAATTTTTCATCATCAGAATTTTCGTCCTATTAATATATAATTTTTTTATGAAACAATTATTCAAAAAAAGAATTATGTTAATTAAAAAAATTTTTTTTCAAAAATTTATTGAAAAAAGTAATAAATAAATTATCAGCCCGAAATATTTGAAGGGTTTTATAAAATTTATCTAGTTTTTTTTTTTTGTATATATATTTTAAATTAATTATACTTAATAAATCTATATTGATTATTTTTATTTTAATTTTTTCTCTGTTTTTTTTTTTTTTTTTTTTTTTATTTTTTCCCGTTACCTAATCTGTTTCGTTAGATCTGAAAAATTTATTTAATGGTTGATAGAAAATTAATGTTGAGTTTGTTAAATTGAAAAATGACAACAATTTGTTGATGATATCTTATCATTTGATCGATCAACAATTGTTGGTGAAATTTCAACAAATTTACCAATACATTTTTTGTTCCACTGGTTTCATTATTTTGGGTACACCAATTTTTTTTTTTTCATTTTATATTTTTATCTTTTATTTGGATGAAAATGATTACTTATAAAAACATTAATACTAGGTTACTTAAATGTGATTTTATATTAGGTTGGAAAAATATAATAAATTTTGGGTTTTTTTTTTTGCGTATTTTTGATTTTGGGTGTTTCTGTGATTTCCGAATTTTTTTCATTGAAGATCAAAATCAATACAATAAGCCAACATCTTTATTGAATACTAATATTACAAATCTGTCAGATGTGAATGTCCTTCATTAATTTACACTTTTTTATAATTTGTATAAAACAGTTTTAATTAAAATATTTACTCCATTGTAAATTCAATAGAATAAAATAATCAACTGAATGTGGTGAATAGATATTTAAGTGCTTCGTGAGGTTTAAAAACTAAAATTTTCAATTTTTTTAAAAATTGTTTTGTTATTTAAAATCATTTTTAAATTAATAACGGTAAATATGGTTACAATCTTTTTAGAATTAAACACTATTGTTTATATTGCTCTTCTAGAACTTTAAAGAAGAAAAAAAAAAAATAAATTGTTTCCAAATCTCTGATATTTAGAAAAAGTTGTAATTTTTCACATTTTTTTGTCGAGCTTTTCTCTTCTTCGAATTTCTTTATCAAAAACAAAAAGTTAATTTGAAATCATAAAAAAAAAAAATAATAATAATAAATAAATATTAAACTTTGAAAAATCCTTACTTCTTTGAAATAATCTTGATTAAATATTTGTTCCATTCTTTTTTCCCATGTTTCAAGATCAAAATCTTTTTCCAAATCTTCCATTTTAAATCCGACGACTGTGTTCCCAGTAACATTACGTATCTGTTGAAGTTTCAATTGGATTTCGCGAGATTTTAAATTCTTCAGTCTGTTGATTTCTTCCTTTTTTTTCTTTTCTTGAATTTTTTTCTTATCTTTTCTCCGTAATCTTTTATCTTTTCTTGGATTTTTGACATTTCTTAAGGAATCTGTAACTTTCCTTTGGTGGGGCTTAAGTTTGGTACCACCTTTTTCTTCATAACGAAAATTATATTCTTTTTCAAATTTATTAGTTTCAATGTCTTCCTCAGAATCTTCATTGATGATTTCGTATAATTCATTTCCTTTTTCATTCCATAGCTCACTCATCAAATAGTTTTTTAAAAATTCTTCTTGTGTATATTTAAAAACGACCTTTGAGTCCTTATTTTTATAACCCTTTTTTTTTTTCTTTTTAGTTTTTCCGTCTTCATCTTCATTATTTTTCTCATCAAAAAAGCCCAAAGGGTTTTCTTCTTGATCAAAATTTACCTCGACGTCATTCAAAAATTCCTTTTTTTTCCAAAATTCTCCAAATACTTTCTTTCTTAATTCTCTCATCTTTTTCTGTTCATCTAATCTCGTCAGAAATTTTCTATAGTCCTCTTCTTCTTTACTCAGCTCTTTTGTCGATTTCTTTTTTAATAAAAAGATATCACCGTCGTCTTCATCAGCTTTATTGTTTTGATCTTTTTCCTTTTCTACATTGCTCTTTTTGTTTGTTGAATTTAATGATTCCAAAAGCTCACGTTTTAACCGAGACTGTTCTTCATAGTAATTCTCTTTTTTCTTTGTATTCTCTTCGTCGCCGGATTCTGATTCCGAATCGGACTGTCCTGATTGTGATTCAGATCCTTCTTTTCCTTTTTCTCGTAATATTTTTTGTTCCATATCTAAAACAGTAAATTTTTCATCTTTCTTATCTTGATCATAGTCGCTAAACGAAGAAGAAATGTCAGAAGAGTATTCTTCTTTGTAAAACTTTGTATCTTTTTGATAAATCGATGGATCTTTTTGTTTTATTTTCAGCAAAGCTAATGAAAAATCTTTATCTAATTCGTAAGTTAATTCATTAGCATCAGAATCTTCAGTTGTGCTTTCAGAGTCAGAGTCACCATTAATTGATTTGATCGTTTGAGAGATCCTCGAGATTTCTTCTTTTTGTTTGCGCTTTTTATACTTTTTTGCAAAGTTTCTATTGATCTTGATTTTTGTTGGTACACTTTGTTCATTGTCAGAACTTGAAAACATTGTAGTCTAATTAAAAAAAGAAATTAAAATTATTAATTTTAATTTGATAACGTAATATTTTATTTTGAAAAAATTGGAAAAAAATAAAAAATTTTTCATTTTGTTTTTATTGGAAAGCCTGACTTTGTTATTTGGTTTAGTCAATTGGTATTTTGGATTTTCGTTTTTACAATAATCCACCACCACTAATATTTCAAACTTATTGGTATTTGAAATTATATAGGGTTATAATTTATCTACTAGTAATTATTTTTTTGATTCTTAAATCATTTTTCTTTTGAATTATAAGTTTTACCAATTAAAAAATGATTTTCAAGTCTACGAATAAAAAATATACCAAACAAATAAACAGATCACAAATTCCAATCTCTTTGGAAAAGTTAAAACATATAACAATTTTTTTCAATTGATGATTCTAAAACCAGTTATCAAGAAATACCCAATCTTTGATATTTTATTAGTTTGTTTGCAAACTGTCAAGATCAGTGTATTGAAATTTCTCTTTAAGGGATGAGGTTCGTAATAGATAGCTAAAAATAATAGTAAGTTTTTCTTGAACTTAAATTGTATGAGTGATCTGATATATAAATAGCTCAATAAGTAAAAATTCATTGGTGTTGTTAAAATAACCAGATATATAATTTATTTGACCCTCGTTTCAAACCACAAGCCATAATTCTTTTTTCTTGTTACAGCCAGTTAGAAATTTAAGGCAGAAATTTTCAATAAAATTTAAGGCATAAAAAAAAATACCAAATTTTGGGACAAAATTCAAATTCTTGGAAAATCATTTGTATTAAAAAAAAATACAAAAAATATGATATAATTTGAGATTTTTTTGTGCCTTAAATTTCTAAAAAAGTTTGTGTTTTAAGAGTAGAAATAACTGTAATACGACCAAATGGCCAAACAAAGAGACTGGAAATAAATACCAAGTAAATATGATATCGGTTGTAATAGTTCTATCTATTAAAAACAAAAGTTTAAAATTAAAAGAACAAATTTAAAATTATTCTCTGAAAAAGTAAATTCTATTTTAGAAGAGAAAATCCATCCGAAAATGAAAATATTTTATACAAAAAACAAGAAAATAGAGTTATAAATATTTGACGAATTCAATTCCAATTTTTAATCACAACATAAAAATGAATTGATTTCAAAATTGATTTAACTTTTTGTATACTCATAAATAATGAATTCAATGCTAGATTAGAACAAGAAGGAATAAATAAAAAAGCATTTTCATTGAAACACAAGTTTTATGATCTAAATACATCTCTTTTTGGTTTGATAAATAAAAAAAGATATTTGAAGTAAAAAAAAAATCGAAAAATAGGGTTAATTAATTATCACCACTTGAAAGCAAATTTTACATACGGTTTATCAGCGTGAATCATTCAAAATTTAAAAAAAATAATCTTAATACACTAATATATATATATATATATATATATATATATATGGGTGTGTATGTACGTGTGTATGTATATAAATACTGAACTGTGAATCTGTAAAAAAAAATAACTACTTACAAATCAAATCTTTTGTAAGAAACTCAAATTGAAATTTTTGTCAAAGCTAAAACAGTTCCAAAGCAATCACAAGAATCTACTTTCGTTTAATTAGAAATATTTTCAATTTTTTAAAAATATTTTAACATTTTTTGGTTTTATCTTTTCTTTACATTTTTTGAATTACTTAGCAAACTTTTTCAATCTGAAAAGCTTTTACAAATGACTGAAATTAGGTTAATCTTTGAGTTCTATAAATAGAAAATTTCAAATAAAATTAATACATTGATAATATTCAACCTTTTGATCGATCAATAATTATTGATGTTATCTTTCAACAAATTTAGAAATACTTTGTTTTTTATAGATCTCACTCCCAAATTTTAGAGAATAAAATTTATATTATCTATACTTTTAATCATCCATTTTTTCTTTTATTATACTTGTCATATTCAAATTATAAATGATCATTATGTATATTATTATAATAAAATATATGACAATAATTAAGTATTTTTTAAATTTTTAATATTACACTCCACTCAAATGAGTAATTTTTAATAAGGGGATTTTTTTTATTCTTTAAGGGGGTAGCTACATCATTTGGAATGATAAAAATTTGAGAGGGATGAGAGAAGAGTATTTTATTTCCATGGTGTGTGATCTTGAGATCCCTAAAAAATTATTTTTAAACAATTATTTGATATTATTTTTTTATTAATGCTAAATAATAACCAAAAAAGAGATAAGAATTGATAAAATTGGTTCAACTTTTATTATTTTTTTATAATAAAGAGCTTTTTTAAGTAGAAGATAATTTTAGGTTCTTAGAATGAAACTTATTGCTATTTTGTTGTTTGAAATTCGATAGAATATAATCATATTCACTTCTCCAATTCCACCAAATCCAAATGTTTAAAACTGTAACCAGATATATTTTGGGATAATTATTATTTTTTTGGAATCCTTCTATCTATTTAGGTACCATTTGTATTTTCTTTTATGATTCTCTCAATTGTAATTTTGTCGTTCTTTTTTAAAAAAATTCATTTATTACAAATTTCACTGATAAAAAAATCTTTCTTATTGCTTTTTGTTGTCATGATTAAAAAAATTCAAAAATGATGCAATAATACCAAATGAAAAAATTATATGCCACAATAGAATTTCGAGATTAGGATAAAAGATAAGCCGTTCAACATTCGAAACACTATTTTAAGTAATTCAACTCAACATTCTATTGTGGCAATTTCTTTGAGACTTTGAAAAAAAAAATTGAAAAATCTAATGAATGAAGAACTTCAATAATAAAAATAAATGAGGTAAAACCAAAGTAAAAAATGTTATTTTCGGATCCTTGTCAAAATTGCAAAAAAATGAAAAATTTTCCTTTACAATGTCTGCCCACCTTAAGAAAATATTGGTTATATCACAAAAAATATAAAAATTTATGAGAAAAAAATTTAATTTTTAATTTATATTTTTGATTAGAAAAATTCACGGAAATATGCAGAAAAAAATTTTTTTTTGATATTTTGTATATTATAAATAAACAAATATCAACGTAAATATAATTAATAATCGACATTTTCAAAATCTTCAGTAATTTCTTCACCATATTTTTTTCGAATATCTCTTTTAATTAGATCTGTGTCTTTTTTATATTTAGGGAAGGTGATTATTTGTAATTCCATTTCATCTGATTCTGAATCATCTTTTTGATAAACATTAACATACGTATTGTTTGGGTAGGGCCTAAATTGTATTGCCACAAATGCTATAAAAACCAAAGATGATAGTTCCTGAATAAAGACTGAAACCCAAAAAAAATGATATGTTAAAAATCTAGTAAAAATAACCACGACTATCCTAGTGATATATATGTATACGACTGTAATTGTATAAAATAATCTAAAGATTCGAAACATTTCTATTGTTCTAGTATTTGAGTGGTCAAGATTAACACCCCTTTTCAATTCGTTCACAGTCCACACAATCGGAAATAATACTAAGCACAAGCAAAAAATATCAAAGCATTTCAATAAGTCCCATAAAGTGAAATAATCCTTCGTGGCTGGCGAGGCCTCTTCTATCACAATCATTGCGATGTTTGTCATTGCCTGAACTGGTAAAACTATCATTAATAATTTTTTTTCTTTTGAGGACATGTGGGATTTAATTAAAGAATATCCACTGCCAAAAAATAAAATTGTCGCAAAAAACAAGACACCACGGCAACTTTGAAATTTTTGTTAAATTTGTATTATTTTTTCAATGATATAATTTTAATTTATAAAAAATATTTTTTTATTAAAGAAAAAGAAGAATTTAGTAATTATATTTGAAATATAAATAAGAACAAATTAAATAACACAATCGTATCTTGTTTTTTTTTTTTTTTTTTTTTTTCTTAATTTATAATTTGGTTGAATTGTGTTGAAAAAAATCCTTTTATTTCAAGATCGATAGTCATTTTGAAAAAAACGTGTTATTCGAATGTTATTGAAACAGTAAAAATGATTGTAGAGAAATAATATTTATTTCTATTGGGATTTTATTTGGATCTTCAATAGTATGATCAAAATGAGCATTGTTGTTTTTCTCAATGGGCACGATAAGAATTTGGGGTTTTCTATTTTTAAGAAAACCTATTGATGAATTAGTTTTATTTTAGGCATGTACAGTCAATCCAAAGCTACCGCGAAATTTTATCAATATCAAATTTTGAAGTTGATATAAATTTTTAAAAAGTTCAATAGAAGAATAATAAAGCTCATATTGAAAAAAAAAATTTCTAAATTATTCCAATATTCGAGAATTTTTTCTGATTTTCAAAAAATAAATTTTCAGAACCCAAAATGACTCTAAGCAGGGAAAATTCATTAAGAAACTACATAAAATTTCCTCTAAAAAATGAATTTATTTTTCAATCAAATTAGAAAAAATTCTCGAATATTGGAATAATTTAGAAATTTTTTTTTTCAATATGAGCTTTATTATTCTTCTATTGAACTTTTTAAAAATTTATATCAACATCAAATTTTGATATTGATAAAATTTCATGGTAGCCTTGGAACAGCTGTAACAAGTATTCTTTGATTTTTATGTATTCTTCTTTTCATTTTTTATTTGTTCTTCAAAGGTCAATTATAAAAAATAATTGATATTTGAAAAAATTATTGGACCTCTTTGACTGAAACAAAGTTTATATAACAAAATTCCCAAAAAATTTACCTAAATTTTCCTTCAAAGTTTGTACCTAAAAAGTGAAAGTGGCTGTAATTAAATTATATAATTCTTGATTTAGGTAAATGGATTAAAGTGGATATAAATGGATTTAATATGTATATTCTCCAAAGAAAACTTTCATTTTGTTTTTTCCATTTCTTTATTAATGAAAAAAATTTGTATAATGAGTTGATTGGTTTATTATAAAAAATTATAATTTTTCTTCTTGTTTTTCTTGGAATTTGAGATTGTTTAGAATAATATGCCGAGGTGTGATAAAACTCTTGTATGTCTGTGGCTAAATGGACTTTTAATTTACCGCTGTTTCAGCTCTATCGTAAAAATTTGTAAGAAATAGAAACAGATTTTCTATTATAAAAATTTATCCTATTTAATAAAACGTTAAGTAGTTGTGATGGGTTACTTTCAAGGGTAAATTTATGAATAGAAGCTAAAATTTTGTTTATAATTTTATTGTTATTGTATACGACAAACGAATTCATAAAAAATTTACAATAGAGATGATCTTGAATTCCCAAAATTGTAAAAATCCCAAATTTAAACAATTAAAAAACAATAGATCGAAAAATTCTTTGATTTCTTTTTTTATTATTGAAGAAGTGTAAATTAAACTCTAGTTGCGAGTATACTTAAATTCCGTTTCAGAAATTTAAGCGTAAAATCATAGATTTCACGATTATTAATTTAATGAAAATAGTTTCAAACTGTCTTGATTTGAAATTAATTCATTAAGATTTTAATTTATTTTATTTGTTATGAAATATTAATCTATCTTCTTCATAGAAAGGACATGCACATAAAAAATGACCAATATTTTAATAATTTCCTTTTGTTTACATTTTAAACATAAAGGACAAAATTTATTTGAATTTTTATTAATTATATAGTAATATCTATTTAAGCAGTTCGTAAACGATCTGAATTTTAGAATTGTTGAACTTGAAGGATAACTTAAATATTTTTGTGTTTTAAATAAATAATTTTGATTTTTAATTATTGTGAAATATTTTTGTGGAGTGTCGTCAAGTGCCGTCAAGTGCCTAGGTTTTCTTGAGGTTTTCTGCTTTATTTGTTAAGTGTTCTAGGTTTTTTTTAATTTTTGAAATAAACAGAAAATTTTAATAAATTTTCGGTTTATTTCAAAAAGTAAAAAAAACCTAACGAAAATCTATCGATTTCCCAAATAAACAGAAAACTCAAGAAAACCGAACGGCGCTTTTTTTTAATTTTAGAAATAAATAGAAAATTTAAGAAATTTTCTTTTTATTTCTAAAATTTAAAAAAAACGAACGGCAGTTTTCCAAAATTTAAAAGAATAGAGTAAAATCAAAGATTTTAGTCAATTCTTTTGAATTTTGGAAAACCTAACGAAAAGTGTCTAGTTTTTTTTTAATTTAAGAAATAAACCGAAAATTTCTTAAATTTTCTATTTATTTCTTAAATTAAAAAAAAACTAACGACACTTCCAACTTTTGGAATTCAGAAACTCATTATATGTGTACTTATATATTTCATTTTTTAGTTTTTTTAAATCTTTTGAATGCCAGTTGATTTTATTATTTATTCTTTGATTAAATTTTAAATATTCTTGATAAGGAAGAGATAAGTTATTTAATTTATTTTTTAATTTAAATTTCTTTTTATTTACTGAAATTATCATATTTTCAATTTTAAAATCTGTTTTGTAAATAAGAATTGGTGCATTTCTGTTTATTTTTCATATTTCAGTAATACACGAATTAATCCAAGAATTTAAATAATTTATCGTTTTTATTTGATAATTATATAAATTTCTAATCCATATGTCAATTGACTTAATATAAAAGATTTAAAATTCTTTGATTTCTTTTCTGTTGATTTCTGTAGTTTCTGTGATTTTGGTGATTTCTTTTAATTACGAAATTCAATTTTTATCTTTTTTTATTACAAAAAAGTAAATTTTTCTTCTGATGGAACAGAAGTTAAAATTGTTTCTCTAATGATCAAAAACGAATTTTCTATTTAATATAAGGCACTTTATAAAAGAAAATCAATTTCTCTGTGTATTATAAATTTTCATGGTACGACTCAAACGGCTGTATGAAATGCTTTTGAATTAAACACCTTGAAAAAAAAAAACAAAGAGTCACTCATTAATAACTTGTAAAATAAACCTAAAAGGAAAATCAAAAAGAAAAAAAAGAAAAAAAAGAAGAAAAGAAGAAAAGAGTTCTTACAATGAAAAAATATATGAAGGGATATTCCAGCCTTTTGGGACACCAGTATTTTTGATTGAATAATATTCAAAGGTACGACTAGAAATTGCCAATAATTTTGCAATTAACAGTATTGATAAAAGGTTATGTAGCCTTGTGCATTTTGCATTTTTTTTTTTAAATTTCAAAAACAAAAACCAAATCAAGACAAACCCTGAATAGCAGATCGAATAAAACAAATAAATTGAAGGAAGCTTTATTTCTCCAACTGATAAGTAATTTTTTCCATTTTTTAAAACCATTTTCAATTTAAAGGAAACATTCTCCTTTTCAAGACAAGTCCTGAAAAAGATGCCATACAATCCTTTTTTTTTGATATCAACACGCTTCTGAAACCCTTCTTTCCATCTCTTGAGTGAATTTTCAATCAGGTACTCGTCTTCTTCCAATTCGGCGCTATCGAGCTTGGAACATTCGATCTTATGTTCTGTTGTAGATCGTGAAGGGAACGAATTAATTTTTTGAATAAGAAAGCCAATTGGGATGCTGGGCGATTGGCTTTGTTTATTCGTTGATCCCCCAAATAACTATTAATTGTAATTTTAGTCAAATGTTAGGTGGTAAAGTTATCAATTAAATAAAGTTTGCTTGTACAGTTTTGATCTTGTTTGGTTTGTTATTGTAAAAAAGAAAGATCAGATTGATATTTTTGTTTTTGTTTGCTACCAAGAAAAATGAAAACGATTGTTTTTTCATTTTGAATCATTTTTTACATAACATGTGTTGGGAAAGTGTTTAAAGGTAAGAATTGTTTGGGTTTGTTATTTCCTTTTTAAAAAGTGATGAATTTTACTTTTAAATATTGTAAATTTAAATCAATTGTACCACCATCCTGAAAGACAAACGAAGTTAAAAAGAATTGTTTACGTTCATCATTTAATATTTCAACGTATTCAACCCTTGCAAATATTGGAAGAACAAGCAACAAAAAAATTAAATATTTCATCAATGATACTGATCAACTAACAAAAGATTTGCTGAAAACATAAAAAATGAAGTTCAATATAATGATTTTTCCCTTAAAAATAAGGATGTTATCCTAAACCTCAAAAAGACATGTCATTTTGCAAGAGGCCTTAATTAACTATGTGTAACTTAAAAATTTGAGATTTTTTTTAAGGGAGTAAGTACATTTTTTGTATTTTGAGTGCCACCATTTATAGGAAACTGAATTTTTCGAATTATTTCAAAAATCAAATCTATTGATTATTTAAATAAATAAGGAAATGGGATATATCCTAGCATGATATATATTTTCATATCAATTAAAAAAATGAAATCAAAAAAATAAAAATTTTGATCATACAAAATAAATACAAATCATTTATTTCCTAATGTTGTCTGAAAAATTTGAGATAATTCCTTCTTTTTAATTTGGTTTTATTCTTAATTCTTTATGAAAATACTTTTGTTTGTAAAATTTTTGTTCTACAAATTACTTTTTATTAGTAAAGAATTTCTAAAAGAAATTTAAAAAACCTATTTTCTTTTTAATTCATCTAATTCTTGACAGTTTTCAGAAAATACCAGATTTATTAAATTAATCTCCAGAAATAAAGATTTATTGGACAAATTGGTTTGATTTTATAATTAAATATTGTCCATTTAAATGAGAATTCAAAATAATTCTGAATGCTGATTGAAATTTTTTTTTAATTTTTTTTTTTTTTTTGGTTGAATCTTTTGTAACTGATTTTTGATTTCAAGAATTCAACCTCTTTATTTTAATTTTAGAAATACTATCCTTGATTTTGGTTTTGTTTGGTAAAAATAATTGAAAATTGAATTTTGAAAGTAAATTTCTCAAAAAAAATTATTATATAATAATAATAAATCGAAATGGGGCCAGGTTCCAAATATTAGAAAATAAATTATTTAGATTCATACAAATTTAGAAAAAAAAGAAAAAAAAATCTTCTGAAATATACTTTTATCGATTTTTTTTTTTTTTTTGATTTTATCAAATTTATCTTGAAAGGTGATATTTCGTTTTGGTCTTCTTTTCGAAAATATTTGTTTCAAAGACATACCTTTTCTGGTCTTTTTTTTTTTTTTTTTTGATTTATTCTATGTATTAATTACAAGTATTCATATAAACATATATCTCTACATCCAAAACCAAATTTAATAAAAAAACTAAAATTTGAACTAAAAAAATTTCCAAAAATCGAAAAATGAAAAATTCAACTCTAAATTACATCATTCTTTTCACGAATAGACTAGTGAATGATTTTTGGTTTCCAAGTTTCAATATCTGTTAACAATCGAAAAATATTTTTCAGTAATGCTCACACAATTAAAATTTTACAAAATGTTAAATGTACTTACTTCCTTAAAAGCAAAAATCAAGAAAGTGTTTCGAATTGAAAATAATCCATTCACTTGTGACAAAACATTGAGAATTCAAGAGTTCAAATTTATTCACATTTTTTCCACTTCCATTTAACGATATTTTAAAGTATACTTGTAATAAATTTGAAATTTATTTATGTCATTTTTATCGAAAGTAGAGTCATTTTTAAAAAAAGTGGTAATTTTAACAACTTTTTTATCTGGTTTATTATAAAAAAGTGAATTTTTTTTCAGAATTAAAACTTTTTGAAAGTTTTCTATTTTAATAAAGTTTGAGTACTCAATCTTGAAAAGTAAGATAAAGGTTGGCCTGTGATGTTAAATACTTTTTTTAAAAAACTTCACACTTTATTAAAAAATAGAACTTTAAAACAGTTTTAATTCTGAGCAAATCTGATCAAAAAAACAAAGTATTACTTATTTAAAATGACTGTTTCAAGGGAATAATTTGTAATTGTAGATATCCTTTTCTTTGAAATTTTTTTTTTTTTTTTTTTGTTTTTGATGATATTTTTTACTTTAATTTCTCTCATTGAAATGTAAAATATACCTAAAAATGTGAAAAGATATCTCCATAATAAACAATACAATGAAATTCTAAATTTAAAGATATAATTATTTCTAACTCTATTTTTTTTTTTTTATTTTATTTATCTTATGAGGGATATAGTGCAATTGGATAAGTTTTTTTTTCATATATAAAATTCGCTGATTTAATCATCTCGTATTTATATTGAAAAAAAACTCAAAAAAAGAAAATAAAAATATAATATATATTTCCAGAAATACCAAAATAATAAATCATTTTTTAGTATTGACGTTAACAAAAATGGATAAATATAAAATTATTTAAAAATTTTAACTTTTAAATAATTTTTAATAATAAAACAAAGTAGATAACCAAACAATTTCAATCACATTTTCACAAACTTAAACAGTTCGCAATATAATAAATCAAAGATTTAAAAGAAATTTATTAGACGTACAACATAAGAATTTATAACTTTGAAATATACTCAATTTTGGAAATAAATTAACTCTAGAAAATTAAATAAACCTTTGTTTTAGAAAATAGTGGCATACATGAAAAATTAAATTGATATAAATAAACCCCGTTTCAAAAATTTGGACACACCCAAAATCAAAAATAGGCAAAAAAAAAACCCAATTTATTGTATTTTCCCAAACCTAATATAAAACTACATTTAAGTTAAAAGGTATTAATGTTTTTATAAGTAATCATTTTCATCCAAATAAAAGAAAAAAATTTAAAACTCAACAATAAAAACAGGTGTGTCCAAAATAATGAAACGAGCGGAACAAAAAATGTATTGGTAAATTTGTTGAAATTTCACCAACAATTGTTGATCGATCAAATGATAAGATACCATCTACCAATTGTATGTTATTTCCCAATTTAACAAACTCAACACTAACCTTCTATCAACCATTGAAAAAAATTTCGAGATCTAACCAAACAGATTACGTAACTGCAAAAAAAGAAATGAAAACAAAACAAAAAAGAAAAAAAATGAAATTGTTTGTAAAATCAAAATTCTTTCCAATTTGAATTTAAAGTACAGTAATGATGTTCTTTCAATTATTTAAACTGTGTCCAAATTTTTGGAATCTAGTTTATATCACTGAGAATCCCAATATAGTAATAACCTTTGAAACAAATTTTTTAATTTGAATTGTAATCAAAGGATTATAAGATCTAGAATTTATAAGCAATCATCTTAGAAAGAAAATTTTTTTATTAAAAATTGGATAGGTACTACAATAAAAAAAAATTTGAAAAGAAATTTTCAACATTCAAAACCTTTTTAATGGTAATAATGATTTTATTATTTTTCCATCCAAATTTTGTCAAAAAAAAAAAAATTGAAAAATTTGTCTAAACATCCAAAACTTCTTAGTTTGAATGATTAAAACACATCATTCTTTACTAGAAATTTTTTTGGAGCCCTTTGCAGCCAACATTTCCTTATAATACTTTTGTGTATAAATTTATTCCTTATAAAAGAAATGCAAGTAACATATCGAAAATTTGTTTCATCAATTGATTCCCATTTAATTTGAATTTATATATTTGATTCTAAATAATTTAAAAATGAAAAAAAAATATAAATTAAATTTGAAAAAAAAATAATATTTTTTTTCATTGTAAAATTTGGAAATTTTTTCAATATACAACTGTTAGAATATAAATGATTTTTCCAATAATCTGAGTCAGATTAATAATTTATTTTTTTTAAATTTTTACTATTATTTAATTTTTGACTTTTTAAAATCTGGATATACAATTAACAATATCATTGAATAAGAGAGCTTTTAATCAAAAATTATATTTTTCAAGATCGAAATTAATTTAGATTGAAAAATTCAAAGTATACAAAGATATTATTCAAATTGTTTCTAATAATAAAATTCAAAAAGTATTTTCTTTCTTTTCGAAGATTATTTTATTATATTTGAATATTATTTCAAAGTTATTTTTTATTTTTTTTAATATTAGGACTGATTTTTTAATCTATTAAAAAGTTTTTATTTGTTTAATTCAATACTAATAAATGGAATTATTTTACAATTTTTTTTTCTTTTTTTTTTTTTCAAGTATTTTACATTTCCAAAATTATTGTTTTAGAAAATTATTCATATTAAACTTTTAATTTTGGCCTAAAGAACTGTATTTTTTTTTTTCTCTTGATTGGATATTTATTAAAATGTAATTCTAAAAAAAAATAAAATTTACAAGTAATATATTTTTGACAAATTTTGTTTTTTAAATAAAATTAACAACTTTGTTTCATTTTTTATTATTAATAAATCAATGCATAGAGTTTTGAATTAATATTATTGTAATAAAACTTCTTATTTAAAAAAATTTAAAAAAAAATTTAAAAAAAAATAAAAATGTTTAATTATTTTTTGTTTTTCCTAATATCAAAAAAAAATACAAAAATATAACTACTTTAGCGTTGAACTATTTTGGCCTTTTATTATAATTCCAATCTTGATTAATTACAATAACAAAATAATATATACTAGTACATCAATACTATTTTAAATCTTTTATTTTAAACTTGATGAAATTTCGGAAAATCGGGGGTGCTAACGGGGAGATAAGGTATTTCCAAAAAAGCTTGGCATTTTTTTTTACATTTCATAAAAAATTATTTTTGTTGGTGATGGTATTCATTAATTGACGATACCAAATTAAGTTTAATATTAATATCAAATGACTAAATAGAGAAATTATTTATTTCAAAATAAGATAAATGAAATATTTACAAACTATCAAAAAAAAAATAACATCTTTTTTGGTAAAAACAATATACGACCAATTTCAATAAAAAACTGGAAATCTGGAAAGGGTACAAATGATTTTAAAAACAACAAAATGCAGTTATTTGTTTTATATTCTATTTGAAAATTTATTGAGATTATACAATTTAAGAAAACGGTCTTTTCAATCAAAAAGAAAATAATAAACACCAATTTTAACACCTAAAAAATATAAGATAAAATCGGGATCAGAAAATTTAATATCTTTTATTTATGTAATACAATACCAATAAACAAATTGAATTATTATCAAGAAGCAATAAATGGTAGTTAATGATTTTGTATATTTAAATACTTTTTTGAAGATTTAGTTTAAAAGAGATATTTTAAAGATTTTTGCCCCACTTTATTGGAAATAGCTTATATAGATATATCTAAGATAGATAGATATAATTGTTCTCTTACGTAAAAGATAGTTTGTAAAAACTGTTAATACTCCATTTTAGCTTGTTTTGTTTATTTTTTTTCTATTAATTAATTTTACTTTTCATTTTCAAGAATATTTCCAATTCAAAATCGAGTTGAACTTTTTTTGATGTAGTGCAAACACAAAAATGTTTTTCTTCTTGTTCAAAAGAGACAAACCAAAAATTTTCAAAAAGAAAAAAACAAAAGAGAATAATTATTTGAAAAAAAATATAATTTGTCACTTGTAAAAGGATAAACCACATTAAATTGGTCTGGAAAAAAAAATTAAAAAAATAAAAAGAAAAAAAAAATGAAAATTTCACAAAAGCATAACGTCACACAACCTAGCAGATCAAACAAGCAAAATTAAGAAGTGAAACTTTTTAAAAAACGAGACAGATTGATTTCTTCTTTTTTCTTCTTCTTCTTCTGTTGTTTTTCTTTTTAGTTTGTTTTTTCACTGGCTTGCCAATGTTATTTTTTCTTGCCTTTCTAATTTCACGAACAATTGTATAAAAGGAGTCGTGGACGTTTTCTCCTGTCTTTGCAGAGCATTCCACATATGGAACATTGAATTCTCTTGCAAGATCCTTTCCAACATCAGAGGAAACAGCTCTTTCTTCTTCACTAATATCGCACTTGTTTGCAATCAGAACACCGACAATATCGTCTTCGTCTTTAACTCTTCTGATATGGAGAAAAGCTCTTTTAACTTCACCAACAGTTGCCTTCGATGTAAGAGAAAAGACACATGCAAATCCATCTTGTTTTCTCAGATAACGATCCCTAATCGAGGTGTATTCCTCTTGTCCTGCTGTATCCAAAATTTCAAGTGTGACAGCTTGCTCATCAACCATAACATCCTTACGATAGGATTCTTCAATTGTTGGATCTAAATGTTTAAAGGAAATTTTTCAAAAAAAATAAAAAAGGGAAAAAAAAAATTTAATTGTATTGTTTTCTTTTTAAATTTTGCAAAAGAAGAAGGTTGATAAAAGGAAGAAAAAAAAAAAGATTTGATGTTATATTTTATTGTTACATACCGTATTTTTCAATAAACATGTCACGAAGGAACCTAATTGTTAAACACGATTTTCCAACACCACCACCTCCAACAACAGCAATTTTAAAATAATTATCGCTCATAATAATTCAATTTAATATTTCAAAAAGGTAAAAAAATGTTTACCTTAATCCAAACAAATCTCAACTTTAATTCGAGACTCTTTTTTGATTCAAGATTTCCTTTTATAAAAAACAACAACAATTAAGGTACTAAGAACCAGTTTTTATTGTTTTTTCCAAATGTAACTGACTAAAAACTTTCAAAACCAAAAACAATTTTTGGTACAATTTCCAATTATAAAAGTCTGAGAAATTCTTTTTCAAACCGTTTTTGAGAAAGAATATTGTGAAGATCAATAATTTTATAAAGTTAAGTAATTCTGATATCAATAAAATGATTTAATTCAAAGCCAAGATAAAATAATTTCTGATTGAAAAAAGAAGTAAAAGTTTTCAGATATTTATTTGATTTTATCAGTTATTGGAAAAGAATTCAATTAAAACTCGAGACACCAAACTCTTTTATCAACTTTAAAGAAACAAATTCACATTTTTAAAACAAGGAATTTTTCCAAATTAAATTTTCAGTCAATAAGATTTGATCCTTTTGAGATAGCTTTTTGGGTACTAAAAAAGAAAAACAAAATTTTGTAATAGATTTTTATTTTTTAGGTATCTCACTTTTGAGTGATTTTTGATAGCCTGTCTGAACAAACAATATTTCAAATTTAATCTCATTTTCATAATAAAAGAAAAATAAATGAAATATTGAATCCTTCAAGATCTAAAAAATTTAAACATGATATTTTATTCAATAATTTTTATTAATATAAGAGAAAATTTTCAAGATTAAGTAATATTATTTTTTCAAATATTTACAAATTTTTATTTATATCAGTTTTTTGCTTTTATCATTATAATTATATTTATTATTTATTCCTAATTTTTAATTTGTTTGGCTTTATTTGTTTGAAAATCTTTAAAAAATTGAGAAATAAATAAAATAGTATATTTGATAAATTTAATCATAGGTTGTTAATGACTTTCTGAAATAATTAAGATTGGGATTATTAATTATTGATTTAAAAATAATCAAATTAGAGAGGATTTCTTTGGATAATAAGTTGAACATTAGAGGTTTTATAAAAAGTATTTGGGGTGACTTTTTGGTCTGAATGGTTCGATGATTGTTCCCAGATTTATTTTTTTAAAACAAAAAGAGATTTGAACTGTTCTTTGAATCAAAAAATTATATTTTTTAAAGTTTAAAATAAGTATATATATATAGATAGATGTGCAATTAAGAAAATTTTTATACTGAGTTATTACAAAACGCCGTTGTCTCATTTTTAAAGTGTATTTTTGTGTACTTCCTTTACAGATATTTAGATTTCATTTTTTCTTCCAAAGAAAATAAATTATTTTAAATTAATTCAGAAATATGTTGAATATTGAACTTTTCAAAAATGTAAAAAATAACAAAATTTTAAAAACAACAATCATTTAGTTCTTAAAATAGAATTTCAAGTAAATTTTGTATTCTAGTAATCAAGTTTTTCCCTGGGTTTTCAATTTCAGGTTGCGGTAATTATTTTCTTAATTTGCAATTAATTTTACAAGAAGTTTTTTTTATTGTTAATAGACTCTTAAGTTTTTTCCAAAGAATTGTTATGGGGGTATAGATTTTTTTATGTTACGAAATTATTTTGATACAAAAAAGTATATCTTCAAATTCTACATATTTTTTGAATCTGTATAGATCTCAAAGATAAATGAAAAAAACAATAAAAAATAACGCCAAAATTTGTTTCTTTAACTTTTTCTAGTATTAATATTTTACCTTTTAAAATTATCTGTATTTTTTGTGATTTAATTGTATAATGAGAATTGTGTTAAAATTTTTTCATTTACTCGAGAAAAAGTTCATTCAAAGTTCAAAGTTTATTTTTTTCAAGTATAAACAGTAATTATTAATATTTCAGAAAAAAACACATTTGATTAACTGATATTTAATTTGGAAAATACACCAATTTAAAATGTTTATCATTAATTTCTCTAGACTTTAAAATTATTTGGTGTTATTTTTTGATTTTTTTTGTAAAATTGTTACTTCAGGTTAGTTCATTTAAATTTTTCAACCAGATGAAACTCCAATTAAAAAAAAAAAAAAAAAAAAGACAAAATATTGTTGTTTTTTCCCCTTATTAAAGTAAAGACCGAACTCTCATTATTTTTCACAAAATAAAAAAAAAAATGAGTATTATTTAATAAAATTGGAAATATCATAATTTAAGAATTTAGAACATCACATTGTAACAAAAAGAACTTTTTTAAAAAAAGAACAAAATCTGAAAAATGTTGTTTGTTTATTAAAAAATTAGAAAGTAGTAAAAGAAATAATATTTATACACGAAAAAAACAATAAAATTGATTAATAAACAAAGATCTAACCAATCAAATCTACATTCTGAAAAAATCTTAACTTATCTCCCCTTTCCACAAAACAATCTGATCTAATTTTAATGGAGAATCAAAAAGTGATAATCAAAAACTTTGTTTTTTAATTAAAAGAATGTTTATTTGTACCAAATTCTCAAAATGTTATGTATTTCATTATGAATCATTATTTAAATAAACCTTATAAAAAAAGGAAAAAAAAATAATAATAATTTGTCTATGAGTTGCCCAAGAGATGATATTTTATTTTCATACTTGAAAATTGAGAGTATTTTTTAACTTTTTCTATACATTCAACGTCTATTACAAACGTTTGATAAAAAAATATTCCCAATTTTTTTCTAAATAAAGCCATAAAAATCGTTCTCTAGAAGTTTCTGATCATTTTTAAAGATAATTTTAAAAACTTTTTTCAGACAATTTTTGAAAATACTTTCCTATTATTTTTTTAAATAAAAAAATATTATTTTTTAATTTGATTTGATTTTCCTTTATTGATTTTTTTGTAAAGAAATGAGAGAAAAATAACCATTACAGTGATAAAATTCATTGTTGATGTGTCTTTTAAAACCCAAAAAAAAGATATCTGAAAATAAAATAATTAATATAAATTGTGATGTAATAACAAAAAAACAAAGTTAGTTGATTTTATATTAAAAATTGAATTAAAACTATTCCTCCTTCTTAAGAAAAATTCTCTTTGTTAAATGTCTCAAAATCGAAGTAAATTCACATTCATAACATTCCTTCAACTGCTTAATTTTGAGAGTTTTTTGGGTAGTAGAGGCATATTATTAAAAAAAAATAAAAACAAAAAAAAACACAAAAATAGTATATATTTTGATCTCTATAAATCAAAATTAATTTTATTTATTTATTATTCCTATTAGAATCTAATTCTTTTTGTTCTTGTTCTTTTTGTATATTTTTAATATTCTGTAAAAAATTATCAATTTTTTCTGTTTCAAAAGCAAACAGGAAGGTGTTTTTAATTAATTTATCAAAGATTATGACAACTTTGCCTCTGTTCATTGAATAGTCTAATTTTATTGATAATTGTGGGTGGATGATTATAATTTCTTCAGGTTTTTTCTCTTTCAGCTTTTGTTCGAAACTGAAAATACTGATCAAATTGTTTTTAATAATAAAATATTTTTTTAAAAACAGTTTGTTGCCAATTAAGGATGAAGAAAAATAAATCCAGCCTCTGTCGGTAATTTTATGATACCAATTATTTTTCCATATAACGATATTTTTTTTAATTCGATCAAAATTCTCGATCTTTGGCAATGATACCAAATCATCGTCCACGTGCTTACCGTTCTCCTCGTCCACATTATAATTATTATTGACATTGTTGATACCAATCTTATTTTTTTTATTTAGTTCGGTTTTTAAAGTTAAACAATTATATTCAATTCCGCCAATTCTACCGATAACGGATTTTAATTGGTTTGCAATTTTCTTTAATTGTTGATAATTGGAAATAATTTTTTGCTTTGTAAGATCATCATCATTGATATTAACATTCTTATCACTGTGGGTTCTAAATTTAAAAATCAATTCCTCAGATAAATTTTCGGGCTTTGGTTTGTCGTCTTTATCGAAATTTAATAATAAATGAGAATAATATTGATTGATGACGCTTGTGGAACTAGGAATTAGAGTGGATTTGATATCATTGTTTTTATTGTTTATGTGTAATTGCTCTTCAATGTTGAGCCCCGTGGAAATAATGTCCACAAATTTGGAACGTTCGTTAAATTTATTTGTGATCACTTTATTGATAAACATCATTGAAGATTCATGTTTGGTAAACAGTTCACCATTGCTAAAGGCAGTTATTGCCTTGCTTAACATTTGGAGCGCATTCAAACTTTTTTGAGACAATCTAATATTGTTAATGATTCCGTATCCTAAGGGGTTGAGTATCGCCTTGCAAAAGAAATTAATAAAAATGGAAGAGCCAATTACGGTGGAGATGGTATCCGGAAATCTTGCAGAAACTTCTTTTCTTAAATGGTTGCCAATGATTAAAAAGAATTTGGGAATATTTCTTATTGAAGAAAAAATGGAATTCAAAAACTTTTCGAAATAATAAATGATATTATTTTGATTTTTTATCAATTCGTTTTTGTCCTTAATAATTTTGGCATCAATTTCGAAATTTAAATTTTTCTCATTTTTTACAATTTCTAAAATGATTTCCCTTAAGATCGATTTTAAATAAGTTTTGCCATTAATCTTTGTATACTGGATCAAAAGCGATAAACCGATCGAGTCATATATTGTCAATAAATTTAGCCCCGAAATCGTTGTAATTACATCCTGCGATAAGCACATTAATACAAAGTTTAGGGAAAATCCCATCAAGTGGAAAAATTGTAATAATTTTAATGCCAATTGCTTTATTGATTTTTGATTACAATCAGAATTTGTTAGCACAACAGATAAATATACAATAATTGGATCCTCAATAAAATTGTTCATTAACTTTATTGATTTCTTTACACCGGTTGCCAAGAGCGGCAATTTCCCATTTTTTAACTGAAGTAATGATTTGCTTATAATTGTTTGATCTTTTTTACTAATGTATTGTTTGCAAAATTGCTTGATCGTGCCACCAATGGATTCTTTTTTTAAATTACTTAATAAAGTATTTAATTGAGTTTTGATATTTGGGAATTTCATTTTTTGAAAATATTGTTGAAAGGCGTTTTTTAAGAAATTATTATCTGGGATTCCACAAACATATTTATCAAATATTTGAAAAATAGATTTTTTGAATATTTTTATTTGATTTGAGTTTTTGAAATTTATATCTATTATTTTATTCTTTATTAAAATTTTATTTAAAAATGATTGTGTTAATTTCCATTTAAATACTTTTGAATATAAAAAAATAATAAAGATTGTTTTTATTGAATTATAAAATTCTTCTTCTTTTTCCTTTAAATTATTATTAATATCATTATTATTATTATTATTATTGTTGTTGTTGTTGTTGTTGTTGTTGTTAGAAGAGGAAAGTGAAATTTTTTTAAAAATATTAATGATTTCTTTCTGGATTTGAAAGATTTGTTGTAAATTTGTATTATTTAATGTTAATATTAAATCATTAATTTCTTTTATATATTTTAAATTATTGGTTAATTTTGACCAGCTTTGCAAAAGATCATATATTGCTTTAACTAGGGTATATTCTGATTGATGATGATTTTCTTGATTATTATTACTCTTTTCCTCATTATCATTATCTTTATCATTATTAATTGAAAAATCTTGTTGTATTGTTTTCACTGTGTTAATTTTTGGTATATTTGCTCCAATTTTATTTAATATTAAATCTAATCTGGAATTGAATTGATTATAAATATTTAAAATTTTATTAGTATTTTCAAAATAATTCTGAAATATAACTTGTGTTTCTTTTTTTAAATTATTATTGTTTAATTGCACTAAATACTCTGTTTTTTTTAAATTCTGCTTTAATTGATTTCGAAAAGTTGTTTGAGTTTTAAAAGTTGTTTTTTTTTTAATTATTTCTCCTAGATTATATTTTAATTCATCCAATAATTTATTTCTTCCGTTTAATACTGAATCAAATTTTTTATTTTTATTTTGTTGAATTAATATTTCATTATTTATTTTCTCCAAGTCATTTTTTTTGCTGTCTTTATTGTTGGTATTGATATTGATATTGAGGTGGCTTTTGTTAATCATATTGTTGGTGGTGTTGTTGTTGTTGGTGATATTGATGCTGGTGCGGTTGGTATTGTTGGTGCTGTTGGTGCTGTTGCTGCGGATACTTTTATTATATTTCTGGTTGATATTGTAGCCAATACCTAGATTTTTATTCTTTCGTAAAATGTTATTTAAATTGCTTTCATTATCATTCTTGTTGATATCCATAGTAGTTTTATTTGGGTTTGTGTTTTGAAGGTTATCATTTGTTTTATACATATTTGGTTGTAAACTCATTTTGATCGATTCAATATTCAATTTTGAATTTTCATTTTTTAATTTTTCAATAAACAGCTCTGGTAAAGAGGCTGATTTCGTAAATTTTTTATTTTGTAAATCATTATTGTTAAAAACATTAGATTCACTAGTTGTTTTTTGAAACTGATTTTTATTGAAAAAAATACCTTTATTGTTGCCACTATTATTGTTAATTTTATGATTATTTAATTGTAGATCTTGTGATTTTTTATTTCTTGGTGTTTGTAAAAAATTGTTTGATAATCCTAAAGAAGATAAATAATCTTCACTAGTCATTAAAATGGAACTTTTTTGTTCATTGTTATTTATTTTTAGATCTAAATTTTCTGAATTTTTAAGCATTGATTCAATATCCTGTGTAGAAAGGTTTTTTTGATCATTGGAGAAAGTTTCATTTTTTTTTTTATAATTATTTGAAAGATAATTATATTTATCATTTTTGTTATTAAAAAGATTATTATTGTTGTTGTTGTTGTTGTTGTTTTTTTTATTATTATTAGTAATTGATGATGATGATGGTGATGTTGTTGTTGTTATATTATTTTTTGATTTATTACTAAGTCTTGCAATTAAATCATCAATACTTTCACCATCCAACGATTTTGTTTCAATTTTCTTTTCTTTGACTGGCAGGGTTTCTGTTAATGAAGGTTGCCAAAGGAATAACCTTGCAAGGAATTTTGCAATTTCAAGTGCGTTTCCCTATTATATTAAATTAAAAGAAAACAGAAATGATAAGATAGAATATTTTAATTTTTATTAGAGTTTTTTTTTTAAAAAAAAAAAAAAAAGATTATATTTTTTTGGGATTTAAGTAAATTTGAAATATACACATTAATTTTTTGAAAATTTTTTGGTAATTTTATATATAAAAATTAAATAGTGTGATATGAGAAAATTGTCACATCACAAAAAAATAAAATATGCTATAAGGATCAATAAAAGTTTGAGAATTCAATGATAAAACAAAAAGTTCTAAAAAAATGATTCGCAATAATTTGAAATAAATTATTTTTGGACTAATGAATACCCAAGAATAAATATATATGTCTTAAAAAAACTCAATTTTCGGAATTATTGTTCAGGATTAAGTGTTAAAAAGTACTTAATCTGTTAAAGAGAGAATTCTGAATACATTCACATTTATTTTGGCGTACACGATCATGAAAAAAGTTTTCCAAAAAAAAATTTAACATTTGCTAATTTTTCACTTTTTAGATAAGTTCAATTATAATAATCGCTATTGGTTAATAAAAGATCTTGGATCAAAAAATTTTTTTAAAGATATTTTTTAATTAAAGTTTAAAAAATCCAATTTTCCATTTTCGATAAAGTTTTTTTTTCAATTTAATAGTAAAAAATTTAAAAATTTTTTCTTGACACTTATGACATCATTTTATTATATTTTAAAATTGTTTTAAATCTGATAAATATCTTTCAAATAGGGAATCTATTATTTGGACTCTTAAAGAATTATTTGTTCTTTTGAAGACTGGAAAACCTCTTTTTTTTTTTAGGTTTTTCCGTTAGGTTTTTTTTACTTTTTGGAATAAACAGAAAATTTTTATAAATTTTCGGTTTCTTTGAAAAAGTAAAAAAAACTCTATGACACGAAATATTTATTATCAGTTATTTTTTTTTTCCATAATTGAGTTTTTTTTTAGATGATAAGAGTGTTTTCAAAACTATTAGTTATTATCTATTCAAAAAAATATCCTCAAAAGTTGAATTTAAGGAAAATTCATCATCACATCCATTTTAAAAAATTTTTACCTCGAAATGGAACTTTTTTTCTAGACTAGAGACTTTTAAAAATCGCAGTACTATTAACAACAATAGATATAATAGCCTCAAGATTTTTAAGTACTGAAATGATTGGTTATATTGTGAATAAACTCTATTATCAATATGAAATGATAATTGAAGAAGTAGTAGTTTTGTCTAACTTTTTTTTTTCATTTTTATTTTTTCATACTAGTGAAGTGTAGTGCAAAAAAAAAAATTCAAATTTATTTTTTCACAAAATTAATCTTATTCAACTAAAATGTTATTAAAAGAACAAATTATCAGAATGTTAAAAAATATCAAGAACTTTTTTTTGATTATTTTGTTATTTAAATCGTGAATTTTATTTAAATTATTATAATTAACAAAAAAAAATTTGAAATTAAAACGAGTGTTAATCAAGACTGAAGACTCCTTTTAATGATTATGATTATCTTTTTAGATTTTTTATTTCAATTACATCAAGATCATTCAAGTAGATTTTCTTAATATCCACATTTTGATTTTTAATTGTAAAGAGTTTTACAAAAAATCGGAAAATTTTCATTTTTTGGACAATTCATATACTAAAGATTGTAACTCTTAGAGGTAATCCTGAATATTGAATCGAAATTGATTTGTGAGTATTGATTTTGGAGAAATTCTACCCTTAGTGAGGTGAACCTTGTTAAAATCAAAATAAACTCCAATTCAAAATTTATCATCAACAACCGTATTCAAACTGAAATCATTCTGTAACCGGTTTGGGTAGATACACATGAAAATGGGAAAATGGTAAGATTCCAAAATATGCCCATGTTATAAAAAGAAAGTTGATGATGTCCCTAATAAAAAAATAATTTTAAAACAATCAGATAACATCTTTATATGAAAAAAATCTTGTTCAAAAATATTGTGATTTTTTCATAAAAAAGGTATAATAACGTTTTTATATCGTTATAAATTTTTATTATTTTAAAATATTTCAAATTTTTAAATAAATTATTTAATTGTAAAAAATCTTTTTTAAAAAAAAATAAATTTGAAATACTCCTAATTACAATTCGTTTAAAAAAAATGTTTTTTAATGATAATTTTACAATTTAAACCAGTTTTCTATCATGATTTTTAATGGTGAAACAATTTTAACAAGCTGTATTATGTATTTTTTTTATTATATTATTTTTTTTCAATATATTTGTTTTATAACACATTATACAACATGTTTTATCTCTAATAACACCAAAATAACATTTTACAAAATTTTATAACACCTTTTAGAACAAAAAAAAAAAATGTTTTAAAATTTGTTCATTTTTTTATAACATGTTATAGGTGATAGGTTATTAATATTTTAATGAGTTTCTTTTAAATTTTATAACACTTTCAACATTTAAAACACTTCTATATCACATGTATAATATGTTATATAATTTTTTTTTTATTAGGGTGTAAACCGGTTCATATTGGGGCTGTAAAAGATATGAGAAAACTAGAAGACACTAAAAAAAACAAGAAATTAAAAAAATCAAAAGTTTTGACTACAGTATAATAGTCAATGAGGATACAAATGTATTATTGAGGAAAATGAAAATAAAAGAAATTTATGATATTACTATAGAGTACTTTTTGACTAATTTGACTCAACATGCTATTAAGGAAAAAGGAGCTCAAAACTAAATAATCCCTAATCATACACACACACACAAACACGTTCATTTGGATCAAAATACTTGTGATCTCCCAACAATTATTTTTGACTTTTTCAGTTTTTTTCTATCTTTTCTTTTTTGTATTTCTATATTCTTTTTTTTTTTTTTTCTGACTCTTTATTTTCCTTATTTTAGAAAATAAAATTAAGTTTCAAATACTTCTGATGACTGTGTCTATTTTAGATACTCTTTGAATTGGGAGTTATAAATTTATTTACTTCAAAATTCTCTCATTAACATATTAACTGATTCTTTCATTTAACCCTTAGCAATAAATATTCAATTCAACATTTTTGATATAACAAAATTCATTTTTTTTGGAAATAAAACCTTATTTAATAAATTCTATAACATACTAAATTAGAAAGACTTATTAATTGAAATGTAAACAATTAGTTTATCATTAACACAATACCCACAAAAGAAAAAATAAATAATTATCAATAAAAATAAATCAAGGATGTGTGAAAATTTTTTGAGTTATCAAAGCAAATAAAAATATATTGGTGAATTTGTTTAAATTTTACTAACAATTATTGAATTATCAGAGGTTAGATATCGCCAACTATTTTTTTTTGATTTTTTCAATTTAAAGGTTGAGTCATCATGACGAAAAATAATTTTTTGCAATTGTAAAAAAAAATTTTCCTAATTTTTATGAGTGCAGACTACCAATTAAAAACCAATCAACATGTAATTTTAAATCGATTTTGTAAAATCAACCATGAAAAACGTGGACATTTTAAGAAAAAAGAAACAACAAGTGACACTCAATTCCCAATTTACATTCTGTTGAATTATAATTTTGAAAACAACTGTGTTAGTTTCCAAGTATTGATCTTTGGCACTTTTTGAGATCTATGAAATTTTTTTTTTTTCATTTTTTTAATTTCTCAAAACTAGTTATTTTTATCTCAGGAATGTTACAAAATCAATTATTTGGAAAAGAAAAAAGTATTTTCAAAATAGCAACAAATTGGAATAAAATAAATAAAATTGATTTCGTAAATAAAGAAAACAATTTGATACAAATTGAAGAAATTTAAAGTATTTGGATAGAAAAAACGAAAAGAATAATTTGGACTTTTTTTTTCAAAATTTGAATTTTTTGAAATTGAGAATACTTTGGATTTTTTTTTTTCTTCTAATTTGAGTTTTTTGAAATCGATAATCCTGGATCTTTTTTGTTATTTGCTTTTTTGTTAATGAGATCTTGTGGTTGTCTTGTTAATTGTTTTTTTTGCCAATCATATCCTTTTAAATTTTTTTTTTTAATTTGAATTTTTTTTATTGAAGATCCTTTTTAATTTCTTTTATGTTTTTTGTAAATATTTGTATTTTTTTGTCAATGAGATACTTGACTTTTTTTTTTTTATTTTGAATTTTTTTTATTGAGATTCTTTTGAATTGGAATTTTTTTTTTAAAACAGAATTGTTGGTAATGAGATCCTTGACTTTTTTTTTTTTATTTTATTTTTTGTTTTGAATAACCTTAGAATTTCTTTTTTCTCAATTTGGGTTTTAGTCAATTGAGATCGTTTTGAATTTTTTTTTTTAGTGAAATTTTTTGTGGTAGATCCTGTAAATTTTTTTTTATTATTATTTGAATTTTTTCATCCAAAAGAAGTTCAATTTCGGAAGGCCCTTTTCAGTGGTAAATGATTTCTCTGGTATGGAGCAAATTCACCCGAAGTGGCCAGACACTTAAAGGGGTTTATTTAAGCTTCTAGTATAAAAAAAAAAAAATACTTTACAAATCTTGTTCTTTCAAAAAAAAGAGAATAGAGAAAAGAAAAAACAGAAAACATAACAAATAGAAACAAAAACATAAGCATAAGTATAGAAACAAAAACAAAAACACCAAAAAGAAACTGGCTCTAAACTAGAAGAAACGGAGAAGGATCGAGAATCAGAAAGGGAAAATAAGAATGAACAAGAAGATGAAAATAAAAAGAAATGTTCTAAAAAACAAAAGTTATAGTGATCAAAATAATGCGTGCCCAACGACTATAATCCGTGTTTCAAAATATTGTCCGTGATTTTTTTTATTCTTATACCAAGGCAACGTCCAATCAACTACTAAATAGTATACCGAAGTACAAATCAATTTTGAAAGTAAAGGTCTGGTTATTTTCAGTAAAATTTAAATTATTCATGTAAATAGTTGAAAATTTTTCATAATATTCTCAATATTTTTTTTGAATTTTTTTGTTTTTTTGATGATTAAAAATTTCAAAAAAATTTACTCTATTTTTAAAGATAAATTTTCCAATTTGATCCTTCATTTTTAGAATTTCTTTTTAAATAATAGAACTTTAAGAAACCAGTACTATATTTTTTTAGGGTTTATTATTGGTTTCTTTGATTGATTAATGTATAGGTTTTCTATAACAAAAAAACACGCTTTTTATTTTGAAACACGCATTAAATTTTTTTGCACACTTTATTTTGACTACAGTATATTGACAAATTGAATCGAAAAGGGAATGTTCTTTTTTATGAAGGTAACCAAATCAAAATTGAGTAAAGATTAGGCTATAACTGAAAGTGATGAATATTAAGCCAAAAAAATATTTGTAGAAATATTTTTTGAAAAAATAAAACTATTCAATTTAAGAAATTTAGTAAAATTTAAATTAGCACACTAGTTTTTTGTTGAGTAATAGAATTTTTATCATTAATTCAAAAGAACAGTTTTCTGTTCTTGTTTGTAATTTATTCACTTTTTCAGTAAAAAGAAATCGGTTTATTCGTTTATTCCAAAAGGTAAAATCAGTAATAAATTTAAGGTTTTTAGGTTGATTTTCTAAAAATGGTATTTTTAGAAATCTAAATTTGTGTTCTAACGTGAACTGTTTTTTGTTTTCTGTTTTTTTGTTTTTTGTTTTTTGGTTTTGGTTTTGGTTTTGGTTTTGGTTTTTAACCTAAAATTTGTCGCTTACTTTTTTAATATCGTTTGGTTTAATTACTTCGTCTCTGTATGAAGTTTCCTTTATTAACTTTACAAACAGGTTTGCTCTGTCGTCTAAATCAATTTCTTCAAGTACCGAATCAAAGTCAATTTTTGGTGCAAGAATTATCATAATATTAACTAAAGCGAGGCAATCACGAAAGTCTTCTGAAAAATTTGTGATTCTCCACGTCTGTGACGCCTTTTTCGCTTGGAAGTTTGCCCATCTTAATAGCACATCAAGCGGATCTGCATTTTCAATTTTTTCATCAGGATCATTCGCTAAGATTTTTAATTGAGGATTATCATTGTACAGATACCAGAAGTTTTCGACTTCAAATGGAAGATTCCTTCTTGCTTTGCTCATAAATTATCTTAATAAAGGAACAGCAACAAGTAAAAAGTTGAAAAAAATAATTCAAAAAAATGAAAATTTTACTTGATATTTGATGTTATCGATTTAGTGCTGTGGCAATAAATAAAAATTTACAATGTTAATTTCACTTTTTCAGTAGTTTAATTAAAAACTTTATTTTCAAAAATACTAACTGTGGGACTTTTTGTATTTTTTTAACCACTTGTTACTTTGTAATCAAACATCTAGGATGTTAATTTTAAACACCCAGATAACTTTTTAAAACATTAGGTACGAATTTATAAAGGTGGGAACAAATAAATGTCAAATTATTGATATTTTACTTAATTCAAAACTGGTTATTTCAAAAGTTTATTCGTTAATTTAACTCTTATTACATATTTGTTAAAAGTAATAGAGCACTTAATAAATAAATGTTGACAATTATTCAATTAAATCTGATAAATAACTCGTTTATCAACTTTAGGGAATAGATCGTTCATTTTTAAAAAAAAATTATTTTTCTCAATTAATTTTCAGTCATAATATCTGAATCCTTTTTTTGTTCTATTTTAGGATAAAAAAAGAAAAAGAAAAACTCTTTGTAACATTTCTTTTTTGATAAAACTTTATTTTTAGTAATTAATGAGTGTTTGTGTGTCAAAATAACTTTTGAAAATTTAATCTTTTTTCAAAAAGGTTAGAAAAATGACCTTGGGTATTTGTATATAGATTTTCCTCATAAAGGGAAAACAATTTAGACTTTTTTTACAAAAATAATGTTTTCTAAAAAGTAGAAATGTGTAATAACTTTTTTAAACAAACCAGTTGTACAATTTTTTGGAACCATCACTTTCCTACAAATAATCAAGAACTGAATTTTATTTGGATTGTATCTCCGATCTTTTTAAAATTATTTTACTAAAAAATTAAAGATACAAAAAATGTAATTTGTGAGATATTGGGTCAAAAAATAAAAATACAATATTAGAAGTTTTTTTTATATTAAAATAGCTTACTATTTCTTTACAAACCATTTTCTTCTTTTTTAGGACTATTTACAACATTAATTATCTTCCAAATATTTTATCCTTAATATAAAGACTATTTTTTAATTGTTGAAAATCGAAATTTAGTATTAATATTTTTAATTATTATCGATGAAGTGTAAATTACACTCTAGTTGCCATTAGACTTCAATTTCTGAAGGGAAATTTAAGTGGGAAATCATAGATTTCATGATTATAAATTAATGAAAATAATTTCAAACATTCATGATTTGAAATTATTTCTTTAGGATTTATTTCTTTTAATTTGTTTTGAAAAACCAATCTATCTTCTTTTATTATTATTATTATTATTTAAGGGGGGTTATTAGCCCCTCTTGTGTGCCAAAACCAAACTATCTTTTTCATAGGTACAGCATACCCATAAAAAATGATTTATATTTTCCATAATACCCTTCTGTTTTACTTTAAACATAAAGGACAAAATTTATATGAATTTTTATTGATTAAATAGTAATATCTATTAAAGCAGTTAGTAAAGGTTTGGAATTTTAAAATTGCTGAGTTAGGGGGGGTAACTTAAATATTTTTGAGTTTTAAATAAATACTTTGGATATTTCATTATGATAAAATATTTTTGGGGAGTGTCGTCAAGTGCATATGTTGTTGTCGAGTACCGTCAAGTTTTTTTTTTTTTTAATTTTAGAAACAAAAATAAAATTTCAAAAATTTTCTTTTAATTTCTTAAAATTAAAAAAAACAGCAATTATCTTTTCCAGAATTCAAAAAAGTAGAGTAAAATCAAAATTATACTCTATTCTTTTAAATTTTGGAAAACCTAACAACACTTCCAACTTGTAGAATTCTTAATTTAGTAATATATTACAAATTGAAGTTTTTCGAGGAATTCAGCTTTAGAAGACAATATGAATCACATTCAATTGTAACAAACTTTATTTTGAGACTTTTTTTGGGTTGGTAACATTCTGATAAAGAATAAAAGAAAAGATTAGAAATAAAAGTAAGATAAATAAACCAATAATAAAAAAATCACAAGATTCACAAGTTCATCTATTCAGATAACAAAAATAAAAATACAATATACTTACAATTACAAAAATTTTACAACATTTCTTAATTAAATATAGATTTCTTTGGATCCTCAATAGCAAAAAATTCAAATTTTACAAAAAAAAATAACTCTTTCTCAGTTTCAAGAATTCAAATAAAAAAAAAATTCAGAGGATCATAGTGACAAGAATTTTAATGTATTTCTAATTTAAATATACATTTCTTTGGATCCTAAATTAGCAAAAAATTCAAATTAAAAAAATGGTTGAAATAATTCACCATTTCTGAAAATCAAATTTTCAAAAAAAAAAATTAATTTTGATTATCAAAAAAAAATATATATAGTCAGTTTCGCTTTTAAGATACAAACTTTCTACGAAATTTAAGGCAAAAAAAAAATCTTAAATTAAGGTACAAAATTTGGAATAATAGTACAATAAATTTTGGATTAAAAACAATTCCAAATTTAGTGCTTTAATTTGAGATTTTTTTGTGCCTTAAATTTCCTCGAAAGTTTGTATCTTAAAAGTGAAACTGATTGTATGGATCTCATGTAAAAAATTAAATTAACTTTAAAAAATTAATATTTTCTATACTCATATTTAAAAATACTAGTATTTCAATTTGTACCATTTTTTCTTTCTTTAATTCTGAAATTATATTTACCCAAGTTAATCAAGTTTATATTTACACTCAAGTTTTTTATTAACCAGCTAATTTATTTAATAATAATTCAGTAAAAAATGACCAATTTGAAAAATGAAAATAACACACTTCTTTAAAAAAGAGTATAAAAGAGAGACACACATAAACTAAAACATTTCTATTTAAAATTAGAAATAACAATAATTTTTAGAGAATTAATGTTGCTCTTTCTCTTTTTCAGAAATTTTTCTTTTTTTTTAATTGTTTTTTTATCGATAACCACATATAATTAATTTTAGATCTATTTTCAGGATATATATTTATTATACTATTTTATAACATCATTATTTACATTAGTTCAACTTTTAAGGCACAAAATTTCAAATTAATTCAAGGAACAACAAAATCTCATATTAAAGCCCAAAATTTTGGATAATAGTACAATAAATTTTGGATTAAAAACAATTCCAAATTTAGTACTTCGATTTGAGATTTTTTTGTGCCTTGAATTGGGTTGAAAATTTGATCCTTAAATTTGAAAGTGGCTGTAATATATTTTACAAAAAAATTAAAAAAATAAAAATAAAAATAGAATAAACTCCATTCCACTCAAAGGTGCCCCGTAAAAAATGAAATAATAATTTTTTTATTTTTTTTTTATTGATTGAAGGGAGCCATTATAGATCCTCTTACAGCAACCAGGTTTTTTTAATTTTTGTTTTGATAAGAAAATCGATAGATTTTTGAAATAAAACAAAAGGTTAAAAAATATCCTCATACAGCCTGATTACTAATGGTAAATTAGTAATTTTGATGATAAAGAAAAAAAAATATTTTGGAATCGAGCAGGTTTAAAATTTTTATTGGTTGAAAAAAAAAAAAAAAAAAAAAAAAAAAAAAAACTAAAAATAAAAAAAGAGTGTTTTCAAAGGGTGTTGGTAAAAAATTAAAAAAAAATCAAAGCCCATTTTTATCAAGAATACTCAAAAAAAGAGACACGGTCCTTTTATTTAAAATTTTATCATTTAATTATATTCGAAGAAACTGTAATTATTTTGTTGAGAGGTAGTTATTTAGTAGCTTGTATTTTGTTACTTTTTGATGAAATCTTTTTTGATAGTTACAATTTTTATTGTTTTTTTTATTTCCAAGTTACCCATACCGACTATTTTCACTATCCTTCCAGTATCGGTGGGTAATAACTTGATTTTTCTCCTTAGTAACTCTTCTTCCCAATTAAAAGGAAAATCAACAAATGAAAAAATAGAAAAATTAATAAAAATCAATTCTTTAATGATCAACATATATGAGATTGTTTAGATATAATAGAAATAATTATATTCAGATGAGAATCAATAATCAAAAAAGAAATACCCAAACAGACCATAAATTTTTGAAAAAAAATATTTTTAAAGACACCAAAATTAAGAATAAGAAAATTGGGCTTTTTAACCCCTTTTAAAATAAATAGATGTATAATTAAAAAATCTTATTGTAAACAATTGTAATTATCCAGGGAAATTGAGTAATTTTGTACCAGAAATTCTAAAAAAGAAAGGTTACACTATTTTTTTAACATTTTATTATTATTTTCAAATTGACTTTATAAAATCTAAAAAGAAATAGAAAAAGAATAACAAAAAAATTGAAAAGAAACAAAACTTAAAAAATTTAAAAAAAAATAAAACGAATATAGCCAGTTCCAATTTTTAGATACAAACTTTCCACGAGATTTAAGGTATAATAAAAATCCCATATTAAGGTACAAAATTCGAATTCTAGTAACAATCATTTGTAAAAAAAAATTCCAAATTATATACTTCAATTTGAGATTTTTTGTGCTTTAAATTTCGTTGAAAGTTTGTACCTTAAATTATAAACTGACAGTAGAAATTTTACTTAATTTTGAATAATGTAATAAAATAAAAGATTTTGCTCAATTTTTTAAAGTAAAAAAACTAGACACTATACCAAATGTGGTGTATTAGTTGCCCAAGAATTTATATTTAGTTTTATCTTTTCAAGACTTGTTTATTTTTAATTGTTTAATTATTAGTTTTTCATTATTGCTTTAATTTTTCAAACCAAAAGAGTATTGGCGAAATTGTCAATTCTTTTGTACATTTTTTTTTGGTTTTAAATTATTATTTTTTTTAAATTATGTTTTGAATTCAGAAATGTGATACATTCGATGTCAGAAATTAATCAATGAATACAACCAAAAAAATAGATTTGAGTATATATATAAATTTGAAACAAATATTTTCTTTTAGAAGACCAAACTAATAAAAATCATCTATCAAAAGAAACTTGTTGAAATCAAGTATGATAAAACAAAACAATCAAAGTAAATGTTAGTCAGCTTTCTTATTAATTATCTTCTTATCTTCTTATTTATTTTTTTCGGGTGTTGGAATGGGGATAAACAAATAATTACCTTTAATTTCTTTTTTTACACTAATTTATTATTTTTTGGAATTTATTGAAAAAAAAAAATGTGTCTAAAGGATACATCTGGCGTTTCAAAAAAAAAAAAAAAAATAAAAATAAAAAAGTGCTTTTTTCTTCATTCGGATCACTATGAACAGCTAATCCGCTACCCAATGATATATATTAGGAAAAAATAATAATGGAAGTAAACTCCTTGATGTTTTCAGTAACTTCTGTGCCTTTTGGAATTGGATTTTTTAAAACAATTTACTATCATTCATTTAATTATTATTTTTTTTTTTTTTTTGATCTTGAACAATTTTTTAACAATTGGCAAAATTGTTTATATTTTTTGAAAAAAAATATTTTAATTGAAAACTTCATTTTTAAAACTTCTTTTTGATGTATCGGACTATATGTTGCCAATATGATAATCTTTTTTCAGGTTTTTTTTTAATATATTATGAAATAAAAAAAAATTATATTTTGAAATAAATACTCTTATTTTTATTTAATTTCAAGTAGTAAAGAAAACGTTATTAAAAAAATAAAAAATATTCCGCCATTTTTTGAATTTAATTTTTTTTTTTTATTCAAATTGGTTTGTGTGATTTATGGGATGATATTTATTTTAACAGACTTATTTTATAGAATTTATTTTTAATAAAAGATATTATTTAATTTGGGTTCAGAAATTCAATTTTTTGATAATTTTTTTTTTACTTTATTTATACGTTAAGTGAATATATATATATATATATATAAATAAATAATTTAAAAGTAATAATATCTATTTGAATCCCCAAAAATCAATAACCCAATGAGAAGAAAGAGATTTTCATAAAAAAAGAGTTTCAAGAGATCAGTAAATATTTTGGAATTATTATACTAAAAGGAAGAACCTATTCTTGATGTTAACGTTTCCCATATGTTAATTTTTTTTTATGAAAATCAATAAAAATATGTGTGTGTTCATCAATTAAGATACTCATCATGAGATTCAGAATAAGAAATTTTGAAAGTTAAACTATTATTTTTTTGTTATTTTTTTTGTTTTTAAATTAGAAATACTTCTTTTGAATTTTTTGTCTTTGAATTTACCAAAAAATCTATTTTGGAATTTCTGTTTCTTAATTTCTATGGAGCAAATATATTTTCAAAAAATAATATCGAGAAAATTTTTCGAAATAAATATTATTTATAATTTTTGTTCATTCAATGTTTTATGTAAATCAGAGTATACATTAACTATAATGTTTCTAATTGGTTTTATGATCATTAATTTATTAAGTAGTGCTGAAAACAATAAATTGTATGTTTAGTTGTCTATATGTGTGTCATGAGTTTGTCATTTTGGTGTTAGTCAGAAGGATGTTTAAGTTTGGAATATTATATTTGTAAAGTAAAATTTGTAAAAATATTTTTCATATTATTAATTTTTTTATATAAATATCACAAGTTGTAGATTTTACAAGTGCTTCGCTAGCTCAGTCGGCAGAGCGTCAGGCTTTTAACCTGAATGTCGCGGGTTCGAGCCCCGCGCGGAGCTTTTTTTTAAATCTCTTACCTTTTTTATTTTATTAACACCTGAAGAAGCTATTCTGAGTCTATAAAATTCAATTCTATGAACATTTTTTTTTTTATTGTAGTTATCAAAAGATCTTATGATGATAAACAAAAAATTGCCTAAAATAAAAATAATTTTGAGGAAAAAATCGAAGGTTTTGATTTAGGTACAAATCAATACAAGTCCAATTATTTTTCTTTTAAAAAAGATTTTGTTTGATTACAAATATAACTGATATAAAGTAAGTGCTATTAATACAATTGTAAGGTTTCAAGAAAAGAAAAAAGTTTCTTCATATCTTGATCCGAATTCAAAAGAACAAAATCACTTTTTTTCAACACAAAAAGAAATTACTGGTTATTATAAAATATAAAGATCAACATTTTCATTCAGCTTTCCAAAAAAATCCTATCTCTGATGAATTAAAATCAAATCATCAAAGCTCCCAATTCCTAAAGATAAATGCATAATAATTTAAGTTGATTTTATAGAATTTAAAAATGAAAAAAACAAGTATAACAAGACTTTACAGGAATTGAATAAAAATTTTGTTCCATTTATTTTGCAACAAATAGTAAGAAGGAAACAGTTTTTGGTTTTAAGACAACTTAGTATAAAAAGGTTCTAAATAATTTATTTTTATAGCTATTGTTTTGAATTTTACTGATAAATTCAAAAAAATCACAAACATTTATTAGTTCAATTTCCATTTTTGTTTAAATATTGTAAGCTCTACTTTTAAAGCATTCCATATAAAACAGTTCTTGAAAAAGAATTTTTTAAAGGTCCAACTAATTTATAAGGTTTCTTAACATTTAAACCAACCAAAAGCTTTAAATCAAAGCTCAAGTACAAAATTTTACAAAATGAAAATGAAAAATGAACTAAAAATTTTCAAACATCTATTTGAATTTATCAGTATCAAAAAAAAATAAAACAAACATTTTTATTTCAAAGTGATCTCTGGAAATTGAATATTTGTCTTGTGTTTATAATACTCAATTTTTTTTATTCTGGATTAAATCAGAATGGTCTGAGAAATTTTAGGTTGCCTTTTGAGCTTCATAGAAAGATCATGAAATTTCAAAAATTTGGGAAAATAATAAAAAAGTTGAATTTTGAGAAGAAATTTTATTTTTGAAAACACAAGTAATTGAAGGCTAAAAAATAACTAAAAATAAATTAAGCACTAAATTTCAAAAGGAATATATAAATAAATTGTTTCATCAGTTGAACTAATTTATTCAAATAAAAATATAAAAGAAGTGTAATTTTGTTGTAATAGCCAAAGCATTTGAAATAACTGAACATTTTAAAAAAAAATAATAAAATGTTTGAAAATAAAGATCAATAATTCAAAAATTAATTCTCAATTTCACCATAATTTTTCTTCCATAGTTCCATAAATTGAGATCTATTTTCTGATGTTTCAAAGTATATTTTTATTCCATCCTTGAATTTGTTTGAAAAATTAAAAATGTACACAATTTTTTCATCATTTTGATCGACTTTAAGAGGTTTTTGATCAATGTGTGAGGAGAATAAATTAACAAAGTCATTATTAACAAATTCATTTGGCAATAAATAAACGAGTATATAAACCAAGCTTTCTGTTAAAATTAATTGGCATTTTCTTTTAATATTTGATTTTTTTTTCCCTATTTCATGAAAATTGGCGACATATATTGAATTATCTTCCTTAGCTTTCTTGTCTAAAAAATATATCTGTTTTCTGAGTGCAAATTTCGAAAAAAATTCTTTACCAATTTCTAAATTTTCAAATTTAATAATTAACCATTGTTTTGTTTCATAATTTAAGGCGATCTGTTCGATAGAATGAATTGTATGAATAAAAATTTGGTTTTTAAGAACAAATTTCCCTTCGATTATTTTTTCTTTTTTATTATTGTCCTTCATTATAATTTTATATTCTTTTAATCCAAGATTTAGAATTGCTTTTTTTTTTTTTAATCCATTAATAATTTGAATTTCAAATTTTATATTATTTATTTCATTCTCGCTCTCCTTCTCCTTCTCCTTCTCCTTCTCCTTCTCCTTCTCCTTCTCCTTCTCCTTCTCCTTCTCCTTCTCCTTCTCCTTCTCCTTCTCCTTCCCTTTCTCCTTCTTCATTCCCTTTCCTTTCACTTTTTTTGTTTCAACAATAGTAGTCTTTTTTTTTTCTTTTAATTGCTTATTATAAATTTGTAAGAATTGTTTAAAATTTTCCTTTGAATCAAATTGTAAATTATAATTGCTTGATTTGGTAAATAACAAAATCATGGATTTTTTTTTGTTTATAAAAATTTTAGCTTTTGTGATCTTTTTTTTATGATTTTGTTCATAATTAATTAGGGCCTTATCAATTATTTTTGCTTTTTTATTTTTATTTGGGATAGGTTTCATTAAGAAAATTTGTTTTTGATTAATTTGAAGGAAAATTGATTCTGGTTCAGAGCCATCAATTATATTATTGACATTAAAAATAAATGTATTTTTTTTTCTTCTTTTTTCTACTTTCATTTTATGTAAGCGGTTGCCAAGTTGTGGTGATGCCGTTGATGTTGGTGTAGTAATTGTCTTTTTCCATTTTGAAAGTATATCTTTGCATATAATTAAAAAATCTGTGTGTTCCTTTTGATTTAGGAAATGAAAAACGATTTTTGTACTAGGGTTAAACCTAAAAAGGATTGATTGTTTTTTTTCCTTTAAAATCTATTTTCGAAAAGAAAAAAAAAAAAAAATCGTTTAAATAAAAAAAATGTAAATTAATTTTAATGGATGAACATACAGGAATAATGTTTTTTTTTCAAATGTGAAAAATATCGAATTTTTTCATTAAACTAGATTGCTTATCTCCTTTGAGACAAAATAAACTAACTTGTGTATTTGGGTGAATATCCATTATAAAAATGTTTGATAATTTTTTTAAAAAAATCTTGTTTAAAAAATAAAGTTAATGTTTATTTTTGATTAAATTTAAACATGTTTTGATTAAATTTATCAATGTTTTGATTAATTTTTTTAAATTAAAATTTAAAATTTTTTATAAAATATGGGCTAATTTTTCATCAAATAATTCCTAGAAACACTTTAGAATACTATTTTTATTATCAAAATTTTACTTAGGATGACCGTAAATTGGTTCAATTTCTTTTTCTTCTTTAAAAACTTCAATTTCGATATTTTGAAAAATTAAAGTGATATATTTTGTCTTTTTTTTTTTTTTTTTTTTTGAATTGCCTTGTTCTGATTTGAATTTTAGAAATTTCATTATGTTTATGATTAATAACTTTTTTTTTTTTTCTTGTTTTTAGTTCTATATTTTTTATTTCTTTTCCTCTCTTGTAAAATTTGTTCATCATTATAATCAGAATCATAATCAGAATTATTCTTAAAAATCCGATTTTAAATAAAATTAAACACCATTTCAAAAATTGTGACTCAGTGAAATAATAAATTGAAAAAAAAAAATCTCCTTTAGTAATCAAGAACAGCAAATAATTAAATCTGATTTGTAATCCATTTTTAAATCATTCTAAATAAACTATATTCCAAAATTTTGGACACAGTTTAAACAGTTGAAAGAATAACAATACCACATTTTAAATTTAATTTGGAAAGAATTTTGATTTTACAAACTTTTTTATTTTAAGTCTTTTTTGTTTTGTTTTCATTTCCTTTTTTTACAATTACCTAATCTGTTTCTTTATATCTGGAATTTTTTTTCGATGGATGATAGAAGGTTAGTATTGAGTTTGTTAAATTGAAAAATCACATACAATTGGTTGATGGAATCTTATCATTTGATCGATCAACAATTGTTGGTGAAATTTCAACAAATTAACCAATACATTTTTTGTTCCACTGGTTTCATTATTTTGGACATACTGGTTTTTATTTTTGAGTTTTATATTTTTTTCTTTTATTTGGATGAAAATGATTACTTATTAAAACAGTAATACTGGGTTACTTAAATGTAGTTTTATATTACGTTTGGAAAAATATAATAAATTGAGTTTTTTTTTTTTATCTATTTTTGATTTTGTGTGTGTCCAAATTTTTGGAATGGGGTTTATATAAAAACCTGATATTTGAAAAATTAAAAAAAAAATAAAACTAAAAACTAAAAAAAATGGAGTCACAATTTTTGAAATACGCATTACAGATTTTTTATTACTGAACTTTTACTGAAAAAAAGTTATCAAGATTTTTTACTAATAATTCAATTCATTTTAAAAGACATTACAGAGTCGAAATTTTCTTAGTGATTATTGGTCTTTTCGAAGATCTTTTTTTTTTTTCCAAATGATCTTGTGAAAAAAACTAAATGAAAAGTATCAAAAAACAAAAGAAAAAAAAAGAGAAAATTAGAAAAAACTATATAAAAAAGAAAAAGAAAAAGAAAAGAAAAAGAAAAAGAAAACCAAAAAAATTAAGAGCGAGAAAAACAAAATTAGAAAATATTTTTTTGATAAGAATTACTGGAATAAACCCTCCAAACAGCTTCCATTAACATTATAAAGTTAGTCAAAATTTTTAAAAAATAGTTTATTTTCTAAATTTGAGGATAAATTTTGATTCAGTGGATTTGTACTTTATGTTAACGTGCTATTTCAACTTGTGTCAAAACATTCACATTATTCATTAGAAGATTTTTGTTGAGAGAAGGCAAATGTGAAAAAAATTAATGATTATTTTAAAAAATAGATCTTAATTATTTCAGAAATACTTTTATAAAATGTAAAATAGAGAATTAAGTGAGTTATTTTTTAATCATTATAAATCAAAATGAGATTTTTTTTTTGTATTATTCCAGTAAAAAATAGTCTCCAAATTTCATTTTTTACAGATCGAAAATAAATTAGAACCCTTAAACAATTTTAATAATTAGAGAGTTGAAATATTATTCTAAATTGGTAATGGTATTGTTTTTTTTTTTAATTTTTCCCTTTTTAATAGAATTTTTATTTTCTAAACCAATCCTAAAACAATGTAATTATTAAAATATTATAATATAATACCTTTTATACATAAATATTTAATAATTCGTTGTGTTGTGTCATTTCTATTTTGTTTAAAAATATATGCAAAAAACGAATACATTTTCTCAGTAAAGAACTTTTTAATGATTTTAATATTAATTTTAACTTTAAATTTTTACTAAAGATCACAAATTTTACAAGGAATATTTGCTAAACTGTCCATTTTACACTTTGATTATTCATTTCATTCTTTTTAATCATTTCCAAAAAAAATTTTTTTTCAGTTAGTGTTGATTTTTTTATATATAAATTGAATTATTTTACATTTTAATAACCAATTATTTTTCGCAAATAGATATCTTTGATAGATATTAAAGTAATGATGTTGTTAAAATCTTCTTATTTATTTCAGTTCAACAAAAAAAAAAAATGACAATATAGTAAAAAAGGAAAAATAAAATTGAAAAAAAAAAAAAATAATAATTAAAACAAGAACACAAAAAAGAAAAATATTTTCATTATTTTTAAACTTACTTTTGTTGACATATTAATCCCATACGATAAAATTGTGTTTGGTGTTTTTATTTTGATAATATTTTTTGATAATTTAATAAATGCCCATATTTTTGGATTTAGACTTGATCCTTGCTTATAAGTTACTTGAAAATAACCTAATTTTTTCATTTCACTCAATTTTTTTTTTGGATATTTTTTGACAAAATTATCTTTATTCCTAATTTCCAATTTTTCTCGTTTAATCTTTGCTTGTATGATTACTTTCATTTTTTTTTCTTTTTCAAGTCTTTTTTTTTCTGACTTTTCTTGTTTTTTTCTAATGACACTTTGTTGTTTTTTATGATATGTTTCTCTTAAATAATTTCCCCGTTCAAGAATAATATTTTCAAATTCTTTTAAAAATTTGTTCAATTCTTTATTTAATTGGAAAAAAAGAAATAAATTTGTCTGCTCATTTAAACGTAATATACATCCTTTTGGTACTTGGCGGATAAACTATAATTTTCATAAATAAAGTAAAGTAAATAATAAAAATTAATTTGATTAATGCTAAAGAAGATATTATCAGTATTATTATAATTGAAATTATAATATGATTTGTGATATTAAAATTCAGTAATGTCAATGACTATTTTTCTAATTTCTTAAATAAGTTTTGATATTTACATTATTTATTATTTATTATTACTTTTGAAGTTTGTTTTAAAAAGATGTCAAGTGATATATATATAAAAAAAATTGTTTGTTGAAGAGATTTGTTAAATAGGTTTTATAATAAATCGTAAAAAAAAAAAAATAATGTCAGCCGTGCACAGTAATCTCATTTAATGACTTGTTTGATATTAAAAAGTTGAAGAAAAAAAATAAAATATGCAAAAAACAAACAATCTTTTTTAAATAAGATGTCAGGGGTTGTATAGTTTTTGTTAGTAGTCATTAATTCAGAATTTATTAATATTCTTTTTGCTAATTAGAAATATTTTGATTTTTTGGTTTTTGAATTTTTAATTTTTTTTTTTTTTTTCTAAATACTCCTTTTTGAATTTTTGAAAAAGTTTCTAAATAATTGATTTTATAAAAAGCGGTGTTCAGAAATTAATTTTTTTCAAGAAATAATAATAATCTCAAAAAAATGATCGTTTTCAATCAAAGAAAAGTTGTTTTTTTTTATAATAATAAAATTTATTATTTCATCTAATCTATTTCCAAGAAAGGATACGCGAATTTATTTCTTTTGAGATATTTTTTTATATGTAAGCTATTTCCAAAAAAAGAGGGAGCAAATTTATTTTTAAAATATCTTTATTAAATTCAATTCTAATATTACGATTTAAATATCCAAAATTGTTATTCATTATTTATTGATTCTTCATAATAAATAAATTTGTTTGTTTGTGTGGCATTATGTTAATAAAAGATATCCAAAAGTTTATTGATCTCAATTTTATATGATCATTTCCAAGTGTGTGAAAATTGGTATTTTTTTTCTTTTTGATCGGAAAAATTTTTACCCGAAGAAATCTAATCTTGACAATCTTTAGGATAGACTGAAAAAGTTCTAACTGAATTTGATTTGTTTAAAAAAATGTTTTGTATCCTTATTATATTGACTGTTTTTTCTTGAATTTTATTGTACCAAGTTTTGTACAAAAAAAAGTGTTTATTATTTTTTTTTCATTTTTTGAGAATATTTTGATGAACGTGTTTTGAAATACATACAATAGGTATTTTTAATAATTATTGATATTTCTCTTAATTTTATATTACCAATTTACACATGAAAATACTTTGAAAAAAAAAATATTATTTTAAATATAAAAAAAATATTTCAACTTTTTTGGAAATGCCTTATATTGTTAGAAATAGGATGTAAATCTGATAATTTCTTTAATTAAATTCATATTTGAGATAAATCCTTAAATTAAAATTATTTGGTTCAAATTATTCCCCCAGATAAATTTTTATTATACTAATAAAAAATAAAATAAAATTAATCAATTAATGCTCCTATTATTTTAAATTCAAATATTTTCATTTTAATTTTTCATTATCATCATTGTAAAATGTAGATATTTTTAAGCTTTTCACCATTTGTCAATGATCTAAATGTTTGAAAATTATTTGTTTTACAATATATAAAATACAAAATATTTTTGGATCAAGTGAAATCTGACTTTTTTTTTTTTGGGATGTATGTAATAATATAAATATTTTGTTTTTGTTTTTTTTTTTATTTTGAAGGGAGGAAATTAATTTCCTCGGCACTTCTCTAATTTCTAAATTTTTGTTTAGAAATTTTAACAGAGAATCATAATTTTCTTTATCATTAACCAATGATAAGATGAATAATGAGTCTTTATTTTGAATAATATCAAGGATATTATTCTTTAATTGCTTATTATTTTTATTTATTTGAATTAATTCTGTAATCCATATTTTTCGATTTTTTTCATAGAACGGGCAATTCCATAAAAAATGATCGATATCTTCATCTATTTCTGTGTTATGGTATTTTTTGCACATATTACATGATTTTGTTTCTATTTTATTCTTATCATAAACATAAGAATATCTGTTTAAATAATTTGTGAAAAATATTTTGATTTTTGAAATTTTATATTTTCATTTAATCTAGAAAAAAAGTTTTTGATTTGAAAAAATTGAATAAAGATAAGAAAGTTGATTCAGAAAATTGAACTTAGTGTGAGGTGTCTTTCTAAATTATTTAAAAAAATTTTCAAAAAAATTTCTATTTAATTAATGGGAATTATAGTTCTGAAGTTAAAACTAGAAATTAAAATAAAAATTTATTAGGTGCGTTTCACGTTTTTTGATTTTTTTAATACAAAGGTTTTAAATGAGATAGAATCCAAATTAATAAATAGTATTTTATAAAATATTATGACTCTTGGAATTAGTATTGAGTAAAAAACTCTTTAAGAAAAGAAATGGCAAAAAAGAATAAAAAAATTGTAAAATTTTTCGATCTTCTCAATGAAGGAATCAGTTTTATTTGTGCCATTTTGTCAAATACTTGATTAAAAATTTTCTAAGGGATCTTTTTCAAAAGTTGGTTTTTAATGAAGAGCTATTTCAAATGAAAAGAATTTGTGTTTTAATTTTTCACATTTTGTTGGGAAAAAAGGAATTTTCAATTATTGAAAATTATTTTTTTCCATTTCTTCCTGTTTTTGAATTCCTTTTTATTGGGAAGTAGAGTTACAAAGAAAAAAAAAACCAAATGGTTACTTACTAATACTGAAATACTGAAACACAAAAATATGAGTAACTTTAAAAAAAAAACGAAAAAGCAAAGGCTAAAAATGACCAAAGGAACGAGCAAAAAAAAAACTAAAGAAAAAAGAAATGACAATAATTAAACAACTATCCCCAAATGAACATTCATGATCAATGATCAAATTAAATTAAATAAGTCAAAAGTATTTTGGCTATGGTTTTGAGTGATCTTAATGAAAATCTAACATTGGTTTTTTTTTTATTTTTTTTTGCCCACTGCCTTAATAAATTTTTTATTTATTTTTTTTGTTTTTTTTGTTTTTTTTGTTTTTTCAACCAATGAAAAAATTTGTAAATTGCTCAATTCCAAAATAAATTTTTTTCTTACCTTCTAAATACTAATTTATCATTAGTAATCATGAACTGGAAGTGGCTCTTTAACCTTTCCCTTCAGCAATAAAATTAAAAAAAATTCAAATAAAAAAAGTATCAAGGATATTAAATTGTAAAAAGAAGAAATTATAAACTCTCAAATACCAAAAATTTATATTTTTTCTTTTAGTTTCTCAGTAACTATTTTAAAGTTAATTTAATTTCTTCAACTTTTGCAAAAAAATATAGTTTACTATTATTGGTAATATTTCACAAAAAAAACATTATATTTCAAAATTGTTAAACTAGTGGGTTTTTTTTAATGTTGTTAATTAAGATTTGGGTTGGTAATTACTTTCTGATTTAAAATGAGTTAAAAAAAAAAATGTAAAACGCGCCTATTAAAAAAATAAATTTTCTTTTTATTTCAATATTTTACTACACTATACTAGTATGAAAAAATAAAATTGAAAAAAAAAAGTTAGACAAAAATATTACTTAATTATCATTTCATTCCTTGTTAATGGAGTTTATTCGCAATATAATCAACATTCCAGAACTTCAAAATCTTGAGGCTGTTATATATATATTGTTGTTAATAGTACTGCGATTTTTAAAAGTCTCTAGTCTAGAAAAAAAGTTCCATTTTGAGGTAAAAATTTTTTAAAATGGATGTGATGATGAATTTTCCTTAAATTCAACTTTTGAGGATATTTTTTTGAATAGAGAATAACTAATAGTTTTGAAAACACTCTTATCATCTAAAAAAACTTGTATACAGAAAAAAAAAATAACTGATGATAAATATTCCGTGTCCGTAGAGTTTTTTTTACTTTTTGAAATAAACCGAAAATTTTTTAATAAATTTTCTGTTTATTTCAAAAATTAAAAAAAACCTAACGAAAAATCAAAAAAAATATTTCTTCCAATTCAAAAGAACAAATAATTCTTTAATACTCCAAATAATTGATTCCCTATCGGAAAGGTATTCATCATATTTAAAATAATTTTTAAATATAATAAAATGACGTCTTGTCTAGAAGCAAAAAAATTTTCAAATTTTTTACTATTAAATTTTAAAAAAAATATTAATAGAACCTGGAAAATTGGATTTTCCAACTTAAATTGTTAAATATCTTTCAAAATAGTTTTTGATCAAAGATCTTTTATTAACCAATAGTGTTTATTTTAATTGAAGTTACTTAAAAAGTGTAAAATTAGTAAATGTTTGATTTTTTTTTTGGAAAAATTTTTTCATGATTGTGTAGTGCAAAAAAATGATTGTCTTAATTTTTAAAGTTTTGGGATTTATTGTAAAGAATTAAGTGTTGAAAACATTTAATCTAGTAAAGAGAGAACTTTGAATTGACTAAAGTTGTATATCCTAATCTAAATGGTGTATAGATAAGAGTGTCTAGATCCATTTGGGATACATTCTTAAGAAGTTCTTTTAAACTAAATTTGGTTTTCTAAAATAACATTAAGGGTCTATAAATAAAGAATTTAAAGAGAAAATGAAGAATAAAAAAGTGAAGAAATAAAAAATAAAGAATTTAAAAAATAGTTTTTTCTTAAAAACTCGTGGTTATTGGAGACAGTTGATCTTGCTGTTATGTGTTATTAATTTTCCAAGTTTTTTTAATAAATTTGTGTTTTTTTTTCATTTATTTTTTTTTAGATTTGTTAAAAAAACAGACACTTAATTTTTTTTTTACATAAATTCACATTAAGATAATTGATCTTGATTAAAGTTCTTTACTTATTATCTCCAAATAACTTTTGACAAACAAAAAAATAAATGTAACTATTTCCTAAACCTTAAATATTTCTTTGATGAGAAATTTTGCTTTTTCAATGATTAATATTTTTCAAAATGAAGAAAAAAAATACAAATTTTTGGATAGAATACTTGATATAAAAATAAAAATCAGTTAAATGTGATTATGGTTGTTTTAAAAAGTTGTGGACTAAAAGTTTTATCAGCCACTGTCCGAACTGTCGGACTCACTCATTTTAAGCAGTTTGAGTAAAAATTTTGAAAACTAAGAGTCATTTTTTTTTATAATAACTACACTGATTGAGGTTTACAATCCCTGAAATTTGAAAAAAAGATTATCTTGTTTCGGGTGTAAGTACTTGTTTATTTTGGTTCCCATCCCATCGATCTTGTAACTTGGTATGGGTTTTGGTATTGGATCAAAAGGCAATTTCGGATAATTGATTTTTAATCTTCCTGAAATCGGAATTGAAGAATGTAAGATTATAGATTGGGGGGTAAGTTAAGAAAAAAATTTGTGATTTTTTGGTTGTCCATTGGAATTTTCATTTCCCTTTTACTCAATTACCTTAAAAAAAAAAATAAATTTATTCAATAATCAAATAAAACCAAACCTAAAAGAAAAATTTTGATTGACAAACCAAAACTCAAAATTTATTATTAAATATCTACTAACCTATTAGACTTACACTCGATCAATTCGGATTTCGGAAAAAAAAAAAAGAAAAATTTCATTTTTGAACCATCATTAAAATTCATACCTAGTTAATGATCGATGAACTAAGGACCAAAACAAAATGCCCTTACGCCAGACAAAAGATAATCTTTTTTCATTCTTAAGGGGTCGTAAATCTTAATGATAATTTAGCTAGCACTTTTTTTTACATCTGACTATTCTTTGACTGTAATCACTAAGTACGGGAACAGCTCAATTGTCCTCTAGAATTGCTCGTTAAATGATTCAAATCAGTTTTACAAAAGTGAAAAAATAAACTAATTAATTTTGAATACATCATAAATAAAAAAGTCATTTTGGTTTAGCAAAAAGTGCTCATTTTAATAACAATCCATCACCAAACGTATTTTTCTTAATACAGCCAAACATTTTGATGGAAATTTTTGGTTTTTTCTTTTTGGGAATGGTATGAGTGAAAAAAAAAAGACAAGAGAATTAAAAATAAAAATTTACTCTGGTAAAATTCCCAAATGCAAGGAAATGTGCTGTTTGGTTTCTTTTCACGATGTGAATAGCAATTTTCGACATCTTAAAGTATCCCTTTGCCTTTATTCCTTTTTTTTTTGATCTTTCAACAATACTAAATTGAATTTGATTGTACCCTTTTTTGATTAACTCTTCTTCGTTTATTTGAGAACGGGATTTCTTTTTTGATTTTGGTTTTTCTTTTTCGATTTGTTTTTCTTTTTTCTTTGTCTTGTTAAATTTCTCTAAGTTGGTTTGGAGGCTTTGAAGTTGTTCAGATGACTTAAGTGAAATTGTTAATTGTTTTTTTGATCCAAATTTGATTTGTAAAATATTATCTTTTTTAGTTTGGATCTATTCATTTTGTTAAAGGGATATTAAAAAAAAAAAAAAAAATTGAATTTTCAAATCTTCTTTTGAAAAAAGTGTGACAAAATAAACTCAAAATGATTTAATAACGTGTCAACAAACTTCAGTAGACCTATTTTTAGAATTGGTCTTAAAAACTTTTTTGTTCACACTTTTTCAAAGCCACCAAACAAAAAAAAAAAAAAGGGAAAAAATTTACTTTTGTTCTTTTCGAGATTTTAAAGGTTTTTGTTTTTTGATCTTTTTCAGTTATTGAGAACCCATTTTTTGTTATTTTCAATAGACCTTTTTGGTTAATTTCGTTTTCATCACCTTGAGTAAAATTTATTTCAAAAGTATCCTTTTTTTTAAAAAAGAAAAGAACAAAAAAAGTAAAGAAAGTTTTGGATGAGAATCCTGAGTTTCGATCAGTTCGATAAAATCAATTGAAAACTTTACCATTAAGAAAGTGTGTTTGAAGAAAGAAAGGTTTTGTAGTTGGAAAAAAATAATAAAAAAATGATATTTGTTAATACCTTACAGTTAAGGGTTATTTTAAAAGACCTTTTAATAATAAAAATTCTTGTAATTGAGGCTATCTAATTACCCAGTTATTAATTAAGTTTTTAGTGAATTATTATTGACATTTTTCGAAACAGTCATTAAAGAGCGAAAAAAAGTTTTTTCAAAGTCTCTTCTACAAAAAGTTCTATTTGATTAAGAGGAAAAAAGTTTAATAATTTTTTTGTTGGTAGCTGTAAAGAATGTTTGGTCTGTACTGTAAAAAGATTTGAAAAAACAATAAAAAAAAAATTGTTCTTTTAGGACGTTCCAAATTATTTAACATAAAAAGTAAATAAAAAGTAAAATCGACACTAATAACACACGAATTGTTAGGGTGATAATTTTATAAATGAAGACTTTAAATTTTTTTAACTATTTCTTTGAAAATTTATAACAATTTTTTTATGACTCATACAGCTATTTTTAAAAAGTGAAAACTTATTTTTAATTAAAAGAGAGAAAATTAAAACTTTTTTAAAGTTTTGTATTTTAATAAAGTGAAAACTTTTTCAGAATTAAAACTTTTTAAAAGTTTTGAGTTTTAATAAAGTGTGGACTTTTTGAATTAAAATTTTTCATTCCTCACTTTTAAGTTTTAATAAAGTGTGGACTAAAGAATTTTCAAGACGTCTTCTTTCCAGACCAATAACTGTCAACACATTCCAAAGTATTCTCGAAATACTTTTTGAAAAGCTTTTCTAGAAAAAAAATTTCCATTAGATCTTGAGTTTCTTGTGAAATGTAAAACTCACACAATAGCCAGAATTGAACATGGAAGTATATCACTAACGAAAAAAAAAATATATTTGAAACAAAACATTTTGTAACTGATCTTCAATTCCCCATTTCTAACTAAAACACTATGAGTCAAAAAACCCAATTTACTAATCTTGTGTCAACCAATAACAACCTTTTTGACACCAATAAAATTTTGGTTTTCTATTGAGACTTTTAGAAAACCTTTCTCCCAAAACAATAAATTGTGGATCTTCAATTTCTTGACTCAAAAGAATTTTTGTTTTGGGGTACAACCATTTTTAACAATTCCAAAGCCACTTTTCAAAAAAAAACTTTCAATAACTGTTGAGAGAAAAATGTTAGACACAGAAAAATGGTTGGAAACCATTTTTAATTGGGAACCTTAGCAAAATTGAAAATCAAATCCTATTGATAACTAGGTGAATTTTTATTAAATCCAAGTTTAAATGTGTTACAGGTTCATTAATCTGTGGTTTGTGTAGAATACTCATTTGAATGGTTGATAACTAAATTAGATCATGCTATTTTAACAAAAATCCAAGTTGTTGTAAAGTTTACTATTAATTCTGAAAATGGTAATTTTTAAACTTGCTTTAGATTATAAGAGATAAGGTTTTGAAAAAGTAGAGTTACATTAATCATTATTCTAATAAGTAGATTATTTTTATTTTCTTTAGTTATTTCACAAATGATTGAAATTAAAAATCATTTTCAGTATTATTCCCAATTAAAATACTTTCCGACTATTTTTCTCTTTCCAACATTTTTCTCTCTACAATAAAGACAACTTGAGTATTTCCCATATTCCCTCAAAACTTGAAGTTTCTTGGGTTCCCAATTGCCTAATTCAAAGACACCCTGAATATTCTTAAATATTCAATATTGGAAATATCGCCTGTTCAATTCAAATTTCTTCCACTAAAAATCATTTTTTGAAATAAGAGAGTCAATTAAAAAAGCCACTTTCAGCTAACTAATAATAACTTCCATCCAATTTTAGCCCTTTCAAAAACAAACCAATTCTGTTTGGATTTATTGTTGTTTATTAAAAAAAAAACAAATTCAAAAAAAAACAAATATTTTGAGATCTGCTTTGTTAATTTGAAAAAATCAAAAAAAAAAAAAAAAACGAAGTTGAAGAAAATTTCGAAACAATATTGAAAATTGATTTCAAAAATGCTTATTAAAATAAGTATTTTGTTATTTACCCCCTTCTTTGGCCTACTACATTACTAACTATAACAAACCAAATCAATTATAATAAACAATTCATTCCTGCCCAAAATAATTCCCAAAATACAGCCAGTTCCACTTTTAAGGCACAAACTTTCAACGAATATTAACACACAATAAAAATCTCAAATTAAGGCATATAATTCAAATTCTAGTAAAATCAATTATATAAAAAATCAAAAAATTTTCCATAATTTGAGATTTTTTTGCCTTAAATTTCGTTGAAATTTTGTATCTAAAAGCGAAACTGACTGTAGATCTTCTCTTTTAACCTAACTCAACTTTAACAAAATATCAATTATTCAAAAATTTGATCAAAATAAGTATTTAAAATTATTCAAAAAATGAAATACTACTTGATTAAATAGTTTTTTTAGTTAAATGACTGCAAATTGTATTATTATTATAATTTTGACTTTATTAATTTTTTTTGAAATTTTTTGGAAGTTATTTTTACTGTTTATAATAAAAGGAATCATTTTTGTTTGATATTTTACATTCGGTTCTACTTTTAAGGCATAAACTACAAGGAAATTTAAGGCACAAAAAAATCTTAAATTAAGGCACAAAATTCAAATTCTAGTAAAATAATTTCTATAAAAAATCCAAAATTTGGAACTTAATTTGAGATTTTTTTCGTGCCTTAAATTTTGTTAAAAGTTTGTACCTTAAATTTAAAACTGACTGTAAGTAAAATTTGAAGCGACTAAATTAAGTATTCTAACACAGTTTCTAAAATATATACAGTGATTTTAAGTAATATTATTTGTTGAAACAGAAATGTTACAAAATTTTCATTCAGCTTTCGAAAAAAATATTTACTCAATACAGTTAATTCCACTTTTAAGACACAAACTTTCAACGAAATTTAAGGCACGAAAAAATCTCCAATTAAGGCACAAAATTTGTAATTTTATATTTTTGACAATTTATTTTACTAGAATTTGAATTTTGTGCCTTAATTTGAGATTTTTTTTGTGCCTTAAATTTCGTTGAAAGTTTGTGCCTTAAAAGTGGAACTGACTGGAAACATTTCATTTTTTTATTTCTGAAAACAAATTTTAAACTTTAGAATTTTATCTTTTAATTAAGAATATTTTCAAGATTTTATTTGTATTCTTTGATAATAATTTTGGAAAGTCAAATGAAAATTTTATTCCTTTTATTTTACAATTAACTTTACAAAAAGAATCCAGAAATTTGAAATTTATGTTATATTTTTACCAAAAATTTTCTTCAACTTCTTTTTTTTTTTTTTAATTTTTTTAAATTAACAAAGCAGATCTCAAAACATTTGTTTATTTTTGAATTTGTTTTTTTTTTAATAAACAACAATAAATCCAAACAGAATTGGTTTGGTTTGGAAAGGGCTAAAATTGGATGGAAGTTATTATTAGTTAGCTGAAAGTGGCTTTTTTAATTGACTCTCTTATTTCAAAAAATGATTTTTAGTGGAAGAAATTTGAATTGAACAGGCGATATTTCCAATATTGAATATTTAAGAATATTCAGGGTGTCTTTGAATTAGGCAATTGGGAACTCAAGAAACTTAAGTTTTGAGGGAATGTGGGAAATACTCAAGTGACTATTGAAAGTTTTTTTTTCAGAGAAGGAACAGGGGTTTTTTTGGAAAGTGGCTTTGGAATTGTTAAAAATGGTTGTACCCCAAAACAAAAATTCTTTTGAGTCAAGAAATTGAAGATCCACAATTTATTGTTTTGGGAGAAAGGTTTTCTAAAAGTCTCAATAGAAAACCAAAATTTTATTGGTGTCAAAAAGGTTGTTATTGGTTGACACAAGATTAGTAAATTGGGTTTTTTGACTCATAGTGTTTTAGTTAGAAATGGGGAATTGAAGATCAGTTACAAAATGTTTTGTTTCAAATATATTTTTTTTTTCGTTAGTGATATACTTCCATGTTCAATTCTGGCTATTGTGTGAGTTTTACATTTCACAAGAAACTCAAGATCTAATGGAAATTTTTTTTCTAGAAAAGCTTTTCAAAAAAGTATTTCGAGAATACTTTGGAATGTGTTGACAGTTATTGGTCTGAAAGAAGACGTCTTGAAAATTCTTTAGTCCACACTTTATTAAAACTTAAAAGTGAGGAATGAAAAATTTTAATTCAAAAAGTCCACACTTTATTAAAACTCAAAACTTTTAAAAAGTTTTAATTCTGAAAAAGTTTTCACTTTATTAAAACACAAAACTTTTTTTAAGTTCTCAAAAAGTTTTCACTTTTTGGAATGGCTGTATCAAACTTTAACTTTCTGAATTTTAAAATATCAACAGAACTTTCTTTTTTTCAATGACCATGATGAGTGTGGAGTTTTTTTCTCAATAAAAAAGACGAATCAAATATTGTTCGATTCGGAAAGAATTTAATCATTTTTTCAAGGATATTATTTTGTCTATTATGAAAACAATCCTCGTATTACTGTTTCTAATTTTCTTTTCACAGGCTTTTTTAGTGAGTTAAGTTTTAATTCTTCTTTTTTCAAGTCACACTAACAAACAAATAATTTTTCTTTTTAATTCTTTCTTCTTGTTTATTGTTCCCCTTTCTTAGAATTACCAAAACCAATTTTAAATCTCTACTCGGACAATGGGTCCAATCAGACAGTTTGTGGGAACTATGCATTAATTGAATTGCAATTTAATTCTACAACACCCTCAAATAGCAAGATGACCTATACAACCAATTATGAGAGATACCAAATCCCAACAAGGTACGATCTGGAATATGAGCCAGGTAAGACTATTTTAAATATAACAAAACCAACCTCTCGATACATCTTCTTTAGTTCCCGAACATTTTCTGAAGATCAATCAAATGAACAATCCGAATCTGTGACACAAAAGTTTCTCATCAAGGATGTTATACAACCAGCAAATTTAGTTCTTACAAAGCAAAACAATGGTACAGTGGCTTCGTTCCTATCAAACACACCGAATGTCGAGATCCATTATCAAATTTGGAATTGCACTTCTCAACAAGGAAGCCAAGACAACACGACACATTTCTACTTAAAGGAAATCCCCTTTACAGAATCATGCACCATACGATGGCAAACCAGGAGGCTTGGTTCGATCTCTTCGCCATGGGCCGAGGAGTGGGTTTATGTACGCTTAAAAGTGGATAACCCAGCACCATCACAGCCCGAAGGCACATACCCAGATGAAGTTGTTCTTCATTTTAGCTCTGAGACTGAGGATTCTTTCTTGCAATACCAAATCAATGGCGCAAAGGCTGAAATTTATAACCCAGACAACCCCCTTGTCTTAGACAAGATTCAAGATTATAGTATCAGCATTCAAGGTTTCAAAGGAGACTCAGAAAACCGCACAATTAGTTGCTGTGATCCGTCTGACAATGTTGTCTTAGAATATCAGATCCTTCCTTCTGTAGGCGAGTTATGGACCGAGCCTAATTTGGAAGACTATTTTTACGAAGCAAAGATTGAATTAAAATGTACCAAATGCTCAAAGTCAGACACTACGATATATTACCAAATTAATAGTGATCAACTCAAGCCAAACCAAGAATATGGTGACGAAATTACTTTTACAAATACAGGAAAAACGGATTTAATTTATAATTTATATTGGAGAGTCGAAAAACAAGGATATTACCCATCCGAAACACAACACTACCAATTCACTTTACATCAAAACATTGAAGACGACGATCAGAATAAGCATATTCGAATTTTTCACTATACTTTCGGCATCATTTCATTAATTTTATTATTTATCTCTGCTCTGATTCAGATAGTGTTATTTGTGCAAAAAAGATTGGAATTAAAAAAGAAAAAAGATGATTAAATTTTAAAATTCATTTCCAAATGGGTACCTATTTATTTTGCAATTTATTCAGCTCATAGATTTTAATTTTAAGGATTATCAGTATTTCGAAATTCACTAAAGAGGTATTTTAAAGTAAATATAATTACACTTTTGATATATATTTAATTTTGAATGGTTTAAATACAAATTACTGTTAAATTCAACAAGATGTAACAAAAAAATTTGTTTCACTTTGCTGACGTTAAATCTAAAAACTTTTCATTATACAAATTTCACTTCAGAGAATTTTCACAAAATCGACTAATTTTACAAAATTTCTTTATATTTAAATCAAAAACATTCCTTTTGCATCTAAATTCAAAAATGTGTTAAAAAATGGAAATTGTTTTGTATTTGTTTAAATTTAACAGTAATAAAAATAATTTACCTCAAAAACAGAACGAATCCTGTCATTAATTTGTGATCAAAAATTCTCTATTCTTTACTCATTTTATTTTAAATTCTAAAAATTTTGTAAAATACACTTTCTAAAAATTAATAAAAATTTTTATTTGTCTTTTGATAGAAGGGGGTATAAAAATAGGGAATATTAATCAAAATAAAAAAAACGTGAGACAATAAAAATACATAAAATATTAGAATAAAAGAAAAATAACCTCGTTTGTAGGACCAAATTAAAAATGATAAAATAATGAAGTGTTGTAAAAGCAACCAATTAAAACAGAACCTTCAATGGAATTGCCACCTTTACATATTAAAATTGATTAAAAATGTCAAACATACAATTAAAAATAATATATTAACTTCAGAATTAAACTCAATACTGTATAGCTTTCATTAGAAATAAAATACTGATGATCCTTAATTTTAATTTATTATACTTTTAAAAATTAATTTTAATTTAATATACTTCTTAAAATTAATTTTAATTTTTAATTTTTCCTAAAACACAAAATTATTTCTAAATTTTCTAATCTTATATCTTTATTAATATTCTTTTATTAATTTAATTAAATTTTAAAAACAACACCCAAACATTTATAGTCTTTTTGGTATACACTAAATTCTTTTTTGAAAAAAAAAAATAATAAAATATTCTATATAGAATATAAATAAAATCAAAATTTATAAAAATTATAATAACCAAAAAATTTAAACAAAATCAAAATACTTTTTATATTATTCTTCTATATATTTTTAATATATTTATCATATTTGAATTAGGGAATGTATTCAAATAAAATTAAAAAAAAAAAAATAATTAATTATTTTTTTTTTTTTTTTTTGTGGTAGGAATTATATTTTAGTATCTAGTTTTATTATTAAATATATATAAATGCATATATGTGTAAACGTATATTATAAAAAAACAAATAATCATTTTTTATTTCGCATATATATCAAATTCTTAATAAAATTTTCAAATTACAAATATCTACTAAAATTTTAATTAATTTTTTTTTTTTCATCATTTTTAGTTCGTTTTTTTCTGTTTAATTTAATATTGTAATAAAAAAAAAAGTTCTACTATAACCGAGAAGAATTCAGAAAACCACTTTAAGATAAAGATAATTGAGTTAATTTGATTTTAATTTTGCTATGATAAATTTAAAAAAATTTAACTTTCCAATCTTAAAAAGTAACCTCTTTTTCAAATAAAAGGGCACAAAAAATTTCAATAATTATTCATATTGAATAAAATTAATTGTAGTATGATTCTAAAATACAAAATATACCTTAAATCATAAAAAAAACACTCAATTGAATATTTAAAACTCATTAAAACAAAACAAATAAAATTAAAAAACAATATTTTAAAAATTGGTGTGAGCTTTTATTTAAAATGAGAAATGTCGTTCTCTAAATTGTAAAGAAAAAAAAATTATTAAACTAAATAAAAACCTTGAACATGGCGAATGGGAAAAAGTTCATTGATAACTCTTTAAAGTCAAACTTTTGATCATTAAAGTTTCATTTTCAAGTACAGTGAGTTTCACTTTTAAGGCACAAAATCAACGAAATTTAAGGCACAAAAAAATCTCAAATTAAAGCACAAAAGTGAAATTCAAGTAAAATAAATTGTAAAAAAAAAAATTCCCCATTTTTTGTGTCTTAATTTGAGAGTTTTTTTTTGTACCTTAAATTTGGTTGAAAGTTTGTGCCTTAAAAGTGGAAATGACTATAAAACAGAAATTCATCGGGTATTTTGTTGGAATTGCTTTTCCCTTTTTTTCTCTTTTCCTCATGTAAATTTATCATTAAAATAATGAACTTTCTTAATTCCTATACCTATTTAATTTGAAATCAAACTTAAACTGTTTCCATTTTTATACTGGTGGGATTATTTTCAAATTTGTTTCTTATTTGATTTTTTTTCCAACTTTACAATATCCAAAAATAAAAAAACAAAAAAAGAAAAAATGAATAATTAAAATGAAAATCCATAAGAAGTAATTATTTGTTAACAATCAAATTCAATTGTATTCATGATTTCAGAGGTGTGTCCTTTTGTTTGAAAAAGAGTTTATTTCCATCTTCATAATTTGAAATTGAATCTTTTATAAAAAATTATTTCCATATTTTCCCCTTGGTGTTTACACTACACAATAAATCTTAATAAATATCAGGCCAATCGTTCTAAAAGGGATTACTTGAAAAAAAAAAAAAAAAAAAAAGAGCAGAAATTCAAAATAGTAGTTTACATTAATTTAAACATGAAAATACAATTATGAAATATCTTGAATCCCATCTTTTGATATCTTCTCAAATTATATGACTCTTTTCTTGTTTATATTAAAATTGACTTGTAATAGATAATTTGTTGATATTGTAATGAACAACAAACGGAACCCCTTCAAAAATTAACTTCAATATTGGATAATAAATTGTAAAAAAAAATTGATGGACAGAATTTTTTAAGTAATCAGTTGTAAACCCTTAAACATAATGTGTAAAATTTTGTGATATTTTTAAAAAAAATATTCTACTTATTTTTTAAAAAAGAAATTTTATATTGTAACTCTATAGTATAACTCAGTACCATCAACATTCATAAAAAAAGGGGAACATTGTCACTTTAATGTAAATTAAGAATTATATAACATTCCCGAAAAATAGGAAATAACGTTTTATCACTCTAAATGATAATTTTGGCATATTTAACACATTTCTAAAAAATATATTAATACCCAATATTATCCACCTATGTGCCCCATGACCAAATAAATCCAATTTTAATCTCATATAACTTATAAAAACTTATAAAATAGTAAATCAACTTAAGTCAGCTCAAACTACATACCCTACCAAACAAAACCATATTCTACCATTCTTTCACAACCCTCAAATAACATTATTTTACACTTTTATGACTAAAATACACTTAATAACACAAAAACTAGAAATTATTTTTGTAAGAACACTATTTAACGATGACAGGCCACAAAAAGAACCATACATTATCCTCTAATGTAGATCAACAATATCAATATATATCAACAAAAAAAAAAATAAACTGTAATAGTGATGACAAAATTATTATCAGAAGTAACAAATATCATATCAAAGTTTTCAGTAAAGTTAGACAATTCTTAATTTACATTAAAATGACAAAGCCCCCCCCCCCCCCTGTTAAATATATGTTGATGATAATAAGAAATACTATAAATACCCAAGATATCAATTCTTTTTTAAAAAATGACTAGAATTTATTTATTTATTTATAGAAAGGAGTAATTAAAGAAAAATCATCAAATAAAAAAAAAGAGAATAAGAAAAATAATTAATATATATAAAAAATAAATTTATCATTTTCGTGACCAATTAGAAACTATCCACATACTGAAAATAAAACGAATAGAATTATAATTATGAAAAAATAGCAATTTTTTACAATTTCTTTAAATTCCCAAAATTTCTCCCAATTTCTTAAAACAATTTTATTTGAAATTCCAATAATATTTTATTAGAACCCCATTTGCATTTTTTTACTGGATTTTGATGAAATTATCAAGAATTCTCCCAAAAAAAATCCTCAAGTTTTTAATGAAAATTATTCATAGGTTTTTTTGAATTAATTTTTATTCCAATATCACTTTAATTACTTAACAATCTTCAAAAGACTGTTATCATCTTTCAAACTGTCCATTTACAACCCAACTAAATAGAAAACCCCAAATAATTTAACCCATTTATTAATGTCTTTAAAAACTTTATAAAAAAGTCAGCTTCATATGAAAATTAAATATAATAGGAATTGAGGATATTGTTAACGGAAGCATTTATGAAAATAAAATGAAATTTGATCAAAAATCAATTTTTTTTTTTAATGAAATTTAAGGAATGGTAATTGAAATATTCAGTAAATTTAGCAAAATCCAAGGAATGATTATTGAAAATTTTTGGATTAAAAGAGAAAAAATTGATATATTAATGAAAAATATACAAAAAAAAAATATAAATAAATATTGTATATCTCTTATAACTTTCATTGACTATTACATTGATCATTTATTAAATTTCCCTTAAAAAATCAATAGGTTTTCCATATTTTATACTTTTAATAGAAAACCCCTTCAAGAAAAGACTTATTTTTTCATAACCTTTTTGTTCTCCTTTTTATTGGACAATTTTGAAAGTATTAATTAGATCAAAATGTTATAAAAGTAAAATTTTGGACACATGCTAATAATAACAAGGTTATATTCTAAGATTAGGTTTCTCTTAATTATTTATTAGAATTTTATTTCCAAAAACTAAGTTTTAAGACTACTTAAATTTGAAAATAATTAACATGAGATAATAAAATTTTTTTCAAACTATTTTTTATAAGCTATTTCCAATAAAGTGGGGCAAAGTTATTTTAAAATATATCTTTTAAAAAACAATCTTCAAAAAAGTATTTAAACATCTACATTCATCAACTACCCTTTATCGATTATTAATAATAATTCAATTTGTTTCTTTGTATTGTATTACATAAATAAAAAATATTAAATATTTTGATCTCGATTATATCTTGTATTTTTTATGTATTGAAAATTGATGTTTATTATTTTCTTTTTGATTGAAAAAATAGTTTTCATATCTTGTTTAATCACAAAAAATTTCCAAATATAATTGAAAACATATAACTACATTTTATTGTTTAAAAAATAATTTGTACCCTTTCTATATTTCCAGTTTTTTATTGAAATTTGTCGTACATTGTTTTGACCAGAAAAAGTTCTATTTTTGTTTTTCATTTTTTGGAAATATTTCAAGAAACATATTTTGAAATAAATACCTTAGCCATTTATTCAATTGATATTAATATTAAACTGAATTGAGTGTTGTAAATTAATGAATACTCTCACAAATAGAGATGATTTTTTATGAAATGTAAAAAAAAAAATCTACACTTTTTTGGAAATACCTTAAATCTCTCCACTTTCCAAAATATCTTGGAAACGATAAAATAATTGATAAAAGCAATAAAGATTTATCTCTAATAAATGTTAAGAAAAAGCATAATTTTATCTTTTCTATTGGTTCAAATATTATCCTTCTTAATAAAAATGATTCAAGGGTTGAAGACTTTTAGGAAAAAAAGATTTAAATAATTTTTTAATTTTTATGAAAAAATGGCTATAAATTAAAAAAAATTCATAAATCAATCCAAAACCTTCTCAGAAATTCTACAAAACAAGGTAAAATTAAGATCTATTTTGTTTTTAGCTCTTAATTCTCTTATTTATTATTTTTTCATAAAATATATTTTTAAACATTATTTTAAAACCCTTACATTTTCGATTGAAGTGGAAAGAAAAAAATAAAGAAATTTTGATTTTTAACCTTTTCAAGGACAATTCTAAATTTGGAAAGTTGTAATAAAAGTTTTTATAGATTACAAAAATTTTGAAAAAAATCACCTAACTTTGAAACAAGATTTCTTGACTCAAATATTTTGAAAGTTAACAATTGTATTTTTTGACAAAAAGGTAATCTTCTGAGACCAGAAAAATTCAATAGCCTAAAAGTATTAATTAAATTGACAAAAATATTCAACAACTCATTTTCTCATTTATTTAGCTTCATCTAATTACTTTTTTATTTACAAATTTTCAAGATTAAGCCAAACAATGGGAAATATTGAAATAGTTAAAAGGGATGTTCATGGAGAAAACGTTAAAAAATATTTAAACAAAATAAAAAACTCTCGAGAAGCAATTGGAATTTTGACAAAAGAATTTATGATCCATGACTGTAACAGAAAATATGTAAATTTCTTTGGGTGTGGATCCAAAAAAGAAATCTTCATGTATGGATCATCGATCATTAAACCTCGACAAGATCATCTTGATATGCTAACAAGCAAATACATTGAACAAGAAGTTGCTCAAATTAATATAAAGTTTGTATTTTAGTTTCTATTCATTTGTTTTTATATTGAAAATTTTTTGTAATGAATTTTTTTTTTGCCAAAACAAATTGTTCTCATTTTTTTTTAAGAAGAAATTTTTCAAGAAAAAGGAATTCACTCTCTGACTGTTTTCCAAAAATAAGATTTGACAAATTGTGTTTTTGTAATTCGTTACACAAGGAGATCTCATTCTGATTGTATCAAAAGATCTATTATTAAATTTCTTTTCTCATTAAAATAATTTTTTTTATTAACTTTTTACTGGTTTCTTCTGAATTTTTAAAAGGAATGGAGTTCATGACTTTTATATTGAATACTCTGACATTTCTCAAAATAATGGGTGGGCGCATGTTTGGGTTACTTCTGTTTTAATTGAACAAAATTTATTATTCCAAGTTATTATCCGAGAAACAACTGATCCGTATAATAAAAGTCAGAATAAAAACAAAAAAGAAGAAGAAGAGAAGGAGGAAAAAAATGAGCAAGAGCAAGAACAAGAACAAGAACAAGGACAAGAAAAAAACAAAGAAAAGGCAAAAAAAAAAAAAAAAAAAAAATCCGATGAATCAACCTCTTCAACAAGCTCAATTTCAGATTCAAAAACGGTTTCGAACACCAATTCTAAATCCAATTCAGAAAAAGACTCTGACTCTGAACCGAAAAAAAATAAACAAACAACTGGCGTTACAAAGGAAAAGAAGGGGAAGAAAGGCATGATCAAGGACAAAATTTTGCCTCTTAAAAAAATGAAAAAAATTAGCCAAAATCTAGTTAATTTAAATTTTGAAGTTGTCTCTGAAGAAGAATCAGAAGAAGAGGAAATAGATGACTTTGTATTCTTAAATGAAAAAGTTGAATTTATTTTGGACACGATAGATAAGGTCGAAATGAAGAATAATAAAAAAGAATTTTCGACCACCATTAAACAGAGCCTTGAGAAAATTGCAAAAATTTACAAGGACGCAACCAATATGAGGGATCAACAAATTAAAAAAATGTCAAAAAGATTGCAGTCTGATAGAATGGAATATAAAAATAAATATGATAAATTGGAACTGCATTTCAAGCGAAGGTTGGGTGGATTAGAATCGGAACAAAAGTCGAAAGAGAATATAGAGCAGGAAAATGAAATATTCCAAGAAAAATTAGAAAGATTAACAGTTTTGATTAAAGAACAAACAGATTACCAAACACAAATTTCAAAGTTCATTTAATCCCGAATAAATAAATAAACAATTAAAAATAAATTTAAAAAATAATTAATATATTTTTGATTAATGCTTTTAATAATAGTATTATTCCCAATTTTTTTTTTTTTTTTTTTTTAAAAGACATTAAATTCTAAAACAGTTTTTAGTGTTAATTGAGAAATGAGCTGAACAGAATTTTCATTGATCTTTCCAAAATATAATTATTCTTTAAATAGCCCTACAAATTACAAGTATGAGAGAATTACCAGGATATTACTAATGTAAGTTATTAAAACCAAGTAAATTTTAACCTTCAATTTTTAATATTTTTTTGAAAACCTAAGTGAAATATAAAAAATCAATCTATCTTTCATTAAATAGTCCAAACATTTATAACAAAGTCTTGTTTATGTAGAACAGTATGTGAAATTTTTTAACTCATTAGAAAATTCTTTTTATTAAAAATATGAAGAATTTTTTTGAAAATATAGGAACTTTTCCAGATCTAAATTGAAAGTTATCATACACAGAAATTGATTTTTCTACCTATTTTACAGTGATCACAAAAACTATGTTTCACAATAAAAATAATACCTTTTTTCTTAATGTTTCAATACAATAAATAACCAACTACCCAAATAATATATCTAAGTTCAAATCACTTATGAAGTTTAATTCATTGAGAATTTTAAGAAATAGTTATATTGAGAATTGGATTTTTTCTAAATTTTTCTTTAATTGTCTGGTTTTTTTGAATTTTTTTGTTGTTTTATTTATAAGAAAAATTTACAAAATAGTCTCGAAGTTCTGAGAAATTTTTTAATTTGATCCTTCATTTTTAGAATTAATTTTTTTAATAGTATGACTCTAAGAAATTAATAACATTATTCACTTATCATATTATGGTTAGTTTCTATGATCATAAAATGAATTGGTCTTCGATAAAAAAGCAACTTGGCTTTTTATTTCAAAACACAAGTTAAATAAGTTCACACCGGTTATTTTAACAACAGTGAATAGAAAAAAATTCTTCTATTTTACTGGATTACAAAATTTTATAGTTCAGTAGAGGATAATATAAAATAAAATTGTTTCATTTTTTTTTATTTATTGATGGAAAAAGTTTAATTTACACTCGAAATCCCCTTATAATTAAATTTCCTTTCAGAAATTTAAACTTAAATTCTTATATTTTCATTATTTTTAGAAAAAATTATCTTTTTTATTATTTTCGAAATATTTTTGTTGTTTTCATATAAATCAAAAAATTCAAAATAAACATTCCATAGATTGAAGATCCTATCTAATAATTACATTTAAATAGTCTTTATTTTAAATTTCAGGATTTATAATCAGGTTTCATATAAACACAAAATCTAGTTATCGAATTTAAAATATGAGAAAAAAAATAAAATTTATTTTAATTAAATATTTCATGCTAGATTTTGAATTTTTGAAAAAAATAAAATTTCTACCAGAAAAAAAAATAAAATTTGAATTATTTAAAGAAACCATTATTCTTTATCAACAATTAAAAATATTTTAAATAAGAAATATACACATTAAGCTTATTGATGATAGAATTTATTAAAAAAATTATAAAAATTTTTTGTTTTTCAATTTCTAAACACCTTAAAATCAAAAATAAAGACTATTTGAATATAATTATAAAAATTGAAACTTCAATTTAGGGAAGCTTTGTTTTGAATTGTTTGATTTATATGAAAACAACAAAAATTTTTAGAAAATAATAAAAAAGATAATTTTTTTTAAAAATAATGAAATCTTTGATTTTAAAGTTTAAATTTCTGAAAGGAAATTTAATTATAAGGGGATTTCAGTGTAAATTAAACTTTTTCCATCAATATATAAAAAAAATAATTTAATTTTTTTATATTCGTCTCGGCAAAATTTTAAAATTTATCAATTTCGTTTTATATAACTGAATTTAATATCTTTAAGGGACTAGCGTCTACCAAGGAGAAATCTATGATAAAAGTGTGTTGTTATTGGGCCTATTCACATTGGTTTTACATGACTCGAAGATGTCTCTAAAAAATCGATTAGTCAAATAGTAATATTTGTTGATCTCATCAATTAAAAATGATCTATGTATTAGTAAAAAACCCAAAACTTTCAGAAAAAAATCTGCATTTCACTACAAATTTAATAGTTGAATTATCAATATTCAGACTCCAAAGTTGCAAAATATATTTCTTAAATTTATGGCGAAATGTAGATTAGTTTTTAAAAAATTCTTTTTTTTTTTAAAAAATCAAATAATTAAAGAAGAGATTTTTTGACAAATTATTTTAGAAATAATGGAAATATATTGATGTTATAATTAGCTTTATAAAAAGGAAACAAAACTAATCAGTCTTTGGGTTTTTTATGTTGATTATTATTGAGTTATCCTTTGAAATTAAGAAAATTAAAAAAATAATTACTTTTGGAAGTTCTAAATAGGAATTATTAAATACTCGAATACTATTATTTTGGGTTTCTATTTTAAAATTTGGAAAAGGAATTAAAAAAAAAATTTCCAGAATGACAATTTTTTAATAGTGATCCCTAGTAAAAAATGTAATAATTTATTTTACAACAGGATTTAAAATAGATTTTTTAGAGCTATTTGAGCAATGGCTCACTAATATCATTTACTCCCAATTACAACAGACTTTGATTAAAGTGAAATCTATAGTGAGTCTAATTGCTGAACGTGGGTAAAAAAAATCTATTTCTAATTTCTACAAATTTCACTTTATGTTTGGAAAGATTTGTAAAACCCATTTATTAAACTAGAAAAACAATTCACTAAATGGTAAAATTCACAGGGCTGAAATAATTTAAAATCAATGATGAATATCAGAATAGCTAAAAACCCTCCTTGGTAGGAAAGTAGTACTTAAATAATTTAAAAACAAAGATCTACAAAATACTTACAATTATTTGTTATATCTGTTATTTCTGTGATTTACTTAATTTCTTATTTTTTACAATTTAATTTTTATCTTTCAAGATTACATCTAAAATTTTATCTTACGATGTAACAGAAATAGAAATTTTTTTTGATTGATATTAATTAATTTCTGAAAATTTTTACTTCAATTTCCTATTTTACAAATTTTTTTACCTTAGCTTTGAGCAAAAGCATTTTATTGATTTAAATGTTCAGAAACCTTATAAAATTGGTTGGGGTTGAAATCGTTCTCTTGAGTTGTTTTAAAAGTTGAGCTACAAAATTTACAATAATGGAAATTAATATAAAGGTTATGTTTAATGTATTGGAAAGTATTAGTTTGATCAAAAAAGAATTTTTTGGTTAATAAAAGATAATTTTAGAAATAGAAAATACGTACCAATGTCTTTTTGCATTATAAAGTAGGTTAGGAACCAGTATAAAACTCTCCAAAAGCAAAGATATCAGATTTAATTTTTTCCAATTTGTGAAAAATCTCGAACTTTCAAACTTAGTCTTTTAGTCTTGAAATAACCGTTTACCGAATTAAATTTCTTTAAAAAAAAGCAGACTTGATTTTTTCACACTCTCAAGCAAAATAAATTTACATTCATATTTTATTTTTTGTTAATTATCTTTTTCTTTTTTTTTTTATTATGAAAATCCCAAGTGAATTCCAACCATCAAAAATCTATGAAATTAAATCACAAATAAAATGGGTTAAATTACTTGCCACCTATCTTGTTTCACCAATTTTAAGTTTAATTAGATTAACATTATTTGTACCAATTTTTGTGCTGTTCTATGCATCTGGTGAATTCTTCAAATACCTCCGAACAAAAATTTCTGTTTCATACTTTCAAAAAATAAGAATTATTGAAAGGGTTGTTCTGAAAACATTGGCATACTTGATCCTTTTTATATTTGGTGTTTTTAAAGTTCAATTCATTCTTTCTCTACAGCCAAATCTTTTTAATAATGATTTAAGGAAAGAAAGAACACAAAAGAACAAAGAAAACCAAAAAGATGAAGAAAAAGAAAAAGAAAAAGAAAAAGAAAAAAGAAAAGAAATTAAATACACACAAAAAGAATTGATTGAATTTACAACAAGTGACGGAGATCTTATTATTAGCAACCATATTTCAATTCTTGAAATTTTCTTTTTAACTGCCCAGCATGCACCTGTGTTTACTGGTATCTGTAAAAAAGCAGGAAATGTCGTACCAATAACTGCAGGAAAGGCGGTCATTGACACCCTTTTGAACAACCACTATTTGAACAACCAAACAGACTGTGTTCCTTTCTCAGATCTCATTGGCAAAACTCAAAAACAATTTCTTGGCCCAATTGTTGTGTTTCCCGAAGGAACAACTTCAAATGGGAAATCACTTTTACAATTCACTCCAGTTTTTGAAAACTGGACAAAATATGCTGAGAAAGATTCTGAATCTTCTTCTCAAATAATTCCAATTTGTTTTAAATGTAACAGAAACTTTTTCACAAATAAAAGGTTTGTACCAATTTTTACTCTTGGAAACTCATTTCGTTTCCTTTACAATTTGTGTTCACAGCCGATAAACAAAATAAAAATTATTCGAATGCATCCACAGTCTATTCCATTTGAGCCATTAAAGGAAGACTCTTTAGAAAAGAACCAATGGGCGGAAGAACTGAGAGCTGAAATGTGCAATGTGTTCAAACTAAAATCTTCCAAAATTGGTGCAAATGACAAATATCTCTTGCTTGGTAAACTTTAATTATTTTGATTTCATTTTTTTTTATAAACTCCAAATGATAATGAGGAAGTATATGAGATATGTTTGTATATATTTTCTTTTCTTCATAAATTATAATATTATTTGTTTTTTTAATTCCGATTTCCCCAGATTCTCAAGGGGAAGTTTGGATTAGTCTTTCAAAAATTATTTCGTACAAAATAGGTAATCCAACCAGAAAAATAAATCCAAAATATATAATCTATTTTTGATCTAAAAAAAAAATAAGGTCTAAAATTTTATTTAATTGATTTCCTTTAATAAAATATTTCCCTTTCTTTATTTTGATGAATTAACGTGTTTCATCGTTTGTTGTGAATTTTACCTTTATTTGACGAATATTTTCTTTTCTCTTACCTTTTTCCTTTCCCCCCTTTTTTTTTTTTTTTTTATGAGTAGTTCTTTTGATATTCAATTTGACATCAGTAATACCATCTAATTGGCATAAATATTTTGGAAATTCGATGGAAAGTAAAAGTCCTTTACATAAGGTACTTTTTTATTTCCAAACCTTTTCTAAATAAATTTTAAATTTGTTATAAAAAATTGTTTTTTTAGCAAAAAAATACAAATTTTCGAAAACAAAAAAATTTAATATTAAATTTGAACGAAATATCTTTTCACACACTCTTTTAATTAAGTAAATATGTTGTAAGTGATCAAAGTAATACCAACAGACCTTGAAATTTGGATAGCTATTAAGGTAAAACGAAAAAATACTATTAATTTCAAAACACTATCAAAAAATAATGAGAATTCAAATTTTTTTGTTTATTATTTAACTGTTGCTTTGTATATGGGTAGAAATGAAATACTTTTCGTAAGTTGTAACAAAACCATAATGGCCACTTAAATTGATATATCTGATAGTTTATTAAAAAATTAGGGAAAATTATTAATTTTTATATTTGTTCAAATTTCAAAATTGGTAAAATTCTCAATTTTTTTAAAATATTTCCAATTCTATTGAAATTTATTGGTTGTGTGTGTTTTAACCCCCCCCCCCCCCCTTTGGGTATTTTATGGTGGGTTGGAATATTTTAGAGTTAGATTAAGGTTCGTTCGGACAGTTGTTCAAGGTAAGTTTGTTTTGTTGGGATGACATATTGGGCTATTTTGAATAAGATTTTGAAAAAAAAAATAATTTAAGAGAAGAATCAATAGACTTTTGTCACTTGTTTTAAGGGGAACATCTTTTAATTTAAATCTCTGACCATTAAAATTGGTTTTCAAAAAAAAATTTTTTAAAATTTTTAGTATTGATGATTTCACAATTTTAGATTTTCTATAATACAAGTAATAAAATACAACTAATCACAAAATAATTTTTTTGATCTTTCCTCTCACAATCATTAGAAACTCTCAAAACTTTTATGAGATGAAAATAATGGAGATATAATGGAAAAATACAAGATCATGATTTTTTTTCAAAAATCTTCAAAATCTAAAAATCTTCTAAAAATTTTTTATTGGAGAAAACAAGCTACAAATGTTTTTATAAGACGTTTTGGAATTTAAAAACTTTGATTTTTAAAACTGAAAATTTTGTGATTTAATTTAAAAACAGTCAAGAATTCTCTGAAAAGTTTCAATATTTTTTAAAATTTTGAAACTGTAAACTGGTAACTTGTTTTGAAATTGTAACTAATGAAAATTCTTGAAAAATACGAAAAAAATCAATTTTATCAATTTTAAAATTTTATTAAAATTGAAAATTAATATTATATCCATAATAAATATTTGTACTCGTTCGTTCTATACTCTCAAAAAATTTAATAAAAATAAAAGAAAAAGTGAAAAACTTTTATTTTCACTAATTCCTCCAATTAAAAGTTCAGAAAAAAATGATTTAAAAAAAAAACCAAAGAAAAATTGTGAAATTTAATTCTGTTTTTAAGAAGATTATTTTTTTCCAGACTGAATGTTATTTTTAATTGAAATTTTAAGATTTTATTTATATTATATTTGGTCATAATTGAAAAATAATTTTCTCAACAAATTTTATAATAATCTAATAAATTCTCGAGTTCTCAATTTTTTTTTAAAAAATGATTATTTTTTACAAAATTATATTTCAGGAATAAGAATTTCAGGTTTTTTTTGGTATTTTCTTCAATATATTTATCTTGAATTATATGACTAATTTCTAAAAAAAAAAAAAAATTGCATTTTTTCTAAATATGTCCTTAATAAAATTAAGCACTATTTTTTTCTGATTAATATTTTTTGAATCTAAGTTTCATACTTTAATTCAATTAACCACTGGGATAATTTTTTTTAGAATAAAAACACTCTCAACTTTTGAAATCCAAAATTATTTTTTGAAATTACTGTGCACTTTTTTTATTTTTTTTTTTGAAAAATTGGAGTTGAGAAAAGTTTGAAATCAAAGAATAAGTTAATATATTAAATTAGAATGCTTTTCCATAGAGTTTATCCTTTTAGTTTAACTTTTTTTTTATTTAACCATTTAAAACTAAAAAAACATTTGAGGACCAAATTAGTGCCTTTTGTGAAAAGAAAATTCCTATAATTTAGAATTTTTTTTAGTAAATGAGTTAAAACAAGATACTGAATATAAAAATATACATAATTTCAAGTGTGAATTCAATGATTTTGGCAAAAAAAGTTTTCAAGAAAAAGTTAAATTGAAACTTTATTTAGTTTTATTTTTTCATTTCGTTTTTTTAATTATATTAATGGAAGGTATTTGATCAGTTTTCCATTTTTAGTGTTTTTTTGGTTCGTAGGGACATATAAACTAAATTTCATAATAAATGGACCAATTTTTTTTTTGTTTTATATTTACTTTTTTTTATTTTATTTTTAGATGAAAAACAAATTTTTGTAATGTATAGAACTGAATATTAAAATAATATTTTTTTTAAAAATTATAATTAATAAATTCAATTTATAAAAATTTTTATTTTCAAAATTTGATTTTTAATATGAAAATGATTTTGAAATGGAGTTTATTTTCATATTATTTAAGAACTTTTGGGGTAGATTAATTAAAAAAAATTTGTTTTCGGACACAATTCATTTTAATTATAAAACAGATAAATTGCATTTTTTTTTATCATACAAAACTACATAATATTTTCTAGATCATTCTTTAAAATTACACAAAAGTAAAATTTCACATTTTTAGAACTTTGAAAATATTACACTATTTCTAGATTTATGTTATACTTTTTTAAAAAACTTTACTCAACTTCAACTAATAAATTTAACATAATATATTCAAATCTATTAACTAAATATAATTCCTCAAGCCGTTTTAAATATTTTTTCAGTTGTTTTGACAGTTTTGAAAAGTTTTAAAATTTTAAAATTGTATTTGAAAATTCCTTAAAGTCATTTTTTTAAAAAATTTCACTCAAAAATCAATTCAATAATTTTTTTAAATTGTCTGTTTTTAATAACTTGAAAATTTTCAATTGTTTTTTTTTCAATTTCTTCAGAATGAAAAGTCTTTTTGGAAGTTAATGTAAAACAATACAATAACTAAACACCCTCCATAGCGGAAACAAAGTCCTTAATTTCAAAAAAATTATGATAATTCAAAATAATTACTTACTTTCAATTAGAATTAATAATTTTTTTCTTTAAATATAGATGAAAATCAGAGATAAAATTTAATCATTTTTCAAATATTTCATTATTAATGTTTTTAAATGGAATAAATCAACTCTTCATGAAAATTTGTATTCTTTATTATCTTGGGCAAGTTCAAAAAAATCAAAATTACCTTTTTAATAAAAGTTCAAATCTATGAATTTGTTAGGAATTGAAATACTCAGATGAAGAGATAATTCCTCAATTTAAAAATCAACAAGACAATTAGAAATAATGTATCTTGGCTAATATCATTGAATAATTATCTCTTCCAAATAAAAAATTTTTCTAAAAAAAAAAATTCGAAAAAAAATATACACATACTTTTTTTTGTTTATTAGAATATTATTTTATCTCAAATTTAATGGCACCTAACAATACGGAAAGAGTAGCACAATCCATGCAAACACTTTCAAGACTTTTTCGAACTTTCAGACTGACACCCACAAGATTTCAGTCTCTGATATTCTTTCAAATTTTTTCAAATTTCAAATACTTGATACAAACTTTTCATAAGCCAAAAAAGGGTAAAAAAAATAATTAAAAAAGATGACTTTTTGAAATTACATTGAAATTTTTGAAGTTATCAAAAAGAAAAATATTTGTGAACTTTCAATAACCTGAAACTCTTTTTATGAAAACCAAAAAGTGGAAAGTTGCTTTAAATTACATGCTTTTAAAAGTTTCGTTCAGAATTATCAAAACTTTTAAATTGAAAGTTATTGAATTTTGATCTTCTAATTCCCTTCAAAATTTGGAACAATTTCAAAAAAACAAAGTGTTACTAAGGAAAAAAAGTGACTACATTTTTTGTGCTATTCTTGTCGTGAATAAAATTTAAATTTTTCATTTTTTTTTTTTTAAAATTTTTTTTTTATAATTTTGGGAATTTTGTACTTGAAAAAAACATTCCAGCCTTTAAGTAGAGGCAAAATTTATTTAACAATTCTTGTAATTTGTTTCTAAACACAATTTTCTTTTCTTTTCTTTCCTTTCGTTTTAAAAGAAGAAACTAAAACAAAAAAAAAATTCAAACTCTGTAATCTTTTTCTTTTTCTTATTTATTGTTCTTCTCAATAAAGTTAGCAGGGTTTGAACTTTCGAGAACAAAAACAATTTTAATAAAGAACAAAATACTCAAATCTTGAAGTTTGTTGTGTTGGGACTACTCCCTTAAGCAGTTTTTTTAAATTTATTTTTTTGAGGTGGTTTGTTGATAAAAAAAGAAAGAAAAAGAAGAAACAAAAAAATCTGGTTGGTGTGAATAATTCTTTTTAATTGAAAAAAGAATGGGTGTTGTTCTCCCAATCCTTAAACACAGATTTGGTTAAAGTCTTCTCTGTAGATACAAAGCCACAAAGGATTTTTATCAAATTCCAACAACAAAGTCCATACAGTTAAACTGTCATACATTTTAAAGATCTATTAACAAGAATTGAGAAAGTTGATTTTTGAAATAAAGATAAAGAAAAAGAAAAAGTTGTTCGTCAGATCAAATGAATAAATTTGAGAATAAATAAAAAATGAGATGGCAAAATAATTACGTGAATAGTTCAAAAGCTTCTCGATCAAATCAACGTGTGACAAAAGCATCCTTCTGCAACAAATTCTTTTAATACCAAGTGCATCAAGTGCAGCTCTTTCGGAATATTCTGCTGCAAGCAAGCCTAAATAAGCTTCCCATTTATCGCCTATAACTATTGTTTTGGGTTTGGAAATATTCCTTCGTTAGAAAGTTTTAAAAAGAAAATACGTTAATTTCAAATACTTACTTTTATTGCAAGTAAAGCATCTAATTGGTATAATCATTGATAGTTTGTTGAATATGTGAATGATAAAATTTGTTTGAAAAAAAAAATGATTTAATTATTCAACATTTTCCTTTAAGGGATTAGCCTCAAGATAGATTTGTCTCTAAATTAAGTGTAATATTGTAATTGGGTGTACATGGTATTAGTGTTTAATGATTAGGTTATCTCTAAAAAATCTATTATAAATTTTATTGCCCAATAAATTATTACATTTTTTACTAATGATCACAATTAAAAAAATTTCATTTTAAATTTTTTTTTTTAATTCCTTTTCCAAATATAAAAAAGTAACACACAAATACAAGTACTCATGTAAAATTTTGGAATTCAGATTTAGAAGTTCCAAAAGTAACTCTTTTTCCCTTTTTTTTAATTTCAAAGATTTATTGAACAATAATAAAACAAGAAAAACTAAAAGATTGATTTGGTTTTTTTTTTCCTTTTTTGATGTAATCTGGTTGTTTTTTTCAGTATATAACAAAAATATAAAAAAAATTGACAAAAGAATCCCATGAGTTAATTATTTTATTTTCTTAAAAAAATTGGATTTTTTCAGTTACCAATCGAAATTTTGAAAATAAATTTAAGAAAGATATTTTGCAACTTAGAAGTCTGAAATTTGATGACTTAACCTTAAAAATTTATCTTGAAATTTGTTTTTTTTTCTGAAATTGTAGGGTTTTTTTACTAATTCAATGCACATTTTTAATTGATAAGATCAACAAACAGTACAAATTGGGGAATAACGATTCGGAAAAAATAGATCAACTCTGTTTTTAATTGGGAACCTAAATAGAACGTGAAAATGAAAATTGAACTCAATTAATAGAAAAAAGAAATTAACTTCAAATACTAATCCATTATATTATTTTTACTCAAACCAACAAACAAAATTTAAAATCACCGTATTATCAAAATCTAGAAATGAGTAGTTTTGGAGATCTAAAAAAACCTTATTTTTTTCAAGAAAATTTTAATAATTGAACAATCAAAGAAAAACACATACCAAAAGTATCTAATTATAATTTTTTTTCTTATGTTGAATCCCCCATTTTGTCTTTTTTATTTTTTTATTTTTTCTTTTATTAAATGATCTTTTTTTTTATTTTCAGTAATGTTAAGGTTCCCAATTAAAAACAGTGTTTCTCTTTTTTTCACAAATAGTAATTATATTTTTAGAGATATTTGAACAAAGGAGCACAAGTATGGTTTACACCTAATAACAACAAATTTTAATCTTCTAACTCCCTTTTAGATACGCTAATTCCATAATACAGGCCCAACAGTTCCAAATATTCTTCCTTAAAAAAAAAAAATAAATCAAGAAATAAGAAATAATGCAAAAGTTAGCCATTCTTTTTCTGAATGTCAAAACTTGAAAAATATTGAAGAATAAATCACTTTTCCTTATTTTAAGTTATTGAAAATTTTCAAAATAATAAATTACATTTATTCAATGAAAATAAAAATTATACATTTTAAATTGTAAGGAAATTTCTTCTTAATTATTTTAAAAACAGAAATAAACCATTAAGGATACAAAAATTAAAAAAATAAAATTTAATAATCCAAATCAGATTTTACAAAAAGTTATTTGAAAAATTTAATTCCTCTTTTTTTTACTTTTCTTAATTTACTAAAATTAAAAAAAATCAAAATGAAATATTTTTGTTTTATTTATTTATTTATTTATTGTGAGAAAAAAGTAATCAAAGAAAATTTACTAAATAAAAAAGAGAAGAAGAAAAATAATTAAAATATTAAAGTAAAAAAAATATTATATCATTTACATGACCAAATTAAAAATTATCCACTTTCGTTAGGTTTTTCATGATTTGAAAGAATTGAGTAAAATCCTTGATTTTACTAAATTCCATCGAATTCTGGAAAACGTGGACACATCCCCTGAAACAGGAGGAGTAAAAACCCGATAGAAAGATTATTAGTAATAAATAAGATTCGACAAACTGTGATTAATAAATTAGTATTCCATGACTCCGAAAAGTGGGGCACTATATACCCTAATTTGTATATTTTTTTTATTATTTTAGGAATTTTTTATTTTCAATTTTTTTATTTTCATTTTTTCTTTATTACCGTAAGTTTTCTAACCATAAGAGCTTTGGTGAAAAATTCTCGACAAGGAAAATAAATTTAGTAATTTTGATTATCCAGATTAAAGATTTTTTGAGTATTTTCCCTAAGGTTAACATTTTTATATAGGTTCTTGTCTAAAATTTTAGCTAATTTTTTTCTCATTTGATTCTGATAAATTTATATCTTTCACAATGCCCAATAAAGCGATTTATATTTTCGTAATATTGAGTAAATTAATCACATTTTTGCATTTTTCTTTTTGTTTAAATGTATCATATTATGATTTCATTTTTAAGACAAATGAGTATCTATTTATCCCATTCAAATATTTTCTTTTTAATCAAATCAATATTTTTGAAAAAAATAGACCAAAATTTATTAATTATTTAAGTTAAGACCTTCTGGCCATTTATTAATAATGATTATATTTTATGAACTTATAATATCACAGATTTCAAGATAAAACAAACAATAGTATCTTATTATTTTTTATTGAAAATTTGAAATTTCTAAACAATAATCAATTAAAATAATATAAAAACATACAATTTTTTATAATTTACTCCTTTTCGTTAGAAAATAATCTCTTATTATTTATTTTTTAGAAAGTACAATCAAATTATTATAGTATCAAAATAAAAAAAATCCAAAAATTTAGACACAGTTTAAAAAGTTGATAGAATATAAATACTACACTTTATATTCAATTAGTAAATCATTTTTATTTTACAAACTTTTTTATTTGAAGTCTTTTTTACTTTGTTTTCATTTCCTTTTTTTACAGTTACTCAATCCGTTTCTTTAGATCTGAAAAAAATATTACATGATTAATAGAAGGTTAATGTTGAGTTTGTTGAATAAAAAAATTAAATTCAATTAGTTGATTGTTTCTTGTCATTTGATTGATCAACAATTGTTGGTGAAATTTCAACAAATTTACCAATACATTTTTTGTTCAGCTCGTTTCATCATTTTGGAAGCACCACTTTTTATTTTTTCATTTTATATTTTTTTCGTTTATTTGGATGAAAATGATTACTTATAAAAACATTAATACTCTGTAACGTAAATGTTATTTTTTATTACGCTTGGAAAAATATAATAAATTGAGATTTTTTTTTCACCTTGTTTGTCTAAATTTTTGGAATAGGGTTTAGATATGCAAACTCAAGTCACAATTTTTTCTTACTTTAACAAATGATTAAAGAAATATGTTCCTCTAAAAAATATTTTTTTTTTCAATAGGTTGCAATTTAGGTAAGAATGTGAATCTAACAAAAAAAATCATATTTAATCCTTTTTAAAGATTATAACCAATATAAAACCTATAAAAATATGAATTTATGAATTTGTTATGAAATTAATATTCAGTAATTTTATTTCTCAACAGCACAATTAATAATCCAAAAAAAAATTAAAAAGATTTTTATCAAGAAAATAATATCAAAAATTGAATCAAAAAAAAAAAAAAAAAAAAAAAAAAAAGAGTTCGGTTTATTATTTCTGAATACTTTCCTTGATTCATTAATTTAATTTATAAAGAGAATTTTTTTCAAAAATAATATTTTCAAGGAATATCTTATCTCCCCGCGACATTAATTTAAATTACCATTCAATAATTTAAATTTATTGATTTGCTTCCAATCTTTAACTAATTCCAATTTAAAAACATTACCATTAACGTCACCACAAAAAAACTTTTTATTATCTTTGGTAATATAAATGTTCGATAATTGATAGTTTGAAACCATCTTTTCAGCTGTTAATTTCATTTGTCTTGTATGTTTATTCTTGACAAGATCTTGCATTTTAAAAAATTTTAAATTACCATTTGAATAACCAATTAAATAAGTCAAATCCGTCTTATAATTAGCTAACCTAGGTATTGCTGAACAAGAAATATAATAATTTTTCTTTAAATTGGTGTTTATATGCTGAGCGATTAAATCCCCATTAATGGTAAAAATTTTAAACCCATATTTTTCACAAATCAAAATTTCTCCAGATATTTGGTTAATTTGAATATCGACGACTGGCGAATGGAAATCTTTGAGGGTTCTAATAAACTGAAGAGTATGTAAATCCCAAACCATGCAATAATTATCATTTGAGCCTGTAACAATAATATTGTAATTTTGGCTAATGGCAATTGAATTAATTTTTTTTTTGTGGCCTATCAATCTTTTGATAAAAGTAATTTCTTGATTTTTTTTAATATTCAAGATCTTCCAAACAATTAATAAACCTTCTTTATCACCAGTAATAAATAGTTTATCATCATTGGATAGAGTCAATGAGGTGATTTTTACTTTATGAACCTGCTGTTCTTTAATTGCAATTCTTGATTTACTTTCAGAATTTAATATTTGGATTGAATTATCTGGATAATTCCACGACAAATAATAATCGTTTTTTTTATGAAAAATAACTTTACTAACACCTTTAACAATTATTTTGTCGTTATTCTCCCTGATTGAATTAATTGGTTCTTCAATTTCTTTAATTAATGCAACTGACAAATATTCTGAATGAGTAAATACATTTGGATCATTTTTAAGAGGATTTCTCTTCGGATGTGGCTTTGTAAATAATTGGGTTGGCGTTTGTCCAAAGCAATTAATTTGGGTGATGATTGCTCTTTTCTCGACAGGATCTTTAATCGATTCAATATTTATTGATCCTTCATAGGTTAAGTAATAAAACACATTTTGCGCCTTTACTGCTTCTTCCCCCCTTTGTTTAAATCCAAAGATTAAATCAACCCATTCATTCAAATGCTCGCTTACATATTCTGATTCTAATGCTTGCCGGTGCTTTCGGATAAATTCATATGTATCACCCTTTGCCCATTCGGGTAGAATAACATCTCCGATTTTCCTTCCATCAATTATTCCATCCCCAAAATTATGATTATTTAAATTTTTTAAAAATTCTGGTAAATAGAAAAATTCTGGTATCAATTCTTTCACATCAGTTAAAAATCTATTTGAACTTCCTGAAATAAAAGTTGAATTAATTGATCGAAATAATCGATCAGGATGATCAAATGCCCCACCTATAAATATTTTAGATTTGAAGTAATTTGGATTTTTGTTTTTGTTTTATAAGTATTCAGAATTAAATCAATAAATAAACATTTAAACAAATAACTTTAATTTTTCTTTGAAATGTTAATTTGTATCGAACCAAAAATTGATTAATATTATTAAACTAATAAATTATAAATTTTTATTGTAAAATACAATTTATTTTTTTTGAAAATATCTTGTTTCGCACATGTATAAATCGAGGTGTCTATAAAAAAGAGTTCTTATGAAAAAAAGATCTATTTTTATTTATTTTAGAAAACTAAATAAAGTTTCAAATACTTCTAATGACAGTGACTAGACACTCTAATGTGTTTATCCACTCTTTGAATTAGAAGTTATGAGTTTAGCCACGAATTTAGTCACTAAATAAGTCTCAAATTTAACCACTTCAAAATTCTCTCTTTAAAAGATTAAATGTTTTTGACATTGTTGGTAATGTAAATGATATAATATTTTTTAACTTTAATATTTTAATTATTTTTCTTCTTCTCTTTTTTATTTAGTAAATTTTCTTTGATTACTCCTTTCTCACAATAAATAAATAAATGTTTTTAACATTTCATTCTAATCAATAAATCCAAAAAACTCGATTTTTAGAGGTACTTCAATTTAGATACTTGCTTCATTGCTTTTTTGATATAAATTCACTTTCAAAAAAAAAAAAAAAAAATTATGAATATGAATAATGTAAAAAAAACTTTTCTGTCTTTCGAATCAATTTCTGTTTTTTTTATTATTATTTATTCTTTTAATCTATAAACACCAATAATACTACTACTACTACTCATTTAAATATAAAAAAAGGGGGATGAAAATTGTTAGTCAATAAACAAATAATGAAAAAAAAAAGAATTTTGATTACTCGAAAATATTTTGAACACAAGTGATTGCAAAAAGATGGAAATTCAATGATAATAGAAAAGTGAAAAAAAAAAAAATGAAGACTCTAAAAGTTTATATAAAGTATTGAAAAAAATCCCTGGACTGAAAATAATTCCTGATAAGATTTTTAATTGTTAATATTAGGGAAATTGTTGTTTAATTGCTTTTATTTAAAATCAAATCCTTTTTTATAAATAACCAAAATTTTTTATGAACTAAAGCAATAAACCCACTTAAAGTTCATTAAAGTGTGGTATCTATAGAATACTCAATTAATTGTTTGATAACCCAAGAAGATCAATCTTATTTTGAAAAACTGTAGAGTTTGATTAAGTTTTGCTATGAGTTTGGAAAATGATAAATTTTTCTTCTTGTTTTTTGATTGAATAAATAATGTTTTGAACAAGTGTAATTTCATTTATCATCATTCTAGTAAGTGGCGAATTATAATTTTAAAAGTTTGATTCTTACTAAAAGAAATTTGATTGAAAATATTAGAAAATACACAAAATTTCCCAATATTAACAATTAAAAATCTTATCAGGAATTATTTTCAGGCCAGGTATTTTTTTCAATACTATATTTTATTTTTTTTTTAAATGAATTCGAAATTTTGTTCTTAGAAAAAAATAGTTTAATATCAATGTATTTAGTTTTTCTTGGGTTTGTTCAAATAATTTTAAAATTTTTAGATCAATCATCAAAAAAAATGATGGAAAATATCAAAGTATTTTTTTTTTTTTTTTCGATGATTAAATTGATTAATCAGGGTTTAAAATGTGAACAAATTTTCTCCGAATGATCTGAAAAATTCTACAAATTGCATGAAACTTGCTAAAAATTGAAAGAATGAAAATAAAAAAACAAAAAAAGTTCCATTATAGAAAAAATTTTGTTTAAAGAAAAATATTTTTGATCAAGTAATAATTCATTGAAAAATAAATAACAATTGAATCTCCATCTTTTTGCAGACAACTGTGTATTTTTAAATCATAAATAAAAAGATATTAATTTAGAACTGAATTATTTTTTGCTTATTGTGAAAACATAATTAAAAATCTATTAATTTGTAATTGAATTAAGACTACATCGTTGGAAATATAAGTTAATTTGGTTAGTCAAGTTGAGGCACTCTATATTTATATCATAAGTGGTTTACCCAAAATAGATTTGGATTGAAAAATGAAATGCCTTCAAATACTATAATTTCAACAAACGTAAGAAGGTTTTTATTTATTTTTTTTTGAGAAAAATTATCTTAAAAATTTCAAATTCTAAAGGAAAATATAATGTATTTAGTTTTGAGAAAAGTTGTGTAAAACAGTATTTAATTGTTTTTTAGAGTAGAATTTTCTTAAAAAAATTAAATCTTTTTAAGTGAGGCATCTGAAATTCTTACTAAAGTTCATTAATGGGGTTTGCTTGTTGAGAATATGAGTATATAAAAGAGTTTGAAAAAAAAATAATACTCTGGAAAGAAAACCATTTAATAACTTTAATAATTGGTAGTAGTTAGATTTTATCTTTTTTTGGTTGAGTGAAAATAGCAAAAAAGAAAAAGTTTGGTACCTCAATTCATAGAAAATTTACTACAATTCCACTTTAGGTTTTATAAATTGTTTTGTTTTGGTGAGGTGTATTTCACTCGGTACAGAAAAAAAAGGAGTTGTATTTTTTTCAGTAAAAAGTTTGTTAATTAAATTTTTTTTTTCTAAAAAAATAAAATTGTTTTTCCATATTTGATCCAATTCTCAAGAAAAATAATCTAATTTCCTTCTTTGACTGATCTTTTAAATTATTTGAACTTTAAAAATAAGAAAACCTTGAAAACATTTTTATTTTTTTTTTAATTTTTATCAAAAGATTCTGGGACGTTTACTTATCCCAAATAATGAACCAATAATTGATTGAAAGTGTATTCTAATCAAATTTAGATGTTTATATTCATTAAAACAAATTTTAAAAAAAAAACCATTATCCCCATATATTAAGAAATATATTTCATTATCGCATAAACAAAAATCTTGTTTGTTTCTATCCATTTTAATAACTTTTTATTAATAAATAATTTTCTCTTGTTTTAATGCTTAAAAGTCTCTTCTTTTTAATAAAAATGATGATTAAAACCTTCCCCCCCCAAAAAAAAAAAAAACTGGATTTTCAGATTAAATGTATATTTTTAAAATATACTATTTTTTTCTTTCTCGAATTTTGCCTAATTAAAACAATATCAATTTGAAAAAAAAAATAAAAATAAAAATAAAAAACAAACCTTGTAGTTCTACACAGTGTTTAGTAAAAGGCTCCAATCTTAATAAATAATATAAAACAGATCCAGCACTAGAATAATGAGTGCCATAATGAAAGGGTGGTATATTATCATCTTCCCAGTTTTCAAAACGTTGCTTAAATAGTTTTGCTCTTTCAGAATTTAAAGACCCCATATTTTTAGATAGATCTCTATAGTTATTTATGTCATCCAAATCCAAATTTTCTGAAGTATAATTTTTTAAAATCCAAGGGAAAATTGGGTATTGATTTAGATCATTATAAGTTCTTCCAGCAATTGTATTTAGTCCCATTAAATATTGGAAATTAGAAATTTTTCTTTTGGCCCATAATTTGGTTAAATTTGACAAACTAATATTTTTATTATTATTATTATTCCCACCCAATTCCTTTTCTTGGTTAAACCTTAAGCTACCCGTTGTTATGGAATATTCAGAATTTTTCGAAATGATATGGTTTTTAGTAATAGAAATAATTCCTATTTTTTTATTTATTCGGGAAACAATTTTTTTAAAAATTAAATTTTTATTTTTTTTTTTTAAACAAATTAAAATATTTCGGCCATCCTTCGCAAAAAATTCAATAGCTATTTGTTGTAAATTATATTTTCTGTTAAAAATTTCATTTATTTGTTTATATAGAAATTTATATGATCTTAATTTTATATTTGGGTTGCTGTTGTTGTTACAGTTACTACTGGTGGTGGACTTGTTATTAATTCCCTTTATCTTTTCATTAATTATTTGAATTTGATTATTTTTTGTAATTTGATAATTTTCAATAATATAAAATCCTTTATCGCAGATTAAAATTATTGATGGTATCAAATCTAAATAATATACAATATCACAATTGTATTTAAATCTAATTTTTTCATCTTTATCAACCATTCTAAAATAATTTTTTTGTTTTTTATTAAAATCGTTATTTGTATGAATACTATTATTATATTCACTTTCATCATCAATTTCTGAAACCGAAAGATTTTCACTTTCCAAAGAATCTATTTTATTATTTTTTAAATTTGCAATTTTATCATAACTTTGTGAATGTTTTAATGGACTTTTATTTATATTTACTAAATTTAAAGAACTTTTATTTGAATAATTCTTTAATTTATTATCATTAACATTATTATTATTATTGGTGGTGGTGTTGTTGCTGGTGTTGTTATTATTCTGATTATTCTTATTTTTCTTATTATTATTCTTATTCTTATTATTATTATTATTATTATTATTAATGTCATCAAAATTCTGGTTTTCTTTGTAATTGTAATTTTTTATTTTATTTTTACTTTCTTTTTGATGATAATTTAAATATTTTTTATAAATATTGTTTTTAATAATTACCTTCCTCATTCTAAAAGGACCTTCTAAACTTTTTAATTTCCAATTTTTTAATATAAAATTATCATTATCATGATTATTTGTATTTGTATTATTATCATTTGTAGAATGAAGTCTGTGATTAAAATGCTCAAAAATGGCCTTTTCTCGAAATAATTGCTCCTTTAAAGTATTTCGAGTCAATACTAAACCTTCAAATCTTTCTTTTAATTTAATTATTTTTTTCCGTTCTTTTTTATTTTTTATTTTGAGTAATTTTTTTAAATTAAAGTCAATATTTTTTTGTTTATTAAAAATAATTTTTTTTAATTTTTCTTTAATTTCCCTTTCAAATTTTGTAATTTTTATTTTTTTACCATTTTCTTCCTTCCAAAATTCTTTAATTATTCCCTGTTTTAAAAATTTAAACCAAGTATCAAATTTCAATTTTCTTTGTTTAAAAACTAATTTTGAATTTTTTAATGTTTCCCCTTCTAATTTCTCAAATCCCCCCTTTTCTAATTTAATTAGCCAACTAAGGAATTCATAATCATCCAATAAACATTCAGATTCATTCGAATTTGATGTTTTATATAAAAAGATATTTCTAATTAATTTTTTATTAATTAATTTATTTTTCAAAAATCTATTTAAAAATTTTGAACAAATTTGAAATATATTTTCATTTTTTAATCCTTGGGATAAGAAATAAATAATTAAATTCAAAAAATTGATATTATTATAAAAAATAATTTGTTCATTTTTAAAAATTATTTGAAAAATTGCCAAAAAATTTTGTTCGTTTTTTAATATCAAATTATTATCCAATAAAAAGCTGATTAAAAGAATAATATATTCTTCGATCTTTAATTTGAATTTTATTTTTTTTTGATTATTGTTGTTAGTTTTTTTTTTTTTATTTTTATCATTATCATCATCCTCGTCCTCATCAAGCCCATCATCATCATACTCATCCTCGGCATGATGATTATTATTGTTAACGAATCTTAGAAAGGAAAATAAAGAATTTAGAATAATTAATTCCCTATTTTGAAATAAGCCCCGAGAAGTTTTTAATATTAATATTTTACAATAATTTTTTAAATTTAATAATATATTATCCCTTTGCCAATTTAAAGTCATTTTCTGATAATAGTCTGGTTCACAAGTCAATGTATTAATAAAAGGGAAAAAAATTGTTTCTTGGAAGATCATTTTGATTGAAACTGGAATGCCACTTGGCAAACTACCAACGATATTTAATATTATTTGTAACAAATCAAATTTTTTGATTGCTACTTGGATTAATGTTTGATAAAAATTAATAATTAACTCGCTAATTGATCCCAAGAGAATATTCGATTGCGAATATTTTCGAATTAATGCATGTTCGGTTTTACTTAGCTGTAATTTAGTTACATTTTTATAATTTTTGTTTATATCTAAATCAGATTTATTTTGTAATAACAATAATTTATTATGAAAATTTTTATTATCATTATGAGTATTATTATTATTATTATTATTATTATTATTATTATTATTATTATTATTATTATTATTATTATTATTATTATTATTATTATTATTATTATTATTATTATTATTATTATTATTATTATTATTATTATTATTATTATTATTATTATTATTGGAGAAAAAATTATTAAAAGTGCCTACAGATTTTGATCTTAATAATTCTTTATTACCGGTTAAATGATTATAATTTTTGAAAATTTTAAGTAATTTCTTATTAGTGACGCTTGAATTAATAATGTATAAACTATCTTTAGAAAAAATAATTTTATTAATTAAAGAAAAAAAATGAATATCATTTGTTAATTCATTTGAGAATTTGCCAGAATATACAATAATTTTTTTAAAATTATTAATAATTATAAGACTTAAATTTTCTAAATCTTTTAATAATTTCATTTCTTCACTTTCTTCATTTTCTTCTTCTTCTTCTTCATTATTATTAATATTAATATTATTATTATTATTATTGTTATTGTTATTGTTATTGTTATTGTTATTCTTATTATTGTTAATATTATTATTATTATTATTATTAATGTTTAGATCGTCAGAATTAATATTTATTTGGTTGTCTTTTTCTTTATAGTCATTTTTTTCTTTAATATTTTTTAAATATAAAGAGATTTTATTGCAAAATATTTTATCTCTAATTTGAGAAATTAAATAAAGTAATAATTTAAAAAGATTAAAATATATAATTTTGTTTTTTTGAAAGTTCTGGAAAATTGAAGTGAGTTCATGATTAGTATAATTTTTTTTTCTTTTATAATTTAAAATATTATGATTATAAATAAAGGAATAAAGGAATAAATAAATAATTTTAATTTTATAAAATTTATTTGAATAATTTTGTAAAATTTGGAAGCCAAAATCTTGAACAAATAACTCAAAATTATTATTATTTAATTGTAATAAAGAAAAGTAGATTTGGAATATTAAAATAATTATATGTTTATTATTTTGATTTTTTAATAAAAATAAAAACCAATTATAATCGAAATATTCACTAATTAATTGTATATTTTGTAAATTCTTTTTATTTTTTTTATTATTAATAAGATTAGTTTTAATAATTTTTTTAATATTATTATTTGTAAATTCTTTTTGTTCCTGTTGTTCTTTATATTTTTTAAAAAGGAATTAAAAGAAATTAATTTTATATAATTATTTAAGCTTGTTAATTCATTTTCTTTTAAATTATTTATTAAAAAATTATGAATCAATTGGATTATTTTGTTAATTAAATTTAATTTTAATATTGGCTCATTTAAAATTTCAATTAAAAAATTGAAAAAATCAATTTTTCTTAACTGCGAAAAATTATATTTAAAATAATAATTTTTTTGATTTAAAAAGCTATTAATGATATTAAAAAATTGTAATTGGATTTTTAAATTAAATAATTTTAGAAACTCCCAATCCATTATTAGATCTTTAAAGGCATTTAAATTGCAAATCATTAAATGGAGACTTTGGTTATTGCGGATCTTTGGGGTTACAAATTCAAATAATATTTTGATTATATCCAAATTAATTAATTGGGATTTCTTTTTCAAAAAATAAACAATCATTTCATATCCAGAATTATTTTCAAATTCTTTTAAATTCTGATTATTTACACAAATAATATTGATAATTAATTTCAATAAACTTTTAAGAGAATTAATATTATTAGCTTTTTCTAAAAAATTAAATAAAATTGAATATCCTCCTATTTTCATTATTTCATATGGTGCTCGATTCTTCATATAATAAAAATTAATGTTGTCAGTATAATAAAATTTTGGTTTACCATTTAAACTTGATGAATTTAAGATTATTTTATTTTTTCTTTTTCTTTTTTTTCTATTTTTTTTTTTTTTTTCTTTTTTTTCACTTTTTTCTTTTTTTCCAATAATTTTTTCTTCTCTTACTTTTTTTTTGTTTATTTCATTATCATTGTTATTATTATAAGTGGTGGTAGTAGTAGTATGATTATCATTATCATTATCATTATTATCATTATCATTATTATTATTATTATTATTATTATCATTATTATTATTATTTTCATTGTTCTTTTCTTGAATAATTTTTTCTTCATTATTTTCTTTTTTTTCAGTAATTTCTTCTTGTTTTGTTTCACTTTCCTCGTGTTCTTGATACTCATTTATTTCTTCTTCAATTTGATGTTCTTGTTCTTTCAGTTGATATTTTTTTTTTTGTTTTTTTTTTAAACTTTTTTGTAATTTAAAATTTTCAATAAATATTGAAAAATAAATTTTATTATTATTTAATAATGTTCCATTTAATTTATTAAAATTAATTAATTTTTCAATTTCTTTTTTCTTATTATTTTTTTTAAATTGCAAAATTTTGGGATCAATAATTTCATATAAATTATTTGATTCAATATTATCTAAAAAGGAACCAGAATAATTATCTCGAAGCAAAAATAATTTATAAATGTTTTCAGAGTCTATTCTATCACCATAAAAATGCATTGGTCCTAATAGCCAATAAATATTTTTTTCAAATTTATTATTAGTATGGTTATGATGGCGATCATTATTATTTAAAGAGCCGATAACAATAGAAAATTCTTGAAATGTTTTTGAAGGGTAAGTTATAGCTAAAGTTTGTTTATGGATCCCATTCACGTACAATTTCGTTAAATCGGTGCCAAATCGAATATGCTCGTGGACAATAACAACATTATACCATTTTTTAGATACGAAATTTATTTGATTAAAGCATAATTTTATATTTTCATATATTAAAAATAATTGTCCTTTTTTAAGATAAATTTGAAAAATCGGCTTATCATTAACATTTTTTTTATCCTGGTAAGTTTTATTATCGGGTTTGTTTTGAAATTGTTCTAAACTTGAATATATTGAAAAAAAGGAGATGCGATTTTTTTCTATATTTTCATTAAATTCTAAATCATAATAAAACCAAAAAAGTATTGAAAATCCTGTTGTTGGCGGGAATGATTGTAATTGATAGTTTAACGAAGTTAAATTTGAGGAAAATAACTCTTTATATTGTGTATTATTTTCCTTATTGTTGCCCTTTGTATTAAATATTAAGTTATTGTCATAATTATTAAATTCAATGAACGATAAAAAATTAGTATAACTATTAATCCAAACAAATAAATCTATCAATATCAAAAACAAATCATTATCTTCATTTAATTTAATTAATTTGATTAATTTGATTAAATCCGATTTATTAAATTGGAACCGAGAAACCAATTTAAATATTTGAAGTATCTCATTTTTTAATAAATCAGAATCTTTATCATTATATATTTTTTGATATTTGATTAACAAATATTTGCAAATATTTGTTTTTGATAATTGTTTCAAATTGAATAAGCTATTTTTAGCTAGAGATAATAAAAACTTATAAAACAATAATTCAACATTTTTATCAATTTTAAAATCAATAATCAAATCTAAAATATTTTTTAATAAATTTGGTAAATAGATTTTATGTTTTTGCAATTTCAATCGATCAAAATATTCATTTTCTAAATCATTATTTTTTGTTTTTTCTTGGAGATCATTTTTATCATGAATTGTATTTAAGTGAAATTTCTTCGTAATATCAAAATTCTTTAATTTTAATGAAAAATCAATCAATAAATGAATTATTTTTAAAGAATTATCCTTGTTGAAATTCGTAACATTTTTAATTTGATTAATGAAATGTTTTGAACAATATTTATTAAAATAATTGATATTTAATTTTTTTCTATTGAAAATAATGATAAAAATGTCAATTAATTTAATAATCAATTTAATAATCCATTCTTCATTGTTTATTAATTTTATTATTTTGATTGGGTAATTAATTAACCGTTCAAAGCCATTGAATTCTTTAAAATAATCCGAAATGTCGTCACTTGTATGAATATTTTTTTGACCCAAACTCTGATTTGATTTAAAAGTGGGGAATAATGATGATGATGAAATAGTAGTTAATTTTTTTATTGTGTATAAGCTTGAGGATAAAGGAGATTTTAATGGGGGTAATGGAACAGATCTAAAAATTTTTCTAAAAGTTTTTAATAATAACCAAATTTTTTCTAAATTTTGATCATTATCCTTTCCAACTTTTTTTTCAATTTTATTGTTTTTATCTTTTCCTTTTTGATATTTTTTATCGTTTTCTTGTTCTTTTTTCTTTACCTTTTCTTTTTCTTTTTCCTTTTCGTTGTCCTTTTTCTTTTTCTTTTCTTTTTCCTTTTCATTATCCTTTTTCCTTTCTTTTTCTTTTTCCTTTTCATTATCCTTTTTCTTGTTCTTCTCCTTTTTCGTTTCTTTTTCTTTCCCCTCTTCCTTTTCTTCTATTATTGTATGAACAGAAATATTTTGTTGATCATTATATTTATTATTAATATTTTCGTTTTCGTTCTCTTCTAATTCTTCATTATTGTGGTTTAAATGCAAATTTTTGCCGTCATAAATATTTAATAATAATTGAATATATAAATTTTTATAATTATTGTCTGAAATTAATATAATTTTTTCAAGAACTTTTATAATTGGATTGAAAATGAATGGCTCTTGATAAAATAATAATAAAATTTCATTTAAAATATCATTGCCACCAGAAACTATAAATTTATGAAAGTTTTTTAGATTAGAAATTAATTGGCATAATAATTGGGAAATTAATTTAAAGTTATCTTTTTCCAAAATTTTCTGTTTTTTATAATTTTGTATTAAATGGGAAACTGTGAGAACACACGATTCAATTATTGATAATTTAGTGATAATTTTTAAAAAGGTTTTATCAAAGTTTATTAATTTATTCAAGAAATTAAGAACTAATGTTCTTGTGGTTGGTTTAATTGGCTGTGTTAATACAGTGATTAAACATTTCAATTCTTCAATTGGTACCGAGTGGCTTTTATTCTGAGTGGCAATTAAGCAGAGGTGTTCAACAATTTTTAATAAAAATTCACTTACCTCGTTTATGAAGAATGAATCCAATTTTTGTATTAAGTCTTGTAATAAATTGACTTTCACATTTTTTTGATAATTAGATTCTTTTAGTGTGACCCAATTTAATAGATAGTGAAGCATGGCTAATTGGCTCTGTCCTGTTGCAATTGGTGTTCCATTTCCACAGCTAATTTTAATAAAAAAGTTTGCAAACATTTTTAAGCTTTCTTCGTGTAAATCCTTTTTGTTTTCTTTTGCTTGATTTAAATTGCTATAATAATAATTTACCACTTCTTCTTCTTCTTCTTCTTCTTTTTCTTCTTCTTTCTCCTTCCCTTCGGTTGCTTTCATATCTTTATTCTCCTTTACATTATTTAAAAAGCATAATCTTTTAATTTCATTAATTAACAAATTCAAAAACTCTTCTTTTTCATTATCTTTTGATTCTAACTTTAATAATTGATTTGAGCTGCAATCAGCCAAGATCCGATAACCGTCTGAATTAATGAAGTCAATATTAAATTGTGTTAATTGGTGTTCTTTTTTTGTTAATAAATCAATTATTATTTGAAAACAATAAATCCAATTTTTATTCAATTTAGCCTCTTTGATAGTCTTATTTTTACTTTTGTTTTTGTTTTTACTTTTGTTTTTGCTTGTGTTTTTGCTTGTGTTTTTGTTTTTGTTTTTGTTTTTGTTTTTGTTTTGAATTTGGCTTTGACTTGGACTTTCTAGAATATTTAATAATTCTAATTTCTCTAACAATAACAGTTGATAATTGTTTTGATGGAAATGTTGTTGAATTCTTTTTGACTGTTCACCTAAAACAAAATTTAATAATAACTTTTTAATTTGCTTTTGGAAATTGCTATTTGGAAAGACACATTTTTCAAGATTTTTATTATATTCGCCAACTGACAAATTTATTAATGATTTAAAGCATTGGATCTCAATTAGTTGATTTATTATTTCTCTTTCATTTGTTATTTTGTTGATTATTAAATATAATTTTGTCCATAACAAACTTAGTATTTTAATTAAAGCCACATTACTCGATAAGTTATTCCATTCCATTTGGCAGATCTTGTTAAAAATTACAAAACACATACTTGGTAAATGTAGATCAATTGACACAGAAAGTTGTGTGTTGGAGTCTTGCAAAAATTCCAAATTTGTTATTAATTTTGCGAAATAATCTAAATTTTTTGTATACAACTGGATATTTTCTTCTTCCTTTGAAACCAAGACTTGTTCTTTATTAACCAAGTCATTTAAGTGGGTTACAAAAATTGTTAATAGCAGTTTGCCTTCAGAAAATCTTTTTTTTTTTTTTTTTGTTTTTTTATGAATGGGTTTGTATTTTTGGATTGTTTTGAGTGAATTCAAAATAAAAAAAATAAAAAGGGTCTTACTTTTTTAAAATAGATCTAGGAAGCTCTTGGACAATTACTTTTTCGTAAAATTCTCCAATTAGTTGGGAATGCAATCGTTTATTCATCTCTTTGTGAGTGCAAGATGTTAATTTTTCAATTAAAGGAAGAAATTTTGGGATTGAAATCTTTTTGGTTGGGCTTGGTTTCCTTTTTTTATGAATTTTTTTATTTTGTTGATTTAAAGATTGACTATTTTCATTCCTATTTAACTTTTTTTTTTTTGACGATCGAAAAAAATTCCAGCTCATATTAATGATTGTTGATTTCTTTTTTTAAACAAAATGTCACAAAAAGAAAAAATGAAATAAAATTGGTTGGCAGGTCACAATTAAAAAGATCAAAAGAATATATATTTATTGAAAGGTTTTTTTGTTTTTCAGATTATAATCAATTTGAGTCTTTCAACTGACTTGAAAAAAACTTAAAAAAATGATGATTGGTTATATTATTTTATTTAACAAATCAAACATCCTTCGGTTGAACTTGTATTCAAACAAAAGTGGTCCGAAATGGTAATTTAATCTACAAAACAAAAATTGGATTAACAATAATATCAGGTTAAAACTAAATTCTTTGAAAATTTGATTGGTTTGTGGTTATTACCAAATAAAAGGAATAAATTTTTCATGACATTTTCCAAAAAAACCAAATTGGTAGGAAGTCAAACAAATTGTACAAGTCTGTAATTACAAAAAGGGTGAATAATAATTCGGAAACCGATTTGTAGGATTAAATAATTTTATTTTTGTTTTACTTTTAAACCTTTTTAGGAAATCTGAATAAGAATTTTGTTATTTTTGTTTTACAATAGACAGTTGTTTGAGAGGTATTTTCAAAAAATATTGGTTAAAAAGAATCATTAGTGATATTATTTTTTGCAAAAGCAAAATATATTATTTTCTAAATAATGACTTGAAAATTTAGTTTTGAAACAGTTATGAATAAAACGATAAACAAACCTGCTTAAAAATATTGAAAAGATCAATAATCGAAACAATAAATAATTGAAATGATAAATAATTTAAGTTTTTTAATTCCTTTTTTAGGTGTAACTATTAGAATGTTATGATTTTCAAATTAAGGTTTAAAATTCCTTCGAGTAGAAAAAAGGTTATATTGTGTAGGGTGTTGTAACTTGTTAATTTTGTTCTTAGATTATTTTTCTTGGACTTGGTATGATTTTTAATAGTTGTTCTTTAAAGACAGTTTTTAGGCAATTTATTTTTTTTTTTCTGAAATCTGAATTAAAGAATAAAGTGCTACTAGACTGAAAGTAAAGTTATCAATAAATTGAAGAAAGTTCTATTTTTTTTACCTAATTTATATTATTCAGGATTCTCTTATTTTTATGGGAATTATTAAATTATTTATAAAAATTACCTCTTTCTCATCCAAACAAATCATTTTCATTGAAGAAATAGAACAAATTCGATGAGTTTTATTCGATATTTTTTTCATCGGAAATTTTCAATTTGAAGATTAAAAGTATTTCCAATTTGTCCATAAAAATCATTGTTCCTCTTGAATTTGAATTCCATATTTTCTTATTTTTATATTCGTCTTCTCTCCTTTTTCATTTCTTATTTATTATATTATTATTTTTTTTTGGTCACTTTGGAAAAAAAAATGTTTGAAACTCCAAATTAAGATTAAGAAGAGTGAACCTTTGCACTTTCTTTAAAAATTCAGACACTTATTATTAAAAAATCTTATTTTCAATCATTTTAATTTCAGGGAGAACATGAGAAATCCTACTTGAGTAGTTCCAATCTTTTGGGATAGAAAAAATTTTAACCAAAATTTTATTTTTTTTTTCAAAATTTATCGTTCGATAAAGTATAATTTGATGATTTTCAATTATAATCCTAAGTTTATTATCATTCTTAAACTAAATAATCTATTTGTTGATGTACTCCTAAATAGAATGAATAAATTACTTATTTTTTTACCCCTTATGAATGAAATGGGGTTTATTAAGTAAACAAGATTTATAATGTCTAAATACATAGAATATAATAATACATTTGAGTGATATTTTAAATTGAATTTATATTAAAAAAGGCCAGGTAAAAATTAAAAACCTATTAGGCTAAAATTCAAAAATTGAGTAATAATTCAATTATCTTTTGATTTCACTCTTTTTTGTTTATTAGGGACTTGCCAAGAAATTTCAGAAAAAGTTAATTAAAATTATGTAGACTTTAAAAGATTGTGATAAAAAAATAATTGGTAAACTTTTAATATGCCTCTTTGACTTCTTAGTTAAATTAAAATAATTAATTGGAGTATTTTGATAATATATTAAAATCTAAAACGTTGATTATTGTAAGCTTCAAAACAGAAGATTTAATAAGAAGAAGAAGAAGAAAAAAAAAATATATAACTATTTTTTTTTTTTTTTTTTTGGGAAATTGTTAAAATATAACTGGGCATTTATTAAAAGTTCATCAACAAGATTTATTTTAATAATTTAAATTATTATTATTATTATTATCGATAAATGATCTTAATTAAACTCAAATATGCTTTTATTTTAATTTCATTTTTTTTTCAGAAATTAAAGCATAAAATTATTGATTTCTTAAATATCAAATAAACAAAAAGAATATGAATTTAATAAAGTTTCTAGTTCATTTCTAATACATTTTTATTCTTTTTATTGTTTTCAAAATATTAATATTTCATTTTCAAAAGAAGGGTGTACCCATAACAATAAACACATTTTATATTGTTTCTTCAGTTTCATATTTCAAATATAAAAAAGAAAATTCCTTTGATTTTTTATGAATCATATCGTGATATCGATTTATGCGGCTAGTAAATGTTCTTTGTTTCAAAATTATTGAACTTGATGGATAAATTTCATTATTTGGATGAATTTGAGAAAATTTTGAATATATTTTTCTTGGTAGTTAGATATTTATGACATCGACTATAAAATATAGAGATATCATTTTCAAAACAATACATCAAGTTACGTGGGTGATTTTGGTTAAAATAGTAGGTCCTTTAACGAAAAAAAATGATTCAACAATAATTCTTATTTTTTTTTCATACTTATATATCCATTTTATATCCTTGAAACTAAAGAAATTTTAGAATTCCAAATATAAGGTTAAAAGTAATTTAGTCAACTGAAAAAACAATATTGTGAGAATTTTCATTTTTTGTGAAGATATTTTCTCATCTCTTGTAAACTCTCAAAAGTGCTTAATCAAATTAACTAGAATAACTCTAAAATACTATTAAAAAAAACTATAACCTTATTATCACAATCCCAAGAGTTATTTTGGAGATCTCAAAAATAATTCATTTTTTTGAATAAATTTTCAAGAATTTTATTTGTAAAAGAAAACTACAAACCAAAAGATAGTATTCCAAAAAAGCCTATAGTGCTGAATACTCTATTTCTTTTTTTCTGTTTTTTTTTTTTTTTTTCTTTTCTGAATATATTTTACTTTACTTTTTCAGTAAGGTTCCCAATTAAATATCTTTTTGATCTTTTCTCTCTATTTCGTTTTTAATCCAAATGATTATTTTTTTATTTGGATCTTACTTTTACACTCTTTTATAAATTGATATTTCGTTTGAAATTTATTTGACATATTTAAATATATTTTTTCAGAATATTTAAATATGTTTTTTGTTAAATTATTTGGGGAACTAGTAAACTTAAAAAAATTCTTCGATTAAATTTAATAGTAAATTCAAAAAAAAATATACCAAATCTTGAAATTTTCAAATAAAGTAAAAATCTGATTACTATTAAACCAAACTTTACTTTTAATACTATTTTCCGGATCAAATTATTGTTTTTAAAAGTTTGATACATTTTTGTCATTTTAGAAAGGTTCAAAATTCAATATCTTTCGAAATTATTTAAAAAAAAATTATATTCTTAGAAAGAAGATGGAAATATTATTATATTTAAAGGAAGTATTCAAAATAAATTTTAAAAATGAAACCTCCAAGTTCTGAAATAACTGAGTATAAACAATCTATTTAATTTCAAAATGAATCATATAATTATTTTTAAATTTGAAAAAAAAAAATATTTTTCGATTCAAAGAACAGTTTAAATCAATTTTTTACTTTTTATTGATTAAAAAATACAATTAAAAAAAACAAATAATCAAATTAAAAATTCTCACAATATGAATTTTAATATAATCAGGAAAATTTAACTTATAACCAAAAGAAATACTTTTTAATTTTATTATTTTTTATCAATAATTAATAACCCACTCTAATTTATTTCAATGGGTTAGTAATAACCCTAAGATTAAATGTACATGTTGACTTTATTATGATATCTCAATTTTTTAAAGATTTTAAAACAAATAAAATTGATTCAAATTGATAATTTTAATAATAAAAAAGATAATAGAAATTATCAAATAACTGAATTCATTTCTAATAATTAGTTGTTTATCATCTGAATATTTGAAAAAGAATATATCTGAATTTTATATAATTTCAAGAAATTGTAAATAATATTTGTGAATAAAATGAAATTATTTTTTCAGATACTCAAGAATTCAATATTTCATTTATTTTTCTTGTTTTTTTTAAAAATAAGATTAAAGTTTCAAGGTTATCTGTTCATTCAAAACTTGGAAATTACTGAAAGTAAGATTTTTCCTAAGAATAAAAATTTTTCGTAAAATTCTCTTTTTCTGTTTTGATCCCATAATCCAAAGAAAAAAGTAATCAAGATCTTTTTACTGAAAATTTAATTGGAAAAAATAAACTATTTTAAAAATGATAACTCATCTCTCTAAAGTTGATAAATCAGTTTTTTGATAAAGTTTAATGGTATCCTTTGAGTAAAAATAATTACCACATTACCTTTGAGAAAAAAAATCAAATAAGAGTTACTAGTCCGGTCACATTTTATTTTGTTCTTCAAATTTTATATTTTCAATGATTTTAAGAGTGCCCTCGCTCCCTTAACTATTCAGGTTCAAAAATGATTACGTTTTTCTATTCTTACTGAAGGGGATCTTTTAAGAATTTTGGGTTGATTGCATACAGAATGGTTTTCTTCAAAATTACTGTGAAGGAAAGAGATATTTTGAAAATGAAAGGCATAAAATTGTCAGTAAAGCATAGACTTCTATTCTAAATCCTCTGATGAAGATACCAGAACAAAAAAATTGTATTTGTTGTTGACTACCGAAATTTGGGTTTGTTTGAAAGATCATTAAAAAAGGGATTGTTTTGAAAAAGAAAAATAAAAAGAAAAAAAAAAAAAAAAAAAAAAAAAAAAACAGACAAAGGGTTATGAAAAACAAAAACGACAAATCAAAAAATACGACTTTTTTTCTTGTGTAAAATTTTAATTCTGTTGTTCTCTTATTGAAATTAGCTCTTCACAAAGATTTACTAATTTTAAATTCTCTTTTTTTTTTAATTCAAGCTTATTTTGAAGGGATGTGTTTCTATTTTTTGTTTTTTTTAATTTAGCCTGCGTAATGATCAATTCCTGTTCAAGTCTTTTATTTTCACGGGCAACACTCTGTGTTTCTCTTTCAATTTCATCGTTTGCATCATTTATTTTATTTTCAGCAAAGATTTTTAATTTTAAATATTTTTTTTCAGAAACTTTCAATTCCTTTGTTGTTTGTTGGTGGTACTGTTGTAAATTCTTGATATTTTCTTGGATTGTTGAGTTCTTTTTAATTAGCTGATCAATTTCTCCTCTCATTCTTAACATCACTTCTTCAGAAAGCTCAAGTTCCTTTTGTAAACTCTTATTTTCCTTTTCGAATTGTTCATTTTGGTTTTCAAAACCGACACCTAACTCTTTTTTGATCTCCATTTCAGACATATCAAGGTTTTTTTGGAGTTTTCTTCTCTCGGAAATTAAACCAAGAAACCTTTTTTGTTCTAATTCAAGTCTTTTTGTTAAGAGGTTAATAATCTCCTGCCTTTTGTTCATGAGAGGGTGATTTGGGTTTTGAAAAAAGTTAAAAAAATGATTTGGACTATATTATTAGTTGTGATACAGCTACCTCTTATCATGAAGAAATAGTTATTTTTGATAAGAGAGAAATGTTTGAGTGAGATTTCTTCGTCTTTATTGAGTTGACCTTGAAAGTATGGAAAGTCTTTTTTTTTTAATCCCAAAGTTATTCACTCATTCTCAATTAAAAGGGTTTCTTCATCAGATAATAATTCCTCTTAGTTTTGGAAATGTTTTAAAACTAAATCAATATTTAACGAGGTGTGTTGTTTTAGTTGTTGTTGGATGTAAGTTTCGGAGACTATTTTTATTGTATATGTTTGAGGATTTTGTTACTTTTAATTTTTTTATTTGTTAAAAATAACTTTTTATTGTGAAAAAGTTTTTAAAGTAGACAATCAAAATTTTAAAAATTGAATTTTATTGGTAATAAGCAAAAAATGATTTCTACTGAGATGAAATTGACTTGGTATATAAAAATGAATTATTTTAGATATCAAATTATAAATATTATTGTCTGTTTTTTAAGATTAATGGCAGAAAATTATTTTTATAATAAAAATGATTTAATGAATATTTTGAAGATTTGATAGATCTGTCATTTTGGTTATTACAATTGTAATAGTATTATAACTAACAAAATCAAATATGAAATTTTATCAAAATTGAATTTATTATTAAAGAGTTTCTAAAACAACTGAGGATGGTTCAATGATTTATAAAAATTATTTTTATAGTAGTGAAACAAATACCGGGCACAATCAAAATCACTGACAACATTTTCTATTGTTAATATAAGGCAACTTTTTATGTAATTACAAATGTTTTGAATAGAATCCTTTCTATAAATAACCAAATTATTGAAGAACTAAATAATAAACCTACCCAAAGTTCATTATAGTGGGGTTTCTATAGAATACCCAAGTAAATTGTTTAATAACCTAAGTATTAAATCTTTTTTTGATAAAAAATTGAGTTTTATAGAGGTTTACTTGAAATTTGGAAATTGATAATTCTTATTCTTGTTTTTTTGATTGATTAAATAGTGTTTTGAACAAAGTTTAATTTCATTAATGATAATTCTAATATGTGATTAGTTATTATTTAAAAATTTTGATTTTAATAAAATGGATTTGTTCTTAAATATTTAGTAATTACATATTAATTTTACCTAATATTAATAATTAAAATTCTTGTCAGAGATTATTTTCATGTCAGGTAAAATTTTCAATACTATATGACCAATATAATATTTTTTATTGATTTTATTTTTTTACTCTACTTCAAATCCTCACTAATCAAGTACCTAGAAATTCCTTAAGAATATATGTATCCTTTTTTTTTTTTTTTTTTTTGAAGCAAAACTTTTAGTCTTTTTTATGAAATTTTAATTAACGAATTTTACAATAAATCACAACTTTACAAAATTTAAATTTAGGTGATTGGTGAATATTTACAAAAAAAAATAAAACTAAAATAAAAAAAAATTGACTTTTGATAAAAGATTTAATTGATAATTATCAAAATGAAAGAATGTTGTTTATACTGTACCTGAAGAATTAATTCAGAATATATATCCTTAATTTATGAATGTTTAATATTGGGTACAACTTATATACTTTCCAGTGCTCTATATAATAAGATACTAAAAGTATTTGTTCATATTTAAATTTTGGGTTGTCAATAAAAAAAAATGGTGGATTGACTTAATTGATTATTTTTTTATTATCAAAAGTTCCCTTTTGAATTGAAAATGTTGTTTATTTACGTAATGGAAGCATAGAGTAATAAAAGAAAAGTGATAAAAAGAAAAAAAAGAAAAAACGTTTTCATTTTTTTTTTTATTTTTGAAAAAGTATAAATTACACTCTAGTTGCACTTAGACCTAAATTCACTTTAAGAAATTTAAACTTAAAATCATAGATTTCATGATTAATAATTAATGAAAATAGTTTCAAACTGTCTTGATTTGAAATTAATTCAACAACATTTAATTTTTTTTTAACTTGTTATGAAATATTAATCTATCTTTTTCATAGGAAGGACTGACACATAAAAAATCATCAATATTCTCTAGAATTTACTTTTGTTTACCATTTAAACCTAAAGGACAAAATTTATTTGAATTTTTATTGATTACATAGAAATATCTATTTAGGCAGTTAGTAAACGATCTGAATTTTAGAATTGTTGAACTTGATGTATAGCTTGATTATTTTCGAGTTTTAAATAATAGATTTTGATTTTTAATTATTGTAAAATAATTTTGAACCTTCCAACAAAAATAGTTGTAATTTTCATAAAAAAGTCAAAAACAATTTCATTAAATTTATCATTTTTTGTTTAAGCAATAAGTAAATTGCACCTTTTGAAAAAAGCTAGATTTATTTTAAGGGACTAATCTCTATTATTTTTTTTACCTAAATTTAATAGAGATTGAGAAAGTTTTTTGTCTATTACTAAGATTTGAAAACCATTTTTATTCAATATTAAAAATATTTCTAGATTAGGAATCCTTATTTAGAAATTAGTCAAAAAAAAAAAAAAAAAAAAACATTGAGACTAGTCCCTTAATTAACTTTATATCATCATCTTAAGCAGACCAATTAAAATGAATCATCATTTATTCACTTTTCATTAAATAAACATTTAAACAATACCAATAAAATTATTTGTATTTCTTATTGTAGTTGATTAATTAGAAAAAAAGATAGAATAAATGTAAACAAAATGAAAACTTGCAAACAAGAAATGAAAAATAAAAGTAAGTTTATTTACAAAAATTCATTCATTCAATTATAATTGGATACTATTATAAACATTAGCAAATCTAATATCAGAATGAAATTTTCCTTTCTTATATTTTTAAAGGGGATAATAAAAAAGCAAGTAAATGATTTATCAAATTGTGGATTAATATCAAAAAATCAATTTCAATACAATAATTAAAAATAAACTTTGATAAAATTTCTTATCAAAAACAAATCATTTAAATTTGATAAAGACAAAAGTTATGAAATATAAAAATAGTTTGTCAATTGTAAGCTATTTCTAAAAAAGTGGGGCAAATTTCTTTTAAAATATATTTATTAAACTCAATCTTCAAAAAAGTATTTAAATATCCAAAATCATTAACTATCATTTATTTATTTATGTAATACAATACTAAGAAACAAATTGAATTATTATCATGAACCAAAAGATATTAAATTTTCCGATCTCAATTTTATCTGATATTTTTTCAGAGTTAAAATTGGTGTTTATTATTTTCTTTTTGATCGAAAAAATCATTTTTATAACTTTTTTAATCTCAAAAATTTTTCAAATAGAATTGAAAACATATAACTACATTTGGTTGTTTAAAAAATAATTTGTAGCCTTTCCATATTTCCAGTTTTTTATTGGAATTGGTCATACCTTGTTTTCTCCAAAAAAAGTGATAATTTTTTTTTTCATTTTTTGGAAATATTTCAAGAAACATATTTTGAAATAAATACCTTAACCATTTATTCAATCGGTAATAATATTAAACTTAATTTGGTATTGTCGATTAACAAATACCTTCACTAACAAATAGAGATGATTTTTTATGAAATGTAAAAAAAAAATGCCCCACTTTTTTGGAAATACCTTATATTATATTGTGGAAACGATCAAATCTTTCAGAAACTATTGAAAAAATAACTTAATTGTGGTATTCTATTTTATATATACAAAGAATTAATTTTAATTTTGTAATGTTTCTAATCAAATTCTTGAAATTATTCTTGTAAAAAAAAAAAAACTCTATTTTTTCTAAAAGAATTGGCTTTAAAGACTATTATTCTTCAAAGAAAATAATCGATGTTTAGAATCTTAAATATCTCTCTCAAAAGAAGTGGGAAATTAATCCTTATTATATTTTTTTTTCTTCTTCTTCTTTATCTTTTTTTCTTCTCCTTTATCTTTTTTTTTTCTTTTCTTATTCTTCTTTTTATTCTCCTTCTTCTTGTTTTGTTTCTACTTCTAATGCTACTACTTGTTCTTTTTCTACTTGTACTTTTTTCTTCTTTTTCTTCCTGTTCTTTTCCCTACACCTCATTCTCACCCGTATTCTTCTATGTGTTCTTCTTTTTACCCGTCTTTGTATTTTTCTTATTCTTTTTATTCTTCTTCTTCTTCATACTCGTCTTCTTCTTCATATTCTCCTTCGTCAATACTAAATCTCTCCATAAAAAAAGAATTTGTATTTGGTTTCAATTGCTGTTTTTCTTTATTTTTAATCAAGCAATTATTAGTCCTTCCGTTAACGCAATTATTATTATTATCATTTCCAATTAAATTAGTTGTCAAGGAAATGTTAAAAGATTTTTCAATCAACTCTTTCCATTGTCTTTTATTATTAAATGGCAAATTAAATAATTTTGTTGAACAATTTGTTTTATCAATATTTTTGGTTAACTGGTAAAAATTATTCCTAAAATTTAAAAAGCCTTGATCAATAGAATTTGATGAATTACTTCCCCTACTGTATAAAAGTTTGTCGCTATTGTTTTGATTTTCATAATTAATTGCAACTTTATTTTTAATTTGAAGAAAATTATCTAATTCTATCTGATCCCTTTTTTTGGTATTATTTAAATCTTGATATTTTCTTTTTCTTGTTGAAATTTGGTTTTCATCAGCTTGGAAATTTTCGCTGATAATTATTTTTTTTTTAGCATTTAACAATTTTTCTAATACTTTTGGTGCTTTTTCTTTAACTATATTTAATTCATATAATCGATCATTTTCATTATTTTTGCCATTGTTATCCCCACTGCTAAGGCTGTATCCTTGATTTTTATCACTATTCCACCCCTCGTCCTTTTCTTTTTGTTTTCTTTTTGTTTTCTGTTTTTCCTTTGAAAGCTCAATTGCTTCCAATTCCAAATCTTGAATATCTTGTTCCCATAAATCATTCCATCGGTAACATTTTTTTTCTTTTTCCACTAAGGAAATTCCTTCTAATATTCCTACTATATCATAAAATCTCCGAATTAAGGTTTTTGTTTCAGAAGTGCGTTTTGGATCTGGTAAATCTTCCTTTTTTTTTAACTGTCTAACACTTGTTTCTTTTTGCTTTTCTTTTTCTCTCAGATGTATTTCAGCAATTTCACGTATTGTTAATAATTCCCCTAACCTTTCTAAAAATATAATTAATAAGATCTCACTTAAAGACTCCATTTTATTTTTTTTTTAGTAATTGTTGGCTGTGAGGACGAGAACATTTTTAATCTGTTTCCTACCATTCCTCTTTTTCTATCGTTAGGGTTTTTTTTATTCTTATTTTTTGTTTTCTTTTGACTTTTATTATTATTATTATTTTTATTTTCTAGTTGTTTGGTTGTCTTTGTTTTGTTTGGTTTCAAATTATTGTGAAGAGTACTGTTGATTGGAATACCTTCTTCAAAGTCAAATTCTTCTTGCTCTTTCCTAATTTTATTAGATATTATATTTGTTTTATGATTTGGTTGTAGTTGTTGTTTCATCAAGTTCTGAGGAGACCTCACAAAGAAAGTTTGTTGTTCGTTTTCTTTTTCTTGATTACTTTGGGTTTTTTCATCTTTCAATTGTTGTGTTTCTGATACTTTTTCATTGCAATACTTTTCGAAATATTGCCTAATATCAGTTTGCTTTTGTTTTTTCTGTTTTTGTTCCAACCTATTTTGACTTAACGATTGAGTGCCTTGAATTTTTGAATTATTCAATTTTTTTTTTAAGAGGTGAATTCTTTGAATTAAAGATTGTACACCATTCATTTTGAAAGCCTGTTTCCTTATTTTGGTAACAAGCCCAAGGGTGTCAAAAACGTAGATCATATTATGAATGTTACGTATGTTTCTTCGGTTAATCTCTAATTCTTTTGTTACATCGAGCACTAAAATTTCGTTTTTTAAAAAATCTTTTTTCATTTTCTTTTCCTTTCCTTTTTCTCTTTCTTTTTCTTTTTCTTTTTGAAAGAAAAAATTGTGCCTTGGTACATAAGTAAAAAAAAATTTATGAGACAAATCCTTGATTGAACTCTTTAATCTTGGTTTACGTGGTTGTTTTTTGTTATGAAGTGGTTCGGTTTGTGATGAATTTTGTGGGATTTTGGAGATCTTTTTATTGATCAGATCTCCAGAATTTGTTAGACAAGATCTTTGCGATCGTCGTGTGTTTGGAGTTCTTGGTAGTGGTTGAGAGTGTGGTGGAAAATTCCTATATTCCATTCAAGAAATTGAAAATTCTTTTGATTTCCTTTCTATTAATTTTTTTGTAAAAAAAATAAAAATGTGTTTTTTCGGAAACAAAGAAAAAAATGAAAATTTTTATACTATTTTACTCTTTCATAAGAGTAATTCTCAAGTCATGTCTAAGTATTTGCTTCTTTCAAATCTTATAAACATGTTCAGACCTTTAGAAACGTTACTAAAACTTGACAAGGTGAATTGACTTATACAGGATAATAGATTTTTGTAGTTTGAATTTCAAGGGTTAAGAGTAAGTCTTTAAGGTTTACATCCCTAGAATTTGAAAAAAAGATAATCTAGTATTATGGTGTGGTGGATTGTTATTTTGGTTCTTCGCTGATCAGTCTATGACTTAGTATGATTTTTAATAGTGGTTCATAATGGTAATTATAGAGATTTTTTTTTTTCAAATTCCAGGAATTGTAAACCTTAAGGCTCAAAACAATATTTTTACATTGGGAAAAACATTTCTTGCATTTTTTTATAGTAGGAAAAAATGGCAAAGATACCTTTTTTCTAAAAATTATCATTTTTTTTAACATTAATATTATATTTTCAAAAAATTGGTTTCTGAAAAATTCTTTTTAGAAAATAAATTATTTATATATTTTTTCACAATGTTTTGTATTTATCTTTAAACACAAACACCAACTTCAGAAGATGTCAATGAAAATATTGTTTAATTGGGGGGGAACAAAGGTATATAATTATTATTATTATTATCAATACTTTTATTATTCATATTTGTTTTTAGTATTTGTGGATTAGTTCAAATCAGAAGTATCTGATAAAAATTATCAGAAAAAAATAATTTTTTCTATTATGATTAATTTATTTTTAATATTTTAAAAAAATAATGATCTAATTTGTTTAATATATTTGTCCAGCAAAAAACAATTTTTTTTTTATTTTTCCAGTTTAACTTTTTTTTTACAGCAATTATTTCTTTTTTTATAGTTTGTAAAAAAATATTTTTTGGATTAAGATCTATTTTTACTTTATTTGAAATTTTTTGAGATAGAGAAAATCTGTACATTAAATGGAACAGAAAATAAGTATTTTGAAACGATTAGCTGTTCTACTGGTGTGGAATTTCCTTTAGGGTGACTAAATTGAATTTCAATTTTCATTATTTTTAAACCAAAATGGAAAAAGATTTGATTAGATTCAACCAAATTTCTTCATTACCAAAAATTTATAGTTATTGAAGATAAATTAAAGCTTTTTTTCTGATTTTTTCAATGACTTGTCAGTGCTGAATTATCCAAAAGTCTAAATATTTTCAAGATAAAGGGTTCTAGGAGTAAATAAAATTGCTAACTCGTTATTAAGGTATTTCGTAGATTCAAAATTAATAATTTTGAATATCTTTTATCATGGGGGATTATAGATTTGTTTATCTAAAAATATCATATTATACACAACCAATCAATTATATTCCCTCAGAAAACTTTGGGGAAGATGTGTGCAGAATACAAACTTTAATTGAGAATAAAAAGCTAAACATTATATCACTTTTTTAATAAAAATACTGTAACAAGGGCTAGAGTGTAACTATATCAAATTTCTGAAGGGTAACCTGATTTTTTACATAATAAAACATAATGTGAAGAATTTAACGTGCTTTAACTGTTGAGAGAAAAAGGTTGGACAGAGAAAAATAGTTGTACAGCAATTTTAATTGGGAACATTACTGAAAATGATTTTTAATTTCTTACGTTTGTGAAATAACTAAAGAAAATAACAATAATCTACTTATTAGAATAAGAATTAATGCCATTCTACTTTTTCAAAAGCTTCTCTCTTATAATCTAAAGCAAGTTTAAAAATTACCATTTTCAGAATTAATAGTAAACTTTCTTAAAACTTGGCTTTTTGTTAAAATAAACTCTTTTTCAGTCAAAGGGGCCCAGTTTTATTGAAGAAATGGAAGACATTCTATGAGTTTAATTCATTACTCTTATCAAACTGAAATTTTCAATTTTTAGATCAAAATCATTTTTTCTCATTTTGTAAAATTTTGTTTTTTTTTTTTTGCTTTTTTTTTTTTTTTTTTTTTTTTTTTTTTTCTTTTTTATTTTTTTTTTTAAAAATTACCATTGAAAAAAAAATGTTTGAAAAACGAAATAAACATTAAGAAAAGTTAGGCTTTGTATGTTCTTTTAAAATTCATACATTTACAAGTAAAAAATTTTATTATCAACGATTTTAATTTCCTCAAGAAATTGATAATTTTGCACGAGACGTTCCAATGAATGGGGCCCAAAAAATTTTTTAACATTTTTTTTTTTTTGAAATTTATGGTTTGTTCAGGGGTTTCTTTTATAATTATGGACTCTTATAAGAAGTTTATTATTTCTTGTATTTCTAAACAATCTAAGTTTGGTTGATTCTTAAAAATAAAGTGACTTTTTCATTTTTGGCTGGTCCCCTTTGAGTGAAATGGAGTTTAGTACGATCTACTTTAGTTATCATCCACTCAAATGAATATTCTACACACACCATAGATTAATGAACTTGTAACACCTTTAAACCTGGATTTATTATAAAATTCACCCAGTTAGCAATAGGATTTGATTTTCAATTTTATTAATGTTCTCAATTAAAAATGATGTCCAACATTTTTCTCTCAACAGTAAAGTAAATAATTTTTTTTATTGTGTTGACATAAATTGGATAAATTGTTTATATTTTTTTCAAAGGGTTGAATACAAAAATTTCTTCATTTTACTCTACTTTATTGTTTTCAATTAGGAGCTTTAAAACTTCCTTTAATACTACAATTTATAAAAAATTTTTATTCTGAGGTTATGATGATATCGTAAATAATTCACAATAAAGTTACAAAAATCGCGATAATTTCCAACAAATCACAATATTTTAGAAAATCACGATATTCAATATTCTCGTCATAATATAAAAAATCGCGATATTCTATAAAATCCCGTTAATTATTATAAAATCGTGATAAAGGCCAAAATATTGTAATTAAAAAGTAATCACGATATAATAAGTTGATGGGTTTTGTGGATAAAATGAGAAATATTTTTACAAAAAAATTTTTTTTGATAAAAAAATAGATTATGTGATTATAAAAGTTATTCTTTGAAAAAAACAACAAAAAAAGATACTTGATTCAATCAAGGATCAAGATCAAAGAGTTTTATTGTATTTTCATTTGGTTTGGTTGGCAAATCTATCGATCCTTTCGATCAATTACAATAATAAATAAAGATAAATAAATAATTTCTCAGTCAATTATGATCTTATAAATATGTTTTGAATAATTAGCTTCTAAAAAAACCAACCCTTCACCCAATTCTTAAAGAATATCTTCTTGGGGCGAAAACATTTTCAATATTCTATAAAAGCTAAAAGGGGTTAGGATAAATCTTCAAAAGCTTTCACAACAACCTAGCCAGATGATCACATATTATTAAGATTTTTTTTGAACAATTATTTTCTTTTTCTTTTTCCTCTTTTTCTTTGAGTATCTTTTTTGTATTCGGCAGAAAATACAATTAGAGCTTAGAGGTTTTTTTTTTATAGATCACCAATAAGAAGGAAAATTACTCTTTATTCTTTTTGGTTATTAAACTTGTGAAGGTAACAATTCCATTTTAAAAAAAACAGATCTATTTTATCTTCAAATATATCGCTGAAATGGATTATTGTTAGTATGATCATAAAATTGGTTTGAGATTGTATATTTGGTTAAAAAAAAAAAAATGAAAAGGAAAAAAAATTTTTTTTACACTATAAACAAACTTATTGTGCTAATAAAAGTTTTCTGTCTTTCAAAACTTTCAAACACTTGAAGATAATTCAGAACTCTTGCAAACACTTTCTAACATTTTTAAAGGGGAAAGGTGTTTTAAAAGTCTCAAGGCTTTGTAAAAGTCAAGAGTTTTTTTTCAGGTGATTTGAAAAAAAGAATTTTTCATTTTTTTGCTATAATATTGATTATCGCGATTTTATGATTTTTCTCGATAAACTTTGACTAATCGCGATTTTTTTAATACTATCGCGATTTTATTGTTAATATCAGGATAATATATGTTATCATCAAAACCTCTAATAAATAGTTCAGACAAAAATAAAAAAATAAAAAAAAAAACAATTTTATTTATATATCGTTTCTATTTATAATTATTATATGAATTATATTGGAGTAGTTCATTAATAACTTGTTGAATATCTCCATTATATTTTATTAATAAATATTTTATATTTTCTGTTGAAGAATTAATATTCATTTTTTGAAGAAATAATAATTCTTTGTGAAATATAAAATCTGCATTCTGATTGAAATTTTCATTTACGTTTTCCATTTTATTTACATTGTTGGGGTGTTTATTATTATATAAATTTTTTGAAAAATGTAAATCGTTTTCATTGTTTTTGTTAATTTTGTTCCTATCTCTATCTCTGTCCCTGTCCCTATCCCTATCCCTATCTCTGTTCCAATTTCTATTTTTGTTTCTGTGTCTGTTTCTGTTTCTGCTCCTGTTCCTGTTTCTGTTCCTATTTGTATCCTTATTCTTATTTTCATTATGATGATAATTATAATTCGTATTATTATTATAATTCTTATTATTATTATAATTCGTATTATTATTATAATTATTATTATTATAATTATTGTTATTGTTATTGTTATTATCCATCTTATCTTTTTGAAAATTTTTATTGTTTTGAATTATGAAATTTTTTTCTGTTTTCCCATTTTTTGGCAATAAAGATGTGTCAACGATTATCACACAACTGAACCTTTCACCAAATTTTTTATTATTGAATACTGCCTTCCAAAAGCCATGGTATCTTCCGGGTTTATGTGGGGATTTAAGATCAATATAGATATCCATTGTTTCGCTTGGGGATAGGGGATAAAGATTGATCTTATTTTCATTTTGAAAGCCAATTTTGTCACCGCCATTAAATAATAATTGGGTGCCTATTGGCCATTTAGTTTGTCCACAATTTTGAATTTTCCATCCTTTTTGAAAATATTCGTTTGGTGGCAATTTTGAATTTTCTGGAACAGTCAAATCTTTGAGAATTTTTAATTCTAATTTTTGTTGACTTGTTCTTACATTCTGATATTTTTCTAATTTTTTTCTTTTTTGTTGATATTTATCAAATGGCTGATTTTGTTGTTTGTTATTGTGAAAAGACCTTTGTTTTTCATTATAATCCGAAAATTTTTCATCTTTTTTTTTCCAATTAGAATCATTACTTGGATAATCAATATTGCTGCTGCTGCTGCTGCTGCTGCTGCTGCTGCTGCATTTTTCGCTGTTGTTTTTGATTTTGTTGTTATAAGAAGTATATAACATTTGTTTGATTTCTTCTAACTTTTTTAATTCATCACCTTTTTTTAAAAAACCATCCAAATTTGAGAAAAATTGGTTGATCCAAATTAATTTACTTAACTTCCGAATAATTATCATTTTTAAAGCACACTTATTCACTAAAATTAAAATCCTTTCCTTTTGCATTTGATAAATGACCATTTTCTCTTTTTGGTTCTCAAAATGGAAAAAGGATTCATTTATTGCTTCGTTGAGACGAGAAAGGCTTTTTTCACCATATTCCAAAAATAAGTATGATAAGTGTAAAAGCATTTTTTTGTTCTGTTCAAACCATTTCTTGATTGCAAATTGCTCCGAAAGAGAAAAGATCTCTTGAATTATTAAAGAAAAACCTGAAAAAAGTTCAGTCAAAACGTTTAGATATTCACTTAAGGATTCTTTTTTTGATTTTTGGTTTTGATTTTGGATTTCGTTTGTTTCTTTTTTGTTATTCGGTTTGTTAACCACTAAAATTAAATCGGATTAGAAAAAAAAAAAAAAAAAAGAATCAACAACAGAAGCAAATCAAGAATAAATCAGGCAAGAGTTTAATTTTAAAAAGTTGGTTTCTTTAATTGACTTGGAGTGGATCCTTTATGAAATTAAGTTGGTTTTTCCAGAACTTCACAAGTAAGCACATTGGTATGAAAAAGTCAATAAACAAGCAATTAAAAAAAAAAAAAAAAAAAAAAAAAAAAATAGAAATGAATAGAGTTTGCATACGATCTTTTCTTGGTACAACATAAAGATTAAGTATTGGTGTCTTTAATGATTTGTTAACATATTTGAATGACTGTTGTAGCTCTGGTGTCGAATCAAGAGTGATCATATCACCTTCATCGTCAACATATTTCAATATATAAAAGCTGTTCCTTGTTGAAAGATCAATAGAACATATTTTGGAAACATGCTCTATTAGTGTAATAAATGTTGTTGTTGTCTTGATTGCAAACCTTCTTATTGATCCAGAAAATCTGACTTTGATACAAATTGTTTCCATCAATTTATTTGGGTTTTGTTAAAAGTTGAAATTATAAGAACCTGTGTGAAACTGTTGGTCCAAACAACCCAATTCTCTTGAATTGTTTGAGATTTATATTTTTATTTCGAAAAAATCAAAAAATAAAATACATTTTAATTGAAACTTTTTACTTATAAAATTTGTTTTAAGATTTCAATTATTCTCTCCTCAAGCAAATTTTGCTCATTCCAATGTATATATTATAAATTTGAAGTTTGTTGAATAATATATTTATTATTTTCTCTTACTCCATTGTCTAATTTTTCAAAAAAGTATTTCTTTATGTTTATTACTTTTTTAATTTTTTTTCCGTTTGGCAGTGTCTAATTCATTGAAGCCACCAATTTTCAAATTTTATTTCAGCTATCTTCTGATTACCCTTAATTCAACACAAAAACAGGCAATTTGTAATTACCAATTTTTTGTTTTTGTCTCTATTCTCAAAAATCGAGAATTATTTCTTCAATTAATACATTTTTTTTTTTAAAACCTTGAAATCTAATTTAAATAAATAAAGTGTGACTAAACATTATTTTTTTTATAATGGTAAAACAAAGAATGTATTAAAGTTTCTTTTGGTTTTCTTGTTTGATTGAAAACTTTTTTGAAATTAATGTTTTTTAAAGTTAATAGATTTCTTGAATTTGAATAACTATTCTTTTCATGTCAAAAATAACTAATTGTCATTAATTGTGACAAATAACGTCTTTTCAATGTTGGGTTCGTTACAATAGAGAAAAAAGTATCCTTTAGCAAATCCTGGTGTATTGAAGTTCCTCTAAAAAGTTTAGTTTAACTTTGAAAAAAAAAAAATAAAAAAAGTCTACAAAACAACCTATTTATTTGTTTTTAATTATTATAACATTTTATGAAAACTACTCTCTCAAATTATCTTTTTGACTCTTTTGATTTCTTAATTGGAGGAAACCTCATTTTTTTCAAACCTTCTCTTTTAATTGTTCAAATTTTCATCTCATGTTTTGCAACCAATTTCTTACCTTACAAAATATTTTAAGGGGGTAAGTACATTTTACAAATTTTGACTACCTCAGATTATCGGACTAAATTATTCAAACCATTTCTTTAACCAAATACGTTAATATTTATTTCAATATGAGAGTTGAATATATTTAATTCAGTGATCAAAATAATGCGTGCACAACAACTATAATCCGTGTTTCAAAATATAAACCGTACTTTTTTTTCTTCTTTTTCCAAGGCAACATACAATCAAATACCCAATATTATACATTAGCTCTAATCAATTTTGAAAGTAAACATCTGGATATTTTCAGTAAAATTTAAATTATTAATTAATTTTATCGAAATTTTTTTGTAAAATTCTCTATTTGTTTGAAATTTTTTGTCATTTTTGATTGATTAAACTTTTATGAAACTTAAACTCTATTTTTTGAGATAAATTTTGCAATTCAATCCTTCTTTTTAGACTTATTTATTAAATAATAGAACTTTAAGAAACCAATACCATATTTATTTAGGGTTTTTTATTGGTTTCTTTGACCGGTTGATCTATAGGTCATCTATAACAAATAAAACGTGCTTTTTATTTTGAAGCTCGGATTAATTTTTTTGTACACAGTATTTTGACTACAGTATTAACTATAAAAAGGAAATCAAAAGAATGAAAAAAATTAATCAAGAAATATTCAAAAAATTTCATTTATTTCTTGATTTTATCTGTAAAATTTGATACCTTTTTTTCTTCCACGCTTGGTTTTGTTTTTCATTCTTCATGTAAAAACCCTTTTTTTTGGAAAATTTTTGATTAACAAATTGCATTTTATTTATTAAGAAATAATACAAAATAAAGTTTTATATCTACTTTAAATTTAATTCATCTAATTTGGGTTTTGGTTAAGAAAATTGGATATTTTTGAAATTTCTCTTCCAAGAAATTAAGATAATTTTAGTGTATTTACTTGGTTTGATAATTATTTATTTCCTAATAAATTGTAAAACTCAAAATAATTCTGAATTACACCCTAAATTTTGATATAAAATATTCTTTTTCTTTTATTTTTTGAGTTGAATCTCTTTTGTAATTTTTTTTTAATTCCTAGAATTCAGTCCCTTTACTTTAATCTACGAAAGGATATTCATTGTTAGAGATTAGTTTGATAAAAATATTCGAAATAAGAATTTTGAATTCAAATTTGTTCATAAATGTTTTTGAAAAATAATAATAAATAATAATGGGGAGAGAAATTACAAGATAATAACTTGTTTTGGTTACTATTTGTTGCAAAATAAATGGAACAAAATTTTCATTCATCCTTCCAAAATTGTAATTTATAAATCATAGTACCATTTCAAATTTTTAATTCTTAAAACAAGTATAAAATATTAAATTGGTCTTGGAGAATTGAGGACTTTTGATAATTTATTTTAATTTTTGGGAGGTGTTTTTATGAAAAGCTGAATAAAAATTTAGATTTTTTTATTTTACAATTAACAGTAATATAAATTAAGAAAATAAAGAAAAAAAATCTTTTTGATAATTTGTTTTGTTGAAATTTTTTTTTTTATTTATTGATTTCAACAAATTTACTTGGAAAGGTAATTTTATGTGTTTATTCTTCAAAAAGAAACAGTTTGAAAGTCATTCTTTCTCAGTGTCTATTTTAATGGTTTTATTAATGATCAATTTCCAATATTTACCATAAACACATTTCTAGATTCAAAATATAATGTTACAAAACAAGAAAAATGTAATCAAAAAAAATGTTCAAAAACTTTAACAATTACAGATTAAACTCTTGATTACTTTTGGTTCTTTTCGTAAATAAAGTAATGAGTGGTGTTTTGGTTTGAAGCCCCTATCTCTTAAAATTTTTCAAAAAATCTTTTTTTGGTCCGTTAGTTGCAATTAACATTTTTCGTAATGAGTAAAATCTGTCTACTCACTTAATATGTTTACAAAATATAAACAACAAATCTCCGGTTTGTCTCCTAATAAATAAGTAACTTAAAGTTGAGATTTCAGAAACTAAGATTCACAAGACAATATGAAAAAAAATTATGTGTAAAAATAAAACAAATAAAATTTTCTACGTGTCACAAAAGTTCCTCTTTTAAAGAAGTGTTATCTTTTTTTTCTTAAGAAAGCTGTCTTATTGATTCAAGTTTTTTTTTTAATCGTTTACTGATTCCTCATCATTAATTTGTTAAAAATAAGAAAATAAAATCCTTTATTGAAAAAATAGCATTCTTCAAGGGTGTTATTACAACCACCCGTACAGTCTTTGCTTTCTTACTACTTTCCAAATTTAAATTCTTATCACTTTTTGTTTTCAGAATAAAACTTTTTATTTCAGCAACAAAAACTCACACCAAGTGAGAAAATTATTGTTTCTGAATTAGTCGTCAAACTCATAAGTTGCTAAAAAATGAATAATACTTTTCATTTTTTGGTGCTATCTCAAGCTTTTTTTTTTCATCGAAATCCTTTTTTTTTTTACCAAACACAAAATCCGAACAACCCACATTTCCAAAAGCAAAAAAGAAAATAAAAAATCATTACCAATAATAATGAGCTCTTACAATTTTACTTGTTTGGACCTGAACGAAAGTTCCGATCTTTTATTTCCAGAGATGGAAAGTCTTTCTTTTACATTTGATCAACTCGACAAGAATCTATTAAAAGACAATTTCTTTCACATCAAAACAGAAACAGAAACAGAAACAGAAAAAGAAAAAGAAAACTTAACTACAACCTTGTCAAGAAACACGATGACAGAAATTAATTTGAACAAAGGCGAACAACCCGTTTTAGATTATTCTTCGCCGAGTTCGTCAATTGAATTAGTTTCCTCGTCGCCACTTACTGGTGAGTATGATATGTATTCACCAGAACCAATCTTACAAAATTTCGAAATTCAAAATAATAACAAAAAAGAAGAAGTTTCAAAAAAACAAAAAGAAAAAGAAACACAACAACAAAAGGAAAAAGGAAGAGAAAAAGAAGAAAAAGAAGAAAAAGAAAAAAAAAGATCCAAATATATCATCAAAAAATACATTAAAAAAACAAAATCAAAAAGGAAAAGAAGAAGAAAAATTAAAAATAAATTAAATAAAATGAATAACGAATTAATTCGATCCAAAACAGAACTGAGCCAAGGAGCGATTGAGGAAAGACAGAAACTAATAAAAATCTCGAACGTTAAGGAAGTCAGAAAAATGGATGCCACTGAGAAGTATTTGCGAAGGTTAGAAAAAAACCGCCTAAGCGCAAAGAAAGCAAGAGAAAAGAAAAAAAATTATTGGTCCAACCTTGAAACAAATTATCAGTTAGTTAGCCAAGAAAATCATGAGCTAAAAAGGCAATTGCAAGCAAAAGACGAGGAATTGCAAATGCTAAGGGATTTATTAAAAAAACAACAAAATTTTAAAAATATGAACCAGAATGGTAATTGCCATAATGGCAGTCAATTCTTGCCAACGAATAATAAACTAGACTTAGAAATTGACAGCCACTATGCGAATGATCAAGGCAGTGATAATTCTAATTTTAATTCAAAAAAACAAACATTAAGGAATTCTCTGCTACGACTGACAACAATCCCTAATCAAACTTTATTAAATCAAGATCAAGATCAAGATCAGCAAAATGAACAAAGTCTCGGATCTGATGTTTTGTCTTCAAAAGGGCATTCAAGGAAGGAACGGATAATGGCAGGAACATTATTTTTGTTCATCATTTTTTTTGGTATTGCTTACAACTGGTCGAACAATGAAAATACCATTACAATTAACACGGGTACTCTGAAAACAGATCTTTCAGATCACTCGATTAAAATCGTTCCAAACAGGAACCTGGTCAGTTATAGCAATGATCTTACAATTCCAAATCGTCCTTCAATGGATTCCAGCTTACCATTTAGCAAAAATTATCATCCCAATTCAAGGGCGAATTCCAATTCCCACACCCAATCAGCAATAATTACACCAAAGGAAAAAAGGCAAATAGAGGCACCACCGTCAGTTAGATCAATACCAACAAAATCAGAATCAGTGCCCGAACAGGAACAAGATCGGGGGCAAGAAAAAGAAACGGAACCAGAATCAGAATCAGATGTACATGCACGGCTAGACGGGGATGATTACATACTAATTACACCACCGAAAGATATTGCAGATATTGAACAAAATAAAGTTGGACAATCTATAAAAATTACTGGGGTTGAATAAATATGTTTTTTTGTTTTTTTTATTATTTATTAATTCTTTTGGTGTATACTTTTTATATGTTTTTTTGTTTTGTTTTTGAAAAATTATTAATTCTCAAAATCCAATATTTTTTACAGTTTTAACTATTTTTTTAAAAATTCATCGTTTTTAAAAATTTATTTTCTTTAATAATTTATTATATAGTATTATGATTTATTTGAGTGATTTTGGCATGTTAATCTTTTTTTTTTTTTTTTGATTTATTTTTGATTATTTATTTTCTATTTTATTCTTATTTGGTTTTTTTTTGAATATGTTTGCATTAATCCAGTCTGATAAAAAGAGAAAGCATTTGTTTCTTACTTTTTTGAAAAATTATCATCATTTTTAATTCTATTAAGGAAGTAAGTACATTTTACCAATTTTGGGTTTCTTCGGTTAATATTTGTAATTGAATTACGCAAATCATTTCTTTAATCAAATTAATCGATCGATTTTTTAATTAATAGGGGATTGGAATATATCTTAGTATAAATAGATTTACATACCAATTAAAAAACGGAAATTAATTAATTTATTTAAAAAATTGATCAAGAAAAATAATAATAAAACATTTATTTCTTCATATTATCATTAAAAATTGACCCAATTACTACTTCTTTACTTGGTTTTATTTTTAATTTCGAATGCAAAAACTTTTGTTTGGAAAATTTTTGATTTAAAAAATTACTTGGTAAGAATTTTTCCAAAATGATTTTGAATTACAATTTTAATTAAATTCGTTTAATTCGGATTTTGGAACAAGAAAATAGGATATTTTTAGAATTTCCTCTTTAAAAATAAAGATTTATAATATATATTCGTTTGGATTTTTAAATTATTAATTTTCTAATCAGTATCAAAACTCAAAATAATTTTGAATGTTGCTATAATTTATTCCAAACTTATTTTCATATATTTTGGATTGAATCTTTTATTGCTGTTGTTTGGTTTCAAAATTCAAACTTTTAATTATTTCTTTGAAGTAATATTAATTGTTTTTAATTAGTTTGATGATAAAAATATTTGAAAAATGAATTTGGGAAATAACTTTTTAAAAAAGTCTTTTGATTAAATAAGTACAATAAATAGGAATGGGGGGGGGGGGGATACAAACAATATCGTTTTTATTTAATTCAAATTAAAAAGATAAAGAAGAAATATTGTCAAAAATATACTTTGGTTAAATTTTATATATATACTTGATTTCAAAAAGTTTATTGGGTGATGGGGGATCTTTCTTGTTTGGTCTTCTAAAAAAAGATTTGGTTAAAATACACACATTAAAAATGTCTATTTTAATTGTTTTAGAGTTTCTATTTATTTCAACGTTTATCGTCACATATTTCCCAATTCAAAAAATAATTTAATAAAAGAAAAGTCTGAATCAAAAAAAAAATGTTTAAAAAATTAAAATGTACTGATTGCCTAATATTCTTTTTACAAATGGAGTAATTGATGCTATTTTGATTTCAAAATATCAAAAATCTTTTGGTAAACTCAAAAAAATATTTTTTCTGTAATTTTCTAACAATTAAAAGTTTCTAAAATTTTAAAAGACTGGTATTTCAAAAAAAAGGGAAAAAAAACTATTTTTTGGACAACTTGGAAATATATATATAACCCCTAATTAAAATTTCCAACATACAAAAGATTCAATTTTCTGAAAAATAAATCTTATTTAACTAATTCAAGAAGAATTATCAAATTAAAACCATTCACTAAATGAAATGTTAACAATTTTTTATAAATTACAATACTCACAAAACGAAAAATAAATAATTATCAATATTAAAAAATCACAAGTGTGTTAAAATTTTTGGAGAGAGTAAAATAAAACATATATATTGTTAAGTTTTTAATTTCTATTACCACTGTTGATCGATCAAATGCTAGATTATACCAACTAATTTTTTTTGAGTTCTTCTATTTGGAACAACTCAATTTCGACATAATATCAACCAGTTGAAAAAAAATTGTATAAAACCAAATAGAAAACGTAATTCAAATAATGAAATGAATTCAAAAAATAAAAAGATGAAAAAATGATTTTCATGTTTTAAAAAATTCAAAATTTATTTCCAATTAGAATGTAATTTTATTCTTGTGATTGTTTGGACCCTTTTAATTCTGTAGAAAATCTTGAAATTTTAGTTTATTTATTATTTCTATATTTGAAAAAGATGAAAATTTATTCTTTCCTAGAAAATAAATCAATAAATGAAAGTTATTTTTATTTTTAATAATAAATTCAAATACAATTGAAAATACTTTTTTGTTTGTAAAATAACAAACAAAAAAATATGTTTTTTTTTAATTTTTTTTTAGTTGAACAAAAAAAATATGTGGAAAAAAAAAACGATTAAGTAAACAATGTTTCTGAAAGTTCTTTTTAAAACACCCTTAAATTTTAACTTGAAATATCCAAAATCCCTTATCAATTTAATTATTCATTAATAATAATTAATATACTAATTCTGGCGATTTTAGTGAATTCGTCATAGTATAGTCTTTTGAATTATAAATAATTTTTCATATTATACTGAACCAATTAAAATTAAATGAAATCAATAAGTATAATATAAAATAATAATAAATAGTTTTAAGAAAATAATTTTAACAATAATTATTTCATTGTTTATAATCTTAATATTTTGAAAAAAAAATATTACCTAATATTTTAAATTATCATAAATTTAATAAATATTAATTGAAAATACATGTTCTATTTGTCTAATCTTTAAGGATTCAATATTCAAGTTATTTTTCTTTTATTTTGATAGAAGAATAAATTTTAATTTTTTTGATAGTCATGTAAGAATATCAAAAATTATTAAAAGTGATATTTAATAAAAATTAAATTTTTTTTGCAAATTTTTATTTTTCTAATTTGATCCAAAAACCCAACAAAAAAGGATCAGATCTTTTTACTAAAAATTTATTGTGAAAAATAATTTTTTGTAAAAATAGTAATTAATTTCACTAAAGTTGAACTATGGTTTTTTTTATCAAGTTTAATTAAATATTAGTTCGGATGATTACTCTATAATATTTGAAAAAAAAACCATAAAAAACGTGTAATATTCTTTTAAAGGGGGTAAGAATATGTAAAAAAATTTAATATGACCAAACCTGCTGATGAAAAAAATGTAAGTGTCATAAAGATATTGAATTTTTGAAAACTAAATAATATTTGCTATTTTATTTTTGAAAATAAATACGTTAGTTAGCTATAAAACTTTAATTTTCCATTTTAGAGAAAAAGAATTGGTTTTATTAAATTATGTTTTTGATTGAGTAATTTGTAAATAGGGCGTTTTTAAAATTAATTATGAGGATACCAAAAAAAAAAAAAAAAAAAAATGAACACCTAAAGGTGTTTATTCTAAAAAATATTTTTTCTTTTTGTCGAAAAAACAATAATTTTTTTTTTCCAAATAAACTACTTTATAGGAAGAAGAAGGCATCTGTATTAAGAGTGAAATTTGTAAAATTTGTATTTTATTTGTCTTCTTATTTTGGGCGATTCCAAATAATAAAGTGTCTTGGATTTCTACACCTATGATATTTATTTATTATTATTATTCCCAACTATTTTGTAAAAATTTATTTTCAAAATTCTTTTTTTCCAAATATTTTCATCAAACCTTGCCAAAACAAAGAATTTTGTTTCGAATATTTAAAATAAAATTTTTGAATTCTTGAAATCGAAAAAAAAAAAAAAAAAAAAAAAGAAAATGCTCAAGGTCAACCCAAAGAAAAAGAAAAAATGTACAAATATTGATCAAAAATAGAAATCATATTGAGGTTTTTCAAATTAATCGAAAAGAAAAAAATTGAAAATTAAAGAAATGCATCCAATAAAATTTTATTTCTGTAGAAGAATTCAAAAAATACCCGATATACTGAATTGAAATTTGAATTAGATGAATTAAATGAAAATAGGATTTTTTAAATTCATTTTGAGAATTATTTCGTTATAAACCGTAATTTGTTTATCAAAAATTCATCAAACAAAATTATTTTCATGAAGAATTAAAAATAAAACCAAATTAAGAATAAGTAATTTATCAAATTTTAAAGATAAGATCAAGTTACAAATAGATTTTTATTTATTTTTTCACGATAAATTTTTTCATTTTTTAGAATTCCAGTTTTTTAATTGGGTACGAAAAATATCCTATATTATGATATATTCCACTCTCTTGTTTATAAAAATATTATTATATTTCCGTTGAAGAAATGGTTTGAATTGATTCAGTTTCACATAACTGGACACTCAAAACTTTTAAAAATGTACTTACTCCCTTAAGTTAAAAATTTCATCAAACCGCATTTGAATTAATTTTAAGTGTTAAAAAGAATTTTTTTCAAGTATTTGGAGAGGGTGTTACCAAGTTTCAAATCCGTTTGTGAAAAAATTTTCATAAACATGTTCGCCTTGTTTTTAGGAAATCCAATCTGAAACTTTCTCTCGAGGGCGCTATAGATTTCAGTTTCCTTTAAAACTTTTCGCAGATTATAAAATTTTTCGACAATTGTTTAACTTTAATCCAAGTTTAATTCAAAATTACAAACCCCTCCACAACAGTTCCTACTCTTTCAGTACCAGACCACAAAAAAATTTTTTATGTTAAAAGATAAAAAATTGGTTTTTGGAAATATAAATTTATAAATGATTTCTAAATTGTTAAGGTAAGAAATACTATGGTTCCTGAAAACTGTCTGTTTGTTTTCAGGTTTATTTTATTTTAAGAGGAAAAACTTGTGTTATTTTCAACAAGAGTTTATAAATACAAAGATATTTCTTTTCAAAACAATAAAACTTATCAAGGTTTTGTGAATTGAAAATCAGATCAAACTAATAAACATTTCTTAAATTTTTTAAAAACAAAAACTATTTTATTTTTTTTGATTTTTTACATCATTTTCAAATTTCGTTTAAATTTATTATTAAATGGGAGACTCTGAAGAAAAATATATGGTTGTTATCGCTGGTAGCGGATCTGGTAATTTTGAAATTTCCTCTTTTTTTGGATCCCCTTCCCTTTTCGTTTTTCGCTTCCAAATGGTTTCTCAAAAATTAACCCAATTTCAAACCAAAACACTTTAATTTTTTTTTGTAAATGAAAACAATCTTAGTTGGCAAGTCTTGTCTTACAATCCGATTTCTTCAAAACCGATTTATTGAAGACTATGGTAATTGAATTTCTTTTTTATTTCAATTTTCTTTTCTATTGATTTCACAATCCAATGATAAATACTCACTTTCAACCAATTTTTTTTTTTTTTAAATTTTCTTTTTTTATTTATCTTTGTTTTTCGCTGAATTATAATTATCACCCACCTCCATTATCCACAAAAATACAAAAGACCCAACTGTTGGTAAGGTTTTTTCTCTTTGAAACTTCTTTGTTTAAAATTTTCTTTTTCCATCTTTTTTTTTTCCAAAACAATTTATTTTTTTTCTTCAAATTCTTCTTTTTTCATTCAATTTATAAAATGAAAACCAAAAACAATTAATTCACTCCCACCATTTTAGAGGAGAGTTATAAAAAAATGTTGATAATCGATGAAAAGCCTGTTGTCTTAGAGATTGTTGATACTGCAGGCCAAGAAGAATATCGATCGGTTCGCGACAAATATTTCAAATCTGGACAGGGGTTTGTCATTGTTTACAGTATCACCTCTCGAAATAGCTTTAATGAAGCAAAAAAAATTCTTCTCAAAATTAAGCAAGTAAAAGAAAGCAGTACAATTCCAATTGTGTTGGTCGGGAATAAATTAGGTTTGTTTGTTTTTTAAATACCCATCAAATTAATGAAAAAAAAAAAAAATTAACATAAAATTTGGGTTGGTGAGTTTAATTAAAATGATTTGTGAATTGTTTTTCCAAAACCGCTAATTTTTTTCTCTCTCCCTTTTTTGTAATTTTTCAACTTTTGACCTTTTGAATTTCTTTTTTTATTTATTTTCAAAAAAATTAGATCTTGAAAGTGAAAGACTGGTCGAAAGAGAGGAAAGCGAACAATTAAAAAAAAAATATAACTTAACATTTTTTGAATCGTAAATTTTTCTTTACAAAATAAAAAATTTTTTTGTAAAAGTTAAAATTCTGTTTTTTTTTTTTGACACAAAACAATAAAACACAATAACAATATACGAACAAAATAACAAAACAATAAAAAAAAATAAATTCAAACAACAAAATACAAAATACAAAACATAAAAATAAACAAATTCTAAATATCTTGAAATCTGTTTTCAATTTGAAACCCAATTGCTCTGACTAGATCCGCAAAAACAGGCTTAAACGTCACAGAATCCTTTGAACAATGTGTAAGGATGTTAAGAGAAAAATATCGTAATAAACCCGAAAAACAAAGAGAAGAAATCACAGACTCGAGTGGTGGCTGTTGTACACTGCTTTAAATACCCTTTTGAAAAAATAATGAAAATGATTATTATTTATATTTAAGCTATTTTAAAAAAATTAAGTTTCTCAAGTTTTAAAAAGTATAATAAAGTGATTTAAAAGAAGAATAGAATAATTTTATAAACACCTTTTAAAACTTTGTGACATTCACTTTTTTTTAAAACGGCTCTATTTTAATACTCTTGCATTTTTTTGCAGATTTTTTTCAAAAATAATTAATTTTTAAAATTTGAAATTTTTTTTTGATTTATTTTGATCATTTTTCTCAATCAATCCATTTGTGAACCAAATATCCCATGCAAAATAGGGTTTAATAATATATTTTGAAACTTTTGAAATTAAGCTGATTTTTAGATGGTTATTTCAAAATTAATAAATGAACTATTAAACTCCATTTCAAAATCATTGGCCCATTAAAAATCAAATTTTGAAAATAAATAATGTAATAAAGTGGATTTATCTATTATAATAAAAAAAATTACTATTTTAATATTCAGTTATATACACTAGAGGTATTTGTTTTTCCTCTAAACTAAAATAAAAAATAGTAAAATAAAAATAAAAAAAATTTTGCCATTTATTAATAAATGGACTATTTTATTGAATAATTTTTTTTATTTTATTTAAAATCATTTTAGAATAATTAGCATTAATAACAACAAAATGGCTTTAGATTTTTTTTTTTAAAATCTCATTTATTAAATCCAATTCAATAATAGAAAAACAATTTATGAAAAACTTTGAAGATCTTTCAATAATTTATCATTAGGATTCTTATTAAAGTCAAAACAAAGTCAGAATTTCATTTTCTGAAGAGAGTTCTAACCAAAAAAAATTATTTTTTAAGAAATCAATTTAAATTGAAAACTCTTATTTGTATTAACCTTTAAACATAGGCAAACCTAAAATAAAAGGAAAATTTCTTCATTTTAAAAAAATAATGTTTCCTGAATTAGTAAAAAAAATTGAAATAAAAAACTACAAATTTAAAAGAGATCACAATTAAAAAAAAAAAAACATGTAAATTATTGGGGTGAAAAAATAAGTCTAATGATTCTGAAAATAAATAAAAGATCATTTTAAGATATAATAAAATTAAAAAGTATATATAAACTAAAATTCAAAAAAAAAATAAAATAAAATAACACAATTAAATCGTTTAAAAGAATCGCAATAATGTAATCCTGTTTAAAGAGGAAATAATTGTGATTTTTGTGAATAAAAAAAAAACAATTATAATTTCATCTTTTTTTTTTTTTTTTTTTCATTTTTGTCATTATATCACTTGTTTAGTTCTACAAATAAATTTTTTCCAACTGTTGCTATTTTAGAGTTAAGTTCTTCAAATCTGAGAACCCAAATAATAATAATAATTATTATTATAGATGGTATCTAACCGTTGATAGTTTTATAATTATTAATAGAATTTAAAAAAATCAATAAATTCATTTATTTGATAGCTCATCTCCAAAATTATTAACACATTGTTGATTTGTTTAGTATTGATGTTTATTTATTTTTTGTTTTTTTTTTTTGCGAACATTTAAATTTAGAAATAATTATTAATAAATCAATTATTAAATGGTTCAAAAATTTTTTTATACCTGAAGTTATTAAATGATATTTTTTTTTTCAAAATTTGAATTTTGGTTTGTTAAAAATTTTTAATTCCATTTTAAAAATCTCTTTTAACCCTTGATTGTCATCAATTTTGGTTAGTTTATAAAAAAAATTAAAACTTATATTGATATAAATGTATATTTAGTTTGTAATTTTTCTTTATTCAGTGTTTTAATTTAAATAAAAAACCAAAATAGAGCAAAAATTATTAAATTATGAAAATTTCTTTTTTTTTTTTTTTTGATATTAGAAGTAAAAAAAAAATTATTTTATTTGTAATTTTTTATAGATTTTTATTTTTTTTAATTTTCTAAATAAGAACTTTTATAATAATAATCATAATTCAATCTGCAATATCTTTATTTATTGATATTAATATTAATTAATATTTTTAATTTTATTAGAAACAAATAAAATAAAAAAAAGTTATTTATCAGAAATTTGAATATTTTTTTTAAAAATAAAATTTTATTAAATATTTAATTAAGAGAAAAAAAAAACTCTTTTCTTTTGGTAAAAAATAAATTTTTAATATGGATAATTTTATAAAACATCAATTTAAATTATAGAAAATAATTGTAAAACAAAACAAAACGAAAAAAAAAACAATAATTTTGACTTTCATTATTTCTTTTTTTTGTGTCTTATGATTTTATCATAATTTTTTTATTGGTATCATTTTTTATCAACTTTTTAGTATTCATCAAGACTTCTTCTATATTGGTGTGAATGATGAAAAAATAGAGTGTTATTCGTGACAGGGTGTTATTATAAAAATATTTTTTTGTCTCTTGAAATCTTTTTTATTAGGATATGTATCCTTTTAATCAATTATCTATTTTTGGGTGTTTAAATTCATATTATTTCTGATAAATTGTTTTAGTTTACATTTTTTACCTGATATTTTAATTTTGTAAAAAAAAATATCAAAAAATTGTATTTTCGGATTTATTTTTAAGAAATAAATTTTGGTTTCATAGTCTGATAATGAGAGAATTTAGAAGTGCCAGAATTTGTGTATCCTGGTTCAAAGAGTATCTAGAATAGAAGTGGTCATGGGGCGAGTTTTAAACTCAATTTAGTTTTCTAAACAAATTGTATTTTCTGAATTGGGATTTACCTAATTTCTTTGACATCCAGTTTCACTTTTAAGGCACAAACTTTCAACGAAATTTAAGACGCAAAATAATCACAAATTAAGACACAAAATTCAAATTCTAGTAAAAATAAATTGTAAAAAAAAAATTCCAAATTTTGTGCCTTAATTTGAGATTTTTTTGTGCCTTAAATTTCGTTTAAAGTTTGTGCCTTAAAAGTGAAACTGACTGTACAAAAATTAATCCCCTAAAATAAAATCCTGATTTAAATGTGTAAAATAAATTAAAGAAAGCAATTTCTTAAAAAAATATTGTCACCCAAAAACTGAGTAACCTCTTAAGATTTTTTTTATCTATTTTATTGTTTCTACGAGCTCCATTAAATCAAAATATGGTAATTATTTTCAAATATGTTTTTTATCGGGTAATAGAATATATATAAAATCTTTCTTTATAGAAAATACATTAACCGTCTCTATTAAAGCCTGGTTTCAAATTAAACTAATGCTTTTTTTTTTTTTTTTTTTTTTTTTTTTTTTCCTTTGTAAGTAATCCAAGTCTATATATTATTAAATAATATATTTATTATAGAATAAATCAGTTTCGAATTTCATTTAAAGAAATTCTGAGAAAATATTAAAATATGGATTGATTCTGATAAAATTTTTTAGTAATTATCTCAATTTTTGTAAAATTTAATGTTTTTTTTTTTGTTAGAGTTTTTTTTAACTTCGAAATACGTAATTTTTTTAACTAATTCTCACAGAATGAAAATTTATTTTGTGCAGTGAATATAAAAAAATACAATAACTACTCACCTTTCTGGTTGGGAACGTAGTATTTAAAAATCAAAAGATAAGAATATTTCAAAGATTCAATACTGATAAAATCAAATATATTTAATAAAAATTTTAGTTCAATTTCCTAATTTTCCAATTTCTTATCTCAACTTTTAAAACAACTCAAGAGAAAGAACTTTTTGAAGCAAACCAATTTTACAAAGTTATTTAACATTTAAAAGAATAAAATACTTTACACAAATCAAAGCTTGTGTAAAAAAATTTTTAAAAATGGAAAATGAAGTGAAAATTTTCAAATATTTAGTTGAAATTATCAGTAACATGAGAAATTAGATCATCATTCTTTTTTTTGGTGTTTTCGATTTTGTTCAGAAAACAATTTGTTTCTTTCCCAGGTTGTCAAATAACATTTTTTGATAGTCACCTTTGTAAACCCTAAAATTCTGAAATAGCGAATAATCAAAGATTTTTTTTGTATCAAACAGAGAAAAAAAATTAATTTCTGTGGAAGACAAAAATGACTTTAGTTTTGGAACGGCTGTAAAAAACAAAAAGCACCTTTTGATGAGAAAAAAGTGTTTTTCACAGAATCTTTTCGAAAAGACAGGAATTTTGATTATAGGAGTAAAGTTGAAGAAGAAAAAAAAAAAAAAAAAAAAGAAAGAGTTTATTTAAAAAAAAGTATTAAAACCAATGTTAAAAGATCACAAGTTTTTTGGTGAATAAGGGTGTATGTTTGCAAAGTATTAAAAACAGATTGTAAAATAAAAACACAAAAAGAATAAAAAAATAAAATTACAGATTAATAAAGAACAAAAAAAAAAAAAAAAAAAAAAATAAAAAAATGAATTTGGGCTTATTAGGCTAAAAGTGAACTTTTTTTTGTTTTTTTTTTCTTCTGTTGGATCGAATTCCCCACCGTGGATAAAGAAAGCGATCAGGTTCATCGAATATTCTGCATGGCCCCTTTGCAAACAAATAGTCTATTCTTGAACCTTCTCTGCCTGTTTTGCCATAGTGAATTTCCATTCTTGACATTGATCGGTTTTCAAAGTTTTCTGTTTCTTTTAAGAACTGCTTAACCTTGAACATCTTTGAGACAACGCCCGCAAAGGGAGTGTCCGATTGCCACCTCGACATATAAACCTGGCACGGTTCGAGCCATTGAACTAAAAACCTTTTCAAGATCAATTCTCTTGCTCGAGGCTCGTCGTCACGATCTAAAATAAAGCCATACAACGATCTTGCAACTTGGACGTCGCTTTCGTTGTTTGAAGGCTGCTCGTCATAATAAAGGGTGAATTTGTGATAGCATTGGATGTTGTGATCCTCAAGCAATTCACGAAACGATTTGATTAAATTTGGTAATTCATTTATAGGCCCAATGTGTGGTCGGTACACAAGCACATGTGGCGCCATGTTTGCTGGGTAAACAAGAACCGATTTGAAAACCTGTAAATAATATAAAAAGCCCAGACCAGTGACACATAACACAAAGAGAAAAAGAAAGAGATAAACAAAAATAGTTAGCATTTGAAGTGTACACTATTTTTTTTTTTTTTATGTTTTTGCAAAGCTAAAATAAGAGAAGAAAAAGCTTGTGAAAGTTTTTTGTGGAAGAAAGATTAAAAAATAAAATTAGTTTTTTACAAATTTTTTATTTTCAGATTTTTCGAAAAATCTCACAACAAAAAAACACACTCTAAAAGCTCTCGCTGTTTTTTAACACTTAAACAATTTTGAGAAAATATTACACTTGTAAACCAAAATAATTTTTTGGATTTATCTCAAATCAAGAGAATTTCCCTTACAATTCCAAACGGAGCCGCAGCGTTTTTTGTGTGATAAGATGGACTTGGAGTGGAAATAATAAACTTGCTAAGTAAAAATAAAAAATAATTTTTATATTAAAAGTTCCTTGTTAAATCGTCAAATGGGCTTTACAATGCGGAATTTCAAAGTTTTTTTTACTTTAGGATTTATTAGTTGTAATCTAAAGGGAAAAATGTAAAAAGTTCTCAAAAGATCGAAATTTTGACAGAAAACTGTGGACTATGATTAAAAAAAAGTTGATAAATCTAAACACCAAGATTAATCAAAAAAGAGAACCAAATCAGGTTCTACTGAACTTAATAAGGAAAAGTGTATTAAAGTAAGCAAGAGAACTAAGGTTTTTTTGCAAGCTTAATTCGAAATTTCAAAAGTAAAAGTGTTCAGAGAATTTTTTGATTGCTTTGTAGTTGTGGCTACCACACTTTGAAATGATCATTGGCGAATTCTTCGAGAAAAGTATTCTTGATAGTCTCCTAAAATGTTTTTCAGTGATACCAATTAAGGATTATTGGTACTGTATACTCTCGATATTTTCCATGAATGTTGCAAAAAAAAAATAATCATTTGGATAAAATGTGAGGAAAAATTGAGAGATAGAAATTTTGCTTTTTTTTTTTTAAGGGATAACAATTTTGATCAATAAACTGTGTGAAATTTTCCAACAAAAAAGCTAAAATTTGAAATCACTTATATTTACCTCATGTTAAAATATCCCCCCCCCATCCAGATAATTGTACAATATATTTACACACTTAACTTAATAATATTTGAATCGAAAACAAATTGACTGATCAGGGGATGACTTTTAGATTTTTGAACCATTTTAAAGTAACTTTTGTATTTGGTGCTATAAAAAAGTGAATTACAGAGATCAAAATGATTCATAAACAACAACTATAATCCATGTTTCAAAATATAATTCAAACTTTTTTTTTTTTCTTATTTAAAGTGAACATCCTATTTACTACGCAATAGTATACCTGAATACAGATCAATTTTGAAGGTAAAACCCTTGAGATTTTCAGTAAATTTTAAATTATGATTACAATTAGTTTAGATTTTTTTCTAATATTCTCAATTTTTTTTAAATTTTTTGTTTTTTTGTTGTTCTAAATTGATTTTCAAAATTAACTCTATTTCTTGAGATAAATTTTCCATTTTTGATCCTTCATTTTTAGAATTTCTTTTTAAATAATGGAACTTTAAGAAACCAAAACAATATTTAATTAGAATTTATGGCTGATTTCTTTGATTAGATTGATGTATAGGTTCACTATAACAAAAAAATTCTTTTTATTTTGAAACACGAATTAAAATATTCTGTAGAAATTATTTTAACCACAGTACTTACAAGTTACAAATTTTGCTAAAAAATAACTCAAATTTTAATGGATCTTATTACCCATCACCCTTTAACTCAAATAATCCACACTGTATATTGAAAAGTAATCCATACATTGCATTAAATAATGGAAATCATGAAGAAAAAAAAAATCATTTTATAGATTTTTCAAAAATTCAGATGTTGAGAAGAATGAATGGGGCTATCAGTATTTTTTTTAGTTAAAAAGAGATTATCAAGCAAATTTATATCTGATATTCTCTATAAAAAGATTTCTTTTTGAATTTTTATGTTCTTGGTTGAAATTAAATTTAAATTCTAAAATGTCTCATTTTAGAATTTTTGTTTTCCTCAGGAATTGAAAAAGAATCTTTAATTCAGATTCCAAATTATATAAAACTCTATATAAGTTTCTGGTTGTTAAAATAAAACACCAGTAAGAAAAATTTATTTGGAAAATTGTTACAAGCTCAAAAAAATCAATGTTATAAGATCTTTTAACTACTTTTCAAATAAAATTTCCCAATAACTGAAACCTTTTTAATTTCGAGAAAAAAAAATAAAAAAAAAAGAAATAATATGAAAAATAAAAAAAAATGTCGGGAAATTATGGTTTTAAGATTTTTTTGTACTATCCCACACATATATTATTCTATTTCTATACGATTTAACAACTTATATTTTTTTTACAATAACCCCTGATTATGCTTGACGCTTGACAAAAATACTGGGGCACTTTAATAAATAAAAGTGAAAAGAATACCCTTACTGCCCCAACCCGTTTTGTTATTTAAATATTTTTTTACTTGTGTTTTTAGTTCACTATGATCCAGATAAATATATTCAAAATGAAAAAATAAAATAATGTTTGAAAAGTAAAAATAAAAAAGCCACCCAATGTTTTTCAAAGTGACCCACTATACCCCCCCCCCCATTTTTTTTTTTTTTTTTGGTTAATTAGTTGGGTTTTAACCATGAAAAAAAAAAGTTGTGAAACATCTTAAAACAGTGATAGATAATTCTGTTTTGATAATTTAAGACCAGATATCAGGAATTGATAAGAAATTAAATATAATCTATGATATTATTCTAGAATTTAGGAGGTTCACAAACCCTTATAAAATACCAAAATCCAATAAATTAAAAAAAAAAAATATTAATACATTGGTTCGAAAAAGAGAAGCATTAACAAAACCCATTTTACAAAAAAAGTAAAAGATAGTTTTTTTAAAATAAAAACATTTTTAATCAAAAAAAGAGTCTCTGTAACAAAATAAAAAATGTTTGAATAAATAAGCATTGTTTAATCATTGCCCCGACTTACTTTTTTTTCTCTAACCAAATAATATTTTAACTTAAGCGTTATTTGAAAAAATAAAAAATAAATAAAAAAATTCAAAATAATTACCCATATCCCTCAAAAATAATTTATAAAACTGAAGTAAAGTACCAAAAAACAATAATTTCAACCAAAAGTAATCAAAAAAAAAAAAAAAAAAAATCAAAAAAAAAAAAACGGGAATTCTTGTTTTTTAACATATACTATACCAATTAAAATCCCCAAAAAATGAAAGACAGTAAAATATTTTGAGAATGAGATATCGTAAATTATTTCAGAATAAATTAAATATTTTTAGATAACGTTCATTATAACTAAATCCAATTTCAAAATTTTTGACATGCCAAAAATATGAATTTTTTGTATTTTTTCAAAATATCGGATTAAATTATCCACAAATCCACCATATTTTGATATTTTTATATCTAACCTTTTAATACAAATATAATAAAAAAACGTTTTTTTCTTTAAAAGGATAAAATGAACCGAATTAAAACTTCTATTGTTAAATATGCTGAAATATCTTAAGAAAGCAAGTTCATTTTTCAAAATTTGACTGATACCATTTATGTGGAATTGTATTATTTGAATTATTTCTTGAACAAAATTAACTATAATTCTTATAAATAAGAGAGTTATAGATATTTTAGTATATTATATTTACATACCAACAACTAAAAAAATGAATTCAAAAAAAAATGAAAATATTGATCGAAAAAAATTAAAAAAAAATCATTTATTTCTTTATATTGTCTGTACTATTTGATAAATACTCATTCTTAATTTGGTTTTATTTTGAATTCTTCGAGCAAATACTTTCGTTTGTAAAATTTTTGAGAAAAAAATTACTTTTAATTTCTAAAGAATTTCCAAAATTTATTTAACAATCCTATTTTGATTTATGTCATTTAATTCTTGTTTTATTTCAAAAAAGAGGACTTTGGTTTAATTTCATCTTCAGAAAGTAAGATTTATTGTGCAAATTCCGTTTATTTTATAATTATTTATTTTGCTGTAAATTGAGAAACTCAAAATAATTTTGAATCTAATTGAAATTTTATCTCAATTTTTTTTATACTGGATTGAATCTTCAGTACGTGTTTTCCGATTTCGAGGAATTTAAACCCTTTATTTTAATTTTTGAAATATTATTCTTAATTTTGGTTTTATTTGATAGCAATAATTTGAAAAAAGAATTTTGAAAGCAAATTTGTAAATAAATATTTTGTAATATAATAATTAAGATTTTTGGGGTCTAGAAATTCAAGGTGGTAAATTGTTTGTGTTCATACAACTTAAGGAATTAAAGAAAACAAATATTTGTAAATAAACTTTGTTTGATTTTTTTTAAAACTTGATTTCAACAAATTTATTTTTAAATGGTGATCTTTTGTTTTTGGTCTTCTTAAAGAAAAGAATTTTGTTCCAATGTACATTTTTTCATGTCTATTTTTTGGTTTGCTCTAGGATTAATTTCATTCGTTTGTAGAAACATTTTTTCGAGAACCAAAACCAAATTTAATAAAATCAAAAATTTTATCAAAAAAAATTTTCAAAAAATCCAAAAATTAAAGATTCAAACCTAAATTAATTGGATCTTTTTCACAAATAGAACCACATATCTTGTTTTGGTTTCAAAGTTTCAATATCTGGTAGACACTCAAAAAATATTTTCCGTTTAGGTTTACATAATTTAAAATTTTCAAAATGGTAAAATGTACTTACCCCCTTAAAAAAATATTAGAGGATTTTAAAACATCTATTTCGATTCATAATATAATTTCAAAATTCAATTTTTTTTTATTCTAAATGGTGATATTTCATAAAATTATGATAACAAATATTATCGAATAATATATAAAAACCACGAAATTCTCAAAAACCACATAGAATTATTAAAAAATAGTTATAAATTTCAAAATATCTTGATGTATAATTAAATACAATAAAATAGCCAATGACTTTTAATAATAATTCAATAATATTTTAAAAAAGAAAAATGTTATTTGATCAAAAAAAAAGATCCTCGAAAAATTATTAATTTTTTAATAAAGGGCAAAAAAGATAATTGATTTAACCAAGGATCAGATCAAAGAGTTTTATTGTATTTTTTCTTTTGATTATGCTGACAAACGAATCGATCGTTTAGCTCAACAAAAGTAATAAAAAAGATAAATAAAAAGTTTCTCGGACAATTGGGATTTATAAATCTACCTTCAATGAAAAGACTTCTCAATCAACCAACACTTAAAATGTTCTTTAAAAAGTATATATTTTTGATTAAATACCTTCATTTATTCTATAAAAGCTCAAAGGAAGAGGGCAACTTTTCAAAGGATTGTCTTAATAATATAGACACACCACTACTAATAATTAAGATTTTTCGGACACTTTATTTTCTTCTTATTATTTTCTTTCTTCTTCACTTTATTGTATTGTACATGAAACAAAACTAGAGTTAAATGGGTTTTTTTAATCGATCATTAATAAAGATTGAAAAGCCCTATTGTTCTTTTTGTTTATTTAACTTTGAAGGTGATAACTCCATCTTAAAAAAATCATATTTATTTTATATTAAAGTAGATTATTGCAATGAATTATTATTAGTATGATCATAAAATTTGTTTGAGATTTTATATTTTGTCAAAAACAAAAATGATAAAAAAAATTTATTTTTTTTCACAAACAAACTCATACAGATTATAAAAGTTTTCTATCTTTCAAAACTTTCAAAAACTTGAAGATAATTCATAAATAACAGCCATTACAAACACTTTCTAGCATTTTTAAAGGGGTAAAGTGTAAAAACCTCGAGGTTTAGTAAAAGTCAAGAGATTTTTTTAAGTTGATTTCAAAAAAAAAAATAATTCATTTCCTCAAGATATTATGAATATCGCTCAAAGGCGAATATCGCCATTTTATAATTTTTTGTGATAAAGTTGGTTTTATCAAGATTTTTTTAATATTATCACGATTTGATTGTTAATATCATGATAATATATACTATGTTCAAAACTTCTTCTTCTTCTTTTTTTTTTTTTTAGTATTTATAAGAATTGGGTAAAATCTTCATTTTTATAAATTTTTTTAAATTACAGAAAGGTAAATTATATTTTTTTTCAATTTAACACATAAAAAGGAAAATTTCCATAATTGTCTAATAAAGGAAACCAGAGAAAACTATCATTGAACTTTTTTTGAAATGATAAATAACAATAATTTTTCTTAAATATTATTTTTATCTCTCAAATTAAAATACAAACATCCACAATGTTTTCCAGGGTTTTGAAGAAAAGGGAAAGATCTTTTATTTTATACTATTATTCTTAATTCTGGAAAAAATACACACTTCATAGTACTCTATAACAAACTTTATAACACTATGTAATACAGTTCACCCCATAATGATTAGTTATCTTCCATTTATATTCTCATTAATGGAAAAAAAAAAAAAACAAAAATTTTTAATTATATTTTTATGAATTAAATACAATTATTTCAGAACTTTTTTATTATTTTATCAAATAAATAATTTAAAATTAAATAAAAATGGGATATTTCTAGAGCAATTTAACAATTTTTACAATAAAAAAGAAAAGTTTCTAATTTATTAACTAGCATATTTTAAACAAAATATTAACTTTCGAATACCAATTTTAGATACCTCAACCCGACCCTACAATATAAAAATTAACAGTAATAATATGGTAAATAAACCTTATGACTAGAAAAACAATGTAAATGAAAGCCATACATTTCTATAAACTAAATTTATATATTTATTTATTAATATACATTAGGTGAAATAAAAAAAAAATATATAGCTTGTTTTATTATATATTGGATTAATGTATATTATATCCATTAATCTTGAGAAAATTCATTTTTTCAGAAACTTTTCTGTTGGAATTAATTGGTATTTAATTATTTTATGTTATTTTTTGAAAAGGGAGGTAAAAAAGGATAAAAAAACTAATTTTTGAGGAATATATGTTCCTACAGCCCAAAAAACACTAAAAATGGAAAACTGATCAAATAACTTCCATTAAAAAATTTTAAAAAACTAATGAAAAACTAATAATAAATAAAGTTTCCATTTTCCTTTTTCTTGAGAACATTTTTTGCCAAAATGATTGAATTCAAAGATGAAATTTTGTATATTTTTAGATAAAATATCTTATTTTAACTCATTCACTTAAAACAAATTCTAAATTATGGGAATTTTATTTTCACAAAAAGGACTAATTTGATCTTCAAAGGTTTTTTTTTATTTTCAAAAGGTAAAATTAAAAAAAAAGTAAAACTAAAAAAGATAAACTCTCTGGGGATTTATTCTTATTTAATATATTAACTTATTCTTTAATTTCAAAATTTTTACAGCCCCAATTTTTCAAAAAAAAAAATAAAAAAGCGCACAATAATTTCAAAAAATATTTTTGATATTCAAAATTTGAGAGTGTTTTTATTCTAAAAAAAATTATCCCAATGTTTAATTGAATTAAGTGATAAGTTTGGATTTTGAAAAATATTAATCAGAAAAAAATAGAAGCTAAATTTTATTAAGGACATATTTTAGTGGTTATAATTTAAATCATTATTTTTTTCATAATAATATCTACCACTTCAAGAAAAAATAACCCATGTAATTTGACTCATTGTTTTGAAAATAAGAAATATATTTTTGTTTCTGGGTTTTATAAACATCATCCTATTAAGAAAAATATATTACTTATTGTCACAAATTCATTCAAATAAGTATAACTGTCTAATTGCCAATAGTCAGGTAAGTATTTTTTTTTTAATCAGAAATTATTTTATTTATTTTATCATGAAGATCTTTTTTTAAAATTGTAAATCTTCAAGTTTCACTAAGCCTTTAAATATCTCTAAACATACTTTTTTTGAGACACAGCATTTCCGTATCATGAATTTATGTTATTTTTACATCTATTAAAACTTTCAAAAAAATGAGAATTTTCCCTATGTTTAACTATTGTTAATTTACAATTTTTTTTTTCTTTTTTTCTCATTTTTTTACAAAACAACAAATAAATATTGAAAAAAATTATAATAATAAAGGTATTACGATTTATTAATAACGATTAAAAAAAAATAAAAACAATATATATATATAATTTGTATGTACATTCAGTATTTTGATAATTAATTGAATTTTCTTCATATTAATTAGTCAATGATATAAATTTCTTGATTTTGATTGTTATTTTCATTTGACGTGTTTAAAGGTTCCCATCTCCCATTCGAATAAATTTCCACATATTCTGATTTTTTTTGGTGTTTTTTAAGAATACTCAAGATATATCCGTCAATTGAAAGATCTTCCGTTGAAATGGGCTTGGAGCAGCAGGGGCAATTCCAATTTCCATAATTAAGAGCTAATTTTAAATAGGACTTCAAATCGAAACATTGTATGTGCTTGCAATATTTTCCTCTTGTTGGCAATTCCATAAAATCCATGCTTATTGGGCATTTTAATGAGCATACATCTTGCTGGACATTATAAAAAGATTGGCTTGATCGGAAGATTATATCGGATATTTTTGAAAATGAGTCCTTTTTATTATTGAAGATTTTTGGTCTTAATTCTTGAAAATAATGATCAAAATTAATTATTTTCATATTCTGTAACACCACAATCAAATTTGAATTGTTTTGCCATCCTTCAATTGTAAGATAATATTTTCTTTTTTTTGCAAGTTTCGGAAGGTCTTTTAAATCTATTGGAAATAAATGAGGTAGGTTGGCGTCATTGCTCGGTTTAAATTCTGTACTTTCTTTTTGTTTTCCAAATTGGCTTGGGGAATCACTCTTAGATGTGATCCCACCAACGCTTATTTCTTTAATAGTGTTCTCACCTTCCTCGTCTTCTTCAAATTGAAAATCTTTTTGTTCTTCTTCTACATCAAAATCCATTTGTTCACACTCAAATTCATGATCAGTTTCTATTTCAATCCCAAAATTTTGCTCATTATCATTATTATTCAAAGTATTACGCTGGTTATTATTACTATTTTGATTCTCTTTTGGGTAAACTTGTTTATTACCGAGACATACAACCAAATTGCTTGGCCAACTATAAATTTCTTTATTTGAAGATTTGTCAAATAATCTAATTCCCAAAATCATATCATTACCAAGGCAAGTCTGTTTTATTTGTTCCATTTTTTTCTTCGTCAATCTTTTTTGATAAAAGGGTTCTTGGATAGTGAGTGGGCCAATTAATGGTGTAGTAAGAGGCTTTACATATTTTTGATCACCAAAAAGAATCTTTTTGGTAAGCGAAAGTGAGAACTGATCTTCAAATAAATATTGATAGCAAAGCTTTTTGTTCTCTTCATGGTTTAGAAATTCGTTCTCCTTGAGCAAACCTTTTTGTGTTTGCAAGGCAAAGTATTCGAGAAAAATCTTTTTGAAAATCATTTCCTTTGTTGTTAAAACGTCGACACTCCTTTTCCTTTGTTCTTCATTGTTTGTTAGAAATGGTTTTTGTAAAAGTAATATCGCAGCGGTAGTTCGATCCCAGTTTTCTTCTTGATGGTTTGTAGTTTGGATTGTTCTTTGTAACATTTTTTCTTTTTTTGTTTGTGTTTTGAAAATAAATTGAAAAATCTTGCAAGAATAAGTAATATGTTAACTTTTTTGGATTTGATCCAAGGTTATGTTTTAAGGTTTTGTAATTTAGATAATGATTTTTGAAAAAAATTTCTTTCTTTTGATCGATAATAAAAAAATAAATTTCCAAAAAAGATTTTCTGAATTTGATTGGATTTCTCAAGTGAATTGAATTATCTTGAAACCCATTCAAAATTAAGTTTCGTTTTGGTTATTTTTGGTTATGATATTTTTCGAAACAAAAACAGAATTTTCGATTTTGATCTCATTGAAAATAAGTCTCATAACGCTTCTTGAGATATATTTTGGGTGGTTGAATTTTTAAAGTGACTGGATAATTGAGCATAAGAAATTTAAAGGAAATCTCTCAGGACTAAATATTGAGAACATTTTGTGTTTGTAATTTAGAATCGACAGAGTTTTAATTGAATTGTCCAATGTTACTTGGGTATATTTTCTTTTTTATTTTGATCTTTTGAAATAGAAGATTTTTGCAAAATAAGAAAACTATTTTTTGGTTTGGATAGAAAAAATATGTAACAACCTAAACACTCATTATATCAACAGACAAGTCTATGTTTTCAAGTGTATGAGAAAAAATTTAAATTTTAAAAATAAAGAATAAAAATAAAATTTTTCAAGTTTTTAAAAAAAAACAAATGTGAAGAAAGGGAGTTGTAATAATAGTTTGAGATTTTCTTCTTGATCACAAAATTAATTATTTTTTTGTGAATCTATTTGTTGAAGATCATTTAATTCTTGGGTGCTTTTACTTCTTTGAAAGTGTTAAACTATATTCCATAATTCTTTTTTATTTTTTTACAAAAATCTCTAAAGATCAAAAAGAATGATAATTTTCAAGTATCCAACTTGAGGCGGACATTTGTTCAAAAACCAGAGCTTTCTGGATACTTCAAATAGTCTTTTTTGTCAAAGATCAACAATCTTTGAAGACCAAACTGATATTTTACAAATCAAAAATAATTCTTCAGAAATCAAGCAACACAAACAAACTTTGCGATATTTTTATTAAATTGAATTTTGAGTTATTAGAAACAAGAAATATATTGAAAAGTAAAATTATAGTCAGGATATACTTAAAAATTCTATTCGTTGAAAAATAAATCAGAGAAAATTTGCAAATAACTTTCTTGCAAAAAGTTGAAAAGATTAAAGTTAATATTTAAAATGATTTAATCTCACAAACCAGTTATCTTGTTTGGTGTTTTTTTTGTTTTTTCAATACGAATTCTGATAAGGATTTGATTATTGTTTTTTGAAAAAAGTCAAAGTAAATTTGTTATTTTTATTTTTCAATTAACAATAAATTGAACAGTTTCCTTTCAAATCGGGTAGACTTCAAAAGTATCATAGCTCAAAATAAAATTTTAAAAATTATTCAAAATACAAGATAAATTCATCCTGTAGTCAAAATAAAGTGTGCTAAAAAATTTAATCCGTATTTCAAAATAAAAATCGTGTTTTTTTGTTATAGAAGACCTATACATTAACCAATCAAAGAAACTGACAATAAACACTATATAAATAGAGATATTGGTTTCTTAAAGTTCCATTATTTATAGAGAAATTCGAAAAATGAAGGATCAAATTTCAAAAATTTATCTCAAGAAATAGAGTTAATTTTAGAGAAAATTTTTATAATAAAATCTCAAAAAATTTCAAAAAAATGAATATTATGGAAAATTTTGAAAAAATTGTATTCCTAATTTCAATTTTACGGAAAATGTCCAGGGGTTTACTTACAAAATTAATTTAAACTTAGGTATGCTATTTATTAGTTGATTAAGTCTTGCCTTGGAGCAAGAAGAAAAAAAAGCACGGATTTAATTCCGAAAGATGTATTTATGTTGTTGTTCATGCTTTATTTTGATCACTGTACATCGATTTGTGTAAATATATTTCAATCTGGGAAAGGCTAAGCAACAGAAAAAATAATCAAAGAAATATCAAGTATTAAAAGGAAGAACAAATCCTTTCAAGTCTCATGGTAAAATAACATTTCCTAGGCTCTAAAAGTAAAAAAAAATTGAAAAATACAATGACAATAAGAAGATACTCTTGAGTAAGTAGGTAAATGTACTATTTTAAAATTTTAATAGTGACAGAATTTATCCTCTAGTGATTTTTAAGCACTGAAGGCTATTAAAACTAGCGAATTTAAATACCATTCACTACTGTATTTGTCAAAAGATCGAAAGTTAATCAGATTTTAATATTTTCTTTTTTTAATTTTTTGTTTATTTTTGTTTGTTCACTTTTTTCTTTGATTAAATAATTTAACAAATTTAGAGCCGTTTTACTGGGAATACTTAAAATCAATGAAAAAAATTCATTATGTAAACCCATGAAATTAACTAAAAGGTGTATCCATTTGTAAACAAATCTCTACCCTTCAAGACCAAATAGGAAATATCATCTCTTTTAATAAAACTGTTGAAACCAAGAGTGAAAAAAAAAAAATTAAAATAAAAAGATATTTTCAAAGATTTTGTATCTTTATCTTCTCATTTGGGAAGAAAACACCATATTCTCTTCAAAACCTCACAACATTTCTTTTTTTAATTAATATACAAATTTTTTTAACAAATTTGTTCTTAAAATTCTAATTTAAAATATTGCTTCCAAAATAAAAAATAACAGTGAATATTGATATATAAACACCATTTCAAAAAGTTCAAAATCCAACTTTTTTCTGTATCATTTTTAAAAAAAATATTTTCTTTGAAAGAAGAAAGAAAAATTTTTATTTTAGAAAAAAGTATACCAAAACACAATTTAAAAATGAAATCATTAAGTTCTAAAATATCTCATGATAAAAAATTTACTTAATAAAAATAAAAAATTCAATAATTCTTGTAAACTTTTTTAAAAAATATTTTTTTGATGCAAAAGAACTGTTAAATTTATTTTTTTCTTTTTATTAAATAAAAAACAGCAAAATAAAAAAACAAACTAAAAAATTAAAAATACTCCCAAAAAACTTTTTTAAAACCGGGAAACTCAACTTATAACAAAGTAAATATTTTTTCATTTGGTTATTTATCGTCAAGAATTAATTACCCAATTTAATTTTTTTTTATGTGAGTTATTAGCAATCCAAAGGTTAAATGTATCAATAGAATTTACAATTCCCCTAATTTTATTTTAAAGATTTTCAAACAAATAAAAATAATCACTATTATTTTTTCAAATAATAAATAATTTTAGAATATATCACAAAATAACGGTTTTTAGTTCTAACATTTACTTGTTTATTACTGGGAATATTTGAAAAAAAAATTTTGGATAATAGTTTAAATATCAAGAAATTGTATAAATATCTGTGAATTATAATAAATGATTAACTACTCTATATATCCAAAGATTCAATATTTGATTTATTATTGTTTTTTTTTTTTTATAGAATAAGATTAAAGTTTCAATGTTGTGTGTTCCTACAAACTCTCAGAAATTCCTGAAAGTGAGATTTCTTCAAATTATTATTTTATCATGAATCTAAATAAGGTTTGACAAAACTCAATATTCAATAGTTCTGAGTGGAAGGGTACGAATAGTTAAAAGGTATGAGATAAAATAATAATACCAATAAATATTCATGCTTTAAAGTGTTGTATAGCGCCTTAGAGTACCCACAAGTGACGATTTTTTTTTTTTAAAGAATATAATAAATCAATAAAAAATTTCAAAAATTTTCTGGTAATATCTCAAATTATAAAAAAAACCTTACTAAAAAAAATATCTTAAATAGATAGGTTCAACTTCAATATTAAAATTAAGAAAATTCACAAATTAGATGAAAAGATATTCTTATTTCTATGATAAGAACACATTAAAACCAAAATCCTGTAGCTTATGTAAACATAATTCGAATTTAGAAATCATTGGAGATATCAATGTTTTTTTTAAGGATATTTTTTTTTTCATAAAAAAAACAGAAAATTTTGATAAAAGAATTAATCCAACATAAAAATTATAATAAAAAATTATAGAATAGTATTTTTGATAGTATTCAAAACAAGGATCATTATTTATTTTATCATTAATTAATAATAAAGACAATGGTTACTCTTTATCAAAATTTTTAAACAAAAAAAAAATAAATTAGGGAAGTTCTGTAGAGTGTCATTAAGTACCTAGGTTTTCTTGAGGTTTTCTGTTTTATTTGTTAAATCAATAGATTTTTGTTAGGTTTTCTTGAGGTTTACTATTTGGTTTGTTAAGTGTTCTAAGTTTTTTTGAGGTTTTCTATTTTATATGCAAAGTGTTCTAGGTTTTTGTTTTTTTTACTTTTTGGAATAAACAGAAAATTTTAATAAATTTTCGGTTTATTTCAAAAAGTAAAAAAAAACCTAACAAAAATCTATTTATTTTCCAAATAATAGAAAACTCATGAAAACCTAAAAGTGTTTTTTTCCATAATTTAATGGAATAGAGAAAAATAATTGATCATAATCTATTCTTTTGAATTCAGAGAAAGTGATTGGCGGTTTTTTTAATTTTAGAAATAAAAAGATAATAAATAAATTCCCAGTTTTTTTCAAAAATTAAAAAAAACTAATAGCTGAAAGAGGAAATTCATTTCCTCCCTTCAAAATAAAAAAAAAAAAACCTTATGAATTTTTCTTTTTCTAATTTAAATTCAAAAAATTCTAATGAAAAAAGGATCAGATCTTTTAACTGAAAATTCCATTGAGAAAAATGAACTATTTTAAAAAACTAACTCACTTCTCTAAAGTTGAGAAAAGAAGTTGGATAAAGGGGTTTAATTGTATTGTTGAATAAAGAATTACCCTATTACCTTTAAAAAATAATGAACAAGTGTTACTCGTCCCTTAAGGAATACTTTACAAGGTGAAACATCGAAATAATATATAAAATCACCCTTGAAAGAGTTATTTAATCTAAGTAATATTTATACATCAAGAATTTCTTTAAGAAAAAATGAGAAATTTCCACAATTTCAACAATTTTCAGAATTTTTCTTTCTTCGATAATTCCATAATTTGATTTTAATATTTTCGAATTTCCATTTCAACTTTCTAAACTCACAGTAATTCCTCTGTCTGTTCTACATTTTTTTTCATTTGCTTGTACAAGTTTGAAATGTTCTCAATTTTGAACTTGAACTTGAAAATCCCCAAAAACCATTTTTTGCAAATATTTTTTTGTTATTTTCAATTTTCCTTTTCATTGAAATAGATTAAAAAAAGATACATGAAAATGTAAATAAGACAAACAATGTTTTTTAATTTTTTGTCCAATTTCTATCGAATGAAAATTCTTTTTGATAAGTGAATGTGAAATTACATAATAACTTAACCCACTCAAGAGTGGGAACGTAGCCCTTAAGAAACTTTAACCGATATAAAACCAATTTATTCTATTTTTATTATGGTTGTGGTACTAATCACAATTTTGTACTACCTCTTTCAAACCAAATAACAATAATCCCCATCTAACAATAGAAAAGGATATTGTGAATTGTATGGGTATAGGTGTTTTTACAAATTTCAAGGAAAGTTTGAAACCACCTGTTTTGTCTTTTTTATTGACAAACTTTGGATTTTTTTTGAATAAAGAATAATTTTTCCATTTTTCATTTGAAGAAAGTTATTCTTCGTTTACTTATCATTTAAAATCAACAAAAATCTCATATTCTTCAACAAGATCAGTTTTGACCTTGAACCGTATTTTTCGGGATGGGTTAAGAAAAGAATATTCCAGGGTGTTAACAAATTGAACATTAGATCAACTTTGACATATTTTAAGGGAGTAGCCACGGTAAAGAAAAATTTTTCACTTTTTTGCAATTTCTCAAGAGGATCAGAAAATAACTTTTTTTACTCTGGTTATACCTCGTTGATTTTTATTATTTAAAGTACTTCATTCATTAGATTTTTGAAATTTTTTTTTCAAAGTCTCAAAGAAATTGCCACAATAGAATGTTTAGTTGAATTGCTTAAAATAGTGTTTTGAATGTTGAATGACTTATCTTTCATTCTTCTCTTAACATTCTATTGTGGCATTTAATTTTTTCATTTTTTATTTTTTCATCATTTTTGAGATTTTTTTAATCCTGGCAACATAAAGCAATTAGAAATATTTTTTTATCAGTGGCATTTAGGATTAATGGATTTTGTTTAAAAAGAACAGCAATATTACAATCGAGAGAATCATAAAAGGAAACATAAATGGGACTTAAATAGCTAGAAGATTCCAAAATTAGAATAATTAAGTCAAATTATAAATTGTTAGACTTTTAAATCGTTGGGTTTGGTGGAATATGAGAAGTGAATATGATTATATTTTATCAAAGTTTAAATCACAAAATAGTTCTAAGTTTTATTCTAAGAATCTGAAATTATCTTCTCCCAAAAAAAAAAAACTTAAACCCCATTCCAAAAATTTGGACTCATCTAAAATCAAAAATAGGGAAACAAAAACTCAATTTATGATATTTTTCCAAACTTAATATAAAACCATATTTAAGTAACATAGTATTAATGGTTTTTTAAGTAATCATTTTCATCCAAATATAAGAAAACAATATAAACTCAAATCAAAACAAGTGTGTCCAAAAAAAATGAAACGAGCTGAAATGAAAGAGTTTGAACAAAAAATATATTGGTAGATTTGTTAAAATTACACCAACAATGGTTGATCGATCAAATGATAAGATACCATGCACCGGTTTTATGTGGATTTTTCAATTTAAGATACTCAACTGTAACCATCTATCAAAAATTTTCAGGTCTAACTAAACCGATTAAGTAACTGAAAAAAAGAAAAGGAAACAAAAACAAAAAAGACAAAAAATGAAAATAGTTTGTTGAATCAAAATTATTTTCCAATTGGATGTAAATCATGTTATTGTTATTTTTCCAACTGTTTAAACTGTGTCCAAATTAATGGAATTAAGTTTATTTTAATAAAAAAATAATAAAAAAAAAAAACTATTTTATCAATACTATCTCTTTTTTTTAATTGTTGAACATTACTAAAAATTAAAATATCAAATAATTTTTTTAAAAAAATTTTTAGAGAATCTACGATCACACGCCACTAAAATAAAATGTTCTTATCTCGTCTCTCTGAAATTTCTATCATGTCTTATGGTGTAGCTACTCCCTTAAACCATTTATTTTCTATTAACGAAATTGTAAACTTGAGTCATTTTTTTCAAATTAACCCATCTTAATTATTTTACATTAATTATGACTGACAATTTTGAATACTTAGAAGAAGACTTTAACCAACAATCTCTTGATGCAAGACAAAAGATCGACGATCTACCAAACCAAGTTGGGGAACAAAAAAAAAAGCTTATTCGAGAAGCACAAAGAGATTTGAATGAAATTCAAACAACTGTGATTTTCTTTTTTTTTTCTTTCTTTTTTTTAAATTTTCGCTTGGTTGTACGAGTTCGTTGTTGTTTAAGGTGAATTCCAAAAACAAACAAATATATTCAAAATTTCCTTTTTTTTTTTTTTTTTTCTTCTTTTTTTTTTTAATTCTTAATTTCTTTCAATTTTGCATCGTTTAACCATGAAAAAGTTAGATGAAATGGAAAAAGCTATTCGATCGATGAGCAATAAAGAAAGGTCGTCTGCCAATAAAAAGCTCCGATCCTATAAACAAGACTATAAAGAAATGAATGACGAATTAAATCGAGGAAAAGAAAAGTACCCAAACACCAAAAAAGAAAGAGACGAATTACTGAGTGGAAGACACAAAACGGATAAAAGAAACTTAGATCAAAGAGAAAAATTATTGCGTTCACAACAAAAACTTAAAAACTCTAATGATTCAGTGAACAGGTCTCTTAGAACAAGTGCAGAAACAGAAGAAATTGGAAATCAAGTTTTACAAGAATTATATGGACAAAGAGAAACTTTAGAAGGTGTCGATGAGAATGTAACTTTTTTCTGAAAAGCCTTTTTGTTTTTCTTTTTTTTTTCAACTTTTTTTTTTGTTTTGTGTTGTTTAATTAAAATGAAATTTTGGTTTTGGATCTGTTTGTTTCGTTTCAATTACCAGAATTTTGAAAATATTTCATTTTAGAAATTTATTTTTTTGTTTTAAAAAATGAAGCGATCCTTATATCCCATTGAATCTTTTTTTTTTTTTTTTTTTTTTTTTTGTTGCTTTTTTGAAAAATATTAAATAGCTTGATGATATCGATGAAGAAGTTGACAGAGGTGGTAAATTGATCAGTGTTATGTGGAGAAGGGCGATAACTAACAAATTAATTTTAATTTTAGTGATTATTTTATTACTCGGTTTAATTGGTCTGATAATTTATCTTTCTGCTTTTAGAAAGAAAAAATAAATGAAACTACAAGATCTCTTTTCTTATTCTTATTCTTTTTTCTTTCCTATTCTTTTCTTTATATATTCTTATCTTTTTCTTATTTTTTTTGAAAAAAGAAGAAAAAAAATGATTAAATTCTAAACATAAATATTAAAATTAATTTAATTTCAAAAAAAAAAATTTTGTGTTCTAAATATTTATGAAAAGAAAATAAATAACAAATTAACCCAATAAATATTTCTAATTTTTACTTCTTTTTTGATCTCCTTTTGAAATCAGCAAATTATTAGATATAAATAAATACAACAACCAACAAAAAAAAAAAAAAAAAAAAAAAAAAAAAAAAGATAATAAAATACAAGTTTCTTGAAATTCAACTCTAATATTCCTTTGGAACATTTGTTAATGGAAATTCTAAACAAAACAAAATTGATATTTTTTGAAAATAACTAAAAATTGAGTTTTAAAATGGAATCTATTTAAGGGGTGTTTGAAATATTCCGGAAAATACCCGAAAATCAAAAATACCCGAAAATTTTTTAACCACACAAAAACACGTTATGGACAACTTCTAAGATTCCCTAGTGCCAATATACTCAGTTGAACGGTAAAATCACAATTTTACTTTCAGACAAAATATTTTTTTTTTGAGTTTTTTACTTTAAACTACTCTAAAGAGGTTTTGGTACATTTTGAGTATATTTGTGTAATTGTTGGTACTTATTAGGGTAAGTGTATATGTATGTCAGGGTCTGGTAAGGGTTGTGTTTGTTTGGTATGGTGTGTGTTTGTATGTTTTGGTTAAACCAGCTCCTTTTATGGAATGGGAAGTTAAATAAAGTTTGGCTTGTGTCATCTTATGTAGGTTATAAGTATGTGTTGTACGATTAGATCATACTCGGTTATTTTTGGATTATATTTAATATTACAAAATTATGGGTAATGATAAACAATTAGAAATTTTCAATTCAAGTACATTTTCTCTCATTTAGTTAATACCATTTCAGAAATGATCAGAAATGTTACAGTCGTCCGGATACCAATTCCCTTTCACACAAAATGGGTTGAATACCATTCCCTAAAAATTAATTTTTTTGAATTTAGATATTTTCAGTAAAAAAAAAATTTTTCGAAAATACAAGCCAAATTTACCTAAATACGGAGTATATTGGTACCAGCGTTTCAAAGAAGTTGTTCAAAAAGTGTTTTTTCGTGATTAAAAAATTTTCGAGTATTTTCGATTTTTGGGTATTTTTGGGAATATTTGATAGATTCCTATTTAAGGACTAAGTTTTCTGGTTAAAAGGGAGAAATTGTTCATAAAAACTCTTGAAGTGTTCTATCATCTCAGTTAAATTTACCAACACAGAATTTATTTTACAAAAAAAGGTAAATTTACACAATTATCAACAATTTTCTCCCTTCTAACATCCTAACCAAATTTGGTTTTATTATTTTATATTTTCCATTTCATATCTAATAACACAAAAAAATTTCCCAAGCTGTTCTAATTCTTTTTTACAGATACTTTTACAAGTTTGAGTTGTTTTAAAATTTGAACATATACTTGAAAATCGATTTATTTTTTCATTTTTTCATTTTTTTTTTTATTTTGAGTTTGAAATTTTGAAACTAGTTCTTTTTTTGTCCAATTTTCAACAGAATTACAATTCTTTTTGTAAACCAAAAACAAAATAACATTATAAATCAAGATCACAAAGGGGGGGCACACATAACACTTAAAAAAACAAAGTTCACTATTTTAAAACATGAATTTTTCAATAATAATAACTAAAAATCTATCAAAAACTTTCAGATTGTTACACTTTGTTGTATTTATACAAAATCAAATAATCTCATTTTCACACTTTCTAAATAGAAAAGAAAAAGTAATTAAGAAACTAATTAACCTCAAAAATTACTCTGATATTAAATTTAAGTTTTTCAACTTTATAAAAAAAAATTATTTTTAATGAATAAAGATTTGATTGTAAACACCATTTCACTTAAATGGTACCTTAAAAAAATGTAAAAAACCACTTTTTTTTTTTTTAATAATCAAGCAACTTATTAATACTTAAAAATAAGAAAAAAATATAAACTTCAGATCAGAGTCAATAAACATATAAGAAATACCCAAACAAACTAGAAATTATCAAAAAATTTGAGGCAGCATCAAAGGTGATGTCATATCTAAAATTTTTGAATAAAATATAAAATGTCTTTTTATAAATAATTTATGAATATATATCAATGACTTGAATGAAAAAACAACATATACCAGACTCATAAAATAAGGGGTATTTGATTAATTTGGTTTATTTTGTTTATTTAGAGTAAAGAGATCTACAACAATATTTTCTTTTTCAAGTCAATGAAATCTTATTTTTTACAAATGATTTGGAAATAAGAGAATAGGGTATTTTTTATTTCTAGTTCTTTAAATTGGTTTAACTGAAAGAATTGTAATTTCAAATTAACATTTGAAGTGTCAATCAACCTTTTCTGAAAAGACTAAATTCATAGTAACCAACTCAACCCATCAGAAGAATTCAAAAAGGTAAAAAGAATCATGAAGTTAAAGAGCAAGTATAACATTCTTTTCTCTTTTCTAAATTATTTTTCTCTTCCAAAATTCTAAATGATAATTACAACTCGAACATTTGTATTTTATATTATCGCACAGACAACACAATTTTTGTTAATGGTATGCTCTGGGTACCGGCTCTTTAAAGTCAATCGTGAAGGGTGCAGCAAAACATACCAGAATTTATTCTATTCATGTCTTTTAATTGGATGTGGGCTTTTCTTTGCAATGTATTTTTTTGAATATCGATCAAGCTCCGATCCCAAGTTAGAGAAAATAATTTTTTGTATCGAGTTACCCGCAGGAACTTTAATTCTCTTTGCGTACCTGTTAATGATCCCTGTTCAAGCGAAATTGTATTACTTGTGCTACGAATCTGAAAATGGAAAATTTGTCAACCCACAACAAAAGGTGCCAAATTTATATACCCTGATCGTAGTAATAACAATCCTTCCGTTTATTTTGGAAATGTACATCTTAATCAAGCCATTTAAGCAATCAAGAATTGTTCAATCAGTCGTTTCAAACATTCAGGCTTTTGTTTGTATCCTATTATGGATCTACTATGGATCAAAATTAACAGGCATTGTAAAACGAGTTGCAGGGGAACAAATGTGGTCAAAAACAGTCAAGCTTTTTATTGTTGAGCTGGTTTGGTCGCTGATCTGGATTGTCAGCCAAATCATTTTCACTGCAACAGATTTAGAGTTACCAAAAACGGATAGCAATGGCAAAGTATATTATAACCTCTTTTATCATATATGGTTCATAATTCAAAGCACAGTTCCTGCTGCATCAATAATGTTCGTTGTTTTTGAATCACCAAAACGCGTCAGAATGAAGGAACTCTTATTAGACAAAATGGACTCTAGTTCTTCAGACGACGAGTTTTAACTCCTTTTAATTTTTTATTTATTTCTTTTTTGTATTTTTATTCCGAATCACGAAGCACTTTTGTTTTAGCACGAACATTATGAAAAAACAATAAAATTGCTTTTTAATGCGTTTCTTTAATTCCAAGAATACTTTTCCAAAAGCTATTTTTTTTTTGAACTTTTTTATCCGAGTCAACTTAATTTCTCGTGTTTGTTGTGTTTTTCTTCAAAATTCCATCAGAAATTAAAAGTGCAATCTTAAAACCCTAGAGCAGATTGCTCAAGAAAGGGTGCACTTTTGACTTTCCTTAAGGGATTAGTAGCTCTTATTTATTCTTTTTTCCACAAAGGTAACAGAGAAATTATTTACACAATGAGCTAATTAAACCCGATATTAAACAAATCTTTTTCAAATTTCGAGAAAAGTGTTCTCATTTTTTAAAAGAAATCATTTTTCCCCATTTTTATTTTTAGTAAAAAGATCTCTTTCCTTTTTTGTTTGGAATTTTTAAGATCAAATTAGAAAAAGAAAAATTTGCACAAGATTATTATTTTGAAGAAAACTCTCCTTGAGTAATTTATAAGTGTTTTTATTAACAAATAACAATGAGTCTTTAATCTTATTTTAAAAAAATCCAATAAAAATAAATCAAACATTGAATCCATGAAGATCCAGAAAAAATTGATCCTTTATTTTATTTACAAATATTAATTAAATTTCTTGAAATTTAAATGATTATGTAATATTTTTTTATTTATATCCAGAGTATAATTAACGAATTATTTTTTTAGATTATTTTTTTAAATCTTTTGATTTTTTTTTATTCTAATTATTAATTTGAATTAATTTTAGTGGTTAGAAAATATATAAAAAAATATGAGAAAAAAAAGCAAACCCTATTTGAAAATTTTAAACTTTGTCTATCAGTAACCTACTTAAAGAATTAAGATTGGGTTATTCATTATCGATTAAAAATAATACAATTAAAAAGTAATTATTTAGGTTATCTATCAGTTGAATTTAACATGTTTTACAAAATTAATTTTGAAGAATTGTTAATTTAATTATTTGTAGTTTTTCTCTTATTTCTATATTAAACAAAAAGAAAGAATTTATTTGAAATTTGACTTGAATTAAAAAATTATATTTTTTCTTAAAAAATAAAAAAAATAAAAAAATAATTATGAATCCAGACAAATGAATAAAATTAAAAATCCCCACTTTCACAATAAAAAAAAAACTAAACTATAGTTTTTTTATTTAAAAATAAACTATGTTCCGTTTAAATTAACCCCTAAAATTTTTTTCTGATACAGTCAGTTTCAAATTTAAAGCACAAACTTTCAACGAAATTTAAGCCACAAAAAAATCTCAAATTAAACCACAAAATTTGGATTTTTTTTTTTTACAAATTATTTTACTAGATGCTGAATTTTGTGCCTTAATTTGAGATTTTGTGTGTGTATTAAAGTTCGGTTGAAGTTTGTACCTTAAATTTGAACTGGCAGTATTACTATGTTTAAATAAATATCCTTTAAAGATAAAAAAGAAATAATAACAATAATGATCAAGAGATAAAAGGTTGATATATATATATATATATATATATATATATAGTCAGTTTCACTTTTAAGGCACAAACTTTCATCGAAATTTAAGGTACAAAAAAATCTCAAATTAAGGTACAAAATTTGGAATTTTTTTTTTTACAAATTATTTTACTAGAATTTGACTTTTGTGCTTTAATTTGAGATTTTTTTGTGCCTTAAATTTCGTTCAAATTTTGTACCTTAAAAATGAAACTGACTGTATATATATATATAAATATATATATATATATATATATATATATATATAAACACCCAGTATTTGCCTAAATTTCATCAAATTTACTAAAAGATTTAATATGGTATTGAGGGACTAATATATTTATTTTCTTATTTGTCTTTAATCCAGATCGGAATTATAACCAAAAGTTAAAATATTTCAAAGATAAAGAAGTTTTCTTATTCTATTTGTTGTTTGTTTTTGGAAAAACAAAAAATAATTCTTCATTTTGATATTTTCTTTAAAAAATTTTTATTTTCATTTTTTTAAATAAGAAAATTTATTACAATAATAGTAATTTAAAACTAAACATATTAATTTATTAATAATAACAATCAAATAATGTTGTTAATTTTATAATAAAAAAAAATTAATAAATTATATATATATTACTGTAAAAATTACATTTTTTTCAGATAAAATTTTAATAAAAATTAAATCAAGAGAAAAATGAAATTTATTTGTTTAGGTCAAAATTAAAAGTTAAATATGAATAATTTTCTAAAACTGTTATTCAAGGAATAGAAAATACTTGAAAAAAAACTGAAAAAAACTTGTAAATTAATTCATTTATTATATTGGAATTAAACAAGTAAAAAATTATCTAAGAGATAAAGTGATCTATCTAAAATTCAATAAAAAATAAATTATAACTTATCAATAATATTTAAAGATAATAGAATAATCTTTGAAACTAATATTATTTTTTTTTTAATTTTGTTGTTGGTAAAAATTATTAATAATATATTATCTAAAATTTGAATTTTTCAATCTAAATTAATACAGATCTTGGAAAATAATTTTATATTTATGGCCTCTTATCCAATAATATTGTTTATTATATCTCTAGATTTTAAAAAGTTAAAATTCAAAAAAATCAATTATTAATCTGAAAATCAAAAATTAATCTGACTCGAACTATTGGTAAAATCAGTAAAATTTGAAAAAAAGTCTTGTTGAAAAAATTTCCAAATTTTATAATAAAAAAAAAAGATAATTTTTTTTTCTAATTTAATTTATATTTTTTTTTTTTTTTTTAAATTATTTAGAATCAAATATATAAATCCCCATTGAATGGAAATCAACAAATAAAACCAAATTTCTATGTGATGTCAAAATATCATTTGTAACGAATAAATTATTTAATCAATTATTTTAGGCAATTTTGGTGTGTAAAGTCCAAAAAAAAAAAAAACTTCCAGTAAATTATGATGTGTTTTAATCATTAAAACCAAGATTTTTTTGATATTTATACAAACTTTTCAAAAAATAAAAAAAAAAAATTTTTTTGACAAAATTTGGATGGAAAAATACTAGAATTACAATAACAAAAGAGAAATTTTCAAATATTGAAAATTTTTTTCAAGTGATTCATTGATTGTATCTAACGATAGAATTGTTAATTATAAATTTTTCCTACTAAGATATTTTTTTATAAATTCTAGATCTTATAATCCTTTGATAAAACTCAGATTAAAGATTTTCTTTGGAAGGTAATTTTTATATTTGATTTTCTCAGGTGTATTTAATTATAAAATAAATTTCATCAATTGAATTAATTAATATAATTTGTTAAAAAATGAAAAACAAAAATTCAAAGTTTTCCTTCAAAAAATAATAATAATCTTGATTTTAAACTTGCGATTAAGGCCAAAGAAGATTATAATACAGTCAGTTTCGTTTTTAAGGCACAAACTTTCTACGAAATTTAAGGCACAAAAAAAAATCTCAAATTAAGGCACAAAATTCAAATTCTAGCAAAATAATTTGTGAAAATTAAAATTCTAAAAAATTGTGCTTTAATTTGAGATTTTTTTGTGCCTTAAATTCCGTTGAAAGTTTGTGTCTTAAATGTGAAACTGACTGTAGAAACAAATATAACTTTTTCAACAATAAACTACATAGTTTCAATAATATTTAAATAACCCCCTTTACTTGGTGGCTAAGAATCTTACAATAATAATAATAAAAAAATTGCAAAAGCATTCCATTTCAAAAAAAAAATTGAAAAAAAGAAAAAGTAAAAATTTAGAAAAATAATTTCCATTTTGAAAATCCTAAAAATCGATTTTTCTTCAATACCCATTCAAACCCCTTTTAGGATGGCACGTGTACCGTTAATATAATGGTTTCTTTATCTGCTAAATTGTTTGAGAAATCTAATTTACTTGAAAATAAAGAATATTTCCATAATAAAGAGATTTTAAAACTTTTTGATTTTATTTTTAAAATACAATTTTTGTGTACTTCCTTCACAAATGATAAAAATTTCATTCTTTTGTTACATTTAAAAAAATTTATTAGGATTAATGTGAAAAAATGTTTAACTTTGACTTTTACAAAAAAAAAAAAAAAAAAAAAAAGGGGGGGGTAGATAAATACCTTTAAAAACAATAAATTATTTCAAAAAAAAACATTTTAAAGAAGTCTGGTTTTATATTAATAAATGTTTTTTTTCAATTTCAATACACCGTATTGTTTTTTTGAATTTGTTGAAAAATTTACTTGAATATTTTTTTATGTTATTATTCCCTTAAGGACTATTTATATTCCAGATGTCTTTTCATATTACTTTAATGATTAACAACATATTTTTGTTCTATTAGAAAACTGTTTCAATGGATTTTTTTTCAAATCTAAAATTTTGTTTTTTGTTGAAAATTTGTTATTTTGGGTAAAATTATTTTCGTAATTCGGATTCAAAATTTAACTAGAAAAAATTTGAATATCAAAATTATAAGAATGATCAAAAAAAAAAAATCAAAAAAAAAGTGAAGAATAATTTTTTTTTATTTTCAATTAAATTTTTAATAATTATTGTTTCGATTTATTAATATTAAGTAGTTATTTCTTAATAATAATAATATCTATAAATATATATATAAAGGAGAATAAAAAGAAGAAAAAGAAAGAGAGAAAGAAGAGAAAGAAAGAAAGATAAGATAAGAAAAAGAAAGAAAACGATGGTTATAAACATAAAGATAAAAAAAGGATACCCCTTCTCACTCTTAAACAGAAATATAAGATGAAATAATTACAAACAACTAAAATGCCATTACTGAAATATTGGTGTTTCATTGTGAAAAATACTGCACATTGAGTACAAACCAAAAAGAATTGGAAAATGACCAGCCAAAAAGCGAATTTATGTAATTTTGTAATCAAGATATCTGTTGTTCTTTGTTCTTCATTTTCTTCTGTATCAAGAATTCTACCAGCGTTATTATTAACATCATTATGTTCAATATTCTTTTCATCATCGGTACTTTCCTTTGAATTTAAGATCAAATTATTAGCATTAGATTCTTCTCGATTAAAATTTAATTCGTATGAATTATTATTATTATTAGTATTATTATTTCCGTGATTATCATTTTTTGATTTTTTATTTTTATTTTTTTTATTTTGATTTTTTTTTGAATGTTGTGATTGGCTTTGTGTTTGTGTGTATGTTTTTTGTTTACAATTTTCATTTTTGTTTTGATTAGAATTATTGTTGTTACTAATATTATTATCGCTATTATTGTTCTTGTTAATATTATTATCCTCTTGCTTTGCATTTATATGATTATTTGAATTTGAATTTTTAGATAAGAAATACATTTTTTTGGAAAAAGAAACAGCATAGCTTTTGGAAATATGTTGTGCAAATAATAAGATGCATATATCAATAGAAACAAATATTGCAAAAATTCGACACCAATTGATACAAATAATCCGATGTGTTTTTTTTACCACAAGAATCGGGATAAAAACAGAATAAAATGCACATTTGATAGCTTTATACATAAAAATTTTTAAAGTTTTCTTTGGGGTATGAACGACAATCCCATAATCATTTGTTTTTTCAAAACTCCATCCTTTAAATAAAACAAGTCTTAATAAAAAACTAATTTTTGAGGAAAGGATATTGATAAAAAATATAGTGAGATAATATTAAATTAAAGAGAATTTTTTTATCAAATCAATAATTAGAAATTAAAAAAAAAAAATAAGTTTTATTATTATTATTATTATTGGAGAAGTGTAAATTACACTCTAGCAGCCCTTATACCTGAATTCCCTTTCGGAAATTTATGCCTGAGATCGTAGATTTCACGATTATTGATTAATGAAAATAATTTCAAACTTTCTTGTTTTAAAATTAAGTGATTAAGATTTATTTCTTTTAATTTGTTATGAAATATTATTCTATCTTTTTCATAGGAAGGACATACCCATAAAAAATGATCAATATTTTCTATAATTTCCTTCTCTTCATATTTTAAACATAAAGGACAAAATTTATTTGAATTTTTATTGAGTACATAGTAGTATCTATTTAAGCGGTTGGTAAATGGCCTGAATTTTAGAATTGTTGGGCTTGATGGATAACTTGATTATTTTTGGGTTTTAAATAAATAATTTTGATTTTTTAATTATTGCGAAATATTTTTGTGGTGTATTGTCAAGTATTGTAGAGTGCCGTCAAGTGTCTAGCTTTTTCAGAATTTGAAGGGATTGAGTAAAATCTTTGATTTTACTCTATTCTTTTAAATTTTGGTAAACATAATGAAAACTTTCAATTTTTGGTATTCAACAGCTCATTATATATATATATATATATATATATATTTTTTTTAAGTTCAATTAAATTTTTTGAATGACAGTTGATTTATTTATTTATTCTTTGATTAAACTTTATTAATTTTTCTAAATTGGGGAGAGATAAATTATTTAATTTATTTTTGAATTTAAATTTTTTTTTATTAACTGAAATTATCATTTTTTCAATTTTAAAAACATCAGGATTGACGAAAAGATGATTAAAACTAAAATCACAAGAAGAAAAACCTCAAATATTTCTAATTTTTTGAGAAATATTAAATTCTTTTTGAAAATAAAAAAAAAATTATTAATTATTAAATTTTGAGAATGATGTGAATCCATGAAAAAACGAATGTAAACAAGAAATAAGTTGAGACTTATCATTTGATTTCAAAAAAAAAAATCATTTGATTCCATGGGATCAAAAAAAAAAAAGAATTATTTGAGTTTATTTTCAAAAAAGAATCAAAATGTGAACTCTGTATATAATATAGTATTAAAAAAATACCTGATGTTAAAAGAATGCCTGACACAATTTTCCTAATATTAACAATTAAAAATCTTTTCAGGGAATTATTTACATTCACTGTATTTTTTTTCAATACTATAATTAATATTTGTAAAATCTATGATTTTACAAATATTTTCTGAAAGGAAATCTAAGTGAAAGTTGTGTTTTTGAGTGTAATTTACACTTGTTGAATAATACTGTGATTTTTCACAATTCATAAATGTAAATTTTTATTTCACGTTCTCAAATATTTTGCTAATTACTGATAAATTAAAAAATATGAAAAAATTTATACTTCAATTCCCTTTATTATAAATCCTTGATACTCTACTTTCAAAATATTTCGTTTCAAGTAACATATCGAAAAGCAAGTAATTTACAAAGTTTCTTAACAGTTAAACCAATAAAAAACCTTATTTGGCATTTAGACAAAAAATTTGAAAAATGGAAAAATGAATTAAAAAATTTTCTAACTGTTATTTGAATTTATCAATATTAGTCGAAAAAACACAAAGATCTTTGACAAAACCAATTAGAAATGAAATTTTTTTCTGAGGTTAATTTTGCTTATTGTGCTTTGAGGCAAATTATGAATTCGGACAATTTGATTTTAAAAGTAATTGTAAAAATTTTTTACAAATTTGATTTGGATCGGCAACAGAGAGCAACTTTAAGCGCTGATAAAAATTGAAGTTATTTTAAAATCTCAAAGATGGTGGAGCTTATTTGTTGAAGACAAAATTGAAAAAAAAAAAATTAAAAAACAACAAACAAAATAGATTTCCAAAGATCGCGCAAAGTAATCAATTTAATCAAATACTGAGAAGTAAATAAATGAGTAGTCTTAAAAGAATTCAAAAAACAATCAACACTTACGGGGAAAATAAAATTGGTAAAATACGGATTGAGTGGCATGAAATCAATTGCATGGCTGTTGTTAGAAAGATTAAAAACAGCATAATAGAGACAAAATTCAAAAAATATTTTCGAAGTTTTGAATTGAGGATCGTTTTTTGGAAGTTGGTTTGTCCTGTCTGTGAAATTGAAGTCAGATAATCTAATTCATATTTGTTGTTTTTTTTTTTTGTGAGAAGGATTGGTTGTGAAAAGCTTGTGATGACAAACGATAATAATGAAAAATCGATCGAAAAAAAGTCGCCATAAATAATCGATTGCTGGATAATCGAGCAACCTAAAATAAACAAAAAAAAGCATAACTCAAATGCAAAACGTTGGGATTGTGCCAACTTTGAAAGTGTTTGTTTGTCTTGAAATTCTGTTGTTACTCGCAACATCCTAAACAAGAAGATAATTATGGTTTGTGAAAAAAATGTTTTTTCTTGGAATTAATAAATTTTTTGGTTGTATTTTGTATTCTCCAAAATTTTAGCTAATTTCTGAATTGCTTATCGGAACATTCTGACTGATTCTGTTTGGGATTTTTGTGATTTGAAAAATAACTTCAAACTTTTATCAAGGACTAACCAAATATACTGTTCTTTGTGTCTTGAAATTCCAAATATTGGTCAACAAAAATGTTTTAATCAAAGTAATCTATTTTGGATTTTTGGATTTTCAATCAGTTTAGATAAGGTGATTGTTATCTCTCGTCTTAAGTCAGAATGTGAAATACCAACTGGAGTTTTTATTAACAAAATTAAAAAGTTCTCCTTATTTGACAAATCTCGTTTAGAATTGTTTTTTTCAGAGATTATCAAAAATAGTTCGCTCATTTTTTGTAAAAGTTGAAGTCATTAAATTTACTTTTTAAGGGTAACTCAAATGAAGAAAGTAAAAAATTAAGGGACTAAGAATTTTCTGTCCCTTATTTTAACAATTTGGTATCCTTGATTCTTCTTTTATTTCAATTCTTTTTTGTTTTACTATTCAAAAAATATTTTTTAAAAATTAGGGATTTGAGTTGACAAAGTAGAAGATTCTAGTATATTGTTATTGTGTATAAACCACACCAGTGGGAGATGTTTTAAATGTCTCTAAAAAATCGATTAAAAAAGTAGTAGTATTGGAAAAATACCTGACCTGGCAATAATTCCAAAAAAGATTTTTAATTGTGAACATTAGGAAAATTGTTGTGTAATTTCTTTTATTTAAAATCAAATCCTTTTTATAACCAAACCAATTTTTGATGTTTTAACTCCGTAATAAACTTACATAAAGTTCATTAAAATATGGTATCTATAGAATACTCATTTAATTGTTTGATAACCAAAAGATGATCAAATTATTTTGAAAAACAATAGAGTTTTAAAGAGGTTTTTTATGAATTTGTACAATGATAATACTTATTCTTTTTTTTTTTTTGGTTGTAAAGTGTTTTGAACCACAATAATTTAATTTATCATCATTCCAATAACTGGGAAGTTATAATTTTACAATTTTGATTATTAAATAAAAGAAATTTATTCAGCAATTATCTAATAATTTTCCTATTATTCAAAATTAAAAATTATGGTACTGAATTATTTTCAGGCCAGGTATTTTTTCAATAAAATAGTACTATTTGTTGACCCCAGCAATTAAAAACGATCTTTATATTATTAAAAAATAAAACGAATAAATTGAGAAAAAGATCTAAATTTCACTAAAAATTTTAATATTAAATTATCAATATTCAGACTTCCAAAGTTGAAACATATTTTTCTTAAATTTGTGGAAAATTTTAGATAAATAGTTAAAAAATACAATTATTTTAATTAAATAATTAAATTTTAAATCGAATATTAACATTTGTTAAAATTATTTCTAAATATTGAATTTATATATCGATACTACAATTAGATTTATAAAAAGGAAACAAAACTAATCAGTAATTTTGGATTTGATGAGATAAAGTTAATCTTTGAAATTTAAATAATTGAAAAAATAGTTACTTTTGGAAGTTCGAAATATAAATTATTAAATACATTAATACTATTATTTTGAGTTTCAATTTTTGGTTTTAGAAAAGTAATTATAAAAAAAAATTTCTAAAATGACAATTTTTAATAGTGATCATAAGAAAAAATAACTTGGAAATTTATTTTAGAATCATATTTATACTAGTTTTTTTTATAATTATGTAAACCATTTGAACCCTGTATCACTAATATCAAATACATTCCATTGTAATTTTTTTTAGTTATAGACAAATATAGGGTCACATAAATCTCTTAATTTCATATATTTCAGCAAAAAATCTAATACAGAAGATTTGGATTTTATGAAATAAAAACTGAAAAAGAAGCATTGTCAAAATATTATTATTTTGATAAATTTTCACTTTTTGTAATTACATGGGTTTCTAGAAACAAATAACCTGAAAACTTTAATCTTATTTTAGAAATATCAGTTAAAATAGATCAAATATTAACTAATTGAAGTTCTAAAAAAAATTATACAATATTTCATTCCTGAATATTTATTAAATTATTCTAAAATTTAAACAACTAAAAAATGTTCTTTTTCAAATTTTTGGAGTATAATCAATCATTTTTAGTATTAAAATTTATCATTTGAAATATCTATTATTCTTTTTTTATTCTATTAGAATTATTAATTTGAATTTTTTTTATTTGTTTGAAAATATTTAAAAAATTGGGAAATGATTATAAATTCGATTAATTACTTGAATTTTTCAGTTTTTAATAACTCGCTCAAAAAAATATAGTTCAGGTTATTAATTATTGATTAAAAATAATAAAATTTAAAAGCATTTTGTTCAATTATAAGTAGAGATTATCAGGTTCTCAAAAATTGTTTCCATGGAATTATTAATTAAAATCTTTGGTTATTTTTCTCATATTTTTTTTTCCAAAAAAAAAAAAAGAAAAAATTGATTCGAACTCTTTTTTGAATCAATAAATTATATTTTTTTCAAGTTTATAAGAATTATTGTAATTTTTTTGTATTTAATTAGTTTATTTTCTGTTGATTTATTTCAAAAAATAATGGGTTTTCTTTTTAATATCTATACTGTTACACTTCCTTTATTGATAAAAAGATTCCTTTCTTCTTTAAAGAAAATAATTTTTTTTGAAATAAATTTGGAAATATGTTCGATTTTGAACCTTTTCAAAAATGTTAAAAAAATGGTTTAAAACTTTTCAAAACAATAGTGTATTCATTTTGGAAAAAAATGTGTAAAAAAAGGTTTGATATTATACTAATCAGATTTTAACTTTATTTTGAAATTTCAAGATATCGTAAAGTATTTTTGAATTTTACTATCAAATTTCCTTGAAGATGTTATTAGTTTATTAACCACTGAATAAAGAGTTTGATAAGACTTTATATGTGGTGTAGATGCCCCCCCCCCTCCCAGTCTAAAGGTAACAATTTTTTTTTTAATTAAAAGTTTATATTAAAAATTAAGATAAAAAACAATACTTTAATATTTTAAAAAAATTATCAAAGTTGGAAAATTAAATAATATTATTAAATTATTAAAAATGAAAAATTTAACTTTAAAATAAAAAAATATCTTAAATTTAAATCCATTACTACATTTCTAAATTTTCGAACTTTTACGAACGGGTTAAATAGATACTCGTATGTCTTGAAAAAGAAATCAGAATATGATACATTTAAAAAAAAAAAGGAAAAATGTAAAAAATGTGATTATTGTTCTCAATGTTATGAAAATATAAATCACTTTATTTGGTATTGTGAAAGATATAAATTTATCAGAATAAAATTGGAAAAAAATTAGCAAAAATTTTAGAAAAAAACCTATATAAAAATGTTTTCCTTGGGAAAAATACTCACAACTCTCGAATCTGGCTAATCAAAATTACGACATTTATTGTTCTTGTCGAGAATTTTTCAATCAAATCTCTTATGGTTAGAAAAATTTAGGTAATAAAGCAAAAATGAAAATAAAAAAATTAAAAATAAAAAATTCCTAAAATAGTAAAAAAATATACAACTTCGAGTACATAGTTACCCCCACTTTTCGGAGTTGTGGAATACCAATTTATTAACTACAGTTTGTGGAATCCTATTTATTGTTAATAATCTTTCTATGGGTTTTTACTCCTCCTGTTTCAGGAGAAGTGTCGTCAAGTGCCTAGCTTTTTTTTAATTCAAGAAATAAAAAGAAAATTTAAGAAATTTTCTTTTTATTTCTTCAAATTAAAAAAAGGATAACAGCGGTTTTCCAGAATTCGAAATAATTGGGTAAAATCAAGGGTTTTACTCAATTCTTTCAAATCATGAAAAACCTAACGACAGTGGATAATTTTTAATTTGGCCATGTAAATGATATAATATTTTTTTACTTTAATATACTAATTATTTTTCTTCTTCTCTTTTTTATTTAGTAAATTTTCTTTGATTACTCCTTTCCCACAATAAATAAATTAAAAAGAGGGTTTTCACTTTATTAAGGACTATGTTTAGAATTTATCAAATAGTATCAATACACTTTGATCCTAATTTATTTAAAATGTGAAAAAATGAGCTTCAAAATAGTATCAAATTAGGATTAAAAAATTATTTTATGTGTTTTGCAATGAAAGATACAAAAGAAATTGTTAGATACTTATATTTGAACTACCATATAAAGAAATATAAAAATGAATAAGAAAAATAATATGGGTTTCCTACTCTAAATAATGATATTCGTTTCAAAGATTCTCAACAAACAACTCTAACTTTCAAAGATCGTATGGTTTATGATTTTTGACCATTCATATTATTTTATTCTTTTTTTCCATTATAGTCATATATCCTAACAATTCTGACAAATGAGTTTTCTTTCTCTTTTTTTTTCAGTTTTTGTATTGATTCTTTGGGTTTTTTTAGAAAATGAAGTTTCCAACAACACTTTTGCTAGATAATAAATACTCGATTTGGTTATTGAATAGAAATTATCCTTTCAAACATACAAAACATTTGGTTATTATTCACGGGTGGTATTTTTTTGTTTGTCTTGCTTCTCCCAAAGCCTGTTCTTTGGTTAGTATCAAGACTCTTTGTGTTCGATGGTGTTCCTTCAAGTTTCTTAGGAATTTTGGAGGCAACAATCAAATTGAAATTAATTTTGTGAATATACATCAATTTTTGTATATTGAATAAAAAAACTTTCTTTCTTAAGGGAACTATATTAATTTTTTTTACATAAATTTCATAGAGATTGTGAACATTTTTTAATCAATTACTTAGATTTGAAATACCCTTTTTATTTTCAATCTAAATCATAATTCTAGATAAGGAATCCTTATTTAGAAATTGGTCAAAAAAAAAAAAAAAAAAAAATAATAGAGACTAGTCCCTTAAAAGAAAAAAAAAATTTCTTTTTGGGAAATGGGAATTTTGGTGGATTCGGTTCAATACCTAGCCTACCACAAGTTTTCTTCTGAAAATATGCCTTTGTAGAAAATAGCAAGGTATTAGTCATTATAAATTGCAAATTTCCTACAAATTGAAGTTTTTGATAACAATTTTTAAAGTCCTCTTAATTTGCCTTATATATCTATAAAGGAGCCTAAAAAAATCTTGGCAATTTAACAGTATTTTAAAAATGGTTCCAAAGGAAAATTTTCTTAAAAAGTGAATTTTTTCAAACCTTCTTTTTCTTTTTTTGATATCACAGAAATCACAGAAAAGACTGAAAAAGTTACTGACAAATTTTAGGAAAATTATTTCATTTTTTCCTTCTTAGATCGAACTGTACAAAAATTTGTGAGATTTACCAACACCTAAATACTGACTGGAACACCCGTTTTCAATTGGAAACTTTGTTCTTCAAACAGAAAACTTTCATAAAGAATAATTATGTAAAATTTTTCTCTATTAAAAAAAAAAAACCTGATAAAAGTGTTTTCAATGGATTCACTTTTTTTAATGACTTAAACACCAGGGTAATCTTTTTTTCCAAGATCTCATAATATTAGAGTTTTTAATAATAACAAAAAATTATTCAGAAAATTAAAAAGTAATTTAAATTTTTTAATGTTCTCAGCTTTGCTTTGACATAAGTTGAGGAAATAATCTTTTTTGGTTTTGAGATAGATTAGATTTGAAAAAATGAGTTTTCTTGGGATTATTGATTAATTATTCTTTTTTCCAAGTTGAGTAGACAAATTTTCTCAAAAATTAAACTAAATGAAAATTATTTACATTTTTCGAATTTAGTTGGAAATGAAAAGTAAATGGTAATTTCATGACAGAGTGATTTTAAAATCCTATTTTGAGTTTAAACTATTTCAATCTTAGAGTTGAATTGGAAATTTGTTTGAGTTCGTTTCTGTTTTTTTCTTCCAAATGGCTTATAGTTGTTAACTTCAAACAAAATGATCCCGTTTTATTCGAAAGATGCACTATTTTCGATATATTGTACTAATTTTAGATGTACTATTCATTCATTCTTCTCTAAAAAGAATATTATTGATTCCGAAAACAAATCTGAGAAATAATTCGAAACCCCTTTAAATATCAAAAATAGGAAAGTTAAGTGGAAAAAAAAAAAAAGGACACTTAATCGATTGGATTACTGGTTTTAATCAACCCTCACAAACACGATACGCTCAATATTTGTCATCAAAAGGTTAAATATGTATTTAACATTTTGTTATTTTTCCTTAATTTTTTTACCGAATTAAAAGTTCAATACTTTTATCAGAAATCTCGAAAAGAGAACGTTTTCCAATCATCCTTTTCAACTAGAATAAAAAAGAGAAGACAATTTGGTTTTTCCTTATTATTATTTCAAATAACTCACGTGAGGTTATGTAGTAAAAGGATGCAACTTTTTACACAATCTTTGAGTTTTTCCATTAAATTACGTTTTAACAAATTACAAATAAATTTTTGAAGAAAAAAGTACATAAATTGTCAAATAATTTGAAATTTTATTCAAATCCACGATAATCGATCTTTTGTTAAAATGTGACAAAACGTGTACACGGTGTGTTGTATTTCTGAACGGTAAAAAATAAAAGCATTAATTTTACAAGATTGAAAAAATTTTGGGATCATTTTTTTTCAGAGGATCTTTTTTGTAGAACAAGCAATAATAAAATGGACAGCACAACTCCGGTTCCACAATTCAAAATTGTTCTTTTAGGACAGTCAGGTGTTGGAAAATCTTCAATTGTTTCGCGTTACTGCAAAAATACTTTTAGTGAATCAACCGATACAACAATTGGAGCTACATTTCTTAATAAAGTTGTGAATCTTGACAATTATTCAATTAAGCTCCAAATCTGGGTATGTACTTTTCGTTAATCCTTTTTCTTCAATTTCTTTGTTTTTGTGATTAACAAATTTTGATAAATTTTTGTCTCAAAACCAAATTCGAAATTCGTTTTTATTTTTATTCTTCTTATCTTCGTAATAGGACACAGCAGGCCAGGAAAGATACCACTCACTTATTCCAATGTAATTATTCTATTTTTTTTTTTTTTTTATTGCTTTTGGTTCTTTGCTTTTCTGTTATTGTTTTAGTTTCACAAAATTTCGAAACCCTTTTTTCTAAATTATTTTTCAACCTTTCCTTAAAACCAAAACAAACGAACATTTAAAAAAAAAACAATATCCTATTTTCTTTTTCATTTTTCAATTGCATCCTTCGTCAAAATTATCTCGTTTTTTATTATTGTCAAACATAAACTATAACAAGAATAAGAATAAAAATAAAAAAAGAGAAGTGCTTTAGCTCATCTTCTGAATTAGTTCTTCCATTTGTTTCTTTTTTGGTGGAAAGTTGCATTCGTTTCAACTCTACCAGAAAAATTTCAAAGACATACAGGTTGGTTGTATATTGTAAAATTGCCTTTTATAAAATAAAAAATTCAATTTATAACACTTTTTAAAGAAAAAACTTTCAATTTTGTTTTGCATCTTTCGAGAGAAATTTTTTTTGTTTAACCATTGTGAAAAAAATTTGGTTCATTAAAAAAAATTGGTTCAGTCAAAAATTTGTTTTCGTTTTTTAAATAGTAAATAGTAGCAAAATGATTTTTGATCAAAGTAAAATTTTATGAACAAATCTTACATTTAAGAAAAACCAAAGTCATTATCAATAATAATTTTCAAAGGTAATGTTATTTCCTTGTATTTTGACCTTTTAGAATTACTGTGGAACTCTAAAATACAAAAATTTACTTTTAATTGTTAACTTTACTAAAAATGTTATTTTTTTTTATTAGGATATATTAAAATCTATTAATTCAATAAGACATTTACTCTTGCTAATTAACGTTGTTTTATCAAAGTTAATCTTAAATAACCTTTTAAACCAAATTGAATAATAAAATCTTCCAAAAAAGCTATTTTTTCAGAATAGATTGTTTTCCACTAATGTTTTACAATCAAAACTTCAAAATAACAAAATATCAAGATTTCAGAAACCATTTAAATTCTAAAAATCCCCATAGACAAACTTTAATTTAAAACACTTTTTAATTTTTGGTCTTTCCAAACAATGAATAACTTGATCTTGGAATGTAATCTAATAAAAAAAAATAACATTTTTAGTAAAGTTAACAATTAAAAGTAAATTTTTGTATTTTAGAGTTCCACAGTAATTCTAAAAGGTCAAAATACAAGGAAATAACATTACTTTTGAAAATTATTATTGATAATGACTTTGGTTTTTCTTAAATGTATGAAATGTTCATAAAATTTTACTTTGATCAAAAATCATTTTGCTACTATTTACTATTTAAAAAACGAAAACAAATTTTTGACTGAACCAATTTTTTTTAATGACCCAAATTTTTTTCACAATGGTAAGAAACCAAAGACAAAAATTGAATTTCAAAAGAAAAGAAATCACAGAAATCACAGAAACTTGAAAGCACTTTCCGATCATGTTTTTAAATTGTTTCAACCCTGAGATTTTTGCAATTTTGTAAAATTGAAGATCTCTATTAATGGTCAAGTCATCAACCATGAACTTGTTCCATACCCAAGTGCGACTAGACACCAAAAAAGGATATGTTGATGGATTACACTCCTTATGTTTTAGATAATTCAAACAACAAAAAAAAATCGAAAGATCTCAATTGACAAAAATACAAATTAAGGGTTGAGTAATTACGGTTAAAAATAATTTTTCTGAAATGGATAAAAAAATTTTGTAATTTTTTATGAGTGACTAAATACCAATCAAAAACTAATCAACCTATGAAGCACTATCGATCTCCAAAAATCAACAATGAAAAAGAGCATATTTTTCGAAAAAAGCAACAAATAGTGACACTCAATTTCCAATTAGAAAGGATTCGAATTTATAATTTTGAAAACAACTGCGTTAGTTTTGAAGTTTCAATCTTTGGCGCTTTTTGAGATCTTGAAGATTTTTTTTTTTTTTTCTATTCTCAAAAGAGTTATTTTTATCTAAGAATGTTACAAAATCCTTACTTTATCAAATATAGAGGGTTAAAATCTAACCACAAATCGGATTAAATCAAATTAAATTGATTGTGAACTTTTAGAAAACAATTTGCTTCAAATTGAAGAAATTTAACTCTTTGGAAATTTAAAAAAAGAAACAAGGAATTATTTTCTGGATTTATGTTTTCAAATTTGATTGTTTGTAATTAAGAATGCTTTTAAACTTTTTTTTGGAAATTGAATTTTTTGCCAATAAGATCCTTAAGAATTTTTTTTTCTTTATTTGATTTTTTAAATTGAAAACACTTTTAATGTTTCTTCAAAATTTGATTTTCTGGAATTGAGAATGCCTTTAGACTTTTTTGGAATGAAATTTTTGGAATTTGAACTATTTTAAACTTTTTTTTTTTAATTGAAATTTTTGCAAATGAGATCCTATTAAAATTTTTTATTTGTTATTTGAATTTTGTCAATCAATAGAAAGTCAATTCCACAACACCCTTTTTAGGTTTCAAGCCACTCCATGAATATGGAGCAAATCCACAGTAAAATAACCAGACCGTTAAAACAAAAAACAAAAATAATAATTCTAGAATGTAAATGGAGATTTTATGTATTATTTGAAGGGAATTATGTAAGAACAATTTATCAATATAAAAAAAAATGAGGAGGTAAAATTGAAATCAAATTCTCAAAAAAAAAAAATTAATAGGATCTCTCAATTCAAAAAAAATCAAATTTTTAAAAAAATTTAAAAATCCAATTGTTTTATATCCACACAATACTTGAATTTCTTCAATTTGAAACAATTTTTTTACTTTGAGTACAAAATCTATTTACTGTTAATTGAAAAATAAAAAGGAACAAAATTTTCATTTAACTTTCCAAAAAAATCAAAACAGGATTCAATAAATCATCAAAGTCCCCAATTCTCAAAGGGAAATTAATACTAAACTCCATTTCACTCAAAGGGGACCAAGCCAAAAATGAAAAAGTCACTTTATTTTTAAGAATCAACCAAACTTAGATTGTTTATAAATACGAGAAATAATAAACTTCTTATAAGAGTCCATAATTATAAAAGAAACCCCTGAACAAACCATAAATTTCAAAAAAAAAAAATGTTAAAAAATTTTTTGGGCCCCATTCATTGGAACGTCTCGTGCAAAATTCTCAATTTCTTTAGGAAATTAAAATCGTTGATAATAAGATTTTTTACTTGTAAATGTTTGAATTTTAAAAGAACATACAAAGCTGAACTTTTCTTAATGTTTATTTCGTTTTTCAAACTTTTTTTTTTTTCAAAGTTAATTTTTTAAAAAAAAAATAAAAAAAAAAAAAAAAAAAAAAAAAAAAAAAAAAAAAAAGTAAAAAAAAAAAAAAAAAAAAAAAATTTTGCAAAATGAGAAAAAATGATTTTGATCTAAAAATTGAAAATTTTAGTTTGATAAGAGTAATGAATTAAACTCATAGAATGTCTTCCATTTCTTCAATAAAACTGGGCCCCTTTGACTGAAAAAGAGTTTATAAGCTGTTTTTTAGGAATTAAATAATTTGACTTTTCAACCTTTTTTTTTTGGCTGGTTGAATGAAAAATTTATTTTTCTTTATTGTTCTCCAAATAGTAATTAGATTTAATTCGATTTGTGGTTGTTTTACAACTAACTATATTTGTCAAATTAAGTACTTTGTAACATTCTGAGAAAAAAATAACTCATTTGAGAATAGAAAAAAATGAAAAAAAATCCTCAAGATCTGAAAAGGCGCCAAAGAGTGACAGTTCAAAACTAACACAGATGCTTTCAAAATTATAAATTCTAAACTATTCTAATTGAAAATATAGTGTCACTATTTGTTGCTTTTTTCTAAAAATGTCCTCTTTTTTGATTGTTGATTTTTGAAAGATCTAATTGCGCTTCACAGGTTGATTAGTTTTTGATTGGTATTTAAACACTCATAAAAATTTCAAATAAGTACTGCTGATGCACTTTTAAAACATTTAATAATATTCTTTAAACCATGTTAAATATTTTAAAAGTGTACCAGTATAATAATTTTCTTAAAAAAACACAATGTGAATTTTCCAATCAAAAAATAAAAAAATTGTATATTATTTTTAGAGCCCCACGACACTTGTGATTTATATTTCCAAAAAGTTTGTTCAAAATTTTTATATCACCCAAATAATATTTTTTACAAATAAAAAAATTATTTCTTTCAGTTTATTACAACGAATCGGAACGATGCCTAGAAAATACATTGTCCGAAATTTTATAACGAGTCTACAAAGGTGGGAATTATAATAATAATATAATATATAAATCAATGTATATGAATGAATAATCATAAATTATTATATTTTTTTTTTGTTTCTTATACGCTAATAATTAAATTCCCTTATTACACTGGAACTATTTTTCTTAAAAATCAATAGGTATTACAAAAATGCAAAGGCGGCAATAATTGTCTATGACGTCAGGCAGAACGATTCATTGATAAGGGCAAAGGAATGGGTTAAGGAAATTAGAGAAAACGGATTCCAGCAAGCAAAAATTGCTTTAGTTGGTAATAAAATTGATTTAGATAACCGCAATACCAATCTTGATGAAGTAATGGATTATGCAGAAAATAAAAATTTATTATATTTTGAGACTTCAGCTAAAACTGGCGAAGGGGTTCAAGATATTTTTAAAAATATTTCAGAGGTTTTACCTAAAGAATGGGGTGATATACCCAATTTGAAGAAAATTGTTGATTCTGATTATGATGATGATGATGATGTTAATTTTTCAAATGGGAGAAAAAATAAAAAGGGCAACTGTTGTTAAAATTAAAATGATCACCTCATAATTATTGTTAGAATAATAATAGCAAATAAATTCCATAACAAGTAATTGGAATTATTTATCTCTTTCCCTATTGTGATTATTTTGAAATAATATGAGATTGTTATTGTTGTAATTAATATTAACAAAAAAAAGTTTTTTTTTTTTATTTTTTTATATTTTATTTATTTTCAATTCTTTATATTTTATGCACAAAAAGGTGAAATAATAATAATAATAATAATATATATACATTAGGAGATTTTTGACAAAAAAATTGTTTTCTTAAAATTATCATTTTTTTATTTTTTTTTTTTTTTTTGTTTGGGATTATTGTAATTATTTAAAAAATTAGTTTTGGAACAACAATTTAGCAAAACCAATTGTTTAGATATTCTTTCAAACTATTTAATATTTATATTTAATACACTATGATTGAGAAAAGGTTTTAAAAAATAAGAAATAATTTTTTAAAAAAAATTCATTTCATTTCAGTTCCTAAAACTTTTAGGTGTAGAGTTATTTGTATATCATTCTTTTTGACTTTTCTTTAACAATCTTAATCTGATTGTTCTCATTTCTAATTTGGAAATGAGTAATGGGTTCAATTGGAATAAGGTTCCATTAAAGTAAGGAAAATTATTTTTTTTTTTATTGTTTCGTTGTGTAAAATTATAGAAAAAAATACAATATTTATCAAATCAAAACTACTAAAAATAAAAACTCCAAAGAAAAAAAAAAAATGTAGATTTTTTTTCTTTTTTTAAAAAAACCAATTTGATTATTGGATAAACAAATATTATATTTCAATCGTAATTATATTTACAAGTTTGTTTTTGATATTTTTATTCAATATCAAAATTTGATTATACAACATCTGAATCCAATAGTATAATTTTTTATTTCCAACTTCTTATACTTATAATTTATGATTTTTTTTTTACTTAATTGATATCATGTTTCATTTATTCATTTTGAATTTTTTATCCCATGGTAAAAAAAAATAGGCGTAATTAAATTCTAAGTTAACCTAGACCAATATTTTTGATAATTTAAATAACAAAAAATACTTTTATATACAACTAAATAAAAATTGATTTTTTTTTTTTTTGAATTTGAAACAAAATTTTCCTCTTTTTCACATAAATCTTCTACTCCAAACAACTTCCTTTCTTTTATAAATAGATATATGTTACTAAAAATACATTTTTTACTAACCAAGTGCATAGGCACCTGTGCCCCATCCGGAAAGTATCATAGTTAATAAAAAAAATTACAATTTAATGAAAATCATCAAATAATCTGACAAATTCATTTGATATTATGTATCTATTATTTAAATATTACTATTAAGGAACTATTAAATAAATAAACAATATTCTTGCAAATTTGATCTCAATTCAAAATAATTATCCCATCTTAAAATCAAAACAATGAAGTACACGCACAATTTCTAAAATATCAAACTTAGAAACTAATTTTATTTTCGGGAGGAAATTAATTTTTTGTTTTCAAAAGTTAAATAATTTCCCCCCTTTTGAAAAACTTTCCAAATTTGACAATTAGTAATAATTTTCAAACAAAAAAACTAATTTTTTGGAGAAGAAAAATATTTTAATGTTTTTTAAAGTCTATATATAGAAATTTCTTTATAACTAAATAGTTGAAAAATTACCCCTGTAAAAAATCTACACAATTTCAAAAAAATAGAATAATTATATTAAACTTGTAAAAAATATATTTTTTTGAATCAAAGAAGATTTCAAATCAATTTTTTTTTTATTGAATAAAAAAATATGAGAAAGTCAACCAAACAATTAAATTAAAAATTCTCAAACATTTCATTTTTAAAACCTAGAAAAGGCCCCTTATAACCTCAAGAAACACTTTTTAATTTGATTATTTATAATCAATAATCAATACTCTAATTTTTATTGTCATAGCGGGTTAATAATGATCCAAATAAAAAGTACCAATGTTCTTGATAATTATTTCTTATTTTTTTCAATATTTTCAAACAAATAAAACTATTTACAATGTCATTATTATATAGTAAATTATATAAGAAATATTATCAAAGGACTGAGTTTAATAATAATATTTTGTTTAAACTTTGAACATTTCTAAAATAATAATACTTAATCTTTTAAATTTTAAGAAATTTAATTACTTTTTTACAAATAGAATAACTGATCATTTATTTCTGTTCCATGAAGGATTCAATATGAGATTTATTTGCCACAGTTTTTTTATGTAATAATTATAATTTTTTAAAATATTATTGGTTCATATAAACTAACAAAAATTACTCATAGAGAGATTTCAAAATATTAAAAATGTATTAGAAATTGTGATTTTTATTTTTTGATATCAAAAATACAAACTAAAAAAGGATCTAGTATCATATTTACTGAAAATTATATTTGATAAAAAATGAATGTTTTAAAAAATAATAACTCAGTTCTTGAAAGTTGATAAGTAGTTGATTTATCAAGTTTAATTGAATCCTTTGTGTAAAAAATAAGATCTCTATAAAATTTAGGAAAACATTAAATAAGAGTTATTAATCTCCCAAGGAAAGACAATTATGCACTCTTTCTTATGCGATCTACCATTTGGTTTCAAGATTTCTCTTTTAATTTGGAATTTGGAATTTTCAAGAAAAACACAAATTTATTCAAACACTTTGAAAACTAAAGCATTATTTTTTACACTTTGGAAACAAGATTTTTTTCAAAAAGTTGATTCTTTTGGAAACAATTTTTTCTTAAATAAGATTTATTTTTTGGAATTTGAATCGACGTTTGCAAAATCAGAAAGCAATTCAATTCCTTATTTAAATAAAAGATATAAAACAACTAAATTATAAATATAAAAAAAAATAAGTCAAATTCTATTATTTATTGGATCTGTATGAATTTAATTATCATTTTATTTATAATATATTTTTATTTTGGTTAAAGCTCTTTGATTTTTTTTATATAATTTTTCAGAAGAGAATATATTTGCTTCAACAATTTCTTAAAGTAAATTGAAAAGCAAAAATAAAAATAAAAAGAAAAAGTAAAGAATAAAAAATTAAAATACCAAAAATAATTCGGCATTTTAAAAAATATTTGATGAATAATCTAATTTAATTAATTGGATTTTTCTAAAAAAAAGTTTTAAATTCAAAAACAAAGAAATAGAGAGCCAGAAGGAGAAAAAAAAAAAAAAAAATAAAAAAAAGTAAAATCAAGATTTGTGGTGATTATTTTGGATCATCTTGAATTTAGTTTTCTTCTTCATAAAGTTCTTCTTCTTCATCAATATTGATATCAACTTGTTGCTTTTCGTCTTCAGATTCAACAGCCCAAACTCTAATTTTATTATCTGTATAGCCGACAAAGAGAGTATTTCCGTCATGGCTCCATGCAAGTGAAATTGGTCTTGGTTTGATTCCCTTTTTACCAACCTTAAAGGTGTCGTTTAATTCAGCAAGTAAGTAATCTTTTTGGAGTTGCCAGATTTTGATACCATTTCTTGAGGCAGTTGCTAACCAGAATCTATTTGGAGAAAATGATAGTGCATTGACTTCTTCACCAACATCAAGAACCTTAAGCCCTGCTTGCTTTTCAAGATCCCAAAGAATTGCTTTCCCATCTTTTCCGCCAGATGCGCATAAGGATCCATCTGGGGACATTTCAACGCAGTTGACTTGTTCGGTGTGTCCATAGAGATTTTTTTCTAATTTACATCCATTCAAGTTCCACATTTTGACAGTTTTATCCCATGAAGAGGAGACAAAGGTGGTTGATTTTAAAAGTGGTGAAAATCGGACAGAGCTTACCCAATCGTTATGTGAGCTTTTGTCTTCGATAACATATTTACATTTTCCTAATGTATTCCAAAGCCTAACTGTTTTGTCCCTTGAGCTTGATAAGATTTGTCTGTTTTCAGCAGAAAAGGTGACAGAAAGAACATCGCCTGTGTGTCCAATGAATTGTTGTGTGCATTTTCCTGTTGTTAAATCCCATAATCTAAGAGTTTTATCTGATCAATTGAATTTTTAAAAAAAAAAAAAAAAATAGAGTGAAAATAAAGGAAGAAAAAAAAAATTTAAATTAATTAGAAATTATTGTTGTTTTTTTTTTTGGAAAATTGGTTTTTTGAATATTTATTTTAACCATAAGAATTGTTTGTGTTGAATTAGTTGCTTTTTGAGATTCAAAATTCAATTTACTTTTAAAATTCTAATTAACAAATCAGAAAAAAAATGGAATGAAATTTTCAGTGTTTTGTAAATTAAGATCAATTTATCAAAATTCCATTTGCCCAGTTTAAAAATTATTCAGGTGATTTGTTCAAAATTATTTAAAAAAGCGAAATTAAAAGTTTTAAAAGTGATGATCGAACTGTTTGGTTCACTCTTTTAAGTATTGTGATAATACTTTGGAAAATTTTTGTTTCAAAGCTTTTTAAAATTGCTTTATTGATAAATAATTACTAAATAATCACTTTTTTAGCTAAACTCGACAAAATTATTTCTGTATTTAGAAAGATCTATTAGACATGTTTTAAAAAATACAATTCTTTCCAACAAATTAATTCAACCAATATGAGATATAAAGTGAACACAAAAAATTTTGCAAATTGATTGTTGATCGGATTGATTTTCAGTAAATTGTATTGGTGGAGTAGAAAGAGATCAGAGATGTAGTGTAAGATTTTATTTTTGGTTTATAGGTATTTCTTTTTGTTTAATTATGTAAATTTTTCTTCAAAAAAATTCAAGAAAAGTCAAAAAAAATATAAAAAGAGTCTTGTTTGGGTTTGGTGTTTCTTTGATAAAAAAAATAAAATTTAAGAAGAATACTTTAAATTCAACTTCACGAACAATTCTATTTTCGTTTTCTTTTGAGATCTCTAGAAAAATTATCAAATAAAAAAAAAATAAATATTAAAAAAAAAAAAAAAAAAAAATAATACCCCAAGATCCAGATAAAGCAAACATTCCATCTGAAGAAATTGTTACATCTTCAACAAAGTGACTATGTCCATGAAGAGATTTAACTGGATAAGCGTAATCTTCTTGATATCCTGAAACTTGTTCTTCGTTAATATTCCAAACAAGAAGAGTTTTGTCTTGAGTTAATATTAAAAAAAAAAAAAAAAGAAAGAAAAGGAAAAGGGTTTGAGTGAGAAAAGGAATAGGAAAAGGAAAAGAAAAAATAAAACAAAAAAAGAAAAAGAAATACCTCTTGAACTCGTAACAAACATATTTGGATTTTCTGGTGTTGTTGCAATAGAGGTTACCCAACCATTGTGTCCTTCAAGAACACATTTTAAAACTAAGGAATTTTCTGAACTCATTTAAATAAATGTTGTATTGATCAAAAGTTTAAAGAAATCTATTTGATTAAAACCAAAAAAAAAAAAATAAAAAAAAAATTAAAAAGAAATAAAAACAAAAAACAAAAAGCAAGAATTTTAATTAAAAAAAATTTTTTAGTCTTGAAGAAAAACAAGTTGTTGTCTTGAAAAAAAAAGAAAATTAAGGGATTACTTTTGAAAAATAGTGTCTAATAAAAAGGTAAAAATTGAGAGTAACAAAAAAAAATGAACTTTATAAGTTTTATTTCCTTTCAAGAAGAGTTCGATATTTGAGTGTTAATTTGGTGAGTACAAACCACACTTTTTCTTTTTGAAACTATTTCCAATTTAGGATTGGAATAAAAACGCCCAAATACTTTCCATTTAAATATTTCTTAAGGGAGCTTGTAAATTTGACCAATTTTAGAGTGGAAGAAGTTTGTGTGTAACTAAAATCATTCAAATTGTTGCTTTCACAAAAATACAGTTCTGCAAATAGATCGTGATGACAACCTTGAACTCTTTTAAAAAATTAAACCGGTGTTTTTTTTCAGACTTGGGTATTAGAAGATAAAAACACACACATATATATATATTCTTAGTTCATATTAAAATTAATTTTAGTGGTTAAATCTTTGTTTAATGTAAATAGTTCAATTATATTAAATGGTTTTGTTTTAAAAATTTTGTCATATTTTCAAAATTTTTCAGATAAAATGATTTTTTTATTGAAAAATTCAAAAAAAACTTATTTTTTTCAATTTTTTGTCAAAAAATTACTTTTTAATCTTACAATATCTTAATAATTATTTCTATTAAAATTTATTTAAAGAACCCCTATTTCTTGTTTATATACTACTTTCATCCGAATTGATTTGTTTCTTTTATTTATACAGTTAGCCTATATTTTTACACGAGTTAAATTTTTGTAATAGGTTAAATTAAAAAAATATGGGTTATTTACACCATTGTATATTAAAGTTTTAAAACTAATAATTGAAAAAAAAAAAAAAAAATCAAAATTTTCATTCAGATTTCTAAAGAAACCACAAACACAAAATTAAAATAAGTCCCAGTAACCCTCCAATTCTAAAAGAAAAAAATTAATTTAAGCTTCTTTTAAGGATTAAAAATTTGAAATGTTAGATGATTTACATATCTTTTTTTTTGGAAAGCTGAATGTATATATTTTTCGATTTATTTTGTAAAAAGTAGTAAAAAGAAGATCTCATATATCAATAGTATTAAATATTTACAAAAAATTTTTTAAATAGAAAACAAAATAATTTAAAAAATCGATCATGTAAAAATTATAAAAAAAACATTTATTTATTGCTCTTTTCTCTAAATTTTGGTACAAATACTTCTTCTTTATTAGTTTTTAATTTTAATTTCGAATTGGAATATATTTATTTGTAAAATTTTTGATTAACAATTACTTGACATTTAAAAAGGATTAATCCAAAATAAATTTTTATTACACAATCCTATTTTCATTAAATTCATCTAATTTTGATTTGATAAAATAAGTCTGATATTTTTTAAATACTTCAGAAATATTGAATTATTAGATGTTTTTATTTGATTTATAAAGTATCTATTTTAGATTTATTTGAAAACCAAAAAAAGTCCGATTCAAAGACAAGATCTCATTTTTTTTCTTTTATTTTTTTTTTTTTTGTTTTTTTTGTCCTTTCAGCAAATTTAGAAATATTTAATCGTTTTATTCAATTCATAATTTGGAAAGTTTGAATTTCTTCTCTCAGCCAACTTTAGTACTTTGAGCTGATTTGGAAAACTATTTTGATTGATCTTCACTTTTGTATAATGTTTTAATTTTTAAGGTATTAACCTCACCTTATATTTTTCTATTATTAAAATTATATTGTAAATAGAGTTAAATTGTTCACAAGACTTGAAAAAACTGTATCTATAAATATTATTGCATAATAAACTATTACATTTTGATTTACGAATGATCGCAATAAAAATTGTTATTTTCTGAAATTTTTATTTCTAAAAATCATTTTTTCCAAATCTAAAAATAGAAACTTTAGATAATAGTATTCCATTATTTCATAATTCTTGTTTAGAAGTTTTATTATTAACCATTTTTTCATTTTTTTTTATCTGAAAGATTAATTCAATAAAAAAAAACAGAAATAAACCTAAAGAATGATTATTTTAGTTTCCTTAGTCTGAAGCGAGTTGTGCTTATCAAATATTTTCAAAATTTTGGAAAATTATTTGTTAAAATAATATCTTTTTTAATTACCAAATTTTTTTTAAAACAATTGAAATCATTTAACTACTGCAGCTAGTTTCACTTTTAAGGTATAAACTTTCAACAAAATTTAAAGCACAAAAAAAATCTCAAATTAAAGCACAAAATTCAAATTCTAGTAAAATAATTTGTAAAAAAAAAAAAATTGCAAATTTTGTGCCTTTATTTGAGATTTTTTTCTGCCTTAAATTTTGTTGAAAGTTTGTGCCTTAAAAGCGAAACTGACTGTAACATCAAAAACAAGAAAAGTTTAAAAAAGATATTTTACAGCTTTGTGAATCCGAAAGTTGATAATTCAAACTTTGAATTTGTGGCGAAATGTAGATTTTTGTTTGATATTTTGATGTTTTTCACTAATACAATGAATTTTTTTTTAATTGATACATCAGTAAAATAATATAACTTTACTCCTCTATTCCCGAGATTTAAATTATAGATTACTAATATAATTTACCCAATAACAAAATATTTTATTCTTAGACTTCTCTTTGATAAACACAACGCTTTAAGTTCTCATCCCCCCCCCCCCCCCCTAAAAAAAGTTAAAACTAATTTTTCATAGCATCAAATAAGGAATTCTCAAATAAAAGCACTAACACAATGTTAAATTGTTTTTTTGGGAAGGTAGAAGGGTTTATACATGAACAAACAAAAAGGAAATATAAAGTATCAAATTTTTTTCAATTGAACTCTAAAATATGAGAATGGTCATTTCTTTTTAAACAGAAATCTATAAAAATTGCGAACGATTAACATACATTTTTTTAATATGTAACCCATTTTAAAATATTTAACAATACTGAAAATACAAATAAATGTATAAAATATTTAATTCGATCTATAATTTTTTTTACTCTGTTTAAAAAAATTTTTTTTTCAGAATTTTATTGATTTAAATGTTAAAAAACACTATAAAATTTGCTGGTCTCAAAAAGAATCTTGGTAAAAAATTGTTTGAAATAAAAATTATGATATTATAAAAAATATAATTTGAATGATAAATTATTTATAATTTAATACCACAAACTCCAAATCAATCATAAAAAACCAATTTAATTGAACAAATAGTACATATACCATGAGTTTAATTCATTATTCTTCTCAAAATGAATTTTCAATTTTAAGATCGATATCATTTTTTCTCATTGATAATTTTTTTTTGCTTTTTGATTTTTTTATTTTTTTTCTTCTTTTGTTAAAAAAAAGTTAATTTGAAAAAAAAAAAAATGTTTGAAACTCCAAATTAACTTCAAGAAAAGTGATACATTGTAATTCCTTTAAAAATCCATATATTTAAAATTAAAAAATCTCATTGTCTACAATTTTAATTTTTGAAACAAATCGAGATATTTTGTATGTGATGTACCAATGAAAGGGCCCCAAAAAAATTTTTTAACATTTTTTTTTTTTGGTATTTATTTCGCAAACGGTTATCGACTCTAATCCATAGTTTATCATTTCTCTTATTTCTGAAACAATTGCGAGTTGTTTTATACTTGTAAAAAAAAAAGTGAATTTTTCATTTTTGGCTGGGTACCCTTTGAGTGAAATGGAATTTTTTATTCACAAAAAATACTGGGCTTGAAAAAAATACCTGACAAGATTTTTAATTTTGAATATTAGCAAAATTGTTGTGTAATTGCAAATATTTTCAATCAAATCCTTTTTATAAATAACCAAACTTTTTATGTGCCTAGTAATAAACCTACCTAAAGTTCATTAAAGTGGGAAGTCTATAGAATACTCAAGTAATTGTTTGGTATTCTAATGTAGATCTACTTTTTTTGAAAAACAATCTATTTTAAGGGACTAATCTAAACTATTTTTCATAAATTTTGACTCACTTTATAATGTTAATGGGAGTTGTTTTGAGGGTTTATTCCAGTATTCTTTACAAAAAATATTTTCAAATTTTTGGATAAGAATCATTTTTTCTAATTTTGCAAATTTTAGTTTTGCTTTTTCAAATTTTGGTTTTTCTTTTGTTTTTGTTTTTCTTTTTTTTTTTTTTTTTTTTTTTTTTTTTTTTTTTTTTTTTTTTTTTTTTTTTTTTTTTTTTTTTTTTTTTTTTTTTCCTTTTCCTTTTGATTTTTGTTTTCTTTTCTTTTTCTTTTTTTTTTTTTTTTTTTTTTTAAAAAGATCATGTGGAAAAAAAAAAGAGATCTTCGAAAAGACAAATAATCACTAGGAAAATTTCGACTATGTAATGTCTTTTAAAATGGATCTAATTATTCATAAAAAATCTTGGTGTTCAACTTTTTTCCAGTGAAAGTTCAGTAATAAAAAATCGGTAATGCTCTTTTCAAAAATTGTGACTCACTTTTTTTTAGTTTTTGGTTTTATTTTTTTTAATTTTTACTATATCAGGCTTTTATAGATTTAGAATGACTTAAAAGAGAATTACAAGTCATATTTAGTTATTAATTGTTCTTGAATACTAAAGGATAATTTTTTTTTTTCAAATTATTATTTCAGGTGAGTCATAATTTTTGAAAAAGAGTTTATATTAAATTTTTTTAGGTAAATTTAATAGAGATTTAGAATTTTTTTTGCCAATTACTTAGATTTGAAATCAAAGTGAGAAACTTCTTAGTATAGTAATGAAATCTTGATAAATGACATTCATTAAATTTAGTTATTGTTTTTATAGAAATGAAAAATTTTTCCTTTTTTTCACTTTTTTGAAAGTTGCTTTTTTTCAACTTTTCGTAAAAATACAAAAAATAAAAAAAAATATGATCAAGAAAGCAAAACCTTGTTATTTTTGTGGAAGGCGTACAAAAAATAGTTTGAAAAATAAACCTGAAAAGGTTTTTTTTTGGATTTGCATGAAAAAACAGTTTGATTCGAAAAAAATATACAATATATGCTTTACTCTTAATAAAAGATTTTCTTTCTTTTCTTGTAACATTCTTTTTTTTTTTTTTCATGAATCTACTTTTTGGGTTTACATTCTTTTGTTTTTGTTGAATTTGAAGTTTTTTTAAGTGTTCCCAAATTATTATTCCAAAAGTTTTTGTCAGAGTCAAAAAAAATCAAAGAAAAGAATAAGAACTATTTTTTTAAAAAGTAATTATTGATAAAACAAATTGAGTTCTTTATAGAGTCAAGTTGGAAGAATGGAAGTGAAAGAGAATTTATTCACTCGTTTTAAATTATTTTTCATTTTTCAAAATGAGAATAAATATTATTTTTGAGAAAATAATTAAATCCAAAATTAATCAAAAAATTCTCATCAATTAAAGATCTTTTTTTTAAAAAAAAATTTTAAAAGTCACTTTTTTTGGCAGAATTGTATAATTTTAAAAAAACAAGAACTAAAAGTTCTAAAATTGAAAAAACCTGCCTATTTTCAATTTTAAACAGATTTCAAGATAAGGATTCCTTATTTAGTTATTGGTTAAAAAAAAAAATTAATAGATACTAGTCCCATAAAAGAGTTTCGCAAGAGTTTGGAAAAAGATAATTTTTATTCTTGTTTTTTGATTGATTGAATGGTGTTTTTAACAAGCACAATTTCATTAATCATCATTCTGATAAGTGGTGAGTTATAATTTTAAAAAGTTTGATTCTTTTATAAAGGATTTGATTTTATATATTTGCAATTACATAACAATTTTGCTAATATTCACAATTAAAAATCTTTTCCTGGATTTTTTTAATATACTGTATTTTTTTCACTACTATAATTTACAACATTGAACGACAAACATTGGAATCTATGGTGTTGATAGTTACCTTTTTTTTTTTAAAAAAAAATTGATAAGTTGAAACAATTGAAAAGAAAAACCCAATTAAATTATTCATTGATTTAATTTCACACTTTATATTGAAAGTAAAAAAGAAAAGAAAAAATTTTGGTTTCTTCTTAATTTTGTATCAAGAAAATTATATAATTTCAAATATTGATTCAAATTCTTCAGTATTTCCTTTTATCTTTCTTCTTATTAATTCCTACTCTAGTCTGCTTTTTTCTCTCTAAAATTGAAATCTCTTTTTGTAGTTCATCGTCTTTAATAACGTAATTATTATTATTAACAATCTCATTAATTAGATTGGGATCATTTAATAAATTTTGATAAACTGAAATCAGGTAAAATTGTGTATAAATTTCAATTTTCTTCTGATTAATGCGTTCCTTGTATCTGCTTAATGGATCAGTCTCGGATATTTTTTGTTGGTATTCATATGGAACGTTGTTTGGTATTTGTTCATTTATTTCGCTCTGTTGGCCATCAATTTTTTTCATTTTATTTTGAATTGTATTGATGTTTGAAATAATCTTTTTGTCAAAATCTTTCTCACGAGAGCTTTGGCATTCTTGCATCCTTCTCAAAAATTTTTTTGATTTTTTATAATTTTGGTAATACTCTTCAAAATTTTGATCGTAAAATTCCTTTTTTTTTTCGAATTCCTTTTTTTTAGTTTTATTTTCTTTCTCTTTTTTTGCAAAATTATTTTGAAGTCGATTTTTTAATTTTTCAAGTTTTTTTAGGCTTTTCTTTTTTAATTTTTTGACTTGTTTATTTTTAAGTTTTAATTCGTTTGATTTAATTGTTTGTATTTTTTCCTTGTCTTGCTGTTTTTGTTTTTCTAATAATTTTTGTTCTTTTTTTTTTTGCTCTTGTATTTTGTACCTTTTCGAAAATTCCCTTTCTTGGATTTGTTCCTCGTAAATTGGATCCGAAAATTGGTAATCTTGTTTTAGAGGAAAATTTTTTTGTTGCTTTTCCCTGTAGTGATTGGGGTTTTTGTGATCTGTACATCTGTTATTACTCGACTTATAGTTGATTCTTTGTCTTTCTCTTTGTCTTCCTATTCCTCTTTGTCTTTGCCTTTGTCTTTGTCTTTCTTTTTCTCGTTGTATTTGTATTTGTATTTGTCTTTGTCTTTCTTTTTCTTTTTCTCTTTCTCTTTGTCTTTCTCTTTGTATTTGTATTTGTCTTTCTCTTCCTCTTCCTATTTCTTTTTCTCTTTCTCTTCCTATTCCTCTTTGTCTTTGCCTTTGTCTTTCTCTTTCTTTTTCTCGTTGTATTTGTATTTGTATTTGTCTTTCTCTTCCTTTTTCTTTTTCTCTTTCTCTTCCTCTTTCTCTTTCTATTCCTCTTTCTATTCCTCTTTCACTTCCTCTTTCACTTCCTCTTTCTCTTCCTCTTTCTATTTGTCTTTCTATTTGTCTTTCTATTTGTCTTTGTCTTTTTATTTCTCTTTCTCTTTTTGTTCCTCTTTCTCTTCCTCTTTCTATTTCTATTGGTATTTGTATTTGTATTTTTATTTCTCTTTCTCTTTTTGTTGACCCATCAATTTGATTATTTGGATGAACTTTTTGCATTAATAGGGGCAAATTTTTTATTTGACGATGGGCTCGGTTTATAAAGGGATCAAAATTTGGAGTAGATTTGCGTTCTCGAAGTTTTCTTTGGTTCTGTTTGATTTCTTGGTTTTTTATATTATTATAATGTTTTAATAACCGATCTTGGTTTATAAATTCCTCTTCAGTTATTGGTACTCTATTCACATATAATCTGTTTCTCATTTGTTGAATAAATGAGGAAAATCTTTAAAGTATATAATATTTCTTTTGGTACCAAGCAAAAATAGAAAAAATGATTTGTTCTTCGTCAAATTTATAAATTGGTTTGAAAAAAAATCGTTATCTCTTCGGTTTTTTATGTCACCTCGAATATTTTTTTCAACAACAAAGATTCTGGAAACAACACTTTTCGTTTGAATTTATTTAATTATTCTTTCAAATTTCAAAATTTGGAAACAGTTTCAATGAACCACTCGAGAAAGAATGCTTTTCTTGGTTTTCGTTTTAAACTAAAACTAAAAATTTGATCATCCGATTTGTTGAATAAAAAAATAAAATAAAATGTAAAACATCAACGATCTCGAAAACTCAAAATCAAGTATATTATTGTCCAAAATTAATCAGATTAGTTCTTATCAGACACAGTATCCTCAGATCCTATTGTAAAATAATTCAAAAGAACTATGTCAAGTAAATAAAAATTATTCTTTCGTCATCCAAAATCTACATGTTATGAGGAATAAAACCTATGATCCAAATTATTATACAAGTATTATTTTCTTTAACTTGTTCCAATACGAATCTAATTGGTTACCCAATAATACCCCTCAGTATAAATTAATTTTGAAGATAAACACTTTTTAAGTGTGACTAAATTACAATTCGGAATGGAATTTGTCATAATTTGATTGTCTATATTTTTCGTATTTTTTTAAATGTTTATTTTTACGAGATTAACTTTCATTAAAAATTAAATCTATGATTTTTGTAAAATTTTCACTTTAGTTCCTTCATTTTAAAACTTAATTTTTGAATTTTAGAAAAAGGAAAAATCAATACCAAATTTACTTTTTGTTTATTGTCTGTTTCTTAGATCATTTTCTGTTATTTGAAATTTCAACATAAAGTAAATTTCTGTTGATATTCATTTTACTAATTCTGATATATTAGCTATTTATTTTTTTTTAAACATAAACTTTTTCTTTATGGAAATTTTTAGTAAAAATATCTTGAAATTTGAAAACATCATTTATTTCATTTGGTACTGTGAAAGATATAAATTTATCAGAATCAAATGGAAAAAATATCAAAAATTGAAGATAAGAAATTGTATGAAAAAGATATTTTTAAAAAAAATACACAAAAGCACCTTAATCTGACTAAGCAAAATTATGAAATTTATTATTCTTGTAAGGAATTTTTCATCAAGCAATTATGGTTAGAAAACCCAAAGTAATGATATACAATTGAAAATAAGAAATATCTTAATAGAGTAAAATACAGATATAAAAATTCGGGTACCTAGTCCCCCTACACTAGAGGTCATGCCTGGTGTTTTTTTTTCCTTAAAAATAATTGAATAAAATCTAAAATTTTACACAATTCTTTCAAATGAAAAAAAAAAAAAAACTACAGCCGAATATCAATTATTAATCACGGATTGAGGAATTTTTATTTATAATTAATAATATTTCTATCTGTTTTTTTACCCCTCCTGTGAATTCATGGGAAGTACAGTTTTTAATTTGGTCATTCAAATGATATTATTATTTCTTATTGATATTTTAAACTAAAATTCCAAAATTTTCCACACTGTTAAAACATTCCAAACAATTCCAATAATACAATTTCATTCAAATTGGAAATAATTTTGATTTTTGTAAAATATGAAAATCATTTTTTCATCTTTTAGTTTTTTTTTTCATTTCATTTTTTGAATTACATAACTTTTTTCGTTCGATCAAAATTTTTTTTTGAACAATAGATATTTGGTTAAAGTTGAGTTGTTCCAAATAGAATTAACTTAAATACAATTAGTTGGTAATATCTAACAATTTGATTTATCAATATTCCTAATAGAATTTAAACAAATTTACCAAATACATTTTTTAGTTTTGTTTTCTCCAAAATTTTTAACACACCCTTGATTTATTTGTATTGTTAATTATTTATTTTTCGTTTTGTGAGTATTTTAATTTATAAAAAAGATTTAAAATTTCAATTAGCGAATGGTTCTAATTTGATATTTCTTCTTGAATTGATTAAATAAGTTTTTTTGAAACAGATCGAATTTTGGTATGTTAAAAATTTTGAATTAGGGTTTAATTGTTTTTCTTCTTCTCTCCTTTTTTTTATTGGTTAAAATTTTTTTAAAATGACCCCCCCCCCCTCTTAAATTTTCTTGAAATTTCAAAGTCCTAAATTTTTAATAGGTAATTTGTTCTACTTTCAAGGAAAACCTAATGATTTCATCTTTAAATTTTTAATCAAGTGTAATTATTTTAATCAGAAAAATCAAAAAAAGATTTACACATCTGTGTTTTTCCAAATAAAGTAAAAATTCTGTTTACTACATAATCAAATATATTTTCAAACCATTTCCCAAAATTTATCATCGTTTTTAAACGCTTGACCCATTTTCCATCATATTTCAAAAGCCCAAAACCAAAAAAATTTTCAAATTATACAATAAATTTTTTTATTTTGATTGGATATAAAAAAAAATCTTATCATCTTTCAAAGAAAGTCTAAAAATCCACTTTGAAAATATAACCACCAAGTTTTAAAATAAATATATTAAAATAATCTACTTAATGTCAAAGCAATTAGAGAAATTATTTAAAACTTGAAAAAATATAATTATTTGATTCAAACAACAGTTCAAATCAATAATCTTAATTTTTTAAATAATAAAAAAACTAGAAAAACATAACAAAAAACTATTAAATTAAAAAATTCTCTATAAAACACTTTTTCATAACCAACACAATTCAACTTATTACCAAAAAAAAAAAATACTTTACAATTTTGTTTTTAAAATCAATAATTAATCTTCCATTCTTAAATCTTCAAAGTGAATAGGAATAACACCAATATTAAACTTTTCAAAAAGAGTAATTATTATTTCCGATCTGTTTGAAAAATTACATACAAATAAAAAAATTTCACATTAATAATTCAAATAATAAAATAATAACCCAATATTCTTAATTAACTGATTAAAATAATAAAATTTTATTTTTCACATTCATAATATTTGAAAAAGAATATAAATACCAAATCTTTTAAATTTCAATAAATTTAATAAAATAATTTTGAAATAAAATAAATGATCCATTATTTCAGATATTTAATATTCCAATATTTGAATTATTTTTCTTTTATTTTTAAAATGAGAAATTTAATTTTAAGGTTATTTGTTTGTAAAAATCTTAAAAATTATTAAAAGTGAGATTTTTTCAAAATAAATCCTTTTATAACATTTTCTCTTTCTGCTTTGATATTAAGAAAAATCCTAAACAAAAAAAGTATCAAAGCTTTATACCGATAATTAAATTGTGATAAAATGAATTCTTTCAAAAATGATCAATCATTTCTCTAAAGTCGAAAAATAAAGTTTGATTATCAAATTTAATTGTATTTTTGTAAAAATAATTAGTCTATTGCCATTATGAAAGGAAAAAAAAATAACAAAGAGTTACTAGTCCCAAAATATAGATATGATCAGTAGCAATATCAACAATATTGATCATGAAACAACCCCTGATAACTATCAGGTTATTTATTATTTATTTAAATTATATTATTGTAACTCCAATCAGTTTCAAATTTAAGGCACAAACTTTCAATGAAATTTAAAGCACAAAAAAATCCCAAATTAAAGCCCAAAAATTGGATTCGATTTTTTTCACACAAATTATTTTACTATAATCCGAATTTTCTGCCATAATTTGAGTTTTTTTTTGTGCCTTAATTATTGTTCAAGTTTGTGCCTTAAAAGTGGAACCGACTGTAAATTATTTATTAAATATTTAAAAAAAAATCAAAATGTAATTTCTAAAATCCCTCTTTAAAATTAAATAAAAAAATACAAAATAAATTGTAATTTACAAGAAATAAAAAAAAAAAAAAAAAAAAAAAAAGATTATTCCCTTTATTGTCTTTTATATTCATTTCAATGTGTATATATTAATATTTAAAATCATGGTATTCTTGTTTTTGATAATGTTACAAAATTAATTTTGAATTACAGGCAAAAAATAAAAATAATAAAAAATTTCAAAAACAATAAAAAAATTAATAATTGAAAAAAATGAATAATTAAAAAGCATCTTCACTTTCGTCAGAATTTTTTTTTCTTAAAGTTTTTTCTTTTAATAGATAAAATTCTTTACAAAAATCAACTCTTGATTTGGGGTTTTTAAAAATAAAAATATAATTAAGAGAATCTGTAAGAATTATTTTTAAAACTCTTTTATATTTAAAGTGAGTAATAATTTCTGAACGAATATCTAGTTCATAATTAACGATTCCTTGTTTTTCCAATTTTAATGTAAATATCCCCTTTAGATGGATTTTGCCCTGGTCAAAAACCATTCCATCATTCCATTGCATAATTCGAAAAATGGGATTATTGGTATTAAATTTGATTATTTCGCTCGCATTTTCTTGATGATTATCTGCTGTTCGATCTGTTGTGAAATCAAGATCCTTCTCATCAAAATGTAAAGATTTTGATCGAGTGTTTTTAATATTTTTGTTGTCATTTACTTGTAAATAATGATTATTCTTTTGAGAATTATCATTAAAATAATAATAATTATTAGAGCTACCATTATTCAAATTATTGTTCTTATTAATTTTTTGAATTTCGTTATTATGTAAATTCTCACCATGGTGACCAGTGTTGTGATGATCTTTAGAATTATGAGACTTGTTGCTCAAATTATTATGAATATTGAAAGTATTAAATCCCGGGTTTTTTATACTAAAATTCAATTGGGATGAATTATATTTTTTTTGTTTCAAAACCGAGAATTGATGAATGCGCTGCTGGGTTTTATTATAAATTAGTGTTTCTTCATGCCTTTTAAAGACAATTAAATCAATTTTTTCTCTTGACTTTTGTTGGATTTTTTCCAATAATTTATAAAGTTCTTCATGCTGTTGAACATTTTCTGTTTTTATTAATAATTTACCAATTTGGGGATGCTTTAATTTGAAAATATTTTTTCCAATATTCACCCTTTCAGTAATTTTTGCAATATCGGATAAATTATAATTTTTAAGATTTAAATCATCAAAATTTGATAATATATTCATTTTTTCGTTTTTTAAATCTTTAATAATTATTTGGATTGGGTGTAAGGAGATTTGTAAAATCTGATTATTATGAAGATTATTATCATCAGAATTATGGTTACTCTCTAATAATTGTATATTAAAAGAATACATCTTTGTAAAAGAATTAATATTATAATCGCCCTTTCCGCTTTCTTTATTATTCTTATGAATCAAATATTTAGGATTTCTTAAAATTTGATTTTTCAAATAACAAAACATTCTTTCAAAATCTTTCGCAAAGTTCTTATCACAAAAACATAAAACAATTGAAAAATATCTAAATTTTTCAAATTTTACAAAACAGGATTGCTTTATATTGTCTATTTTAATATCTTGGTATTTAAAATCATTTATTTTGCTGTTAATTCTAATTCGAATTTTTGTAGGTAAAAACTTAATTATGCCCTTAATAGATTTATTCGAATTATTTTTTTGGTTAATTTTTGAAAGGAATTTTGTAAATTTATAATTATTTGTGGATTTTTTTTTTTTTGATGACAAATTTTTATAATAATTTTGATTGGTTTTTGCTATTTTAATTTTGGAAATAAAAATAGGAAAAATTTTATATAACAAAAAATTTTCATTATTATTGGGATTATTTAATCTCAGGAATGGTAAATTTATTGACTTTTGAAGGAAAAACTGAAAAATAAAATGATATTTATGCTTGGAATGGTTAAATTTTATTAAAAATTCCTTGACTATTGTTTTTTTTTTATTTGTGAATTTATTTATGATGAATTTGATTTTTAATAAGTTCAGATTTAATGTACAGAATTGTATCTTTATATATTTTAAATAATTATTTATTGAATTATTTTTATAAATATTAAAAATTAAACCTTTTTCAAATAATTTAATCATTCCATACTGATTTAAATTTTTAAGTTTAATAATATCATAACAATTTATTCTATAGCAACTAATAATTTTTCCATATTTATTTTTAATTGTTTTTTGATAAGAATTATATCTATTTGTTTTTTCTTGCCTTTTATTTTTATTGTTATCTTGATTGGATAATAAATTAGGATTTTTATTGAAATTATTTTTAAAATTATTATTATTATTATTATTATTATTATTATTATTATTATTATTATTATTAGTAGTAGTAGTAGTAGTATTGGTATTAGTATTATTACTATTATTATTATTATTATTATTTTGGGGATTGCTTTTTTGAAGACTATTATTTAACAAACCATCATTTTCAGCAATAATAGATAATTGATTACTATTATTTTGAAATGAATGATAAAAATTTAACAATTTTTTGTTTGATTGAAAAAGCAATTTAATTCGATTATTCTTATTCTTGTTGTTGTTATTCTTGCTATTCTTATTCTTATTCTTATCATTCTTATCACCATCCCCAACATTGTTATTATTGTTAAATCTCAATTTCTTTTGTAAATTTTTTAATTCAAAGATAAGTAATTTATTATTGGATCTTGATTTAAATATTTGAGTGTTTTGGATTAAAAAAGAATTAAAAATATATTTGTCTTCGAAAATTTTTCGTAAAATAAATAATTTATTCGAATTAAAAAACAATTTAATTGGTTGCGGAGTAACTTTATCAATCACATTAAAAGTATTTGATAAATACAATCCAAAAGAACAAGACAATTTTTGGTGTTTATATTTTTCAAAAGACTTTCGAAAATCTAAAGAATCGTTTTCATTTAAAAATTCCATTCTAATTGAACCATAACCATTCCCTAGCCTAATTCTAATCAGTTCTAATCTTTGTTTAGAAATGGAAATTAAAGTGGTACCTGGCAAATAATCGCATCTGATGTTACCAATCACAGTATAAAAAATAAAACAATCACAATACAATGAAATATAGCCTTTAAATGCACCACTTGTTACCGTTATAATAATAATATCATAGCAACAATTTGGTTGCGTAATATTCTGAATTACATTTTCTCTATATGCTTTAAATTGCTGCTGGAAATTTAATAAATCCGTTTTTTCAGAAAAACTAATATTAATAGATTGCAATTCATCGACTTGTAAACAACAAAATAAGGAATTTTTAAAGATAAAAAGTTTTGAAAATGGGGAATAATGTCTTGAAATAATAATTTTTCTTCCAAATTTGATAATAAAATATTTTTTTGTCATTATAATTGTTGCCTTTCCAATTACTTCTTCAACAGAATCATATATTTTGATATTATACTTTAATATTTTGTGTGTTTTTGTTAAAATATGTTGTGAAAAGGGATGAAAATAGATCGAATTGTTATTAATCACTAAAAATTCATTATTATTATTATTAAATTTATTATTACGACTATGACGATGATTATTATTATGAATATTATGATGATGATGATGGTGGTGGTGGTGATTATTTGTTTGTTTTTGATTGTGATCAGAATCATTTGAATTTGTATTTACATTTTGATTCTGTTCTGGACTAATAAAATATAGGAGTTCAGTTAATGAAGTAAAAATTGTTGATTTTAAATATCGATCCCGAAATAAAAAAAAAGTATTTCCTAAAAGATCGCGATTATAAATTGAGTCACAATCTATTACAAACCGATATTTTTTTTTTGAAATAAACAATATTCTTTTTGAATTTTTTGAGTGAACGAATAATTTTTGATTAAATGAAAATTGTTCATTTAATATCATCTGGTGTTTTTTTGAAGACGATTTAAAGAAACTTTTTATAATAACCCCATTTTCAATTAAAACCAATTTCCCCTTTTTTGTTTTTTCTTTAATAATTTCAATATTCCAACTTATTTTTTTTTCTTTTGAAATTTTCTTTAGCTGTGAAATTAATTTGGTTTTCAATTGAACATGTCCCCCCCGAGGCGCTACAATTGGCGAAATGCTTGAATTGCTAAATAATGTTTGATTTGAAACCGATTGGGAAATTAACCCTTGGCCAAATTGATTAAATTCAGTTATTTTAAATTGTTGAAAAAAAAAAAATTTCTTTGTGTTTTTGTTTTGCTTTTGCTTTTGCTTTTGCTTTTGCTTTTTAATATTTCTTTCATTATTATCGAAATTATTATTATATTTGTTTTTGTCTTGATTAGTGCCATTCGAACTTTGATTCACAGCAATGTTAATGTGATTATCAAGTATGTGGTTTTGACTATTAAGGCTTTTAAAAATAATTGATTTTAATTTTTGTTTTTGTTGCTTTTTTTTGGATGTACTTGCTTTTTTTTCTGTTTGTTTCTGTAGTTGATCGTTTTTTTGGAATTGTGCTGATGTTTGCGTTTTTTGTGGTGTTTGAATTAATTGCCTTTTTAATTTTTGGTATTTTTCAGAGTTTGTAATTATTGAAATAACATTTTCTTTTGTTTTCTTATAATTCATTTTTTGTTTTTTTATTGTGAAAATTTTTAAAGAGTTTGACTGGAACAAATGTAAATTTTCACAAATCATGATTATCAAATTTGGGTTATCACTAAAAAATTGTAAATAGAAAGAACCCCCTTTTGATTTTTCAACCCAAAGCTCAAATAAAGATTGATTTGAAATGGAAATTGCAAAATTTAAATTAATTTCATCCCAAAAAAATGTACACATTAAATAATTTTTATCCCGACTGTCTTTTGTTGAATTTTTTTTAATGGTGATCGAAAACTTATCCAATTCAATTAATAATACACAATTTTCTGTTTTTTGTGTTTTGAAATTGAAAATATTTAATTTGAATTTGCTTTGATTGTTTGATAAACATCGTAAATTTATTGCTTCTATTTCCTCTGAAATTCCTAAAATGGACCCTTTAATTGGAATGTTTTCGGGTTGCTTTTTGTTATACCATTTATACATTGCAAATAATTTACATAAGATATTTCTTTCTTGTACATTTTTTGTTCGGCAAAGGATTGTTTTGTTTTCATTTTCATTTGTATTTTTATTTGTATTTGTATTTGTATTTGTATTGGTATTGGTATTGGTCGAAAAATTGTTGTTATTGTTACCATTGCTGTTGATTTTTTTATCAATAGCGATCATAAAGAGACTATGATCTTTTTTTGAATTTCGAATTCGGCTTGAAGGCACTTCTTTATATTTATAAGAGATTATTTTTTCATTAGCAGTCCCTATTTCAAAATGGGTATAAAATAATTGAAAATATCCTTTTTTGAAATTATTAGAATCGTTTTTGTCATATATTATTAATTCAAATAAACTATTTCCTTTAGCAAATCTTAATTGAATGCTTTTTGGTAAAAATGCTGCTTTTTTATTAAATGGTTTAAATATTTTATATTTTTTCTGGTAACTGTTCTCTTTATGGGTATTTAAATAAGGGAAGTTTCCAGGATTTGGTTTTAAAATAATATATTTGGATAAGTTGTGGTTTGTTTGTTTTTTTCTTTCTTTAATTGTTTCTTTTTCTGTTTTTGTTTGGATCTCTATTTGTGTTTCCATTTCTTTTGTTTTTTCTTTTTCTTTTTCTTTTTTTTCTTTTCTTTCTTTTTCTTTTTGTTTTTGTTTTTGTTTTTGTTTTCCTTTTCCTTTTCCTTTTTCTTTTTTCTTTTTTGATTTGAAAATTTTCATGATTTCGAATGTAAGGGGAAGAAGACACTTATAATCAGGTTCATTAATAAATTCAGTCGTACTGATTATTAGCCTTTGATCAATGCCTAACTTTCTGCAATAAGAGAAAAAGTTGTTCACAAGGGTTAGAAGATCATCACTAATTTTAATTTTGTGTTAATGTTTATTCCAAGATAAAAAGTTTCAGTTTTTTAGATTGAAAAAAGAGGGTTTGAAAAAATTCATTAAAAGTTGTTAAAACCCCAACATCTTTTCACATGAAAAAGTGTTGAATTCCATTACTCAATTATGATCTCTATCATGAAACGGTTTTTTTTAAAAACAGTTTGTTTTATTTAAAGATCAAATGGATTTGCTCCATTGTCTTTGACCATTCCAAATGGTACTTCAAAATTTAGATGGAAAAAAGTGTTGTTTGCTTTTCAATCAATTTGTTCAAATAAACAATTGTATTTTGTTTTTGTCTTGGAAAAACACAAGAAAAATTGAAAGAAAAGTACTCAGAATCCACTAACTTTTAAAAAATATTTAGAACCCGAAATGAGACCAGATACCATTAAAAGAGATCTTCTTGAAATTAAAGAAAAGGCCTTTGTGAAAATTACATGGAAAAGATGGGTTCAGGTTCGTTTGAGAAAGATCAGTTAGAAATTGTTTCTATTTCTGTTCCTGTTTGGATCTCTCTTTGTGTTTCAATTTCCTTTTTTTTTGTTTATCTCATTTGTTCGTTCATTTATCAAAGAAGAAATTTTTGGAAATTAAAAAAAAAAAAACACTACCTTTGAGTATTAATTGGTGGCTTTGGTTCAATTTTTTCGATATATTCACAAAATAAATACAAAAATTCTGTTTTGGAAGGATTTGTTGGGATTTTTTTTTCAAGCCTCTCCTCTAAAAGTTCAAAGATTTGTTTTTGATCTTTGTATGGTTTGTTTTGTTGTTTGTTTTTAAAAAATAAATAAAAAGATGATCAGTAATAATGGTGGTAAACGGAAATCGTTATTTTTTTTGAGTGAAAAGGAGTTGAGAAAGAATTTACACATAGTTCCAAACAAAATAACGAGAAGGTGCAAAAAGAAAAAACAATCGTCTCAATAATTCTCTTGTTTGTGGTGGTTGTAATTGTTCTTTAGAATTTGACGACAAGACTACAATTTTAAGACAAGAATAAAAACCGAAAAAAGAAAAAAGAAAAATGAAGTTTTTCTTGAATATTCCTCTTTATTTCTATTCAAATTGGTTTTTCTCTTTACCCTTAAATAGAACACAATTGAAATGTTTGATAATACTTGTTACTTTTTGACTGGAATTTGGAATCTTTTATTCCTTTAATACTTGTTTGGAATAATAAATCGGAAATAATTTTTACCTTAACCAGTTATTTTCCTTATTGAGAAACATAATTTTAAAAGAGTGGTTTGTGCCTTCTATTTTGCTTCTTTGATCCTTTTTTTTTTGAAATGGGTTGTTGTCTATTGGGTGAAATAGCAACTTGATGATGAAAACGAGGTTTCAGAAATGAAAAAAAAATAATACTAGAACCTTTCGCCGATTTAAATCCAAAAGATCGTAAAATGTTTCAAAATATTTAAATAAACTAAAAATCTATGTGATAAATAATTTATTAATTTCGAAAAAATTTCAAAGTGTTGACTTTGGTTGGTGGGTATCCAAAGAGTGGACAAGTGTCTTGAAAAATGATTTATTTAGGCTTCAAAAATTTAAAGAAATAAATATATTATAAAAGGGATATTCTTGTTTTCACTGATTGAAATGAGAGAAAGATGATAAATTTGTCTTTTATTGTCAAGTCATCAATTTATTATAAAACCAGTATCTCAAAATACCAAGAAATATTCTAATCAGGAACTTGCAAATCTTCAATATAGTCAATTCCATTTTTAAGGCACAATAAAAATCTCAAATTAAAGCACAAAATTCTAATTCTAGTAAAATAATTTGTGTTATAAAAAAATTTCAAATTTTTTGTCTTAATTTGAGATTTTTTTGTAACTTAAATTGTGTTGAAAGTTTGTGTCTTAAAAATGGAACTAAATAGAGTTGTTTTTCTAAAAGATAATATAGGAGTTTATTTTAACAAGGATACAATTAAAATTGAGAAAAAAAAAAAAAAACGCTTTCTAACTTTATTTTTAATGAGACATCATTTTAAAATATGTGTTCATTTTTTTCCAATTAATTCTTTCAAAAAATCCTGATTCGAAGATTATAAGTTTGAATTTATGATCAAATTACCAAAAACAACAATTGACAAAACAATTTTCTTTTTATATAATCCCACTTTTAAAGATTTGTGTGAGTTTGTAGGAACCAATAACCTTAAAATCAATTCTCTTATTTAGAAATATATCTAACAGTTATTTTATTCACAAATATTTATAAAATTTATTGAAATTTCAATAATTAGTAATAAAATATTAAGAGTATAAACAAGGAACTGTTTGTATTAAAAACAGTTATTGGACAATATCTAGTATTTTTTTATTAGATTTATTTATTTGAATTTTTTTTTATTTCTTTGAAAATCTTTAAAAAATTGATAAATAATTGTAAATTCTATTGATACATTTAATATTTGTGTTTTTGATTACCCACTGAAAAAAGTAAATAACCTTATTAAATATTGAGTATAAATAATCAAATCAAACAGTATATTATTTAAGATTTAAGTTGATTTTTCCAGGTTTTAAAAAGTATTATTGGGGGGAATTTTCATTTTATTTGTGTTTTTTTTCTCTTTTTTTTTCCCCCAAAAAGAAAAATATTAATTTAAACTGCTTTTTGAATCAAAATATTATTTTTTTTTTCAAGTTTAAAATAATTATTGTAATTTTTTTAAAATTAAAGAGATTTTTAAATTTGAGTTTTTTTAAAACTTGGTGGTTTCATTTTTAATTAATGTATTTTAGAACACTTCCTTTATTGATGATAATAGTTCGATTCTCTTGTAAGAATATATTTTTTTTTGATAGTGCAAGACTACACTATGATGAAAATTTTTTTTCAAAAAAAATTAAACATTTGCTAATTTTTCACTTTTTAATAACTTCACTTATAATAAACACTATTGGTTAATAAAATATCTCTGATCAAAAATTATTTTTCAAGATATTTAACAATTTAAGTTGGAAAATCCAATTTTATAAGCTCTATTAATATTTTTTTTCAAATTTAATAATAAAAAATTTGAATATTTTTTTTTTTCACACTTAAGAGGTTATAATCAAATATTTTAAAAGAGTTTTAAATTTAATCAATATCTTTCAAAACTGATAACCATTTATTTGGACTATTAGAGAATTTTTTATTGATATAAATAGAAAAAAAATTTTTTTTTTTTTGATTTTCCATTAGTTGTTATTTTAATTTTTGTAATAAAAAACCGCTGACAAATTTTCCAAAATTTAAAAGAATTGAGTAAAATCTATTATTTTTCTCCATTATTTTGAATTCTGGAAAACCTAGGCACTCTAGGATACTTCTTTTTAGGTTTTCAAGGATTTAGAAGAATTGAGCAAAATCAATGGATTTTGATGTATTATTTTTAATTCTGAAAAACCTAGGATACTTTGGTTAGGTTTTTTTTTAGTTTTAGTAATAAATAAAAAATTATAGAAATTTTTGGTTTATTTCAAAAAGTAAAAAAAAAACCTTGGACAATTTCGTTTGGTTTTCTTGAGTTTTCTGTTTATCTGGAAAATCAATAGATTTTACAAATAAAACAGAAAACATCAAGAAAACCTTGGAAATTTTTTTTTTTTTTTTTTGATTTTAAAAGAATAGATTAAAATTTAAGATTTTGCACCATTCTTTTGATTTGTGGAAAAGCTATACACTTGAAGTACACTTTCGATAATTATCAGTAGGTATTTTCTTCTTTATTTCAGTTTTATTAGATCCGTAAAGCATTTTTAAAACTATTCATTAATCACTATCAAAGTAAATATCCCCAAGTTGAATTAAACTAAAATTCATCCTTCCGTTTATTTGATTTTTTTACCCATAAAATACATTTTTCTCTGAAATACAGACTTTTAAAAAAGGTGGTTATACTAACAACAATAAATAAAATATTATGATGAATTTAAAGTTCTGAAATTTTGATTATATTATGAATAAACTTTATTATTAAAGATGAAACGTTAATGAAAGTAGTCGTTTTGTATAACTTTTTTTTTTCAATTTTATTTTTTCTTGCTAGTGTACTGTAAATATTATTTTTGTAAAAAAATAGAGCATTTACATTTTTTGAGATAACTAAAGAGTTTCATGTATTTATCCATATTTTTGGAATATAAATATAATATCTGATTATCTTAATAGACTATTAATAATTTTAATCAAAAAAATAGGTTTGGTAAATACCAATATTTCAATTAAAAAAAAATCATTTTTCAAACAATGTATTGGTATTCACTAAAAGGATTTTATATTGAAAATCCCTTTTGGCCCAAAAATCAAAAAGAGTATTTCGTTTACTCTATACAAAATTAAAATAAATGTATGGAACTCTTGATTTTACTTCGCAAGTGTAAAAACTCTAATTTTTGCACATTCCATATTTACACTTTTGAAAGAGGAAATGTTATTCTTTATATGTCTCAAATTAAAGAAAAAAAAAAATGTACTATATGACACTCTAGGGATTCTGTAACACTTTCTAAAAAATATTAGACAATTATAAAAAATCAAAAATTTATTTAATACTCAAGATTATTTAAGTTATCCATCAATTTCAACAATTCTAAAATTTGGAATATTTAATAATAACTTAAAGTACAGAATTTATTTGAAATAATATTAATTCTCAAGTATTTTCTTATGATGTTTAAAATATGAAAAAAGGAAACGATAGAAGATATTACTTATTTTTAATGTGTCTATACTTCATGTAAAAAGGGCAGATTAATATTTCAAAATAAATTAGAAGAATTAAACTATCAAGATTTAATTTTAAACCAAGATAATTTTAGATTATTATAAATAATTAATAAATTTGAAATCTTTGATTTGACTATAAAATTTCTGAAATTTGTTGTAATTATAAGGAAACTGTAAAGGAAATTTACTTATCTTCCTCACAAAGATTAATTTCACCCATTTTGTTAAAAAAAAAATCATTATAATTAATTGATACTTTTTTTTTCTTGATTTTTGATGCTATGTAGATATTTGTAAATTATAGATATTTGTAGAAAAATTTTTTTTCAAAATCTTTCTTAAAATGAAAAAAATTGTTTGAATGAAGTGACCAATTTCATTTATTATGGCTTTCTTTACTCATGATTGTTAACGGGTGATATTTGACAAGTAAATTCTGATTAATTTTATTTTTCCATTCATTTTTTCAAATAATAAATTGCATCGTGATATTCCCATATAGTCAGGTAATTTAGAGTTCATTACTTCACTGAAAAAATCACAAAATGCCAAGAATCAAAAAATCTCGAAAACACATACCTTTAGGATTTGTTTCTTTTGATAAAAATAAAATTATGAAAAAAAAAACTAAAAAATCATTTAAATAAAAAAAATAAAAATTGACCTATTTTTCAAAATTTAGGAATTATAAGATAGTAGTTTTAGACATCTTAAATGGATAAATATTAACCAATAATATTGTTTATTTTGTTCTATTTTCAAGTGAAAATATTGGTAGATGGATGAATTAGATCTAGTTTGTATTTAAAAGATTACTGTTAATTGAATTTATTTTTCTTATTCTAATCAATAAAGTGGAACAGAATGTTCTTGAAAAAAAGTTGAAAATAAAAAAAAAAAAATACTAATATATTTCACTTTTTCTTTTTTCTCTCCAAAATGTGCTATTACTCAAAATGAAATTATTCAAATACTAGAGTTTGAAAAAGGTTTTATTGATGTTTTTTTTTTTGAAAGTGTAGAGTTTTTCTTGGAAAATACATATTGAATAACTTATTGAGATTACAAATATCAGTATATTTCTAATTAGTAAATTCAAAACCGATTACAAGGATTGTACAAAAGATCTGAAGATTTCACGATCCTTCCACATAAAAGAACAATTTTTCTACTGTTGCCAAAATACCCTGTCTAAACTTTTTTTACACCGTTTTTCGAAGCAAAAATCAGGTTTCTTTTTTTTCGAACACTTAGACATTAAAATGAAACAAGAATCTGACAATAAACAATAAAGAAATATGAGGTTGGTTGCTTGAAATTCTATTATTAAAAAAAAAATATTCAAAATGAAGATATAATTGGAAAATTGATATCAAAAAATAGAGTTTAATTTTTTAAAAAATTTATGATAAAAAAAACATTAAATTTGATACAAAATGTAAAAAAATTATCACATGCTTTTAAACAAATTTCATTCATAATTTAAAATTTTCTTTAAACATCACTGAATTAAAATTCAAAATTGATTTGGACCGAGGTATACAACTGGGTAGTTTCTTAAATGTTTTATTTGAACAGGAAAAAAAAAATAGTGTTTATTTTGAAAAATGGTTTCTGCTCTTTGGGTAGAGTGTATTTTCGAACCTTACAAAATCTGAAAATATGATCAATTAAATTCTTGTTTATTGATATGAAAAATTTTCTTTGGTTTGGGTGTTTATTGAATTGTAATTACAATGAATTGTATTCCTTTCACGTTAATCACAAATAAAATATTTGAAAAAAAGTAATTTTTCAAACTTGTGTTTTCTCAAAACTAACTTTAAATTTTCAATTGTAATTAAAGTGTATGTAAAAAAGGTACTTCCATGTCTTGAAATTAAACTTTCATTTTTAACAAACAATCCCAAATTTAGATTTTTTCTTATTTTTTTTCTTCTTGGGATATGAACAAAAAGAATGACAATTTAAAAGAAATAGATATTAAAGAAATCAAAATACAAAACCGACAAATCGAAGAAAACAACAACCATTCCCCAATCTATTTTTTTGGCTCCGAAAAATTTAATTTCTTGTCTTCTGAACAAAAACAAATCAAGACCACAGCAAGCAAAGGTAAAATAGTTCTTGGTACCCTGACAAATTTTGAAACCATTATCAGTATAACAACTTATTTTGATGAACAATCACAAAGAATACTGATCCAAACAAGTTCAACAGATTTTGTGTGTTTCTATATCAATCCAAATTCAAAAAAATGTTTCAATTACCATTTTAAAGCAGAAAAAATTCATAAAATTAGATCAAACCTATCAAATGCAATGATACTAACAAACAAAGGAAACATTTATTCTCTTGGAACTTCACATTTGTTTAGTGAATTACCGTTTACAGATCCTGAAAATTGTCAAGAAACTATCCCACGTAAGGTTACTTTTTTTGAAGAGAAGAAACTGTTTATAAAAGATATTGTCTTAGGTGGAATAACAAATTACTACCTTTGTTCTGATAACAAACTGTATGGGAGTGGGCAAAATCAGTACGGTACGAGCATTTAATTTTTTTTCTTCCATTTTCATTTTTTTAAGGTTGTCAAACCATAACAATCTAGTTATTTTTATCGAAAATTTATATTTAGAATTGGTTGTTGTGTTGATTTAAAGTCTTAAAGGGAAGGGCTATTGGCTACAGTCTAGAAATTTAAATAAAAAATCGATAAAAATTGGATTATGCAGTGGCCCTAAATACCCCTACCCAAAGAGCAGAAAACAATTTTCAAATAAAACACTATTTTTTTTTCTTCTTGTATAAATAAAACATCCAAGAAACTACCCAGTTGTATACCTCGGTCCAAATAAATTTGGAATTTTAACTCATTGATGTTTAAAGAAAATTTTAAATTATTGTTATTTTCGGATTAATAAATCAAAATTTTTATTTCAAATTCCAAAATGTTTATTAATTATTACTGTTACAATCAAATTAGCAGAGTAAAAATTTTGTCTTAGAGTTAAATAAGGAAGTTTAATTTAATGTCTAAAAATATTCATACTTAAACGATGTTGTGAAGATCTTTGGATTTTCTTCAATCTAAACCAGAAAAATATTTAGTAGAATGTGAGCTAAAAATTTTCATTTTTAATCGGAAAATAATAGTATTGATGAAATATGTTTAAAATCATTCGATAAATTTTTTACATTTTTTATCAAATTTAATGTTTTTTTTATCGTAAAAATTTCATAAAACATTTAACTCTATTTTTTGATATTAATGTTCCAATTATATCTCCATTTTGAGAATATTATTTTTAATAATAGAAATTTAAGAAACCAAGTTCATATTTCGATTATTGTTTTATTGCCAGTTTCTTTGATCAATTAAATGTTTCGATCTTTTATAAATAAGAAAAGTAATTATTAATTTGAAACACAAGTTTACCAATTCTAAACAATACACAAAAATTGGGAAATGTTATTATTATTGAAGGAAGAAGTGTAAATTACACTCTAAATCCCCCTTTACTGAAATTTCCTTAAAAGCAATTTAGCGTAAAATTATAGATTTCAAGATTTTTCAAGGGAAAAGCACAGCCCAATTTTATTAGGTTTCAGAAGCAAAAGCTAAAAATTGAAAGGAAAAAAAAAAACAGAAATTTAAAAAGGGTTTTTAAGTTGCAATTGGTAAAAAACCAAAAAAAAAAAAAAAAAATGGTATCCCTAATTAAGAACAACCTAAATCACAGCCAAGATACTTTTGATAAATTTAATTTAATTAAATTTGATAATTCAGCATGAATGCTCACTTGGGGATCATTGTTTAATTGTTGTAATGTTTTTTTTTTTTTTGATCTGATTTGCTATAAACCTTTGGTCATTTTTAGGATTTGTTTTTTGGTCTTTATTTTCAAATTACTCATACTTTCGTGTTTAAGAACACCAGTGTTAGCAAGTAACCACCTGATCTTTTTCCTTTATAACTCTCATCCCCATTATAAAGAAGATTTGTCCAGGGGAAAAATGGAAAAAAATAAAATTTGGAAATGTTGTTTTGATAACTTTATAACAATTTTCAAACATTTATTTGAATTTATCAATACCAAGATCTCAGAATTTCAAATGTAAAAAATTTTAAAACAAACACAAATTTCTAATAATAGATCAATCAAAGAAAAACGATCACTAATTTTTACTATTATAAAATAAATATTATTAAACACAGAGATTATATCCAGCATATATTTTTTGGAATTAAAGTATGTGGTAATTGAGTACTCATGGTGTTAATCCGGTATATCGTTTAAATGCCCCGAAAAAATGTTTTATAAATATTATTGCATAATAAATTATTATATTTTTTACTAATGATCACAATTTAAAAAATTTTCATTTTGGACATTTTGTTTTTAATTACTTTTGGAAAATCTAAAAATACACCCAAATAATATCAATATTCCAGTATTTAATTTTTCAGATTGAGAACATCTAAAAAGTAACTTTTTTTTTTTTTTTTTCATTTATTTAAATTTCAAGATTAACTCAATAATAACCCATACAAAAAAACAAAGGTTGAATAATTTCCCTTTTATAATCAGATGTATTTATCAATATATTTTATAGATTTCCGAAATAATTTGTCAAAAAAATCTATTCGTTTTATTATTTGAATTTTTTTTACAAATTTAAATTTTTTAGCAACTAATTTAAATTTGGAGATTTAATTTAAGAAAGATATTTTGCAACTTTGGATTTTGAATATTGATTATTAAACCATTAAATTTGTTTCCAAATGTAGATTTTTTTCTGAAAATTCTTGTTTTGTTACTAATACATAGGATCTTTTTTAATTGATGAGATCAACAATCATTTATACTATTTTACTAATGGATTATTTAGATACATTTAAACTACAGAGTACCAATGTGATTTAAATTAAATAACAACATACTTTAATTTTAAACTTCTCTTTGGTAGAAGCTAACACCTGAACCCATCATTTTATTTTTATCATTTATTCTAATCATTTTTTTTTTTACTTTACTTTTCTATTTTAATATGTTCACAATTAAAAATTGTGTTAAATTTTTTTCCCAATTTCTCCTTTTTTTACTGAATATTAATAAATATATTTGACAATAAAATTTCCCTGTTTTTTGGAATTCTTTTTTGAGTTAAAGTATGGAATTCTAAAATTAAGTTTTTCTTTAAAATAAAAAAAAGATAATGAAATGAAATTCTTTTTTTTTCATTTTAAAGAAAAATACAATCAATCACTAAAATAGACACATCTATTAGTTTCAAAGTATCGATATAAATCCCATTTCGTGGTTTTATGGATAAATTTCATACAAAATAAATTATATTTCGTGATTTTGAACAAAAATATTAAAAGTAAAATTGAATATTATAATTATTTTTACACGTATTTATAATATTAACATCAAAATCAATTATAGGGCAACTCGGAAAAGATGCCCCGACTGATCATATCTTACCAATTGAATTATTCCAAAATATTGAAAGGATTTTTTCCAATAAATTCTCGAGGTCACTTTATTTTGCAAAAACAACAAGTAATAAAATTTATGTATGTGGGAAAAATAATTGGAAGTTTTACAAGATATTAAAGAAATCAAAAGAAATCCCATATATCGAAGTTCCAAATGTATATAAAAAATCAGTGAAAAAAATCATCGATTCAACTTATCATTCACTGTTATTGACTAATAATGGACAATTATATTCTTCAGGTAAACGTGTATATAATGGTTTTAAAATATCGACGATTGCTTATAAAAAAATAACTTATTTTCGTAACATTATAATCCAGCAAGTTGAAACAGGTCCAGAATGCACTTTAGTACTATCAAATCAAAATAAATTTTATTATTGGGGGAATTTTTTCAAGGTTTCACAGCTCAATTCAAGGGAATTAAAACAAGTTGATCAAATACCACAGATACTAATTCCAGATATTAAACCTTTTTATTCATCAATAAATATATTTTGTGGGGTGGATTCAAATTTTATCTACCAATCAAAATGCGAAAACCCATTAATAATCGATTTCGAGCATCTATTTAAAATGCAATTAATAACGGATGTTGAATTTAAAAACACTAGCATTAAATCTCATAAATTATTTTTAGAATTAAGATTAAAAAAAAATATCGAACAAATAGTTAATGTTTTAAACAATTATTCTGAAAAAAAGATTCTAATTTTTTTAAATTGGATTTATACGGGATCTATTCAGAATTTAAGTTTAATTGAAAGTATTTATCAAAAAATCCAAAAAGACTTTAAAAACGTTAAGAGTTTTAAACAAGATATCGCTTTATTATATAATGATAATGAAACTAAAGATTTTTCAATAATAATAAAAAATTGTAAAGTGGTGAATTCAAAAGGAAAAAGAAAAGGGGGGAAGGAGAAGAAGAGAGAGGAGGAGGAGGAGGAGAATGAGAATGAGAATGACGATGAGGATGAGAAGGAGGAAGAGAAAGAGGAAGAGAAGGAGAATAGTAATAAAAATGAGAATTTAATGATAAAGAAAGATAGTTCCAAGGTTAGCGAGAATGATGAAAAAGATACAAAAAATCTCGAAAAGAAGGAAAATGTTGATGAATTTGATGATGTAAAAATAATAAAAATACATAAACTGATTTTAGTTGCTAGATCAGGATTATTCAGAGCATTATTTGAATTTAAAGATCAAATAAATGAAATAAATGATTACTCTGGAAAATCTTTTGAATGTTTAAACATATTTTTTAATTTCCTATATACACAAAAATTGGAAATTCCCAATAATAAAAAAAAATTTCAAATCATTTCAGAATTAGAAGATATTGCTGATTATTTTCAATTAAATGAATACTCTTTATTAACACATCAATTAGAACAAATTAAATGTAATTTAAAATTAATTAAATTAAATAAAAATTTAAAAATTAAAACGGCTCCAATTCACAAGTATATGATTTAAGACTTGTTCGTTTATGAAAGAAAGTAAAAAAATCAATAATGTTTTTTTTTGATGAATAGTATTTTATTTGTATATTAATATAAACTATTTCCAAAAAAATTATGTAAATTTATTTTGAAATATCTTTATTAAATACAATTTTAATATAAATATGGTTATTTTCCGATTTTGGGTGATAATTAGAAGACATTTCACAAAAACTAGGGAAATAAAATTTGTTCCCCGACTGCTAAATATAAACAAAAAGAAAAATCAAAAATAGGAGATCAAAAAAAATTTTTTTCTAAAAATAATAAAACATTTTTTTTTCTTATTAGTTTTTCTTTTTCTGGTGAGAAACTTCTTGAAATTTATGTTCACTTAATAGATATTATTAAAATTAAATGTTTTAATTTTGGATCCTTTAATCTCATTTTTTTTTTCTTTTTTTTTTCATACAAAATTAAAGAAATTGTTACTCTTTTTCAAATGGTCAACTTCATCATTCTCTTTTTCAATAACACATCTATTTTAAGTGCTACTATCATCTTTCATGGTTACTTTTTGTTCAATTCCTTTTTTTTTTTTTCCTTAATTTTATCGTTTATGAATTTTAAGGTATATATCTTACCTTACTTCTCATGTATTGATATTTTGAAATCCTTTCTTGAGACCTTCAATAATCTCTTGTGACTTTACTGATTTTAGTCTGTTTACTTTACCATTTTATTTTACATCTAATAAAATAAAAAATAACTGTGAAGTCAATTTATTAATAGAGGGGAAAAAAATAAATTATATGAATTTGTAAATTGATCATGATTAAATATCAAAAAAACAAAAATGAACTGATCTTAAAAAAAATGAATGGAGATTACTGAACCAACTGATGAGAACTGAATCCAAACGAAATGTGAAGTGAATCAATATTTCAATACAATCTTTTAGATGATTTTTTTGGGTTGGTTGAATGCTACTGAGTAGATACATTGTACTGGGATTTCAAAAAGTAAAAAAAAAACCTAGAACACTTCACATAATAAAATAGAAAACCTCAAAAAAACCAAGAAAGCTTCACAAATAAATAGAAAACTCAAAAAAACCTAACGAAAAACTATTGATTCTACAAATAAACAGAAAATTCAAGAAAATCTAACAGTTTTTCCAGAATTTAAAACAGGGGGAAAATACTTTGATTTTACTGTATTATCTCTTGAATTTAAAAAAACCTAAGTGAAAACCCTTCAAGTACCTTTAATCTTTCTAAAATTTGAGATAATCCAGTAAAATCAAAGAATTTTTTCAATTCTTTTAAATTCCGGAATATCTAATAACATTTTTTTACTAATTTGTTAAATAAACTTAAAATCAAATAAATTTTAAGTTTATTTCTCAAATTAACAAAAATCTAAAACTAAACATGAGGTAATTTTGTTAAATCACCTCTCTTCAATAATAAAAGTAAAAAAAAATATTCAATAGATTTACTATCTATAGAAGACACAAATTTATTTTTGGGTATTTGAAATAATTTCTAAAGAATAATTTAGTAATTAGTTAAGCTCTGTAGGGTTCGGTTAAGTGTTTTTCTTTTCCATAATTTAAAAGAATTAATAAAATTCTTTGATTTTGCTAAATCTTTTAAATTCGGGCAAAGCAGAAACTTTTTTTTGATAATTCTCATTATTCTTTCATATAAAAATTGATTTTCTAATCAAAATATAATTGAAAAAAGCCTAAATGAATATTAGAGCAATTGTTAACTCTAACCTTAAAAATTAAAAAAAAAGGCACAACGTTTTTGATGGACTGATTAATTCAAATAAATATCTGAATATTTTTGCTAAATTTTTTGAAAGATTGGAAAATTTTTTTATATCAAGCTTTGAAGAAAGTATTTTATTGGTTCAAATGTTAAGAAACTTTTGAAAAATAGGTTTTTATTCAAAAAACTCTTTCTCAATAGTTGATGTGAAAGTTGAGTTAATAGATTTTCAAAAATGAAAATTTAACTAAACATATTTTTCAATTTATTTAAATTATTATATTTTGGGTTGTGACTTTCAAATTGAAAAATAATAGACTTTTATTTATTCATTTTTTAGGACTTAAATTGGTATTTGTGATATATTTTAGCAACGAGATACAAAGGTTTATTCGTTTTATTATTATCAAAAGTTTTTCAAGAATTTTCTTCAGGGTTTTTCTTGTTTTCGCAAATTTCCTATTTTTAGAAATTTTAAAAGATGTTGGTCGTCAAGTTTGGTCGAACCATTAATTTGCTCTGTTTTAATTTTTTTATCACTAAAAAGTTCATATAACTCGTGAGGGAATGGAAAATTTTTCATTTTTCTACAAAAAACATTTTTAATTTTCGAATTTTTTTGAGAAAGGAATAGAAGAGATCAGAATTTTGTCAAATAACTTCAACTGTATCCATGGGTACAAGAAATATTTCTTTAATTGTCAAACAAAACAATGGAAAATATTCTTTACGAAAAAAACTATTCTGATTTCATTTTTTTAATTTGAAAAATTTTATGAGTACTTTCCTTTACGAAAAAATCCTTGTTTCAGGGATTGGAGACGAGTTGTTTGTGATTGAACCTGATGAAGACAAAGTCAACAAATTTTTTTATGCAATGGAAATGCTTTATTTGCCAACAATTATTTCAACAGTCGCCTCTCACAAAGAACCCGTGAAGACACCAATGATCGAAAAATTCATTCACCCAAAAGGGGGCTTGCAATTATACTCCACCCCACCCAAGTCCTTTGCTCATGAGTTTATTCTTACAGACGTTAAAGGGGAACGCTTGTATGGCTTTACATTTACGCAATACCCTGCGTTTAGTGAGCAAAAATACCAATCCTTGATCTCACTCTTTGACAATGACAAAAGCGAAGAAAAAAAAATTGTTTTCACTGTGGGCACATTACCCCCAACTTTATACGCAGCAAGGTCATTAACCTTAATAACAAAACACCCTTTTAGATCAACTTTTGTCAATTTGATGATCAGATTTATCCAATCTTTAAAATCTTCTGTAATTTTTACAAAAGAAATTGCACAAAGACTTGCCAAAATTTTAAATCGTGTCCCCTTTCCCCAACAGACAAGGGAGACTCAAACCAAAAAAAAAGAAATAAACAATAAATTGTCTTTTCTGACAGAAGATACGACAAACATTAACAAAAACACAAAAAAACAAGAAACAAACGAAAATTTGAAAAATCGAAAAATTCGACAAATGAAAAAAAAGTCTTTAAAAAGAAGACCTAAAATTCAAATTAGTAAAAACAATTATATTAAATTACCAAAAATTAATTCCAAAAATCGAATTCCTAATACAGACGTAAATGATTTTTTTGTTTTTTCTGTTTATTATTTTTTTTTGTTTTTTGAAATTTCTTTTTGAAAAAGTTTTTAATTCTTTTGTCAATCTTTTTTTCTCAACACCAAAAAAGTGTCACAAGAAAAACACACATTTGTAACTAGCCACCACACAGTCAAAATTTTCGCTTTTTAACATTTTACAAGAAGATTCCAAAACAACATTTTTTTACTTTGGGTGTGTAAACCGTAACTTATTAGGATTCAAAGAACCAATTGTCGAAAAATAAAAACAATTTCTTATTTTCAATTTCACAAATACTATTAAATTTCAGAATAGAATTTTAAGTTGATTTGTTTTGTCTACCTTGGGAAATGTTAAACGGTTTAACTTTTGGTCTTATCACAACATTCTATTCTGACATTTCATTTTACTTTAGAAAAACAATTAATAAAATATTTTTAAGAAAAGCACTTTAAATACCCTACAATCAAACACATACACAAACAAATAAATCAAAAAAGTGTTCAGATACTAAATTAAATGTATAGTAAAAGTGAAAGCATTGGCTTATAGTTTAAGACTCTTATTTTTATTGAACTTACTCTCAAATTTAAAAGGATACAATATGGATTTAGATCAAAATAAAAAAAAAAATGAGATATTAAAAAATCTTTAGATCTATCATTTCGTGTTAAACCTTTTTGTAAAATATTTTGAATTTCAATTACTGTTTCTAAAAAATGATTATGACAAGTGATTATTTAAACCCAAGAGAAATACAAATATAAAATACATTTCATAATTTGAAGTACCAATAATTATTTCTATTGTTAGTTGTATCTAATAATAAGTTTAGAGTCTATGATTATTCCTTAAGGGATTAACGTCTACTAAGGAGAAGCCTACGATCAAAGTATGCTGTTATTGGGCCTAACCACATTATTTCTACATTGTTCAAATGTCTCTAAAAAATCGATTAGTCAAGTAGTATTAAAAGTTGATCTCATCAATTAAAAATGATCTATGTATTTGTCAAAAGCCCAACAATTTCAGAATAAAATCTGCATTTCGCCATAAATTTAAAGGTTGAATTATCAATATTCAGACTACAAAGTCACAAAATATTTTTCTTAAATTTGTGGCTAAATGTAGATTAGTTACTATAAAATTCGTTTTTTTTTAAAAATTAAATAATTACCTAATAAATTTTTTTGACAAATTATTTCTAAAATCATGAAAATATATTGATTCTACAAGTATGTTTATCAAAAGAATAGAAAACTAATCAGTCTTTGTACTTTTCTGTTGATGATTATTGAGTTAATCTTTGAAATTACAAAAATTAAAAAAATAATTACTTTTGGAAGTTCTAAATTCGAATTATTAAAGACTGTAATACTATTATTTTGGGTTTCTATTTTTAGATTAGGAAAAGGACTTAAAAAAAATTTTCAAAATGAAACTTTTTAAATAGTGATCCATAGTAAAAAATGTAATAATTTATTGTGCAATAAGATTTATAATAGATTTTTTAGAGCTATTTGAGTCATGGTGCACTAATATCATTTACACCCAATTACAACATACTTTGATTATAGAGAAATCTATGGTGACACTAATCCCTTAAATAGATAATTATTGTCTCTGTAAATATTCTATCAATCCGCCAACCAGGTCCAAAACCAAAAGTAAAAAAATATCCTCTGATCTGGCCACTGGTTTAATTTCTTCCTTTTGGGTTATTTTTTCAAAATTTATTGTTTTTTTGAAGATCTTTATTGTTGATCAAATTATTATTTTTCTAATTCCGAAATATATTAAAAAAATTTGAAAAGTAAACAAGTATTAAATTGTAATTAATTTTTTAATACTGATCCCAAGACTAATATCATGATTTGTATTTTTATTTCCTCTCTAAGAGAACCTGACGATTTCAAATAATAGTAGAATTTAAATTAAATAGACATAAATTGATTAGGAATTGAAATAAAAATTCTAAATTAATTTTGTTTTTATAAAAAACCAATTTATATAAATTGAATAATTTTTTAAAATTCACAAAAATGTGACTAGATTAGGAAATTTTTCTTTTATTTTGGATACAAATTAAAAAATTATAATTTTTTTCATTTTTAAATCTATCTAATTGATTTACCAATAATCTTCTATATTTTTTACTTTATAAATACATACAATAATAAAAATAAATAAATATATGTATAGATTGTCTTTGATACTTTATTTTTTAGTTTAAGCCCAACAAAAATTTTAAAATTTTTTTTTGCCTTGCTTAATGAATGCCGGGTTGTTGTTACTTCAAAATGCTATTCAAAAATTGTTGATGCAACTGAATCCATTCTTGTTTTACTGTATCCGTTTAATTATCCCTACACATATATTCCAATTTTGCCATATGAATTCTGGAATGTTATTGACTCACCAATCCCATATTTTATAGGTTGCCATTCTTCAATTCTAGAATATGAAGAAGTTCCAGATGAAGTAAATATTGACTTTTTTTTTTTTTTTTTTATTTTTATTTATTTTAATTATTAATTTTAATTTTTTTGGGTTTTTTTTTTGATCTAACCTCTACTAATCGTGATCAATTTTCGAGAAGGTTCGATTAAGATAAGAGATTAATACATAAAGTCAATACTTTCACTTTTTTTTAAAAGTTTTTAATTGTATTAAAATAATTCAATTGATCATTTTTACGAGAAGATGCCAATTTGGAACCGGATATATTCTAGTTAAAATAATCAATTAATATGCACTTTTATACTCGAATTGTTGTATTTTGAGTAAAAAAAATAAATTCTAACAAAAAGTGACAATTTAATTGTAAAATTTCTTTTTTTTATTTGATAAAAGCTTAAGGAATATTTCAGATAAAATTAAAAAGAAAATAAATAAAATTGCGTAAGTTTAAAAACACTAAAATTTTTACAAAAAGTTGGTTTAAATATAATAAAAAATCATTTAATGTTTAATATAAAAAATATATGATTTTGCTCATATCCTTTTTTTGAATTGAGCAAATTATATTTGTTAAATTTTTTTTTCAAATTGTAAAAGTGATCATGAAGTTGAAGACGTATCTCTTTAATTTGGTTTATTAAACTCTTTGACTGTAATTTCGAACAATAATAACAATGTAAATTGAAATCTTTTCATTTTTTTTTTTTTCGAATTGGATAATATTTAAATTTAAAAAAATTGAAAGTTGAAAAATTTGTTCAGATTGATTTTCTAAAAAATTCAAATTTAATTGTAAATATTATTGAAAAAAAAAAAAATTCTTGGTTACAGAAAAAAAAGTAAACACAAAAAAAAAAAAATTAAATGGAAAAACAATAAAAACTTTTAGTTTATCGAAATTTTATTAATTTTCAAATTGGTTCTTTATAATAATAATAATAATAATAATAATAATAATAATAATAATAATAATAATAATAATAATAATAATAATAATAAATAGGTTGTAGTTATAGATTTGGACCGAAATATGGTAACTTCATCACTTCATATTGAAACACCGCCAAAAAGGATTCTTAAGAGACTTTTAAAATCAATAAAAAAATATGCAAATATTCACAATTCAAACCACATAATTACAAAAAGAAAAAGCTTAATTAATAAAAGGCCTCGTGCAAAATCTCTTTCCAAATTAAGTTCATTTAGACGCGGATCATATTCTAGCCTCTCTGAAACAGATGATCAAAATATTTCGAATTCAAAGAAAGGCAACCTTACTAACAATAAAAATAACAAAAAAAAGAAGAATAACAATGATCAATTATTTTTATTAAACAAAAAAATCGATATTATGAAAATCCGAAAGGCATTTGTAAATTTTTTTCTCTCATTATTATGGAAATACCCCACTTACGTAAAATATGAAGAAATGGAACAAATGAGTGAAGAAGATCAATTTTTACTTGACACCAATGATTTATTTGATTCTGAAAATTTTCTAAAGAACATTTCTGAAGATATTTTGCCATATTTAAAAATTTTTATTAAAAGTCAAATGTTTATTTATTTCCTCCAAGAATCATTAAATCCAAAATATAAAGAAACATTTTTTTCAAAGGAGTTGAAAAAGAAATCTTTAAGACATTACAAAAGGTATTTACAATTCAAAATGAAAAAGGAAAAGGTTACTGGCTTTATACAAAAGCAAGGAAAAATTCGACATGGGTGGAAGAATAGATATTTTGAACTTGAAAATAGAGAATTAAAATATTATCATGTAATAAACTTTTTTAAAAAAAAACAAACAAAACGATTTAAAGGGAAAATTATGATTATTCCAGGGAAAACAAAATTCTTAATACCTTATAAAATTGATGATTTTCCAACAAAATATGCGTTTATATTGAAAAACGAAAACACTGAATGGAAATTTTGCTGTGAAAATTATCCAGAATTTAAAAAATGGATCATTTCAATCAGAGCCGAAAGTTTTAATGATGAAGAAATTCAAAAAATATTTAAAAAATTGTTAAGACAAGGTAATGTCACAAAAAAATGTCAAGATATACACCAAAAAAAGACTTCTTCCAATTTATTGCACAAATGTATGTCAGAAAAAAACATTTCTACCAGATTTATCGGCAGTTTGATATCGGAAGAAAACTTTGAAATAATCAACCATAGTGACTTACAAGAGAACCTTAATAACAAAACATTCAACGAAAAGGAAAAATTGCACAGGCATTTATTTGATTCTTTGGATTCCCAACAATTTGATTCAGAATCGGATTCAGATTCTTCCTCTTCCTCTTCCTCTTCCTCTTCCTCTTCCTCTTCTTCAGATTCGTCATCATCTTATTTGTCTCCATTTTATGAATCGGATCCTGTATTTGAAATTGATTCCAATTTGAAAAATGATATCGAAAAAATTGAAAAGGATATTAAAAAGATTGAAAATAGTAATGAGGATGAGAATGAATGTAACACTGAAGAAGATCCAGAATCAGAATCAGAATCAAAATCAAATTCAACAAATTCAATATTAACTAATATAAATATCAAAAATAGTTCAACTATAGGATCAAAAAAATAAAATGATGCTTGAAAGGGCCACAAAAAAAAAATTCAAAATATTTTATTTATTTATTAATTTGAAAAGAATATAAATAATTAATTTTGTTAAAAATATCATGATTTAATATTAATCAAATAATTTTTGGCTTTGATAGTTTTTTGGTTTTAAAATATATTTTTTAAAAAAAAAAAAAAAAAAAAATTAAAATTTTTGCCTCTATACAAACTCTTAACTAACAAAGATGAACAGAAAAAAATATTCCGAATTTGAATTAAATATTCGACTAATGTTGCTTTTAAATTAAAAATGGATATTACAGACTTTCCAAAGCTGCCGTGATTTTTTTTTTCAATATCAAATTTTAATGTTAATATAAATTTTTAAAATCTAAGAATATGAGAATAAGAAAGCTCATATTTAAAAAAAAAAATTTATAAAGGAGTTAATATTCAAGATTTTTTTCTGAGATTCAAAAAAAAAAATTTCAGACCCCAAAAAGGCTCTAAACCTCGAAAATTCGTTGAAAAACTGATATATAATTTGCTCTGAAAAAAATGAATTTTTTTTTGATCATATTAGAAGATTATTTTTCATATCAAATCATTTATGAAAAAATTTTTTAAACCAAATTTCAAAATTAAGTACAACTTTTTATAATTATTATTTTTTTCTTTTTTCATTTGTCGTTCCAAAACGAAAATGGTTACACTATATTTTTATTGATTAATCTATATTGGTTCTTATCTGGAAACACTTTAGTCAAATACATTATTATTTTAAAAAAAAAAAAAACAATTCAACAAATTTTTTTTAAATGAAAAATCTGCCTCTATTTTTGAAATTTAACTTTTATGAGCTTTCTTATTCTTATATTCAACTTTTTACAAATCTATATCAACATTAAAATTTGATATTGCAAAAGTTTCACTGTTTCCTTGGAAGAGCTGTATTTCTTATAGTATTACAATTGAATACTAATTAGAAGTTATTGGATATAACTATCTTTATAATAGAATCTTAAATAGATAAAATAAATATTTTTCAGTAAAAGTGGGCCTGTTGTAATGAGTGTATATTACATGTATTGAAAGAGTTTGAAGGTATACAAGAAGAGAAAAAAATTGAATTTCACAATTGAAATCATTTTTTCACTTTGCTTTTTTCGGTTTTTTTTTTTCGACTTTTTCAATTAAAACGTCATTCAGTTGCAAAAATTTTTGATATACAAGAGGGATAGTCACAGGTAAAAATCTGTTATTACAATATTAAAGAAACTGTAAAAATACTTTTCGAGAAATCATATTGATTTCTTTTGGAATTATATTTGATATTCAAATAAAGATCAAAATGAACATTATTATTTTTTTCGATGTTTTACTAAGAATTTTAGTATTTTAATTTTATAAAAAATCAATTGATTGATTAGATTTATTTTATTAGATAATCAACAATTGTTTGGTGTGTATTATTCTACTAATTTTTTATTTTTTTTTTTATTCTTTTAAGATCATTTATGGTAGTGAAAAAAAAATTGGGTCACTTTGACTGAAACAGAGTTTAGTAGGGAAAAAAATACTGGACATGAAAATAATCCCTTACAAGATTTTTAATTGTGAATATTAGGAAAATTGAGGATTAATTTCTTTTATTTTCAATCATATCCGTTTTATAAAGAACCAATTTTTTTATGAGATTAGTAATAAAATTTCCTAAAGTTCATCAAAGTCGATGATGTCTAAAGAATACTCAAGTGAATGGTTAGATAACATAAAGTAGATCAACTTTTTTTGAAAAAGAATCAAGTTTTATAGAGGTTTTCTAGAGTTTGGAAAATGATAATTTTTTGTTTTTTGATCGATTGAATGTTGTTATGAACAAGTGTAACTTCATTAATCATCATTCTAATAAGTGGGTAAGTAATAATTTTCAAAAGTTTGATTCTTAAAAAAAGGATTTGATTGGAAATAAAAAAAATTACACTACAATTTTCCAATATTCACAATTAAAAATCTTTTTATTTTTTTTTCTTTATCATCTAAATTACTAATTTACCATTAGTAATCAGAGCTGTAAGAGGATCTTTGATCACTCCCTTCAATCAATAAAAAAAAAAAAATTAAAAATCTTTTTCGTGATTTTTTTCATGACCAGAATATTTTTAACTACTTCTTAGAAAATAATTAATTTTTGAAAAAAAATTTGTGGATTAGACATAAACAAAGATTAATTACCTTATTTTTATCACTAAAAGGCCTCTTTATTATTAAGCTTAGATAAAAAAGGTTTTTTTTTTTATTATTTGAATTTGCTGTATATGTTTCAATATTCTATTTCTATTTTTAGAGTTTTTTATATAAGAATAAATTTTCAGAAGAGAGCCTTTGTTGAAAGGGCAAAACGCCAAGGTGTTACCCGCTGGTCACGGGTTCGAATGTTGAAACAAGAGCTTTCTTCATTTGTCTTAGAAAGCTGTTTACTTAAGTAACGTCTTCGGATGCCTGATCTCCTGTACTCGTTGATTCCAAAGTTTTAATAGACAGCCTCTTCATATCTCTCTTTAACAGGTATAACATCTGCCGTCTTAGGATGTCATACTCTTCCCTATCTCTCAAGAATAAATTTTCAGAGACATTATTTATGTAATATCTAATTTGAGTACCAATAAAAAAACCTATATTAAGAGATTATCAACCACTGTCAAGATTTTAAAATTAAAGTTTGTTGTTATTGAATGCATATCACATTAGTACTCTGTAGTTCAAATGTCTCTAAATATTTTATTAGTAAAGCAATATTATTGGTTGATTTTTTCAAATTCAAAATGATCCTTGTATTAATAAAAAAATAAGAATTTCAGAAAAAGATTTGAATTTCAAGACAAATTTAAAGGTTGGGACATCAATCTAAAGAACTTCAAAGTTGAAAATTTTCTTTCTTAAATTTGTCTAGAAATATTGATTGTTTTAAAAAGTTATTAAATTTGACCAATTTATTTTTTCACATATTATTTTACTTGAATAAGAATTTTTTTACATTATATGTAGTTAAAATATTGTGAATTAATTTTTGTTTAATATTTATGTCTGAAAAGTGGAATTGGATGTAATTATGGATATAACCAATATTTAATGTGAATTAAGCAAGAAATTATGTTTTGTGGAAGTTAGTGGAACTCGAATACCTAAAGGCTTAAATAACTCCGATTAATAAAAATCAAATAAAAAAAAATAATAAAGAGAAATTTAAAATAATAATAATAATAATATTCATATTATAAAGAAGAAAAAACTCCATCAATATTAATCTTAGTGAATAATACAAATCTATTAGATCCAATAAAAAAAATACAATATAAAAATATAGGAATTATTAAAATTCTGCCAAGTTTCATCGGTTGTAGGAAAGTGCCAAGGTTTTTTTTTTTAATTTAGGAAATAAAAAGAGAATTTAAGAATTTTTTTTTTAATTTCTAAAATTAAAAAAAACTTTACATCCGTTTTTTTATATATCTTTTCTTGTAAAACGATTAATTTGAAAAATCAACAGAAAAATCAAGAAAAAAATAACTGTACTTTTCCAGAAAATTAAATAAATGGAGTAAAAGTTTGATTTTACACTATCTGTTTATTTATGGAAATTTTAATGTGTGATTTTTTTAATTCTTGTTTTTATTCTGAAAGTCTAAAAATTTTCTAATAAAAGAATAAAAAGTAAAAAAACCCTTAAGTTAAGTGTCATCAAGTGTCTAGGTTTTCTTGTGGTTTTGTGTTTTATATGTAAAAGTGATTGATTTTCCTTATAACGCTAAAAATCCATAAATCTTTGAAGCACTTTACTATAATTCAAAAGAATGGGGGAAAATCAAAGATTTTACACAATACTTTTAAATTCTGGAAAAGTTAACAGCGGTTTTTTTGAAGTTTTTCTGTTTTATTTTTGAAAATCTATCGGTTATCCAATCAAAACAAAAAAACTCAAGAAAACCTCACAACTATTAGAGGAAATTAATTTCCCAAATCAAAAATCAAATTAAACAATATTAAAAATTTTGGACACATTTTAAACAGTTAAAAGAATAACAATACGACACTTTATATTTAATTTGGAAATATTTATAATTTTACGTACTATTTCATTTTTTGTTTTTTTTTTTTGTTTTGATTTTATTTTTTGTAGCTACATAATTTGTTTCGTTAGATCTCAAAATTTTCTTTATTTGGTTGATAGAAGGATAATGTTTTGTTTTTTAAATTGTAAAATCATATACAATTTGTCAATGATATATTATCATTTGATTGATCAAGAATTGTTTGTGAAATTTCGACATATCTACCAATCTATTTTTTGTATTCAGCTTACTTCTTTATTTTGGACACACAAAATTATATTTTTTCGTTTTGTATTTTTTTTATTATTTGGATAAAAATTATTACATATTAAAACATAAATATTGGTTTAATTAACTGTTATTTTATATCTAAGTTTTGAAAAATATAATAAATTAGTATTTTTTTGGTTATTTTTGATTTTGGTTATTATGAATTTATAGAATGGGGTTTAAATATAAAAAAAAAATTGTTTTTTTGATATTTTCTATGTAATTCCCCAGCCTATGAAAATAAAAGTAGAATCTGGATATCTGAATTGAAAAAAAATATATATATTTCTAATATATCTAGAAAAATAATAATAATTTTAATATTATATAAAAAAAAGATTCATAATATTTATTAGCCCTAGTGAGTAATAAAATTATTTTTGATTATTTAATAAATTTCTAAATAAAAATTTTTGGATTTCGTAGGGTACCGTAGAGTGCAGTCAAGTACCTAGGTTTTTTTTAATTTAAGAAATAAAACGAAAATTTATTTAATTTTCTTTGTATTTCTCAAATTAAAAAAAATCTAATGGCGATGTTCATCGTATTTTCTTTTTTATCTGTAATTTCTATTGATTTTACAAATAAACAGAAAACTCAAGAAAACCTAACGGTGCTTTTTTGTAAAAAAAAAAAAAACTCAAGAAAACCCAATGAAAGTTCCCGTCAAGTAAGTAGAGTGCCTAGATTAACCTTTTGAGAATTCAAAAAAATTGAATAAAATCTTTGGTTTTTCTCTATTCTTTTGAATTCTGGAAAACCTAACCTAAAGTGCCCAAGTTGTTTTTACTTTAAGAAATAAAAAGAATATTTCAAAAATTTAAATGTTATTTTTCAAATTAAGGGGGTAAGTACATTTTTCTTTTTTTGAGTGTCACCATTTATGTTAAACTGAATTCTTCAAATCATTTCTATAACCAAATACATTGACATTTTAATAAATACCAGAGTGGAATATATCCTAGTATAATATATTTCCATACCAACTATAAAATGGAATTCAAAACAATGAAAAGATTGATCAAAAAAAAATAAATAAAAATCATTTATTACTTGATCTTATCTATAAAATTTGACACAATTACTTATTTTTTATTTTATTTTATTTTTAATTCTTTATGAAAAAAATTTTGTTTGGAAAATTTTTGATAAACATATTACTGTTTATTTCTAAAGAATTTCCAAAATGAATTTAAAAATCCTATTTTCATTTATGACATCTAGTTCTAGTTTTAGTTCAGAAAATCAGAGATTTTTTCAATTCTTCTTGAGAATAAGGGTTTATTGGACAAATTCGTTTGATTTTATAATTATTTATTTTCCATTAAAATGAGAACTCAAAAAAATTAAGAATCTAATGGAAATTTTTTCTTGAATTTTTCAATTATTTTGATTTGAATCTTTTGTAACTGTTTTTTGATTCCAAAAATTCAATCCTTTGTTTTAATTTTTGAAATAGTATACTCTTTGTTTTGTCTTTGTTTGATAAAAATATTTTAAAATTGAATTTTAAAAGCAAATTTATAACCATAAGTTTTTAAAATAATAATAAACAGGAATGGGGCGAGAAATTCAAGGAAAAAAATAGTTTGTATTAATACAAACTAAGAATTTAAAGAAAACCAATCGTTGAAAAATAGCTTTTATCGATTTTTTTTTTTTCATTCTTGATTTCAACAAATTTATTTGGAATGGTGATATTTTGTGTTTGGTCTTCTAAAAGAAAATATTTATTTCAAATGTACACCCTTTTGGGTATATTTTTTTGGTTTACTTCTTTGATTAATTTCAATTGTTCATATAAACACATTTCTAGATCCAAAACAACATTTAATAAAACCTAAAATTTTAATCAAAAAAAATGTTCAAAAAATTGAAAAATTAAAGATTCAACTCTGAACTACTTTGACTCTTTTCACGAATGGACTAGTGAATGGTGTTTTTGATTTCAAAATTTCAATATCTGGTGGCACTCAAAAAATATTTTTTCAGTTATGTTCACACAATTAAAATTTTTTAAAATGGTAAAATGTACTTACTGCCTTAAAAAAAAACTAACAGCAAATAAGTAGAATTAAAAACTCCTAGATGAAATAATAATAAATAAATAAATTAATGTATTTTTTTAGAATTTGCTGTAAATCCTTTCTGAAAAAAAGAAAACAAACTAATATTTCAAAAATAAATATATATACTCTCGAAAATAACAAAAAAAGCAAAAAGGAAATTAATAATGTTAAAATTTTATTTTATTACTTTTACAAGATCAAAGCAAGATTAAAACATATCACAACCATTAATACCATTAGCAAAAGAAACTTATTAAAAAGTTTTCAAGGTATGGGTGGGATCTCATTTGGTTTTCTCAAGATATGCCTTTCAGGTAATTTTTGGAGAAATTATCAAATTTTTCAGATCCATATTTTTGTTTACCACATTATTATAGACAAACAAAAGGATCAAGATATTTCCAGTTTGGAGTTACTTGTGTGATTATCAGACAAGATAAAAAATGTTATCAAAATAATTCGGCTAAAAGACACAAGAAAAAGGCAAATGATAATTGGGTGTGAGTAAGTTTTTTTCTTTGATCAATAACAGAGAAAGTTAGTTTATTGATAATTTGATACCAATTTGCTCTGCTGGGTAGTAAACAAGTTCATACCCGTCTGGTGCCTCTGGTTGTGTTCTTTTGTACATATTTTTTTTCATTTCAACAATGGCAAATCCAAAACGATTGTAAAATGTGACCGCTCTGGTGTTATTCGCCTGTGTGTTTAAGTAGACATACGAGACAGTTGTTTGGTAAAGAAGAGTATTGACGATCTTTTTCAGGAGATTGTACCCAATACCTAAATGACGGTACTCCTTTTTGACACCCAACCTCATAATGTAGCCTTTCAACTTATAATTCCCTTTCCAGTCCTGGTACATTTCAAGTCGAGAAGTACACTCTCCAACAATTTTGTTTGTTTTTGTTGAAACAGCTACACAGCTCAAATTGCTATCAAGGAGACTGCGATAATAATTTGTTCGAGGACCCCATCCGAAAAGTTCAATATCTAAATTTCGAAGATCCTCGAAATCTCCTTCTTCAATTCTTCGGATTTTAATTATTTTTTTGATGTCCTCAACTGAGACAGTCACTGTTTGGGTGTTGATTGGAACTGATTTGTTGTCTTTGTTTATACTCATTGATAGGGTTTTTGTTTGTTGTATTTATTGTATAATTTTAAAGGGACAAAAAAAAAATAATAAATTTCAACTTTGCAATGCTTTAAAAGGAACACAGAAAATTGATCTTTCTCAGACGATTTCTGTGTAGAGATTTTGTGTTTTCAACTTTAGTTCTTAGCTTATGAAATGAAACTTTGAAAAATCAAAAAAATTTTTCAGAATTTGATCTTTTGTGTTGTTTTAAAAAATAAATATTTCTCATTCTTTTTCCAAATGATTGAAATGAGAGTTTTTAAAAAAGCGAAACGGTTCTGATTAGATTTTGGACACAAAACGTTTTTTAATCAAATAATAAAAAAGTAAGGATCTAATTTTGTATTTGGCAATTTGTTTTCAACTACAAATCTTATTTTTAATTTAATAAACAATTGAGTCTTTGTATTTGGTAATCAATAACTACAAGTATAAAACCTTGGAGTTTGATTATTCTCGGAGTTCTAATAACTTTTATTATCAAATCAATTTTTATTTCTTATATTTACAAAGCCACTTTTTTACACTGTTTAAAATTAAAGAACAAATCTACTTTTAACTATTTTAATTTTTGGTTTTCTTTTGATTGCACTGGGATATTCTGAAAAAATTTGTAAAGTATTTTTTCTACAGGATTTTTCGTACTACAGTGATCAAAATAATGTGTGTCCAATGACTGTAATCTGTGTTTCAAAATATAATCCGTGCTTTTTTTTCTTCTTGTTACAAAGCAAGATACAATCAACTGCCAAATAGTATACCTAAGTTCAAATCAATTTTGAAAATTAACCCCTTGATATTTTCCGTAAAATTTAAATTTTTAGTAATGCCTAGAGTTCAAATTTTTTAAAATATTTGAAATTTTTTTGAATTTTTTTGATGATTAAAATTTTATGAAATAATTTACTCTATTTTTTTGAGATAAATTTTGCAATTTGATCCTTCATTTTGATAATTTCTTATTAAATAATAGAACTTTAAGAACAACCCATATTTGCTGAGGAGTTGTTATCAATTTCTTTGATCGGTTAATTTATAGGACTTCTATAAAAAAAAAACACACTTTTTATTTTGATACACGGATTATTTTTTTTGCACGCTTTATTTTGACTATAGTACTATTATTTTCCAATTAATATGTGAAACTTTTTATTTCAAGTTCGAAAACGAATATCAATTATTACTGCCACAGTCAAATTAGCAGAGTAAAAATTTTGTATAATGGTTCACTCAAGAAAGTTCAATTTATTGTCTAAAAATATCATTTCTGAACGATTTTGTCAAGATCTTTGGATTTTCTTCAATTGTGAAAAGTGTAAAAATATTTTGGAATGTGAACTAAAAATTTTCATTTTTTAATTGGAAAATAAGAGTAGTATTTGAATTAGCAATGGAAACTGTTCAAAATTCTCATGATAAAGACAAGACATCGCTTCCCTTATAGTATTTTAAAAGTAGTTTCTGATAATCCAAAAGAGATAACCAAATTCAAATTGAATAATTTACTACTGGTATTTGAATTATAAAAAGGAAGGAATTTTCACTCTCCTTTCCAGGTTTCTCTTTTAACTATATAGAGTTCCCAAAGAAGTAAGTTTTAAGATTTGTGATCTTTGTTTGAAAAATCTAGTAAAGAAAATGAAAATTTTTCCCATTTACCATTCGAATGCCAGTAATGTAAATTTCTGTTATCAAAACTTTGTTCATCAAATAATTAATGTATATGACAAAAAACCGGTAAAAATATTGAGTTTCCCAACTTCACACACAATTTGTAATAAATTATTTGAAAAATATCTTTGAAAAAGTACAAAATATTTTTTCTTATTTTAAAAATCATAAATTTATTATTTTATTTGTAATAATTGTTTAATATTTTTGTTAACAAGTATGGTGTATTTGTTATTTGTAAGTGTAAAACCCAGGGACTTCAAGTATATTCAGTGTTCTAAATAATATTTTTTCAAAACTAAAATATAACATTTTGTTTTTAAGGTATATACTCAAAAAAGAATAAAAAAGAATTAATAAAAATGAAACGAAAATTTCCAATTTCAATTTTTTTTTTTTTAATTAAGTATCTTTTTGAAAAAGGTTAAATAAACTGATATTATTAAAAGGGATAAGATTTTGCTATGTTAATCCGATTAAAATTTTAGATGATCACTAAAAAGTGTAAAACTTTTAATTAAACCTTTTTTTTCCATAAAAAATGAGGAAAAATCTTAAATTAGGAACTTTTAATGAAATAAAAGAAGGCTTTGGAAAGTTAATTCAGAAACTTCGAGGGCTGGAAAAAAAAATAAATTATGTAAATTTTTTTAGTATATTTGTGAAATCTTATAGTTAATTGTTGGTATTTTTTGAAAAAATAATGATTACTACTAGTGGTTTTTTTCGAAACCATATAATTCGTTATTTTAATTTTTTGTGTTACAACCTTTTTTTAAGTTTCTAAGAAAAAAGTACACAATAATTTGAAAGGGGTGTTTGGATAAATTATCGAGTAAATCAAAAGGAATCCTTTGTGTATTTTTTTTCACCAATATTTCAATGAGGGAAGAAACAAATATTCTTTTATTTTAATAATTTGATTTTTTTTTTTTTTTTTTTATTATTCTTTATGTAAGAAATTAATTTCCCCTTACGTTTGTTAGGTTTTTTTTTTGTTTTTATTTTTATTTCAAAATTAATAGATTTTGGAAGATAAAATAAAATAAAAATTCAATAAAATTCACATCTAATTTACCAATAATTTTAAAATATCTCACTTTAATTACTTTCTGAGAGTCTGTATTAACAAATAACATTGGACCTTTTATCTTATTTTTTAAAAATAAAATAAAAATAAATCAAATATTGAATCCTTGTATTTGAAAAAGATTAGACATCTTTATTTTCAAAAATTTATTAAATTTCAAGAAATTTAATAAGAAATAGCAATATTATTTTTTTTATTATTATTCTTTGTTTTAATAAGGATTTGTTACTTTAGATAAGTTATTGGAAAAAAATTTTTTTTTTATTTATTTTTTTATATCAATTTGAATTCTTTTTTATTATTTGAAAATCTCTAAAAAATTGAGAAATAATTCTAAAGTCTGTTATTAATATATTTGATCTTTATGTTGTTAACGATTCACTGAAAAAAAATTCAGATTGGGTTATTAATTATTTATTCAAAATATACAAACAAAATAATATTTTTTTAGATTATAAGTTGAATTTTCTAGGTCTTAAAAAAAGTTTTTTGGGAGAATAATTAATTTTAGTGATTTGTTTGATTTTTAATATATTTATTTTATTATGAAAATAAAAAAGAAAAAAATGATTTGAACGGTTCTTTGAATCAAAAAATTATATTTTTTTTTAAGTTTTAAAATAATTATTGAAATTTTTTTGGGGTGAGAAGATTTTAAAGACTAGGTTATTTCTAAAATTTTGCTTTTTTTATTTTTCTGGTTATTTTTTTGAAGAATACCCTTTTTAAATAAATATTTTTCTCAAATTATTAAAATTCTTTCCTTTTTATTGATCTATTCATTGTAACATAACTCTTTTTCAAATATTGTGCATCACTTCGAATAATAAATTGAATATAAAAAAAATATCCTTTAGTATTCAAAAACAATTAATAATTAAATCTGATTTGTAATTCACTTTTAAGTCATTCTAAATATATAAAATCCTGATATATTAAAAATTAAAAAAAATACAACCAAAATCCAAAAAAAAGTGAGTCACAATTTTTGAAATGAGCATTATGGATTTTTTATTACTGAACTTTCACTGAAAAAAAGTTGAACAACAAGATTTTTTATGAATAATTAAATTCATTTTCAAAGACATTACATTGTCACAAGTTTCATAGTGATTATTGGTCTTTTCGAAGATTTCTTTTTTTTTCCACATGATCTTTTTTAAAAAAAAAAAAGAAATCAAAAAAAAAAAAAAGCAAAACTAAAATTTTCCAAATTAGAAAAAATGATTCTGATCCAAAAATTTGAAAATATTTTTTTGTTATGAATACTGTAATTAACACTCAAAACGTCTTCCATAAATATTATAAAGTGAGTCAAAATTTTTGAAAAATAGTTTATTATTATATTTATTTTTTACTCTTAAAATAATAGTAATATTTTAAGAAACAATTATAAAATCTCTCTTTCCTTTTCCTGACTAATTTTATATCGAAACATTTGTAAAAAAATTAAATTTGGATATAAATTGGTAAAAAAATAATAAAATAAAAATGTTTAAAAAAAAAAAATCCATTTTGGTTTCAAAATTTAATTATTTATTTTAGTATAATCCTTAAAACAATTAAAACAAGTTTTCTTTGATAATTTAAAGATTACAATGAGTGTGATTTATTATAATTATTATTTTTAAAGAAGATCAAATTATTCGAAAAAACCAAAACACTTTCAATTAATTATTTTAATATATTATTATAATATAAATAAAATAAAATAAGAACAATACTAAATTTAGTAAGATACAAAATTTAATATTAAAAAAACAAAAAAAAAAAATAAATTGATCAAATTGGTTATTTTCTGGATAATCTTAAAACTAATTCTTTTACTTTATTCATTTCAATTTCTTGATTTTTAAGTTTATTTTGGAATATTTTAATAACTTTTTCAAAAATTTGATTGGTTTCTTTGATTTTACCAATCTCCTTATCTTTTTCTTCAACTAATTTTTTTATCTTTTGGATTTTTTCATGTAAAAGTTCAAAGCTTTGTATTTGAGTAATTATTTCATCTTTTAAGGGTTCAATTTTTTCAATAATTTGTTGAATTTGAACTTTATTTTGATTTTCAATCTGAATATTATTATTATTATTATTATTATTGTTGTTGTTGTTGTTTTGATCTTTTGACAATAATTTAAAATCTTGGAATTCTCTGATCCAATTTTGTAATTGTATTATATAATTTTGTAAATCTTGGTCTTTTTCTAAATCTCTGATGGAAAATTGTTGAATTTCTTGAGATTTTTCTTTCGAAACTTCATTAATAAAATTAATATCTTCGATAATTTTATTTTCTCTTCCTTCGATGATTTGCAAATGTTTTTGGAATTCTTCTTTGGTTAATAACTTTTTTAATTCATAAATATCAATATTTGATAATTGTGTTTCAATTTCGGACTGATTTGAAACTGAAGTTGGATAATATGTAACAGGCTTTCTCGATTTTAATTTGCTAGTATTTACTGCTTTTTTTTGTCTTTCAATTTTTTCAATCCATTGTTTATGTATTAGTTCTTCCTTTTTTTTGAGTTCTTCAAAATTTCTTATTTTTTGTAAGAATTTTTCTTGCTCCTTCTTTAATCGTTCTTCTCGTAATTCTAATTCATCTGTGGAATTTGTTATATATGAAAACTGTTCATTTTGTTGATTATTGTTAGATGTGCTCTGATTTTTATAATTATTTATTGTATTTCTTGTTGATGTTGAGGTTGATGTTGAGGTTGAGGTTGAGGTTGAGGTTGAAGTTTGATTATAACTTTCATTTTGGTTTCTTATCGAAGGAATAACATTTTTATTTAAAAAGGATTTTAATTTTGTAGATTTATAAACTTGTGTATTTGAATTGCTATTAAAATTATCATTATTATTTTTATTATTTTCATTTTGCGTATTAATATTAATATTATTATTATTATTATTATTATTACTTTGATTTTTTTGTGTCTTTTGTATTATTCTGGTTTTATTTGGATCATAAATTGAAATATAACCTGAGGGCATTTGAATTTTTAAAAAACAAGAATATGCTTGGCCAGCTATTATAGAAAGTACTCGAGATGAACGATCTACATTAATAGGCAACCTTTGAATAACTTGTGTACGATCACCATAGACTTCCATTTTGGAACCAAACCCAAATAATACACTTTGATCTGTTAATAATATTGTAAATTCATCTCCAATTGTTACTTGATCAACCTTTAATCTTTTAAAAGTTGGTATCTCTTTAAAAGATGTTAAATCCTTTTCATGACCATTGTTTTTATGCATGCCAGTTGAAAAGATTTGGCCTGTCTTTGTAACAGCAATAGTAAAATCACTTCCAAGATAAATATCTCTTATCATTTTTTTTGATAAAAATTTTATCTTTATTGGTGTAAATTGATTTTTTTTTAAACTATTTCCTAATTGTCCCTAATGGTTTTTAAATTTAAAGATTTGTTTTTTTTGTTTAAACAAATAGTAAAAGGTTATTCATATATATGTTAAATTATATATATATATATATATATAGATAGATAGATAGATAGATAGATATAGATAGATAGATAGATAGATAGATAGATAGATGTATGGATGTATTTAGATATATAAAAAATTATTATTTTAAACTCCAATTCAAAATTTTTAATACACCAAAATTCAATTTTTGAAAAAAAAATCTTATTTTATCAATTCAAGAAGAAATATCAAATTAGAACCATTCCATAATTGAAATGCTAACAATTGTTTATAAATTACAGTACTCACAAAACAAAAAATAAATAATTATTAATACAAATAAATCAAGGGATAGTTAAAAATTTTGGAGATGAGCAAAACAAAAAAATACATTTGTAAATTTGTTGAAATTCTATTAGGAATTATTGATCGATAAAATGGTTAGATACCATCAACTAATTTTATTTGAGTTTTTCTGTTTTGAAGATCCCAACCTTAACATAATATCAATCAGTCGAAAAAATTATAGATTGAATGAAAAAGGTTAGGTAATTCCAAAAAATGAAATGAAAATAAAAAATAAAAGATGAAAAAATGATTTTAATATTTTTCAAAAAAATCAAAATTATTTCCAATTTCATAAAATTGTATTATTGTTATTGTTTGGACCGTTTTAACTGTGTGTAAAATTTTGAATTTTAGTTTATTTATTTATAAAAAAGGAAAAAGCGTAATCTATAAATAATATTGTGTTTTCCCTTTTATTTTATTTTATTCTTCTTCGTTCTCTTTTCTAGTGTTCGGATTTAATAAACAAAATTTGTAGAGTTTTTCGAATTTAAATTTAAATCCACTATCCCTAATAAAAAACTTTTTTTGTAACACCGTTATAACATTTTTATAACAAAATTAACACCATTATTCCAATTTTTTTATTAAAATTTTTTATAACACCTCAATAACATGTTATAAAATAATTTTATTAATAAAATCAAGATCTCATCTTTTTTATGTTTTATTTATTCTTGGCTTAAAAGTTTTTAAAAGTTAGGATATATTTTAAATTAAAAGTTATCCACTCCATATAAACAATCGATAAGTTCAGAATTTGTATCGTAAAAATTAACACTTTTACAAAAACTTTTCAAATAAATTTCTCAAACAACTTTCAATAACAAAAAGCGAAATTACAAATATTTTCCTAACTGTATAATAAAATCTTAAATCAATTTTTAAAAAATATACTCGAAAGTAAACATTAACAAAATTAATGAATTTTCTTTTTACTTTTCCTATTTTCATAACCTATTTAAAAGCCTAAGACAAAAAAATAATTTTCCAAATATGTTTAAGAGTTAATTATGATTTCCTTTGATGGTTCAATTAATAAAATTCAAATTCAAGAACCTTTCATTTTTTCATTTTCTTTCTTTTTTTTTAACTACTTTTTTCCTTTTTTTCTAACAAAAAAAAATCTGAGAAAAAACAAATCAACTTTTTTGTTCAAAGATAAAACTCAAATGATTTTTGTTTTAACATTCCCCAAACCTTCAAGCCATTCCAGTGACATAATAATTCAATAAGTACCAAAACCACAAACGATCAGGTTCTTTTTTTTTTTTCAATTTCTTTTGCTAATTTTTAATATTTTTTTTATTTCTTTTTTTTCGTTTAAAAAGACAGTACAGGTTCCTCAGCTGATTTTCAAAAATATGATACAATAACTTCTAAACAAAAAAATGGATTGCGGTGTAGATTGTTTTCCTATCTTTTATTCCAAAAAAGATCCCAAAGTTCAACGAATTCATTACATGTAATGCTTTAATAATGCTATTTTATTTTTTTTAACCCAAAAAAAAAACACATGCTGGATAAAAAAGTTGATTTAGTAATGCTAGATAATATTAAAAGTAAGTATATCTCCTTTGGATCTTTTAAAAACTCAGTTTCTTCTTTTTTTTTTTTTTTTTTTTCACTTTTATCCATACAAACAAAGAACAATAAAACTTGCCCTGGTTAAAAAAAACTTTCAAACAAAAAAATATTAATGATTTTTAAAGATCTTCATCCCAATAGTTGAAAAGAAGACAATGTCTTTTAACGGGTGTTTAAAAGGCAAATCATTGAAACATTGAATCACAAAAATTGAGTAGTTTTTATTTTTTTTTATTATTACTAATGAGTCAATTCAGTCACTTTAGAGTTTTCTTCTTTTAAAGCTAGTGACACAAGGTGTCATGAAAAATATAAACTTCAGAATTCTTGTAAATAAACTAAAATTCCAAAATTTTGGACTCAGTTTAAATAATTGTAAGAATAACAGTATTACAATTTCCCTGAAATTTGGAAATAATTTTGATTTTACAAACTATTTCATTTTTTTGTCTTTTCTGTTTTGTTTTCATTCCCTTTTTTTTCTAGTTACGTAATCTGTTTCATTAGATCTGGAATTTTTTTTATGATTGATAGAAGGTTAATGTTCAGTTTTGTTAAATAGAAAAAACACATACAATTGGTAGATGTATCTTATCATTTGATCAATCAATAATTGTTGGATGAAAATTCAACAAATTCAGCAATACATTTTTTTTGATCCGCTCGTTTAATCATTTTGGACATCACAGAAACACCGATTTTTTTTTTTTCGTTTTATATTTTTTTCAATTATTTGGATAAAAATGAGTACATATAAAAAACATTAATACTAGGTTCATTTAAATGAGATGTAATAATATGTTTGAAAAAATATAATAAATTGAGATTTTTTTGTCTATTTTTGATTTTGGGTGATTCTGTGATGTTAAAATTTTTGGAATGGGGTTTCTGTGATTGAAAATCTATTAATTTTCTTGTAAGTGATTTATTTGAGCTAAAATATTGCTTTTTAATTACTTCACAAAATATATTTTTTTTCAAAAATGCTTGTTTATTGCAGAAAAGAAAATTAATCCCTATTCTTTTTTGGAAAGATTAAGAAGATGTGATTTAAATTCAGAGATCCAAGAAGTTGTTTTTTCGAAAGAAAAATGTAACCAAAAAAAAATTATATTAAAAATTTTACATTTCAGTATAAAAATTTTTTACATCATATTTCAGAGAAAGAATATAAATAGTTTAAAAAACAAATCACTTGAATAAAAAAAAATTGAAAATATTTTTGATTTTGAAATTGGAAAAGTATTAAAATTAAAATTTAAACTTTAAAAAAAAAACAGAACAAAAATTAATGATCTAAACTATTTTTTGAAAGTTTTATTAAATTGGTAATTATCAATAATTAAGCATTATTATTGTTTTCAAAAAACGATATTATTAGAACTAAACGTATTTATTAATATTTGACAAAACAATATAATTTTGTTTTCAGATCTCCATGTTAAAAATTAAATAAAAAATGCAAAATAAATCAATATCTGATAAGATTAATTTTAAATCTATTTTAAAAACGAATTATTTTTTCTTAAAAAATTTCTTGTCTTTATTTTTTTTTCTTCTTCTATATATAAAGCAAATAGGATTTCAATAATTTAATCAAAAAAAAATTACAAAAATCACAAAATTTAATTTCTAATAGTATTGAAAAGTGGAAGAATCAATTTAATCACAACTTTTCAAAGGCACAAAAAAAAAAAACATTGATAAATAAATTTAACTTATATATAAATTAACTTTAACCTATAAACACGTTCTTACTTGCTTTTTTTTTTCTTATTTTTTCCATACAAAACAATAAATTCCAACTATTCAAATGATTTTATTTTTCTTTTTTAAATCTTCTCTAATATAATTTATCTTCAGAGAATTTCATTATATGTTTACTTCTCTAAAAATAAAATCAAATCAGAATTTCATTTTATTATTGTAATTAAATTTTACAACATTATTATAACATGTTATAAAAGTAATTTTTTTCAAAAATAATATATTTTATAACGTTTTTAGAACATGTTATAAATTTTATATTATTTATATAACATGTTACAAATTATATAACACTGTTTATAACAACAAAAAATGTTATTAAATATTAAATTTTTTTATTTTTTTTTTATAACATGTTATAAAAGCTATTTTTAAATTTATATTATAAAATTTTATAACATTTTCAACTTTTATAACACCTTTACAACACGTTTATAACATGTTCTAAAAAAATTTTTTTATTAGGGTATTTGGAATTTTTTTTTTATTTCAAAAAATTGATTAAAATCTTTTATTTTACTCTTGTCTTTCTAATTTAAAGAAAATATAGACATTTGGGGTTATCACAGCATTTCCATTTTAATTTTTCACACAACCCTGATAAAAAAAGTTTTTTATAACATTCTATAAATGTGTTGTAAAGGTGTTATAAACGATTAAAATGTTATAAAATTTTTTTTATTGTAATGTAAGGGAGGAGTTTAGAATTCCTATTGTTTACCCGAATTCCTAAACTTGAATTTAGAAATTGTATAATAGATTCAAACATAGTCTTATTATCTACTAGAGCTAATAAAGATATTGAATCCTTGTTTATTAATAATATTATAAATATTATTATTATTTAAAATAAGTGAAAAATTGTTTTTTTCTAATTCAGAAATCCAGATTTTACGATTATTTTCATAGGCTGGGCAGTCGTTAGGTTTTCCAGAATTTAAAAGAATGGAGTAAAATCAAAGATTTTACGCAATTCTTTTGAATCCTGGAAAACATAGACACGATCACCGAGAAAATGATCCAAATCTTCAATGATATCCAAATCTTTTTTTATTTTACACAATTAACAAAATTGTGATTTATTTTTGTTCATAAAATAAGAATATCTATTAAGATAATTTGTATAATTTCTTAACTTTAGAATAGAAGTTGAACAAATGTTATAAAATTTTATAATAAACAAGCTTTATGACATAAATATTTGTTATAAAATGTGCTATAAAATTTGTTAACATGTTATAAAATGTTATAAGGATATTTTTTTAAAAAATATGGAAAAAATCATGATATAAAAGGGAATTTTGTTTTAAAAATATTATATAGATGCTATATATATATATATATATATATATATATATTTAAACTCTAACTTTTTATTTCTAAAAATTACAAGTATATAATTCTTGACAATTGCTGATAAGTAAGTAATTAGAACACTAAAAAGTTTAGGGTAGTACTGTAGACACAGTGGAAATATTTTGGGAAATCCTTAGTTTATTAGTCAAAGTTTGAAAATTTTCTGATCTTCTAAATTTGGAATTGATATTTGAGTAAAATAGGAAGCATTTTCCGAATAAATTAGACTTTAAAAATGTTATTTAAAGTTATTTTAGAAGATTTTAACCAATTTTTTTGCAACGTTGTTAATCTCATAAATCCCAAAAAGATCGCTGCGCTCAAGTAATTACAACATTGGAAAATTAATTTGGTTCAATGAACAATTTTATTTGATCAATAGGCTACAAAAAAAAAAGTCCATTCAATTTTCTCTCGTAAAGGTTGAAAATTGAATTAATTCTCTTTCTTTATTTATAAACAATGCCTAAAATCCAAGATAATTTTTGGTTTTGATTCAAAAGAAATCAATGTCATTTTTAAAAAAATTAAAAAACATTTGAACTCTTTTTTTCTTTGAAAAAAGGAGAAAAGAGAACACTAATAGAAGAATTTCAAAAAGGTGAAAAAAAGATATTTACAAATTTTTGAAATTAAAAAAACAAAAAATCATTTTTTTTTGTTATATCAAGTCAAGAATTTTACGACGAATGATCAAAATCAGTCACTGTTAAGAACACATAATAAATGCATGTTTTTGTGTTTGATCACCTTCGGGTGCTTCTTAACAATGGTGAAATAAAAGGGGGGATAGAGACTATTGAAAAGTTGGTACGATCTAGTTTGTCTATCTGGGATTTTAAACCAAGTTTTATCTCCAATGGAGAAAATGTAAAATTTTAACTTCAATGCTTTCGATAACTCCATTGGGAGAAAAAGATCTTTTGAAGAGCAAGGTATTCAAAGGGCCATTAAAAACAATAACAAATTGGTTTTTTGTTTGTTTTAGTTTGTTTGCTTTGTGTATTGTCTTGTTGTGTGGAGTTAGAAGTTTTTCCTGGGTTCCAAAAATAAATAGCATCAGATATTGTTATATTTGTTCAAAAATCACCAGTTATAATTCCTCGTTTTGGATCCGCTTCCAGACTCAAAATAATGATATTGTTCTCATGCAAAGATGGATATTAATCATCTTTCTTCGAACTCCTCAATATCATCCTATGTCACTTCGAACAAGACCATATTTCTCGTTCTTCCAAGGCCAAACTCGTAACATAACAAAGTGATTGTTTCCAAATCGAACCAATAAACAACGTTATTAAAAATTTTTTTCTTAGGGAAAAATTATTTTTCACAAAAACAATAATATTTTTGAAGTGTGGATTAACAAAAATATAAAATATAAAAATTGATTTCTTACAAAGTTGGCAACAATAAAAAATTATCCACTTTCAATCCTTGTTCACAATTTATTTTTTTTTGTATTTTATCGTTGTTGCCAAAAATGTTATCAATGTGAATAAAGTTTTGAAGAAAATCATGAAAATAACAATGAAAAATAAAATTTTAGATTTTTTAAAATACATTATATAATCAGAATACTGGTGATCAAAAAAATTTGTTCACAGCAATTTCACAACTTTATTTATTTTGTGATTCAATACCCCAAAATGTTACAGTTTTTGTGATCCATTTTCAAAAAAGAGATCCCAAAATATATGATACTGAAACTCCAAACAAAAATAAATAATTATTATCCACATGTCATCATACTCATGTAAATAACAAAAAATTGTAGTTTCTTTGTTAATTTATGAAATTTTCTTTTTCAAATTTTTGTGAACAAAAGAATCAACGGTTCAGACAAATTTGGAAATGCTGTAACTATTATGAAAAAAATAGTGAAACGCATTTTTTTAATTGTAAACCTTAATAGAATCACAGAAACCTGAAAATGAAAAATAAGATCAATTAATAAAAGTAAAAATTGAGTAATTAATGAAAAAATAAAGGAATTAAACACAAATAAACAGTTTTTTTGAATACTATTTTTTAATTATGGTTTTTCCTTGATTGATCTATTATTAAAAATTTATTGAAAAAATTACCTATTCTTAAATATTAAAGATAAATTACTTATCATTTTGGATATAAGCCGATCTAAATTATATTTGTTGGATTGATTGAAAATAATATAATGGATTATTCTTTGAAATTAATTTTTTACTTCTTTTAATGGAATTAACTTTTCATTTTTAGACGATTGTGATTTCAAAATTCTAATTTTGTATTGTATAAATTGGGAGGGTTTTAAAACTCAAATGTTTTTTAAGTTTTAATTTTTTAATTTGAGGAATTATCTCTAACCACAAATAGTATTTTGGAATTATTTTGTGATTTATGTAATTTCTGTATGAAATACCTTTATTTTTGGATTTTTTTGTACTGGTATTTGAATAATAAATGGTACATAATTTTCACTTCATTTTCCTCTTATACGAACTAATAAATTTCAAAGAAATAGGTCTGAATTTGTGATATTTGTTTTATTCAATATTTTGGAAGACTGTGTGTTTGGGAGAAATAAAAATCCTAATTGAATGATTCTGAAGAATTTAAAAAAAGCAAGAACGAGATGAAAATATTTCCCATTTAAATTCCAAACACCAGTCGAAGGTTATTTTTTTCTGTGGTTTTTGGTTTGTAAATGAGATATAAAAAAACGTGAAATTAAAGAAACTTACACTTTCATTCATTCCCCAACCCTTGATGTCTCCATTTTTATATTTAGCAAATACATGATGTCCTGATCCTTCAAATAATTTTAGAACATTATTTTGGATTCTGGTTGGCTTTATAGAAGAGTAATTCTTTCCATTTGCTAATTCTCCATAAAAACCATTTCTTTGAGATTTTATTTTGAAAGGATTAAAAAATTTGGTTTGATAATCAATAAAAGGAAGAAAAATAAACAAAAGGAAAAAAATAAAAAATAAAAAGAAAAGAATAACAAACCCAAAACTATAAAGTACACCACCCTCAATAAGAACATAAGAGGTTGAGTGAATTACATTTACTTCTAGAACCTTTTTAGAGGCAAAAAATTTTAAAAGTTTAGGTTGCTCTAAAGGTAATTTCTCCCCATGACCTAATTGACCAACAGCACCTTTTGGAATATATAAAGTTTCAAATAAGTAGGTTTGTTTGGTTTGTTGTTTTTTTTAAAAAAAAAAGATATTTTTTTTCTTCTTTGAATCTTTTCTTTGTTTTGTTGCATTTTAAATATGATTCTGATTCCACAAAAATAAAAAAAAAATGGAAAAGAAAGGAAAGAAAGAAAGAAAGAAAGAAAATTACCTGATCCCCATGTGTACACATTATTATTTTCAGAAAGAGCAATAAAATGTGCGTTTCCTGATTTAAAATCAAGAATTCTCTCTGTGTCAAACCCAACAAGACTTGTTTCATCAGGAGACTCTGCAGCGAATATTGTGAATAGCTTTCCATTTTCTGTAAGGAACACAGTTGTTGTCCTCGTTGATATAACTGTTTTGACTCTTTCTGGAGGACACATTTCAATTTCGTGAAGATCCTGAACTTCACGAATTTTTTTAACTCCTAAAAGCCCTTTGTGGTTGTCTCCAAATGAAAACCAATAAGCCATTTAATTCGTTATTCAAAAAAATCGGAAATAAAAGAAGTAATTGTTAAAAAATAAAAAATGACTATTTTCACAAGAGAAAGTTTGAAAATCAGTCATATTTTCAGACCAAAATAGTTACCAATAATATATGACATTATATAATAATTGTCTAGTTCTGAAGGATAATATTGTGTCTTCATAAAATAGTTTTTTAACCAATTTTATTATTAAATCCAAACTTTTAAAAAAATAATAAGGGTTATTAAGTTAGCGACTTATCTTTTGATGATTTAAAAATTGAATGATTGAAATCAATCCACAACTTAATGGTGGCTTTTTCAATTCAGAAAAAAAAGTGCAATAACGATTATTTGCCTTATAACAGCAATAAGTATTAGAACATAATAATCCTTTTTTTTAAAGTTTAAATAATTCTTCATCACATTTAGCGACTCTGTTTTAAAATTACCAAATCGTCTTATGACATATTTTAATCAAATCTCATTTCAATTTTGAAGTCATGGATCATCGAAAAATTCTCCAATTTGGATCACAAAATCGTTTTATGTGTATTTTTAATGAAAAATGAACAATAAATTATTAGATTCGTAAACTCCAAAAACTTGTTGAGGAAGTGAAAATAAAAAAAAGAAAAATAATCACTAATTTTGAGTTTGCAAAATGAAGATCATACTGTAGTCAAAATAAATCCTACAAAATAATTTAATGCGTTTTTCAAAATAAAAAGCGTGTTTTTTTGTTATAGAAGACCTATACATTAACCAATCAAAGAAACCAATAATAAACCCTAAAAAAATATGTAATTGGTTTCTTAAAGTTTTATTATTTTAAAAGAAATTCGAAAAATGAAGGATCAAATTACAAAATTTATCTCAAGAAATAGAGTAAATTTTTGATGAAATTTTTAATTTATCAAAATAAAAATAAAATTCAAAAAAATTGTGAATTATGGAAAATTTTCATCTTTTTGCATGAATAATTTAAATTTTACTGAAAATAACCAGACCTTTACTATCAAAAAGGATTTGAACTTAGGTATAAAAGTGGTATTAGATTGGATGTTGCCTTGAAACAAGAAGAAAAAAAAAGCACGGATAATATTTTGAAACACGGATTATAGTCTTTGTGCACGCTTTATTTTGATCACTGTATCAAACATTCTGAATAAACAACTCTTAACTCTTAAAGATCGAATTTTCGATGAATTTTGATCATTGGGTTACTTTGGTTGTTCCTTTGTATTCAAAAATCAGAACAAATCTAATAAATGAATTGTAATTTTCTTTTTGGTTTTTTTTCTCTTTGATTTTTTTTTGTTTTTTTTTTCTCTTTGTTTAATTTTGGATTGAAGTTCTACAGAATTTTTTCAAGGATATTTTTTACTCTCTTTGATTTTTATATTTTTCTTACAAAACACACTGAACATTTTGTTTTATTATTGTGTGTCGATTTTTTTTTTTTGGATTATTTCAGGGAAAACACATGTATTAGTTACAAGAGAAATTGAGTTCTGATTTTGTGTGAAAGGTACTGAAAAATTTTTTTATCCAAGATCTAATGAAAATAAAAATGTTCAAAAACAAGTTAGTTTTTTTTTATTTATTGAAAAAAAAAAAATCAAGAATCTTGTTATTTTAAATTTGTTGAGAAATTCAATATTTTTTCTAAAATAATTTGTTTTTTTTTTTACAAATACAATCTTCTTTCATTGAGGAAATCAGCTTATAGTTCTATTTTATTAATCATTTCTTAGAGACCTTTGGATTATGGAAAATTATTACAAATTGTATTCAACGGTTTTATATTTTAATTTTAAACTTCTTCTGAGCAGATGATAACCCCTTAAGAAAATAATAATTTAATTGCCATTTTTTTTTGAGAAATAATACACATTTTGAAAAATTCAGATTTATTGTTGTTTGGATCTCAAAAATATTTTTTTTTTGGATCTCTATCTCAAAAAAGATCACATTTTAGTTACAAATAATTTAAAAAATATTAATTAATTTGTGAAATTAATGAAATTAAAATTGTTTTTAATATAATATAGGTGATTAATAACGTGTTTGAAGGAACATAACATTTTTATTTTTTATTCTTTTTTTTCCAAAATTTTGTTAAATATTTTTTGAATAGTTAAGAAATATTTTCAAAAATGGAAAAAAGGTAAAAGGTAAGTAAAATTATTATCTTATTTGTTGTTTTAAAATAACAATTTTATTTTTTTTTAATTTTTCAGTGTTTTTGTGTAAAATTAAAATAAAAATGTACTCCTTTATTTTGATCAATTAAAATTTTTATTGTTAATTGTAAAATAAAATGTTCACTTTTTCATCCATCTTTCCAAAAAAAAAACACAAAATTGAAATTAAAATAAATTAAAGTACAAAATTCTAAAAATGGAAATAATAATTTAAAAAGATTTATAGAATTAAAAATTTGAAATTATACATTGTTTTATAAAATACTTTTTTTGGAAAGCTGAAAAAAAAATTTGTTTAATTTGTTCTGTTACAGATTATTGTAAAAAGTCAAAAATACATTCCTATTTTAAACAGAAATATAAAAACTGTCAAGAATTTATTATCCATTCCAAAATGGTTATTGTTTACATAAACTCAACACATCAAATATAAGACTTTTGGTAAATTAAAAATTCATTCAAATATTTTAAATTGATAAAAATGATACTGATTTTCAAATTGAATATAAAATTATCTTTTGTTTTTTCAGCTATTTTTTCTATTCATTTTTCAAATTTGAGATTTTTTTAGATTTACATTCGAGAAAGGTGTTTGATTATTAGAATCTAAATTAAAAAAAGTAAATGGAATTTTGATCTTAAAATGTAAAACAAGAATCATTTTTCACGAAATATTAAATATTTGTATGCCTTTTAATTTTGAAAAGGTGTTTAATTGTTTAAAATTTACTATAAATTAAGTAAACAGTTTTTTAAGGAAGTAAGTACATTTTACCATTTTGAAAAATTTTTATTGTATAAACATTACTGAAAAAATATTTTTTGAGTGCCACCAGATATTGAAACTTTGAAATCAAAACACCATTTACTAGTCTATTCGTGTAAGGAATCAAAGTAATTCAGAGTTGAATCTTTTATTTTTATATTTTTTGAACATTTTTTTTGATTAAAATTTTGGTTTTATTAAATTTTTTTTTGGATCTAGAAATGTGTTTATATGAACAATTGAAATTACCCAAACAGTAAACCAAAAAAATATACCCAAAAGGGTGTATATTTGAAATAAATATTTTCTTTTAGAAGACCAAAACAATAAAGATCACCATTCCAAATAAATTTGTTGAAATCAAGAATGAAAAAAAAAAAATCGATAAAAGTTAATTTTTGAAGATTTATTTTCTTTGTCTTCTTATTTTGTGTGAATACAAATTATTATTTTTCCTTGAATTTCTCGCCCCATTACTATTTATTATTATTTATAAAAACGTTTTGTGACAAATTAGCTTTCAAAATTCAATTTTAAAATATTTTTATCAAACCAAGCCAAAAAAAAGAATACTATTTCAAAACTTAAAACAAAGGACTGAATTCGTGGAATCAAAAAACAGTTACAAAAGATTCAAATCAAAATAATTGAAAAATTCAAGAAAAAATTTCCATTAGATTCAGAATTATTTTTAGTTCTCATTTTAATGGAAAATAATTAATTATAAAATCAAACGAATTTGCCCCATAAACCCTTATTCCTCAAGAAGAATTGAAAAAATCTCTGATTTTCTGAACTAAAACTAGAATTAGATGAATTAAAAGAAAAGAAGATTTTTAAATTTATTTTTGAAATTCTTTAGAAAGAAACAGTAAATTCTTTATCAAAAATTTTCCCAACAAAATTATTTTCATAAAGAATTACAAATAAAACCAAATAAAGAATAAGTAATTGTGTAAAATGTTATTGATAAGATCAAGTATTAAATGATTTTTATTTATTTTTTTTTGATCAATTTTTTCATTTTTTTGATTTGCGTTTTTTTATTGGTATGAAAATATCTTATACTAGGATATATCCCATTCTAGTATTTATGAAAATATCAATGCATTTGGCTAAAGAAAAGATTTGAAGAATTCAGTTTCGTTTCAATGGTGGCACTCAAAAAATGAAAAATGTACTTACCCCCTTAATAAAAATTTTGTCCGCTAAGTTACATAACCGAAAATTATTAAAAGTATTAAAGATAATCTCTAAAGTAAATAAAACTCTGATTTTGTAGAGGTAAAAATTAACTAATAATTATAAAAGATTTTTTCTGATTAATTTTGTATTAATCTAAGGAATAATTACAAGAAATAAAATTTTCAATTTTTTCAGTATCTTTCTTAATTATAAATATTTGGATTCTTGTGAGTTCTATATTTACAAAAGATTAAAATTTATAGATATAAAATCTTTTTCAATATTTAACCCCAATTTCCAAATTGAGATTGTTCATGGTTCATCAATAATTAAAAATAAGAAAAATAGGGAATTTTTACAAATATTTTCTATTGATCATAATAATTGAATTTTTTGGGATTTTTGAAAATTTAAGGGTTTGAGGTTTGACAGTAAAAATAAAATCTTTTCGTAAATTATTTTCAAGAAATCTAATCTTTTGAGAAAAAAGAAATAAAAAAAAAGATGAAAAGTTTAGATTCTTGTAAAGAATTCATTCCTAAATATTATTTCACTTTTCAATTTTTTGTAAAAAAAAAGAAAACATTTTTTATTTTTCTCAAAATTAAAAAAAGATTTGATTTTTAAAATGACAGAATATAAAATTGTTGTTGTTGGTGGTGGTGGTGTGGGCAAATCAGCTTTAACGATTCAGTTGGTTCAAAATCATTTTGTTGATGTTTATGGTAATCAATTTTGAGAGAATCTTTATTGATTCTGCAAAAGTTTCTCAAAAAAATCTCTTTTTCTCAAACTTGAATTTAAATTGTCCAATTATCGTTTTTCCTTACTTTAATAGATCCTACAATTGAAGACTCGTATCGAAGACAAGTTGTAATTGATGAAGAAACATGCTTGTTAGATATTCTTGATACAGCAGGGCAAGAAGAATACTCTGCGATGAGGGACTCGTACATGCGAGAAGGGGAAGGCTTTTTAGTTGTCTATGCAATCAACTCAAGGAACTCCTTTGACGAAGTTTCCAGTTTTCGAGAACAAATCACCCAGGCGAAAGACTCTGATGAAGTCCCAATGATCATTGTAGGTAACAAGAACGATCTTGAGAATGAAAGGCAGGTCACACAAGGGGAAGGAACAGATTTGGCAACAAGTTTTAACTGCCCCTTTATTGAAACATCTGCAAAGACAAGAACTAATGTCGAAGAATCCTTCTTTGGCCTGGTTCGAGAAATTAGGAAAGAAAAATTTGGTAAAAAAGAGAATGTTACAACCAATAAAAAGAAAAAAAAATGGTGCTCAGTGATGTAGAAGGGATTACATTGCTCTGTCACACAGAAAAGAAAAAATTCCAATTAAGTGTAAATTAAAATACCTAAACCCTCTCTTTGTTCAAACCCCAGAATCTTTCCAGATCAAAGATCATCAAAAATAAATTTACTTGGAATTATTTTTTTTAAAAACCCTGCATTATAACTCTTGTTTTTTTTTTTCAGAATGAAAAAATATCTTCTGGTTTGACAATGTGGTTGAGAAACTACAAAATTTTCTTCTACGTCTCTCAAATTAGATGAATTAAATGAAAATTTGAATTAAAATTCATTTTGGAACAATCTTTGGAATTTCAACCAATTTGTTTATGCAAACATTTTACAAAGAAAGTTTTTTCCACCATAAGAATTAAAAATAAAATTGAGAAAAAGAAGAAGTAATTGTGTAAAAAATGTTTAGACTACCACAAATAAATAAAGGATTTTTATTATATTTTTTCTCGATCAATTTTTTCATTTTTTACCGTTTTGGGAAAAAAGTGAAACACAGTTTTTCATTGGGAACCTTACTGAAAGTTAAAAGTAAGATCAATTAAAAGAAGAAACCAATTAACTTCAAATAATAATCAATTATATTATTTTCAATCGATCCAACAAATATAATTTAAATCTAATTTCTTATCGAAATTGTTGTTGTGGTTTTGGAGATCGCAAAAATAGTCAATTTTTAGAACAAATTTTTAATAATTGATCAATCAAATACAAACCCCTACATAAAAGACAGATTTAAAAAAACTGTTATTGTGCTGAGTCCTTCATTTTGTCTTTAATTATTTATTTAATTCTTTTATTAATTGGTCTTACTTTGAATTTTCAGTAAAGTTATCAATTAAAAATCGTGTTTCACTTTTTTTCCACAATGGTTACTTTATATTTAAAGGATATAAAGTTCAAGAATAAAAGAAAAAAGTAAAGTATCTTTCATAATAATTTACCCATTAAAAATCAAATTTTAAAGAAAAATATTTTTAATAATTGAAGTTATCTATTATAATATAAAAATTTAGATTTTAATATTCAATACTATACTCAAGAGATATTTATTTTTTGTCTAAAAATAAAAGAAAAAAAAATAAAAAAAAACTGTTAAAAAAAATTGGGACATTTATTTTGAAAGAAACATTACATAAAAAATAGAAAATTTAAAAAAGTAAAAAAATATATTTATCAATTCTCCTTCCATTTGAATAACTAAATCTAATCTCTTTTTCATATTTGAAACCAAATTTTTCATTAATTCATCTCATACTTCTTTCCAATTTTTCATTTTCATTTTCCATTTTAACATAACACTGTTGAAAAAATAAAAAAAGAGAAAAAATGATTTATTTGCAAACTTTTCATTGTGAGAGGAAAAACTTCAAAACGATACAAAAGCAATTAATTATTCAAATGTAAGACGGGCCATTTATTATGAAATTTAGTTTATGTAATATATTATACTAGGATATATTCGGATCCAGTATTTATTAAACTGTTTGATTATTTGGTTCAAGAAATTATTTGAATGATTGAGTTTCAGTTAAACTGAGGAACTCGAAATTTGAAAAATAAACCTACCCATCCAAAATTTTCTGTTTAACAGATCAAGCTTTTTTTTAACACTAAACCCAATAAGAGTAAATGCAATAATCAAGAAATTTTGACAATTTATATAACTATTTATGAGTTTGAAATATTTTTTCATATTGAAAAACCGAATTTCTGGTTAAACTACAACAGATTTATAAAAATAAAAAATCAATTGCAATATCTATTAAAAGGGGAACTAGAGGGTTTTATAATATTATTTCTAATTACATCTGTTCGTAGGTTACCATGAATTTTTTTCAATAATAAATTTTAATGTTGATATAAATTTTTTTAAAGTTGAATATAAGAATAAGAAAGCTAATAAAAGCTAAATTTCAAAAATATATACAGATTTTTCATCAAAAAAAAATTGTTTAATTGTTTTTTTTTTTTTAAAATTATAATTTATTTTACTAAAGTGTTTAGAGATAAGAACCAATATATATTAACCAATAAAAATATAGTCTAACCATTTTTGTTTTCAAACGACAAATGAAAAAAGAAAAAAATAATAATAATAAAAATTTGTACTTAATTTTGAAATTTGGTTTAAAAAAAAATTTTATAAATGAGTAGATATGAAAAATAATCTTCTTATGTGATCCAAAAAAAATTCATTTTTTTCAGAGCAAATTTTATATCAGTTTTTCAACGAATTTTCGATGTTTAAAGTCATTTTGAGGCTCTGAAAATAAATTATTTTTTGAAAATCAGAAAAAATTCTTGAATATTAGCTCCTTAATAGAAATTTGTTTTTAAATATGTGCTTTATAATTCTCATATTCTTAGATTTTAAAATCTATATTAACAAGAAAATTTGATATTGAAAAAACTTCAAGGTAGCTTTGGATAGACTGTATAAATCATTTTTAACAGATTAAATAAGATTTTGATTTTAAAAAAAAAAATATTAAAACTAAAATAAGAACTTTTTATTTTTATTTTTTAGAGATATATTTTTTTTTTAAAAAATTTGATTAATTATGAATTAATAATTTGTTTATTTTTTTGTGGTATTGATCGAATTGGATTTTTAAGATGAAAAAAATAAATAAATTTATTTGTTATTGCTTTAGTAAAATGTTTTCTTCTTAATTCACAATTATTGAAAAAAATAAAAAAAGTATAGTTATTTTTAAAAAATTGTTAACTTTAGTTTAAAAATGTTGTTGATTAATTAAACTGTTTGTTTTTTTTTTTTTTTTTCAAAAAATAACTATGGTATTACCAATTTAGCTGTTTTGCCTTTCTATTTTTTAATATAAATGTTTATGATTTGTTGATTCAAATTATCATATTTTGGGAAAATAGATTGGGTTTTTGTGTTCATTATTGAATTGTGCCATCATCATATCAAAATAAATAAAAAACGAATAACAATTATTTTGAACAAATTTGTATTCGTTCTTTGCAAAGAATTGTCAATTATTATATAAAGTAACATTATTTAACTGATCCAGATTGAAAAAAGCATACAAAAATATGTTATCTTTAAAAATTAAAAGTGTCTTATAATTTGTTGTGAAAATTGAATTTCATATCGAATTGTATTGTTGAATAAACTTGAATCTCCTTAAAAATTAATTCCTTGTAATAAAATATTTTGGTATAACTTTTTGCGTTTATATTTAATATTCGTGTTCTTGGTTAACTTTTCCAAATTGCCAACAATTGATTTCAGTTTTCGATTTTCTCCATTTAAGGCTTTTAATTTTTCAGACAAGTTAACATTCTCTTTGTTAAACCCACTAATCTGTGACTGCAGAAAATCAATGTATTCTTTCCTTTTTTGTCTTGCACTTCGAGCACAAACCCTATCCCTTGCACGCTTTCTTTCAAGCTTTTGTGATGGCGAAAGATTGTTTACCTCTTCCTTGTTCATTTTCCTTAGTAATTTCTTTTCCTTTTCGGTCATTAGTTCCTCTGGTATCCTTTTGTGTCTTTTGAAAAACTTTTTTGAAAGCCTGAAAAGTGGATCTTCTTGGCAAAGAAGAGCATTTTCTGTTTTTGGTTTGGTTGTCTCTTTAAAATTTAAGGTTGATTCAGATTCTGAGTCCTTGATTTTGTTTTCTTTTATGTTGTCTTCATTTTTTGTGTGTTTTTGTTCGTTGGTTTCAAGTGTTGGTTGAACAAGAGTATTTGTTTCTAATTGTGGGGTTTGCATTTTTATTTTTACTTCTTCTTCTTCTTTTTCGTTGGTTTCTAAAGTTTTAAATTTGTGATCTGTTTCTAAAAAAGAAATTTCTTCATTAAAATTTGTTTCTTCTTTAAAGTCATCAAACAATTGATCTAAGTCAAGACCTGTTTGCTGTAAAGGGAGGAAACTGTTTTCATCAAAATTATCAAATTCAATAAAATGCTTGTTTTCAAGAAAAGAAAATTTGTTCATGTAACTCAAAAGAAAAAAATGTTTTCAACACTGAATCATTCAATTTGAATTTTTTTTATTGAATATTCGGACCTTATACGTAATTAAATCGAGTACTATAATCTACAATCTTTGTTATTTCTTATTTTCCAAAATTATTTTTTTATTGTAAAACGACGTCACTTTTTTTCTTTAATTATTTGTTTTTAAAGGATTAGTGTCGACCCATGAGAATTCTAGAATTAATATGTGTTGATCTTGATGGTAATATCATTAGCACTCCATGGTTCTTTTGTCTCTCAAAAAAATCGATTAGCAAAATAGTACTATTTCTTGTTTTTATCAATTAATAATAATCATTGTATTAGTGAAAGAAAAATCCCAAGATTTTGAGACAAATTTAAAAGTTGAATATTCAATATTCAGACTTCAAATTTAAAAGGTATCTTTCTTTGTTAATTTGTTGCGAAATATAGATTAATAGCAAAAAAATTTAATTTTTTGGAAATTTAAATAATTAACCCATAGATTTTTTTTCATATTATTTCTGAAATATTGGAAATATATTGGCAATACAATTAGCTTTATAAAAATTTAACAAAAATAATAAGTCCTAATATGTTCTTATGTTACACATGATAAAAAATGATGTTTAAATAAAATAAGGGGGTAGTTTAACCATTTGGAATGATAAAAATTTGACATAGATGAGAGAAGAGTTTTTTATTTTAGTGGTATGTGATCGTAGATTCTCTAAAAATTTATTATTACAAAATTATTTGATATTTTCATTTTAGTAATGTTAAACAATAAAAAAAAAAGAGATATATATTTATAAAATTGATATTATTTTTATTTTTTTTATTATAAATATTTTTTTTGGGAGAAGATAATTTTGGATTCTTAGAATAAAACTTAGAACTATTTTGTGGTTTAAACTTTGATAAAATATAATCATACCCACTAATTCCAATCCTACCAAATCCAAATGTTCAAAATCCTAATGTGATATGTTTTGTGATGATTAATATTTTTTTCGAATCCTTCTAGTTATTAAAGCCCTATCCATATTTCCTTTTGTCATTCTACCAATTGAAATTTTGTTGTTTTTTTTTTAAACAATCTCCCTTTTTCCCAAATGTAACTGATAAAAAAATCTTTCTTATTGCTTTTTGTTGATATGATTAACAAAATTTAAAAATGATGAAAAAATATAAAATGAAAAAATATCTAAAAGAATAGAATTTTGAGATAAGAAGAAAAGATAAGTTTTTCAACATTTAAAACACTATTTTTAAGAAAGTCAACTCAACATTCTATTGAGGCAATTTCTTTGAGACTTTTTTAAAAAAATATGAAGAATGAAGTACTTTCAATAACAAAAATCAATGAGGTATATACAAAGTAAAAAATGTCATTTTCTGATCCTCTTCAAAATTGCAAAAAAGTGAAAAATTTTCCTTTACCGTGGCCACCCCTTTAAGTTTTTGAACTAAATTTTACATTTTCCCAATACAGTCAGTTTCACTTTTAAGGCAAAAACTTTCAACGAAATTTAAGGCACAAAAAAATCTCAAATAAAGGCACAAAATTTGGAAAATCATTTTTTTTTACAATTTTTTTTACTAGAATTTGAATTTTGTGCTTTAATTTGAAAATTTTTTTGTGCCTTAAATTTTCTTGAAATTTTGTGCCTTAAAAGTGAAACTGACTATAAATATAAAACTTTTCAGATGTTTCCCAAGGGTAGAGGTATTTTTTCCACGAACTTTAGGTTTTTAATAGCAAAAAATCCGATTTAATAATAGAATAAAAAATTTTCAGGAACAAACATCATTCACATAATGAAAATAATTTTTCGTAACCAAAAATCAAAAACAACATCAATACATTTTTATTCATTTATTAAATTTTTTTTTTTATTGGAAACCTCATGTTCGTTAAAAAGATACCTATACCCTCTGGGCACATCATAAAAGTTTTATATTTATTGGGAAAATGTCAAATTTATTAAAAAACCAAAAAATGTTATTACATTACTTTTGGCACATGTATTATGATAAAAACAAAATTAAAAAAAAATTTTGTAACTTATGTAAAAAAATCATTCTAATGTAGGAATTATTTAAGATATCGATCATATATAATTTATCTGCCCTTTGTATTGAAAAAAAATAAAATTTTGGATTAAAGAATTAACCCAGCTAAACAAAAATAATCGACAATTATAGAATAATATTCTTTGATATTCTTCCAAATAAAGATCCATTATTTGTATTATCGTTGTTTAATAATATGTAAAATTATGATTCTTTTTTAACATTTCTAAATAAAAATTTAGAAATTAGGGGAATATTTTGTTTTCTATTTTTTTTATGTAAATCAATAGATTTTTGGAATTAATAGAAAAACCAAGAAACACTTAAAGGAATTTTTTTTAAATTTAAAAAATAAAAAAGATCATTTAAGGAATTTTCTATTTATTTCTGTAAAATTACAAAAAGAAGATAATAGTAGTTTTTTCTATATACAAAAGATTTAAGAAAAGCCTAAATAAAGTGTTTTTATTTTTAAAGTTTTGATATAAAATTATATTATTATTTTATTTATTGCTCTTCTTCTTTTTTATTTCGATAAATTTTCTTTCATTAATCTTTTCTCCAAATAAATATATAAAAAATAAACAAAATTTCGAAAAAAATAAAATATTATTAAAAATCCCAATTCTTAATTGGAAATGTTATTTAAGCAATATAAAAGGATTTATTTTCTGAATTGTTTTTTACAATTGTTAAAATCTTAAATAATGAATTAGATGTCTACTTTTAACAAGAAGAAAAAAAGCACAGTCATTACTCTAGTACATGTATTTATATTGTGATGAGTAGTAATGTTTGGATTCATGGCTTATTATTTTTTTTTTGACTTGAAATACAATAGTAAACTCTTTTTCAGTCAAATTGGCCCAGTTTTATTGAAGAAATGGAAGAAATTCTATGAGTTTAATTCATTACTCTTATCAAACTAAAAATTTCAATTTTTATATCAAAAAAATTTTTTCTCATTTTGCAAAATTTTTTTTTTTTTGTTTTTTCTCATTTTGTAAAATTTTTTTTTTTTTTTTTTCGCTTTTTGCTTTTTTATTTTTATAAAATCCTTCTTTATTTTTTTTTTAAAAATTAACTTTGAAAAAAAAAATGTTTGAAAAACCAAATAAACATTAAGAAAAGTTAGGTTTTGTATGTTCTTTTAAAATTCATAGATTTAGAAGTAAAAAATCTTATTATCAACAATTTTAATTTCCTAAAGAAATTGAGAATTTTACACGAGACATTCCAATGATATTGGCCCAAAAAATTTTTTAAAATTTTTTTTTTTTTTGAAATTTATGGTTTGTTCAGGGTTTTCTTTTATAAATATCGACATTTATACGAATTTTATTATTTCCCGTATTTCTAAACAATCTAAGTTTGGTTTATTCTTTGAAATAAAGTGACTTTTTCATTTTTGGCTGGGTCCCTTTGAGTAAAATGGAGTTTATATATATATATCTACTTTAAAATATGACAAAAGTAAAATCTTCTGACAATAATTTTCAACAAATTTTTAAAGACAACATAAATCAAAAAAAAAAAGAAACAAAAGAATTAAAACTAATTTTCAAATTTATTTCGATTAAATTTTTTACTTATTTTGAAAAACAAAAAAAACTTTAGAGTCTTTAATTATTTATCTCCTTTTCATACAATTGTTGGCTTGTTTCAGACGATAATTCATCTTCAGAAAAATCGTCTGTATAACATGTGTCATCTGTTGTTAAACTAACATCTGTTGTGCATTCTGATGTACTTGTCATCGTTCTTGAAGAAACATTACTGGAATCATAACTGCCGACAATTAATCTGTTCATTTTCAAAAGACCAGACCAATTAACACTGGAAAACTCATCAAAAACATTTTCTGGTTGAGAGTAAAATAGAGTTTCATCAAATGTAGCATTTTTCATATCATTTAACACTTCTTGGTCGAGATAATTTTCTTTGTGATGCCTAGATTTTTTAAAATATTTTAAATCTGTAGGATCTGACAAGTTTGGGACAAAAATTGGATTTTGGGTTTTAATATCTTCCCAATCAATACCTTTAAAAAAGGAATGATTTTTGATCTCCTGTGCACCCTTTGTACCTAATCTTTTGGATGGCTCAATAACGAGCAATTTTGAGATTAAGTCTTCAAGGACTGGATCAATTTCTTGGATATTCATTCGATTGAGGGCCAATATATTCGTCAATATTTCTTCTTTGGATTCACCTTCAAAGGGGATGTAACCGACTACCATTTGATAGGCTATAATACCCAATGCCCACCAGTCAACTTCGAATGAATGACCCTGCCCTAAAATAATTTCTGGTGCCAAGTAATATGGTGTACCCAGGCAGCTATAAAATTTTTCTCGGCTCGGGAAATAAGAATTGTCATTTTTGTTTTCGTTTTCTCTGTTTTGGATCGGTTGTTGTTTTTTTGATTTACCAGACCCTATTTTGTTCCTTATTTCCTTTTTAAGTTCTTTTTTTTCGTGATTGATTTTTTTCACCCTGGTTATTCTTCTATTTAGAGATATTTCATTACTTAAATCAGATTCAATTCGAATCATTTTGTTTTCGTATCCATATTCTTCATCATAATTGCTTCTGATCGTGCTCTTGTTACTGATCCTGAATTTTTCATCTTTGCAACTATTATTGTTAGGTTTCTGATCATTATAGGCTTTATCATTGTCCTTTATTTGATCACAATTAGAAGACTTTGTTTGACTTTTGTCTTGTGTTGTATCTTTTTCCATAATACTGTTTCTTTCACTAATTAATTTCAAATTATTTACCTTATTATCATTAATATTCTCACTTTGTAGATCATTTTTTTGAGATGATATATAATTATAATCAAAAAGATTTGGTAACTTGTATTTATTTTCATTACATTTACTCTTTAAATCTTGCTCAATTGACACATGGATTTTTTGATTCAAATCTTCATAATCGCTGGGAATAAACTCAGGATTGCCATAATAATTATCATCAAAACAAATGTTGTCGCTATCATCATCATCATCATCATTATTATTATTATTATTATTATTATTATTATTTTGAACTTCTCTTCTTTCATAAATCCCAATTCTCGATAAACCAAAATCAGTTAATTTTAAATGACCCTCAGCATCTAATAAAATATTATCTGGTTTGATGTCTCGATGAATTATTCCGTTTGTATGCAAAAATTCAATAGCTAATATAATTTCAGCCAAATATGTTTTCACAGCACTCACTATGAAATTCTTACTATAAGTTAAAATTGAAAACAAATCACCACCAGGGCAGTATTCCATTACCAAATATAATTTTTTTTCTGATTGGAATGAATAAAATAGCTTGACAACAAAATCATTACTACTTTTGATCATGATTTTTTTTTCATCATTTACTTTTTGAACGAGATTTTTTAAAGTCATATCTTGTTTTTCCAAGACTTTAATTGCAAATAAATCATTGGTCTGTTTTTTTCTTGCCAAAAAAACCTGGCCATAACTTCCAGAAGAAATGTGCTTCACCAATTCAAAATCTGAAATACTTGGTATATTTTTTGAAGAAAAATCAGAATTTATTATGCTGTGATTAATTTCATCAAAATATTCTTGTGATAAGGTTTTTTTGACACGATGTGTTGAGACAGTATATTCCCTTAATTCTCTAACTCGTAAAGTAATGTTATCCATATATTTTTCAACATAATTAATTACTTGAATATTATACGAATTAATAAATTTATAAATTACTTTTTTTAATTCATGTAAAGGGGTTTCACATTCTACTATCCCATTAGGGTCATTGATATTTACATTTAAAATGCTATATAGATTGGATAGATTAAAAATAAAATATTGAATATGAAAAAAGAAGAAAAAAATGGAGAGGGGGTGTGGATTTAATTAATTAAATAATAAAAGTCAAGATAAAAATGTATAAAAATATAATTTTAATTAAATTTATATATATTGAAACATTCTTGACTATAGTCATTTATTTATATCAAAATAAAAATTTCAAATAATTTGATAAAATATTTTTTTTTTCGAAAAAATTTTTACTTTTTTTTTTATTAAAAGTATCTTTTTCTCGTTTTTATTTTTATTTTAGAGTAGTTATTGGGTTCAAATAAGACTTATTTTATCAACAATTAAAAAATTTAAATATGAATTGATTTTATTTCTGGAAAGAATGATACATTATTATATTAATTACTGGTAATATTTGTTATATTTTTTGAAAATAGTCCAAATGGGAATATGAGCCATTTTATAAAATTTGAAAGGTTGTTCTGATTGTTATTTATTTTTAAATATTTTTTTTTTTTTTTTTTTTGAACTGTTGGTATGATTATTCAAACTATTTTACAATATTTGATTAGTTGAACTAGGATTCTAAATATTGGTAAAAAAAAATTATGATTTTGAGGAAGCACATGTCATTTGAAAAATGTCAATTCTTTATTGTCAATATAAGGTGTAGAATAATAAAACAAGTGAAAAATTAGGAAAAATAAGGAAAAATTATTAATCCTTGTATTTTGTAAAATCGTGAAAATAAATTAGATTGTGATATTAAATACAAAATAAGATATGCTATCAAATCCTAAAAGTACTTGTAAAACTTTATAATTGCAAAAATTTGTTGATTAAAAAGTAGTAATCATATAATATCTATGGTCTTTTAGGATACTGTAAACTAGTTTTGATTCAAAAATTTTGTTTTTGATCAATCAAAAAAAAAAAAAAGAGTTATAAATCAATAATTTTAATCCGATAACATCAAAAATTTTTTTTTACATTTAGATTTAATGTGACTGAATATTTTGTAATTCTTTACACACACTCCAAAATAATAAGAATTAATGTTATTAAATCATCTATTCTCAACTTATTATAGCATTAGATATGAATATGATACAAAATACGAGTAATACTAAATCTCATATATATTAGATATTCGGTAAAAGTCCATTGAATCAAGATATTAAGAATCATAAAAAAGTAAACAAATTTAAAAATATTATGGACTATTTTCAAAATAAAATTCCTCTTTTTCAGTTTTTCTAATTTACATTTATAATGAATATTTTTGAAATTCAAAATGTATATTTTTATTACTGATACTGTTTTAAGACGACCAACCAATCAATTCATAAATTGGTTAGATGAAAAAAATAATTATATATTTTTCAAATATGTAAATTAGAAATGTTAGTTATTCTTTGAAATTTAGCAGGGAAATAAAAAATAAAAAAAATAAACAAATAATTAACATAATAAAGGTACTTACGATTTTACAGTTGTTTTGACAAAATCTAATAATGAATAATCCTTTTCAGATAATTCAAGAGTATTAAATTGATCTATTGATTTTTCATGTTCAATCAACAGATATTTTAAATTTTTATCAATACCCATTAATTTAAGTTTTGATTTAGCTTGGATCACACAAAATTCCCCATGTTCAATTAGTTTGTCAACACTGATTTTTCTATTGCATACCCTACAAATTTCAAATTTCAAATTTTGTTTATAGATTTCTAGTTTGTTTTTGAGATTTTTTTCGGTATTCCACCTCTTTTTTTTCAGGTTTCTTTGTTCTTCAATTTTTTCTTTTGCCTTTTCAAGAATTTTTTGAGATGGTGAAAACTTTTTTTTTGAAAGTTTTGTAAAATTAAAACTTTTTATATCATCATAACAATTTTCTATTTGATAATTCTGATTTTCTTTGAGACTTCGAAATGAATTTTCATTTGGGTTTATGTTTCTACTTGTGTAGGGAGAGGTGTCCCTACTTGTGCAGGGAGAGGAAGTTAATAGAAATTTTCTGTTTGTTCTTGATGTTTTGGGGCCAAATTGTGATGCTGATAATGCCGTTTTTGAAAATAAAGTGGGGAATGCAAGAAATAAAAATTCGTATTCTTTCGGTTGCAAGTCTAACTGTTCGAGTGATCTGGAGATAATTGATAGTAAAAAGATTAAAGAAGATGCAAAATTTTTGTTGGGCCAATCTTTTTCCCATTTATTGAACAACATTCGAGTTTTTTTAATTAACTCGCCACATTTTTGGATTGTTAATTGGTGGTCGGTTATCCTTCGAAATACCTGGATTAATTCAATTAATTGTTGACAAACAACAATATATCTTTTAATTCCATCTATCGACGATTTATTAAATGGGGCGTTTGATAACTGATTTGTTTGTAGCCTTGTTAAAATATTTTGATTATTTTCTGTTGATAGCATTTCCTGTTTCTCGAGTACATTTTGTAATTTTTTCGAATATTTATCTATTTGCTTTTGTAAATTTTCCATTTCTTGAACGGTGTCAATTCTTTGCTTTTCAAACTTAATCCTCAGATTGGTTCGGAATTTTGCCAAAACTCTAATTGTTTGACCAGAGAGTGAAGGTGTTCTTTGATTGGGATATTTAATTTCAGTGTTATTGATTTTTAAGGGTTTCAAATTTTTGATTCTTCGAGTTGGACTCATTACTTTATCTTTAATTGAACTTGGTGATCTTAAATTTGATAGTGAGGTTAGAGTCTTATACTTTGCCCTTCTTCTTTTTCTTCTTTTGCTAATACTTGTACTTTTACTTATACTTTTACTTCTACTTTTTTTTTTACCTTTATTTTTCTTTTTCTTTTTCCTTTTCTTTTTACTTTTGTTTTTATCTTTACTGTGCTTTTTACTTTTTGTTTTCCTTTTACTTTTGGTTTTATCTTTACTTTTGGTTTTATCTTTACTTTTGGTTTTATCTTTACTTTTGGTTTTATCTTTACTATGGCTTTTATGTTTACTTCTGGTTCTACTCTTACTTTTGTCTTTAGTTTTGCTTTTTCTGCGTCTTTTTTTTTTTTTTTTTTTTTTTTTTTTTTTTCTTTATTCTTCTCCATCTTTTCATTCTTTTCATACTCATTTTGATTATCATTTTTGTTTTCGTTTTCATTTGTTTGTTCGGATAATTGCTTCCTTTCAATTTTCGTTTTTTTAACCTCATTTTTTAAATTATGATCAGTTTTGTTAGCTTTTTTCTCGTTTTTCGATTTCTTTTCAATTTTCATTTTATTTAACTTTATCACAAATTTTGGTTCTTTTTGTTTGGATCCTTGTTCTTGTTCCTGTTCTTTTTCTATATTTAGTCTGATTAATTGGTCTTGATTTTGCTCTAATTTTATACTTTTCTCAAGTATTTGTTTCTTTTTCATTCTTCTTTTTCGTTTTTTATGTTTTTTCTTTTCTTTTTCACGTTTTCGTTTTTTTTTCCTTTCTTTTTTTTTTTTGTGGCGCTTAGCTCGATTAAATAAGGAGTTCTTTTTCTTTAAATCATAAGAGCCATCTATTTTTTTGAGAAATTCTCTTTGTAATTTTTCCTTGTTTGAGAAATTAGTGATAATTTCATCATCTAAAGATCTATTCCTGTTCCCCGAAATTTCTTGTGAGATTTCTTTTAAAATGTTTTTGCTGTTAAGCCCCAGTTTGCCGCCTGTTCTCGCATTTATTTGATTGTTCTTTGTTTTTTTGCCTTTCTTGTCTTTTTCTTTTTTGCTTTCGTTTTCTTCTTCCAATTGCTTGAGATCTGTGGGTTCGTTGACACCTTTAATGATCATTTCTTCTTGTTCGCTGTTTGAACCTGAATGAGTTCTTGGTGTTGTGCTTGTTGTTATGGGTGAAGAATCAAATCCACTTTGGTTTTCAGATTCTAACAAATTTAAGAGTGAAATTGTCGGCCGAAGCTTGTTTGTGATATTTAGGTGATTCGTGTAGTTCCCGGAAACCTTGACAGAAGAATCAAAATAATAGCCTCTTGAATAATTGTCTCTTGCACTTAACGATTTCGGTAATAATAGTTCTTGGAAGATTCCTTCTAATTTGTGTTTTTGTTCTTTCGAAATAATGGAAGAAGGAAGCGCTTTGTGTAAAGAAAGTTTCCCAATTTTAGCATACTTTTGATTTCTTGTTTTTACAAATACATCATCTTTTTTGACATTTTTTAATTCTGTAAATGAAACAGAAGAATTCAAATTTTTCATAAATAGGAATTACAAAAAATAATTTTTAATTATTTCCTTTTTGATTTTTCCTTTTGAAAATTTTAAAACATCTTATTTTTTGATCTTATGAAGTGGAAACTTGAGATTCTCAAAATAATTTGACATTATTAATTTTTTTTTCATTTCTACTAAATTTCACTTTAATTCTTTGATCCATTTATTTTGATTCGATAAAGTAGTATTGTTTCTTCTGAAAATTTATATCTATGTTTTGAGAAAAGGATAAAATTATTATGATCATTTGATATTTGGAAAATTTGAAATAACATCTGAAGGAGAAGTTTGTGAGGGGCGATTTATTTCGTATATGATATTCCAAATATTTAAATTTATTTTTCCTTCACAAATATTTTTAACATTCAACCTATTCCATAAAACTGAAAAATCAATAGATAAAAAATGGGATTTTAAGCCAATTCTAAAAATTTCTTAATGATCAATATTGAAAAAATAATAGAATGATCAAATTTAAAAAAAAGAGAAATGAAAAAATGAATCAACCTATTTTTTTTGGTTTCCAAATTTCATTCCTGGTCTGAGTTTGTTTTTAACAAAATAATATATTTTTTTAATTCAAAAAAAAAAAAATTTAAATTCGACTATTTTTTCACTTTAAACTGGAAAAACATTTTGAAGAATTCAGCCAAATATTTCTTCTTTTCTTCGATTTTCAACTTAAAATTCTTTGATTTCTTATTTTGATTTGTTAAAAAAAAAGTTAACCATATTTATTTACCTGTTTTATTAATTAAGCATCAAAAATATCAAAGTAATTTCAAAAGAATCCCAATTTTTCCTGTTTGTCTAAAATAAGCCAAACTTTAAATAATTATTTTCTCTTAACAACAAAAATTTTTCGAAATCAGTTATTAGCATTATTATTTGGAAAAATTAAAGATCTTCACGAAATGTCTTGAAATGAATTTTTACTCGCTGGACTAAATCTTTATGAAAAAACTTGGAGAGTTAATGAGTATTCTTCTTGAGACCATTTCTTAGAGTAGTTACTAAAATTTTTTACAATTTCTTTTGGTTGCCAAATAAATTGAACAGAATTTACATTCGGCTTTATGAAAAAAGATTGATAAATCTTTGAACTTTTAAATTTTTTAATTAAGAAAAGCAGCTTAATTTATTAATTTCTCTTTTTTAGAATTGGGAACTTTGATGATTTCTTTGAATTCTTGTAAGATGTGTATTTTTTTAGAAAGCGGAATGAAAATTTTGATCTTTATATTTTTCATTACCAGTATTAACCTAAATAATTCAATTTTGAAAATTGGACAGCTTGAGGTGTCCTTCAAAACCATTAAGTCAAATCTTTTTAAAATTCAACAATTTTTTCAACATTTTTAATTTGTATGGACTAAATTTCTTGAAAAAATATTACAGAAGAATAAACATAGAACTTAACACACTTGTTATAACTAAAAATTTGGCAAAATAAAATTACTGTAAATGATAAAGGGTAAATTAAATATGCCCAAAATTAAACACTTTTTTATCAAGAAATATTAAAATATATATCAGTATCCTTAATACCCCAAATTTGTGATCTCTTTGAATTCTATGATTCTATTGATTAAAGGAACTTTTTAAGAGATAAAAAAGTCAATAAAAAAAGAACTTTGTTGTAAATTTTTTAAGAAATTTGATCAGTAATAATTTAATCTTCAAGTGTATATTACAAATGTAAATACTTTAAATCCCTTTGGTTTCTATAGAATTAATTTTTATAATTCAAAAACAAATTTTAATCCAAAATAGGAACGTAAACTATATTTTCAAAAAGGGCAACTTGTTTATAAAAACTTAAAATACTAAAACATCTCTTTTTGAAAATTTGTTGTTTGGATTAAAAAGAAAAAATGAGAAATTTAACTTTTTAGATAAAAAAATGAATTAAAAAAATTCGCAATAAAAGGGTAAAAAGTTATTTCTAACAATCGTATTCTCTCTTTATAATTACTTGAGCTCAACTTTAGAGTAACCTGTAATAACATTTTTTTAATAAAAATAGTTTTTTGAAAAAAAAACAATTTTACTTAAATTTGGTCTTAAAATTGTTGAAATTCAATGAAGTAACCATTTTATATTCAGAGAGTTAATTCCCTTCTTGTTAACTTCTAAATCTCGTTGTTTTTTCGAATTTTGTTTTTTTTTATGCATTAAAGAAAGTAAAAGCGGACATGTTTAATCTAAATTTCCGGATAAAATTTTGATTCAACGAATATAATTAATTAAATATATAACTAGTCAGTTCCACTTTTTAGACATAAACTTTTAAGGAAATTTAAGGAAAAAAATAAATCTTGAATTAAGGAATTAAATTGGAATTCGACTAAAATAATTTATAAAAAAAGAATAATCAAAAAATGCGACATAATTTGAGATTTTTTTTTTGTGCCTTGAATTTGACTGATACTTTATGTCTTAAAAGTAGAACTGACTGTATATCCGTTAGTATACAAGAATAACTCAAAATTGAATCTGATTAATAATTCACTTTTAATTCATTTTAAACTCATAAAATCCTGATATAACATATAAATTAAAAAAAAATAAAGCCAAAAACAAAAAAAAAAGTGAGAAACATATTCTTTGAAATGAGTATGACAGATTTTTTATTACTCAAGCTTTCAATGAAAAAATGCTCTTACAAAAATTTTTTTCGCAAATAATTAAATTCATTTTAAAAGACATTTCATAGATTCAATTTACTAAATGATTATGTGTCTTTTCCAAGATCTCTTTTTTTTTTCACATGATCTTTAGCAAAAAACAAAAAAAGAAAAAAAAAATATAAAAAAGTAAAACAAAAAATTTTATGTAATTAGAATAAGAAAACAAAAATAAAAACAAAAGAAAAAATGATTTAGATCCAAAAAATTAAAAATAAAAAAATTAGGAATTATACAACCGATCCAAAAATTGAAAGATATTTTTTTGATAAGAATACTGTAATGAAACCTCAGAACCGCTTCCATTAATATATTAAAGTGAATCTAAATTTTTGAAAAAGAGTTTATTTGAATAAAACATTTACAAAATGTCATTTTGGAATTAAGAAATACAAAATTGTTATTTCAAGTTACAAAATATTTTACTGTTTATTTGTTGAAAAAAAATTAAAAAGATCTCTACAAAATCGATATTAAATGATATTTTTGAATATTTAAAAAAAAAATGGTTTGTTTATTTTTTTATAACAGAACCAACAGCCTTAATTTGAAAAAAAAAAAAAAAAAAATGTAAGAATCATAAGAATTAATATTAGTTTTTTTTGGTATATTTTGTAGAATTGTATAAAAATGAAGCTATTTTATCTTTTCTTCTACTCCTTGTATTAGTGTTTAGATTTTTTTCATTTTTTTCAATATTTGACTTTTCTTGGTTTATAACTATTTCCCATTTGGAACTTTGTGTATCAAAATCTTTGACATTTTGTTGAAGTGTATTTTCTTTAGTTGTGGGTAATTTTTGGATTCCATTATAAAATTGCTGTTGTTCCTTTAACAGTCTGAAAGACTGTTCGATGTTGCCTCTTAGGGCAAAGTTACCGGCCTTTTGCATGAAATTTTGATTCATCAATTCATAATCCAACCCTTCAAGGGCATCTTTTACATTTTCTGCAACCTCCAAGTGTTCTGAAATTGTCCGTAGCCATGTGGACCCATCTAATTTATGATAGTTTAAACGGATTTGATATGGGATTTTGCCATGAGCCAAATTGATAATTTTTTGATTAATGTTTTCCTTGACGCCATAATTGAAGGTTAATTCCAAATCTCTCGTTACATTTCCAACTTCTTTTTCCAATCTGGATCCAACTTTCCGATCGTCGTCGTCATAGGCATATAGACTTTTGTGAAAGAGCAATTCTACTTTGACGTTTGTAGCAACAACAGGGTTGGACATGATGTTTGTAAATCTCGTTGACAGCTCAGTTGGCTTGACAATATCAATTGTGCCTCCGGTTAAATTGGACAATTTCCCGATCTGCTCAATATTGCAATCAGTATTTTCCAGTGTAATCAGATCAATAATAACGTTGCTATTTTTCCCGTATTGCGAAATTGAGTCATATTGCTTGGACACAATCTTTTGATCGACTTCTTGGCTCTTGGTGTCCTCTAATTTCCCATATCCGATATTCGATAGCCCATCAGTGCATAGGACCACTTTTGATCCAGGAACTTGACTGGCAATTGCGATTGAAACAAGAACACCGGGCCCCAATGCTGTGCACCCATTTTCTTTTAACGAATATAACTTTTCAATTAATGACGCGCTTGATTTCTTGATCGTCTGTGTGAGGTTATAATTGGTGCCAATTTCTTTAATTTTTTCAATGTCTTCTAATTGTTTCTTGCCAATAACAATTCCTTGATCAACCGAGTTTGGTTGGATCGTAACTTCACTATTAAAGGTGACAAGCACAACTTTGGAGTTGGGAGACGTTCTTGATAGTTCTTCCAATTGGTTCCCGACAGCTATTTGTAAGCACTGAAGACGGGTCACATATTCTTGTACATTTGATTGTTCCTGCATTTGACTTTGCCTGGTGTATCTTTGATTCCTATAGCCAGATCGTGATCTGCTCTTTCCAGAATAATTATAATAGTTATGATTTGTTTGTTTCTGTTTGCCAAATTTGCTAAGGTCTAACTCCCCATCTTTCACTTTTGTAGAAATAGACATGGAACCACTGATGTCAATGCAAAAAACTGTAATTGTTTCTTCTTCTTGGTTGCTATTTGTCGTTTTTGCTTCTTCAATTAAATAGTCAACAATCATTTCCTGGTTTTGATCAAAGTCTTTGGAAAAATTTTTTAATACATTTGAATGGTGGCAGTATTCACAAACCCAATAATGATCGCTCTTGAAAGGAAGGAAAAGAATTAAAAATTTAATTGATTTTTAAACATTTGATAAGATTCAATTGAAGATTAAGAATAGGGTTTTGATAAAGAAGATCAAAATAGGAAAAAAAAATAATTGGAAGGAATTTGATTTACTTGTTTGAGATCGTTTTTTTTCAAAAAGACTATCTCTTGATCGACTTCTTCTTCTTTTTTCTTTTCGTTTTTGTTTTCGTTTTTGTTTTCTTTTTCTTGTTCTTTTTCTTCTTTTTCTTCTTTTTCTTCTTCTTCATCGTCTTCGTCGTCTTCGTCTTCAAGGTCTGAGTCTTGGCTTTCTATTTTCTTGTTTTTGTGTTTCAGTTTATTTATTTCTTGATCTTCTTCTTCAATTTTTTTTAAATATTGATCATAATCAAAAATTTTGCTTTTATAATTTAAATAGCCCTCGCAATTGGAACACGAGACTAATTTTTCTTTGCTTTGAACCTCATTTACGTGATCACCCAAATAGCCAAGTAAAACACTAATTACATTTGTTTTCCGAAATAAATTTTGTTCACTCAATTCTTTGTTGTTTCCATCTTGATCCTTTTTTTTTTCTTCGATCCTTCCTTGAAAATTATTTTCAAGATTTCTTTGCTTGCCAAAATTGAAGTAAACTCTTTTGTTAACTATTATTATGAAAAGATTTTTCAAAAAGAAAAGAACAAAAATGAATATTGTTAATTAGAAATGAAAAGTTAATTCGAAACTTTTACCCCTTTTTGACATTCTTTTACAATTCTTAAAAACCTAGTATGGAAAAAAATGTTTTTTTGGAATGTAATTATTCTTTTTAACAAGATTATCTTGTTTGGTTAGACTTTTCTTACCAATATTTAAAACAAAGATTAAATATTTTCTGGAACAAGTTTGATTATTGAAAGACAATTCTTGAAAAAGTGGGTTGTTAGAAGATCAGATTTGATAGCAAACACTAGTGTTTATTCAAAGGGAAAAAATTAATTTTTATAGCTCTTTCTGTATTTAAACCTAAATCTTTAGAATGTAGAGATGAAAATTCTTATTTGTCAGTCTAAAGAACTCAAACCAATCTGTTTTGACAACAAACACAACATAGTGTTTCGGTTTGCTTAAAGGAATTTTATTGGAAAAAACAAGAAAAATGTCTGATAACATTGGCAAATCCATAGGTTAGAGGAGTTAGTTTTGTTTTTTTTATTGAAAATTAAATTTTTTTTTTCCATTAAGAACAGAATCCTTAAACATTTTTTAAGTCACCAGGAAGTTTAATGAATTTTTTAACAGATTTTTAAAGAGACTTCATCAAGAAAAATGATTGTTCAAAAGTGGACTTATTTTGATTGAAAAAATTGAAAGAAAACAGAGCAATATAAATGTTGTAAAATTCAGAGTTAAGAGATTAGACCTTCAATATAGAACATGAAAAATCATTTGAATATGTTATTGGCTGGTACTCTCATCACACAAATTTTGTTGATGAGAATTGTCTCAACAATTTTGATTGAAAAATGAAAAGTAAATTTTTTCATGAACAAATTATTAACAAAGACGTTTGCAATTGAAATTTTAAGTATCAGTGTATTTTGAAGAGGTTTTGTTGGTTTGTAAATCTCACAAATTTTTATAAAGTGAGATCTGAGAAGGAAAAAATGTCAAATTTTTCCTAAAAAAGGTTTGAATTTTTTAGACTCGTATCTCAAAATAACAAAGAAGGTTGCGAAAAATCGACTTTTGGAAAAAATAACCTTCTATGTCATTTTTTAAAACCCTTACACATTGTTGACCATTTCAATAGTTTATTTTTCTGATTCTGAGATAAGCTGAGAAGGTTTTAAAAAATGACATAGAGCGTCAATAAGGAGAAAAGTGAAAAATTTTTGATGAAAAAGTCTTTGTTGTTTTACAAGAAAGACGTTTTTTGAATAGTGTGTACGATAAAGTGTTTGGAGTTGGATTAAATCCACTGAAATCCTCATTTCCCAAAATTGAATGATCATTTTTTCTCAACTGACGCAATATTTTTTTTTGAAATAAAAAAAACTGACTAATTTTTGCAATTTTATTTCCCAAAAGATCCTAACATTAAAAATTCTTCAAAACCTTTCCCACACAACCTCAACCCAATTTCTCTTGATACAACCAATTGGTTTTGAGAGAAACGATCCAAACAAAAAAAATTTTATCAAAAAACATTAAAAAAATGTGAAGTACGTTTGGCATGGATCGTGTTGTTCCACAAACAACCAAAAGAGACACTCCCCTCTTAGTAATGGCTGTGAGATTTAATTCAAGGAAAAACAAAAAGAACGAAAGCCAAATAAACAAAAAGTAAAATAATACATAATCACACCGCTTTGTTAATTAATACAGCTTGTTCCAGCACTACCGTGAAAATTTATAAGACCTTGAAATTGATTTTCTATTCTGAAATTTTATTTTGTACAACAACCCGTAAAAGGGTTATTAAAGCTCATCATAAACTATAAAATTTAAAATAGAAGATTAAAAACAAGTTATCCATTTTTTGCTTTGGGAAATTGATAAACAAATTCTAAAAAATACTATACATTAACGTGGATCTTCAATTTCTAAAATTGTTAAAATCTCAGCTTTTTACAATTGAAAAACAAAGATCGAAAAATACTTTCAAGAAACCATGGTTTCTGTGATTTCAATTCTTGAGAGAAAATTTAATTTTTGTATTGGTTTTTACAAAAAAAATAACTCTTGGAAGTAAGAGAAGTTGAAATTTTGATCTTAAGATCGAAATTGAATTTTCTATTTCTATATGAGAGAAATTGAATTATCTTAGACAATCAATTTAGTTGTCTGATAATTGTTTACTGGAGGGTTGGAACGGGTTAGTTGTTTGTGGAGACAATGTAACAATTCAAAGTAACTCAATGATCAAAAATCTTTGACAATAAGATCATTTAGATTTAAAGTTGTTTATTCAGAAGTATTTTTTGTGTAAGAAACTCGTGGTTATTTTTCTTTTTCATTTTCACGTTCCTTAACAAGATGCTCGAGTTCACGTATCTCAAAATTTCTTTTTCATTTTTCATCTAAAAAATGACACAAAATAATTTTTTGATCCAAATTGGAGAATATTTTCAAGATCATTCAATCATAATATAAATGAGATAGGAACATATTGGGTTGAGAAAAATTGTTGAATTGCAAACGTAGTCCTTATCTTGTATTTATTTTTTTTCCCAAATGTAGTAAATTTATTATTTATACTCATAGGATACAATTAAACCCGATAATTAACTTTATTTATCAACTTTAGAGAAATGAGTTATCATTTTTAAAAGAGTTCATTTTGCCAATAGAAATTTACAGTCAAAAGATTTAGATCCTTTTTTATTTGGATTTTGGGATCGAATTTGAATAAAATTGAACCAACTTTAAAATTAATATTTTGAAGAAATCTTACTTATAACGATTTATGAGAGTCTGTATGAACAAATGACCTTAAAACTTTAATCTTATTTTAAAAAATGAAAGAAAAATAAATCAAATATGGAATTCCTATAAGATCTATCATAATTGATCATCTATTTTATTTTCAAATATTTATTAAATGTTCTTCAAATTTCAAAAGATTTAAACAATATTCTTTTCTAAAAATTAAGAGTATAAAAAAGGAGATATTAATATTAAAATTGGTAATTTGATAATATCTATTTTTTTTTTATAAGAATTAGCAATTTAAATTAGTTATATTTGTTTGAAATTATTCTAAAAATTGAGAAATAAATATAACGCTTATTGGCCCATTTAATCTTTGAACTGGTAATAACCCACTGTAATAATTAAGACTGGGTTATTAATTATTGATTATAAATAACCAGATTAAAAATATTTTCTTTGGATTAAAAGTTGAATTATTCTGGTTTTTAAAAAGTATTTGGGAGATTTTTTAATTTAATTATTAGGTTTTTTTTTTCAGATTTTTTTATTCAATAAAAAGAAAAAAATGATTTGAACTGTTCTTTGAATCAAAAAATTGAAATTTTTTCAAGTTTAAAAAAATTATTGTATTTTTTTTGAATATTAAGTAAATTGGATATACTGAGTAATTTTCTAAACTTAATTGTTTCATTTTTTAAGTGTATTTTTGTTACACAATCTTTTGAAAACAATTAAGATTCTTCTTCTTTCAAATAAAATATTTTTTTTTAAATAATTCAGAAATATGTTGTATTTTGTACTTTTGAAATAGAAATAATTATTTAACTTTAAAAAAAAATAATTCATTTCTGAAAAATGTATTAAATCTAAGTTAGTATATTCTGGTAATCAGGATTATTACAATTATTTTTCAACTACAAGATTCTTTGACTTGTTTTGGATTTGCTATTAAATTTACTGGAAAATTTTTATTAGTTTACTTATCCCTTAAGATCAAATTTTTTTTTAATTGTTTTATGAAAAAGAAATCTATTATATAATTTTTTTTAATATATTATAAAACGTTTTTACCATTTTTATTACGATTTCCATAATTATTATACAATATCAAGTCTTTGTTACCAGAGATATTTAAGAAAAGAGTTGTATTTTTCTATTTTCAGATTATTCTTTTGGTTAACCAAAAAAATTGATATATTCAAAATATTGAAAAATATTCATATTTTTTTAAGGAGAATATTTAGAACCATTAAAGTTTAAAAGATTATTTACAAATTTTTCTGAAAAACTGTGTTTATATATATTTATAACAGATGAAATTATATTTTTAAAAATAAAATTTTCTTCAAGATATTTGTGAATTAGTTAATTTTATACTCAAAATTCAAAATCAATCGTTTCTTCCCAAAAAAAATGGTATAAATTATTCTAAATTACTTTTGAATAAAATTAAACAGTTGGTTAAAAAAATTTTTCAAAATTAAAAATTCTTGTGCAATTTTTTTTTTTTGAAGATTTTAAGAATATTTTGGCTATTTTCATACTTTTTTTAAAAAAATTGCTTTATAGATTTGAATTTTGTTGATAAATTGTTGTTAAAACTTCTATCAAATTTTCATTTATTTGTTTACCTATACCACAATTAGTTTTTTTTTTTTTTACTGAGATTTAAATTGAAATATAAAATTATTCAGTTCCTCTTTTAAGACACAAATGTTCAAGGAAATTTAAGGGATCTGTCTGCTACAACAACAATGTAAAATTTTAAAATATGTTATTGGTGGTATTATGTAATTACGAATTTTTGTATTAACCAAGTGTCAAAAAATTATTATCGACTTAGAAAACCTTAAAATTAGTTTAGTGAGATCATTTTTTTTTTTTTCATTTTTTCTGAAAAAGAAAATTATTGAATTCATTTTATTTCCCACATTATAAAAAGATTTTATCCCTTTTATTACCATTTTGGTCATTATTATACTATAAAAAGTCTTTATTACCAGTAATATTAATATAAATATTATATTTCTTTTTTGGGATAAACTTATTGTTAAACAAAGAATGATATATTTAACTGATTAAAAAATAATTGTATGTTTTTATAAATTATAGTTATAATAATCAAAGTTTTAAAGCCAGGTAAAAAATTTTACTCTTGAATTTTGTTTTTGTTTTAAGATAAAATTTGATTATTCCAAATAAAATTTTCTTGAAGATATTAGGAAATTAATTAATGTTAACCTCAAAATACCAAATCAATTTTTTTCACCCAAAAATGATTTGAATTGTTATAAGGATTCTTGTGAATAACTGTCAAATCTAAAACCTTGAAATTTCTGAAACCCGGTAATTCCATTTTTCTGATCAATTGTAAATATTAGTAAAATGTCAAAAATATACTCCCATTTTACAGACAAATAACCCAATTACCCAGCGACTTATAACCGTTCTAATTGGGGTATTGGTTAAATATTCTGAATCCATTAATTTTAACTCTTTGGTGAATTCAGAAACCAAAAAAATCCAAAATTTGTAAAATTAATTCAGAACATGACTGAAAATGAAAACCTAGAGCAACTTTTGATTATAAATTTTGAAATAAAAAACATTTTCATACTTTTAAAATATTTGAGAGAATATGAATTTGAGAGAGGTGTTTGATTACTGTAAATTTTCATGAAATTAGGAAAACCATTTTGTAAAAAAATAAATCCTCTAACGTTCCCAATAGAAATTTAAAATTTTGAAAAAAATATTAAAAGAAAGATATAAAGTAAATAAAACCCTTATTTCAAAAATGCAATAACAAAATAATTCTTATAAAGATGATTTCTAATAAATTTAGAATTTATCTAAAGGGAAAATCACAATAAATTTGATTTTCAATTTTCTGTAATGTTCTGAATTAATTTTACAAATTTTGGATTTTTTTGGTTTCTGAATTCACCAAAGAGTTAAAATTAATGGATTCAGAATATTTAACCAATACCCCAATTAGAACGGTTATAAGTCGCTGGGTAATTGGGTTATTTGTCTATAAAATGGGAGTATATTTTTGACATTTTACTAATATTTACAATTGATCAGAAAAATGGAATTACCGGGTTTCAGAAATTTCCGGGTTTTAGTTTTGACAGTAAGGTCAAACAATTTGTTCAAAAAATTTTTCAAAATTGAAAATTTTTTTTACAATTTTTTTTCATTTTTTGTATATCAGAAAACAACTTTTTTGAAACATTAAAGAAAATTATACTTATATAATAGATCTCAATTAAATTGATAAACTGTCATTAGTCTTCAATCAAATGTACATTAATTGAATCAACTATATCACAATTAGTTTTATTGGCCAAGATTTGAATTGAAATAGTAATCAAAGAAAAAGAAACTGTATAAAAAAATTGCTTTTGAAATCAATATTTTCCAACATAAAACGAAAAATATGTCTTTACCCATTTTCAAGAATTAACTTAATTCTTAAACCAAATAATAGGTTACTTTTTTTAGTTTACAATTGTAAATATGTAAATTTTGGAATTCAAAAAAGAGACTCAAATCAATAAATTGTTTCAATGAGGTTAACTCATCCATTTCATTCGTTGATACACAAATTACAAAAAAACATTTTGAAGATCTTGACAAGATCTCATTTTATTTTCAAAAATGACTACTCCCTTAATTGGTTTCACTTTTCGTTATCCATAAGGTTCCCAATTAATAACCGTGTTGAACTTTATTTCCCCTATTTCACTTTTTTTCCCGAATGGTAAAATGCAATTTAAGGAACTAATCTCAATTAAATTTTTTTATCAAAATTTAATAGAGATTGAGAAAATTTTTTGCCAATTACTTAGATTTAAAAATACCTCTTTATTTTCAATATTAAATATATTTCTAGATAAGGAATCCTTATTTAGAAATTGTTCAAAATAAAATAATAGAGATTCGTCCCTTAATAAAAATTAACAAGAGATTTTTAAGGATCTTTTAAAACATGTAGCATCAATATCATATATCATCAAAAAGTAAAGTTTGTAATCTTATACGAACCTAGGGTTACTCAGTTACCTAAAACAAAACTTTTAAAGGGTTCCTTGAGGGATTTCAAGTAATTAAGTGTCCTGATTTTGAAGGTAAAGTTTAACTGAAAAAGACTTGAAAATGTCCCTTATTCTCAAAAATGTATTTTCAGTTTTAATAACTTTTATACTTCTTCTATCAAAATGATTGTCTGAATTTCAAAACATTTATTTATTCATTAGACGAATTTCAAATCAGCTCACAATTTTGGTATCCTAAATCTGATATTCAAGAAATCCAATATTTTTCACTCCATCTATATTGAGAGGAGTCATTTTTTATTTTTTTTTGGCTTGATTGTTAAGGAATATTTTCAAATGACATCTTTGAAAACTTCATTAGGGATCTCTAAGGCTGATCCTGCACTTCTTTTTGAGGTATTTTTCTTTTTGTTTTTTTTCTTTTGAATTTTGAATAAAAAAAAATTAAAAATAATAGCAAAAAATCAACTCATTTTACAAACAACCTCTACAAAATTGGTTTCTTTTTTTTTTCATAACAAACCTATAATTTTTTCAAATTTCCATTTTTTTGTATGCTGTTTCGTTTAATTTTCTTGGTCCTTTGGTCAAAAAATATAAACAACAAAACCAAAAAAAAAAATACAAAAAAACCAAAAAATGAAAAAGTTAATTGAAGAACTTGGGAAAGGAAGTTACGGATCTGTATATAAAGCACGGCAAAAAGGCACGGGTGAAATAGTTGCGGTGAAAATGATCTCTTTAGAAGAAGATGAAGGTCTTGACGATATCAAGATCGAAATTGAAATTCTTAAGAAGTGTAAACATAAAAATATCGTCAAATATATTGGAACTTATTTTAAAGAAGAAACGCTTTGGGTAAGAAAGATAAAACACAAGAAATTAATTTTTTTTCTATTTTTTCAAGTACTTTTTAGATTTATCTTATTGTTTTTTGAAACATCCCAATAATTGTGGTTCGATCAAATAATAATAAAAAAAAAAAAAAAGATTGTAATGGAGTATTGTGGTGGAGGAAGTGTGAGTGATCTTTGTCAGATTTTAGAAAAAGGGCTGACCGAACAACAAATTGCGGGGATAATGTATGGATCCCTTGAAGGGCTTAATTATTTCCACTCAAATCGAAAAATTCATCGCGATATTAAAGGAGGAAATATACTTTTGACAGACAAAGGTGAAGTTAAATTAGCAGATTTTGGTGTTTCTGCACAGCTAACAAAAACAATGTCCAAAAGAAATACTTTCATTGGAACAGTAAATATTTTCAATTTTTTTTTTTTTTCCTTTTCTCTTGTATTTTTGTTTTTTCTGTCTCACTTTTCTTTTACACCCCTTATACAACTAAAAAATACCTCTGACATAAATTTCAATCGAATACTCCTACATTAAATTTTTAAGGCTATTTCCCCATCCATAGATTCTAAAATTACTCAAGCCTGTCATTACACTATAACAACTAGACAAATGTATGGTGGTTAAAATTGTTATAACAGGAGGAAAACAATTTTCTAAAAACAAGTAACCAAAATAAGGCGAAATAATTTCAAAAAAAAAGGAAAAAAATCCGTGTATATTACGAAAAAACAGTGTTTCAAATGAAAAGGCATTTTTCTTTTTTCAAAAAACCTTACTGTTTTCAAACTAACATTTACAAACTTGGTAAGCCCGTAGTTCAATGTAAAAAGCTGTATTTCTTTTTTCTTATAGAAAAACTACACATTAAAAAACCCAAAGAAACGGGCAATAAAATAGAAGTAAACATGATGCTGGGATCTTAAAGTTCTATTACTCAAAAAGAAATTATAAAAATATTCAAGGATCAAATTAGAAAATTTATCTCAAAAAATAGAGTTCAATTTCTTAGGCCTGTTGCCACCTTAAAAACACAAAATTTTTTAGAAAAACAATAAAAAAGTTTATTTTAAATAAAATTATTCAAAAATTTTTAGTAAAATATTATCAAGGTGAAGGACTCGGTATATTCCAAGGGGATCCCTTATTACCGATTATATTTGCTCTTATTTCACATTTTCTATTATTAAAAATAATACCATTAACTGATCATTGTCAAATGTTTGCAGATGATTTAATTTTAATCATAAAAGGGAATATGAATCAGATAAATGAAAAAATAATTTTAATATATCAAATAATTGACCAATTTGGATTACAACCTAACAAAGAAAAAACAGAAATTACTCAAGATTTATCAAAGATTAAATATTTGGGAATTTATTTGGAAAAAATTATACATTTAGTCTATAATCTGAAAAAGGCTAAAGAAACTTATAACAGCTCTAAACAATTATTTAATAATAATTTATTAACAAATAATTTAAAAATTAGATTATTTAAATCTTTTATATTAAGTCAATTAACATATGGATTAGAAATTTATAATTATTATAAAATAGCAACCCTAAACTATTTAAACTCTTGGATTAATACATGTATTACTGAAATATGCAAAATATGCAGAAACACACTAATTCTTATTTACAAAAAAGAATTGAAAATTGAAAATATGATAATTTCAGTTAATAAAAAAAAAATTAAATTAAAAAATAAATGAAATAATTTATTTCTTTTTTATTTAGAAAAATTAATCAAATTTAATCAAAGAACAAATAATAAAATTAACTAGCATTCAAAAGATTTAATTGAACTACAAAAAATAAATATATAAGTACACATATAATGAGTTGTTGAATTCTATTTGTTGGAAGTGTCGTTAGGTTTTCCAAAATTTAAAAGAATTGAGTTAAATCAAAGATTTTACTCTATTCTTTTGAATTCTGGAAAAGCTTCGTTAGTGTTCTTTTAATTTTAGAAATAAAAAGATATATCAATTTTAAACTCTTTTAATTTTTTAGATTTTAAATATTTTATATAATTAAGAAAATTTCGTTACTTGGTTCAATTGATTTTTTTTTAATATTTCCAAAATATTCTTTAATCATAATTTTATTATCTAAAATCGGTTTCATTTTTTTTGACCTTATTGAATTTATTTTTTTCCAAAAATTTTTATTTTGATTAAATTAAAAGTTTATTTCATCAATGAATTTATTCCAAGCTTTTTATTTATTTTTTTGGTCCTATTAATTAAATTTGGATTCCTTAAAATATTTTGAATCAATGGAGCAATTTTATAATGATTTTTATATTCTTTATAAATTATATCTGTGTATTTGATAAATTTATTTTTAAATTTTTTTATAGAATGTGTTAGTATTTAAAATATATTTTTTTTTCAGAAAAATACTTTATAAATTCTTTTTGATAAATTTTATTAAGAGTAATTTTATATATTTTTTTTTAATATTCCAGTCTGTTTTAACATTAATATTATTAATAATGTTTTTATGGTCGGATAGATTGTTTTCTATTACTTTTGAAATTTTTAGAGTTTTTTTATTATAATAATTAATTAGTATATGGTCAATATTATTTGTTTTTCCTATTTGAAGAATTTGGAATAATTTTAAAATTTTTTAGTTGTGTTTTTTTTTTTTAATCTCAAATTCTGTAAGATTAAAATCCCCTAGAATTATTGTTTAAAAATAGTAATAATTTTTTTATATTATCAATAAAACAATTGATAAAATTCAATGGGTCTATTTTTAGGCCTTTATTAAAAAAAAAAAATTGTCTCACTTTTTTAAAATGACTTTATAACTTTAAATAAGTGGATTCATTTTATTAAAGTTATTTTTACAAATACAAAAACAAATAATATTGACCAATTAATATTTTTCAATTTTCAATATGTTGTCAACTTTTCAACAATCAAAGCATTATTTAACAAAAATTATTTTTTATTTTTTTATCTTTTTAATCCCAATTGTAAATAAAAAGCCATACTGGATGGCTCCTGAAGTTATTCAAGATTATCAAAACTATGATTCAAGGGCAGATATTTGGAGTTTAGGTATCACCGCTATTGAACTTGCAGAAATTGTTCCTCCTCGATGTGATATTCATCCAATGAGGGTCCTGTTTATTATTCCTAAAAAGGAAGCACCCAAATTAAAAGATGCAAGAAAATATTCAAAAGAATTTCATGACTTTATTGCAAAATGCTTGGTAAAGAATTATGAAAAAAGACCAAAGGCAAAACAACTTCTTATGGTAATTTTATTTTTTTTTTATTTGATTTCAAATCTTTTATATTCTTTTCGTTCTTTTATTTCTTTTTGTTATTTTTCGTTGATACGCAATTCTTTTACAACATTTTTTTTTTTATTACAAGATCTATTGTCAAAATTTAAAAGCATGTTATTCAAATGTTATTGAAGCATGAAAATTGTTTTAGATCAATCATATTGATTTATATTAGAATTTTCTTTGGATCTTCAATTGAAGATCAAAATGAAAATTATTGTTTTTCTCAATAGTTACACCAAAAAATTTTGGGTTTTTCAATTTAAAAGAAAATATATTGATTTATTAGATAGATTTCATATAGGGATCAACTATTCTTAAATGTGTATTATTAAACTTATATATTATTCGTTCTTTAAAGATCAATTATAAAAAATAATTGATATTTGAAAAAAATTTTGGGCACTTTTGACAAAAACATATGTTTATATAACTTTATGAAAATATAAAAGATCTGAAAATTCAATACAAATAAAAAAGAAATCTTTTCGAATTTATTAACATCTTTATCAATTAATTTTTACTCAAAGAAAAAATTTTTTCTTATTTTTTTTTTCTTAAGATTTTAATTATTTCCAACTTTTTAGAGGCAGCTGTTTTATAAAAAGAGAGGATTCCTAGTTTTAAAAAGTGTTGTCCAAACTGTTTAAAATAAGTGAGCCGGGAAGTTTGGGCAACGATTTTTAAAACCTTTAATCCCCATTTTTTTTAAAACGGTTTTACAAAGGTAAAACGATTTATAAACTCGTTTAATAATTATATTTGAAAATTTCATTATTCGTTTTTGATTTAAATTTTGTTTTGAGATCAAGGTTTGAGAAGAGCATTACAATTTTTTTTTTAAGATTATTCATACATGACAATCTCTAACTCTTTTTACACATTAGTTTTTTATCACAAACACAAAAATTTCATTGTTTTGAAAAAAAAAAGTTTTATATGACAAAATAATATATTTTTATATCTGTCTTTATTGTTTTGATTTGGAAATAATCACTTTGTTATGATACGAATTTGGCCTGGAAGAACGAGAAATATGATCTTATTCGAAGTGATATAAGATGATATTGTGAAGTTCGAAGAACGACGATTAATATTTTCTTTGCACTAGAACAATATCATTATTTTGAGTCTGGAAGAGAGAACCAAAACGAAGAATTATAGCTGGTGATTTTTGAACAAATGAAACAATATGAGATGCTAGTTATTTTTGGAACCCAGGAAAAACTTCTATACAACTAACAAAACAAAACAAGAACAAGTAAAAACCAATTTGTTAAAGTTTTAAATGGTACTTTGAAGAACTTACTCTTCAAAATATCTTTTTCTCCCAATGGGGTTTATTGTAAGCCTTGAAATTAAATTTTACATTTTCTTATCATTGAGATAAAACTTGGTTTAAAATCCCAGAGAGAAAAACTAGAACAACCAAATTGTCAATGAGTCTCTATCTCCTCTTTTATTTCACACTTGTTAAGAAACATCTGAAGGTGATCATACCTAAAACCCCGCACCTATTATGTGTTCTTAGCAGTGACTTATTTTGAGCATTCGTCTAAAAATTCTTGGCTTGACGTAGCAAAAAAAAATGATTTTTTTTTTTTTTCTAAAATTTATAAATATGTTTTTCTCACCTTTTTGAAAACCTTTATAAAAATGGTCTCTTTTCTCATTTTTTCAAAGAAAAAAAAGAGACCAAATGTTTTTAATTTTTTTAAAAATGATATTGATTTTTTTTGAACCAAAAAAAAAAAACGCTATTAGATTTTGGGCATTTTTTTTAAACAAAGAAAGAGAATTCATTCAATTTCCAACCTTTACGGAATAAATTGAAGGACTTTTTTTTTTGTCTTCTATTTGATCAAATAATTGAGTTACTTGAATAAAATTAATTTTTTCAATGTTGTAAATCCTTGAGACGAACCATTTTTTCTAACTATTATGAGATTAAAAATCTTACAAAAAAAATAGTTAAACTCTTCTAAAATAACTTTAAATAACATTTTTAATGTTATAAACTAAAATTCAAAATTTTTCACATAGATAAAACGTTTCAAACAATCACAATAATTCAATTTCCTTCAAATTGCAAATAAATTTGATTTTTGTAAAATATGAAAATCATTTTTTCATCTTTTAGTTTTTGTTTTCATTTCATTTTTTAAATTACATAAACTTGTTTCATTCGATCAAAATTTTTTTCAAAAATTGATTATTAGGTTAAGGTCGAGTTGTTCCAAATAGAAGAACTCAAATAAAATTAGTTTGGTGGTATCTAACCTTTTTATCGATCAATATTCCTAATAGAATTTAAACAAATTTACTCAATGTATATTTTTGTTTTGCTCTCTCCAAAATTTTTAGCACACCCTTCATTTATTTATATTGATAATTATTTATTTTTTGTTTTGTGAGTATTGTAATTTATAAAAAAGTGTTAATATTTCAATTATGGAATGATTCTAATTTGGTATTTCTTCTTGAATTGATTAAATAAGTTTTTTTTTTTTTAACAAATCGAATTTTGGTGTGTTAAAAATTTTGAATTGGGGTTTATTTCTTCATAAAATTCAAATTATTTCACCCTTATAGAATCGAAAAGAAAATTTTCAAACTTTGCCTAATAACCAAAAGATTTCCCAAAATCTTTCCACTATAACTACAGAACTACCCTAAACGTTCTAGTGTTCTAATCTCTTTCTTATCAGTAGTTATCAAGAATTATATACTTGTAATTTTCACAGATAAAAAGTTTGAGTTTATAAATATAAATATATATATATATATATATATTTATTATATTTATTTGAAACAAACGCTGAATTCTTTTTTATTTATTATTTTATTATTATTATTTTGTTTTCTAATTATCCTTTTCTTTATTTATTTTTCTTTATTTATTTTTCTTTATTTAATTCTATATAATTTATTAATTATTTTTTCATCAATCTTTCAAAAGCATCCCTTTATTAAAAAAGGTAGAAAGTTTTTAAAAAATAATATTTTATTTGATTTAGTCGAAGGTGTTAACAATTAGTCAAAAAAAGGGGATATAAATTCCCAGCAGATTCTGAGTCCGAATCTGGGGTAAATCATTTCTTTTTTTTTTATATTTATTTATTCATTATTTTTTCTTTTTTAAATAAAATAACGACAATTTAATAATCTCTAATATACGTAAACAATTTATTAATTCTATTCATAATTTTGAAATTTTTTTTTTTTTTTAATTTTTTAATTACAAATAGAGCGAATCAAGCGAAAGCAGCTCATCAGAAACTTCTTCTGAAACAAGTTCTGAAGAGGAAGAACAATCAAGTAAAGTTTCAACATCCAAGCCAACACGACAAAAAAAAGATGAGAATTCACCAAAAAAAAAATCTGAATCCAAATCCAAAATTCAAGAAAAAAATAACAAAAAGATCAAGGAAGATATGGAAGATTCGGGTCTAAATGCCAAAATTGAATTTTAAAAAAAAAAAAATTCTGTAATTCAAATTCCATTCTTGAATTTATCGTCTTTCCATAGCGACGCTTTAATCCAGGATGGTGATGAAAATAAAAAAACAGAATCCCAAGAATATTATAAAATACTTGACTCAATTGGTGGTGAGCAAGTGGATTATGAAGAATCCTTGATCAGCACATCAGTAAATAATTTACTTCAAATTCTTGGGTATTATACAGAAATGGGCAATAAGATGCCCAATGTTGCCTCAGAAAATGAAAAATCAGAAAAATTAATTGAAGAGCTCACAAATACAACGAAAACAATTCTTAAATTTTAAACAAGAATTTAAAAATTTCTTTTTCTTTTATTTTTTTTTTATTTTTTTATTTTTTCAAAAAGTATGGATTTTATCATCCACTTTAATAATATTAAAAAGTATAATTTAACATATTACAATTCCTAAGGATGATAATTTAATCTAAATTATTTTTTTTTTTTAAATAATCTTAAAAAATCTTCAAATATTTTTTTTTTATTATTATTGAACAGGTTTGAATTACGCTCGAGTTGCACTTAGACTTAAATTCACTTTCCGAAATTTAAGAGGAAAATCATAGATTTCATGATTATTAATTAATGAAAATAATTTCTTAAACAATCACTGTTTAAAATCAATTCATTAAGATTTTTTTTTTTTGATTTGTTGTGAAAAAATAATCTATTTTTTTCATAGGAAGGACACACCCATAAAAAGTGATCAATATTTTCTATTATTTTCTTCTGTTCGTTTTTTACAAAATAGTGGATAAAATTGATTTGAGTTTTTATCTATTAAATAATAATATTTATTTTAAGCAGTTAGTAAGTTTACAGAATTTAAGAATTGTTGAGCTTGAAGGATAACTTGCATATCTTTGAGTTTTTAAATAAATCGTTTTGATTTTTAATTATTGTGAAATATTTGTGGGGGGGTACCTTCAAGTGCCATAGAGTGACGTATAGTGCCTATGTTTTTTTAATTTCAAAAATTAAAAGAAAAGGAAAGACCGTTATCCAGAATTCAAAAGAATTGAATACAATCTTTGATTTTCCAATTAAACAGAAAACTCAAGAAAAACAAACCCTGGTTTTCCAGAATTTAAAAAAACAAGAGTACAATCTCAGATTTTGCTCAATTCTTTTGAATTCTGAAAAAGATAACGGGGATTTTTTTTTAATTCAAGAAATAAACGGAAAATTTCTCATATTTTCTTACTATTTTCTTTTGAATTCTGTAAAACCAAATTTTTTTACAACTCTTGGAATTCAACAACTCATAAATATATTTACTTATATATTTATTTTTTTCAATTCAAATAAATCTTTTGAAATTCCAGTTAATTTTATTATTTGTTCCATGATTGTATATTAGTATAATTTTTCTAAATAAAAAAGAAATAAATTTTTTAATTTAATTTTGAATTCAATTTTTTTTTTATTAACTGAAATTACAATATTTTTAGTTTTAAATTCTGTTTTTTAAATACAAATTAGCGTGTTTCTGTTTATTTTACACATTTAGATTATACATAAATTAATCCAAGTTTTAAAATATAGTCAGTTTCAAATTTAATGAACAAACTTTCAACGAAATTTAAGGCCTAATTAAATCTCAAATTAAGGCACAAATTTTGGAATTTTTTTATACAAATTATTTTACTAGTATCGAAATATTTTGTCTTAATTTGATTTTTTTATTGTGTCTTACTTTTCGTTGAAAGTTAGTGCCTCGAAAGTGGAACTGACTGTAATATATTGTTTTTATTATATAATTTAAATTTTCAAATCCGTGTGTTAATTGAATTAATATAAAAGATTTAAATATTCTTAATTTTTAAACTATTATTGAGAAAATTGTTTTTGAATGATTTTTTGGAGCCTTTAAATGTCTCTTTTGATTTTTTCAGATTATAGACTAAATGTGAAATTTTTTCCAAATAAATTCCGAAATATTTAATCTTTGATAAATCTTTTGATATAACTGTTTTATCTTTATTTGGTTTTAATCCAAATAGAATGATAATTTCAAATTTTAAATTTAATTTTTGATTTAAATGATTTTTATTTTCTTTAATAATTAAAATTAAATTATCTACAAACATTTGAGAATGGCCTCATAATGATATTATTTCCAATAAAAGAAAAAGTGAAATAAGAGCAAATAAAATATGAGACAATTAATATCCTTGGAAGATATTAATTCCTTCTCCTTTATACTGGTATTTAAATTATTAATGGAAAAATTTTTTCACTTGATTTTCAATTTTATTTTTACAAATAGATCCCAAATTACAACACAAATTCTTTGATAACTCTTTTTATTAAAGACAAAGCTGAAAATGGAAGTGAAAATTATGTCACATTTAGAATTCAAATACCAGTAATATTTTAATAAAAAATTTTGAATAATTTTATTTACAACAAATTCCGCTTTTAAGACACAAACTGTTAACCAAATTTAAGGTACATAAATAATCTCAAATAGGTAAACATTTTAATGAATTTTTTTTAATACAAATTAATTTACTAGAATTTGAATTTTGTGCCGAAAATTTGAGATTATTTTTCAACCTTAATTAAGGTTGAAAGTTTGTCTCTTAAAAGTGGATCTTGCTGTAATACAAAATCAAACTTACTTATAAAGCTATTTTTAGAAATGAATTTTTGATTTTAAAAGTTTGATTCATGATTCTCATTTTTAAAAAGTTAACAACTCAACATATTTCAAATTATATAAAAAAATTATTTTTTCGTTGGAACAGTTCAGCTTATTTTTGGAACTGCTCAGCCTATGAAAATAATCGCGAAATCTAGATATCTGAATTATGCAAAATTAATATATTGAATATATTAAATAATAATAATATTTCTAATATTATTATAAAAAAGGATTCAACTTGCTTATTAACCTTAGTGGGTAATAAACTTATTTTTGATTCTTTAATTAAATTCTTCAATAAAAATTTAGGAATTCTGAAAAATAACAGGGGTCAATAACCCCTCTCTTAAATAATAAAAAAAAAAATTAATTTTTTTAAAAGAAAGAAAATACCATTGTTTGTAAAGGAAGTGTATAAAAAGATACTTATAAAAATATAAACCACCAAGTTTTAAAATTAACTAAGAATTAAAAATCAACTTAATTTCAAAAAAATTACAATAATTATTTTAAACTTTAGAAAAAGAAATATTTTTTTGATTAAAAAGAACAGTTCTAATCATTTTTTTCTCTTTACTGGATAAAAAAATCTGAGAAAAAGAACTAAACAATCAATTTAAAAATTATCCCAAAATATATTTTTAAAAACCTGAAAAATTCAACTTATAATCTAAAGAAAAACTTTTTAATTTGATTATTTTTATTCAATAATTAATAACCCAATCTTAATTTTTTTCAGTGGGTTAGTAACAACACTAAGACCAAAGTTTTCAATAGAATTCACAATTATTTCTCAATTTTTTCAAGATAATCAAACAAATAAAAACAAATTCAATTGAATAATTCTAATAAAAAAAATAATAATAGATATTATCAAATAACTAATTTTAATACTAACAGTTCCTTGTTTATACCCTTGGTATTTGAAAAAGGATATTGACTAGTCTTTTGAATTTCAAGAAATTTAATAAATATTTGTGAATAAAATAGATGGTATATTTTTTAGATCTTCAAGGATACAATATTTGATTGATTTTGATTATATTTTTAAAATAAGATTATGGTTCCATTTATTAGTTATTCATACCTACTCTCAGAAATTCCTTAAAGTGAGATTTCTTGAAAAATATAAATTTTTTGCAAATTTTTCTTTTTCTAATTTGATCCAAAAATCAAACAAAAAAGATCAGATCTTTTAACTGTAAATTTCTCGGGAAACTTGATTTCTTTTAACAGTGTTAACTCATTTCTAGAAAGTTGATAAATAAAGTTACTTAATGAGTATTCAATTGTACCTTAACATAAATAATTACTCTATTACCTTTGGGATTAAAAATTAATAAGAGTTGCTAGTCCTTTAAATTGTTGCAATTTATTCCTTAATAAAATTTAAAATCAATTTTTGAGTGCCAAGCAAACCATAGAGTACGTATATTATTAACGTTCAATTAAAAAGTCCTTGATTTGTAGATAAATTTATCTTAAAAAATAATCTCTTGATGGAGAAACAAAAGAAAGGTTTTCAAAAACTAGTTGTAATTGTTTTCAGTGGGGTGCTTTAGTCATTTCAAAGAAAGAAATATGATATTTATTTTCAAATTTTTTATTTTTTGCTTTTTTTCTGAAATGAAAAATTCTTTTGTTGTGCTATTTTTAATAATATGCTGTTTTTACTTTAAAGTAAATTCTATTGTATGTGATCCACCTGTTGGAACACCAGTGAATGAACCACTTGGTGAAGGTTTTGGAATTAACAAGGGACGAGTTGTTTGGGTAATTAATCGAGATGCAACAACATGGGATGGGTATTAAATTATTTTTTGTTTTTTTTTTTTTTAATTTTTTTTTCTTGGTTGGATTATCTTTTGATGCTTGGGAAACACTTTCCTAAATTGTTCAATTCTTAAATTACGATTCTCTATTTCTAATGATGAGTTATGATCGCTAAATTCGCACTTTTTTTGATACACCCATTTTAAAAAAGTGGGGACTTTTAAAAAAAACTTTTTGCAAGTTCCTCTTTTTAAAAATTTTGAAAACTTTTTCAGAATTTAAACTTTTATTTGTTTTCTTTTTAAAAAAGTGAGATATCAACCTTTAAATGTGGTGTAGAGGTTGGAGTTAGAATGAAAGCACTTTTTTACAAAGTTTTCGCTTTATTCAAACAGAAAACTTTTAAAAAAGTTTTAATTCTGACAATCTCCAAAACAAAAAAGTTTTTACTTTTTTAAAATAGCTGTACCTGTATTAACGACTACGTTGGCAATTGAAAATTCAAGTACTGTTGTATTCTAAAGAAGTTTCGAGGTTCGTAAATCTCAAAAATATTTATTCATTCAGATCTAAGAAGGAAAAAATGAAAGAATTTTGTCAACCTCATATTTGAAAAATGACAAAGAAGGATGGGAAAAATCGACTTTTTGAGAAAATTTCTATTTAAGTGAAAACGGAAAACCAGTTGGTCTTGTTGAGAATTACCTACGATTAATTTTTTATTTGTGAATTAAGTTCAAATGGCTTTCCATTTTTGCTTAAAAGGTCAAAATGGAGAAAATTGTAAATTTTTGAGGAATTGCTCTTTGTTATTTTAAAACAAAGACTCATTTGATAAAATGCATGGTAATGTGTTTGGTATTATATCAAATTCACCAAAATGCTCAATTCCGAAAATTGAAAGATCATTTTTACTCAACTTGATTTTTTTTAAATAAAAAAAGCTTTTTTTATTTAAAAAAAATTGACTCGTTTTTACAAAATTTTTTTTTAAACTAACTTAAGTGGTAAAATTTCACAAAACCTTTATCATGGTTACTCCAACCCAATTTGAATTGAAACGAACAATTCAGTTTTTCGAGAGAAACAAAACAAACAAAAAAAATGTCACAAAAAATATCACATAAAAATGAACCAAGTGTTTCAAGTATTAGGTAATGTAGGTTCTTTCAAAATATACAATAGAATTAATAATATCCCCAAGATCCTAATGGGAACTTCAATTCAAGAAAAAACAAAAACAACCAAGACATAAAAAAAATACTGTTATTTTCCAATTAATAAATGAAAATTTTTATTTCAATTTCCAAAATGAATATTAATTTAAACTACTAAATTCAAATTAACAGAGTACAAATTTTGTCTAAGAGTTCACCAAGGTAGTTTAATTTATTGTCTAAAAAAATCATATCTAAAGGATTTTGTAAAGATCTTTGGTTTTACTTTCAACTTATAAACCAGAAAAATATTTTAGGAAGAATCTGAACTTAAAATTTTCATTTTTTAATTGGAAAATAATAGTATATTTAATATAATTTTTAGTTCAATTTCCCATTTTGTAATCTCATATCTCAACTTTCTAAAAAAACAAAAAGAACCAAAAGAACCAAAAGAACCAAAACCAAAAGTAACAGAGAAAATTACAATTCCTTTGTAGGAATTGTTCTGATTTGTGGAGGCAATTGAAAATCCAAGCAACTCAATGATCAAAATTCATAGACACACGATCTTCCAGTGTTAGAGTTGCTTTTCAAGAATGTTTGAAATGATCTTCATTTTTCAAGCTCAAAAATAGTGATTATTTTTCAATGTCATTGATACGTTTCGTAATAAGGGTGTTCGAGGTTACATATCTATCTATTATTTTTTTGTTCATTTTCCATAAAAAAAATGACGAAAAATTCAATTTTGATCCAAATTTGTTTCAGATCTTGATTAGTGTCCCTTCATAATTTTAATGGGATTGTACATAAATCTTTTGAGACAATTTTGTGAATTGCCAACGTAGTCCTTAAAAGAAGTGTTTTTTTTTTTAAGCAAGAGATCCAACTAAATTGAGTTAGTGTTAGATCAATAAAATTGGTTTGTAATTCTGTTAAATTCCAATTTAAAAAAATATTTTGATGCAAAATTTCAATAAGTAACAGCCACATTAATTAAATCTATTTACTATCCCTTTATAATTGATCCTTGAAGCTCTCCTTTTTTTTTTCAACTTGTGAATAAGCATCTTATTTTGCAAAATTGAAAAAAAATTTTTTCAATTGTCAATTGGAAAACGACAGCAGACAAGATGAACAAAAAAAATTTAATTCTAAAAATCAACAATCATCAAAATAGCATTTTCATTTCTTTTCTCATTCTTTTTCTTATTTTAATTTGTACTCTGATAAAACCAAAAATAAAAACCAAAAATAAAAACAAAAAACAAAAACAACAACCAAACCCAATAGAATTAATGGTTATTATTACGATTCTGAATATTTAGATCAATCAAAGGTCGATATTATGATGGACAATGCAATTAGGAGTTTGACTGGAAACGAAGATGTTGTTCTTGCATGGAATATGTTATTTCGTGATTTCAATAAAAGAAAGCATGGACAAGACGTCGGGTATAAATCTGGCCAAACAATTGCCATGAAAATAAATTTAAATGCAGATTATGGCGGTTATGGAGACAATAACGGTAATGAGGTTTCACCACAGTTTTTAAGAAGCCTGATGACACATTTAACCAAATATGTTGGCGCCGATCAAAAGGATCTTTATATTTATGATGCCTCAAGACTGATAATGCCCCACTTCCAAAAAATGTTTGGTCAGTATTTCCCAAATATCAATTTATTTGATAACCGCGGGGGAGAGGGTTCAATTCAAAGGGTACAACCAGATCCAACATCCTATCTCCAATTTTCCAATACTGAAGTTCCAGCTCAAAAGCAAACCAAATTACCAACGTTTGTAAATCAAGCTGATTATGTCATTGAAATAGACAACTTTAGGGGCCACTCGATTGCAGGTGTAACGCTTAGTGGCAAGAATTGGTTCGGAACTATTTATAGACCAGATATTGTCTGTGACTTTGCAGGGAGGCATGCAGGTCATTGGTGCCCAGCAAGTTTACATAAATTTGTAAATATTACCGAGAGGCCTATGGGCACATACACCCCGCTTGTCGATTTATTAGGACACCCAAAATTGACCAACAATGCCCTGTTTGTTATTGCTGATGGGCTGTATGGTGGCCCTCTTGAGGAAAGTTGCATCAATGATGAGGATTGTGTTCCTTCTCCTCCGGTGACATTCGAAATGGAGCCATTCAATGACCATTGGTCTTCAAGTATTTTCATTTCCCAAGATCCAATTGCCCTTGATTCAGTCGCTCTTGATATTTTAAGATCAGAACCTCATATCCCCTATTCGAGGATCGGTTGCTCAGATAATTACTTGCATGAAGGTGCTCTAGCTAACAACCCACCCTCGGGAACAGTTTACAACCCTTCTGGTCAAAAGCAATTGGAGAGTTTAGGTATTCATGAACATTGGAACAACCCATATGAAAGAAAATACACGAGAAATTTTGATCCAGTCAACGGAAAAGGAATCGAATTAGTTGAAATCGATCTTTCAACAGATTAAGGTTATCGTTATGATTTGTGGTTAAATCTAATTTCTTTATTTTTTTTTTTTTTTTTTTTCATTTTTGAATTGTTTTGCTTATTTGATATTTTTGAAGGTTCTGAATTTTCTTTTTCCAGTAAAACTTTTTTAGCAAAAAATAAATTTGAAAAAAAATTAAAATAAAATACCAGTTTTTGAAAGTTAATTTTATCATTTTCATAAAAAAAAATAAAAATAAAAATAAAAAGAAAAATCAAACTATTTTAACAATAATTATTATAACAAGAAGAAAATAAACTTTGAATAATAATGTTATAATGGTGGAAATCTCATATGAGATTTGTTTTCGGATATTTCCAAGATTTTTTCAGATGTTTTCAAGATACATGGGGTTCAAATATTTCATTTTTTTAAAAAAAAATTTGAAATTCCGAGTTTTAAATATTTTGTTCTTCCAGTAAGGGCTCTTTCTTTGAGAATATTTAAACAGTGTTTTTTTTTTTTATTTTTTTGCTTTTTTTTAACTCTTTTTTTTTTTTTTTTTTTTTGTTTCATTTTTCTAATTTGTTAAAATTTATGAATTTAGTAGAGATTATTTATTGAAGAATTTAGATCAATCAAAATAATTATTTTTTAATTTAAGAGGATTATGGAATAAAAAAAAAAAAAAAAAAAACTTATTTTAAATGAATTTGAAAGATATAAAGTCAATAAATATGTATGTACCAAAAGTTTGTAATACTTTTGATTAATTTGGTATTTAATTTTTTCTTATTGTCAAAACTTTGGATTTATCTGAAAAAAAAAAAAAAAAAAAAAAAAAAAACTATTAATATTAACTAAATTCCAAAAAATTGTTCAGAATTTAAATAGTTGAAAGAATATCAATACTACTTTTTACATTCAATTTGGAAATAATTTTGATTTTACGAACTATTTCATTTTTTGTCTTTTTTGTTTTGTTTTCATTTCGTTTTTACTTATTACTTAATCTGTTTTGTTAGATCTAGAATTATTTTCGATGTTTGATAGAAGGTTAGTGTTGTCTTTGTTAAAGAGAAAATTTACATAAAATTGGTAAATGGTATCTTATTATTTGATTGATCAACAATAGTTGGTGAAATTTCAACAAATTTATCAATCCATTTTTTGTTCCACCCCTTTCATGATTTTTAACACACCGATTTTTTATTTTAGAGTTTTATATTTTTTTTCTATTATTTGGATGAAAATGATTAGTTATAAAACTATTAATTTTGGGTAACTCAGATCTTTTGTTATATTACTTTTGGAAAAATATAATAAATTGGGTTTTATTTTGACTATTTTTGATTTTGGTTATGTACAATTTTTTTGGAATCGGGTTCCCTAATAGCAAATTTTTTTTCTAACATGTTATATAGGTGTTGTAAAGGTGTTATAAACGCTGTATATGTTATAAAATTTTATAATAAAAACTTATATAACATGTGTGTTTGTTTTAAAATGTGTTATAGAATTTTTAACCCGTTATAAGCCAGTTATAAGAATATTTTTTAAAAAAATATGGAAACAATCGTCGTTTTAGAGGAAATATCGTTGTAAATTTTATATAGATGTTATATATCCATTTACCAATCACTGTGTATCTACCCATTGTCAAAGGTGGAAAATTTTATAAACTTTTGTTTTGTTATTCAAAAATAAAAAAAAAAAAAGTATTAAAATTTTCATTTTTTATCAAAATTATATTCTTTCACAACAAAAAAACTTTACCGTCAAAAAAAAAAAAAAAAAAAAAAAAACTAGCGAAATATAAATCAGTTGTGTCCATGGAGGTTTACTAACATAAAATAATAACAAGAAAAGCCTTGTCTTAAAACAAATTTTTGTATTTCAAGAAGAAGAAAATTGGGAAATTATAGTATTGGAGAGCATTCCTTGATTTGGTTTGGAAACATTTATTATTATTTTCATTATCATTTTAAAATTTTAATCATCCGTGGACTACAATAATTGCATTATCTTTTGTATTTCATATTTTTAAATCTTTTTATTAAATCAGAGAAAGAAAGGAACTATTCAAAAAAAATAAAATAAAATAAAATAAAATTAATAAATCTCTATTATTTAAAAAAAATTTTGATAAATTATAAATTGGATCTACTTGTTCCCTGGTTAGGCCATAAGGGGGGTTTGAATTATCTGTGCTATTTAAAGATGTATGGGATCTTGAAATATTTTTGTTTTTTTTTAGGAAAATATTCCAAATGCAAAATTTTCCAACCCTGCCCTGATATTTTATAAGACATAAAAATTAGTTATATATTCTAAAATTGTGATTTATAAAATAGAAAATTCAATTTCACTCATATCATAATCTCAAAAATTCAATTCATTGTAACATTATCAGAGAATTTTTTTGTTTTAAACAAAGACAAAAAATATATTTAAAAGGGAAAGAAATAACAAAACCCATGGTAGTTTACAAGTTTTTTATGGATTTGTTTGTCAATTTTCAAAATCAAAATATTCATAAAATATTTTTTTTTTCTCTAATCACATTATACAGTTTATGATAAACTTTTAAGAGCCACTTATATGTTTTGTATTACATGATAAAATTTTGCGATAGAAATTCCATTTCTAAGTCTTAAAAAATTTCAAAGTGGTGTTGAAAAGGCTGTCGTAGTAAAGTTAAAGAATTTTGTTTTTTTGCTCCCGTATATCTGATGCTGTTTGAAAAAAAATCAAAAAAGGAAACTTGATAGATAAAAATAATAATAATAATATCTTGGCCTTGGAAAGTGTTCAATTTTTACAAATAATCAAATAATGGAATCGGAAATGATAAAAACTATTTTATAATTATTGATTTATCTTATGATATCCCATTACCACACAAGTGGAAATAAGGAATGTTGTAAAAAATAGAGTTTTTTCAATTTTAGAGATAAATAAAGAGTTCCATTCGTTTATCCAAATTTTGGTAATAGTAAAAAAAATACCAGTTTTGATTTTTGATCTCAAAGATATTTTCAATATAAAATCGTTTGGAAATACCTATACTTTGTTTGAATTTTTTTTTTTTTTAGATTTGAAAGATTGTTGTTTGCCAAACGATTTTTTGATTTAAATGGTTCTTAGTCTATTAATATAATTAGATTTTATATTTACTATTACCAAACTTTGTGGATAAATGAATGCAACTCTATATTTATCTCTAAAATTGTAAAAACTCTATTCTTTATAACATTCATATTTACTCTTGTGTATTATTTTCCAATTAAAAAATGAAAATTTTTAGTTCAAATTCTAAAATACTTTTCTCATTTTTAATTAGTAGAAATCCCCTAAAATATTTAACTGAGGGTTTAGAAATGATATTTTTTCAACATTTAATTAAACTACCTTATTGGACTCTAATACAAAATTTTTACTCTTTTAATTTCATGGTAATGGTACTAATTAATATAAATATTGGTAATTGAAATAAAAATTATCATTTATTAATTGGAAAATAACATTATAAATAAAACCCACAAAGTTAGCACATTATACCAAAATTTACATTCTAAAAAGTGTTTTTTTTTACAACAAGGATAAAAAACACATTTTTAGAAACAACAATTTTAAATCATTTAAAAGTTATTTTTTAATGAACCATCACCACCCCCACTAATGTAATCCAAATTTAAAACTTGACCATCAAAAAAAAATCTAAATAATAACTCGATAAAGTTTGTTTGAAAATTAAAAATAAAAAATCAAAACAAAAAAAATTATTAATATTTATTAAATACATTTACAAAATATTGTTAATTTTTGATGGTGTGTAACAATATCACAAAAAGATACAAAAAAAATTTTGGGATTTAAATTCTCGATATCTTTTAAAAATAGCAAGAGCTCCAAACATTTTTAAGATCAAAAAGCACTAACATTTTAAAGGATTGTACAGCAATGCTTTTTGTCTGCGTCGATGTCTGTTTTTTTTGACACTGTCTTTTCCAGTGTTGTTATGGATCGGAATTTAATAGTTTCCCCCTTCCTTTGGGACAGGACAATTCTTAATGCTTGCTCAAAAGTGCGGTGTAAATTCTTTTGTGTCAACCCAGACATCTCAAAATATTCGCAGCACCCCAAATCCTTGGCCATCTGTGTGCCTTGCTCTTTTGTTACAGGCTTGATGTTGTTTTCTTGTAAGTAGTCATTGTCCTCACGTAAATCAAGCTTTGTGCCTACTAGCATGCATAACCCGTTTGGGCAATGCTCCTGGATTTCGGGGAACCACTTGTATTTGATGTTTTCAAGAGATATGCTTGAAACCGTAGAATACATCATTAAAAAGATGTCAGTCCCTGGGTAGCTCAGGGGCCTTAACTGATCATATTCCTCTTGTCCGGCCGTGTCCCAGAGCGTTAACAGAATTGGGGTTTGATCAACAGTGACATTACAAGTTAAGTTATCAAACACAGTTGGTACATATCTTTTAGGGATTTCGTTTTTACAATAGCTTGTTAAAGACAGTGTTTTTCCTACAGCCCCATCTCCAACAACAACAATCTATTAAATTTTTATTTAAAAAGAGTTTGGAGTGAACGAATGATAATTTTGATTTAACCAAAGGCAAAGTTTGATTGGTTTGAAAAAAAATAAAGGCAAGAAAGGAGTTACCTTGATACTTTGGTTGTTTATACTCATTTGATTAAATTGTTAAATTGATGTTATTTTGGATATTTTTATCTAAAAAAAAATGAATTTCTGATTTCGAAATTTGTCTAAAAAGAACAAAATATCCCAATCAGATTAGAAACTGTTGAGCCTTCAACTGTAAATCCATTCTTATTTAAATATCTCAAAAATTGAGTTTATTTACAATCTTTTATTTCAAACATTTAAAAATGTTTAAAAAAAATCTAATTACCTCAGATTACTCGAAATTAAAAAGACCAAAGGATCGTTTGTTGAAAAATTCTACTTAATGTGTGAATCAGTCGGATTGATAAAATTTAAAAAACTTACTATTCTAGCAATGTTTATTTATTTTTTTTTTATTATCAAATTGAGTACTTTGCATTTGGGATTCAAATTCCTATCTTTTTATTAGAATTTTATTTTCTGTTGAAGAGCTTTGGTTTGTAGGTTTTTCCAAAATTTTTTTTTCAATTAAAAATCTTTGTTAAAAGACATTTCATCAATTTTAAGTCTTTACACCCTCTTTTGACTAATTTTGTGATCAGTTTTTGAAATTACTCTTTTTGTATTTCCTTCAAATTACCTATTGAAATTCCCTTTTTTGTTTTACAAAAATTGTGATTTTTTCTACACGACTTATCAAATCGAAAAGATCCCTTCTTGCCTTTTGCTTGAGTTTTCTCTTCTTTTATTTATTTTTAACTTTATTCACTCAAAGTGAATAAATTTTCACTTCAATAACCCAAAAAATAGGTTTTGAGTAAAAACCAATGTTTTCAAAATCCGTATATTTTTTTTTTCTTTTCAAATACAACATCTAAATCTACTAGAAAAATAGTATTCCTAACTTCAAATAGATTTTGAAAGTAAACTCCTTGATATTGTATGAATGATTTAAATTTGTAAGGTAATTTGTTAAAAATTATTTTTATTTTTCCCTTTTTTCAGAAATTTTATGTTTTTTTGATGTAGACTATCTTTCATAATAATTGGCCCATTAAAAATCAAATTTTAAATAAAAATATTTTTAATAATTGAAGTTATCTATTATAATATAAAAATTTAGATTTTAATATTCAATACTATACTCAAGAGATATTTTTTTTTTGTCTAAAAATAAAAGAAAAAAAAATAAAAAAAACTGTTAAAAAAAATTGGGACATTTATTTTGAAAGAAACATTACATAAAAAATAGAAAATTTAAAAAAGTAAAAAAACATATTTATAGATTCCCTTTCCATTTGAATAACTAAATCTAATCTCTTTTTAATATTTGAAACCAATTTTTGCATTAATTCATCTGTTACTTCTTTCAAATTTTTCATTTTCATTTTCCATTTTAATAAAACACTGTTGAAAAAATAAAAAAGAGAAAAAATGATTTATTTTCAAACTTTACATTTTGAGATGAAAAACTTCAAAACGATACAAAAGAAATTCAAAATTCAAATGTAAGGTGGGCCATTTATTATGAAATTTAGTTTATAAAAATGTTCTTAAAAATTTACTCTATTTTTAAGAAAATATTTCCAATTTGATCCTTTATTATATAAAATTTTTTGATTAGCGAACTTTTAGGCAGCCACTACCATATTTACATATTGTTGATTGTCAGTTTCTTTTTAAAATATAACAATTGGTCTTCGATGAAAAAGTAAAATGGGTTTTTTTGAAGTACAAAATATGTCTAAAATGATATTTTATCAATAAATATTTCCCTGATATCATTAATTTTTGGAATTGTATTTTATAGGGTCTAGTCATCTATTGTGGATTTGCTTCATACTCAATGGGTGACCTGATACCTAAAAAGCGTATTGTGAAATCGTCCTTCTTTTGGTTGACAAAATTCAAATAACAAAAAAAAATTTCATTAGATCATTTTGTAAAATCAAATAATTCAAAGAGACAAAAAGAGTCAGCAATTTCCATAAAATCTAAATTTAAAAAAAAAAATTGGTTGGCTCTTTTTTCAAATTTCCAAATGCTTAAATTTCTTTAATTTAAACAAATTGTTTTCTTGAATTTCACAATCAATTTAATTCGATTTAATCTGATTTGTGGTTTTTTTGTAACCCTCTAAATTTGACCAAGTAAGGATTTTGTAATATTCTTTCGATAAAAATAACTCATTTGAAAAATGAAAAAAAAGAAAAAAAAAATTACTGAGATCTCAAAAAGCGCCAAAGAGCGACACTTCAAAATTTGACAATTGTTTTCGAAATTGTATTTCACAACCATCCTAATTGTAAATTGAGTGCCACCCTTTTGCCCTTTTTAACTTAAAATGCCCCCATCTTTGGTTATTGATTTTTGGAGATTGATTTTACATCATAAGTTGGTTGGTTTTGAATTGGTGTTAGTTCCTCATAAAAATTAATAAAAAGTTTTTTTCCATTTCAGAAAAATAAATTTCACCCTAATAACTCGACTCTTAATTGAGAACAGGGAGAAACCAACACCATATAAACCCATTGATTATTGCGGAACTCTTTGTTAATTTAAAGATGTAGGTTTTTTCGAAAAAAGAAGAATATCCTTTCATTTGAAACATGAATTGAAAGTCTTTGAATGTTATTTGAAAAAAAGTAATTTTCACTTCATTTTCCTTTTTTCTTTTTATTATTACACATGTTTGCCAAGAAACAGATCGTGGATGAAAAATGTGTTCTCTATTTGTTTGTTTGATACTTTTATACTCTTTTAGTATTTGCAGTACACAATCACCCCCAAATAAAATTCAGCTTTACCACATAAAAAAACAGATATTCGAATGAAATTATAACCATTTAAAATCCAAGAACATCAAAAAAATATTTACACTTTGACAAATTTCATTGTAGGTGTTGTCTGTAAAAAGTATTTTAAAAATTAACAACATTGGAGGAATTTGTAATGTATATAAAAAGAAATAACAGGTAATATATTATTCGAAAATGATTGTGATCTATTTGGATTTAGTCTTTTGCTCAAGTTATCGAGACCTAATTAATTATTTGAACTTACTCTTAATTACAAAATAAAAAGATCAAAAATTTCATTCAGCTTTCGAAAAAAATTACCTTCCAGGAATTAAAATAAATCATCAAAATCCCCAATTTGGTAATGGATAATTTAATAATTTAAGCGATTTATGGGAATAAAAATTTTAAATTTTTGCATACTCATTTAAGGAAGTAATTACATTTTACCCTTTTGAAAAAATTTAATTGTGTTAACATTACTGTAAAATATTTTTTGAGTGTCACCAGATATTGAAACTTTGAAATTAAAAACACCATTCATTAGTCCATTCGTGAAAAGAATCAAAGTAATTCAGAGTTGAATCTTTAATTTTTCAATTTTTTGAACATTTTTTTTTGTTTCAATTTTGGTTTTATTAAATTTTGTTTTGGATCTCGAGATGTGTTTATACAAACGATCGAAATGAAGCCAAACAGCAAATCAAGAAAATATACCTGAAAAGGTGTACATTTGAAACAAATATTTTCTTTTAGAAAACCAAACACGAAATATCACCATTCCAAATAAATTTGTTGAAATCAAGAATGAAAAAAAAAAAATCGATAAAAGCCTATTTTCAAAGATTGGTTTTCTTTATATTCTTAGTTTGTATGAACCCAAACAATTTTTTTCCTTGAATTTCTTGCCCCATTACTATTTATTATTATTTTAAAAAACGTTTTGTGACAAATTTGCTTTCAAAATTCTTTTTTAAAATATTTTTATCAAACAAAGCCAAAATAATGAATACTATTTCAAAAATTAAAATAAAGGGGTTGAATTCTTGGAATCAAAAATCAGTTACAAAAGATTCAAATCAAAATAATTGAAAAATTCAAGAAAAAATTTCAATCAGATTCTTAATTTTTTTGAGTTCTCATTTTAATGGAAAATAAATAATTATAAAATCAAACGAATTTGTCCGATAAACCCTTATTCCCAAGAAGAATTGAAAAAATCTCTGATTTTCTGATCTAAAACTAGAATTTATTGAAATAAAAGAAAATAGGATTTTTAAATTTATTTTGGAAATTCTTTAGAAATAAACAGTAATTTGTTTTTAAAAAATTTTCCAAACAAAATTATTTTCCTAAAGAATTAAAAATAAAACCAAATAAAGAATAAGTAATTGTGTAAAATGTTATAGATAAGATAATGTATTAAATGATTTTTATTTATTTTTTTTTGATCAATTTTTTCATTTTTTTGATTTGCGTTCTTTTATTGGTATGAAAATATCTTATACTAGGATATATTCCACTTTAATATTTAGGAAAATGTCAATATATTTAGTTAAAGAAACGATTTGAAGAATTCAGTTTCACATAAATGGTGGCACACAAAAAAAGAAAAATGTACTTACCCCCTTAATAAACTTTTTTTGGAAAGATGAATGAAAATATTATTTGATTTATTTTGCAACAAATAGTAATAATTCCATTTTTTCGAGACAAGAGACTTTTAAAAATTCATTTGATTTTTTTTTAGAATTGAGACTTTTTAAAAAGCATCGTACTATTAAAAACAATAAAAACAACAGCCTCAAGATTTTTAAGAACTGGAATGTTGACTATATTTTGAATAAGCTCAATTAACAAGATTGAAATGATAATTGAAGTTGTAGTTTTGTCTAACTGTTTTTTTTCACTTTTATTTTTTCAGACTAGCGCAGGATTACTCAATTATCTTGTAAAAATTCAAATTTTTAGTTTATTGCTCTTTCTTCTATCAAATATACTTCTCTTTTCAACGTTGTTTGTTTATACTAACTATCCGAATTTAATAAAGACAAGATACCTTAAAAATACAAAACTTTTCGAAATTTTTCTTTTTATTTTTTAATCCCAAAAATGTCAACAAAAAAGGATTTTAAGGGTTTTAGAAAAAGTTGATTAGAAAACAAAAAGATCCCTTTAAAAATGATAATTCCTAACTCTAAAGTTGAAAAGGGGGTATGTTTATTTGGTTTGTTTGAATGTTGTGAAAGTAAGTTCAATACTTTATTTTAAGAACAAAAGTAAAAAAATTTTCTCTTATTTTTCATTTTGGATTTGATGAGAGAATTTTAAAAAAAGTGACAATAATTTTCATTGTAAATATATCTGTTTGTACTTTTTTATTGTACACATTTGTTGGGGGGGGGTTAGTAAAGAAGAGTCATCACAGAAAGGAATAGTTGGTGAATTGAAATACGATTTTTTTTCAATTTTAAATATCAGGATTACCAAGGTTTAAAAAATAAATAAGAGTTACTAATCACTATAAGAGTAGGTATAGTTCAGATGAGTTGATACTAATTTACAATCTAAAATACTTTTTGATTGTTATTGTTATCTAAAAACAATAAACTAAAAATCATTTTTTTTTTTTTTTTTCTAATAGCTAACTACAGATGAGTAATCCTAATAATAATAGAAATCGGTACAACAACCAAAATTACAACAATCGAAACTACAACAACCAGAATTATCCAAGCAACCAAAACCCCAGGAACAATCAAAATTACAACAATCGGAATTACAACAACCAAAATTATCGAAACAATCAAAACTCCAGGAACAACCAAAATTACAACAATCAAAACTATCGTAACAATCAAAATTATCGTAATTACAACAACCAAAATTCTAGAAACAATCAAAACTATAACAACCAAAATTACAACAATCGGAATTACAACAACCAAAATTATCGGAACAGTCAAAACCCCAGGAACAACCAAAATTACAACAATCAAAATTATAGGAACAATAATCAAAATTATCGAAACAATAACCAGAACTATCGGAACAATCGAAACTTTAACAACCAAAACTATAGGAACAATTATAATAATAATTACAATTACGGCTATCAAGAAACGAAAAGAGCATTATTCCCCAAGCATTTGACTGACAAACAGATCCAAAAGGGGCTCAGCAACAAAACGATCTATGAGGGTACGTTTAATAAATTTAATGAAACATTTTCATTGATACGAGCAAAGAACTTTGTAAATGACATTTATGTCGACAGTCGTAACACCAACCGAGCGCTAAATGGCGACACTGTCTATTTTAAGCTTATTCAAGATAATTATCCAAGGCTGATTGACTACGCTGCGCATAATGAAAAGTTTCAAAAGAAGCGCAAACTGTTAGTGAAAGAAATCACACAAGGGCTGATCGAAGAAAACTATTACAACATTTCACAGATCTTGCCGATTAACAGAAAGAAAAACATTCTGTATGATAACTCGACGATTCAAAAATTCATACAACGGCGAGATTTTTTAGTCCACAAGGAATTAAATAATTTTAAAAGCAATTATTTTGAAAAGAACAACTTTACAGACAAGGACATCCAAAGGAAAGCATACGTTATTGGAGTTCAAAGATCAGAAAGGAACAAATTCTTTGTTGTGATCCCAAAAAAAAAAACTTTTAAAAAAATTCAAAAAGGAAAACAACAAAAGCAAGAAGAAGAAGCAATTGAAAAAGAAGACAAAGAAAACGACGGTGAACAAGAAGACGAAGATGAAGATTTTTTGGATCTTGGCTTTGGTTACAAATTAAAAATTACAAAACAAAAAAAAAAAACGAATCCAAAACAAAAAACAAAAAAGGAAACAAAACAAAAAACAAAGAACAATGACCCAAAACAGACAACAAATAAGAACCCAAAACAAAAAACAACAAACAAACACAACAATCCAAACCAGAACACAAAACAAAAAACAGAAAACAAAAAAAAAAACACAAATCTTGGACAGGAAGTTAGCTACGATCTGTTATCACAGACAATTTCAAGGAAGCCACAGGAATTCAAAATTGATGGCAAAACACTTCCAAGCAAAATACCAAAAAACGGATGGAAAAGCAATTATCTGATGGTAAAATTTGAAGACTGGGATAACAATGAACCCATTCCAACTGCTAGCTTTGTCAAAACAATTGGAGAAATTAACAACCTTGAAAATGATATAAACAGAATCGTCCATACACATGGCCTTCAGAACTGTCTAGAATTCCCAGAAGAAACCCTGAAGGAAATTGAGACGATCAAGGAAATCCATCAAGATTTATCTGGTCAATTAGAAAAAAGAAGAGATTTAAGAAACCTTAAAGTTTTTACAATGGACAAAATCGAAACAACAGACAAAGACGATGGGATCCATATCCAGCAATTAGACACAAACATGTTTGAAGTTGGGATTCATATTGCAGACGTCTCTTATTTCATAAAGCCAGATTCCAAAATTGATATCGAAGCAAAAAAAAGAGGGAACACCTTCAGTTCCATTCATAACAAAATCCAGATGCTGCCAAAGATTTTGTCTGAAAACCTTTTATCACTAAATACAACAGGAAACAAATTAACTTATTCTGTCATTGTCACATTTCAAAAAATCAATAACGATGATTTTACGATCATAGGTATCTGGGTTGGCCGATCAATAATTAATGTACGGGCAAATTTAACATATGACATAGTTGATGAATTCATTGAAGACCATTATAGCAACTTTGTAAATGCTGATAATTTAAGAGAATTTTATAATTCCATTAACAATGAGAAAATAAATAAAATTTACAATAGCGAGAACAAGATTAATAATTTTGTTTTTAATGATCGCGAAATAAAAAATAATTTCAAATATAAAGAATTGATTCTCGAGAATTGTTTACTTAATCAAATCGCAATATATTTGGAAACTAAAAGAAAAGATTTTGGCATTATGTACATCGATAAAAAGCATCTCAGAATGAATGTGAATAAGGAAACCAAAGAAATAGAGCTGGGATTCGATAATATCAAAAACAGATCAGTCAGCTTAGTAGAACAATTTGGCTTGCTTACAAATGAAATAATTGCTAAAAAAATTTTTGATGCCTTCCCTGAAAACGCACTTTTAAGATTGCAGCCAGAGCCTTTCGAAAAGAAAATTAAACACTTTTGCCAAGCTGTTAATGATCATTTTGATTTTTTAATTGACACTTCAACAATAAAAACATTTTATGACTCAATACAAGATTTAAAAAAGAATGCGGAACCAAATCTTTTCCAAGCTTTATTAAGCAAACATTATTTTACAAGAGGGGCAGAATATTATTGTTCAGGTGATGAATCTATTACTTATAAAAGAGTAACCTTTTATTTTTTTATTTTTTTTTACTTTTATTTGAATTTTATTTTCTAGAATAAAATGTTTATTAATATTCAAAGAAAACATAATGGGAATTATTAGTAACCCAACAAAAGAAAGAAAATTTACACATTGTGATAAAAAAAGTGGAACTGGGGAAAAAAGTGATACATTTGTTTTTTAATTAGGAAACTTTTTTGGAAACCTGAAATGGAAAGTAAAATCAATGAAAAGAAGAAACAAATTAACCACAAAGAATAATTCATTATATTATTATCAACCAAATCAACCAACAAAAACAATTTAGATCTACTTTGATATCGAAATCCATTAGTTGATTTGACTTTTGGGGATCTAAAAAATGAGTCAATTTTGTCAACAAATTTTTGATAATAGATTAAATTAAAGAAAAACCTATATCTGATGATAGTATTTAGAAAAACTGTAATTGTGATTAATACTTGATTTTGAATTTAATAATTTTTTTTTGAATTTTATTTAAGTGATCTTACTTTTCGTTTTCAGGTTCCTGTGGTTCTATTAAGGTTCTAAATTAAAAAAAATGTTGAACATTTTTTTCCATGTTTCACTTTGTTTCCAAAATTTTAATTAACAAAAAAATACTGATAAGAACCAAAATGGCAAAGAAATTGTTTTGAATTTATATCCATACTTTTCATTTGATTTGATTTTATCAAAAACTTATATGGTGAAGAGTACATTGGAATTTCCTGAAGGGGCTATTCTCGATTAAATTTTTTTACCTAAATTTAATAGAGATTGAGAAAATTTTTTACCAATTACTTTTATTTGAAACCCCTTGTTTATTTTCAATATTAAACATATTTCTAGATAAGGAATCCTTATTTAGAAATTGGTCAACAAAAAAATAAATAATAGAGACTAGTCCCTTAATATGAGTTGTTATGATTTTTAATTATTAGGTATTCCAAATAATAAAAATCTTTTTATATTGATTATATTTTTATTTAATCTTTTCTACAATTACTTCGATTTCATTATTAATTTAAAACAGAGGACTTTTTTTTTACTATTTCAGTATTTTTTTCAATAATATTTTTTGTGTTAAACCGGAATAAAGAAAAATATTTCAATAATATTGTTTTATATTTAATAAAGTCTCTAGTAATGAGAAATAATTGATTATTAAAATTTAAAATAATTCAAATTCCTATTAGAAAATAAAAATTCTAACTTCAAAAAAAATTTTTTAGAAACTATCAAAAAGAATGAATTAGATACAAAGATTAAAATCGATAGTTTAGTGAATATTCCTCGTAAAAATTGCATTCTTGAGTCGAAATTATTTTTAGAAATTACTATTTATAATTATTTAAAAATTCTTTATAGGGATAACGTAGATCAATTTTTTTCATATATTCTGAAACAAAATGGAAATGGTAGCATGAAAATAAAATGAATAATTGAATAATTGAGTTTAAAAGGAATTATTCTATATTGCCTTAACAATTACATTGCTTTATGTTTGTGCTAAGTAAATAAAAATTGTTTTCACAAATGGAAAAATTAAAAAAAAATCAATCTTATCATATAAAATATTTTTGAAAAATGTTGACTCACTTTAGAATGTTATTGGGAGTTGTTTTGATGAGTTTTGTCACAGATTCTTTTCAAAATATATTTTCGATTTTTTTAGATCAAAATCATATTTTCTAATTTTAATTTCTTTTTCTTTTTCTTTTTCCTTTTCAAATTTTTGTTTCTTTTTTTTTTGAAAGATGAAATTCAAGTTGAAGAAAAAAAAGATCTTTGTAAAATACCAATAATCATTAAAAAAATTGAGATTATTGAATTTATTTAAAAACATATATATTTATTTCTTATGTATTTTTGAAGAGAGAAAATTACTTTTTTTCTATTTTTCGTTGGGTTTTCCAGAATTTAAAAGAATTGAGTTAAATCTTTGATTTTACTCTATTCTTTTGAATTCTAGAAAACCGCCGTTAACTTTTCTTGAGTTTTCTGTTTATTTGTAAAATCAATAGATCTTCGTTAGGTTTTTTTGACTTTTTCTATTTATTCGGAAAATATATTGATATTCGTTAGGTTTTTTTTACTGTTTGAAATAAACCGAAAATTTATTAAAATTTTCTGTTTATTTCAAAAAGTAAAAAAAACTTAGAACCTTTCACAAATAAAATAGAAAACCTCAAAAAAACCAAGAACACTTAACAAATAAAACAGAAAACCTCAAGAAAAGCTAGACACTTGACGGCACTTGACGGTACTCTACGACACTCTACGGGACTTGATGACATGGTTGTTTGAAATTGCAATTTTGTTGTTTTATAATTTTTAGATATGGTTGAACTTTTCAACTAGTAGAATTTTCCAATTTGGTTAATCGAGAACCCTTTAATTCTAAATCTAATGATTTTAATTCCTTCGATATACGTATTAATATTTTCATTTTCATGTGTTCGAAATTTAGACTGATTTTTAATATTTTTAAATTTAAGAAATCTAATTTTTCGATAAATTTATATTTTCTTCGGTAATTTTTTTAATCTAGCAAGATCTACTTTTACTTCAGTTTATAAATTAATCATGGCGGGCGAGAATTAATTTATAAGAAATTTGTAACTGATTTATTGATAAATCTATCAATTCTTTCAAAATCACTTTCTTATCAAATCCAATATTTCGAGACCATAATAAGTTGACTTAATATACGGGCTTTGAAAGAAGTTATTTTACTCCTTTATTTCGTTTTTTTTTTTTTTTTTTGTTTAAACAATCAATTGAGTGTTTTCAAAGACTTTTCTTATTTTTTGAAATTATATTCAAGATGTGTGTTTTTTTCCTAAACAAATATAGAGATAAAAAATATCTTTTAATTCTTTTTTATATTTAGTTTTTTTATTATGTGAGCTCATCCTGAATCTTTTTATTATTTCAAAAATCCTTTTTAAATTAATCTTTAAAGGGATTAAAGGCTCCCTTCATAATAAGGATAAGATCATCTGTATACATTTGAACATGCACAGATAAAATTTTTAACCTTTCTAGTAGGAAATGAGATATAAATTTGAAGAGAATAAGGGATAAGAACTCTACTTGGCAAACCCCAATCCCTTCTTTTTTAAAATAGGATAAGAGCCAATTTTTAATTGTTTTATATTTTATCAATTTTTTAAGATTGATATATTAATGAGTGTTGTTTCGAATCAAAAAATTTTTGTATGTCTATAGTAACTACAAAATATTCTGTATTTTTATTTATATTCCTTATTTTTTTAAAGTTTCTTAATAAATTTAGAACAGCAATTCTTGTTCCAAAGTATTTTTTAAATCAATTTTTTTTTTTTGAAATTAAGTCTCAAGAGTCTTGAATTCCCAATATATATCAATTTAAAAAAAAAAATAATGGAAGAGATTGATTTATAGAGATAGGTCTACAATTTAATTGATCACCTTCATTTGCGGATTTATGAATAAATAATAAATTTCTTTTTTTAATAAAATTTATACTTTTTTCAGTTTCATCTCTTTTCCAATTTAAAAATTGAATTTTGAACTGTTTTAATAAAAAAAAATCATAATACATAAATATTAAGCTCCTTTGGTTTTTTATAAAAATTTTTAATGATTTATTTTGTCAAATTCTTAAAATGATTTTTTTTCATAATTTAATTATTTCTTTTAATTTTGTCTTTATCAAAAAATTCCTCCAAGTCAATATAGTCAAAAAAATTAAAATTTCTGACAATATAAAATGTGTTATCAATTTTTTGGTTAATTTTTCATTTTACATAATTATGAGATCATATTGATATTAATAATACAACAACAATTATTATTTAGATAATCACAAAAATGAAGTATTGTTATATAAAATAAAAGTTGATGATAACACTTAAAGGTTAAAATTATTGTCAAATTTTGAGTAGTTATTCTCAAAAACTCACACACACATGTACATTATATTCATATATTTGTAAATTGGTTGATCAATTAAAAATTAAAATAATAACATAACCAAAAAAAAAAAAAAAAATTTATTCATTTTTTAATTTATTTTCAATTAAAAAATTAAATAGCATTATGGGTTAAATATTATTTATTATACGCATTTCACTAGTCCTATTAGAAGGTATTCGGATATTATTGTTCACAGGTTATTAACTGCTGCATTGGAAAAAGATGAACTCGAAAATAACGAAAATGACAATGAAGTTTCTTTTAATATTCCTGATAAAAAGCAACTAAAAGAACTAACAGTGTATTGTAATTTAAAAAACAGGGCCAAAAATAATTTTACAAAAGAAATCACATTGCTTTATCTGAATGAATATCTAAAAACAAAAGGAGAAATCCATACAAATGCTATTGTGACAAAAATAGATCGAACAGGTATTTATGTTTATCTCCCAAAATTTGCTTCAGAATTTAATTTTATTGATTTTAAAGAATTTAAAAATCTTGTTGGTATTGACATCACAGATAAAAAGGATTGGAAATATGTTTGGAGTAAAGAAAAAATTACACAAAAAAAAATGAAATTACTTGAAGAAAAAAAAAAAATCAAACAATTTATAAATAACAAAAAAGAAATTATACAAGTAGCCAATTTAAATTTAAAAGAAAATGAGGACAATAAGAATCAAGATGAAATGTTTTCAAATAATATTATTAAAAAAATACCCTTCAAACAAATATTTACAGATATTGAAAAGAGTAGTAATAATAAGAGCAATGAAGAAAATGAATCTAAAAAAAATTTAAAAAATGAAAAAGCAGTTAAGAAAAAAAATATTTTCTTTGATATGAACCTTGAAGAACTAAATTATTTATTTAACGAAAAAGTTATTTATTGTGAAATCCCAATTCTTCAAGAATTTCCAGTAACAGTGTCATTATCAAAAAATGAATTGAATTTAAATTGTTTAAAAGTCAGATTAATGCTTGATAACATCGAAAACTACCTAAACGAACTTTATTAATCATATTTTACATGAATGAAGACATACTTGAAAAATTCGTTTCATCTTTAATTTATTTTATTTTGACATTTCCTTTATTTTTACTGATCACATATTCTTTGAGTTTAAGCAAATTCTCCTTTCTCAAAAATAAACTATTTTTTTTATATAATCTTACTATTAAAAATTTAAAAAAATAATAAATAAAAAAATAAAAAAATATTAGAATCCATTAATTTTATTCTTATGTTAATTAATTTAATTGCTTCCCTATTTTTTTTTCTTTATTTTTTTCATTTAAGATAAACATTATTTAATATTCTGTAAATATATGTTTACCTAATCCCCAATTTTTGTTTAAAGGTAAAATTTAAAAAAAAATCTCTATTTGTTACTCTATATTACATTTAATGATCTTTTTTAACATGTTTGTTAAGAAATTATTTATAATTGATTTATTTTGTTGAGTTGGAATAATACCCACTTTTTTATATCTATTTTGTTTAAGGAATATCATATATTATATGATAAATACAGTTCCTGTTAGTGCTGAAAACACCTTTATTATTTTAGAGGTGATGTTTAATCAAGGTGTTTTTGTCAAATTCTAGTAGTTATGTGTTTTTTTTTTTCAATTTTTGTGATATAAACTAAATTCCAAAAATTTGGACACAGTTTAAACTGTTGAAAGAATAGCAATACTACACTTTAAATTCAATCTGGAAATAATTTTGATTTTACAAACTATTTCATTTTTTTTCTTTTTTGTTTTGTTTTCATTTCCTTTTTTCCATTTATGTAATCTGTCTCTTTAGATTTGGAAAGTTTTTTCGATGTTTGATAGAAGGTTAGTCGTGAGTTTGTTTAAATTGAAAAATCACATACAATTAGTCCATTGTATCTTATCATTTAATTGATCAAAAATTGTTGGTGAAATGTCAACATATTTACCAATACATTTTTTGTTCCATTTGTTTCATTATTTTGGACACACCAATTTTTATTTTTTTGAGTTTTATATTTTTTCTTTTTTTTGTACGAAAATGATTACTTATAAAAACATTAATATTGGGTTACTTAGATGTGGTTTTATAATAGGTTTGGTACAAATAATAAATTGGGTGATATTTAGCCTATTTTTGATTTTGGGTGTGTACAAATTCTTGGAATGGGGTTTAGTTAAAAACTTTTTCTTTGATCCAAATCCTAGCTTGTCACTGAAAAGGAATAAAATCTAAAAACTCTTTTTTCACATGCCTTCCACTTTATATTACAAAATAAGAAAATTTAGTATAAATGTATATATATATATATATATATCTTTTTAGATAAAGTGGAAAGTAAGTGATTTAAGATATTAACAAAATTGATTTGTATTTTGTCTTGTGTTTTTTATAATTTTTCAAAAAGTTTTTGGATCAAAAAATGTTTATTTTTATTCTTCCAACGTGACAGAAAATTCGGAATATTATATTTTTTCTATAATTTAAAAACTTTTAAATCGTTATGAATGGTAAATACATTGAAATTCAACATTTGGTGGATATAAAACTCGAATTGTCCATAATATAAATTAAAATTAAAATAAAAAAAAATTAAGGAAAAAAAAATTGAAAAGTCTTCATTACCAAAGATTTTGAATTTAATATTTGGCAAGGTAAACAAAGTCATTTTAAAGTTTAACCTAGATAAAGTTAAGAACAATTTCAAAAAAAAAATAAACCAATATAATAAAATAAAAAAACAATTTATAATCTTTTAAAAAATCATTTTTTTATATTGTATTACATAATTAACTATTTTTATAATTAGAATTATTCAATTTGACAAAATCGGATTTTAAAGATATTGCTATTTGAATTAATAATAAAAAAATCATTTTTTTTACTAACCAACTTGCACTATTCGGGGTTTGTTTATAAACCCAGAGCATGAATTGATCGTGAACGAATATCAATATATAAATGAAGATTTAAGTTAAGTCAAAAATCAAAATCCTCTGTTTTGATGAATTAATCAACTATCTTTCTTTGAGAAATAAAGAAAGTGAAATATTAATTTGGTAATCCCAAACTTTAAAGCAACTGAAAATTGAACTAAACAATTTCACTATTAAAAATTTCAAAAATAGATCCTATTGTAAATGTTGTTAAGTTTTTAAATGGTATAATATTGTTGTACTTTAATATTTTAATTATTTTTCTTCTCTTTTTTTTATTTAGTAAATGTTCTTTGATTACTCCTTTCTCTAAATAAATAAATAAATAAATGTAGATAAGTTTTCAATAATTTAAAATAATAGAACAAAATTAATTATTTTTTTACGTTTCCTTTTAAATTCTAGAAAAATATAATTGGGTTTTTATAATGAAAGTGTTCAACTTCAATTTTAAAACTTAGAAATTTTACAAATTACATTAACAGGTATTCTTATGTTATGAATAACAATAAATCAAAATATTATGAATTATGTAAAATAAATAAACAATTTAGAATATCATTGATGATTTGTATCATTTTCTCTGCAAATTCCCAACCTATGAAAATAATCGCAAAATCTTCATATCAACTATTCTTCAATATGTATTTTTCTACTAATCCCTTATTTGTTCTTCATAGGTTAATTATCAAAAAATAATTGATATTTGTAAAAAAAAAATGGGCCACTCTGACAGAAAAAAAGTTTAGTTAGGAGAAAAAACTCTAAATAAATTTCTTGTTTTTCAGACAAACAGGGGGTAATTTTGTTGAATCTTCTCTCTTCGAAAACAAAAATAAAAATATTTTTTTTTTTTTATATTAAAATAATAGATAAAATTATCATTAGTATTTATTTCAAGTTAAATTACTATAGGTTTAAAAACATATTTACTTTAATTTATAAAAAAAAAAAAAAAAATTAAGTGATCAACATTATCAAAAATCAACTAAGATCAATTATTTAGTGAAAAAAAAAATATCAAAAAGATAATGTGTAAAATTATTTTAATTTTGTCTTAAGAGCTGAAACGTATTTATCCATATCTTCATCAGTATTTGTTTCTGTACATGCCACAAGTAAATGATCATCCTATTATAGATATACAGTAATTGAAAATTAATTAAAGTAAAATATTAGTTATTGTTAAAGAGAGAGAAATAAAGTGAAAATAAAAGAATAAAGAAGAATTAGAGGATAATATTACGAATTTTCCATTATATAAAGTACCAAGAGGAAGGCCAGCAACAATACCATCTTTTAATAGTTCTTTGGTAAGTCGTTGAGAAGAGTAGTTAAATGGTAGTTGTATTGTAAATTCATTAAAGAATTTATCATTAATTAATTTTATATTTGGAATTTCGTTAACAATTTTTTCAGCAAGTTTACAAGCTTTATTATGATTTAAATATGCAAGTTCTTTAAAGCCAGTTTCCCCGAGAGACGTTAGATGAACTGTGAAAGCAATAGCACAAATTCCAGAAGATGTACAAATATTACTTGTTGCCTTGTCTCTTCTGATATGTTGCTCTCTTGCGCCCAATGTTAACACAAATGCTCTTTTCCCATCAAGATCCGTTGTTTCCCCAACAAGTCTACCAGGCATTGTACGCATAAGTTTTTTACTTGTTGAAAATAATCCTAAATGTGGTCCTCCAAATGACATTGGGATTCCAATGCTCTATAAATTCAGAATTTTTATTTTTTTTTTTTTAAATTTATTGGTTTTAGGTTATGCAATAGAAAGGTAAATATTTTGAAATTTTAGATTAATTTTTAAATATTGAAATTACAAAAATAAGAATTCAATAAAAAGAAAATAAATTAGAGAGATAGAAAGACCTTCTAAATTTCTAAAATTATTGTGTGCAAGTTAATTAATTAAATAACTAAACATAAGTTTTTTATAAGAAATCCATTATTACTTTTTTTTTTTTTTTTCATAAAAGAAACCAAAACTAAACTTGGTTGTGTTTATTCCGAATTAGGAATTTAAATTAGAGATATTGTTCAATCAAGTTAAAATCCCCAGTAATCTCAAGAATTGTTTTTACTTCAATATATTATCAGAGATTTTGTTCCGATTTTTATTCTTTTTTTATAATTGTCGAAAAAAAAAATTATATTAGCTTTGTTGAGTCCTTATAAAATGGGTGCTTTTCAGAAGCATTAGTTTATTTTTTAGTTAAAGCAGTAAGCGGTTTAAGATGACTTTTGAAATAAGGATAGACCACCAGAAAATGTTTGATTGAGAATTCCCAAGTTTGGATTTCTGAGAGATATCATTTGTAATTTCTTGTTTGATTTTTCAAAAGTGATAAAAAAAATTGCATTTATTTTTTTAATGTTTCTAATTACCATAATATTCATTATTAAAAAAAAAAAATTTCTCTTTTTATTAAAATAAAATTTTAACAGCTTTGATTTCTGTTATGCATCAATAATTTCTTTTTTTTCAAAGATTACAAATTCAATTTACTATGAGAAAAAAAAATAATTCAAAAAATGGTTCGCAATATTCTTGGGCATTGAAACAAAATTAGTGTTGATTTTAACATTGAAAATCCAGTTTACTGATTCACGATGAAAATTTATTAAATTGTCTACCAAAAAAATAATAGTAATTATGGCATTTTCCAAATAAAGCAATGAAAATTTTTGATTTCAATTTCTCAGATTAGTGTTCCTTCATCACAAATATTAGAAAAAATAAAGCATAAATCAAATCAATTAAAACCAAAAATTACCCCAAATTAATTTGGCACTAACATATTGAACTTTTGAGATAAAACAATTTTTTTTTAAATGAGAATCAAAAAATAATAAAAAAAAAAAAAAAATAATTTATTCCAAAAATTAATTTTATACCAATATAATTCTTAAAAGTTGGGGAAATTGTTTGGAAGCAGTTGAAAATGAAAAAAATGAAATTTTGAAATTCAAAAATTTTTGTAAAAAGCTTTGGATAGATTTTCTATTTAAATTGGATGCCGAAATTTGAAATAAATGAGTGATTGTAAACAACTTGAGTGCAAATATTTCTGAAATTACAAAATGAACATAAATTTAAAAATTGTTCTGAGAAAAAGTTTTAAAAATTTGATCGGATCAAAAGAGGAAAAAAAAAAAAAAAAAAAAAAAAAAGGAAATTAATTCACAAACTTGTCCTTCCCCAGCGGCAATGTCTGCACCCATTTCTCCCATACTTTGAATCGCGCCTAATGACAAAACTTCTGTAAATCCAACAACTAACAAGGCTTTGTGTTTATGACAAGCTGCAGCTAATCTTTCAAGATCATGAATATGTCCAAAAAATGATGGGTTTTGAACGACTACACAAGCTGTTGTTTTGTCAACAGACTGGATCAGCTTTTCAATTTGTGTGCCATTTAAATCGGGAGGCATGTGTTGGCATTCGACTTTCTCTGAGAATTTGGTCATTGAGTCAATCACTTGGACATAATGTGGATGAACTCCTCCGCCAACAATTACTTTTTTTCTTCTTGTTGAACGGCAAGCCATAAGAACTGCTTCGCCAAGAGCAGTACTTCCATCGTACATTGACGCATTAGCCTTTGTGTATTTTGAAGTTGAAAAGTTTTAATTTTAGAATTTAATTAAGTCACAATTAATGTTATGGAATAATAAGCCGAAATGTTTTTTTTTAGAAAAGCTAAATTAAAACAAGAGATCAAATCTCAAAGCTCAAACAAGGAGATAGAATTTAACACCACCAAGAAAATGAGTAAAAAAAAAATATAATGAAATTTAAGTTTCACTTACAACTTGCATACCAGTAATTCTTGCTACTTGCGTTTGGAATTCAAAAAATGCTGTTAAAGTCCCTTGGCTAACTTCAGGTTGGTATGGGGTATAAGCTGTCAAAAATTCTCCTCTTTGAGTGATATAATCAACAGTACTTGGCACATTATGTTTATAAACACCTGCTCCAAGGAAAAATGGTAGCTTTTTTTTTTTAGTTTTTGTTTAATTTTTTTTTTTATTTTATTTGAGAAAAGAGATCAATTAAAAAGAAAGAAGAAAAGAAATTGTGTTGGTTTGTGGGTGATATTAGAACGAATTCAAAATTTTATTAAAAAGAAGGAAACGACATTTTGTTGAAAAAGAGAAAAAAATTTCTTAATTTTTTTTGTAAAAAAGACAATTTTGATGTCACAAAAAAAAAGAAAAAAAAAAAAAACAAAATAATTACATTTGACACATCTGTATTTTTTTTCAGAATATTGTTAACTGTATTAAAAACTTCTTCTTCAGTCATTTTGTCATAATCAAATTTATCAAATTTATCAATCAAAACTTTTTTTGGGATGTCTGAAAAGAGATCATTGATTGAACCTAATCCCATTTCTTTAAGCATTTCTCTTCTTGATTTTCCTGTTTGTGGAAGGTAACGGTGCTTATAATCCAAGAAATCTGTTTTGATTCCTTTAGAAAAGAAATTTCTAAGATTATAAAAATTAAAATTTGTTTTTGGTTTGCAAATCAAACTTAACATTTTGGAAGATAAGAAAAAAATAAAAAAATGATCCAATTTTATGTTAGAACAAGATAAGTGAATCATTCAAGAGAAAAGAGAAAGAACGAAATTAAAATAATTCCTTATGGTAATTAGACTATTTGAATTCTCAAAATATGTTTTGTTGGTTCTTTAAATTAGAGCACTTTTTTTAAAGAAAGTCAAAGAAAAAAACAGAGATAGGGTTAACAAACTTTGTTCTCATTCAACAATTCTTGAGATTTTGAACATCTTGTCTTGGGAAATAAAATGGTAATTGTTTCAAAGAACCAATTTCTAAAAAAAAAAAATTATTCTGTTCATTCATCTATCTTTTTTTTTTCATTAAAAAGGGGAAATAAATTAAGAATAATCAATTATAAGGCAAATTTTATTCAATTAAAAACATTAGAAGATTATTATTACACGTTTAGAGATATCTAATTAGATGACTCGTCTGGTTATTAAATAATTCCAACTTCTTTTTTCTAGTTAGATCATAACAAGTCTCATATCAAAATGTTGGAAAATTCAGACTTTGTGTCGACACTAAAAAAGGGTTTTTTAGAAAACTACAAACGATGACAACAGCACTTACTATTCTTTTTCCAATCCAAGAAACAAAATTTAATTTCAGCTTTCCTTGAGAATAATTACTACCAGAAGAATTCAAAAAAAGTACCAACACACTGTAATTCTAAAAAGAAAAAAGATACAACAACATCTTTTTTGAGTGAAATGATTTTCATTTGAGTTAAATTGGATTAATTTTTTGCAAAACATTTTGAAAATTAGTATTTTTTTTTTTCAAAAAAAGGAATTTGCTTATTCTTTTAAATTATTTTTAAAGATTTTAACCTCTTTCAATGAGTCTTTCCTTTGTGATGGCAAATACGCTACAAAGCCTTTTCAAAATTCAATTCATGACTTTAATTTCAATATCAACCCTGCATTGTATTCTTTTAATTTTTCCAAGAAAAGATGAAAAAATAAGTTACTTTGTCTCTATGTATGGAATAGTGTTTAGTGTCTTAACAGTGAGCAATAATTCTTCGTTGTCAAAGTAAATCACTTTTGAAAGGAAAGAAAATATCTCTGTGTAAGGAAAAAACATTTTTTCTATTTTTGGAAACATTTATTTGTTTCTTTCAGATCTTTTTATGACTGATCCTTTACAAAACAGTCCAACTTGGCTACTGAAAAAATTTAATATTGAAAACGAAACAGAAGAAAATATCGAAGAAGAAGAACAAGAAAAGGAAAACGAAAAAGAACAAGAAAAGGAAAAAGAAAAAAAAAACCAAAAGGGAAATGGCAACAAAAAAGAAAAAGAAAATGAAAAAAAAACAAAAAACGGAAAAGAAAGAAAAAAACGGAATCTTAACAAAATTAAACTTCCGAAACCAAGCCTCACGACCCCAAAGAAAAAGCACACCTTAAACAAAAGGGCAGGTTCACTCAGAAGAGCGTTTACAGTTTTAAGTCAAAGAAAAAGACAAGAGGAAGACAAATTCACAAACAAATTACAAAATTTAAAAAAAGCTTTAGCAAGCATTTTTAAATTAGACGCGCCTGTCTTTCAAATGGAATGGTTAAGAATTTATGAGGAACTTCGAGAAATTTGCACTTCAAAGCCAATTTCCAAAACGACCCTTGTGTATAACACCTTCCATAAGCTCTTAAAATCGTTTATCAAGGAATATAAAAAATCATTGAAAAAATCACAAAACTTTTTAAGGGATTATTCACTTGGCTCAAAAAAATTACAACATATTCTTAATTCTTGTGAAGAGATTTACAAAATTCATAGCAAACGTTATATTTCGCATGTAACCTTTGCTGGTAAAAACGAGAATGGGGATGACACCAACCCAAATCAGGTTCTTACCAGATATTATAATTTATCAAAAAGCACCGATATGATCAATAAAAGGCAAGGGCTAATCAATAAACAGTCTCTCGTTCGAGAAAATATTCAAAAAAATATTTTTACAGAAGAATTTGAGAAAAATCTACAAGTACCACGCACTGTAAAAGAAGAAGAAAGTGAAAAGGAAATTGAAATAAAATTTGAGGCAATTCTTCAAAATCAAAATAATAAAATGAAAATTGAAAAGAATTTTAATAATGGTTTTGAAAATGAAAATGAAAATGAAAATGAAAATGAGAAAGAAAATTTAAATGTAAAAACAAAAATAAAAGAGAAAGGGAATGGAAATGAGAAAGAAAAGGAGAAAGAGAAAGAGAAGAATAGAGAGAAGGAGAAAGAGAAAGAAAAAGAGAAAGAAAAAGAAAAAGAAAAAGAGAAAGAGAAAGAAAAAGAATTAGAAAAAGAAAAAAAAAAAGAACAAGAACAAGAGAAAGAAATTGATATTCAAGTGGAATTGGATATTATGAAAATTTTAGAAAGGCAAGAAGAAAATAATGCAAAGAAAAGAATTTCAGGAAAACCAAGATTAAAAAAAAAAATTAATTACCAAAATCTATCACAATCTTTGCCCAATCAAAATATCCATGATGGATATCAACAACTTCAAGAAATACTGGAATATTCAAAATTTATTCAAACGAAAGAAAACCAAAAACCAATACTGGCAATTCCGAAATTATATCAACAAAGATCACCACGCACACAGAAATCACCAACAAATAACAACTCACAAAAAAGAATGAAAAAAAAGGGATTTCTTTCTGAACGAAAAAGATCTATCAATTCAAAAAAAAATTTTTCACAATTTCGTAATTCAAGGACAAAAAACTTTAGGAGAACAAAAATTGGTGTGAACAAAAGTACAGGACCAACCCCAAAAATGAGTATCAAAACACTTGCAAAATTTATTTTATATAAAAAAATCTATTTAAAATTTAAAGATAAATTATTTGAAGAAATCCTTCATATTATAAAAGAACAGAGAAAAGAAAATACAAATTCGAACGACAGCCCCAATACGGGTGCACATACACTAAGTTCCGTGATACAATCCTTTGTGAATAATGGCTATAAAGAAAATGACCGCCTTCAGATTTATCGAGAATTTGAAAACGTCTTATTTGATTCCACATCAAAGTATTATGCCATTTGGTGTAATAATCAATTATTTGAACAGAATGAAAAAAATATTACAAATTATTTATCAAACCTTAAATTGGTTTTAGAAAACGAAGAGGAAAGGTATGTGATTAAATTATAGATTTATTATTAATTTTATTTTTTTCATTTTATTTGATATATTTTTGTTGAGGGTTAACTAAAGTGAAATAAGCGAAGGAGTCAAAGCGAAACTAAACAGAAAATTTGAGTCTCTCTTTTTAAAATATTATTTCCGAAAAAATGAATTTAAAATTTCGGGTTCATTTTGAAACAAAATTTCTTAGAGTAAAACTTAATTCTAAAACGAAAAGAAAAAAAAAAAAAAAATGAAATCAGAGTGTGGTTTGTATTGGCAGTAAAAAATACACTTTTCAAATAAAAATTGATCTCGATCAAAAAAAATCAAAGTTGTTTATCTTGAGCTAAATATAGGATTTTGAACGTTTAAAGGCAATATTAATTTTTTTTTTCCTAATGTAAAATTAGAATTTTTTTTTTTTTTCAAAAAAGCTTCATTTTATCACACTTTCACAATAAACACCATTCCACTCATTGAAACCCAGCCAAAAATGAAAAATTCAATTTTATTTTTCAAGAATCAACTAAAAACAAGATTTATTAGAAAGATGAGGAATAATAAATCTTAGATCAGGGCTGAGATTCATTAAAGAAATACCTTAACAAACTTTAAATTTTGCAAAAAAATAAAATGTGATAAAAAATTTTTTGATTTGCTTGTATTGGAATACTTCTCGTGCAAAATTTCTCAATTTCTTTGGAAAATTAAAATTGTTAAGTATAAGATTTTTTAATAGTAAAATGTCTGAATTTAAAAGAAATTAATTAATCTCAATTTTCTTAAAGTTAATTTGGATTTCAAAGATTTTTTTTTTCTATAATTGGTTTTCAAAAAAAAATGATAAAAAAAAATAAAGAAAAAATATAAAGCAAAAAAAAAAAAAAAAAAGCAAACAAAAAAAACTTTGATTAAATTAGAAAAAATGATCTAATCTAAAAATTAAAATTTATTTTGAAAAAAAAAAATAGGATAAAACTCATAGAATTTGTTCTATATCGTCAATCAAACTGATACCTTTTGACTAAAAAAGAGTTTATTTTTCTATACTAAATTTTATTCAATAGTGTTTCTTTTCTTTTGTTTTTTTTGATATAAAAATATGTTAAAAAGAACGCTTTTTACTAAAATTATTAAATGATATATCTATCTATCTATCTATCTATCTATCTATATATATATATATATATATATATATATATATATATATATATATATCATTATTCTCAAGAATAATTAGGAAGTATACATTTATTTTCGAAAAAATTTACAATTAAAATATTTAATCGCTTGGAATAATAAAACTTTAATTGATGGAATCTAATAAATTATATATAATAATACAAAAATATCTTGTTTTTTTTTTTTTCAAAAAGAATACTAATTAAAATTTTAAACTATAATGGGTACTTTTTTTTAAAAGCTTATACAAATATTTCAAAATTAATTTATTTTTTTAGTATAATCCTTATTTTTTATTCTTTTTTAATAATATTATTAATTAAAAAAAAATTTTAAACCTTAGTCTAAGAAAATCTTTTTTTTTTCAAATATTTTTAATTTTAAAGATTTGAAACAAAATAAGTTTTAATTAAAACTCCATCAAAAATTGAAATAGGTGTTCTTTCAACTCTTTTTCTTCGTATTTTCTTTTTAAATATAATTTCATTAATAACTATCATTCAAAAAAGAAAAAGATAAAGCAAACAAAAAAAAGAAAAAGATAAAATACAACGAAAAAAAAAAAAAAAAGAAAATAAAAGAATTAATAATTATCAAAAATCAAGTTATTTGATAATGTATTACTCCGAATTTTAATTCTAGATATAAATCAAACTCAATAAACCCTTCCAACTTAATTTAACTAAAAATTATGAAACAAGTGGGCAGGAATAAATTAAAAAAGAAAGCAGTAATAAACCATGCCCTTTTATCCTTTTTCATATAATATTTATTACATAAATTACAAGTATCCAAATATTCAAGGGATACTTATTCAAAGATTTACAAAAAAGAAAAGATTTCTCAGGATTTTATTTTTATTTTTTTCAACTTTAAAAAACATGAAATAAATAATTAAAAAAATGAAAAACATTTTAATTATTATTTATTTTCCTTTCAAACAAAATTAATAATCCATTTAACTCAAATAAAATATTTTCAAAATATTTAGAAACATTATGTGCATGTTCAAATACACATATTAAAACATTGATTTTAAATAAAGCTCAAAAAGGGTTATATATTTTTTTTAAAAAAAGAATTATGTATTAAACTTAGAATTAAAAGCACTTTTTCCCCTCTTATAAATATATATTATTTTAAACAACAAACATAATTCCTATTGAGTATTGAGAAACTTTATGCTTTTTTTAGTGGGGGGGATCTATGCGAATTACTTCAATATAATTATATGGGAATTATTCAAAACTAAAATTTCAAAAAAGTTGAAATTTTGATATTTTTAGAAACTAAAAATCGTAAATTTTCAACCTAGCTAAAACTATTATAAAGAATCACAATAATACAATTTACATTCAATTTGGAAATAATTTTAATTTTTGAAAAATATGAAAAGTATTTTTTCTGTTTTTTTTGTTTTCATTTCACATTTTTCCAGTTACATAATCTGTTAATTTCGATCTCAAAAAAATTTTTTGAATGATTGATATTCAGCTAAAGTTGAATTCTTTTAAATAGATATGCTCAAATAAAATTGGTTGACGGTTCCTAACCTTTTGATCGATACATATTTTTTGGTGAAATTTCAACAAATTTATCAATATAATTTTTATGTTTCCCACTCGTTTCATCATTTTGAACACATTGTTTTTTTTAGATTTTAGATTTCTTTCGAGAAAAATTGGTATTACCAACATCAACCAATCAAAAAAATTTCAAAACAATTTACTTGAAACTTTGAATAATATTTTTTTAATTTTTCTTCTCTTTGGCTGAATTTTGCTTTGGCTATTGATTATATATATATATATATATATTATAATTAATTTTCTTTTACTTTTTGAAATTTCTTACATCGAATTAAACCATATCTTTTTTTAATTAACTTTATTCTCTTTTATAAAAAAAAAAAAAAAAATAAAAACCAACAATTCAGGGTAAAAACTTATTTTCATAAAAGTTCAAGAAAAGGATATCTAACAATTATTAAAAACCAGACAATTTTAAATCAGTTAGAATTATTACTTCAATTTTTTAAAGAAATCATGAATAATATTCAAGGAGTTGAACACTTGAAAGAAATAAGTAAATTGAAAAAATACTATGAAATGCTTTCAAAGACAAATGAAGGTAAAAAAGAACTGGAAGAAATTTTTACAAAGCAATTACAAGGCAAGTGCGAAAAATGTTTACAATTAATTAATAATGAAAAAACAAATCAAAATAATTCTGATCAAAATGATATAATTGCATTTATTCAATTAAAACAATTAATTAAAATAATTATTGAAAAGGGATTTAAAAATGATCTGAATTTAAAAACAATATTTGAAAAAAATTTCAAATTATATATTTCAAAAAATATAAATACCTCCAAGCATTTAGTCTTATTTCTTCACCAAAATTTAAAAAATTCAAGTTTAAATTCAGATGAAGAAAATAAAAAAAAAATTAATTCTGCATTAAGCTTATTATTATTTTTAAAAGATCTTTCTGTATTTTGTCAATATTATATATTTTATTTTTCCCAAAGATTAATTAATAAAGATTCTTCAATTGAGAATGAAAATGAAATACTAAAAAATATTGGTAAAATGCTTGGGTACGAATTTATACGTAGAATGGAATTTATGATCAAAGATATTAAATTAAGTTTAACCTATAAAGAAGACTTTGAAAAATATTTAACTTTAAAAGAAAATGTAAATGTAAGGGAAAATGAAAATGAAAATGAAAATATTAATGAAAATATTAATGAAAATGTAAACGTAAATGTAAATGTAAATGTAAATGAAAATGAAAATATTCATAAACAAAAATCCAATAATTTTATCACAAATTTTTTATTATTAACAAGAGCAAATTGGGATTTATATAATAAAGAACCACAACTCCATAATTTTATTGAAAATGAAAATAGTAGTTGTAATCTTCAAAGTTTTTTTCTATATAAGTTTCCAAAAAAAAAAATTTTTTTTTTACATTCTTTATCCACTGTACAATTGGAAGCTTCCTTTGTCAAAAAAAAGCCTCAGATTATCACCTCAGATTATCAAGCACAAATATTATTATGCTTTAACGATACGTTAACCTTTAATATTGATGAATTAAAAAACAAATCGCAAATTGATGATAACAAAATCTTTTCTCAAACTGTAATTTCATTAATTAAAAATAATATTTTGCGTTCAAAACCAAAGATTACTGAAAATGGCATTTTGACATCAGATTTCCAAATACAATTAAATAGAAGATATGCAACCAAAAGAAGAATAATTAGACTGAAAACGCCCCAATACTTTGATCCAAAGAAATTTGAAAAGGATGAAAAAATAATCCAAAAAAATTTAATTAATGATCGGAACTTATTTCTTCAATTATCAATTATCCAAATTTTAAAGCATAAAAAATCAATTAATCATGATTCGTTAATACAAGAAATTTTACAAAAGGCTAACAACAAATATCAAATTAATGATCAATTAATTATTGATCGTATAAATTTTTTAATTAATTATAAATATTTACAAAAAATTGAAAAACAATCAATTCAATATATTTATGCCAATGAAGAAAATGTTAAATAAAAATATCTTGAATTACTTTTAATTGCTTTTTTTTCTACATTAGATGTTTTTTGGAGGATAAATTTTTTTTTCAGAGTTTGGTATTAAAAAAAAAATACTGAAAGAGTTCTAGGGCAATCAAATGTTAAAATAATATATTAATGTTTGCTCCGAGGCAAAAATAAGAAAGATAAAATTTGAAACTTTAAAAAAAAATTTTTTTATTGTATTAATAATGTCACTTAAGAAATAATAGATTTCATAAACGAAAGAAAGAACTTATTTATTCACAAAGCCCGGAATGAAGGAATTACCATAAAAAAATATTGACTTATATCGATTAATAATAATCTAGCAAGATTTTTTCGAAATCTTTTTTATAGAGGTATAAAAGATTTATTTGCGTTTAGTATGAGATTCTCAATTTTGGAATTAAAAAAATTTTTGAGATTTAAAGTATTATTTTTTTAGAATTACTTTTTGAATTTGAAAAACATAAAATAACAAATATAACAATTGAAAGTTTTTTAGTGTTACAATTGATAAGAAAAAAATGTTTTGTTACAACCAGTCACATTAGAGTATGATATACTCTTGATAAATATATTCAAAATGAAAAAATCAAAATATAACTGTAAAAATATTCTAAAAAAATTGGATTAGGGGTTTCTCAAGGAGACAAACTGGTACCATTATCGTTTCGATTTATCATCCATTTTGTAATTGAAGAAATATTTCGATATACAATAAAACATATTTAAATGTTTGCAGATGATATGATTATTAATAATGGGAAGCTTAATTTCAGAAATTGATAACAAATCAATAATAATTTAAAAAATTATCCAATAAAAAATTTTTTTTACAAATACTAAGAAAACACTAAAGCCGAAAAAGTTAACATAAATAAAGTATTTAAGAATTTGGTTAGAAAAAGAGAAACGATTACAAAAAAACTTCTAAGAAGTAAAAGATAATTTTAAAAAAATTAATATTATTTTTTGTCAAAAAAAATATAGCAAATGGGGTATAATAACAAACATTCAAATCAATATAAATTATTCAATTATTAGATAAATAGGATTTTTACAATTAACACAAAAATAATATGACTCAATTGATGTATGGAAAAATCAAAAAGTTATAAGTTTTTTAGACAATAAATCCACACTCTCCAAGAATAATTTATAAAACTGAAGATAAACTTGACCAAGCCAGAATTTAAATATATAAAAGAAGATCTAAACTCAAAAAAAATATTAGAACTTTTATGATTTGACAAACTGGGACAAATAAATGTTTTTGGATATAAAAAAGAAAATATTAATTGGGAAATAGTGATTATGTAAACTATTAAATTCAAAATCAAATTTAATTTAGAAAAAAAATAAATGATAAATAGTTATGTTTGGAAAATTTCTGAATCTTTAAAATATTATTAAATATCAAAACAATATCAAAAAATAGTGGGGGTAGTCAAGTGCAATGGGGTGTCCTCATATACCTTGCTTCTTCAAAAATTAAAAGAATTGAGTACAATTAAAGATTTTCCTCAATTCTTTTGAATGTCAGAAAAGATAATGGTGGTTTTTAGTCGTTTTATGCATTATTCTAATGTCTATCAGTTTTAGGAATAAACAAAAAACTTGAGATAAACTAACAGAAATTTTTTTTTTTTTTTAAATCAGTCGAAAATTGAGTAAATTAACTCTATATTTTATAAATTATAAAACACCCTAATTAAATAAAATAATTTTAAAAGGTCAACCACCTTTTTAAAAGTTTAAAAAAGTTAATAGCTAAACAATCATATAAAATTACGTTTTTGCTTAGAACAACATAAAAAAAATATTTTCAATCAATACAAAAATAACTCAAAATTGAAAATTAGTGACTCTACCAATCCTTTTCTTTTGGAATACCCTATCTAGAAAAAAAAACAAAAAATTAAGATTTAATAATTATTCGAAATAAACAATAATAAAAAGTTACTAAATAATAATATTTTTGATTATTATCAGAAATAAAAACGAATTATTTAATTGGTTATTATGTTAATGTTACAGAATATTATAATAATTTATTAATTAATTTTGAAGCAAAAATTTTGAAATTGTAGAAGTGCAGGAGAGAGTATACATTTTTTAAAATTCTCATTTTTGTTAGGAAAATCTATTTATTTTCTTATCAAAATAAAAAATTCAGAAAAAGCTAAATGTACCTTTCTTGCGATTTTTTGTATTTTTGTGAAAATCTATCTTTTTAATGATTAAAGATAAAACCCAAGAAAACCTATCAGCAAGAGTTTAGTTTTTTTTTTTTAATTTAAGAAATAAACCAATTTTTTTTTAAAAAATTTATTTTTTTTTAATAAATTAAAAAACACCTAACAAGGAGTTAGAGAAAATTAAATCACCCCGTTTAAAATAAAAATTAAATAAAAATATATTTTGGATTCTAATTTGTTTTATATTTTTTTAAATTATTTATAAGTTTAATTATTTTTTTTACATTTTAAAAAAACAAGTAATTAGTTTTTTTTAAAAGAGGGCTAGATCAAAAAAATTGAACTTGATCAATAGTTTATCATTTTTAGACTCAAAGACTTTTTCAAATGAGTAATTAAATCCTGAATCGAATCGAATTTTTTTGGATTTATCCTTGATAAATTTTCATTTTTTTTTTGGGATTTTTCACATGATTCACTTGTGGAAAGTAGGTACAATAACAACTACCAGGCTAAGAAAATCAAAAAATTTTATTTTTTCATTCAGTGTATCTTGTTTATGGGATTATCATAACCCCAGATTTGCCACTAATTAAAGTGTATTACAATTAGGGGTAAATGATATAAGTGCTATATTGGTTAATATATTTTAACAATATAATATGTAACTTTCATAACAACAATAAATTATTACAGTTTTTATCTATGATCTCCATTCAAAATTCTTATTTTTGAAATTTTTTAAATTCCTTTCTCAAATCTAAAGATAGAAACCCACAATAAGAGTTTCCAATATTTAATAATTAATAGTCCGAATTTCCCAAAGTAAATATTTTTATTATTTTGAAATTTCAAATATTAACTCAATAATCATTGACATAAAAAAGGAAAGACAGATTCATTTTGTTTTTTTTTTATAAATATAATTCCTGGATCAATATATTTTCAAGAGGAGAGATAATATATTGCCAAAATGATCAATCTGATAATTATTGAAATTTTTAAAAACAATTGATTTTTTTAGCACCCAATCAAAAAACTAGACAAATCCCTGAAATTTATTGTCTAACTTTGAAGTCACATCTGTGATAATTTAACTGTTAAATTTTACAGCGAAATGCAGATTATTTTTCATAAATTCATTGGGTTTTTTACTAATATAAGAACCATCATTAAATGATAAGACAAGCAAAATGTACTATTTTACTAATCAAATTTTTTAGTCTTTGAATCATTGATCAAATATGATATACACCCGAAAACAACATTCTACAATTTTACAATTCTTTTTCAATGGTAGACGCTAATCCCTTAAAGTTATCAATCCCGGAAATTTGAAAAAAGATTATCTTGTGTAGGGTGTGCCCATTAGTTAATTTAACTCTTCGCTGATCGATCTTGGGCCTGATATGGGTTTTAATAGTGGTTCAAAATGGCAATAGTTGACAATTTGTTTTTTTTTTTTACTTTAGAAAACAATTACAGATTGTCAGATTAATTATAAGGAAGGTAAGTTTAAGAATAAATTTAGATTTGTGTTTTGTTGAAAAATTTTTAAATCAGTGTGGATTTATTAGGGGCTGTTAAAATCAAAAGTTTTTTCATTTAGTTAATTGAACAAAAAATAAATTAAAAATAATCTTCTACAACCTACAAATCAAATTTATTATAACTTACCTTCTAACAGGTTAATCTCACACTCTTCAATTTAGATTTTCGAAAAAAACAAAAGATATCGTCAACTATTGTCATTTTGATCCACTATTAAAACCCATACCAAGCCCGAGATCTATCAACTAAGAACCAAATTAATAAGTGACCACGCCCTACACAAGATAATCTTTTTTCAAATTTCATGGATTGTATACCTTAACTGTGGATATAGGTTATAAAAAACTTTTAAAAATATACTCAACCAACGAAATTTTGAAAAACAAATTATCGAACAAAATAAAAAGCAAAAATGCCCAATTATTCTTTTAAAGGTAAAAATTTGATGATTGAAATCACACTTCCTTAAATTAATAAATTATTGAACTTTTTATTTTTTAAACTTTTTAACAATCAAATTATTCAATTACTTTAACATGTCCGATACAAAATGGACTGCAAAATATGTGAGTTCACTTTTTAATGAAAGCTCTTCGCAAGGGTGGTCAATTGAGGAAACACAAGTTCTTCGGGAATGTATTCGGCGCTATGGGTATAGTTGTTGGGAAACGATCATGAAAAAGAATTTGATCCCAGGAAAAACACATTCCCAACTTTACCATCATTCAATGAGGCTATGTGGGCAACAATCCCTTTATTTATATAAAGGGATCCATTTAGATGTAAATCATTTGTACCTTGAGAACCGCAACAAAACTGGAAAAAACATTAAAAGAAAAGCGGGCATGATTATTAAAGGTAACTATTCCATTTGTTTTTTTTATGATTTCTTTAATCCAAAAAATAAGATAATTTTTTTTTTTTTACCAACAAATTCATAACGAACACTTGATCAAAAATCAACAGAAAAAGAAATGTTGACAAAAGAACAAAAAGGGATAAAGATTACAGATCTTGTCAAACAATATGAACTTTCAAGTAAAAGTATTAAAAATACAAAAATATTAAGGCTCAAAAATTCGGGGAATTATAAGCAGATTTTCAAGAGAAGATTGATGCTCTTGAAAATGCTTCAAAAAGTTCAAAAATTAAGAAAGCAAAAAGAAAAAGAATTAGAACAAGAAACCAAAACCGAAACCGAAACCGAAACCGAAACTACAAAAGAGGAAAGAACAGAAACGAAAAAACAAGAAATACCAGAGAATCAAGAAGAAGACATCAAAATGGATATCATAGAAAACGAACCAGAAGAAAAAAAAGAGAACAACAAAGGGATAACTAAGGTAAAAGAAATTAAATTTGAAAAAATCCAATTAAAGCAAGAAAAATCAGAAAAGGATCAAGTCGTCGAGCCTGAAGTGAAAAAGAGAAGAATCAAAAAGGAAAAACAAAACAAAATTGGTCTAAAAGAAGAAACAAACCCCACAATTAAAAAAGAAATAAATACCACAATTAAAAAAGAAGAAAACCCAGTTCTAAAAGAAGAAGAAAAAAAAGTTCTGAAAGAAGAAGAAAACAATATGGATATTATCAAAAAAGAAGACAATTCTGCCAAGACCAAAAAAGATCAAAAAAAAAATTAAATCAAGAATAATTCTCTTTGTTATTTATTTTTTTTGAATGAAATAAATCGATACAATTTTGTTATTTTTTTTTTAAGACCTTATTTACATTCTAGTAGAATTTTAAAACTTAATTCAGTTTTTATTAAAAATTGAAATTTTTTTTGAATTTTATTTCATTAAAGACAAATTTAAGGGAAAGAACTTTTCAGAGAATTACAAATTATTATTCATTCCTGAGCTTTATGGAGCCACTTTCGTAAAAAGCCATTTTATTAAATATTTTTTATTGTTTAAACAATATTTGTATTGTTTAAATTAATAATTTATAATAGATCTCTAAATCTAAAATCAAACAAATAATTACCATTTTTCATTATTGTTCAGCATTTGCTTCCTAACACCCCTTTATAAAGTAACACCTTTTGCAATATTTTGATTAAAAATGTATATCTTTTCTGTATTAAACATACTGAATAAATTACAAGATGGGGTAAATTTCTAATCTTATTTGAGTAAATTATTTAATACTTTAATATGTTTTTTTTTGACATTTTAAAAATTTGATTATTTATTTTTAATAATGTCAATTCATACGAATATTCATTCTGAAGACGCACAATTAACGTACTAATATAGACTATTAATACACCAGTCAAAAAGAATTCAGATTTAAGCATTAGATATTTTCCAATTTTTGAAAAAGTTGTTTTTTTTTTTTTGGATTTAAATATAAATAATAAAAAAAACAAAGAACGGAAAATTTCCATAAAAAATAAATAAAACTACAACACCACTAAATGTATAAAATTCAATAATAATTTTTTTTTTTCAATTGCAAAAAAAAAAGTCTATTTTTTAATTTTATAATTCAGAAGAGTGTATATTTATATTAAATTATAAGATAATAAATTCAATATAAAAATTTTCTTATTTATGATTTTAAAAAACCTTTCTATAAAATTTTTGTTTTTTTTTTTTTACTTTAAATAATATTAATAAAATTAATATTAATATAATATTAGAAAATATTTTTTTTATTTTTTTACTTGGCATTTGAAAAATCTATTTTTACAGCTATTTAAAAAAAAAGTTGAATTTATATCATTTTTCAAAATATTCAAAGTTTTTGATTTTTAAAGTGACTTGAATATTGCCAATTTTTTTTATCTGTTAAAACTAATTATTTTATATTTATAATTGATATAGTAAATTCCACTTTTAAGACACAAACTTTTACACAAAAGTCATTATTCAAAAAAATCTCAAATTAAGGTAAAAAAATCAATTTTTAGTAAAATAAATTGTAAAAAAAAAATCTCAAAAAATGTGCTTTAATTTGTGATTTTGATGTGCCTTAAATTTATTTGAAAGTTTGTGTCAGAAAAGTAGAACTGATTGTAGAATTATCTTTTTAATTTTTTAACATATTTGCAAGTGAGATTTTAATGTACAATTTGAAAAATAAAAAAATCCAAAAGAAACTAAATTTTCAAAGAGAAACAATAAAAAGAATCTCCAAAACTCAAACCCAATAAACAACTAAATCAACACAACTCTTTAAATATTACTTCAGTTTTCAAATATTCCAAAGATAAGAGGAATTATAACCTAATGAAGAAATACTCAAAATCAAAAATAGTTGAAGAACATTTATGACTTTCAAAAAAAGTTCATTAATTAACTGATCATCTCATTAAACTGAAGAAATTAACAAATATTGGTTTTTTAACCAAAATAACAAATTATTTCCAAATCATCGAAAAAACCCGAATCGAAAATTGTACTCAATACCAATTCATTGAATCGACCTCGATTTTTTTTGTCAATTCTTTAATAACAAACCAATTTTGATAGAATTCTATAATTGATTTTGTTATCCCAAATACTACTCGAATTATAAGAAGAAAAATGCAAGATCTATCAGCTCTTCAAAATATTAAATTAATGGGTTTTATTGTAAAAATAATCCCATACTACAATCTAAAAAATATTGAATAATACGTATTATTAGAGATCTGAAATAATTCTTTTTTATATACTAATTCAATTTCATCAAGGTAGAATTCATTTTGAGTATTTTATATAACTAAAATTCAATTTTTAAATTTATTTGTCAAATGAAAAACTTTTTAAAAATCAAAGTAAATTTTGACAAATAAAAAAATCAAAAGAAACGAAATTTTCAAAGAGAGACAATACAAATGATCTCCAAAACTCAAACCCAACAACAGCTATAACAGCACACCTCTTTAAATATTGCTTTAGTTATGAAATAGTTCCAAGATAAGAGGAATTATTACCAAATGAAGAAACACTAAAAATTGTAAGGTGCAGAAGAACATTTTGAGGTAAAAAAAAACTTTCCATACTTTAATGATCAGAACTTTAAATAGAAGAAACTCACATAATCATTCTTTTCTTTATAAATATACCAAATTAATTCCAAATAGAGGAAAAATAAATGGCAAATTTTTAATCGAGGTCGATTCATTTTTTCTTACTTATTTTCAAATATTTAATCTTTCATTCTAATTTAATGGAATCTAACATCCCAACCAAACGAATTCAAAGTTCAGAAGACTTAAAATTTTGGTTTCATTCTGATGCTTATTACTATTTAACGCAGTGGATTCGGCTTTTAAGTATCAAAATAAAACAACTAAAAAATACAGAAGAATGCAAAATATCGGATACTGTGCAAAATATTCTCGATATCCTTGATCAACTCTCCAATTTGATTGACGAAACTCCACCAGACAACCAACCAACAAGGTTTGGAAATAAAGCTTATCGTACTTGGACAAACAAACTTTTAAAGGTTTATTATTTATTATCTTTTTGTGTTTCTTCACACTTGTTTTTTTTTTTTGATTTGCTTAAGACCATTCAATCAATAAAACGAGAATTAGAAAAAGTAAAACAAAAAAAAAAATATTCCAAATATTGTCCAGCACTTTTAAAAAAGTGAGGAACAAAAGTTTTTAAAGGTATTGTTCGTACTGTTTGAGTCACTCTTTTTAAGTCGTTTGATCGATACATTTTAAAAACTTTTGATACTCAGTTTTTTAGAATGGATGCCATTTTCTTTAAAAACCAAAGTATTAATCAACCAAAAATTGACGTCACTGCTTGCTTCCGATTTCTAGTTAAATCCAAAACAAAATTGTAAAACTTCAACATTTACGCTTGATTAAATTTTGATTGAATAATGAAAAAAAATCAAAAAGATCGAGCAAAAAATGAATACTTTTTGGAAAACAAAAATAAAAACAAAAATCAAAATGATTGTAAAAAACAGATTTAAAATTTTTTTAACAAAAACAAGTCCCAAAAATCATTTGCGGTGTTATTCAAAATGCCTTTTTTTAATTTTTCATTTAGTTTTTTCCTATTCACCCAAATAAACTTTTTTTACTTTTTCTTTTCATTTACTCAACAACAACACTTCTGTTTTTTGTTTTTTTCCATTAATTTTTTATATTATCTAATTTCAAACAAAAGAAATCCGAAGATATTATAACCTCATTTTTACCAGAAAAACACTCGGAGTATAGCTCTGAATTGGGAGTATATTTTTTAGACTCCTTTGGTAACTCAAGAAGAATTGATTATGGATCTGGGCATGAAATCAATTTTATCTGCTTTCTATTTTGCTTTTACAAATTAGGTGCTATCACAGATGAGGATCTTCCAGCTGTGATCCTCAAAGTGTTTGCAAAATATCTGCAGGTCGCGAGAAAATTGCAGAAAGTTTACAATTTGGAACCAGCAGGGTCGCATGGTGTTTGGGGTTTGGATGATTTCCAATTTTTGCCATATTACTTTGGTGCCTCTCAATTGATTGGGCACAAGACATTAACACCTTCATCTATTCATGACAAAAAGCTACTCGAAGACCACTCAGGCGAATATTTATATTTTAGAGCAATCCAGTATATACACGAAATAAAAACAGGCCCATTTTTTGAACACAGCCCCATTTTAAACGAGATTAGTAATGTAGCCGCATGGAGTAAAGTAAACAGCGGATTATATAAAATGTATCTTGATGAAGTTTTATCAAAATACCCAATCGTCCAACATTGCTATTTTGGTAAACTGTTGCCTTTTACCGATGAAATCCGTAAAAAAAGAGAAAAGGAATTCAAAGAATCTCGAAAAAAGAAAAAAACAGTCAAAAAAGATAAATAAATCATTTTATTTAGATTCAATATTCATCATTAAAATAAATAATAAAAAGGAATTTTATTTTTATTATAAAATTACAATTTGGCTGATGACAAATTCTAAAGTGTATTTTGTTCAAGTTCTTTTATTATTTTCCTCTTTTTTTTTTTTTTTTTTTTTTCAGTTTGACTAATCTTTCAACTTTTTATATATAATTGAACACTTTATTACGGAAATATTAATACCCTTTCGGATTCTAGTCAAAAATAATGTTGGAAAAAAGTCAAAAATCTGTGTTTTGTTTTTAAAATTACTTGAGATAATCTTTTGAAAAAATAAATAGATTTTTAAAAAGACAATTATTTTGAAACCGATGCCAATAAATCCAAAAAATATTCAAAATTTTTTTATTTCCAAGAACTAGCTTGTGAAATTTTGAACTCACTTTGAAGAAATATATCAAGGTATTTTTTTCCTTTATATTCCAAGAAATATTAAAAAAAGTTGATTTTTGAAATCTTTGAAAAGGAATTTTTGAAAATAGAGTTTTCAAATTTATAAAAAAAAAATTATAGTTAAAATTTTGGATAGACAAAAAAACCTGAATAAAAAAAAAAATCTAGAAAAAGCCAAAAATTTAAATCGTATTCCAATAATTTTTGACAAACCCAAAATCAAAAATAGGCAAAAAAAAAAAAAAAAAAAAAAAAACCAATTTATTATATTTTCCATTCGTAATATAATTCTACATTTAAGTTACCCAGGGTATTAGTATTTTTAAAAACTAATAATTTTAATCCAAATAAAAGAAAAAAATATAGAATGAAAAAATCAAAATCGATATCCAAAATTAAGATAGTAGCATTATATAAAATATTTTTGTAAATTTGTTAAAATTTTAGCAAAAATTGTTGATCAATCAAATGATAAGATACCATCGATTATTTGTATGTGACTTTTCGATTCAACAAAATCAATACTAATTTTCTATTAATAATCGAAAACAATTCCAGATCTAAAGTAAACAGATTACTTAACTGGAAAAAAGGAAATGAAAATAATAGAAAAAAGACAAAAAAATGAAATAAAAAAAGTTTGTAAAATCAAAATTATTTCTAAATTGAATGTAAAGTGTGGTATTGTTATTCTTTCAAATATTTATACTATGAATTTTTTTTTTGGAATTTAGTTTCTTTTCCAGATACATATTTAGAGTTTTTTGGTACCCCCCCAAAAAAAAAAAAAAAAAAAAAAAAAAAAAAAAAAAAAGAATTATAGACAAAGAACTATATAATTAAATGTTTTGAGCACAATTAAATGAATTTTTTTAAACAATTATTTTATTTTCTTTGAATATTTTTATAAATCGGAAAGGAATAAATTATTTATATAAAATATATTAAAAGAATATCTAAACCATTGATTTTTAAAAAAAATAAATAGTTGAGAGTGTACTATTTAACTTAATAATCTTAAAAAAACTAAAATGTTTTTTTTTTTTTTTTTTTAATCAAAATTAGAATTTTTCATTTTTCATTTTGACAATTAAAAAATTGGTGGTTTAATTAATATTTCATTAAAGTAAACAAAATAGATTTTTAACTTAATTCATTAAAAATAAAATATTTATAAATTCATTGTTTCATAAAAAAAAATAACAATTAAAACAGATTGTTGGAAAAAAAGAGAGAATTTTTATTTCTTTATGAAAACATTTTAATATTTATTAAAATATTTTTATGAAGAATTTTATTGCAATTCATTTTTTCATTTCGTCTTAATTTTATAGTTAGAGCTGGTATTTCAACATTAAATGAAAAAATCTTAAAATTCAATTTTCTTTTTACCCTTTCTTGAATTCTAATTTATTATATTTTTACTTAATTGAAATTATTTTTTTTCATATTATAATTTTCTTTTTTTATCTTTTTCTTTTTTCTTTTCATCAAGAACTTGATCGTAATTTAATATAGTTATTATCCATCAAAAACAAGTTACACACTTTTTATAAAAATGAATTGATGATGTCATAAAGGTATTTATCACAAAAGAAATCATTTTCCTTTTTTCTTTCTTTTGGTCAGGATTTCACTCGTAATTTAAAGAAAAAAACTTTAAAACTATCAATGGTTTTTATATATTTAATAATACTTCTTTCAATGGATAAAAATTAAAAATTTAAATTATTTTTTGAATATTGAACTAAATATTATAAAAAAAAACGAAGGTACAAAAATATTAGTTTTTGTTTAATTGTCAAAAAACTAATTAGGATAAGATAATTTTTTATCTAAAGATAGAAAAATAAAAATCTTAAAGTTACTTAAATACTATTCTTATGGTTCTGAATTGGTCAAATTTCTTTTTGAAATATATCTTTTTAATCAATTTTTTTGTTACTTTGAACTGAGAATCTTCTAATATATAATAATAATAATAAACTTTTTTTACTGATATTAATAAATAACACACTTCCCAGATACTTTTTAAACCCATTCATAAATAAATTGAACATTATTACATACTAGTATCAAATGCTTGATATCATCTTTATTATTTGGATTTAACACTAATTTTTTAAAATAAAAAATTTAACATCTAGTCAAAAAATATTCAAATCATTCACATTAGTGGTTGTAAGAATATACAGCCTAATTTTAGAAACTCCCAAAATAATAATAATAATTGATAAATCATCTAAGAATTTAGAATAAACCCAAAAATTAATCAAAAATGAAAGCCATTAATTTATCTAAAATTAATTATTTAGGAATTTGTTAAGAAAAAGAAAAATATTTACAAAAAAACTATTGACAAAGTAAAATATAGTTTTGAAAAATATCAAACTTAGTTTTAGTCAAAAAAAATTGATATTTAGTAAAAAATTACAAATGTTCAAATTAATAAGCTTTAGTAATTATTTTGTATATAAAAATATTTGATTTAACTCAAAAACATTTCAATTCAATTGATGTTTGAAAACTTCAAATAATTACAATTTTTTTAAAAAGAATCCACACTCTCCTAGAATAATTTATAAATAATGGCAAAAATGATCTCGCAGGATTAAAAGTATACCGAAGAAAAGATAAATTTATAAATTGATTTCTTAAATTTTATAAAACATAAAAACGGTCCCAAATTTCCGAAAAAATGAAAATGAGATTATTAATTGATATGTCTGCAAAAAAAAAAAATTAAAGTAAATTAAGAATTAAAAGGTTTTTCAGTCAACGAAATTGGAAAATTCAACTAGTTGGAAAACTCAACAATATCTAAATATTTTAAGATAAGAAAATTCTAATTTAAAACAGTTATGATAAAGAGTGCTGTAAAGTGCTATCTTTTTATAGATATTTTAAATTTTTTTTTAAAAAAACCTAACAGGTCACAGAAGAAAAGTAATTTTCACTCTTCAGAAATCAAAAAAAAAAAAAAGTTTTTATTTTTGAAATTTTTGTAATTATAAATTGTATAAGAATTAAAAACCAATCAAATAAAATCAAAGGTAAAATTTAAGATATTTTTAAAAATCTAAAAAGTTTCAAACTTGATAGATATACATATAATGATGATTAATCCTCTTGATCAAATTCATCAATAAGAAAGGAATTTGGGTTAATTGCGATACTTTTGGTACAATTTTCCGTTTTATAAATGCCAATTAATCTATTTGCGAGTTCAAACATATTGTTTCTTAAACTAATAATTACAAATTGTGCATTTTGTGTTCTTTCTTTTATATAATTGGCAATAATTGAAACATTTCTGAAATCCAATGCAGCATCGATTTCGTCCATAAAATATAGAGGTGTAGGCTTAAAATAATGGAGTGCGAAAACCAGGGATAAACTACTCAAAGTTTTTTCCCCGCCTGATAAATTCGAAATATTTTTCCAACTTTTGTTTGGTGGTCGAACACTAAATATGATACCTTCAGAAAAAGGATCTAAAGTATCAACTAATTCAAGTTCTGCATCCCCGCCTTTATTATTTTTCATTTGGTAAAAAATACAATATATATAATAACATAAAATACAACTTATTAAATCTAATTTAAATTAAAAATAATAATAATAATAATATTAAAAAATAAAATTACCTAAAGTAATCATTTGATAAATTTCTTTTAATTTAAGTGTTATTTCGCTAAATCCACTCATAAATTCATTTAATCTTTTTTTCCTCCAAGACTCATGTTCTTCTCGTTTTGAGTCCCTTTGTGAAGTAATCTCATTTAATGTTTGAATTCCTTGATTAAACTTATCTATAAATTTGAAAAATATTTTAATTCAAAATATTGTTTGTTATAAACAAAATAATAATATTAAATCATTAAATGAAAAATTAGTAAAAAAAAAAATAAATTCAATAAAAAAAAAAAAAAATGTTTGTGAATGATAAAAAATAATTGTTATTCATTAACCAATTTATTTTACCTTCTTTTTGTTTATATTCTTCAATTGCACTCATATTTGGATTTAATTTTTTAATAGTTTCTTCTAATAAAGAAATTTCATAATCGATATCACTCAAATTAAACTCTTCTAATTCATTATCCGAATATTCAATTTTTAATTCTTCATCTTCATTTAATCTAATAATTAAAGAAAAAAATCAAAGAAAAGAGATGAGGAAATATTAAAAAAAAAAAAAAAAAGAGATAGAGAGATTAGTTGTTTGAAAGAAAATTATTTTTTAAAAAAAAAAAGATCCATTTTAATAAATAAAAATATAATTTACTTGGCTGTATTATTGTATTTCTGTGAACATTTTTCTAACTCTTTTTGATATTTCTTTATTTGTAATTTATTTTTGTTAATATAGTTATTGTTTTCTTCAATTTTTTCATTAATCTCAAGCTCTTTATTTCGAAAAACTGTTACTTCTTTTTTGATTTCATTTAACTTTTTTAAAATTTCTTTCATTGATTTATTTTTTTCCTATTTTTTGTTATTTTTATTTTTAGAAAAAATATTCAAATAGAAACAAACAAAAAAAAAACAAAAATAAAAAAACATGACCAAAAATAAAAATAAAAAAACACAAACAAAAATAAAAATAAAAATAACAAATTATCAAATAACAATCACAAGAAAAACACAATAAAATAAAAAATATTCCAAACCTTTTTTTGTTTGTTTAATTCCTTAATTTCATTTTTCAAATTTTCTATTGTTTCCAGATTTGTAGTTTTATCTTGTTCGTGTTGTCTACCCTGTTTAACAAAATCGATCATTTCTTTGTGAATGCTCTCAATTTTTTCTTGATCTTTAATAATTTTCTTTTTTAATGTTTTATTCCTAACCGTTAATTTATTTATTTTAGTATTGTTATTTGAAATAGTTTGCGAAATTTTTTTTTCTTTATTTTTTTGCTTTTGTAAATCTTCCCCACCTGCTTCCATTATTTGTTGTTCTAATTTTTCAATTTGTAATTGAATTTTTTGACTTTTTTGTTTTGCTATTTCATATTCGGATTCAAACTCTTTTAATTGTATTTTTAAATTAGAAATTTGTGATTCCTTTTTTTTGTTCTCTTTGATTTGTTTTTCCAAAACTGGTAAATGTTGGGATAGTTTGTTATTTTGTTTTTCTAAATTATTAATATTCATTTCAATTCTTTTTTTTGTAAATTCAAAATTTTGAATGTCATTTTCGAGTGAGTTTAGGTTCTTTTCCCTTTCATTTTTATTTTCGTTTAAATCATTTAATTCTTCTTTATATTGCTGCAATTCATTCAATAATTTTTCAAATTCTTCTTCAGATATTGTATTAGCTTCTGTATTCATGCCACCTCTCCTTAACTTTTTTTAAAATTTTGTTATTAGTTTGAATAATAATTATAAGAAAATATTGAAATTTTTAGTGTTTAATTATTATTTTTTTTATGAATTTATTTGAAATTATAAAAAATTCAAATATGGAAATTTAAGTGACTTGATAAGTTTAAAAAAAAAAATGAAATATTATTGAGATCTTTAATAATGTTATGTTTTTTTAAATTATTGTTTTATTGTTTATGAAATTAATGTAAAAATAATATCTAGATTATTTACTAATTATGAGTCTATTTTCTGAAATTATCAATTTTTATTAATTTGTAATAAAAAAAAATAAAAAAAGAAGACGATTTTATTTAAGACTTAAATTATTCCTTAAAAATTTTAAAATCATATTTTGAGTTTACGTTGATAATAATTGTTTTTGAAAAAAAAAATATTTTACCATTATTTTTAATTATTAACAATTTTAATTCTAATATCATTAAAAAGAATTAATTTGGGTATTGGTGATTTAATAAATCTAAATTTGAAAAAAAAAAAAAAAAATATAAATGAAATTGAGACTTATTAAGTTAAGGGAGTAGTCATTTTTGAAAATAAAATGAAATCTTGTCGAGATCTTGAAAATTTTTTTTTTTGTAATTTGTGTTTTGACTTATGAAATGGATGAGTTAACCTCATTTAAACAATTTATTGATTTGAGTCTCTTTTTTGAAATTCAAAATTTGCATCTTTCCAATATAAAACGAAAAAAAGAAACCTATTATTTTGTTTAAGAATTACGTTAATTCATGAAAATGGGAAAACATATTTTTCGTTTTATGTTGGAAAGTATTGATTTTGAAAGCAAATTTTTTATTTGGTTTCTTTTTCTTTGATTAATATTTCAATTCAAATCTTAGCCATTAAAACTATTCGTGGTTTAGGTGCTTCAATAAATGAATATTTGATAGAAGCTTAACTACAGTTTATCAATTAAATTGAGATCTATTATGCAAAAAAATTTTTTTCTTTAAGGTTTTGAAAAAGTTGTTATCTGGTTTTCAAAAAATGAAAAAAAAATGCAAAAAAATTTTTAATTTTAAAAAATTTTTTTAACAAATTGTTTAACCTACCCTCACAAGAATCCTTATAACAATTCAAATCATTTTTGGCAGAAAAAAAATGATTTTGAATTTTGAGGATAAAATTAACTAATTCCCAAATATCTTCAAGAAAATTTTATTTTGAAAAATCGAATTTCATCTTAAAACAAAAACAAAATTTCTAAGTAAAATTTTTAAATGTCAACAAAACTTTGATTATTATAACTACTATTCTTAAAAAAATACAATTATTTTTTAATCCGTTAAATATATCATTTTTTTTTGGTTAACTAAAAGTTTTATCTCAAAGAAGAACAAAAATCTTTATATTAATATTACTGGTAACAAAGAAATGTTATAGTATAATAATGATCAAAATGACCATAAACGGGGTAAAAACTTGTTAAATTGTGAGAAATAAAATGAATTTAATAGTTTTCTTTTTCGGAAAAAATGGAAAAAAAAAATTGATCTCACTAAACTAATTTTCTTTTATGGCTTTCTTAGTCGATCAGAATTTTTTGACACATGGGATCTACAAAATACGAAAGTAAAGAATACCACCAATAACATATTTTAAAATTTTGCCTTGTTGTCGTAGAAGACTAGTCCCTTAAAAAAATTATTTTTATTCTTTAAAATTTTATAAAATTCAATTTTTTCATTTTCAAAATCATAAGAAAAAAACATTCTAATTTAGGAATTTTTTTTGAAATTGTTGTGGCTTATTCGCAAGAATCTTGATATTCATTTAAATCACATTTGTCATAAAAAAAAATCGATTTTGAATTTTGATGATTAAATTAAGTAATTTCAAAATATCTTTAAGAAAATTTTATTTTAAAAAATCTAATTTTATTATCAAAAATAAAATAACTAATTTATGAGGAAACTTTTTAAATGGCTTTAAAATTTTAATTGTTATATCTATGTAATTAAAATAATCTTAATATTTTACAATAAATTTATTTATTATTTACCCAAAAGTATTGATTGAAAAAACGAACAAAAAATCACGATTAATTATTATTTAATATATATATATATATATAAGTTTAATGAACTATTAGTGATAAAAATAAATCATAATATGGGGTAGATTTTTTTTTTTTTTTTTTTTTTTTTTTTTATCTGTCAGAAAAAAAATCAAATTAATAACTCTCTTTTTCAACATATCCCCCTTTAAAAAAATTTTACTTTTCTTTTAATTTTCTTAAGAAATCGCCATCGCCAGAGATTGTTATATAATTAAAGTATTTTGTAATTGGGGGTAAATGATATTAGTGCACTAAGTTCAAATTACCCGAAAAAAAATCTATTAGCAATATTATTGAACAATAAATTATTATATATTTTAAGCTATAATCAAAATTAAAAAATTTTCATTTTGGAAATTTTTTTTTTGATTCCTTTTCCAAATTTTCAATATTAAACCCAAAATAGTAGTATTCTAATATTTAAAAATTAATATTTAGAGCTTTCCAATGTAACTGTTCAATTTTTTTAATTTTTTAATTTCAAGATTTACTCAATAATAATTAGCATAAAAACCCAAAAGATTAATTATTTTTCTTAAGTTTATATGAATCCAGTTGTATTTTTAATATTTTTCCGAGGTGTGAAATAATTGGTCAAAATAATTAATTCGTTAATTAATATATTTTTTAAAAAAAATTTAATTTTATAAAAAAAAACGAATCCATTAATAAACCCTTTTTCTGAAAATTATCTTTTATAAATATTAATAATTGATAATTTTTCATTTAAAAATAAGAAAATGGGATTTTAAATAATTGTAGTGAATCTTCAAATAAATTCTTGTTTTTTTTTTTTTTTTTGTTCATTTGGGGGTTTTAAATATTTTTTTTTAATAAATTTTTGGTTAATCACTTTAATGTTTAATTGAAATAATAATAATAATAATAATAATAATAATAATAATAATAATAATAATAATAATAATAATAATAATAATAATAATAATAATAATATAAGCCAAATTTCAAAATTAGGACCAAACTTTTTTATTAGTATTTTTTTCTTTTTTTCATTTTTCTTTTCAAAAAATAAAATGATTACACTATATTTTTATTTATTCGTCTATATTGGCTATTATCTCAACACTTTTTAGTAAAATACATTATTATTCAAAAAAAAAAACACATTAAACAATTTTTTTTCTGATGAAAAATTTGCCCCTATTTTTGAAATTAAGCTTATATATATATATATATATTCTTTTTAATTATTCAGAGAAAAATAACAAAATGTTCACATATCTTTAAATAAATGATTATCTTCCCTTAAGCTATTTCCAAAAAAGTGGGGCAAATTTATTTTAAAATATATTTATTAAACTCAATCTTCAAAAAAGTATTTAAATATCCAAAATTATTGAACATCATTTATTGATTCTTGATAATAATTCAATTTGTTTCAAATTATTGTATTAAAACAATAAAAGATATTAAATTTTCTGATCTTGATTTTATCTGATATTTTTTAGGGATGAAAATTTCTATTTATTATTTTCTTTTTGATCGAAAAAATCGTTTTCATAACTCATTTAATCTCAACAAATTTCCAAATAAAATTGAAAACATAGCTGCATTTGGCTGTTTAAAAAATCTTTTGTACCGTTTCCATATTTTCAGTTTGTTATTGAAATTGGTAGTACATTTTTTTCTCCAAAAATGATGCTATTTTTTTTTTCATTTTTTGGGAAATATTGCATCAAACATATTTTAAAATAAATACCTAAATCATTGATCCAATCAGTATAAATATTAAACTTAATTTGGTATTGCCAATTAACGAATACCTCCACTAACAAAGATGATTTTTTATGAAATGTAATAAAAAAAAAAAAAAGCCCTACTTTATTGGAAATACCTTATATTATGAATAATGTGCTGGAATTTTAACTAATATTATTTTATTCACAATCATCAAATAATAATTTTAAGAAATAACGATTGCAATGGAGACGAATAATGACCACCAGAAATAATATAAGGTAACATTTCAATTTAAAGTTAAAATAAATTGAAATTAAATAATTGGTAACTACTGCTATTTTAAAAAAGTGAGGAATTTTTTAGAATTAAAACTTTTTTAAAGTTTTCTATTTTAAAAAGTGAGGAGTCAACCTTTAAATGAGAAGTATGGGTTGGAATGGGAAGAAAATCACCTTTTTTTAAAAAAAGGCCATTGTTATTAAAATGAAGAACATACTTTATTAAAACAAAAACAATTATAAAAGTTTCAATTCTGGCAATCTCAAAAAAAAAAAGTCATAACTTTTCTAAGTTGACTCTAATTCATTATTTCTATATTTTTATCTCAAAAAAAATATCATTAAATAAAAAAAAAATTATAAAAAAAATTATTATTACTTTTCTTCCACCACCACTCACAGTTCCAGAAAGATCAATAACTTCCCCTTGTAATGTTACAACTTTATAACGCCTTCTATGAGATTTAGTACCATATGCTATCCTAGTCGCCTTTTCAATATTTTTAGTAACAAGGGTATTTCTAACACCAAAATAAAATGCAATTCTAAAAATGTCCTTTTTTGGATTAATTAAATCAAAAAGCCGAGGAGTATTTTCGGGCGAGTCAAAAGGTTGTTCCATATAATTCTTTAAATGTTGAATTTTATCTAAAATGATAAATGAGGCACGTCCAAGTTTTTCAGATTGGAGGATTTGAATACATTTTTGTGCATCTTTTGTTGTTTGTACAACAATATTATTTAAAGAGTTACAAGCAGTGGAAATTGCAACATCATATTTTTTATCAATGTTTCCTAGGCTTCCCAATCTCCCCTATTGATTTATTTATTTAGTTATTTATTTTTTTTAATATAAAAAGATTTGATAATAATAAAAAAGCAAATAAAATGAATTAATTTTTAAGTTTATTTTTCATTTATATAAAAATGAAAAACCTCGGAATGTAAAACAGTTTTAAAAAAATTTTATATGGACAGTATTCTTAATAAATTTTATTTCCTAAAATAGGAATTTAATTTTTTTTAAACTGGAATAAAAGATATTATTTTCTGAATTTAAGTTCTGTCACTTCTCTTAAGTGTCTAGAATTGTTTATACTTGCCACCCAACGTAATATTTTTTAAAACATACTTGTTAGCTTTAAAGGAAACCTAATAAAATTAAAAATAAAATAAAAAATGTGATACGGTTTTTGAAACCAGCATAGATGAAAAGTTATTAGTAATACTAATGGGAATTCAACTATATCAGTTTGTGTCAAAAATAGTTTAATTAAGGGTTTATTGTTAAAAAAACTTGATCTGTTAAAAAGAGAATTTTGAAGTGAATAAATTTGTGTCTTCGAATTCAAAGAGTGGGTAAACACATTATTGTGTCTATACATGGTCATTAGAAGTATTTGAAACTTGATTTAGTTTTTTTAAAAAATAGAGTGTTTCTTTTTTTCCATTTTTTTCCTTGGCAGAAATTTCTTTGTATTGGGAAGAAGAGTTACAAAGGAAAAAGCCAAGTGGTTAATCATTAATACTGTTATAATTAAACAACGCGGTATGAGTAACTTGAAAAGACAAAAGAAAAGCAAAGGTTAAAAATGATAAAAGGTTTAAGGCAAATCAGATCAAAAAAAAAAAAAAAAAGAAATTACAACAATTAAATAACGATCAACCAATAAACATTCATGATCAATTATCAAATTATTAAATCAGCCAAAAGTATCGTAGTTGTGATTTTGGAAGTCCTTAATTAAAGATAGCATTGGTTTTTTTTTTTTTTTTTTTTTTTTTTCCCAATTTCTACTTATAAACCCTTTTTAAATTTCAATTTTTTTCTTTTTTTTTATCAACCCTTTTTTCTTTTCAATTTTTTGCTTTTGCTTTTTAACCATAAAATAATTTGAGTATATTCTTCTCTTGCCCATAAATAACCGTTGAATCGATGATTTTTTTGCTTAAATTACTTTTAAGGAAATTTAAGTAAAAGGACATTTCGAGTGTAATTTACAGTTTTTCAAAAAAAATAAAAAAAAAATAGAGTTTATTTTTGAAAAAGTTTTTTTTTTATTTTAATTTATAGTAGGGAAAAAAATACCTTACATGAAAAAAATCCCTGACAAGATTTTTAATTGTGAGTATTAGTAAAATTTTTGTCTAATTTCAATGAAATCCTTATTATAAATAACCAATTTTTTTATGAGATTAGTAATAAGCTAACCTAAAGTTCATCAAATTAAGTGTCTCTAGAATACTCGAGTAATTGTTTGATAGCCTATGTTGATCAACTTTTTTTGAAAAACAATCAAGTTTTATTGAGGTTTACTAGAGTTTGGAAAATGATAATTTTTCTTCTTGTTTTTTGATTGATTGAATGGTGTTTTGAACAAGTGTGATTTCATTAATCATCATTCTAATAAGTGGGGGGGTTATAATTGAAAAAGTTCGATTCTTAAAAAAAGGATTTTGATTGTAAATAAATGAAATTACTATATATCAATTTTACTAATATTCACAATTAAAAATCTTGTACGGGATTTTTTTCATGTCCGGTATTTTTTTCACTGCTCTATCTCAAAAATCATTTTTTTGAAAAAAACTCTATTTCTAAAGATTTTCATATTTAATCTCGTGTAAACTTTGTGGAAAAAAAGTGAAGCAGGAAAAAAAGTGAAACACGGTTTTTAATTGGGAACATTACTGAAAATGAAAAGTAAGATCAATTAAAAAAAGAAATAAATAAATAAATAAATAAATAAAGACAAAATGAAGTATTCACCACAATAAAGGTTTTTTAAATACTATCTTTTTGTGTGGGTTTTTCTTTGATTGATCAATTATTAAAAATTTGTTCAAAAAATTGACTATTTTTGGGATCTCCAAAACCACACCTTATATTTTAATAAATCAAGTAGATTTAAATTGTATTTGTTGGGTTGATTGAAAATAATATAAGGGATTATTATTTGAAGTTAATGGGTTTCTTCTTTTTATTGATTTTACTTTTTGTTTTCAGTAATGTTCCCAATTAAAAACTGTGTTGAACTTTTTTTCCAAAAAGGTAATAATAATTCCAAAATTTTAAGGTAGAAGTGGAATATCTGTATTGGTACATGGCATAATGATAATTGAAAAAATAAAAATAAATACATTACACATTTCTTGTTTACATCAATTTTAAATATATATCCGTAATGAAATATTTTGTAAAAAGGAAATTAAAAAAAAAACTGACAAACGTAGGATACTTACATAACAGTTTTGGATTTTACCAAGTTTTTGTAATTTTAACAATCTAGTGAGAATTCTTCCTTGTGATTTTTGAGCTTTTCTCGAGTTTTTAACCTTTTCAATTTCAAATTGTTTTGAAGAGATCTCTTTTTTTAATTTAATGATTTTTTGATAAATGGGTTCTAACTGTTTCCTAATTTTATTAACATTTGGCAATTTTTCTTCTGATTGTTCTTTTTTTTGATTCTTTAAATCCATTTTTTCATTGACTAATTTTTGGCTAATTTGATCGATTTTCTCGAGTGTGGAATTGTATTGCTTCAAAGCCGAATTTTTTTCATTTTCAATAATTTCAATTTCTGTTTGGCAGACATTTACTTTGGATTTGCATTGGTTAACAATCTCGTTAAAGGGCAAAATTTCCTTTTGTTTGTCTTCCAATTGCACATGTAAACTGGCTGTATTTTTCTTCACCTTTTCAAATACCTTTTGGGTTTTTTCATTTTCAAGAACGAGCCTCTCTTCTAATTCTATATTTTCTTTTTTTAAATCGCTTATCGTGTTTGTGTTACTTTCAATTTCATTTGCATTCTTTTCGGTTTGATCTTTTGTTTTTTGGATTTGCTTTTTGATCGACTTGGCTCTGTTTAAACAATGGATCATACTTTCTTCTAATGTGATGTTGGTCTCTTCAATTTTTTTATTTGATTGCCTTTTTTTTGTTAAATCTTTTTGGAGCACTTGCGTTTCCTTTTCAAAATTTTGATATTCTTTTTCTTGATTTTCTAATTCTTGCAATTGCTCCTTGGCAGTGTTCTTCTCTTGTTCTAACTCTTCCGTTAATTCTTTGTTTTTTTCTTCGGCCACTTTTAAATTGCCCTCGCTTTCTAATTTATAAAAGTTAAACCGGATTATGGTCTTGTCAGCAAGTTCTTTCTTCATCCTGAGGAATTCGAGGGCTTCGTTTTTTGATCCTTCTAACGACTCCTTTTCCTTTTCTAATTTCTTGACCCGATTAATTTGTGTCGTGCATTGCTCACTGAGACCTTCAACTTCTTGAGCAGTGCTTTCAATTTTCGGGATATATCGATCAGTTCCGATAATGTCTTCTAAGTATTCTAATAACCCTGTTTCGCCATCCCTGATCGCCTTTGGTTTCATTAAGGAGATTTGCTCAACCTCTCCTTGGAGAATTAAAAACCGGTTATAATTTAAATCAATCCCTTTTGTTTTTAATTTTTGATTAATGTTTTTAAATAAACTTTTTTTCCCATTTAAACGGTACTCATTTGATCCTTTAAGGTTTATGTTTTTTTGTTTTTTTTTGAAGTTAGTTTCAAATTAGTATTGAATGAACCTTTTTTTTTCCTTTTTTTTCTTTTTATTATTTTTTCAATGGTTTTCCGATGTGTTGTTTTAAGATTTCCATTTTAATGTTTAACCTACTGAAAATAAAGACTAAAGACTAAAGACAAAAGAACAAAAGTAAAGAAAAAGAAAAACAAAAAAAGGAAAGCAAATACCTTTTTTTCGAACAATTCGAGTCACATGGAATTCAGAATTAGGAACAATTTCAAAATCTTCTTCATTTTTACCATCGATTATTTCCTGGAAATAAACAGAAACAGAAGTTTCGTTCACGTTTGGATATTTTGTGGATTTATGAATCAATTCTTCAAGCTTTCTTTGTCGGATTTGCTTTGCCTTTTTTCCAAATACAAACAGCATGCTATCAATGACATTCGATTTCCCACTCCCATTTGGGCCAACCACCGCGGTAAATCTTTTATGAAAGGGTCCAAATTCATGCTTACCTGCATATGATTTAAAATTATTCAAGACCAATTTTTTGATCATGAGCCTTGGTTTTTTGGTTGGTAAGGAAACTTTTGTTTTTTCTGAAGAGCTTGTCTCCAATTGATCAAGTTGATTTTTTGTATTTGGTGTGTTTGTTTTGGAAGTGTTTAAAGTTTCTGTTTCACTTACTTGTTGATCTTCATCAGAGTTTTGATTTTCCATTTCAAAGGAATTTTCTTCTGATTTATTCATAATTTTTTTTAAAAATAATTTTTAACGGTTAGATAAGGAAACAAAATCTTTTTAAAAAAAATGATTTTGACTTGAATATGAAAAAACTTTCTCTTATTTGAAATTCTGATTACAATTTAGTAAGACGTCAATAATTTGATTCTTCTTTTTTGGACTTATGTTGTAGAATTAAATTTTTTATACTGGTAATTGAAAATAACATTGGAATAATATTTTTATCTGGTTTTTTGTTTTATAATTCTCCAGAATCAGGTTTATTAGGATTCTTAGTTCAGTCAGTTAATGAAATAAAAAACTGACAAAAAAATATATAGAAAGGACAAATTACAGTTTATTTCTTTTTGTTTGTTCTCTTTGGGCAAGAAAAATGGTGAATAAAAAGTCAAACTATTTTCGGTTTTATTCTTCAAATAACACATTTAAGGGACTAGTTTCTGCCATGAAGAAGTCTACCATTAAAGTATCTTGAGATTAAAGGTAAACAATCTTATTGATATATCGTTTAAATGTCTCAAAAAATTTGATCTGAAAAAAGTATACAAAACTCGAATGAATCAATAAAAATTAGAAAAAGCTATTTCCAAAAAAGTGGGGCAAATTTATTTAAAATATCCCTATTAAACTCAAACTTCAAAAAAGTATTTAAATATCCAAAATTATTGAACATCATTATTGATTCTTGATAATAATTCAATTTGTTTCTTAGTATTATATTACATAAATATAAGATAATTAAATTTTCTGATCTCGATTTTATCTGAATATTTTTAAGGTGAAAATTGGTGTTTATTATTTTCATTTTGATCGAAAAAAATCGTTTTCATAAATTTTATAATCTCAACAAAAATTTTCAAATAGAATTGAAAACATATAAATGTTTGAATGTTTAAAAAATCATTTGTACCCTTTCCATATTTTCATTTTTTTATTGAAATTGGCTGTAAATTTTTTTCTCCAAAAAGGTGCAATTTTTTTTATTTTTTGGAATTATTTCAACCAGCATATTTTAAAATAAATACATAAGTTGTTGATTCATTGTTTTTAATATTAAACTTTAATGTGGTATTGTTGATTAACAAATAAACATACCAACGAAGATTATTTTATATAAAAATTAAAAAAAAAAATGACCGTATTGTTTGGAAATTACTTATGTATGAGGAAAAAATTCAAAGAATTTTTTAAAAAATCTACCTTTCGATACAGATTTGAAAGTTAAATGATAAACATTCAGTCTTCAGAGTAAAAAAATATTTATTGTTATTCGAATGATGATATAAAATTATCCAATAAATCTTTTGTATTGGAGATATTTTAATATTACTCAGTAAGAAAAGAAAGTAGATAATTTTGAGTTCAGAGTAGTTTACGAATAGATTTAATAATGATAATATTTTGAATATTAATAAGTGAAATGGTTAATATTAGATATTGACCTAGTGTATATAATAAAAATATAAGGGATTCTTTAGAAATATTTTTTAATAAATTTTTAGGGATTTCTTCAAACAAGAGGTATTTAAAAACTTTGATTAATAATTATAATAATAAACAAGAAAACTTGAATTTTTCCTTTATCTGTTTAAAACCAAGAATTTCCTACTTATGTTTGACTTTATACTTTCTCAAATCAATTTTTATTTTCTTTATCTATTTTTGCCCCGATTTTATTGATTGTACTTGGGAAATTTCGATTAATTTTCCAAAATTCTGTTACTTTCCTTTTTCAAACATTTAATGAGTAAAAATATTTTTCTTTTAACTTAATTTTAGATAATCAATTAAATAATTAACAAAACTAATTTGATTAAAAAAATTTTTTTAAAGAAATTAAATCTTTCTAAAGTAAAAAAAAGCCCAATTTAAAATTTAATTCGTTTTCACTATTAAAAAAAAAAACAAAAATAGATACTTCTAAAAGATTTAATTACCTGATAATATGATTTGAAATTGTTTTCTACTTTTTATCCCACATTATAATCAAAAAAAAAAAAAAAAAAAAAAAAATATTCTAATCTCGAATTAATTTATCAATTTTTAGATCAAAAACATTTTTTTTTTAATTTTTTTTTTCTTATTCTATTTCTTATAATTTCACACATCAATTTTTGAATTAATTCAACAAAAAAAATCTTCAGAAATACTAATAATCAGAAAAAAATCAATAAAAGTGTTATCCAATAAATGTTATTATTTATTTTTAAAAATCTAATTGTTAACTTTTTTCCTTTAAATTTTTGTAAAAAAATTTCCATAAAGCTGATTTCTACAATTAAATTTCATTTTTACTTTTTAGTTTTTGTTTTTTTTTTATTTTTTTATATTTTGTAATAGATTAATTTTATATATGTTTAAAAGAATTACAAACCGAATATATAATAAGATTTACTATTTAGTAAATATTGTTTACAAAATAATTCTTTTTTCTAATTTATTGTTTTGGTTTTGAAACAAAATTTGAAAAGGGGTTTATTATTTTCATAAATAAAAATAATTTCAATCTTTCTAACAGACTTTGTAAAGAATTTTTGATAATCATATTTTTTATTTTATTGATTAATTATTATTTTTTATTCTTAAAAAAATGAGGTGATTCAACAAAATTATATCCTGTTTGCCGTTATGTTTTTTTTAAATTTGAGAAATAAATTAAAATTTTTCAAAATTTTCTTTTTGTTTCTTAAGTTAAAAAAAACCACCATTAGATTTTCTAGATATCAAAAGCATTGAGTAAAATCTTTGATTTTCCCTGATTCTTTTAAATTCTGAAAAAGATAGGACTCTACGGCACTCTAAGGAACTCTACAACACTTTATGAGCACTTCCATTAGGTCTTTTTTTAATTTTTGAAATGAACCGAAAAGTTATGTAATTTTTTTTTTTTAATCTCAAAAATCAAAAATAATTGCAGTTAACTTTTCCATGGTTTCAAAGAATCAAGTAAACTGTTAATTTTACTCTATTCTTTAGACCTTTGGAAAACCTAGAGACTCTATAGCTCTTGAAGACACTTCCTGAAACGCTAAAATTTTTTTCCGGGTTTTTTTTTTATCTCGTTATAATGTATGGAAGATTATAACCTAGAGAATAGGTTTTCTATAACAAATGAAAAGAAAAAAAAATAATTTTTTATATTAAGACTTTGAAAAAGATAAAGAAAAGAAGAAGTAAAATCAATCAACGTAAACCAGTAAAAAAATAAAACAAAAAGTAAAAACAAAATTTATTATAAAGTTCTGTTTTGTACTCTGATTTTGAATGGGTTTTGAGTTGTTTCCTTTTATGTCAATTATTCCGAAATGTTCTTAATTAAAACCATTATTTGTTCCAAGTCTAGGTAATATCATACTTTGAAAAACTTAATACCAGTACACAAGGTAACCATATGTAAAGAAGAAGCTAAATTGCCACTACTATTTCTCTTCTTCAATAATTTTTTTATCAGTTTCGAAACACACTATTGTTTATTTTTTTTCTTCTTTACTTGTAAATAAAAAAAAAAAAAAAAAAAATTCTTTTTTATAGAAAAAAAAATGAACTCGAAAAAACAAAATGGAAAAAACTAATAATCATATATTTCTGGAATATTTTATTATGTATTTTCAAATTAAAAATTTTTGGAATTTTTTTTTCTTTTAATAAAATCTTGTTTTTTTCTTTATTATCCAAAAAGCTTGTAATGAATATCTATATGAAATTACAAAATCTTTGTTTCTTTATTATTTAATGATTTTTTTTGTAAGTAAATTATGTATCAAAAAAAAAGAATAAGAATAAAAAAAAGTAAAAATGGAAAAGTCAATTTTTGCATTGATAATATACTTTATTATTATTATATTCATTAATTGTTTTTAAATATGATGTATTTTGTTAATCTTAACTTAGATCCTACGTGTAAAATTTTATTTGATTTCCCGTGTTTGAGTATAATCAATTAAATTCAGTATTTCTGATTCTTGAAATACTAAAATCAAACAAATAAGATTGTATTAAAATTAATAGTACATCCATGATTTTTGTTGTGTCGTTTCTATTGGGCATAATTCTTTGAAATGCCTTTAAAATTTTCCTTTCTGAAAGGGTATTAAAAAATAAGAGAGGGGAGGGCAAAAAAGGAAATTGTATTGAATAAGAAAAGACTTTGATTTTCTTACTTTTCTGATTTCTTTTTCTTGAATAGTTTTACAATATTTTTAGCAATTTTTTCAGATTTGTTTTGGACCCATGAAGGTTTTTTGAATTCTTTATTAGGGTCAAATGTACGAAATAAAATTGGTACTGAATATTTTTTTTCTTGTTGTTTTTGTACATGATCAATTTTGTTTATATTTATATTTTCATGTGTTTTCAGGTTTTGGTTTTTATTTTCGGGTATATTTTTCTGTCTTTTTTCTTGTTTAGATTCGCCCTTTTTATTCCCGGTTGCTGGTATTTTTTCTGATTCTTTTCCATTTTTTAATGTTGATTCCCCCTCTACAATAGAATCCACACTTATTGTTTCATTTTCATAATCTATTTGTTTTTCTATTTCTGTTTCAGATTCTTCTTCTTCTGATTCAATTTCTTCTTCTGTTTCTGATTCTTCTTCTGATTCTGTTTCTTTATTTAATTCAATTTCTTTATTTAATTCAATTTCTTTATTTAATTTAATTTCTTCTTGATTTTTAAGATTTGTTTTTTGATTATTTTTCTCTTTTATGAAATTATATCCAGAATCTGTTTCTTTTTCATTGTCTGGTTCATTTTTTGTTTGTTCTTCAGATTCTGTTTCTGTTTTTGTTTCAGATTCTTTTGTTAATGTTAATTCCCCTTCTGTAATAAAATTTGTATTTAGAATTTCTGATTCTGATTCTTTCTCTTTTTCTTTTGTTAATGTTAATTCTCCTTCTGCAATAGAATTTGTATCTAGAATTTTTGATTTTGATTCTGATTCTGATTCTGATTCTGACTCAGTTTCTTCTTCTTCTGTTTCTGATTCTTCTTCTGATTTTCCCTCTTCTGTTTCAGATTCTGTTTCTTCTGATTCAATTTCTTCTTCTGATTCTGATTCTGATTCTTCTTCAGTTTTTCTTTCTTTATTTAATTCAATTTCTTTATTTAATTTAATTTCTTCTTGATTTTTAAGATTTATTTTTTGATTATTTTTATCTTTTATGAAATTATATCCAGAATTTGTTTCTTGTTCATTGTCTGGTTCATTTTTTGTTTGTTCTTCAGATTCTGTTTCATATTCTTTTGTTAATGTTAATTCTCCTTCTGTAATAAAATTTGTATTTATAATTTCTGATTCTGTTTCTTTCTCTTTTTCTTGTGTTAATGTTAATTCTCCTTCTGCAATAGAATTTGTATGTATGATTTCTGTTTCTGTTTTTGATTCTATATCTGAATCAGTTTCTTCTTCTTCTGTTTCTGATTCTCCTTCTGATTCTCCTTCTGATCCTCCTTCTGATTCTCCTTCTTCTGTTTCAGATTCTGTTTCTTCAGATTCAATTTCTTCTTCTATTTCTGATTCTGATTCTGTTTCTGTTTCTGTTTCTCTTTCTTTAGTTAATTCAATTTCTTCTTGATTTTTAAGATTTATTTTTTGATTATTTTTCTCTTTTATGAAATTATATCCAGAATCTGTTTCATTGTCTGGCTCATTTTTTGTTTGTTCTTCAGATTCTGTTTCTTCTTCTGATTTTCCCTCTTCTGTTCCTGTTTCTGTTTCAGATTCTTCTTCTTCGGATTCAATTTCTTCTTCTGATTCTGATTCTGATTCTGATCCAGTTTCTCTTTCTTTAATTAATGTTAATTCTCCTTTTGTAATAGAATCTGAAGTGATAATTTCTGGTTCTGTTTCTGATTCGATATCTGACTCAGTTTCTTCTTCTTCTGATTTTCCCTCTTCTGTTCCTGTTTCTGTTTCAGATTCTTTTTCTTCGGATTCAATTTCTTCCTCTGTTTCTGTTTTAATTTCTTTTTCTTTTATTAATTTATTTCTTCCTTGATCAAAGACACTTTTCTTTTGATTTTTGAATTCGATCCCATTATTCCTGGCAATTGCTTTTTTATTACTTTTTATTTTTAAACCGTGTGAGTACTTATTTATTTTTTTTCTTTTTTTACTTTCCAGTAAGGGATTCATTATTTCTAGATCTCTTCTTTTTCTGTTTGAAGAAAATTCGAATATTTGATTATTTTTTTGTTCTGTAATGGTTTGATTATTTTTTGTTTTTTCTTGGAAATTGTTACGATCGTTTTGAAATTCTTGGTTGTTAGATAAAACAGTTTGGCTAGAGCTGTTGGTTAATTGGTGAAATAATTCAGGGTTCATTAAACCAACAGAAAATTTGAAAGTGTAACTGGGTCTAAATAATTTTTCTTTCTTTTTAAAATCAAAATAATTACCCAAAGCAGATTTTGTACGTGCTTATTGAAGAAATAACAAAGGAAAATATCAAAAGGTTACAAAAAAAAGAGGGGGGTTAATAAATTAAGAGAAGTTTGTTGCTTGTTTCTTTTGTGTTTTTTTTTTTCTTGAAAATAGAAAAAGGTTATTAAAAGAAAACAAAAAAAAAAAAAAAAAAGTAAATACAAAATTGAATATAGAACGTCTCAGTATAAATCGGACAAGATCGAACAGTTTTGTAATTGTTCAATACAGAGTAAATACTTTGATTAAATTTTTTTTGGATTTTAGGTTTCTTTTGAAGGAGTTGCACTAATCTATTTTTCTGCCAACTAAGAATAATAAGTAAAGAAAAAACAAAAAAACCTTGCTTTGAATACAATAAGAAAGAAAAATTATAATAAAGGCCTTTTCAATCTTACAGAGTCATTGTAGACATAAAATTAACATTAACTTGAATTAGTTCTCCATTGTTCTCGAGAATAACATTGTGTGGTATACCAATTAAAGACATGAAAATATGAAACAAAAAAAAAAGCTTTATTGTAAAAAGAAAAAAAATGAAATTGAAAATACATTTAAGGGTTATCAGTCAAAAAAAGATTATTCTCCACCACAAACACTGTACGTTCGTTTTGCTAAAGGTTGTGGCTCTATCGATCTTTTTACCAAGATTAATATAAAATCATTTTTTAAATTTTAGTTTTTGGGTATTTTAATTATTTATTCTTTTGTAAATATCATACTTATAACAGAGTTGTAATCAAGAGTAGTATTAATTTGTGAGGAAATTATTTTTCTCTAATTGGTTATTAATACTTTTTTACTTATAACTAACTTAAATGAATCACTTATTGGAAGATATGTCTTCAAAATACAATAAGGGAAAATTAAAATTGTAAAATTAAAGTTTGATAAAACTAATACCTTTAAGTACGTGATTTTCTGGTGAAAGTGGTGAAATTATGGTAATAAAAACACCTTAGAAAGAGTTCCATACTATCAGTTATATTTACCAGCTGTGAATTTCTTTTTCTCAAAAAAATCAGAAAAATTTTTATAATTCCCAACAATTTTCTTAATTGTAAACTTTTCAAGATCATTCCAAAATTTGATTTTAATATTTCATAAATTTCCCTTTCAAATCGATAAACATAAAGTAATTCTTCAAGCTGTTCTAACTTTTTTTTAAGGTTACTTTATCAAGTTTGAAATGTTTTAAAAATTAAACTAGTACTTGAAAATCCCTTATTTTTATTATTTTGAAAATTTTCCTTCAAAAATCTTATTTTAATTTTTTTTGTAGTTTTTTAATTTTTCACTTTGAAACTCGTAATTATTTTGTCCAATTTATTCCAGAATGAAAATTCTTTTTGAGAAGTGAATATAAAATAGAACAATAATTAAACACACTAGGGTCGGATCGCAGCCCTTAATTGATGTTTCATCATTAATAGTAAAATTGGTTTACAATACTGATAAATTCGAATAAATCTCAATAAATTTTTTCTTCAATTTCTGTTTTTATAAATCTTATGACTGTTTCTTATCAAATAATCTAGAACAAAGAATATTTTGAAGAACAACTAATAATCTAGAGTTTCTTAACACTTGACTTCATAAAATGCTTTATTCAAAGCTTGAGCATAAAAATTTCAAAAAGGAAAATCAAGTAAAAATTTTCAAACTTAAAATGCAATTTATCAGTATGAAAAAAAAAATAGAATTTCAAATTCATGTGACTAATGTGTTTATTATTGTTTGTTGTAAATCCTTTTTTAAAAGTCTTAAGTTGAGTAAAAATGGTTTTTTTTGGATTTATAAATATAATTAACTTGAAAAATGTATTTTTGTTGAATTCAACTTTTGGATCTTTACTTTGATGAACAATAACTAATAGTTTTAAAAATGTTGTATTTTTCTAATTTAACTGAAATAAAGAAAAAAACAATATAGGTAATAAATATTACATCTCCTAGGCGTTTCCAGGATCTAAAAGAACTGAGTAAAATTATAGATTGTGTCGATTCTTTGTCAATAATGAAAAGCATATATTGAAATTTTCTTAAGTTTTCCAACATTCAAAAAAAAAAAAAAAACATCATTTAAACCAAGAAGAAAAATTCAATCCGAACTATTTATACTGAAAAAACAACAAAAATTAGAATTAAAATTAAAATAAAAATATACTTTCAAACCTAAATGTTTATTATCCTCTGAAATTTGAAAAAAAATATTATCTGATATCAGGTGTGGTGACTTGTTCTTTTAATTCTTCGCCAATCGATAACAAATAATCTTTTTTTTCAAATTTCAGGGATTGTAAACCGTTACAGATAAATACTACATCAAAAAATAAATTCAAAAATTGAGAAAAAATAATAAATGAAAAATAGAAAACATATTTTTTTTAAGAAATTTTTTTACAAAAAAATAATTCAAATAAAAATTGGATTAATAGATAATTGTTAAAATAATAATAGATTTTGATAGAGGAAACTTTTTACAGATGAAGATAAATATTAAAAATATGGTTGTTTAAATTGCTAATTATAGAATTAATAATCTAAAAGAGCAAGCACATCCATAAGAAGAGGGCCAATTCTCTATTTTTTCATGTAAGAGTAGAATCGGTCAAAAAGTAATGGCCAAGAGGAAGTGGTATCATAATCGTCCCACCCATTATTTATTTCGCAAACAAACTCCCAAAAGACTTTCCAAGTATCTCTTGTGATCACTGATGATTTGTTTTCTTCGGATTTTAAAAATTCGACCCAATTTTGAAATAATTTAAATTTATCTCTTAAGAGTATTTCCCAAAGAACTATCGCTGTTTCTTTTGACATTGTCGTTTGGCGTTTTTCCTCCTTGCCATATTCAAAAACCCAATAATAAAATTGTTTATACACTTGTTGATCATTCTCAATTTCTTCTCTAAATTGAAGATATTTCCTTTTCATTTTTTCTAGAGAATCGCAACTATTTCCAAGTTAAAGAGATTGTATAGAATTTAGAAGGGTGCAAGTTATAAAATGAGAAAACAATAACTTTAATAAAAAATCAGTATCGAAAGTACAATGGAAAAATATTATTGGTAAAATTGTTTTTGAATCAATTTTTAATACAAATACATACTCAAGTTTAAACCAACCCTCAACAAATTCCTTTTTTGTATACATTCCCATCACTTTAGCATTCAATTTCCAAGATATGATTAATGCCCCGATGTTTAAAAGATCAATTTGTAAATCTTTAAAAAATTTCTTGATTCCATTAGCTTCAATTCCTTCTGATTGCTTGTCTTTGTATTGCTTGTAAAGTCTGAGAATTTTTTTTTTGCTTGTTTTTTTCTTTTTAATCCTAAAAACTAGGAAATATTAATGAAAAAAAATTTTGTATTAAAAAAAAGCATCAATGGAATTTATTGTTTAAATGAATTTGAATTCTTTATTTTGTTTTTTTTTTTTTTTTTTGCTTTCTGAATTTTTTTTAATTTTTTTGATTACAGTGAACCAAAAGCTCGCTTTCAGAGAATAAAATCCTTGTCTCCAATAAAACATGGTCATTTTTTTTTTTTTACTTCTCATTGTTATAATACAATATCTCGTTCGCTACTCAATGATATATCTACAGTAAAAGATATCTTGGAGGTTAAACTCCTTAATATTATGAGAAGTTTTTAAATTACAAATTGAATTTATTCAAAAATTTTTTTAATTTTCTCAATTTTTTATCAAATTTTTTCTTATTTTTTCCAAATTTTTACTTTTGTTTTTTTTTCGAATTTTTTTTTAATACCTAATTCATTTTCAAATTTTTTTTTTCTTGCAAGATTGATAGTCAATGGGTAAAAAGGTGTTATTCTAATTTTATCGAAACAGTAAAAATGATTGTGGAGAAATGATATTGATTTGAATTCGAATTTTATTTGGATCTTTGATCCTTATATTTGTTTAATAAATGTGAAAAATTTTTATTCATTTTCATTTCCTTTTTCCAATAGAGAACACAAATACCAACACACTTCGTTTGGGGACTTGATTTCTAAAAGAAAAGTATGGAAAATGAAGCGAAAAATGTTTCATTTGGATCTTCAATTGAAGATCAAAATGGAAATTGTTGTTTTTCTCAAAGGGGCCATAAGAATTTTGAGTTTTTCAATTTTTGAGAAAATCTATTGATTTATTAGTTTTCTTATAAACAGATATCAACAATTTTTTGATGTGTATTATTCTGTTTATTTCTTATTTGTTCTTCAAAGGTTAATTTTAAAAATAATTGATATTTCAAAAAAATGCTTTTTTTTTGGAGTGCCTTTGACTGAAACACAGTTTATATGAAGTTTATCAAGATTAAACCTCTTAGAAAAACAATTTTTAAATCAAAAATAAAAAAATAATCAACAATTTTCAAACTTTTAAAATATGATATAAAATGGAGATCAGAACCATTGATATTCTTTTATTTAAGCAATGTTATACTACTGTTAATTGTAAAATAAAAAGATCAAAAATTTCATTCAGCTTTCCAAAAAAAAATCCAATCACCAAGAATTAAAATAAATCATCAAAGTTCCTCAGTTCTAAAAGGGAAATTAATAATTTAAGCTTGATTTATAGAATTAAAAACTTGAAATGGCACTATGATTTATAAAATACAATTTTGGAAAGATGAATGAAAATTTTGTTCCATTTATTTTGCAACAAATAGTAACAAACAAATTGAATTTTTATTAAGATTCTATTAATGGTTAATAACTTTTTTGGATATTTAAATAATAGTGCTATTTTCCAATTAATACTGATAAATTCAAAGATATTTAATAAAATTTTTAGTTCAATTTGCCATTTTGTAATCTCATATCTCAATATTTATAATAACTCAAGAGAAAGAACGTTTTTTTGAAAGTACAAACAATTTTATAAAGTTTTTTAACATTTAAAATAATAAAATGTTTTCTTCAAAGCTTGTGTAAAAAAATTTGTAAAACGAAAAATGAACTAAAAATTTTCAGATATTTATTGGAATTTATCAGTATTTGAAATGGAAATGTTTATTTCAAGTTCCAAAATGTATATTAATTATTTCTGTTACAATCAAATTAACAGAGTAAAAATTTTGTCTAGAGTTAAATAAGGTAGTTTCATTAAATTGTCTAAAAATATCATTTCTAAAAGATTAGTTAAATATTTGAGGAGTTTGCAACTAATTATTCATATAAAAATATTTTGGAGAATTTGAACGAAAAATTTTCATTTTTTAATTGAAAAATAATAGTAATCTTAGAATTGGGTTTAATAAAGGTATTTAAAAAGAAAGTTGCCTGTCTTTTTTGGAAATAACTTTTACCAATAAATTCAAAAAAATTTGATAAAATTTTGAGTTCAATTTCATTTTTGTAAATCTTTTAATTCTACTTTGAATAAAACAACACTTGAAAAGGGATATTTTGAAGACCAACCAAGTTTTTAAAGTTTCTTACACTTAAACAAATACCATGTTTTATCCAAAGCTATGGGAAAAAATTATTTAAAATAGAAAATGATGTAAAAATTATCGAAAAATTTATGTGAATTTTTCAATATCAAAAGCAAATTTGTTTTTACTACGAATTTTCAATTAATAAATGCACAATCCTTATTTCAATTTCAGACATCTTACCCTTCCTCAAAATACTGTTATATGAATAATAAATGGGAAAAAATTTTCACTTCATCTTGCTTTTCTGATTTTTCCTTTTACAAATAGAGTTTTCCAAGTCGTCGACGATAATTTGTATTTCTTTGTTAAGTAAACCTTTGGGTGGTTTGTGTATCGTTGTTATTGATATTGTGTGAACTAAGTCTCCTAAAATTGAGTATTTTGAAAAATTGAAAAGCAACAAAAACCAGTAGATATTTTATCCCACCTGAATATCAAATACCAGTAAGAAAACAACAAAAATGTTATTCACAAATTAATTAAAAATGGATATTGACCACACACTAATTTGGATCTCTGTAATTGAATTTTCGAGAGAAAACGAATTTTTTTGCATTTCAATCTAACAGCATTTTAATAAAAATAAGCAAAAGCAGACGAAAAACCAAAAAGAATTTCAGCTTTAACTTTAGTTAAATTGACGATTTTTACACAGAATTATGAGAATAGCCAAAACTTCAAAAAAAGTGATCAGTGTCAAAAAACTTGAGAAAGCCTACTCTAAACAATTTTATCAAGTTCTGAAAATCTTTCCTTAGTCAACATGGCACCAGTGAATATGCTTTGTATAGAATTCAATTTCATTCACAACTTTCTTGTTGACGTAAAAGTTTTTCAGATTTACTTATATTTGAAAGTCTTGTGATTTGGGTACAAGTGTACTAAACAATTAAAAAATTTTTAAGAATTTCAATATTGTGCAAATGTTTGTATTTTACAAGGACAAAAAAACGTTGACGAAAAACTTGATGCCCTAACAGAAGATCCAAAACGATATTTTTTTTTTTTTTCTTTTCCAAAAACCAAAAATGGGCAAAATTTTAATTAGAAAATATTATTGAGAAATTCTTTTTATTTTTATGAGAATTTCCGCGTTTCTTTCGTTTGGTTACATACCTTTTTGTTTTTGCTGTTTTTTGTCCAAATTAAAAATCAAAAACATACTATGGCTTTATGTTTTTAAAAAATACGGGATCCTCTACGGAAAATCTTTGAAAACCAAGTTTGTCCTTTCCCCCGTAAACTGAGAACAAAGATCAAATTTCTGTTTTTTGTTCTTGTGATACATTACTTTATTTAAAGAAGTTGTTTGAAAAAAGAAGACTTACACTTTAATATTTTTTTTTTTTTAGTCTGTGGCAGTGTGCTATCCGTTTTGATTTCTTTTCTTCTCTTTGAACTTTTTGATTTTAACAGAGTCTCGGAATTTGTTTGGTTTTTGTTTTTGCTCTTTTCATTTTCTTGATCTTGGTTCTTGAACAAAGGTGGCGAATTAGTTCTTTTTTTGTTATTATTCTGATCAGTTCGGAAAGAAACATTATTTTGGTCTTGCTGATAATACAAAAACTGACTATTGGTTTTCAAGTTTTTAGATTCAATTTTTCTGAAGAAACAAATAAGAAATAAAAAAAAAAAAAAACTTTTTGAAAAATTTATCAGATTATTTGAAAAGAAAAACTTACTTATTTTTTGAAGTACTCATGGTACAAAGAGATAAAAAATAATGACGATATTTGTTTAGAGCACTGTTAGTGGTAAATTATTAACAATGAAGAAAAGTGCAAAATAAGTGAAATAAAAACTAAAAGGAGAAGTAAAAGGTAAAAAATAGTTTATTTTTGAGATTTAAAATCAAAAGATGAATAGAGAAACCAAAAACAAGATAGTTATTCTCATTTTGGACAAGTTTTGAGATATTTTATTTCTTATAAATATTTTGGAACGAACTATTTTTTGCTTCAAAGATTGAATTGTTTTGATCATTCCGGAAAAACAGTTAAATATTGTGGTTTGTAGAAAATTTGAAATCTTCTTTGAAAATAATTGAATTTTTTTAAAAACTGATATAGTTATTTTTTACACAATATATCCAGGCACTCCAAACATAGAATAAGCCAATCAAAAAAACTTTTGTCAAAGGTTAAAAATAATAACTTTTATTGTTGAAAATTTTTATTTCTTCTTGAATTGGAACCAAATCAAGATTTAACAACTGAAAATATTGAATAAATAATCTAGGTGTTATTGAAAAATGTCAAAGTGAAAGTTGGGCAAGATAATTATTCCTTCATTTTCTGATCAAAATTATTTGTAATTACAAAAATTAACCAATATCACTAACAAATTGAAAAAATAATTAACTAAAGCTAAACTGTCAAAAGAAAAGAACTTTACAACCAATTAGAGGGATTTAAACCTTGGGTTTGTTGATGCCACTTCTCCACCTTATATAACCTAATTGTATTCTAACAAAATTAATGTTTTGGATTTGATATTTTTCTATCTGTCTTTGGGTATTCTCAATTTGACAATTGTAAAATGGAGTAGTTAAATAATTAAATACCAAGAATATTTGCAAATTTTACAAGTAAGTAAGAATAATTTTTTGTGAAATATGGAAAGTTGAAAGAAAAAAAAATGAAATTGGTCCTTTGTTTAATACTTTTTTGAAAACCATTCCCCTTTTTTCCATATTGATAAGAACTTTTTGATAAAAAAGTACCTCGCAATATTACATAAGGTGGATCTTCAAATCCAAGGTTATAAATCAAAAAAATATTTAAATGATTCTCAATTGGAGGATTTGAAAAAATATGCAATTTTTTTATTTGTTCAAGATTTTGTTAAATTTCCAAAAAATATTTTTGATCCAAAAAACTTTTCCAAATTTTCAAAAAAAAAGAAAGACATTGTAGTGGAAATAAACAATGTCTTTTACTTTAGTCCATTACTTAAATTTAACTCATACAAAAAATATTGGTTAACTGTATAAATAAAAGAAACAAATAATGGAGTGAAAATAGCATATAAACTAGAAATAGGGATTTTTCAATAAAATTTAAAAAAGAAATATGAAGATATTGAAAGACTAAAATATAATTTTTTCATAGAAAAATAAGAAAAAGATCATTTTTAGAATTTTTATCAAAAAAAGAACTTTATCTCACACAAAATTTTTGCAAAGATGGCGAAAATTTTGAAACAAAACATTCAATACTATTGAACCATAAACATTAATCAAAGACATAATTTCTAAAATCAATTTAGATCCGAACCAAAAATATATAAGTACCTTCCGGTCTCCCAATACTAAAGTCTGAAAAAAAAAAAAAAAAATGAGTTATATTTTTGTAATGGCTTAAAGGTTGTCAACACGGGTTATTTACACCAAAGTATATTTAAAAACAATTTTCTTTACATCTTATTTCCCACTTTATTTTCAAGTATATTAATATACTTATATTGTCTTTATTTGTCTGATTCCAAAATCGAATAAAAATTTATTTGCAAAATCTTGTCATTAAAATTTATTCAAATTAACTATTTTAATAATCAATTTTATTATTTTTTTCATCAATTGATTCTTTCCTATAATTTAATTTGTTTGTTTGAAATAAATTGCCTTAAAATAGAATATACAATTTCCTGATCTTATTATTATATACTCATTTTTCAGTTTTAAAATTGATTATCTGTTCTTCTTTGTGATCTAAAAAATGCTTTCATAAGATTTTTCACCTTGGGAATTTTTTTTTATAAAGTAAAAACCTAAAATGTTATTTTATTGTTTAAAAAATCTTTTTATATCCTTTCTATATTTCCATTTTTATCTTGAATTTAGAAATACAATATTTTATAAAAAAAAAGTTTTAATTTTTTTTCATTTTTTGGAAATATTTTGATGGTAAACACATTTTGAAATAGATACCATAGACCTGAATTCAATTATTTTTCATAATTCACTTAATTTTCTTATACTAATTTTAGAAAATCCAACCATCAAAGAGGATTTTTTGTTAAATTAAAAAAATAATACCTTACTTTTTTGGAAATTCATAGTTTACAAAAATAAAGTGAAATATAAAAAAATCAAGTGAATTTTGACTGATATTTTAAAAATTTTTATTTCTTTGTTAGTAAAAGATTTAGATCTTGAAGAATAGAAAGATATTAAATTCAGTCATATATTCAGTATAAAAGTTCAGGAACAAAACTTAAGCAATATATAGACACAAAATACTTTAGAATTCTACATACAGTCAGTTCAGCTTTTAAGGCACAAACTTGAATGAAAATTAAGGCCCACAAAAAATACCAAAATAAAACATAAAATTCAGATTTTAGTAAAATAATTTGTAAAAATAAAAATCCAAATTTTGTTACTTAATTTGTGATTTTTTTTTGACTTAAATTTCGTTGAAAGTTTATACCTTAAATTTGAAACTGACGATATAAAAATTTGGATTCTAGGGACAAAAACCGTCTCAAGAAAAAAATCAAATGTAATAAAACAAACTCGTTAATTTCGAATTTTTTTTAACTACTGTTGATAGTTACTTTAAATAAAAAAAAACTGTAAAAAATTATAATAATAACTCTAAACGAAAATTCAAAATTTTACGCATTGTTAAAACAGTCCAAACAACCACATTATAGAATTTCATTCAAATTGGAAATGATTTTGATTTTTGCAAAATATTAAAAATATTTTTTCATCTTTTAGTTTTTTAATTTTCATTTCATTGTTTGAATTAAGTAACTTGTTTTGTTCGATCAAAATTTTTTTTCAACGATTGATATTATACTAAAGTTGAGTTTTTAAAATAGAAGAACTTAAATAAAATTAGTTAGTAGTATCTAAACATTTGATCGATCAATATTTTCAATAGAATTTCAGCTTATTTACCAATGTATTTTTTTTTCCAATCCCCCAAAATTTTAACACGCCCTTAATTTCTTTGTATTGATAGTTATTTATTTTTTTTAATGTGAGTATTGTTATTTATAAACAAGTGCTAACATTTCAATTAGTGAATGGTTCTAATTTGATATTTCTTCTTGAAAAGATTAAATAAGATTTTTTTTTCTAAAAATTGAATTTTGGTGTGTTAAAACACTTGAATTGGGATTCAGTTGTAAAAATTATTTTATTGAATATTTAATAATAAATAATACAATTAAAACTTTCCAAAAAAAAATCAAGGTCATTTTAAATATGTGAATAGTTTTTTTATGATATTTTAAGTATAAAAACTTTAAAAACAGTTTTTTGTTTTAATTAAGTGAAATTTTTTTTAAAAAAATACTTTTCTCCATGTTCCAACCTCAAAAATAAATTCAATGGTTTTATTCTTCAATTTTTTAAAATAGAAAAATTCACAAAAAGTTTTAATTCTACAAATATTTTCATTTTTTTAAAATTGAAAACTTGAAGAAAACTTAAATAAATTCCTCAAATTTTTAAAAAAAATGTACACCCAATAATTTTTGTTTCAATCAAAGGTGCCCAACTTTTTTTTTTAAATTATTTATTTTTTTCTAATAAACCTTTGAGGAACAAATTAAAAAAAAGTGGAATAATAGACACTAAATAATGGATGATATCCTTCGAGAAGAAAAAATAATAAATAAATTTTCTTAATAATTGAAAAACTCAAATTATTACGGCACTATTATAGAAAAATACAACAGAGTTCATTTTGGTCTTCAATTAAAGATCAAAATTATTTTCCAATAGAGTCATTTTATAATTTAAGGTACAAGCTTTCAACAAAATTTAAAACACAAAAAAATCTCAAATTAAGTAACAAAATTTGGCTTTTTTTTTTTTACAAATTATTTGACTCGAATTTGAATTTTGTGTGGTAATTTGAGTTTTTTATTCTGTATTAATTTTCATTCAAGTTTCTGCCTTAAAAGTGTATCTGACTGTATAAATCAATAATATTCCTTTACAATCATTGTCGTCTTTTCAAAAAAGTGTAAATAACACATTTTTACTTATTGAATTTCAATCTTGGAATAAAAAAAAATTAAATGTAAATTTTTTTTTTAAAAAAAAAAAATATATAAGAAAATAAATCAGTTGAAATTTTTCAAAACATAAATATTAACAGAATTACCTCAAGAAAACACTGAAGAAGAATGGTTTTTTTTTTTTACATTTAAAAAAAAAAAAGAAACAAACTTTCTATATATTATTGTTAAATAATACAAACATAGAAATAATAAAATTAATCAAAAAAAAAAAAAAAAAAAATATTAATTATCATAAGATTTAATATATATATATATATATATATATATCCATAAACAGTATAATTAGTGAGATTATTTCTTCAAATTATTGAAAAATGATAGAAGATACTTGGAATCTAGTTTCATATTCTCAATTTAGTTTTTTTTTAAAAAAATGAGATTTGAGAATTTCATTTTGCTAGAAATTTCCTATTTGAATTAGAAAAACTGATAAAAATAAAGGAATTCTCATTTGCTGTATTTATAATAAATAATGTATCTTTTCAATTTGTCAAATTTTATTACACTAGACCCTTGGTAAATATATTGTAAGAGAAAAAAAATAAAATAGAGGTAAATTGTATTCTAAAAAAACATGGATTGGGAGTTGATTATGTAATCCTATCGTCACTTTTCTGATTTAGATTTTTCAATTATTCTTTTTGTAATATAAAAAAAATAGACATTTATAAAAAATGTACTAATGCTTTTTTGTGGATTTATTTTTAATAAAGATAAAAACAATATTAAAAATTGTTAACAAATTAGAAAAAAAAAAAATAAAACTATTGAAGAATTTGGAATGAATATAAATATTGATAAAACACTAAAATGAAAAAAATTTTCAGAAATTAAAGATTTTGGGATTAGACTTCAAAAAAGGGATATATTTACTAAAAATTCAAAAAAATAAAATATAATTAAAAAAAAAATATAATAATTTTTAACCAAAAAAAAAAATAGCCAGTTGAGTAAAATTACCATTATCAAATTAATTGATCAAAAAATTACCTACAAAAGGTGACTAGACTTTTTCACAGAATAACAAAATATACATTCTCTTTCTTATTATTGCAGCTTACCAATTAAACAATAAAAATTTTCCCTTTTCAGATAGTCAATTCACTTTAAGACTAAGAATTAAGTAATCAAAGAGTCCCTTATTGTTATTCTTGAAATCTTTACAAAAAATTTTTGCTGATAGAGCCAAAAAAAAAAAAAAAAATAACTTACCAAAAGTCTCTTCATTTCTTTTGCATTTTGTAATTTTACTCAATTTTGTTTAAAAAGTAATTATTAATATTGGTTTTAATCTTAATTTGAAAATTTAATAACGGGCGCATTTAGAAAAAAAATTATCTAAAATTTTGTATTCAAAAAAAAAAAACTTTCAAAAGATATTAAAAATGAAAATTTAACAATTAATTGTTTTCTTGGATAAAGTTATAAAATTAAAAAAAAAAAAAAATTAAAACATGTTTTAATGAATTATAAATTAAGAAAAATTAATGATTTTTTCTCAAAGTTTAAAACTAACCTAAAGCTAAAATAAAAAAATAAAAAAAATAAAAAAGGAAAAAAAAAAAAAATTAAAGGTTAAACAATTTTTGGTAATCTTTTTTCGAAAAGATGTGTATAATTTGTCCAAATTGTTCTATTTCCTCCATTGAAGTGTCGTCATCCATTATGATAAAATCACAATTTTTGTCTTCATATAAAACTTTGAAATTGACGTAATCACCTTTAAACCCAATTTTTTCTTGTGTGGCTTCAAATACACCAAGTGTAGATTGTGGATATTGTTCGTTAAGGTCAAATCTAACGCTAATTGCCGAATTTTTCACACTTAAATTTGAATTTTTATGATAAGTTACCTTTAGCCAGCCAGCAACGGAGTTATTTGAATTCTTTTTTTCGATTGTTTGCAATTTGTCCAAGAGCTTCTGGCTCCATTGTGAAATAAATTTTGAAGAATTGAAAGGAGACGCATTCAAAAATTTATCTTGGTCGTTGATAAAGGACGTCGGCTGATTGTGATAGGATTGGATATTTTGTGGAGATCTTTTCTTGCCGCCTAAGGTTTGGAAACGGTCGCTTGCCTCTTTAAGCATTTTTTTAACCTTTGTACTTCGTGCGGTTTGCAAAGCAGATTGCCCCTTGTTGTTGATCATGTTTAATAATGCGCCATTTTGTGCCAAGACCGTTGCGGTACGCTCATTGCCATTTTTTAATGCAATATGTAGAGCAGTGTTGCCTTCTTTATCCTGGGAATTAATATCTGCGCCGTGTTCGGCCAAAATGTTGATCACATTATCAAAGCCCAATTTTGCTGCTAATAATAAGGGTGACTTGCCATCTTTACGAATCGAATTTATATTGGCGCCTTTGATTAATAATAATCTGATACATCCTAAATCACCATTTTCAACAGCGATATGCAAAGCATAGGATCCCTTGATCGTTGTGTCCTGTACGTTTAAATCACATCCATTTTCAATTAAGTTTTCAATGATTTGTAATAATGCCGATTTACAGGCGATGTGCATTACAGTTTGACCTTCAATTGTGGTAATATTGATGTCACATTTCAATTCTTTAATAAAATAATCCAAGATTTCCAGATCTTTTTGTAGAATTACATCATGAAGCGGACAAAATCCGCTTTTTGCTAAATCATTGACGATTAATTGATTACAATTCGACTTTAATAATTTTATTATTTCTAAATTATCACTTAAAACAGCTAAATGTAAACAAGTCTTTTATTAGGTTTAGATTGTTTGTTTATTTATTTGTTTATTTGTTTATTTGTTTTTTTTGTTTATTTATTTATTATTTGTTTGTTTGTTTGTTTATTTATTTTTTGTTTATTTTTTATTTTTTATTTGTTTATTTATTTTTTATTTAATTATTATTTTTTATTTTTTATTTTTTATTTGAAATGAAAAAAGAATTTGTTTTGAAAAAGTGGAACTTTGGTATTGTATTCAATAAAACTCACCAAAAAAAATTTATTTTTCAAAGAAAAAAAACAATAAAAAAATTTGAGTATTAGATGATAACTTTAGAAAATCGCAATAATATCAATAGATTGTGAATATAACGAGTTACCATTATAATCCATATCTTACAAAAAATGATAATAATCAATAAAATAGCGAAAAGTATAAAAGTATTTTATTTAAATTAAAAAAAAGATGTTTTTCTTTTTGTTTTTTTATTGGTTTATTACATTCAAATCAAAAATCAAGTTCCAAATAAAATAATTAACAACTCATTCAGGAAAAGATGATGTGAATTATAATATACAAGTTTTTTGAAAGGGCTGAATGCCCTTTTCAAGTCAAATTCTCAAGAAGTAAGAGAAATTTACATTCTATCTTAAGTTGACGATACAAAAAAACAAACCATTGAACTTTACTGTTGATCTCTTTCAATGTAAAGCCAAGTGAAGAAGAAAAACAAAAAGAAGAGAAACAAGCAATTACAACAAATTTTTACAAATTCGGGATTGTATGGATATCTTATTGAGAAAGATTTAACAATTGAATCATCTCCTTTAAGTTGGGATAGAGCTAATAAACTTGATTTAACCGATAACAACCCAAATAAAGAATATCAATGGAGTTGTTGGCAGTATCCAAAGTATTTTTATTCATAGCAATATAAATTATGAGAGATTGAGATACGAATATTTACATTGAATAATTACTAAAGTTGAGGTAAAGGATAGATCAATTCTCCAATCAAATCAAAACAAAAATCATTAAATATTTCAATTTGTTATTGCTGTGTTTGTGTTTTTTTTTTTGTTCATTTTTTTCAAAAAACACTTTTTTTTCTTCAAGATCTGTTTGTTGATCAACTAAAAACTTTTCTAATTTTTTTTTTTTTTTATTTTTATTTTTGAAGAGAGAAAATTGCTTTTCTCCTGTGTGCCCTAATTTCTAAACTTTTTTTTAGAAATTTTGTTATAGAATCACAAATTTTATTATCACTTACTAATGATAATATATATGATGAATTCTTTTTTATTAATAATATCTCTGATATTATTAATTTTTTATTTTTTCAAAAATTCAGATATCCAGATTTTTTCGATTTATTTTATAGGCCGGACACGATCCCATAAAAAATGATCGAAATCTTCAATGATATCAATATTTAACTTTTCTTTACATAAATCACAATTTTTATTTTTATTTTTACTTGTTACATAAGAGTACCTATTTAAACAATTAGTAAAATTTCGAAATTTTAGAATTGTTTTTGAAGCTTTCCAGTTTAAATATTTTTGTTGTTTGAAATTGCAATTTTGTTGTTTTATAATTTTTAGATATTGTTGAACTTTCCAACTAGGTGAATTTTCCAATTCGGTTAATCGAAAAACTTTTAATTCTAAATCTAATAATTTTAATCCCTTAGTGTGCCAATTAATATTTTCATTTTCCAATTTTCGAAAATTTAGTATTGTTTTTTAATTTTTTTAAATTTAAGAAATCTAATTTTTCTATCAATTTATATTTTCTTCGGTATACTTTTAATCTAGCGAGATCAATTTTTTGCTTCAGTTTTATAAATTAATCGAGGTGAATGGATATTAATTTGTAAGAAATTTGTGACTGATTTATTGATAAATCTATCAATTCTTTCAAAATCATTTTGTTTCAAGTCAAATATTTCAAGACCATAATAAAGTTGACTTAAAATGAGAGCTTTGAAAGAAGTTATTTTGACTCCATTGTTGAGTTTATTTTGTTGAAACAATCGATTAAGTGTTTCCAAAGACTTTTCTACTTTTTTGAAATTATATTCAAGATGTGTGTTTTTTTCTAACCAAATCCCAAGATAAAAAATATCTTTTAATTCTTTTTTATATTTGGTTTTTTTATTATGTGGGTTCATCCCGAATCTTTTTATTATTTCAAAAATCCTTTCTAAATTAATTTTTAGAGAGATTAATGGCCCTTTCATAATAAGAATAAGATCATCTGCATACATTTGAACATGAACAGCTAAAGTTTTTAACTTTTCTAGTAGGAAATGAGATATAAATAAAACTTTTCTAATTAAAAATAATGTAAATTATCCTCAAATGACCCCGGCATTATATCGCGATTACTTTTTAATTGTGATGTTTATGTAGTTTTCACAATTAGCAATTAATCGTCATTTTATTTTAGTAAATATTATTTTCTTAAAAATCTCCATTTTTTTTTATTTTATTTTTTTATTTTGAAGAGAGGAAATTAATTTCCTCTGAAAGCCGTTAGGTTTTCCATAATTTAAAAGAATTGAGTAAAATCATAGATTTTGCTCAATTCTTTTGAATTCTGGAAAACCTAGGCACTTTTCCGTAAGGTTTATTTTAATTTTTGAAATAGATTGAAAATTTATTTAATTTTCTCTTTATTTCAAAAATTAAAAAAACCACCGTTATCTTTTCCAGAATTTAAAAGAATTGAGTAAAATCAAAGATTTTTCTCTATTTTTTTGAATTTTGGAAAAGCTAGGCACTTCACGATACTTGACGGCACTCTGGAACTCTACTGCACTTCCCTAATTTCCTAAATTTCTGTTTAGAAAATTCAATAAAGAATCATAATTCTCTTTATCATTAACTAATGATAAGACAAATAATGAGTCTTTATTTTGATTAATATCTTTGATATTATTCTTTGATTTAAAATCTCCATTTTTAAAGAGATATCCTTAATTGGAATTAAAATCATTAATTATTCTAAGAAGGTTATCTTTATTCTACAAAGTTTTCAAAATTCTACTTTACACAAATAAAAGACTTATTTCTTCTTTTGTGACCACAATTTTAAACAAAATAAAAAAAAATTCCAAAAATAATAATTGCAAAACATCGATATTTTAGTTCTCTCAATTTGGTAATAAATCTCTACAAAAATATCAAAATGTCAGATTGCTTTGATCGTTTTTTCGTAATTGATTATAATCTGAATTATTCCCAAACTTACTTCAGATCGACTATTGTTTTTTTTTTTTTAATCTTTTCACTTTTCTCTGATTTAATAAAAATTGCTTTAACTAATATCACAGGATGTGAACTTATTACATTGGCAATTCATATTGCGTCAATAGATATTAATAAAAAAAATAGAAAATAAACATTTCATAAAACGTAAAAAAAAATTAAAGATTTTCAAAAAGAAAAGCACTTACAAAGCCTTTTTCTGTTTTCTTATTTGGATCTGCATGAAATTTTAATAGCAGTTTCACTAATTCAGAAGTTTTGTTTGTTATAGCCAAATGCAAAGGCGTTTGTTTTTCGATGTTAGCAATATTTGGATCTGCATTATTATTCAAAAGCAAATTAGTTAATTCCAAAGATCCGCTTGTCACAGCTTTATGGAGGCTAGTATTCAAAAACTTATCTTGTATATTAGGATTTACAGCGGAATTTAATAATTTGGTAACGATTTTGATTTCATTTTTCATAACTGCCATATGCAAAATTGTTCTGCCATAGGAATCAGTTAAATCGAGGCTAATTTTCCTTTCGATCAAAAGTTCCAGTAAGGGTATGTCTCCGTTATTCAAGGCGATATGGGCAGCTGAATATTTTGTTTGGTTATCTTGGTGGTTGATATTGACGCCCTTATCTGCGAGCATTGTCGTGAAAATGTGATTTCTTTTACTGATCGAATATAAAAACGGAGTGACGCCCTTTTTGTCTGGTATATCTAATTGTATCGATTCCAGATCTAGCAGGTAGGTAAACAATTTGAGCTTTGAATCAATAATGGAATATGTCAAGATACATTTGCCCTCGTTATCTAGCAAATTGTAGTCGCACCCCTGCTCAACGAGTGCGGTGACCATTTCAATTGACTTCTTGGACGCGTAATGTATTGCCTTCTGCCCATTGTGTATTATATCGAGGCACGAGGGCGCCACTGTTGCCAAATATATTACTTGCTCGATATTGTTATTCGTGATGGCCCGAAAGATATTATTGATTTGGAAAAACTCTAATGTGATTAGATTTTGATTGATGTTATAATTGATCAACAATTCATTTAAACACGCCTCAATAAATTGGTTGCCTAATCTCAGGGCAGCTGAAGTTAATTTAATTTTCTTATTGATTTGCTTTTTGTCCTTTTTACTTCGGTTTATTTTTTTGATATTAAATTTTGATACCTTTTTAGACAAGCGTTTTTTTTTTTCGTTGTCAACCGTCGATTTGTCAGAGATTGTCTTTTCATTGATGAATTTTTGTAATTTAAATGACTTGGGGAAAATTGGCAAAATTAAATTCTCTGTGGAAAATTTTAAAGACTTGATCCATAAATTAAATTCGATGAGGTTTTTTTTAATTTTCCATTTTTCATTAAATGCAGAGACTTCAAACAAATAATATTTTTGTCTATAGTCTTTCTTCTGGTTGTCTTCTTCAAATTTACCCTGATCCTTTTTATTTGATTTTTTTTTTTTATGCTTGGCTTTCTCATTTTGAATTTCATTGCTCACGCTTCCCTTGTCTTCAATCACCTCGCCCAAATATTTAATTTCATAGCTATACTTGATATTCTGGTTCACCTTATGGATCCCAATTGGCTTTGAAGAGATTATTCTTGATTGCATCAAATTAATTAATCTGATCCATTCCTCCATCTCTTGTTCATTCTGTGTGATGATCCGAAATGTCTTTTCGTCATGAATAAGGTCAAATGTAAAGGTGTTGGATAATTTTAATTTGATCTCTTCCAAGTTTTCATTTGTTTTATTGATTTCATTTTCAGAGTGCTCAATCACCGTTCTTTCAATTTTCAAAATGCTTAATGCTAAGGATTGAATGGATTTTGAAGTTTGGATGATTTCTGGGATGGTTTCCTTGGATTTGAAATTGGAAAATACATATAGAAATCTTGGCGTTAGCACAAAGAAGGAAACAGATTTTCTTCCCAAATAAGACGTTTTAACATCTAATAGCCCCTGCTTGATGGGCTTTGTCAAAAGGCACATCCCGCCTTTTGATGACGATGAAGTTAATGGATCAATTGACATGATCTCTAATTCATTCTTTGTATTGAAAAAATAGACACCCAAATCTTGCTTAATTAAATCACCAATGCCTCCTTGGATCTTGGATTCCTTAATGGAATCCAAAGACTTTAAATCTTTTATTGCCCGAGAAATTTCGATTTGCTTTTCTTGATTCAATTTTGTAACATTTTTTTCAAAGGAATCAGAAAGTAATTTAATACTGTATTTGTCTTGTGAAACACCCTTAATCCCCATAAGTTTCACAACTGCAGGTATCGCTGTTTTTAAATACTGTTCAATTAATTCATTAACCATGTTTTCAGTTCTTTTTAAATACGAATTAAATTTGCTTTTCTTATTCTCCATGTCGTCTTTCAGCCTTGTCAAAATACCCATATTGTCGTTAATGGCTTCAGTGTTTCCTTGAGTGTCTGGAGAAAAACCTTCGTTTTTTAAATAGCTCGTATTACCTTCAACAACAATGTCCATAATCCTTCGATTAAATTCATTGAATGGTTCTTTTTTAATTACTAAATTTTCATATTTTGTAAAAAAATCTTCCATTCCCTTTTTTTTTTTTTGTTTTATTTGTTTTTTTTTGTTATTTTTTTTTATTTTTTTATTGTTTTTTTTTTAGTTTTTTATTTTAGTTTTTTTTTTTAATTTTTTTATGGTTTTGAAATAATTTCCGATTTTTTGGTGAGACGAATTTTTTTTTTTTTGTTATTTTTTATTATTGCATATTGAAAAAGAAAAAAAGACTTTTATTGATTAAAAATATTGACTACATATTATTATTCTATTGTAATATAAACTAAAAATCAAAATTTTCAAACACAGTCACAATACTTTAAAGAATCAACATAATACAATTTCATTCAAATTGGAAATAAATTTGATTTTTGTAAAATATGAAAATCATTTTTTCATCTTTTAGTTTTTTTGTTTTCCTTTCATTTTTTGAATTAAGTAACTTGTTTGGTTCGTTCGAAATGTTTTTTTTTTCAACGATTGATATTAGGCAAAAGTTGGGTTGTTCAAAATAGAAGAACTCAAATAAAATTAGTCAATAGTATCTAAACATTTGATCGATCAATATTCCTAATAGAATTTTTACAAATTACCCATGCATTTTTTTTTTTTCCCAGCTCCAAAATTTTTAACACACCGATAATTTATTAGTGTTAATAATTATTTATTTTTTGTTTTGTGAGTATTGTAATTTTTAAACAATTGTTAACAGTGCAATTAGTAAATGATTCTAATTTGGTATTTCTTCTTGAGAATGATTGAATAAAATTTTCTTTTTCACAAATTGAATTTTGGTGTTTCTGTGATGTTAAAAATTTTAAATTGGAGTTTATTTTATTAAATCTGTATTTTAATTTTTAGTCTATTTATTAATAGGGTAATTTTTAAAAAAGTATTACGTAAAAATTTTCAAAAGTAATTATAGAAACATGTGATCCAACTTGATGTTACTATTATTTTCAGAATGTAATCAAAAACTTTTTTTTGTAACCTTTTTTGAAACGATCTTATAAAGTTTGAAATCATATTTTTCACATAGCTACACTAAATAAGTGTAAAAAAATTAAATACCTAATAAATTTTGGAAAAAAAAAAGTTTGAATTATACATTCCTTTTTGTGTAAAGAAATATTTTAGAAAAACTAAATTTTTTGAGAACCGGTAATGGGAAAGTAGTAAAGTATTCAATTTACCATTGGAAGATTGGAAGTCTGAATCCCCTTCGCCATATTATTTCTGATTGCTTATTATTCTTTCAAAAAGTTACAAAAAGTTACAAATGCTACCAAGTTGTAATTTTAATTAAAAATCGGGCTTATGCTTCATAGAACCAATGATTCTTACAGCTAATTTATTCAACCTGTGAATTTTTTCAATCCTTTTGTAATATAACCTGAAACAAAAAAAATGTTTAAAGAATTTTTGTATTTCATCATGTTGTGACAAAAATTGTTTTAAGAAATTTTTTTCAATCGAGTTAGACTTCGTAATGATTGAAAAACTTCTCAAGTTTTGTAATTGTCTCTAATAGGAGTTTTTAGGATTTTAAAGGAAAGAATTTTGTAAAGTTTCAGAATGAAACCTTACAAGTTGAAATGAAACAATTTTTGTGTCGACATGATGAAATACAAAAATTCTTTAAACATTTTTTTTGTTTCAGGTTATATTACAAAAGGATTGAAAAAATTCACAGGTTGAATAAATTGGCTATATAAGAAATCGTCTGACCAATTTAGAATCGTTTTGAAGATTATAAAAATCGAATCTTATTAAGATTTTGAAAAAAAAAACTCTCAATTCATGTAGCGGATCCGATTCTTTGAGAGAATTGACCAGATTTGCTTGATTCACTGTGTTCAGCAATATCTCTAATTCAAATTCGGGATTCTGGAAGTGCCTAGGTGTTTTTTTTTGATTCTTGTTTTTGTTTTGAAAATCTATTGATTTTCTAATCAAAACTAAAATTGAAGGAAAGCCTAACGAAAAGTGTCTGCCAAGTGCCGTAGAGTTCCTTCAAATGCCTAGCTTTTCCAGACTTCAAAAGAATAGAGAAAAATCACTGATTTTACTCAATTCTTTTAAATTCTGGAAAAGCTAACGGCGTTTTTTCTTGAGGTTTACTATTTTAGTTGTAAAATCTATTGATTTTCGTTAGGTTTTTTTTACTTTAGAAATAAACCGAAAATTTTAATAAATTTTTAGTTTATTTCTAAAGTAAAAAAAACCTAGAACACTTCACATATAAACAGAAAAATCAAAAAAAAAACGAAATTTGTAGAGATTTTCCAGAGTTCAAAAGAATAGAGAAAAATCTTAGGTTTTACTCAATTTGTTTGAATTCTGGAAAAGCTAACGAAAAACAGTTGAATTTTTAGACCTCACTTTTTTATGGAAAAAAATTCCATTTTTTCATTAAAAATAGTCGCAAAGACAAATCTTTTTTGTGTTTGTGTGAGAAAATAAAAAAACACCTTGTGTTTCATTTGTGATACTAAAAGTAAGACCACTTTCAGAATAAATTTCGACCTTGAGAAAACTGTTGTTAACTATTTTTTTTTTTTTTTTTATTTCAAAAGAAGAGAAGAAAAACCAAAAAGAGCTTTCTTTACGTCTTTTGAGATTAACCAAGAAAGTGAAATATTCAATGTTTCAAATCTCATACAATATCAAACACAAGATCCTATTTGAAAACTAGACACATTAGTGTTTTTTAAATTACTTTTTAAAAGACTAAATCAAGAATAAGCCGAAAATTGAAGAAAATTTTAAAAAAAAAAAAAAATAAAGGAAATCAAAAAGGTTTTTAGAACAAAGATTTACCTTTATAGTCATCAAGCCAAGATTAAGAAAAATTAAAGAGTATTTTTCATTTTGTTCTGTCCAACTTTGGAGAACTTTTTGAATAGTCTGTTTTGTTGTCAAGTTAATTGGCTCTAAAAAAGGACGTTTTGTTTTTTGTTTTTTGTTTTTTGTTGTTTGAATTTAAACGTGATTCAATTTTGTCAAGATTGAAAATAAGAGGAAAAAAAAATTAATCAAAAAAAAAAAAAAAAATAGCAAGTACTTTCACCCTCTTTTTTCTGTTGTAAAACCGTTTGCGAGATATCAACCGCACCAGCTTTTGTTGCAACTTTTGAAAGAATTTGACTGATTGTGGTCTCGTTTTCGATGGTGACAGAGAAAGATTCATCTTGATCGAGAGTTTGAATATTTAGCACAACAAGATTAGTTTTTTTTTTAAAGTGCAGCGAGGCTTTTTGATTGCTTTGTTCTTTTGCATGTAAGGTTTCTGCTAAAACAAATGGTTTTTCTTCGTCTTCTAAAAATCTTTCTGTTAGAAGGCAAAAACAAAAGAAAAAGAAAAAGAAAAAAAAGAAAAAAGTTTTATTATTTGTGAAGATTTTATTTTGTTTTGAAAATATTAAACAAAGCTCGTACCAAATGAAGCTGTTTTAAGTAAAATTCCATATTCTTCACAATTCTCAATAGATGCCCTTTTGACTACAGTTTTTATAATTGAGTCAGTTGTAGAGTCAGCATTTGAAGTCAGTATTTTATAGTTGTCTTTCGGAAGATTAATTTTAAAGATTTTTTTTTTAAACATTATTGAAAGAAAGGATCCAAAAATAGAAAAAATGACAATAAAGTTAAGATTTCTCTTTTTCGTAAAAAATGATAATGATTGGAAATGAGCTTTTAGGTTAGTGAGGAAAATGAGAGTTGTTTTTGTCTTGTTTAAGGAATTAAACACATTTTACCTTTTTTGAAAAATTTTGATTACAACAGCCTTACTGTAAAAGGATTTTTTGAGCGCAATCAGGTATTGAAAATTGGAAACGAAAATACCGTTCTCAGCTTTGTTTGTCAAAAAGAACCAACAAACCAAGGTAAACCAAAGTTGAGTCTTGCAATTTTTGATTTTTTGTACATTTTTTTTGATTAAATAATTAGTTTTTTTCAATTTGGTTTTACATCGAGAAATGAGGTTTTTGGGAATGTTTGAAATTAGTCCTAGAATTAAATCAAAAAAAATTAGATCTGAGAAGGTGTATATTTGATACAGCCATTTTCTTTTTTGAAAACGAAACATATAAGATCACCTTTCCAAATAAATTTGTTAAAATGAAAATAAAAAAAAAATTCAAAGTCTATTTTCGAATTTTGTTTTCTTTTTCTTATTAATTTGGATGAACTAAACAATTTATAACCTTAAATTTCTTATACCACTACTAGTATTTGTTGCAAAATAAATGAAACAAAATTTTCATTCATCTTCCCAAAAAATTACTTTTTTTAAATATAACATTTTAAATTGTGTTTTACTTCTGAAAAGAAGCTTAAATTATTAATTTCCCTTTTAGAACTGAGGAACTTTGATGATTGGTTTATTTCTTGGGATGTGATTATTTACAAAAGATAATGAAAATTTTGATCTTTATATTTTACAATCAACAGTATAATAAAATCTTTTAAAAGTATTTTAAATTTAATAAATATCTTTCAAATAAAAGAACCAATTATTTTGACTATTAAGCCTATTTTTGAAGATTTATTTTCTTTATCTTTTTAGTTTGTATAAATCCAAACAATTTATAAACTTAAATTTCTATCCCCAACACAGTATTTATTATTATTTTTTTAGAAAACAATTTTTATTCAAATTTACTTTCAAAATTCGAATTTCAAATATTTTTATCAAACCAAGCCAAAACAAAGAATACCATTTCAAAAATTAAAGTAAAGGGATTGAATTATCAAAATCAAAAAAACAATTACCAAAGATTCAACTCAAAGAAAAAGGAAAATTGATGAAAAAATTTCAAATCTAGATTCAGATCTATTTTAATTATTTCATTTTAATGGATTATAAATAATAATAAAAATCAAAGAAATTTATGTAATAAATTTATTTTTTTGTAGAAAAATTAATAAAATTTCCTATTTTCATAACCAAATCAAGAATTAGATGAATTAAATCAAAATTGAAATAAGATTTGGGAATTCATTTACGAAATTCTTTAGAAATAAAAAGTAATTTGTTTCTCAAAACTTTTTTAAATAAAAAAAAAAGTTTTTCCCATGAAGAATTAAAAAGAAAACCAAATAAAGAATAAATAATTGTGTAAAATGTTATAGAAAAGGTCATAGAAATAAATGAATTTTTTTTTTTATTTATTTGATCTATGATTTCTTTTTTTTTTTATGATATCCTTTTTTTAATCTATTTGAAAATATATTATACTAGGATATATTCCTGTCTCGAATTTATTAACATACCAATGAATTTATTTTAAGAAATTATTTGAGCATTTCAATTTTACTAAACTTCTGTCAGTCTAAAAGTAGTAAAATTCACTTACTCCCTGTAAGGAAAAATTTTTTGAGAATCTTTATATAGAATATTATATTTATATTTGAAATTTACAGAATAAATTTTGAGCTGATTATCTTTTTTCTATTTTTCAAAATTTATCTTTTCTTTTTCAAATTTTTGTTTTTCTTTTGATTTTCTTTTTCCTTTTCTTTTTTTTTTGATTTCTTTTTATTTTTTTCTTTTTTTTTTTTTTTTTTTTTTTTTTTTTTTTTTCTTTTTTAAAGATCATTGAAAAAAAAACGAGATCTTCTAAAATACAAATAATCAATATCAAAATTAAGACTATGTAATGTCTTTGAAAATGGATTTAATTATTCATCAAAAATATTGTTGTTCAACTTTTTTTCAGTGAAAGTTCAGTAATAAAAAATCCGTAATGCTCGTTTCAAAAATTATGACTCACTTTTTTTCCGTTTTTGGTTTTATTTTTTATAATATACAATATATCAAGCTTTTATATATTTAGAATGACTAAAAAGTGAATTACAAATCATATTTAGATATTAATTGTTCTTGAATACTAAAGGATATTTTTTTTTTTTCAATTTATTATTTCGGGTGAGTCACAATTTTTGAAAAAGAGTTTAGTTTAAAAACATATCCTTTCAAACTAAAAAATTGGCATTTATATTATTTTATGAATTAAAAAAGTCTTGAATATTAAAATTTAAAATGTATCTTGAAAAAAACAAAAGAAATTAATGATTTGAGTTATTATTGTTTATTCTTTCTGAAGAACCAACTATTAATAATTAGTACACATGTTCTTATTATTATTTGTTCAGACCATATCATTGAAACGCTCATAATTATTCAATTTTAAAGAAAAAAAATTAAATATTAATTTCAAAATCTCGCTTTACAATTGAACAGAAAAGATAAAATAAATCCCAATAATAATAATATTGTTCGTATATTAATTTTCGATCGTGCATAAACTTAAAGGATGCAAAATTGGATGACTTATAAATAAATAAATTAATTAAAGAATAGAAAAAATTGGTAATTTATAAAAAAATTTAGAGATAAATTTTAATTTTAATCTTTTTATTATTTTCAAGATTTATTAATAAATTATTATTATTAATAATTTATTTTTTTAAAATTATATATTAAATAATCATTCATTTTTTATAAAAGATGATTTAATCATTAAAATTTATCAAAAAAAAAAAAAAAAAAAAAAAAAAAAATATAAATCGATATTTTAAGTTGAAATTAAGAATTAATTTAATTTTTTTTTGAATGATAAAATTGGTAAAAAATTAAAAAAATATTGAATTAATAATAAACTTGTTATTTGGGTTGTTATTCTATTTTAATTATATTTACAATCATTGATATTCGTTACAATGCCCTTGCGATTGATGTTGTTCTTTGTTTGTTTATAAAACATTGGAATGCTTTTGTTTTTTTTTAAAAAAAAAAACTCACAAATATAAAATAAGTTGTTGTTTAGGAGTTGGAATAAAATTATTGATTAAAAATATTTTAAATAATAACATTGATAAATATTTTAAAATTTTTGATAATAAATCCAATTGGTTCAAGTCGAGATAATATTTGTATTGATAAGTGTAATTAATTTAACAATTAAAAATAAAAATAAAAATTCTTATGATCATTCGAATACATATTATATACAAATAATTTTTAATTCATTCAATGATATTTCATCATCATGTGTATAATTAAATACTGTTCCAAAAAAAATAATTTAATTTTGATTATATTTCTTTGTGATTTTTTGATATTCTTTGTTTAATGATGTGTACATAAACTGCTTTAGATTTGAAAGTAAGCATCTTAAAGCATGATTCCACGTGGTTAAATTACTGTTATTGTATTTTATTGAAATATTATTAATTTTGTCTTTTTTAATTTTATACATTAGTTTGAAATCTTTATTTTGTTGATGAATAAATTCAGCAATTTCTTGCACGCATTCTAAAACCCAAATCATGGCTTGATTGAATCTTTTTATTCGAAATCTTTTTAAAAATCCATCATTATTGAAATATAATTCAAGGTAATTTTTAATTTTTAAATTTCCAACAAAATTTGGATTTTTATTTATTTTTTTTTTAGCTATTCTTGAATAGCTTCCATGTGGTATTATAGTATAATTTTTAAATTCATAATTAAATCTTTTAGAAAGTACAACTATTAATAGCGCTGTTAGGCCTAAAGATATAATATTTAAATGTAATAAAGAGGGGAGAGAAGGAAGAAATAAAAAAGGGAATATAAATGATTTTAATTTGTTTGCTAATTTTAATATAAAAGAATTTTATTAGATTTGTCTTTTACTCTTGGTTTGTATTTATATAGTTTTTTTTTGATCATGAAACAATTTCATTTTAAAATGAAACAATAATTTAAAAATTATTTTATTAAAAATGGTTTATATCTCCTCAGTAAAATTGGTAATCCGGATATTGGGTAAACCACTTGAAATATCATTAATAAATATATTGGTTTATGTGTGTTAATAATAAATTAGTTTAAAAATTTTTCTGATCTAGCAAAATTTTCGTTAAAAAATTTTTGCCTTGTCAAGTTAATTTTAAATGTGTTTATGTTTGTGTTTGTGTTTGTTAGGAGTTTATAATTTATTTTGGTTATTATTAAAGAAAAATCAAATTTATTTGTATATTTTTTTTCTTGGTTTTGAAACAATTCAAAAATATAATCCTTTTCAAAAACTCATGAATTTTCTATTTTTTAATTTTATGTGTTCTTTGATTTGGATACTTTGTTACAAAGATTGTTTGGAGTATAAATAATCAGGTAAACATTTTTTTTTTTTTATCGTTCACGATCACAACAAAAACTTGATGGAAATGATGGGTATCCCTGTTACACGATTTTTTTGGTTATTATTATTATTATTGAACACGTGTAGAAACAATCTATATGTTACTTTTACTTGAATTTCTAAAAGTAAATTTGAGCAGAAAATCCTAGATTTCACGATATATCAAAGTAAACGAAATATCCAAATTATCATTATGTTTAAAAAGTAAAAACAAAAGCTGAAAAAGAAAAAAAAAAAATTTGAAAAACAATAAAGAAAATAAGCTAAAAATCAAAAAATTTTTTTTTAGGTTGTTTGAAATATTCTCGAAAATACCCAAAAATCGAAAATACTATTAAATTTTTTAATCACTTAAAAACACTTTTTGAGGAACTTCTAAAAAGTACGGATATTCAGAGAATGCTAAAAGTGTTTGAGTTTAGGTTATACTATGTTGGGTTAGATTAAACAAATGGCTTTTTTATTGGAATCGACAGTTAAATAAGGTTTTGCTTAGGTCACCTAGGGTCGGGTAGGGGTATGAGTGTGGAAGATTGGATATTAAACTATTTTTCAGTCAAAGGGGCCCAGTTGTAATGGTATAATACACGTGTTTAAAGGGTTTGCATAGATATTAGAAGAAAAATTTTATTTTGGAAATTTTCAAAATTGAAATCATTTTTTCACATTTCTACACATTTTTGTTTTTTTTTTTCGATTTTTTTTTCAAACGTCATCCAGTTGCAAAAAATTTTTTATTGCAAGATCAATAGTCACTTGGTAAAAACGTGTTATTCTAATGCCATTGAAACCATGTAAAGATTGTTGAGAAATCTATTGATTTCTATTGCAATTCAATTCGATCTTTGATCTTGATATTTGTTTAATAAATGTGAAAAATTTTCACTTCATTTTTATTTCCTTTTTCAAATAGAGACCACAAATACCAACAAACTTTGTTTGGGGGCTTAATTTCTAAAAGAAAAGTATGGAAAATGAAGTGAAAAATGTTTCATATTTATTATTCAAATACCAGTAGAAGTTCAAAACGAACATCCTTGTTTTTCTCAATAGGGCTCTAAGAATTTGAGTTTTTCAATTTTTAAGAAAAGCTTTTGATTAATTAGTTTTCTTTCAGACATATATCAACATTTCTTTGAGGTGTATTATTCTCTTTATTTCTTATTTGTTCTTCAAAGGTCAATTATATAAAATAATTGATATTTGAAAAAAACGTTGGGCCCCTTTGACTGAAACAGAGTTTACTAAGTTATTTTTGGATTGTCTTTGAGATTATAAAAATGTCTTTGCAAAATTTTTAGTAATGATACACAATGAGAAATTGTTTTTACAAAGATATTTTTTTTCATTTGTTAATATAATTATGTAATGATCAGAAATCCTACAGACATCTAAGATACCATTTTTTTTTTTCGCACAAAATGGGTTAAATACTATTCCTAAAAATTTTCAATTTTTCACAAGTTATGCTTAAATCCAAAAAAAAAAAAATTCAACCATGGTAGATTTTAGAAGATATTTCTTTTTTTTATCTTCTTAATTTGAACGAGATTAAAAAGGTATTACCTTGGAATTTCTAGCTGGATTCCTATTTTTTATTTTTTGACAAAACATTTTTTTACAAATTTGGTTTTTTCAAATAGTTTTTTAAAAAAATATTTTTATCAAACAAATCCAAAATAAAAAATATTGATACAAAGATTAAAGTAAATGGATTGAATTCTCGGAATCGAAAAACAGTTACAAAAAGTTCTACTTCAAGAAAAAGAAAATTTGGTGAAAAGGAATGAAATCAAAACCCGGATTATTGTAGTTTTTACAAATTTTAATGGGAAATAAATAATTATAAAACAAATACAATTCGTCCAATAAATCTATATTTATTAAAGGGGATTTAAAAAATATCATTTTTTCTTTAAACAAATTAGATTTAGATGAATTTGATCAAAATTGAAATTAAAATTCATTTTGGAAAATTCTTTAGAAATAAAAAGCAATTTGTTTCTCAAAAAATTTTCAAAAAAAAGTTTTTCCATGAAGAAATAAAAATAAAACTGAGTAACAAAGAATAAGAATTGTATCAAATTTAAGTGATAAGATCAATAAATAAATGTTTTTTTTTTTATATTTTTTCAAGAACAATTTTTTAATTATTTTTATTTCCATTTTTTAATAGTACGTAAATATATGTCATTCCAGATAGGATTGACGCATTTTGCAAAACATTACTTTTCCCAAAATTTAAAAAATATAATCACCAATCAACTATTTAAACACTGATAAACATGTTGATTAAACAGAACAATGATAAAAAGTTGAAATAAAAAATGAAAATAAAAAAAATTTTTCAAGGTTTCTTTTCTTTTTTTCTTTGATAAATAGGGTTTTCAGAAAAGGAACAGGATCAAAATAATTTGCGATAATGTGTATAATATTTATCGCATAATCAATGAAGTGTAGAGTTTTTCTTTTTAAACATCATCAACAATAATAACAATGTTGTCTTGGGTTGTTACAGATTAAGATCTGTTTACCCTTAAAATCATTTCAGTTAGCAGAACTTAAAGCTTTTGCAAAATCAAACAAAAAATTAAACTTGTCAATTTTTTTCTGAGCCATCGATCCAAAAATCATTTTGTTGTTAGGAATTAACATTTTTTGAAAAAAAAACAAAACAAATCACTTGCAAGGAAAATACTTTTTATTTTTGAAAATGTAAGTTTTTACACCTTTGTGATGACTAATCAATAAAAACACCTTATTTGTGGTTGTATAATCAACAGTTTTAAATTTGTGAATTTTGTTTTTGAAGATTTTAGGATCTTTCTTTATCCCTTTCAATTTGGTTTGTTTTCCAATTCATAATTTGTTTTTTTTTTTTGGGTTATTGTTTAATTTATCGATTTGTTTTATTTATGGTTTTGAGAAAAGGTTTTGAAAAAAATAATTTCCTCCAAAATGTTCACAAAATGTAATTTATTACATTTTTTATACAATTGTGGGTACCACAACTTCTTTGAATTTCGGATCAAAGAGTTCAAATTTTCAAATATTTACACAATAGATTTTTCTTGTTTCCTGAAAACTTTAAATCTTAAAAAGTAAATTGTAATTTTCTTGATGAATTCCGAAAGGATCAAGAAAGTAAAAAAAAACAAATATTGATAAACACTCTTTAATTCATTCAAATTTGTTTTTAAACAACTCAAAATAGAGAAAATATTTGAAAAAGTGCATCAATTGTCCTGAAGGCCAATTTTGTGAAAAAAAACACTCGACTTTTTAAAAAATTAAATTTAATCCTTTCTTATGTTCAAAAGCGTTTTCGGGTTCCTGAGACTTGTAACCAATTTAAAATTCATTCTGATCTTTAAAAATATTATAAAATTTCTAATTTTTTTTAAAAATTATTAAATAGGATACAACCTTTTTCTTTCAAATTTTGAGTTTTAAAGGAGAATTGGGGAGAAATGACAAATTTCAATAATCACAGAAATCACAGAAATCACAGAAACCAATTTTGAATGATCAGAAATTTCAAACTATTAATCATAGCCAGCAGTAGAGATTAATTTAGGTTAGTAACTAAATCTTGATAAATTAATTTAATTTTCAAATTAAAGCTAAATCCTGAAAAATAATTTCAAAAAAAAAAAAAGTACGACAATTGTCGAAAACGACATAGAATAATAATATATCTGATACTGCCCTATTTATTAAAGTATTCATTTAAGTTAAAAAAATGATTTTAAAAATTCAGTTTCGAATAAAACGTGATTCTCAAAATTGGTAAAATGTACCGAATCCCTAAATAACCACCAATTGAATGAAATTGAATTATATCGATTTTATACTGAAAGAAAACAGTTTCATCCAAATTGGAGAAATTTAAGCACAAAGAAAAAGAAAACAAGAAAAAGATTGATTTTTTTTTGTTTTTGACAAAAAATTTGGGTTTTTATTTAGAATTTGAAATTTGTTTTGTTCAGTGCTTTTAAAAATGTGCGAACTTTTTCTCACTTTTACCAAGTGATCTATTTTAAAAAAGTGAGTAGTTTTTGAAAAGTTTTTTCAAGTTTTTTATTTTTAAAAAAATGAAAACTTTTTCAGAATTAAAACTTTTAAAAAATGGCTGTATTTGAAATTTTTGAAATTAAAATCTATGATTCTTTTTTTTGTTAATTGTTTTTTTTGTTATTGATTATAATTTCGTTTTAATCTTTTCAGACAAAAGAAGAGCGACTTTACATTATCCTTTTTAGAGGGGGGGGGGTGCACTCTTTCTATGTGAATGGAATCCAGCGTGGTGGCATAGATATTTTAAGTTTTTTTTTTTAAACTTGATCAATTACTATTTGTTGAAAAATAAATGGAACAAAATTTTCATTCAGCTTTTGGAAAAAGTTTCAAGAGATCAATTTAAATTATTAAATTCTATAAAATAATTGTATTGCCTATTATCTCGATTGTAATTGTTGTATTTTGATGAATTATTGGGATTTTGAGTGCGAAAGTCGAATGAAAATTTTGATTCTTTTATTTTGAAAAGTTAAGCAAAATTTCAAATTTTTTTAATTTGGAAATGAAGCTACTATTATGGTTTTCCTTTTTAGAATTGCAGGCCTTAGGTGTTTTGTTGTAATTCTTGGGATTGTGGATTTTTTTGGGAACCAGAATGAAAATTTTGATCCTTTTATTTTGCAATTGACAGTATATAGAAACCAACTTTGTTTATCAAAAAACTAATCTAATAAATACAACAACACCCAGAACACTTAAATATTTAATTTGAAAAAAAAAAAAAGAAAGCGGTAAAAGAAAAAAGAAAAAAAAAAAAAACAAAAGCTGTTCATACCCCATGCGGTATTAATTTCTTCCCATTCAACTGGTATGCTTTGTAATCTACCAAGTCTAAAATTATTTATTGTAACAAATGGCCCATCAGGTAGGATATGGAAAACATCATTTAATACGGAAGTGCTAATTAATTTTTCAAGTTCCTTTTGTGCATAATTGGTTTTCATTAACACGCTTTCCCTATTTTCGTTATACACGAGCTCTGCCAATTTAAAATTCTGGAGATCTAAAGAATATTTTGATTGTAATTCATGGAATTTCCTTTCTGGGTATTGTAACTGTTCTATTTCTTGCTGTGTTTGTAATTCCTCATCAGAGAGCCTGTCGATTTCACTGAGTATATTATTAATTTCTAATTCATATTCTTGGTTCTTTTTTTCGATTAAATCTTGATCGACAGTCAGATTGTTGTCGAAATTTTGAAGATAGGTATTATAGACTTTTTTTTCTCGTAATTCGTTTTTGATTAAATTGTTTGTTTGTTTGAAAAATAAAGATGTGCACTGTTCACATAATGGGAAATTCTTCCCAATTTTTTGTGAGATTAATGAAAACAGATGAATTGTGAAGGTTTTTTTCGTTTTTTCAAGTAAAAGAGTGTCGTCTTTGGAAGTGTTTTTGTTTTGTGATTCTTTGATTTATTTGTTTGTTTGTATTTTTGTGATATTTTGCGTTGTAGTTGTAGTTGTAGTTGTTGTTGTTGTTGTTGTTTGAGTTGTTGTTGTTGTTGTTGTTGTTTGTTTTTGTATTATTTTTATGGTTGTTGTTGTAGTTGCGATTGTTTGTTAGTTTTTGTATTATTTTTGAATTTTGAACAAAACAAGAAAAATTTAGTTCAATACAAGAAAAAACAAATTCAAAAATAAAAAAACAAATGATTTTCAATTCAATCCAAAAAGGATCGAATTCTTTTTTCAAAAAATAAATGATAAAAAAAGATATAAAAGAATTTAACAATACTTTTTTGGGTATTTATTTTGGGTACTTCTTGAGTGTAAGTTGTTCGTATAATATCATCAAAAAATTCTTCAAATTTTAATCCAATCAGCTTTGATCTTTTTTCGATTTCCTTCATAGAATTATTCTCGTTTTCAGAGAGGTGAGAAGAAGTTGTTGATTTTTTTGAAACTTTTTGATCTGTACCAGAAAGTAAATTTTTGTTTTTCAAGAAAGGGTGTTTGTTAAAATTAAAAAAAAATTTTATTCACAAAAAAAGACAAAAAAAACACAAAAAAAAAAAAAAAAAAATACCAATGAGTTGTATTTGAATCAGAAGATCTTGCAAATGTTCGACTTGTTTTGTTGTTAGTTGAATTGATTCTGAGATTTTTTGAAGTGTTTCATTGCTCATATTATAGAATTTATCATCAAGAGCAATGATCGATTTACAATCCTGGCAAAAGATTTTCAACCCAGCCGGATGAGTTACGTTGGTGTCCATTTGAATTTCGTTTATGCAGATTGAGTAAACTTAAATTTGTAAATTGTTAAAGAACAAGTCTGATTCAAATTAAAAGAAATAATTCGTCACAAAAAAAATTATGAAAAATGATATAAGACCTGAAAATTTTTTTCATTATTTCTTGTTCCAAAAGTAAAAGATCTCATGGTGAAAGTATTTTTGTTTTGTGGTTATTTGTTTAAATTTTTGTTTTGCATTTCCAAACCCCTCACTTTTGAAAAATTAAAAATATTTCTCATTTAGAATTGAATAAATTTAAGAAAGTAGATACATTTTTCAATTTTTACAGATTTTAATTGTTTGAGAAATCTTGAAATATTTTTTCCTGTTTTGATCAAATAGTGTAAATTTGAAATCAATTACAATTCTTGCTTTATTTATCAAATGAATAAAACAAAATCATAAGTGAATCTTAAAATTTTCCAAAAGTCATTTTTTGATGAAATAGTAAATTTTTTGGAATTATGTTTTAAATTGCAATAAATGTGATTCATATGAATGATTGGAGACATTCCGAGAAAAAAAAATAATAAAAGATAACCATGAAGACACTTATTTATTCTAGAAAACTTTTCTTTTTAATAACAAACAACAATTTACCTACTTTTTAAATAAAAATGAAAATTATTTTTAATAAAAACAAAAAAATATTAAAGTTTATTACTTTCTTATTTATCTATATAAAACTAAAGAGAAATTAGATTATTGTGAAGAAATCTTTCTTCCATAGTTTATTGTCATTTCTTTTTTTTTTTTTTTTTTTTACTCAGGGACTCTTTTTTAAAATTTGTTTTCAAAATTCTTATTTCCTGTAGAATTATAAATTAAGCCAAAACAAAGATATTTTTTCCAAAGTGAAAGTAAAGGTTTTAAATTTTGAAAATAAAAAAACAACCACAAAAAGATTTACTTAATTATAGAAAAATATTTTAAAACCTGAAAGTGGAATTAAGAAGACATAATAACAAAAACACATAAAATTGGGGTTTTTTTATAATTTAATTATTTATGAAAACATATAAATTTTCATAATTAATTAATTTAAAAAAAAAAAACATTATTGAAATATATCAGAAATGTAAGGATGTGTTAAAGGAATGGGGGTAGTTAAAAGTGATTTTTTTTTTTTTTCAAATTTTTATATAAGAAAATGAGAAATGAAGAAAAATCAGGGAACATTAAGTTAAAAGAACTAAAAAAAAATTTTGTTTTTTATAATTATTGAAAAAATGGAAATTCCGTTTTTATTAAATTTATACTTGTTTTTCTTGAAATTAATTTTAAGTTTAATATCATAGGTTACAAGATTATTTGATTAATGAAAGTAACTATATATTATCTTGGTTATAAATTAATTCATTGGTAGTTGTTTTTTTTTTTGAATTTATTTGAAAATATTAATTTATCTTTTCACATGAGGGCCGGGGATTAATACAAGGTTACTTTTTTTTCTTATATTTTTATAATAAATATAAAGGCTGATTTTATTTTATTTTTTTTTTATTGAAGAAATTTAACAACAATTTAATGAAAATTTAAATTTTTTGGATTGATGAATTCTTTAACTGGGGTAGTTAATTAATATCTATCTATCTATATATATATATATATATATATATATATATGGGCTGTATGCGATTTTTTTTGATTTATTATTATTATGGGATTTTTTTTGGGATAGTGTTACATTTTGCCAAGTGTCTTTAACATTTGTTGCCTTTGAAAATTCAAATAGAAAGTGTGGATAAAAATAAATACCAGAAATTTTTACATTATATAACACGGAATTATTGTTCAAAAATCAATCTATTAGATTATATATTTTTGAAATACACTCATATAAAAAACGTTATTATACATAAAAATTTTGAAAATGGTTTACAATTTTATTAAATATTAAATGGTAATTGAAAAAAGTTCGAAAGTTTTGAGTGATAATTATCATTTTTAATTGAAAAAATTTTGAAATTTTTATTTGACTTGGTGGGGATATTATTTTAATATATTTTTTTTAATAGTCTCTAAAATCTTCATTTTTTTTTCAATTTTAAAATAAAATCAAATATTTCATACAAAAGATAAAGCTAAATTAAATTAGAAAAAATGATTTTTTTTCCTATTTTTGGAATATTTTTTATCATTTTATTTTTTTATATGTTTGACCTATATTGTATTTTCCCTGTTTTTTTTTTTTTTTTTTTTGCAGATTGTTTAATAAATTATTTGTTTTTCTTACTTAATGTTCAATCAAGAATTTTATTCATTATAACTAATTTCAAAAAAAAAATAAATACCCCAAAAATAGTTTTTTTTTCAAAAGTCGGTATTTTTGAAAAGGGGGATATTCAAATATAAATTATTTTTATTACAATAATTTTTAAATTACATAAAATTATGATAACTTTAAATAAATAATTTCTAAAAGATGCTATGCTGAAATCTAAAATGTAGTTTTGGCTAAATTTAATTTTCATAATTTATTTGTTTCCTTGAAGTGTACTAATGATAAAATTGATAGTAAATTGGGTTAAGAGTGGGTTTTTTTCTCTAATTGGAAAATTTCAATATATTTTTTAAATAATATATTCAAAATAAAGTGTGCAAAAAAATTAATCCTTGTTTCAAAATAAAAATCGTATTTTTGTTATAGAAGGCCGAGACATAAACTGAACAAAGAAACTGGTGATAAACCCTTTCTAAATATTGTATTGTTTTCTTAAAGTTCTATGATTTAAAAAGAAATTCTGAAAATGAAGGATCAATTTGGAAAATTTATCATCAAAAAATAGAGTTAATTATTTTGAGAAAAGTTTGTATCCTCGAAAAAAACAAAAAATTTCAAAAAAATTGAGAATATTACTGAAAAATTTTCGAACAAATCGCACTAATAATTTAAATATTACTGAAAATATCCAGACCTTTACTTTCAAAATTGATTTGAACTAGGGTATACTATTTGGTAATTGGTTGGGTGTTGTCTGTGAACAAGAAGAAAAAAAAGCACGGATTATTTATCGAAACAGGGATTATGTCGTTTGGTAATGCATTATTTTGATCACTGTAGATTTTCTTTTGAATAAATAGTTATTTTTTCCATTAATTTTGTAATTTCCTAAAGATGTAATCCACAAATAATTGAATTTACTTGATATTTATGTGTCTACCTTTCAAGAACCAAATTTTGTTTCTTTAATTCAATACAAAACGAAACAATTAAAGATAATTTTTTTTTTCAAACTTTGAATTCTTATTTCTCACAAGAGAGTTTAATTAAGGATCAGTATTTGAACTGAACAAAAATGGATTGGTTTATTATTTCGTTACGACCTTAAACTGTTTTAATCAAAACTTGCAAAAAATATGTCTTGTCATCAGATTGTTTTACACAAAAAATAAAATATAATTCTTTCATTCACAAAATTATTCGGAAATCTAAATTAGTTATCAAAAACATTGAATAGAAATAAAAAATGGTAAAAGATTTGAAAATCACCACTAAAAGAATCCCAAAAAAAGAAATAATCTTTTTAATCTCATTTACAATAGAGAAAGAGAGAGACTTAAACAGTGAAACACTTCAGAACAATCTTATCAAAAGAAGATTGACTACAATTAACAAATAAAAAAAATTACTAAAAATGATGAATCAGAAGATAAAAGAAAATAACCACCCAACAATCAAATTCTATGAAATACAAAAATTATTTCTCTACTTTTCTTTTGTTTTGTTCATTTTTCTTACACAAAAAACTTTGTAAATTTTTTTTTTTAAAAAACGTGTCGATTTTTCAAAACATTGGTGATTTGATCAACACAAAAGACAAACCCAAATAAACCTTAAGGAATACAAAAAGAACAAAATTAAAAAAAAAAACAAAGATGCAATTAACCCCATTGTCAGAATTTTATCGACCATTGATCAATCAGCCTGAAATGGCAGACATTCAGTTCATTGTTGGGAAGCAAGGAAAACAAGTATGGGCACATAAGCTTGTGTGTTCGGTTTCAAGCACATTATTCAAAACAATGTTTTATTCACAAGTAAGCTGGTCTGAGAATCTCAATCTTACCGACTGTAAAACTGGAGAAAGGATGTTACCACAAATTGAAATCCCCGACATTGAGTATGATGTTTTTATGGTTATTTTAGGATTTATGTACACACGAGAAGCAAAATTAACAAAGGATCTTGTTTGGAGCGTTTTCCACAGCGCAGAAAAATTTAATTTACCTGAATTGCAAGCACTTTGTTTGAGGTTTGTTCTTGCGAATCTGTCGGTCAACAATTGCTTGACTTCGCTCGACAAATGCCGCTGTATTATTCTTTCCAAGCTAAAAAATTTAAGGAGGACGAGGTTGAATAAACTTGAAAAATCTCACAAGAAAAAGTGTTGTAAAAAAAAACAAAAACAACAAAAACAACAACAACCACAACAACAACAACAACAACAACAACAACAACAACAATATAAAAAAACAGACAGAGAAACAAACAACAACAAATCAGAAAAAGAAGATGAAAACAAAAACAAAAACAAAAACGCCAAAATAGAGGAAGAAAATCTTGAAGATCATAGTTTGTTTTGTACACTGAACCCAAAAAATTGTAAGTGCCAATGTTGTCGATCAACCTTGATCCAAAAAATCTTGAGGTTTGTGAAGGAAAATTCAAATGAGATTTTGTCACAAAGCCATTGCCTGGATAATTTACATACATCGACGTGCAATATTCTTTTAAACACAAAAAGATTAGTACCGACCGAAATCCACGTGTTTAGGAGGGTTGTTGAACGAGGAACAACACTGTGCAAAGTAAGGAATCTGGAGTGTTGCCCGAAGAACTTACGTTGCACAATTGGCGATTTGCTGAGCTCGATTGAGATCTCTCTTTTAGCGGGTGACCATTTACAAGAAATATGGGAAACAAAGCTCTTTGGACTCAAGGAATTGTTCCCCGCGCTCGTCAAGAGCACCCGGGCAATGTATCGATTGAATTACCCTTATCTGAATCACAAATCTTTTGCGCATGCAAAAGGCTGCAAAAATAAAGAAGACTTAAAAATCCTCTTGCTGTCTGCGGACGAAGAGCGTTCGTGGAGAGACGACATAAACAATTCAATAAAGGACTGTGGCATTTTGCACGTCGACGTTTTAAAGGTTCACAAGAAAACGCCATGCTACGATTCAATGAAAAGCTATGATGTGATTGTTGTGTACTCCTGGGCAAAATTCGGATCAAGGCAGAAGGTCGGCGATATGCTCGCCAGGTTTGTTGAAGATGGTGGCGGATTGGTAATTTCAACTTACTATTCGCTCGTGGAAGATAACCAAGCTAGCCTCGATGGCAGAATAGTCGACGAAGACTTCCTCCCAATTAAGGCAAACCCCGAAATTCGAAATCAGCGAGCTGGATTAGGCGAAATTGCTTTACCAAGCCACCCAGTGATGAACGGGGTCAAAAAATTTAATGGTGGCAAAAAATCTTTAAGAATTTGTTCCAAAACAGCTGAAAAGAATTCATTGATTATCTCGAAATGGTCAGATGGAACGATCCTGGCAGCCGCAAAGCAGCGTGGTAACACTAGCGGCAGGGTCGTCGTCTTGAATTTTTGTTTCGTTTCAGATAATGTTTATTCAGATGGAGACTTTTGGGACACAAATACAGATGGCACCAAATTAATTGGTAATTCGGTTTTATATGTAGGTAAAGCTACACCTGTAAATTAATATAGATTATATATAAAAATATATTTATAAATTTAAAATGAATAAAATTTTCATTCTAATTTTATTTTCTTCCCTCTTTTTTTTTCTATCTTTTATTTTTTTTATTTGGGTCAGGTGGAATCAGAAATTATATTACAAAGAAAAACAAAATAATCCATTGAATACTTAGCAATCCACAAAAAAAAACACGAGAATCATTTTTTATTGAAGAAAAATTGTTTCAAATAATATCATATTTATACAGACTATTTAAATCAAAAATCAAATAATTTAAAGATTGAAAAAGATCATATACCCTGAAGATTGTTTGATTATAAAATCAAAATTTAAAAATAAAAGAAAAGAATTAATATCAAACCAGAATCTTATTATGAAAGATTTACATTCCAAGATTTTTTTCAATAGTTGGTTTTAAAACAATTCACATATTAGATTTTTTTTTTATTCTCAATTTAAATTAAGGATTATTGAAAAAAAAAAGACAATGGGGTGACATATATTTCAAAATACTTTTGGAATTATAACCTTTATATCTTTTGATCCAGAAGATATCTTAAATTATAACTTTTGTGGAATTTTGAAATTTTCTTGATTGTATTCGAAAATTTTCATTGATAGTCTTTCAAAAACCTAACGCTTAATGATGAGATTAGATTTTTTTCAAATGTTTATATCGGGAACTGGATTATTTGATCGAGTAGAATAATAATTTCACAATAGCTAATCCATACAAATTCCTAAAAATTTTAAAATTTTATAGTTCTTCTCGATGTCAAGAGATGAGAGACGGCATTATCGCTTTTTATCCGGATAAATAAACTATTTTTCAAAAATTTTGATCCCTTTATAATGTTTATGGGAGTTGTTTTGAGGTCTATTTCAGTATTCTTCTCAAAAAAATATTTTCAAATTTTTGGATCAGAATCATTTTTTCTAATTTTGCAAAATTTAGTTGTGCTTTTTCAAATTTTTCTTTTTCTTTTGTTTTTCTTTTTCTTTTTTTAGCAAAATATTCTTTTTTTTTTGTTTGATATTTTCTTTTTCTTTTTCTTTTTTTTTTTTTTTTAAAGATCATGTGTAAAAAAAAAAGAGATCTTCGAAAAGACAAATAATCACTATGAAAATTTCGACTATGTAATGTCTTTGAAAATGGATTTAATTATTCATCAAAAATCTTGTTGTTCAACTTTTTTTCAGTGAACGTTCAGTAATAAAAAAAACCATAATACCCATTTCAAAAATTGTAACTCACTTTTTTTTAGTTTTTGGTTTTATTTTTTTTTTTAATTTTTAATATATCAGGCTTTTATAGATTTAGAATGACTTAAAAGTGAATTAAAAATCAAATTTAATTAATAATTGTTCTTGAATACTAAAGGATAATTATTTTTTTTCAATTTATTATTTCAGGTTAGTCACAATATTGAAAAAGAGTTTATTTTCTTGACTCTGGATTTTGATTAGCATTTCAAGTAATCCTCAGGGTATATAAATAAAAAAAGAAACCATAAACCATTTTATTTTATTTTATTTTTTTGTTATTTTCATTCCAATTAATTTTTTAATTTTTTATTCTTGAATAAAACAAGAAAAATATTTACTTTAAAATATTGAGAATTAATATTTTCAGTGTGATTATTGAGTAGTTTTTTGGATGTGGAAATAAAAATGTATTCTTTGTTAATTTAAAATTTATAAAATATTTACTAATATATGGGGAAAATGATTGATCATAAAACAATAAAAAAGTCAACCAGAATCCATACAGCCAAAAAAAAAAAGAAAAAACAAAAATAATTGGTAAAAAAAAAAAGAAATGTAAATAATTGCAAGATATTATCCAATCTATTTTTAAAAATAATTAAACCGAGGCATCTTTTTTTTTTATTTCAGTTTTTTCATTTTTTTGTTTATTTTTCAACAAAGTTTCTGTTTGATGTCTTTTGTAAATTTTTTGAAAGTAAATATCAATAAAAGACACATTTACATGACTTTAATATAAACATACCTTTATTACCCTTCTCTATTATTTTTCAAAGGAAAAATGTTGAAAGTGATTGATAATAGATTAATTTGAATAAAAAAATTTTCAACAGAACGACTTCACCCCGATTTTAAACTTTTTGTAACACTTTATCGATTTTTTATTTTTTTGTAAAAAAAAAAATTAGATTTGATAAGAATTTTTTTCGAAATTAAGATAAGTAAAATTTTTATCTTTCAACTGGAAAAAAAAAGTTCTCAAATATCAATTAATTTAACATCAATTAATTTAATATTAATTAACCTTTGAAGGTCAAATGATAAATAAATAGAATAATACATGTTTCTCATAGTTAGGATTCCATATAATTGATAATTTATAAACCCTGAGAAAAAATTTGTACTATTTTAAAAATAATAGTAATAACTATAAAAGTATTCAAGTCATTTAGAAATTTTACACATAAACTATAATTTTGTAATGGGATAAAATTTGATTCTTCAACCTAGAATTTTCTTCCAAGATAAATGGGAATCAAGTATTTTTACCCTCAAAATTCAATATCAATTTTTATTATTCAAAAAATGATCTAAAATGTTTTACTATTTATTATCAAAATCTATATGTGATACTGGAGATATCAAAAATAGTCGAATTTTTTCACAAAATTTTAATAATTGATCATTCAAAGAAAAACCCATATCAAAAGATAGTATTTATAAAAACTGTTATTGTGTTGAATCCTTCATTTTGTCTTTATTTATTTATTTATTCTTTTATTAATTGATCTTACTTTGAATTTTCAGGAAGTTTCGATTAAGGTTCCCAATTAAAAAATGTGTATTTCACTATTTTTTCCCTGTTTAAATTTTTTTCCCAAATGGTTATAAAATTACCAAGAATATACTTAATTGTGAATAAAAATAATAGGTAACTTATTTTTCTGTTTTAGATTGGAAACATTTATATTTTAGAATTAAAAAAATAGAATCAAATTAATAAATTGTTTGAATGACGTTAACTCATCCATTTATCAAGCCAAAACATAAATTACAAAAAAAAAAATTTTTTTTCAGATCTTGACAAGTTTTCATTTTATTTTTATAAAAAAACTAGCCCCTTAATGCTTAAATGCCGTTTTAACATTTAGTGAGTTAAAGAGAGAATTTTGAAGTGATCAAATTTGTGTCTTCTAATTCAAAGAGTATCTAGACATTGATGTCTCCATACAACCTGTAGAAACATTTAAAAACTAATTGAGTTTTCGAAAATAATGTTGAAATCAAGGGGATGTTCTAATTTTTGAATATTAGTTTATTATAATTATTATTTGTCAAGATTTTTCAACTCCAAAAGAAGATTTGAACATTCATTTAATTTGTAATAACGCACAGCAAGGGTTAATTCTTGTTGGAGAAATTCAAGATCGTCATCAGCTGTCAATGAAATCTCATCTGTATAAAAAAATTCAATTAATTTTTGAATACTTTCGAATGATAAATTAGAAAAATCTTTATTTTGGCAAACATTGAACTCTTTTGAAAAAAGTGAACGGTATAAATTGGATCTTGCAATCAACATCCATTTATGAACTTTTATGGCTTCAAAATCGTCATCTTCATCTTCATCTTTCTCCTCATCGTCATCGTCATCGTCATTGTCATCATCATCATCATCATCATCTTCTACTTCCCCGTCTGGTATTAGTATTGTATAATTCATTGAATCTATATCTTGCAATAAAGTTCTTAAATCGTTTCCAAGTTCTTTATTAAAATCAATTTGCAAGTCAAATTTCCAAGAGGCAACTCTAGCCAATTCAGGTTGCTTTCCTGTATAAACCCAAACCAATAGATCGTGAACACGCTTTCTTTGTTTTTCATCTAACTTTTTCTTGTTTGATATTTGTAAAAGTTTATTCATGATTTCTTTCCCGCCTACTCGTGCTTGCACCAAACTGGAATGAATGGGAATCCCACATATTTGCAAATCTGAACCTTCGCCACTTGAAAATAACATTGACAAATCGTCTGAGAGGGAATGAGGTATTAAACAAGAATATAAATCATCCAAATATTGGTAATCATTGTTTACCGTAGTTCCACCAAAGGCGATGTACAACCTATTCCTAATAACTGAAGAAGTAGTTACACTTCTTTTACAAGGCACATTGCCACTATTTTCAAGAAGATACCACTTAAATTCTGACAAATTTAACATGTACAGATCATCAAAATTTCCTTCCTTTTGGCTGATCCCACCAAAGATATATAATCTATTGCCATGCAGCTCGTAAACAAAGGATCTTCTTGGACTTGGCTTGTTTCCTTTCGTATTGACTTGCTCCCAAATTAGTGTTTTTAAATCAATGCGATAAAGTGTGTTATTCTCACCTGAGGAAGCGTTGCTCCCACCAAAGATATACAGATGGCCATTCCAATAAAATGAGCTGTGCCTTGATGTTCGCTTAGGAAGATCTCCTTTTGTGTTCAATTCAATTAATGCATATTTTTTTTCTCTTTGCTTGTTGTTGAGAGCAAAGACATATAGTTTGTTTTGAATTATTTCATCATTAATTCCATAATCTCCACCAAAAATATAAAAGCTGTCATTAACTAACACGGTTGAGTGGAAACTTATAATTTTATCTAATCCCTGTAACTGTTCCCATTCATTCTTTTTGAAATCATAAAAAAAATGATGAATATTACCAGCAGAATTATATCCACCTAGAAGATAGATCTTGTCTTTGTATATCGTTAACGTAGCCCCACTTCGACCAGCTGGCCATTGAGAATTATTTGTTTTCTTTTGAATCTTGAAAAGGAATAAAATAGTTTCAAGATAGGAGAAAAAAAAATTAAAAAAAAAAAAAAAAAAAAAAAAAAAATTTGAAATATTAAGGTTACTTCTTTGCATGTTCCATTTAAAGGATCATATTCAAGAAGATCACTTTGATAATTGGGTGCATGGTAGCCTCCAAATATGTAAACTTTTTCATTATAAGTAACACTTCTAGAAGCACACCTTTTAGCAGGTTGGTAAGTTTGATCAAAACTGTTTTTTTCCCATTTAAACATTGGATCAAAAAACTGTGAAAAAGAGAATAAATGATCCGAGCTAAAAAAATGATTCCATTTTTGGGTTTTTCGAATCCTAAAAATTTAAATTTCGAATCATAATATGAATCTGATTACAATGGGATCTGATTTTTTCAAAACATTTTCCACTTATTAAAGTCCCTTTTAAGGATAATTTTTCAAAAAGATTAAAAGATTATTTTATTCTGATTGCCCAGAATCAAAAATTGTATTTTTATTTTGTTCAAAAACTCTATTAAAAAAAAAAGAATCTTATGATTCTATTTCTAAGAAAAGATAATTTTCTTCTCATAAATAAACTTCAAAAATTCAGGATTGAAGAAAAGAAGATGAAAACTAATTTCACATAAAGAAAAACCACAAAAATATATTTTTTAAATTCTTTTTGAAAAATATTACATACAGCGATCATAAAATAAAAAAAAAAATTATTAATTATTAAATTTAGAGAATCATTTGAATCCATGAAAAAACGAATGTAAACAAGAAATAATATTAGACTTATCATTTGAAGAAAAAAAATCATTTGATTCCAATGAATCAAAAAAGAATTATTTGATGTTTTATTTTCAAAAAAGAATTAAAATGTAAACTTGAAAATGATTTAAGGAAGTACGAATATTTTACCCTTTTGAAGAATTTCCATCTTTACAGTTGTTTCAAGAATACGTGTTGATGATTTTGTTAGTGTTTTTCAAAATTATTATTATTGTTTTTTTTCTTTTTAACTGGCTTTTTTTTTTTCAATAAGTGTGGATTTATGTTAAAGTCAGTTCCGCTTTTAAGGCACAAACTTTCAATGAAATTTAAGGCACACAAAAATCTCAAATTAAGGCACAAAATTCTGATTCTCGTAAAATAATTTGTAAAAAAAAAAATTCCAAATTGTATGCCTTAATTTGAGATTTTTTTGTGCCTTAAATTTGAAATTCAAAGTTTGTGCCTTTAATTTGAAACTGACTGTATTAATTTGTTGTTATGGAAAAATATAGTTCAGTGTAACTATACGTTCAAATCAAACAGTATTTACAATAGATCATATTACCAAAGTGTTTTTCTACATCCTTCAAGACCAATCTCCTCATAAAGATGATCTAATTCAACCGAATTTAAACAAAACAACACTAAATCCACAACCACCATATCTTTCAATTTGAATAAATACAAAAAAAAAAAACCTTAGAAAGAATTTCTTAAATACTTTTACTGATATCTCCACATGAGCAAAAAATGAAATATTAATTTTTCAAAGTTATTTGAAATTGAAATTGAAATGAAAAAAAAATTCATTTTAATTTCCTTTTTCTATTTAGTCCATTGTCTTCAAATCTTTTCTTGTAATTTTATGATTTTTTTTTTATTTGATTCTTTTTTTTTGGTTCCATTGGAAAAGATAAGAATCCTCAGTGAAAAAATATTCCCTAATGAATTAAAACCGAATTTACCAATATTTTTTCTTATTAAAAATTCGACAAGAACATACTCAATGACCAAATTATTTAAAAATCAATTCTTTTTCAACAATTTAGATATAGAGTGGAAATTAAATCTCTTAATGATCAATTTTCATTTATATATCAAGATCTTTCAATTTTTCATTCAATAAGAAAAAATATTTCTTGTGATATTTGAAAAAAAATTCTTTTAATACTACAAGAATGACAATCTTATTGTCAAGACGTACTTCACTTTTAAAAATAAAGGGAACTATACTCACATGAATTTTCAACAACAATTAAAGACCAAAAAACAATTCTCAAAATTTTCTTAACTCCAGTGTAAAAAACACAATTTTTCAAAAACAACTGTTAAAGCCCAAAAAAAAATATTTATTGAAGTTAACACAGATTATTGAAACAACTGTAAACCATTGATAAAAAAATATTTTTTGAGTGCCAGAGGATATTGAAACCTTGAAACCAAAACATCACTCATTGTCCCATTTGTGTAAAGAAAGCAAACCTAAAGTAATTCTGTTGTGAATCTTTTATTTTTCGATTTTTTGAACATTTTTTTTTTTGACGAAATTTTTGCTTTTATTAAATTTGGTTTTAGATCTAGAGATGTGCTTATACGAACGTGTGAAATTTATCATAAAATAAACCAAAAAATAGACAAGAAAAGGTATATATTTTAAACAAATATTTTCTTTTTTTAGACCAAACAAGAAAGATCACCTTTCCAAAACAATTTATAGAAATGAAAAATGAAAAACAAAAAAAATTAATAAAAGGATATTTTTGAAGATTTTTTTTCTTTATCTTTTTAGTCTAGATGAATTCAAATAAAATATATCTTTGTATTTTCTTACCCCCTTAATATTTATAATTATTTTACAAAAATATTTTTTGACTAATTTTTTTCAAAATTCAAAATTCAACTATTTTTATCAAACCAAGCCAAAATAAAAACTATTTCAAAAAATAAAAATATAAGGATTGAAACATCATAATAAAAAAACAGTTACACAAGATTCAACCCAAAATAAATAAAAAATTTAAGAAAAAATTTCCATTAGATTATAAAATATTTTAGGTTCCGAGTTTGCAATTTAATGGAAAATAAAAAATAATCAAACCAAACGAATAAGTCCAATAAATATTTATTTCTGAAGAAGAATTTAATAAAGTATCATATTTTACAAAATAAAACTAGAATTTGGTGACTTAAATATAAATAGGATCTGTAAATTAATTTTGGAAAATTCTCCTTTCGAAATAAAAAGTAATTTGTTTCTAAAAAAATTTATCAACAAAAGTATTTCCATGAGGAATTTAAAGTAAAACCAAATAAATAATAAGCAATAATATCAAATGTTACAGATAAGAATAAGAAATAAATGAATTGTATTTTTTTTTTGTCATCAAATTTTTCATTTTTTTAAATTCCGTTTTTTTCATTGGTTTGTAAATATATTTACTTGAATATATTCCACTGGAATATTGATGGAAAAACCAATATATTGGGTTAAAGAAATGGTTTGACGAATTCAGTTTGTATATAGTGAGTAACCACCATAAAGTCAAAATTTTCACTTTTTAATATTTTGGAAGAAGATTAGAAAACAACATTTTTTACTTTGGATGTGGCTTTAGTTGCTTTTTCCTATTCAAAGTACTTTTTTTAAAACATTTTATTAATAATTTTTTTATTTTCAAAGTCAAATTATTTGACACAATAAAATTTGAAGTTGATTTGCTTAATGTACTCTGGGGGATGTTAAATTACTTTATTTTTATTCTTATCATAACACTCTATTGTGGCATTTTCATTTCCTTTAGAAAAAAATTTTTAATTAATTTTCAAGAAAGACAGTAAATATTTAAAAATCAAACAAAATCTGTAACTAAATAAACTATATCTTTTTCAGATCCAATTTTAAATTAAAAAAAAAGTTAAAGTGTTAACTTCTGGTATAATAGATTTATTTTAATTGAACTTTATCTCAATTTAAAAGTAACAATATGTACTTGTTCAATAAAAAAAAAAAAGAAATGAAGAACAATTTAAAGTTCGTTCAGTTTATATTAAACCTTTTGGTGAAATATTTTGAATTTCAACTAGTTTTTACTAAAAAATGATTCAGTTAAGAGATTGTTTTAATTAAAGAGAATTAAAAATATAGCATATAATTTATGATTTCTATTATCCTGGGCATTTGTATTGTCAGTAAATATAATATAATAATAAGTTGGAATTCAAGGGTTTTTTATAAAAATATAAAATATTGCCATGTAAATGTTCAACCAACACAAACAACCAGGTATATAACCACAAGAAAAATATCTTTTGATTTGATCATTGATTTAATTTGTTGTTTCTAGTTTATTTTTCAAAATTGATTGTTAAAGTGATGATCTTTATCGAATCAAATGATTATTTTTCTAATCCTAAAATATGTTAAAATTACTTAAATAGTTACAAATTTTGAAATTCAAATTAATTTTTAACCATTGTATGAAGAACAATATCCTGATTTGTAATTTACTTTTATAAAATAAAATCTCAAAATTCCAAATAATTACACTTTATATAAAATTTGATTAGGAATTGAAATAAAAATTCTAAATTAATCTTCTTAAAGATTCAATAAATAATAATAAGGAATAAAAATTATTTTTTAAAATTTATAAAATAATGAACTTTTTAGATTGGAAAGGTAATTGAAATAATTTTTATTTTTTTTTTTTTTTTGATTTTATCGATCCGATATATTTTGTTAAATTGATTAGTTGAAGTTAAGTAAAATATTGTAAAAATCATACAAATAAAATATAGTTAATTAATAACATCTAAAAATTGGGAAATATTTGTATTTATTAAAATTTAAAATATTTATCTAGAAAATGTTATGACACTTTTGTAAGATAAAAACAAAATGTGGTTGTTATTTTATTAATAATAAATAAGTTACGAAAACATTTTATGTAAGGTAAAAATGAAAATATTTGATTTTAACTACTGGTATTTGAATTCTTAATGGGACAAAATTTTCACTTCATTTTCCATATTTTTCTTTTCCAAACAAATTGAGTTTTCAAACAAAGTAAGTTGTATTTTGTGGCTTCTGTTTGAAAAAAGGAAATTGCAAATCAAGTGAAAATTTTTCCCGTTTTTACTTTAAATACAAGTATGATAAAAGTGTCTAATAATATTAAAAGAATAGCATCAAATAAAATGAACTAATTTTTAAACGAAATATGGACACTTTTAAATAAAAATTTATATAAGGACTACCAAAAAAACCTGAAATTCTCTTTTATAAAATAGAATTTTGAAAAAAACCTTATTATTATTAAATTTTTTTTTGACCCCATTCCAAAAATTTGGACACACCCAAAATCAAAAATACGCAAAAAAAAAACCCAATTTATTATAATTTTACAAACGTAATTAAAAGAACAATTTAAGTAACCCAGTATTAATTTTTTTAAGTAAATCGTTTTAATCCAAATAAAAGAAAAAAATATAAAACTCAAAAATTAAAACAGGTGTGTCCAAAATAATGAAATGAGTTGAAAAAAAAATGTATTGGTTAATTTGTAAAAATTTCTACAAACAATTGTTGATCGATCAAATGATTAGATATCGTCAACCAATTGTATGTGATTTTATCGATTTAACAAACTCAACATTAACATTCAATCAACAATTGAAAAAAAATTTTGAGATCTAAGGAAACAGATTACGTAATTCGGATAATGAAATTGGAACAAAAAAAGTAAAAAATGTAAAAATGATTTTGATATTTTGTTTGATATCAAAATTATTTACAATTTGAATGAAATTGTATTATTGTTATTCTTTGGAACGTTTTGGGATTGTGTAAAATTTTGAATTTTAGTTTCGTTTTTGTAAAAAAAAAATTAATTCAACTGATATTAAATTTGTTTATGAGTATTTTTTGTTTGAATTTGACTTTAAGATTGATAGTTTCTTGAGTCTTGATATAATAAATCTATTTGTTGTAGATGTTGATAATTTTCTTTGATAATATACACTTAAATTTTGAAGAGTTATTTTGGCTTTTAAAGTGAATAAAAATTTCATTTTTCTATGTTAAAAAATTTATTTTCGATAATTTAAAATGTAAAAAACACTGTTGGTTCAATGGCAGAATGGGACGTTGCCATCGTCTTGATCGGGGTTCGATTCCCCGACAGTGTATCTTACTTTTTTTATTTTTTTCATTAGTTGAATAAAAGAGAAAATTTTTTTCACAAATTTTGATTCAACAAAAAAAAAATCTACTTTTAAAAAGAAGAGTTTTTGTTTTTTTTTTTTTTTTTTCTTTTTATTTTCTTTTTATTTTCTTTTTCTTTTTTTATTTTTTTGATACTTTTTGACTACAAAAGATCATGTGGAAAAATAAAAAGATCTTCGAAAAGACAAATAGTCATTCAGAAAATTGAGACTATGTAATATTTTTAAAATGGATTTTATTATTAACCATCATAAATATTATTGTGAAACTTTTTTTCCTTCGAAGTTTAGTAAAAAAAAATCTGTTATGCTCATTTCAAAAATTGTGACTCACTTTTTTTTTAATTTTTGGTTTTATTTTTTTTTAATTTTTTAAAATATCTAGTTTTCATATATTTAAAATTATTTAAAATTTAATTAAGAATCAAGTTTAATTCTTTTAATTTTCCAATCAAAACATCCCTAACAAATTTTGCTTTTAATTTCAAAAATTATAAAATTTTCAAACTTTATAAATATATAATATTTTAGCGATTACTATCTACCAAAGGAGAAATCTTAAATTAAAGAAAATTGTTATTGGGTGTAATCATATCATCTAAACTTGAATCAAATGCCTCTAAAAAATCGATTAGTATAGCGGTATTAATTATTGATACTATCAATTAAAAAAAGATCATATATTTTAGTATAAAAACCCCAAAAAAGTTCAGAGAAAACAATCTATTTTCCACCATAAATTTAAAGGTTGAATTATTAAAATTCAGACCACAAAGTTGCAAAATATCTATCTTAAATTTGTTTCATCAATTCGTTGCTAAAAAAGTCCAATTTTATTAAAAAAATTAAATAATAAAGTGTTTAGATTTTTTTTGCAATTATTTTGAAATTTTTCAAAATATACTGATGTTGCAATTAAAATTAGAAAAACAAAACAAAACTAATTATTCCTTTGGTTTTTTGTGTTGATGGTTACTGAGGTAATGTTTGAAATTAAAAAAAAGATAAAAATTTGTTGATGTATTGAGAGAAAGGAGTAATCAAAGAAAATTTACTAAATAAAATAGAGAGAAGAAGAAAAATAATTAAAATATTAAAGTGCAGAAATATTATATCATTTACATAATCAAATTAAAAATTTTCTACTGTAGTTGGGTTTTCCAGGATTTGAAAGAATTGAGTAAAAACCTTCATTTTACTAAATTATATCGAAAACTGAAAAACCACAGTTAGTTTTTTTTTTTTTTTTGAGCAATTAATTCAAAATTTTTAAAACATTTCTTTTTATTTCTCAAATAATTAGAAAACCTCAATATGCCTTGAAAACTTCACAAATAAAATAAAAAACCTCAAGAAACCCTAGGCACTCGACCGCACTTGGCTACACTTCTCCTGAATCGGGAGGAGTAAAAACCTGATAGAATGATTATCAGTATTAAATAAAAATTCCACAAATTGTGATTAATAAATTGGCATTCCATGGCTTCGAAGGGTGGGTGGGTGGGGGGTGATAAAAATATTTTCTTTTGAGAGTTCCTAAATATGAAATTATTACATTTTTGAATTCAGTTAATAGGGTTACTATTTTTAGATTAGGAAAAAGGAATGAAAAAACAAATTTCAAAATTTACAATTTTTAATATTCATCTTTAGTAAAAAATGTAATAATTTATTATTCAATATGATTTATAATAGATTTTTTGGAGCTATTTAAGTCATTGTAGAACTAATAACAATATACACTCAATTACAACATATTTTGATTATATACGAATCTATTGTGAAACTAATCTCTTAATCCATACAGTCAGTTTCACTTTTAAGGCACAAACTTTCAACGAAATTTAAGGCACATAAAACTCTCAAATTAAGGCACAAAATTTTTAATTATTTTTTTTTACAATTTATTTTACTAGAATCTGAATTTTGTGCCTTAATTTGAGATTTTTTTGTGCCTTAAATTTCGTTGAAAGTTTGTGCCTTAAAAGTGAAACTGACGATAATAATAAAATTTTAACTTCTTTCGTGGAATAATAAACTACAAGATAATAAGATTGATCTTAAATTAAAACAATTCATGTCTAATTCTATTTTTGAAATTCCTTTTCAACACTTATCACAAAAACTAGAGGTGATAACACAAAACCTATTTTACAACCAAAAAACTATTTTTTTTTATTGTTTAAAAACAACACAGAATCTGCTATCCATCCCCATATTAAAGTTCAAATCAATTTTGAAGTTAAAATACTTCATTTCTTAGTAAATTTTTTTTTAATTAATTTAATTTGATGTAAAATTTTTGTAATGTTTTTGTTATTTTTATGTAGTTATATATATATATATTTCGATGAAAAATTTCATTTTTTTCTATTTTTTGAGATAGATTTTCTACTTTGATCTTTCTATTTTTTAAAAATTTCTTTATTATACAGTCAGTTAAACTTTTGAGACACACAATTTTAAAGAAATCTAAGGCACAAAAGATTACAAAGTTTCAACGAAATTTTAGAGACAAAAAAATCCCAAATATAAGTCAAAATTTAAATATTAGTTAAAATAATTAGTATAAAAAAAAATCAAAATTTTCTTCCTTGATTTCAGATTTTTCTTGTACCTTAAATTTTTTTGAATGTTTATACAGTGGGTTCCACTTCAAATACAGAAAATAATAAGGAAATTTAAGGCACAGAAAAAATTATAAATTAAGGAACATTTTTTGTAATTTTTTTTAACAAAAATTATATTGCGAGAATCTGAATTTTGTGCCTTAATTTAGGATTTTTTTGTCTCTAAAATTTCGTTGAAACTTTGTAATCTTGTGTGCCTTAAATGTCTTTAAAATTTTGCGACTTAAATTAGGAATTGAATGTATAAACATTCAACAAAATTTAAGGCACAAGAAAAATCTCAAATCAAGGAAGAAAATTTTGATTTTTTTTTTCATACTAATTATTTTAACTAGTATTTAAATATTGCCTTATATCTGTATTCTTTTTTTTACCTTAAATTTGGTTGAAACTTTGGTATCTTTTAAGCGGAAATAAGTATAATAGAACTTTTAGAAATCGGTAGGCATACTTACTGATTGTTTATTTTATCAATCTTTGATGATTAATCGTTTGGTAATGATAAAAATTCTATCACTAAAAAAATTCATGATATCCTTTTTGATTTTAATATTAATAAAATTGTTGTGTAATTTCAAATATTTAAAATTAGACCCTTTTAATAACTCCACAATTTTTTTTATGAATCCAAGGAATAATAATTCTACCTAGAGTTCATTAAAGATGGGTGCCTAAAGAGTATTTATTGAATTGTTAGAAAAATATAAGTTTATAAATGTATTTTGAAAAAAAAATTACATTTATAGAAACTTACTTTGAATTTAGAAACGATTATTTGTATTCATTGTCTTTTGATTGATTGAATAGTATTTTGAACAAGTGTAATTTAATGAAATCATCATTCTAATAAGTGGATGAGTTATAATTATCAAAGTTTGGTTCTTAAAAAAAGGATTAGATTGAATTTACTTTACATCATAATATCAAGAATTCTTCTGATGTATATTATTTGCACTTATTTCTTATTTATTCTTCAAAGGTAATTTCTAAAAAATAATTGAAGACAAAAAAAAATGTGATGTGCAACATTTGACAGAAAAAGAAGTTTAAGTAAAAAAATTTAATAAACAAAAATTTGCTATTCTATTAATTTATTTAATCGTTATTAAAATGATTATTTATAAAAATTTGAATAAATTAAAAAAAAAAATGATTATAATATTTAAATAAATATAAATAATAATCAAAATTAAATATAAATAATTACTTGAATTAAAATAATCTTTCAGAAATGAAAAAAAAATAGAAATATTAAAAATTAGATATTATTATAATAGAATTTTTAAAGAATATTATAATAAAATTTAATTTGTATAAGAAACAATATATATAATATCTATATTTTTCTAAAAATAAAAAATAATAAATAAAAAATAAAAAAAGGAAAATCAAAAATTAAAAAATAAAATAATAAAAAAATAAAAAACAATAAAAAAAAAATCACAAATTTAATCTATCTTAAATTATCAATTTGTTCTTTTATTGTTGTAAGCCATTTTTTCATGTCTTCTTCTGTTTCAGCCCAGAATTTATAATCCTTTCTTGTGTTATAAGGAATAATTTGGAATTTATATTCACCATTTTTGGTTTCAAAATCTCTGATCATGGCATTTTCCAAACGAATGCAGCCCTTATATTGGTAATTTTTTGTTTTGATAAATTTTGGTTTTGCGTATAAAAGGAGATCATTAAATAACCAAAATTGCCTCTGCTGGATTCTTCTTTTTGAACGTTTTTTCAATAGACCCTCCATTACGAATCTCCTATGGGGCTTGACCAATTCTAATTTTTTTTCGATACCCGAAATTTGATAATATATGTGCAGGATCTCCATTTGGTTTTCAGCGTTTCTTTTCTTTTCGTTAACGTAATCAGCAACCTCAGAAATTTTTAAAAATGCCTCTTTCAAATCGTTGTAATCGTTGTAATCGGTTGAGGTTGCCTTTAGCAGCTCTCTGAATAATAAAGGATATTTACAAATTCTTTGGATGGGCTTGATCAAGAAATCTAATAAATATAAATTTTTGATTTGTGGTATTTGTGCCTGCTGTTGCGAGATGAATTGGGAAAATTTGTTATTCTGTCGATATTTGACAACCTTTTGTACGGAGATTTCATGTTTGGAGCAATATTGCGCGTAAACTTTCAAAAAGTCTGCCATTTGAATAAAGATTTTGCCAACGTTCATCTTGGCTGCGTTTTCATTCTCGCCTGGGAAGTTCTCTTTCAATAGCTTTAGCAATTCGTTATTAAACCCATAAATCATTTCAATGTGCCCGAATATTATTGGAATGTCCTTCTCCGATACAATTTTGTGTTCCCGAAGTGGTATTAAAAAATGGTTGATGATGGTATCCAAATCCTTGACATAATCTTCCTCTGTTTTGACGAGCTCAATGATCACGAGAGAGCGTTTCTTCATCTTAGTTTCTTTGCCATATTCCACGCCCTTCTCCCTCTCCTTTCTTAAATTGATTGGCGATGTGAATAACACCGTTTGTCTATTTGTTCGGTTGGCAGACCTTTCAATTCTTAATCCGTGCTGCCCCCTTTTCACTATCTCGAGCGAGCGAAAGAAATTGGCTTTATTTTTTAATTGCCTAAACACGTATGTGTATCGCTTTTCGTCATTCATTACTAAGATTTCAACACCATATTGGATTTTCAATCTTTTGTTGTCCGTCAATTCCCTGACTGTCACACTTTCCCAAAACATTAGATCCAATGGGATCAAATACTTGTTCTTTTGCACCATTGCAAACAATATCAAATCGTTAAAGATGTAATATTTGCATACCTTTTTTTTATGAAACGAGAGCGCATAGTCCACATAGATCAATTTTCTTTCCGGTTTTAATAAATCCAATTTCTCTTTACTGTTTTGAAATGTCTTTGTCAATACATTTAATTCTGAAATGTGCTCCAGTTTTAATAAATTGTTTTTGATGTTTTTAATTATTTTCTCAATCGATTCTAAGCGGCGATGAATTTTATTATAATAGCTTGTCGAATTGACTCTTTGAAAGGAGATTTCAAGCCCACTGAAAAAAATTAAATATTCATTTAACACTTTTAATGGCTGCGAATAAAAATATACAAAGTCAATCGCTTGGGTTTTTTTGCACCCCTCTTCGAAAATCGACGAAACCTTATTATTTTTCTGAATCAATTGGAAAATGGTCTGAACATTATTCTCGTAGTTTTTGAGGATATATTCAAAATGCTCAGAGCGAAATTGAGTGAAGCAATCTGCTATTTTCATTAATGCAGAGGATGATAAAAAATTGTTATTTTGATTGCTGTCAGGGTTATTATTATTATTATTCACAGCCTTCATTGGTGTAATATATTGCCAAATATTTTTTAATTTTTCATAAATGCTTTTTTGGTTTAAATAAAATGTATTCAATCTTCCAAATAATTTAAAAGTTTCGTTATGCTTTAATATTTTGGCTTTTTTTAAAGGCTGTACAAAATATCTTTCAAAGTTTGTTTGAGTTTCGAGATATTTTCCGAGACAATTAATAAATTCTTTACATTTTTGCTCATTGGGTTCTAAAACTTCTATTCTATCATCTTTTGTTTCCTTGGTTTGTTTTAATTTGGTGGTATTGTTCTTGTTGTTTTGATTGGAATTTGTTGGTTTATTATTATTGATATTATTACTAGCATTTTTATTATGTTGGTATTTATTCGTATTGTTGTTATTGTTAATGTTGGTTTTGGTGTTGGTTTTGGTGTTGGTGTTGGTGTTATTATTATTAGCACCATTGATATTAACAGATGAGGAAGATGATGATGATGATGATGATGAGTTATTTGAAAGAGTTTTTTGTTGTTTGGTTGAATTTTTATTGGGGTTGTTTGAAGAGTGCTTTTTTATTGAAACACCCCATCCTGAATTCGAATTTATGAGTTTGCTTTCTTCGATTTGTTCATTTTCTTTAATTTCTTGATCTTTCTTTTTTATGTCTTGAATTGGTTTTGGAAATGATTTTGTTTGGTTATTATTATTCTTTGTTGATGATTGTGAAGTATTAGAATTTTTATATTTTGATTGAGGATATTTATTAAAAGATGGTTTGCTTTTTGGGTAATTTAATTTTTTATTTGGAGAAGATTTTGGGTAATTTAATTTTTTGGTTTGGTTAATATTATTTGTTGTCCTTGAATTTATTTTTGTTGCTGTATTGTTATTTGATTTTTGGTTGATATCAGATTTCGTAGTATTATTATTATTATTATATGCGGAAGAAGAAGAAGATGATGATGAAGAGTTATTTGAAAGAGTTTTTTGTTGTTTGGTTGAATTTTTATTGGGGTTGTTTGAAGAGTGCTTTTTTATTGAAACACCCCATCCTGAATTCGAATTTATGCATTTACTTTCTTCAATTTGTTCAATTTCTTGATCTTTCTTTTTTATGTCTTGAATTGGTTTTGGAAATGATTTTGTTTGGTTATTATTATTCTTTGTTGATGATTGTGAAGTATTAGAATTTTTATATTTAGATTGAGGATATTTATTAAAAGATGATTTCGGTTTTGGATAATTTAATTTTTTATTTGGAGAAGATTTTGGGTAATTTAATTTTTTTGTTTGGTTAATATTATTTGTTTTACCATCACTATTACTATTGCTGTTGCAACTACTACTATTATTATCATTATTTTTATTATCGGTAGAAGATGAAGATGAAGATGAAGATGAAGATGATGAGGAAGAGGGATTGGAATGGAATTTTGTTTGTTGAGTTGTAGTTTTATTGGGGTTGTTTGAAGAGTGCTTTTTTATTGTTACACCCCATCCTGAATTCGAATTTATGAGTTTGCTTTCTTCGATTTGTTCAATTTCTTGATCTTTAGTTTTTATGTCTTGAATTGGTTTTGGAAATGATTTTGCTTGGTTATTATTATTATTCTTTGTTGATGATTGTGAAGTATTAGAATTTTTATATTTTGATTGAGGATATTTATTAAAAGATGATTTGCTTTTTGGATAATTTAATTTTTTATTTGGAGATTTTGGGTAATTCAATTTTGCTGTTGTGGATTTTTGGTTTAAATTATTATTTCCCCAGCCGGTATTTGATTTAATTTCTTTGTCTGTGTCCATGACCGTATTTGTGTCTGTGTATTTATCTGTGTGTGTGTTTGTGCTACTCTGTTTCTCTTCAAATGGTTTTTCAGTTGATTTTCTCCATCCTTGATTTATGGTTTTATTTGAATTTAATGAAATATTTGCTGAAGAATTTGGATTAATTGTTAGTTCTTCTTTTTTGCCCCATGAACTCCTGGCATCGTTATAATTGTTAGACTTGTATATTTTTGTTTTCCAACCATGGTTGTTCTTATAAACTGAGGATGAAATTGGAGTTTTGTTTTGTAAATTCGATCTTGGAATATTGTGGCTATTTGAATAACTGTTTTCATTTTTTCTTCCCATCTCTTTTGTTGTCTTATTAAAGGTCGTTGATTGTTTCGTTGAATAGTTTTTAGACGTTCTCTTAATAAATCTTTGCCTTCTGGGATTAGTGTTTCTCTTTGAAGAAAAGCGATAAATCTTTTTTTGTGTTGGTAAGACTGAACTTGTTTGTTTTGGTTTTTTCGTTGCGGTAAAATTACTTGAAGTTCGATAGTGAATTTTGTAATTTCTATTGACAGTGTTGTTGTTGTTGTTGTTGTTATTGTTATTGTTCGTGTTGTTAATTGTTTTTGTTGTTGTTGAATTGTTTGTGTTAGAGTAGTAATTGTTGTTGTTGTTGTTATTGTTGTTATTGTTGTTGCGTTTGGGGTTCAGACTTTGGTTTGTATTCATTTGGGTGTATATTTCCCTTCCAGACATCCTTCTATTTTGAGTTGATTTAACAGGCTTTACTACTCTCGAAAAAATATCCTTTTTGGAGACCACTCGTGAACCAAAATCCTCTCCAGTCATTTCCGTATCTAATAAGAGTGACTTCAAAAATTCCTCAGGATCGGGTGCGTTGTCATCACGAAACATTTCAATTTTAATTTAAAAGTGGTTTTTTATTAAATTTATTTTAAAAATTTGTTTCTCTGTTTTTGTTTTCGAAATTTGTTTTATTATTCTCAAAAAAAAAAAAAAAAAGTATTACAAATGAAAAAATGATTAAAAAAATCAAAATGTGAAATTTCTCCTGTTTGGGAAGTTTATTGTATTTGGAAATTCAATAATGGTTGTTAGTTTTTGAAACCTTTTTTATCTTACCCAATTGTTTTTTACTTTTTAATTGAGGAATAAAAATTTACTTTTGATTTAATTATGATTGGAAGATTTTGTTTTCACACCACATACCAAAAAGATGTTTTCGACATTTGGAACTTGTTAATATCCTTACTCAATTCAACATTGATTATTTTTTTCAAAAAACATATTTAGCTTTATTATTAAACAGGCACAATTCTCAGATTTGTGAAATTGGATGTTAAAATTGAGTTTTAAAAAAGTAATTTGGTAAATCTACGAATTTGAAAATGAAATGGGAAAAAATATCCACTATTTATCTTTTTGAGCAATTCTTCAATTATAACTTTCCTTTTACGACTTCGCTTTGACATAGCATACTGTACAATCATCCTAAATATCTAAAGTGAAATTAAAATCCATTCACAAAAATTTAAAACAAAATAAAAACAATATGAAATGTTGCAAAATTTTTTACCCTATTAAAATTCATTTCCAGTAAACAAAAAAAGAATCAAAAAAATGTTTTTAAAAGTGTTCTGGTTAATGCCTAATAAAAAGATCAAAATTTTAATTCAGCTTTTCCAATCAAGAATTAAAATTTTTCATAATCAAAGTACCCAATTCTAAAAGTTAAGTTAATAATTTAACCTTATTTATCGAATTAAAAATTTGAAATGTTACTACTGTTAATTGAAAAAAAAATAAGATCAAACTTTTCAGAAAACTTTCCAAGAATTATAATAAGTCATCAAAGACCTAAATTCTAAAAGGGTGAATTATAATTTAAGTGGGCTTTTTTGAATTAAAAATTTGAAATTGTACTGAATGATTTAAAAACATCAATTTTGGAAATATAAAGGAAAATATTGTTCCAGTTATTACGCAATAAACAGTATTTATTGAAAAAAAAAAAAAAAAAAGAATACAAGTAAAAACCCACAAAAAAACAATAAACTATTTATTACAAAATAAATGGAACAAAATTTTCAAACACCTTTCCAAAAAAAGGTTTATAAATCAAAAAGCACTGTAAAATTTCAATTTTTTAATACTATAAATCAGCTTAAATTATTACTATTCTCTTATAGAATTGAGGCTTTAGATTATGTATTTTAATTCTTGGAATGTGATTTTTTCGGAAAGCAGAATGAAAATTTTGATCTTTTTATTTTACAATTAACAGTATATCGGAAATAAATAAATAAATTCCCTTTCAAAATCATTGGCCCATTAAAAATCAAATTTTTTAGAAAAATATTTTTAATAATTGAAGTTCTCTATATTAATATAAAAATTTCGATTTTAATATTCAGTTCTATACTCAAGAGATATTTATTTTTTGTCTAAAAATAAAAGAAAGAAAAATAAAAAAAACTGTAAAAAAAATTGGGGAGATTTATTTTGAAAGAAGCACTATATAAAAAATAGAAAATTTAAAAAATTAATAAACCTCATTTATCGATTCTACTTTCATTTGAATGACTAAATCTAATCTCTTTTTCATATTTGAAACCAATTTTTTTATTAATTCATCCCTTACTTGTTTCCAATTTTTCATTTTCATTTTCTATTTTAGCAAAACACTGTTGAAAAAATAAAAAAGAGAAAAAATGATTTGTTTGCAAACTTTTCGTTGTGAGAGGAAAAACTTCCAAACGATACAAAAGCAATTCAAAATTCAAATGTAAGATGGGCCATTTATTATAAAATTTAGTTTATTTTATAAAGTGGTGTAAATAACCCGTGTATTTTATATTAACCCATTACTAAAATTTAACTCTTGAAAAAATTATTGGATGATTGTAGAAATAAAAGAAACTAATCAATTAGATGAAAAGAGTACATAAACATGAAATAGGGTTCTTTAAATAAAATTTTAAAAAGAATTATGAAGATATAAAAAGATGAAAATGTTAATTTTTTGACAAAATAATGAGTTAAATTTTATTTTTTGAATTTTAATACACAGTCAGTTCCACTTTTAAGACACAAACTTTCAACCAAATTTAAGGCACAAAAAAATTCAAATTAGGTCACAAAATTCAAATTCTAGTAAAATAATTTGAGTAAAAAACCATTCCAAAAAAATGTGCTCTAATTTGAGATTTTTTTGTCTATTAAATTTGGTTGAAAGTTTGTGTCTTAAAAGTGGAACTGACTGTAAAAAAATCATTGATTCAATCTCAGAAATTTTGTAAATATGACGAAAATTTTGAAACAAAAGCAATTTATATTATTGAACCATTTGGAATAATCAAAGATCTAACCTCTAAAGTTAATTTTAATCTGAACCAAGAATATTTAAGTGTCTTTTGGTCTTTAAATACCCAAATCTGAAAAAAAAAAACATGTCTTAAATTTTTGTAATGGGTTAAAGGTCATCAACAGGAGGTTATTTGTACAACTCTAATTTATTTGGTAAGATTATCTTCTAACCTAACCAGTTTCTCAAAAATATGTAAGTTCTTATTGAGTGTAAATCCTTTTATCCATTATTCAAATGTTTACAATAAAACTCTATGTAAAATAGTGCTATTGTGTTGATCTAGTTGATCAAAAAGATCTATTATCATTGTAAAAAATCTTGATAATTTTCAGAAAAAAATAAGCATTTAGTGACATATTTTGGCAAAAAAAAACATGATCAACCTAAAGACTCCAAAGTCTGTAAAATTTCATTCTTATATCACTACAAGGAAAAGAAAAAAGTGCTATATACTCTAAAATATTAACCAAACCGAATTAAAAATTTTTAAAAATCAAAAAAAATATTTTTTTGGGTGTAGAAAAAAAATTATAAAAAATTTTCATTTTTACTCTTAAATTCGCCTAAATTTTAATACCCCTTATTTCAAAAAGACCGACTTTTGATTTTTTCGACAAAATTTCATTCAAAAATTTAAACTTTTTTAAAAAATGAAATTTCACCTCTGAAAAAATGAAAAAATGTCAGAAAAATTTTTTAATAACACAATTTAAAATTTAAAAATGCTATCTAGGATCAATTAAAGAAATTATTACCTATTTATTATTTTTACTACCTCTTTTGTTAATTTTTTCATTTTTAGAGTAATTGAATTTTTTATTTTTTCCAAAATGTAAATTTATTTTTTTTAATTTATAAAAATTTTTTAGAAGGTCATTAGACTGAAAAAAGTTGTAGTATCAGTTCTACTTTTAAAAAAGTAATTTCGAAAGGAAAATATATGAGTTATCAAATTTGATCAAATTTCCAAATTTGACAAAATTTTTATTTTTTTCAGAATATTTAATTTAATTACAGTCAGTTTCACTTTTAAGGCACAAACTTTCAACGAAATTTAAGGCACAAAAAAATCTCAAATTAGGTCACAAAATTTGGGATTTTTTTTTATTTATTTTACTAGAATCTGAATTTTGTGCCTTAATTTGAGATTTTTATTGTGCCTTAAATTTCGTTGCAAGTTTGTGCCTTAAAAGTGACTCTGACTGTATAATATTTTAATATAGGTATTCAAAAAACCCCTTCCAGGCAGGTTAAGGTACAGCCTGTTCCTCTTAAAAGGCACAAACTGCAAGGGAAATTTAGGACACAATAAAAAACTCAAATTAAAGCCCAAAATTCAAATTCTAGTAAAATAAATTGTAAAAAAAATCCCAAATTTTGTGCCTTAATTTGAGATTTTTTTGTGCCTTAAATTTCGATGAAAGTTTGTGTCTTAAAAGTGAAACTGACTGTATTTACCAAGCGATTATTTGTGAAAAAAACAAATTTTTTTTATTTTGTGTTTTGTTTGATTTCTAAACTTTCAAAATGTTGACCTGTGTGCTGATAGTTTGTTATAGTCAGTTTCAAATTTAAGGCACAAACTTTCATCGAAATTTAAGGCACAATAAAAATCTCAAATTAAAGCACAAAATTCATATTCTAGTACAGTCAGTTTCACTTTTAAGGCACAAACTTTCAACGAAATTTAAGGCACAAAAAAATCTCAAATTAAGGCACAAAATTCAAATTCTAGTAAAAATAAATTGTAAAAAATAAATTTCCAAATTGTGTGCCTTAATTTGAGGTTTATATTGTGCCTTAAATTTCGTTGAAAGTTTGTGCCTTTTAAGTGAAACTGACTGTAAAATAAATTGTAAAAAATTTCATTCCAAATTTTGTGCATTAATTTGAGATTTTTATTGTACCTTAAATTTCGTTGAAAGTTTGTGCCTTAAAAGTGAAACTGACTGTTTAAAGAACTCAATTTGTTTTATCAATAATTACTTTTTAAAAAAATAGTTCTAATTCTCTTCTTTTATTCTTTTGACTCTGACAAAAACTTTTGGGATGGTAATTTGGGAACACTTAAAAAAACTTCAAATTCAACAAAAAGAAAAGAATGTAAACTAAAAAGTAATTTCATAAAAAAAAAAAAGAATGGCACAAGAAAAGAAAGGAAATCTTTTATTTTAAGTAAAGAATAAATTGTATATTTTTTTCGAATCAAACTGTTTTTTCATGGAAATCGAAAAAAAACATTTTCAGCCTATTTTACAAACTATTTTTTGTCAATCTACCACAGACACAACAAGGTTTTGCTTTCTTGCTCATTTTTTTGTATTTTTGTGAAAAGTTGAAAAAAATCAATTTTTCAAAAAAGTGAATTTTTTTTTTTATTTCTAGAAAAACTATAACTAAATTTAAGGAATGTCATTTATCGAGATTTCATTACTATACTAAGAAGTTTCTCACTTTGGTTTCAAATCTAAGTAATTGTGAAAAAAAGTTCTAAATCTCTATTAAATTTACTTAAAAAATTAATATAGAATAGTTCCTTAAATAAAAAATCTAAAAAAATTGAAAAAAAAAAAATTGAAAAAAAAAAACTAAAAAAAAATCCAAAATAAAAATTGAAATAGAAATTGAAAAAAAAAATAGATAAAAAATTTGAAAAAAAAATTGAAAAAAAAATTGAAAAAAAATCTAAAAAAAATCCAAAAAAAACAAAAAAAAATTGGAAAAAAAATTGAACAAATTATTACCTTTTAATTTTTGGGTTTTCTTTATGATATTTCAAGGTTTCTTCCCTCCCAAGTTCTTCTATACAGTCAATTTCATTTTTAAGGCACAAACTTTCAACAGAATTTAAGGCACAAGAAAATCTCAAATTAAGGCACAAAATTTGAAATATTTTTTTTTACAATTTATTTTACTAGAATCTGAATTTTGTGCCTTAATTTGAGATTTTTATTGTGCCTTAAATTTCGTTGAAAGTTTGTGCCTTAAAAGTGGAACTGACTGTAATCAAATCTCTCCAGTTCATCTTCTTTTCTTCTTCTTCTATGGTCTCAATGGCATTGACACTAAGCATATAATTTTCCAAAGTGGTAAAATTGGTAACGCTGCTCGATTCTCTAATCTGAGTAGATATAAGGCTTTTCAATATTTAAAATTTATAAAGAGAAATAAAAACGAATAAAGTTAAAAAAAAAAATGATTAAATTAATGTCAATTTAATCAATTTAACTTTATTCTAACACACAAAATAATCTTTTGGTAATTATCCTAATTTTTTTTTTTTTTTTCATTTTCTCCTTTTTTTCTTTTCTTTTCTTTTTTTTATATTTAAAGTTTATTCAATTTCTTATTTCTTTTTCCTTTTTTTTAACTTTTTTTTTTTTTTAATTAAAAATAGAACAAAGATAGAAAAGAAGCTCGTAATTGACTATATTGGATTCACTAGTGTGAATATGAATGTTGTAAAAAATAGAGTTTTTTTGATTTTCTCAAAAAATTGTGATTTTCACACTGTTACCAAAGTTTAGGAATTAGAGATTTAGAAATGAGATTATATAAATAAGCAAAAAAGTATTTTAGACCAAAAACCGCCTCGAAATTACAGATGTTTTGTTTCCAAAAAAAATTTGGTTTTCAAAACAAAACATCTGTAATTTCGAGGCGGTTTTTGATTTAATATCATTATTAACTTAAAATTTTAACCCGATATAGATATATCCATAATCAAAACTTTGGTAACGGTGTGAAAATCACAATTTTTTGAGAAAATCAAAAAAACTCTATTTTTTACAACATTCATATTCACACTTGTGATTCTGGCTTGAAGATTCTCAACCAATTATTTTCAATTTAAAGAAAAAAATGGGTCTCCTAAGCGGAGGACAAATGCACTATTATTCAACACATTTAGTTTTATGTATTTTTACTCGAATTGAAGTAAAAAATTCCTTTTTATTTACAGTCAGTTTCACTTTTAAGGCACAAACTTTCAACGAAATTTAAGGCATAATAAAAATCTCAAATTAAGGCACAAAATTCAGCTTCTAGTAAAATAAATTGTAAAAATTAAAATTCCAAAAAATGTGCTTTAATTTGAAATTTTTTTGTGCCTTAAATTTCGTAGAAAGTTTGTACCTTAAAAGTGAAACTAACTGTATTCTTTTTTTTCTTTTTTTTTCTTTTTTTTCATCATTATTCCTTTTTTTTTTTTTTTTTTTTTTTAAACCTTTTAAAAAAATTAAAAAAATAAATCCTGATCTAAAAAGTCAGGTAAACATTAGGGACTCACTAGTCCCTAATGTTAAAAAACTTCCCCATTTGGCCTAATTAGGCAGTTTATTTTGTTGATGTTGCTACTGCCTTCCAGAGTTGGGACTAACCCAACTCTGGATCATCAACAACCAAGGAATCACAGCACATGAACTCCACACAAACCCACCGTAGCACACGATGTTATTCAAGATATTTCTATTCGGATGATAATGTGAATAAAGAAGAAAGGTGAATTATAACATGATTTATATTTGGAGTAGATTTAAAATGATTCTATTAATACCATTAATTCTTATTTAAAATTTTTTATTTTTTTTCTGGGCCTTGTTTTAATTTACTAATATATATATATATATATCACAATAAATTAAATAAATAAATAAAAAATCCAAAAAAAATTTTTTTTTAATTTTTTATTTTTTTTTTACTTGGTTAGATTTAAATTTATATTAAAAAATATATATTTAAATATCTTTTAGAAATTTTTTTATACAATATTTTAGTTTTGAAGTCGTAGTTCAATACATATTAACTGATTTTTTTTAATTAATTTTAATTTTTTTTTTTTTTTTTTCGGTTTTTTTTTTTAAAACTCTCCAGGCATTCTTGCGATTTTCTAAATAAAATTGAAAAAATGAAAATTTAACTCTAATAAAACTCTTTTTTCTTCGGCTCAGGTCTCTAATTCTAGAAATTTTATCTGTAAAAGGTGTAGAAGTTTGAATCATTTTTTTTTAAAAATGCTTTTTATGATGAAAAATGAATTTCCCTGGTTGTAAATATTGATTAAAAACCGGGAACGGATATTCAAGTGCCTTCATTGAAAAAAATAATATTAATAAAATTTTTGAATTTTACAAAAAAAGTTCAAAAATTCAAAAATTCAAAAAATTCATTAATTTGATTTTTTTTAATTTTTCTTTATACAAATTTATTTTCACTTAAACTCAGTATATTTAACCTAAACTTTTAAAAAAAAATCATAAAAATTGTTTTTAAATCAAAAAAAAAAATAAACATCTCAGTAAAAAAAAAATTACTATTAAAAATTTTAGTAAAAAAAATTTTTTTTATAGTAAGCTTTTTTCATTTTTCATTTTTTTTTTTTATTTTTTGGGTGCAGATAATTTTAAAATAGAAATTTTTATAGCATATAATTCTTTGATACAGTCAGTTTCACTTTTAAGGCACAAACTTTCAACGAAATTTAAGGCACAAAAAAATCTTAAATTAAAGCACAAAATTTGCAATTTTTTTTTTTACAATTTATTTTTACTAGAATTTGAATTTTGTGCTTTAATTTGAGATTTTTTTTGTGCCTTAAATTTCGTTGAAAGTTTGTGCCTTAAAAGTGAAACTAACTGTATATGTGTTTGAAAAAGTTAAAAACTAGCTCTGAAAAAAAAAAATTTTTTTTTCCTTGTAGTGTTGTGGACCGCTTTGAGTGAAATGGGTTTTAGTTTTTCGATTTTAGAGATAAATAAAAAGTTACATACGTTTATCCAAATTTTGGTACAGTCAGTTTCACTTTTAAGGCACAAACTATCAACGAAATTTAAGGCACAAAAAAATCTCAAATTAAGGCACAAAATTTGGAATTTTTTTTTTTACAATTAATTTTTACTAGATTGTGTATTTTGTGCTTTAATTTGAGATTTTTTTTCTGCCTTAAATTTCGTTGAAAGTTTGTGCCTTAAAAGTGAAACTGACTGTATCATAATAGAATTAAGTTTATTTTAATCAAAAAAATTGTTTCTTGAACATCAATCTTTCAATTTAAAAAAAAAATCATTTTTCAAATAAAGTATTGGTATTTACCCAAAATATATTAAATTTCAAATCACAATAAAGCTTAGAAATCTAAACTTGGATTTCGTTTACTAGTCAAAATTTTGGTTAAGTACATGGAACTCTTTACTTATCTGTAAAAAAGTAGAAACTCTTTTTTTTACAGCATTTATATTTACTCTTGTGAACTATTACTTCCTTTTCCAAACCGAAATAGACAAACTTAAAATAACATTCTTTGAGTATTGTAATAATTCTTTTTATGGACTTCCAAAAGTAAATATTTTAATTCAATTTTTATTTTAAAAGATTGACTCAATAATCATGAAACATAAAAGCCCAAAGACTTATTAGTTTTGTTTCCTTTTTATCATCCTAATTGTAACATTAATATATTTTCATAATTTCTGAAATAATTTGTCAAAAGAATCTCTTTGTTAATTATTTAATTTTTAAAACTAATTGTATTTTTTATCAAATAATCTACATATTTCGCCACGAAATTTAAACAAGATATTTTACAACTTTGTAGTCTGAAAATTGATGACTCAACCTTTAAATAGCTGGCGATATGCAGATTTTTCTCTCAATTTATTCAGAGTTTTTTACTAATCCAATGGATCTTTTTTAATGAATGGGATCAACAAATAGTACTACCTTATTAAACCTTATTTCGAGACACATTTGAACAATTTCGAACAAATTCGATTAACACCCAATAACAACGTATTTTGATCTTAGGCTTCTCTTTGGTAGACGCTAATCCCTTAACAAGAATATTCTTTATAATTTTTTATTAAAAAAATTATCTTTTTTGAATTACGAAGATCGACGAATTTGGCAATTTTTACTAATTTAATATTTCGAGACATTGGAACCATGCAGTCCTATGTAGATTTGAGTCGTAAGTATAACACTTGAATTTTGTAATTCTGTTTTTTGAGAGTGGTTACATTGAGGAGTTTTATTTTTCGAAGATTTCAAATTAATAGGTTTTATGTTTTGAAAAAATTTTGAGAATAATTATTATGATTTAGTTAAATATTTCTCTCAATTTTAAAATGTTTGGCGAATCTTTAAAGTTTGTTGTTGAAAATGTGTGAGTTTGGTTTTCATGTAATAATTGGGATAATGTATCTTTATTATTTTTAAAAATTTGTTAAAAAATTGATGAAATAAAAGAGTTACAAAAAGATTTATTCAATTTTAGTAAATTGAAAAAATATTTCAATAACACATCAATAAAGGTTATAATGTCTTCCGATTAGTATAGAGGTAGAATGCCTGACTGTCACTCAGGTGGCCGGGGTTCAATTCCCCGATCGGAAGTACTTCTTTTTTTTTTTAAAGCTATCCATCATCAACATCAGATAATAAACTCTTCAAAAAGAGTAAAATTAGATCCCTTATTCCATTTTTTTTTGAGATATTTGTTGATTTAAGATCAATTCCAAAACAGAAATTTCAGAAAAATTTTTCATTGTAGATTTTTTATGTCGACTTTTTTGAGGACGAATTTTTTCAAGAAACTTTTCTTTAAAGGTTATTCTTTTCGGGTTTTCACTCTAATTGACCTGTAAATTCTCAAAATAAAAAAAATTTTGGCTAATAAAAAGTTTTCTTCCCAAATATTTCATTTTTAAAATTTGTCAAAAATTTATATTCTTCAGATAATTTAAACTTTGAAACTTTGATGTTAATAAACCCTAATTCGTGTAATTGTGTCCCGTTCAATCTTTTGTTTTTCTTTTTGAAGATAGAAAGATTAAAATTGTTTGTCGATTACATAATTTTCACAAGTTGAAATTAAAAGAAAATTACCAAGTGCTTCTCAACCGACGCATTTCTGAAACCCATTTTCAGAGTTTACAAAACAATTTAAAACAACCACAGGTGATAAATGGATCTTTTTCTTGGATAGTATCTCCAAAATAATAAGACTAAAAAAAACTTTTTACTCATCTAAAAGGTGGTCTTAAGTGACTATTCCCCATCGTTTTTTTTTTTTTTTTTTGACCAATTTATAAATAAGGGTCCCTAATCAACAAGTGAAGATTTAATATTGAAAATAAAAAGTGCACTTCAAATCAACTTAATTGGTAAAAAAATTTTCTCAATCTCGATTAAATATAGGTAAAAAATTATTAGAGATTAGTATCTTAATAAAACAATCACTATGTATTAAAAGGTGATATTATTTAATCTCTAATTCTATTTAACTCCCATTTTATATTTAACTGTTGAGAGAAAAATGTTCGACACAGAAAAATGGTTAGAAACTATTTTTAGTTGGGAACATTAGTAAAATTGAAAATCAAATCCGATTGATAACTCTTTGAACTTTTATATAAATCCAGGTTTAAATTTGTTACAAGTTCATTAATATGTACTGTGTATAGAATACTCGCTTGAATGGTTGATAACTAAAGTAGATCATGCTATTTTAACAAAAATCCAAGTTTTAGTCAAGTTTACTATTAATTCTGAAAATGGTAATTTTTAAACTTGCTTTAGATTATAAGAGATAAGGTTTTGAAAAAGTAGAATTACATTAATCATTATTCTAATAAGTAGATTATTGTTATTTTCTTTAGTTATTTCACAAATGATTAAAATTAAAAATCATTTTCAGTAAGGTTCCCAATTAAAATTGCTTTCCAAGTATTTTTCTCGTTCCAACATTTTTCTCTCAACAGTAATATATTTTTTTTTTTTTCAAATATATCCCTAATTCCCAAAAAAAAAAAAAACACAAAAAATGTAAAACTGAGTAAATACCTTCCATTGAAGGAATTAAAAAAACTAAATGAAAATATAAAAATAAATAAATTTTCTATTTAACTTTTTCTTGAAAACATTTTTTGCCAAAATAGTTGAATTCAAACTTGAAATTATGTATATTTTTTAAATAAAATATCTTATTTTAACTATTTTACTAAAACAAATTCTAAATTAAAACAGTTTAAAATTTAAGGCACAAACTTTAAACAGAAAATTAAGGTGCAAAAAAATCTCTAATTAAGGTATAAAATTTGGATTTTTTTTATAAATTATTTTACTAGAATTTGAATTTTGTGCTTTAATTTGAGTTTTTTATTGTACCTTATTTTTCGTTGAATTTTATACCTAAAAAGTTGAACTGGCTGTATGGGAATTTTAAATGTCACAAAAGGCACTAATTTGGTCTTCAAATCTTATATTATTTTTAAATGGTAAAATTGAAAAGGGGTTATTTAAAAAAAGATAAAATCTTTGGAAAAATATTCTAATTTAATATATTAACTTATTCTTTTATTTTAAATTTTTCACAAGGCACATTTTTTCAAAAAAAAAAATAAAAAAGAACAAATTAATTTCAAAAAATATTTTAAATATTCATAACTTGAGATTTTTTTTATTCTAAAAAAAATATATATACCAGTATTTAATTAAATTAATTTATTAGCTAATTTTCGAAAAATATAAATCATAAAAAATAGTGCTTTTTTATATTAACGACATAAGCTATTTCCAAGAAAGTGGGGCAAATTTATTTTAAAATATATTTATGTAACACATTCTTCAAAAAAGGATTTTAATATATAAAATCAATAAACACCATTTATAGATTCTTGATAATAATTCAATTTGTTTCATAGTATCGTATTGCATAAAGAAAATATATTAAAATTTCTGATCTCGATTTTATCTGATATTTTTTTATGGTGAAAATTGGTGTTTATTATTTTTTTTTTGATCGAAAAAAACATTTTCATAACTTGTATAATCTCAACAAAATTTAAAATAGAATTAAAAACATATAAATGCATTTTATTATTTAAAAAATCATTTTTTCCCTTTCCATATTCCCCGTTTTTTATTAAAATTGGTCGTATATTGCTTTACCCAAAAAAAGTGCTATTTTTTTTTTCATTTTTTGGGAATATTTCAACTAACATGTTTTGAATCAAATACCTTAGCAATTTATTCAATTGGTATTAATATTAAACTTAATTTGGTATAGTTGATTAATGATTACCATCACTAAAAAAGATTATTTTTTATGAAATGTAAAAAAAAATGCCCCACTTTTTTGGAAATACCCTATATCGTAAATTTTTTTTCTTCTAATTGAACAAAAGGACCCATAGATTTTTTTATAACCAAGACTAATTTATATTATTATCTATTTAAATCACTCCAATTATTAAAATTTTTGAAATAAAATTTTAATTTCAAAAGATTTTTAGTTGATCTTGTAGAATTTTAATTTGTTTATAATTTCGACTAATAAATTTTGTTTTTAAATACTGAAATTCTGGTTTATTTGGGATTCTTATCTCTCCCAATAGATATTATTTAAAAAAAAACTAAATAAATAAATAAAGTCCATCTATTCTAAGAGGTGGTTTTTTGGGATACTGATAAATTCAAAAAAAATCACAAACAATTTCTTGTTCAATTTCCTTTTTTGAAATCTTATAAACTCTACTTTAAAACAGTTCTTGGAAAGGAATTTTTTTGTCGGGCCCACTAATTTACAATTTTTTTTTAAGATTTAACCGAAAGAATGCTTTAAATTAAACCCAAAATACAAAATTTTACAAAATGCAAAATGAACTAAAAATTTTCAAACATCGATTTGAATTTATCAGTATTTATCAAAAATAAAAAAATACATTTAGTGAATTTTTTCTTCTGGTTTCTTTTCCAAAATAACTTTAAAAAATGTTAAATCATTTTTGAGCATCTAGATAGCCTCACATAAAGTTTTTTAGATAATATCCTTATCTTTTTTTTTTGTTTTTTTCCAATTAAACTCAAAGATTTAGTGGTTCTGGATTTGAGTTTAAAAGTTTATTTAAATTTAGTTGGTTAGTTTAAAAAGAGGGTTATTGGACTCTGAAAGTTGTTGAAAAATGATTTTGTAAAATGAACTACAGTAAGTTTCACTTTTAAGGCACAAACTTTCAACGGAATTTAAGGCACAATAAAAATCTCAAATTAAGGCACAAAATTTGTAATTTTTTTTTATAATTTATTTTACTAGAATCCAAAATTTTGTGCCTTAATTTGAGATTTTTTTGTGCTTTAAATTTCGTTGAAAGTTTGTGGATTAAAAGTGAAACTGACTGTATTGTAAATACTGTTTGGTTTTAAAAGTACAATTCTACTGAAATATTATTTCATTAAAATCAAATAAAAACCTAAACTCACAGTTACAATAATTGATAACCCTTAAAAAAAAAACAATAGAATTTTACAAAAACAACACAAAAAAATTTCAAAGAGACAAAAATAGGTTATTAAAACAGCTGTTCTTTTTTAACGGGAAACTTATTTCACTTTTATCCAAATCAAAATATTAAAAAACAAGTTGAAAATAGCCATTTGAGAAAAAAGTAGAAAAATAGAAAAAAAAAAGGTCAACGAATTCTTTTTAAATGGGGGCATAAATTAAACCTAAAAATGAAAACGAAGATTAATTAATAAAAGAATAAAATCAATGATTATTGAAAAAAACGATGATTCAAAACAATAATAGTTTTTTTAATTTGAAGTTTTGGTTTCGAGCTTTTCTTTGATTGATCACTTATTAAAATTTTTGTTCAAAAAATTGTTTATTTTTGTGACCTCCAAAATCCAAAATCAAATTTTGATAAATCAAGTAGATTTATATTATTTTTGTTAATTTGGTTAAAAAATAATATAACGAATTAATATCTGAAGTTAATTGGTTTCTTCTTTTGATCGATTTTACTTTTAGTTTTCAGGTTCGATTAAGATTATCAATTGGATTCGGTGTTAAACTATTTAACCTGAATTATAACAACAAATATATTTCATTCAATTTTGCAGTGTAATTGAAAGGACTAAAAATAATAATTGTATAGAATTTCCGTGGGTGGTGTATCTAACCTGTGTTTTTTATTTTAACCCATTACTAAAATTTAACTAGTGAAAAAAAAAAATTGGGTGACTCTAGAAATAAAAGAAACCAATGGGGTGGAAACAGTATATAAACATTAATTAAAGTTCATTAAATAAATTTTAAAAAAGAATTATGAAGATACTGGAATATTAAAATGTAATTTTTTGACAAAATAATGAGTAAAATTTCATTTTTTGGATTTTAATAAAAAATCATTAATTTTAATTGTCAATAATTTTATAAATATGATGAAATTTTTGAAACAAAAGTATTTAAAACCTTTTTTTTACCCTTCTTAATTCAAACTTCTTTTTTACTTTATCTCTCCTTTTTAATTTCTTTTTTTTTTTTTTTAATATGTCCTTAATAAAATTAAGCACTTTTTTTTTCTGATTAATATTTTTCGAAATTAAGTTCATAACTTAATTCCATTAAACACTGTGGTAATTTTTTTTTGAATAAAAACACTCTCAACTTTTGAATATCGAAATTATTTTTTGAAATTACTGTGCTCTTTTTTTTTTTTTTTTGAAAAATTGGGGTTGAGAAAAGCTTGAAATCAAAGTATATGTTAATATATTAAATTAGAATGGTTTTCCAGTGAGTTTATCTTTTAGAGTTGAACTTTGTTTTAATTTTACCATTTAAAACTAAAAAAAAACTTTTGGAGACCAAATTAGTGCCTTTTGTGAAAAGAAAATTTCCCATAATTTAGAATTTTTTTTTATAAATGAGTTAAAACAAGAGAGTGTATCTAAAAATATACATAATTTCAAGTGTGAATTCAATGATTTTGGCAAAACATGTTTTCAAGAAAAAGTTAAATTGAAACTTTATTTATTTTTATTTTATCATTTTGTTTTTTTAATTGTATTAAAGGAAAGTATTTGATCAATTTTTCATTTTTAGTGTTTTTTGGGTCGTAGGGGCATATATATATATATATATATTACATCTTTATATGGAACGGTAAGGATATATATTTTTTTATATACTCCCCTTCATAAATAAACAAAAGCATTTAATATAATTGAGCGATTTCAGTTAATCAAAGATCTAACCTCTAAAGTTAATTTTAATCTAAACCAAGACTATATTTCTGGTCTTCCTATCTCCAATACCCAAGTCTGAAAAAAAAACACGAGTTAAATTTTAGTAATGGAATAAGGTTGTTTGAACGGGTTATTTACACCACAATACTTAAAATATTAATCAAATTATTCGTAAAAAATCAATTAAACTATAGAAGAAATTCCAAGAGAAATAGATGTGTTCAATAAAGTATTCACAAATTGAATTGATTCTGGAATTCTAATGACAAAAACAAGTTACAACTTGTTTGAAATAATCCCTTTTTCTTTTAAAAATTTGAAAATCCTGATTTATTGATCCTATTTTTGGGCTATACATATCCAATTGAGTGAATATAATTTATATAGATTGCCTTGAAAATATAAATAAATTTTCTTTCTGATTTCCTTCAGACTGGTATTTGAATTCGAAAGGGAACAAAATTTTCACTTCATTTTCCATATTTTTCTTTAATAAAAAGAGTTTTCTCAGAAGTCGATTGGGATTAGGGATCTTTGTTTGAAAAAGGAAATTGAAAATTCAGGGAAATTTTTTTCCCATTTGGAATTCAAATACCAGTAAGGTTTGAAAAATATCATTTAATAAAACAATGTCTTAAAAGTATTCAGATGTATGTAAGTATATATTTTCCTTGAGAATTGGGCCATTTCTTTTAATTCCTTATTTTTTAAATCGATTCATTGATCATAGTAGTTTGTAAAAGTTTGTTTCTTTTGTTTTTCAATTCACAGTTTACTTTCTTTTCCTCCTTCAGAAAAATTGTTGTTCTGTGAAGTTTTTATTTCAAAAAAAAAAAAACTTGAGTCTTATTATCCTTTGTTGACGAAAACAACAATATCTCTTCAAGGCGTTCCACACTTTGGTTTAGAGTAAACTTCAATAATTAAGTAAAAACTACCCATACCGACTTCGATACAGACGATATTTAACCAACCAAAATTGACTAGTAACCCCATTGTATTAGCCAGCCAGAGTATACGGTTAGTATGAATTTTCTTATATTGTGAATAGATAAAACAAATTTTCGTGTGAGAATTTTGATTAGGAAACAACTTTCCAGAGTGTGAAAACAATTTGAAAACATCACCAAAATTAAGTTTTCTTGAGATCAACATGAGACATTTCAAAAATGAAAATTTTTCAAAACTCTATTCATTTTTTTCTTTCTTTTTACAACATAATCACCTTATAAAATGACCACCAAATTTGATGAAGACAAAAATGTCTGGAATGTAGAAAACTACTCAGGAAACAACAATGTCAAAATTGAAGTAAAAAACAACAAGGAAATTGTTTCCATCTATAAATGTACTAACAGTGTTTTCGTTGTTTCAAACAAATGTAACAAAATTGTTCTTGACAACTGTAAAAAATGTGGTGTCCTCTTTGAATCTACCATTACAGGTAACGAATATTTTTCTTTCTTTTCTCTTCTTGTTCACATGAAATTCTTTTTTTTTTTTATTTTTTGTTTTTTTTTGAGGATTTTTCTCCTTTGAGATTTTTTTTTTCTTTTTTCTTTTACTTTTTTCCCCTTTTTTTTTTTTTTTTTGATTTTCTTTTTAATCTCTTCTTCTTTCTTCTTTGATTTTTTATCTTCAAAAACATTCTTTTCACCTTTCAAATTAATTTAACTTTCTTTCTCTAAATTATTTTTAACAATAAACCCAAAATTTAAAAAATAGGTGTTGATGTTGTAAGATCAAGTGGATGTCAAATTCAATGTAAAGTTCAGGTACCATCATTCAGCATTGATAACTCTGATGGAATCACAGTCTTTTTAACACAAGAAAACTACTCAACCATCCAATTTTACACAAGCAAATCCTCTGAAACTAACATTACCGTCGCCGGTGCATCTGAAGAAGAAGATCCTAAAACATACATTATCCCATCCCAATTCATTTCCAAATTTGTTGATGGAAAATTCACAACACAAGAAGTTTCACACATATAAACAACCGTAAATTGAAAGAATTTCTCTGCTCATTTGATTCATTAACTCAAAAGTTCCAGAAAAAACCAAAAAAAAAATCAAACCAATTTGGTTAGCTAAATAGGTTTTGTTTTGAAAAAAAAAAAAAAAAAAAAAAAAATTAATTATTATCAGGAAAAGTTAAACGAAATAAGTGTTCTCTTTTTCAAAAATAATCAATAAAAAAATGGTCCTTTTACTTTGATTGTGATCAAGTAAAACCTTATTGTTTTTTTTTTATTTTTTTCCTCTTTTATTGTTTTCCAAACGTGAAAACTTTTTATTTTTTAAAAAAACCTGAAAAGATCAATACTTATCTATTTATGTCAGCCAAATGAAAAAAAAAAAGTTAGAGAAATAGGTTTAGAAGTGTTAAACAAACTTTTTAAAATGTAAAGTAAATATTTAGAGTTACACTTTGTGCAACTTTTTACAACTTTTACTACTTTTTTTTATTTTAACACAATTTTTGGTTTTTCATCATGTTTCAACTTTTTAAGGAACTAGTAAATCTTTTTTATGTTATTTCCCAAGAGAAATAGAGCCCTCATTAACATAAAGAATATATTAAACCCGATTAACAACTCTATTTATCAACTTTATCGTAATGAGTTATAGCATTTTGAAAAGAGTTCAATTTTTTTAAAATTAATTTTCAGTAAAAAAGATTCAATAGTTTTTATTTTTTTTTTAATTGTTTAAGGGAGGAGTTTTTAATTGCTCTTGTTTTCCATTATAATTTTTGTTAAAAAGATCAGATATCGTTTTGTTTTGATTTTTAGATTCAAAAAATGAAAAGAAAATTTAGCAAAAGATTTTTATCTTTTGGAATAATATCAGTTTTAGTTATTTCTGAGAATATGTAGAAACAAATAAAATTGAAAATTTAATTTTATTTTTAAAATAAAATTAAAATAAACCAAAGATTGAATTCTTGATGCTCCGTCAAAAATGACCTTCTATTTTATTTTCAATAATTTTTTATTATTTCAAGTAATTTAAAATATTTATTTATTTTTTTTTTTTACAAATATGAAGAGTATTTATAAAAAGCCGATAGTATTTAAAGATTTTTTTTTTTTTGGTAAATTATATTAATTTTTTTTATTACTTTTATTATTAATTTGAATTTATTTTATTTGTTTAAAAATATACCAAATTTGAGAAATAATTGTTAAATCTATAGATACTTTTCATATTCTTTTTATTAATAACCGACTGTAATTATTAAGATTGGTTTATTGATTAAAATGATTATAAATAATCAAATTTTGAAGCATTTCATTCTGTAATAATTCTAAATTTAAATATTTTATAAAAGTAATATGTGAAACTTATTAACCCGCGGGTTTGATTATTTTTCTCTTATTTTTTTGTTCACTTAAAAGAACAAAATGATTAGAAATTTGCATAGAAAAAAGAAAACACATTTTTTTGAAATTTAAAGTCCTTATTTAGATTTTTATCGAAATTCAGTAGATTTTTATTATGCATTCATATTTTAAAACTTTGTCATTTTATTTTTAGTAAATAATGTATGCACATTTAGGTGAAAATATGATTTCTTTTTTTTTTTTAGAAAAATAATTGTCAGTCTTTTTTAAAGAAAAAAACAATATTTCGAATATAGCTGATAAAAAAATATCGTTTAGAAAATAATACCCATTAAAAATATAGATAAATATAATTAAAAATAGCAACTCTATTATTTTTCTTTATCATCAAAATTTTTTAGATCAACGATTGAATAAAAAAAAAAATTAAATACTTACCAAGTTTATAGAATCATGAATTTTTCATTTTTGATAACAAATGATAACTTTGCAAAAAAAATTTTATAGTTAATTCTACTTTTAAGGTACAAACTTCGAAGAAATTTAAGACACAATAAAAATCTCAATTTAAAGCACAAAATTCAGATTCTCGTAAAATAAATTGTAAAAAAAAATCCAAATTTTGTGCCTTAATTTGAGATTTTTTTGTGCCTTAAATTTTGTTGAAAGTTTTTTCCTTAAAGGTGGAACTGACTATACTTTGATTAGTTTATTTATTTTGATTGGAGTAATAAAACTTCTCCTAATAAAAGGAGAGAGAGAGAGAAAAGAAAAGATAATACTTTGAAAATATTAAATTATTAATACATAGGAAAGTCAAGTAGAAACTAACAACCTAGTAGTAAAATATTTTATTTTTACAATTTTTAGATTATTTTTCATTTAAGAATATAAATAATATATTTTATTCTTTTTTAATCAATCAGAAGCAATTATGTCATGGAATTTCATAAATTTAAACCCCATTACAATGTAATCATTTTTATAAATAATCTCCTACTCGGGAACACCCCCCCCCATACATATCTAAAGTTATTTTGAATCAAAACCAAAACTTTTTGGACCACATTATCACCACTGGTATCATTTAATAAAAACCCAATTTCACTCAAAGCACCGATCCAAAAATAAAAAATTTATTTTTTTAGAATCAACCTTTACAATAATTGTCGAGAAATGATAGAAATTATAAACTTTAAATTAAAGTTGATATTCATAAAAGAAATATTTGAACAAGTAATTAAGTTTTGAAAAAAATATCATTTTAAAAAAAAAAATTTTGGGGCACTTTTATTGGAATTTCTCAGCCAAAGTTTCTCAATTTCTTTCGAAAATTAAAATTATTGACAATACTATTTTATTCTTGGCTAATATATTTAATTGAAAAGAAATTACAAACCCCCAGTTTTCTTAAAGTTAATTTGGAGTTTCAATCCCCCTTTTTCAAATTGAATTAGCAAATACAAAAGAAAAAAAAAACAAAAATAAAAAAATAATAAAAATGAAAAAAAAAAAAAAAAAAAAAAAAAAAAAGATAAAAGAAAAAAAAAAAAAATCAAAACATTGACTTAATTCGAAAAAATGACCATAAATTTAGAAAAAACCTTCTGATATAAAAATTGAAAATTTATTTGAGTATAATACTGTATTAAACTGATATAAAATATCAACTTATTTCAATATAAATTGGCCTGTTTTGACTAAAAAAGAGTTTATAAAGCTATTCCCTCTTCAAGTATAATATATAGTAAAAAATAAGTGTGTGTGTGTGGGGGGGGGGGGGGGGGGGGGGATCAAAAAAGTAAAAATTTAAGATAAAAAACTCAGAAATAATTCATTATTTCTAGTAGAAAGGAGTATATTTTATCGAAAATTCACCTGATCAATAAAAAAAATGAAAAAAAAAATAAATTAACTTACTTATTAATAAACCAAATTAAAATTATCATTATTCTAATTTTGATCTTTACATAAATACAAAAAGACAAGGAATCATTGGCCTTTCCTTCAAATTTCAATTAATTAACAAAAAAAAAAAAAAAAAATAGACTTTGAAATTTCAATAACATTTCAATGGAATTATATTTATTTATTATAATAAATTTTAATGAAATTATGATGAATCTATTTAAAAAAAACATCATATTTTCGATTAATATCTTTAAATCTTTTTTCTCTAAAATTTCAATAAAATAATCAATATAATTCTTGGTACTATTCATTGATTATTTATCACACCTTCATAAGGTCAGGGTATAAATCTAGGGAGATATTAAATGAATATTCACGATAAAATACTGTAGCAGCTGGGTAAAAAAGTAGGATTATTTCTCAATTTTATATAATTACAAACTTCTCAAGTCATATTTACTCTAAATATCAATTTTCATACTAATCCAAAATGTATGATTCAGTTTTTCTCTCAAAGATGTGGAAAACAATTATAATTATCTTCCATATATTAACATTTTCCTTTTTATTTTTGTGATTGATTTATTTACTTGGCATATAATAAATAAAAATTAGACCTTTAGCATATTTTAATTTATTTTTATTTTACATTTTTATTTCTTTAATTTTCTTTCATTATCAAAAAAAAAAAAAAAAAAACTAAAAACAAAAAGAGTGACTATAAAGTTCCAAAATAATAATAATAATAATAAATAACTATATAAATTTTTTTTGAAAAAAATTTAATACTAAAAATTAAATTTTGAAAAAAATAGGATAAGAAGACATTTTGAAGACTACTTCAGCATAATTTTATTACAACATTTATTTGTCCATCTTTTTTTCCCTTTTTTTCCTTTTTCTTTTTTCAGGTAATAATTCTCTTTTCTCACACAAAACAATAAAAAATAAATTAACCCACACTTTAAAATTTTAATAAATTTTCATTATTTTTTTGATATTTTTTATTTAATCCAAGATTTTTCATTAATCACATAAATTATCAATAAAAACCGCAGAAAATTCCCAGTACCCCCCATTAATTATTTCAATGACTGTACATTAAATTTCATTAAAAAAATCAATATTTTTACAATCAAATTTCATTTTATTCTCATCAAAGTTCACTTCAAAAGTTGTCTGTAATTGCTGTCGTTTTTGTTCTCACGTATTAAAAAACTGCATTGTATAATCTATAAATTGAAAACAATTCACTGAATAAAAGTTACTGAAGTGTTCTACGATTACAGCGAAAAATAATTTTTTAAAATGAAAATACAAAAATTAATAATTTTTATCGGTACCTTAAAAACAATCATCAACTAGCCAACATGTAACATATTATAGATCTCCAAAAATCAACAATCAAAAAAAAAAAAATATTTTAAGAAAAAACCCGCCAAAGAGTGATATATATTTATCAATTTGGATACTTGTTCTAATTTTGGAAAACTACTGTAATAGTTTCTGTTGTGTCTTTCTTTGAAACTTTTTAACATCTAGAAGAATTTTTTTTTCATTTTTTCACAATTGAGTTATTCTTATTAACAAATGTTACAAAAAATTCACTTTGTAAAATATAAAGGGTTACGAAATAACAACAAATTCTATTAAATGGAAAGAAATTTATTGTTAATTTTAGAAAACAATTACCTTTGAATTAAAGTAATTTAACCTTTTTTAAATTTAAAATAAGTATTACTTTTTTATAATTTGATTTTAAGGTTTTGAGAAATTCTTTTTTAACTTTGAAAAAAAAAATTGATATTTTGGAATTTTGTGTTTTTTTTCAATTATTTTAAACTTTTTTTTTCTAATTTGAAATTTTGACAATGAAACTTTTCTGTATATTTTTTTTTTGTTCTATTAACTTTGTCACTCAAAAGAAGTTCAATTCCGAAAAATCCTTTTTAGTTTCAAGTCACCTCTTGAGTATGGAGCAAATCCACACTTAACAGACAGAGCATTAAATCTAAAAAATTCAGTTTCAGTTGAAAAAAAATAAAAAAAAATATCAACAACACTTATTGAAAATATTATTAGTCTATTAATTATAACAAACAACAACATCATAAACACATATTAATATTAAAAATAAAGTCATTTTTTTATTTTAATTACCAATAACAAGAAATCTAAATAAAATAAAAATTATTTATTATTATTTAGAAATATTCATAATTAATAAAATATATCTTAAGAAAATGATATAAAGACACAAAATAACCATTCCCAAAAAAAAAAAAAAAAAAAATATTTTATTGTTTTTTGGTGATCTTTTTTTGATAATTTTCAATTTTACTTGTTTGAAAAGGTTAATGATTTTGACACATAAACATTTTGAGAAATATTTATATAAAAATTCTTTTCAAAAAACATTTTTTTTTTTTTTTTTTCAAATAATTAAAACAGACAAATATGGAAAATCAATAAAGAAAACATACTAATAACCAGAATTATAATAATAAACCAAAATTAATAATAATCTACGCACTATTGTACTTATCCAAAAAAATCGGCTAAGCATTTAAATAATCGTTCCTCGTCCATAATATATTTAAAACCCCTTATCTTATTTTTTTTAATTTTTTTTTGAATTTCCGGATCTAAACCAGAGCATAATATTTTTGGTTTATCTTTTTGCAAATGATAACCGTCTTGATTCTTTTCAAAAAATACATAGTGTATTAAAACAAAAGCCTTTTCACAATTAACATAGTAAATTTTTAATAATTTTTTCGCCAAACTATAATTGGAAACGTGTCTAATGACAAAGTTATTTTTATTAAATCTTTTTATTGTTTTTGGCAAGGGATCATTTTGAGAGATCAAAAGAACTTGCTTTTTTTTTTTTGGGAAATAAAAAAATTTGATATTCGAATATCGATCAAATAACACACAATTTTCATATTTACGATCATTAAAGCAAATTTTTTTGACAATTTCTAAAAATGATTCTTTATCCTTGGCGATGTAATTGACCCCCATGAGTTGGCATTCATTAATGCGATCCTGGCTTTGAGGTATACTTCTTGAATACACCACAATGGGCGGGAATTCTTCCCCCTTAAATGAAGACAAGATCTTAAAAATTAAATTATCAAAAAGTATTTGTCCGTTTGTGATGATGCATTTAATGTCTTTAACTAAATATTTTTTCTTTCCCGATTTTTTAAGATAAGATTCAGCATTAGTAAATTTGTGAATTTTGATATCTTGGTTGGCAAGCTGACGGATCATAAATTCATCATAGGTAAAATCTGAGTTAAACCAGATACAGTTGTCAGTAGGGAGATTGTTATAATTTAAACCATTGATATTGCAATTATCACCCCAATATGAGTTCCCCGATGAGAATTGTTGATTAGGTTGATTACTTTGTTGGAAATTATTATAGGTGTTGTTCTTTTGAAAGTTGTTATTTCTCTGATTATTATTCTTTTGATGATGCTTGGTTAGATTCATATTTATACCCCCATTAAGATAGGGCTGATTTTGATGATGGTTATCATCATCGTGATAATTATTATAATTATAATCGTGATCATGGTTATCGTTAGGGTTATCTGTATAAGAATAATTCTTCTTTTGTTGTTCTTCATTATGGATCGCATTGATATTTCTTAATAATTCAAATTTTGTTTTTGGAACAGAATGTGCTCCCGAATTTATACATTCGAAAGTTGACGATTCGTTTTGTTTTGCAGTTTTGCTCCATACGATGCAATATTTTTTATAAATATTTTTTAAGGAAGTAGCAACTCCATCACGCACAAAAAATTGCGAAGTGATAATACAATATAATTCTTCTTTGTTATTCTTCTTCTTTTTTCTGTTTTCAAGCTGCCTTTTTACTTTAGCATAGCTTGTAAATGTAGTAACTTTATAGCCTTTTTGTTCCAAAAATTTTTTTTCATTTTTAATGGTACTCGAATCTTTATTTAACCAAAAAACAATCCGATCTTTTTTGGGCAAATTCTTCTTCAAATTAATTGGCTTTTGGTTGTGATAATTATTTCTAGAATCTTGAATTCTCTTCAGATTAGGGTGGTGATCTACATACTTGGTGTAATCGTCATTATTCATTCTGTGATTAGGTTTCTTCCTTTGAAGATTATCATTGAATTGGTAATCAGGGTTTTGGCAATGTTTATTCTTAATTGTTTTCACAAGTTTCATTAGGACTATTTTGATTTCATTCTTACTTTTGATCAAACCTTTGTGCTTTTTATTCATTCTCTGGCTGTTTTGAAAATTTTTTTTTGTGTCCTTTTCAATAAAGATTTCAAGATTTGACTCTTTACAAAAAGTATTTAAAAGGTAAAAATTATCAGTGCTTTTATAATAGTTTTTTTCAGAAACAATTACACACAAAATAGATCGAGGCGATTTTTTGATTCTATTTATAATTTCTTTTGTTTTATCAAAGTATTCGTATTTGATGCCTTTGTGTGAATTATTGAAATTTTGATGTGTATTTTTTTTCCAAAAGAGACAAACGGGGTTATTTTTATTGACAGTTGCTTTGATTTCGAGTTGAAAAAATTTTTCTAGGACTGTGATTAGTTTCTTTTTTCCTTGGATTTCTTTTACATTACCTTTTTTTTTTTTGTTTTTTTGTTTTTTTTTGTTCTTGGTTGGGCTTTTGGCATCAAAATCAACCACAAGCAGTCTTTGTTTTTGGAAATGCACCCGAAAGCGTTTTTTAATACATTCGTCTTTTTTGTAATCCTTCGAAGACACAATTAATAACTCAACTTTTTCTGATTGTTTAAATAACGAATAATATGCTTCGATCCCAGTGCAGAATTTTTTGATCTTGAAATGGTTGTTAATAGGCCAGACAATTTCTTTTCTTTTCTTAGCAACTTCAAACCTTTGATCGATCCAAAAAATTATTGGTTTTGTTGCCTTCATTAAAGTTTGAATTTTGTTTGTCTTTGGTTTGGGATTAAAGAAGATAAAAAAAAGATTGAATTGAAAATAAAAAAAATTTGAAATAAAAATAAATAATGACGAAAAGTTAGAATCGAAATTTATTGTATGATTTTAAATCTATGATTGTTTTAAAAAGGGTTTTTGAAATAATTTCACCAAGAATATAATCTTCAGAGAATATCTTTGTCATAAAAGTTTGATTTATAAACTCAGAAAATTAGTAGCAAAATGTTAATATTATCACAGCTATTTTGAATTTCAAATTTTCTATGGTTTAAGGGAGGTGGTTAATTTTTCGAATTTTGAATGATATGATTTATTCGAAACTCAAGAACTAAAACCATTTATTTAACCAAAAACATAAATTTATTATATATAGTAGAGTGTCAGATATCATAGGATAATATTTTTACATTTCGACTAGAAAATGGGATTGAAAAAAAAAAAATATAGGAAAAGATAAATCAAAAAAAAAACATTTATTTCTTGATCTTATTTGTAAATTTTTTAAGAATTACTTCTTTTTTTACTTGGTTTTATTATTAATTCTGAATGGAAAAACTTTTGTTTTTTAAATTTTTGATAATCATTATTACTTGTTATTTCTAAAGGATTTTCATAAAATGAATTTTAATTTCCAATTTTTTTTAATTTCTCTCATTATAATTTTGGTTAAAAGAAAGAAAATAGGATATTTTTTAAAAAGTCTTGTTCGGAAATAAAGATTAATTGGTCTCATTTTTTTTGATTTGATAATTATTTACTTTCTTTTAAATTCAAGATAATTCTGAATAAATTATGTATCTCGATTTCAATTTTTTTATAATGTTTTCTTTTTCTTTGGATTGAACCTTTTGTATTCGTCTTTTGATTTTTAGAATCAATTTTTTTTTAAAATTTGGAAACCGAATTCTTTGTTTTGGTATTACTTGATAAAAATATTTGAAAAATTTTAATTTAAATACAAATTATGAAAAAAAATGTTTTGTAAAATATTAATAAATATTAATGAAAAAAGAATTCCAAGGTTATTTTTTTGTTTGGGTTCATCCAAATTAAGAAAATAAATTTGTAAAAAATTTTTTAAAATAGGTTTTGAATTTTTTTTGCATTCTTTATTTAAACATACTTTAATATGGAAAGGTTTTCTTTCTTGATTGGTCTTTTAAAAAAGAAAAACCAATTGTTTAAAATTCTCATCTATTCTTATCTATTTTTCTTTTTTTTTTTTCTTTGAATTAATTCCAAGCATACATATAAACATATTTTGGTATCCAAATCCCAATTTAATCTAAAAAAAAATGACCAAAAAAATAGTATAAAAAATTGAAAAATTATTGATTCTATTCTGATTTACTTAAAATCTTTTCACAAACGGTAAACTGAATCAAATTTTGGTTTCAAAGTTTTGATATCCGTGGATACGTTAAAACTTCTTTTTTTTTTTTTTCAGTAAGGTTGTCACAATTAAAATTTTGATAAATTAGTTGAATGAAGCCACTTCCTTAAGTTTTTCATCACTTACCCTGAATTTGTTACATGCTTCAGGAGTTATTTGATACCAAAATTTTTAGTTTAGAATTATATTTTTTGAATGTAATTAAACTTTATTTCAGTCAAATGTACCCAACATTTTTTTCAAATATCAATTATTTAAAATAATTGATATTTGAAGAACAAAAAAGAAGATTAAGCAGAATAATATACATCAAATAAATGTTGAAATATCTCTGAAAGAAAACTATTTAATCAATATATTTTCTTAAAAATTGAAAAACTCATTTTCTTTGTGACACCATTGAGAAAAAAACAACAATTTTCGTTTTGAACTTTTACTGGTATTTGAATAATAAACCAGAAACAATTTTAACTTCATTTTCCATACTTTTTTTTAGAAATAAATCCCCAAAACGAAGTTTGTTGGTATTTGTGGTCTCTATTTGAAAAAGCAAATGAAAATGAAGTGAAAATTTTTCATATTTATTATTCAAATATCAGGATCAAAGATTGAATAAATTTCCAATAGAAATCAATATAATTTCTCAACAATCATTTTCACAGTTTCAATAACCTTAGAATAACACGTATTTACCAAGTGACTATTGATCTTGCAATAAAAAAAAACTTTTGCAACTGAATTATGTGTTGTAAAAAAATCGAAAAAAAAAAGAAAAAAATGAAAAAATGATTTCAATTTTGAAATTTTCCAAAATAATTTTTTTCTTCTAATATCCATGCCAACACTTTAAATCCATCATTTACAACTGGGATCCTTTGATTTAAAAATAGTTTAATTAAAATAACCAAAAAAAAACTCTCATAGTACCTTAATTGACAAAATTAGCAAATACTATTAAAAAAAAGTTAAAGTTTCGATTTATAAAAATACAATTTATAAAAAAAAAAATTGAAAGGATTTAGTAATTTCAAATTATAAAATTTTATAAATCAGTACATTCTTTTTTTTTATCTAGTATATTTCTAAATGTTTAAATTTCTACGAGTTGTAATAAATTATTTTGGTATGGGAATTTAATCCACTTTAAATAAATCTATGGTTGTTTTTTCAACTCTCCATATTTGAAAAAGTAAATATTTTGTAACATTCTTTCTTTAAATTCATCACATTTGAAAAATGAAAAAAAACTAATAAAACAATCTTAGAGATTTCAAAACGATCTATAGAAAGACACTTCAAAACTAACTTTTTAGAATTCAAAATCATCATTCACAAATATTTTAATGAGAGCTGGCGTATATCTCTTTTGGGAAAGTTTTTCTCAAAATTTCAATGTTTTTTATTGTTAATTTTTAGAAATCTATTATCAATCACTTGATTATTCGTTTTTAAACCTTTTTTACTATCAAAGTGACCGAGCATTTTTTTCAAATATCAATTATTTTAAATAATTGACCCTTTTAAGAAAAAATATGAAATAAGTATAATAATAAAAATCAAAGATTAGTTAATAGTCACCTGAAGTAAAAATAATAAATCAATAGATTTTCTTAAAAATAGAAAAACTCAAATTCTTAAGGAGCCTATTGAGATAAAATTAAATATTTATTTTTGTTTTTAATTGAAGAACCCAATAAAATTCTAATAGTAATCAATACGATTTCTTTATAATCATTTTAATCACTTAAGTAACTTATTAATAACATGTTTTTACAAAGTGACTATTGATCGTAAATAAAAAAAAATTGCAAATGTATTACAAGTCAGAAAAAAATCTAAAAAAAAAAAAAAGAAAAAATGAAAAAATGATTTAAATTTTGAAAATTTCCAAAATAATTGTTTTTCTTCGAATACCAATTCAAATCCTATTTGAACACATATAATTCACTCATACACAATTGAACCATTTGATTGAAATGTGGTTTACTTCACTATTTTTACAAGAAAATTGCCAATTGTAAAACGTTCATATTCTCAAAAAAATGATCAAACAAAAAACACCACATAAACCCCAATTCAAAATTTTTAACACACCAAAATTCGATTTGTGAAAAAAAAAACTTATTTAATCAATTCAAGAAGATTTACCAAATTAGAACCATTCACTAATTGTGATGTTAACACTTCTTTATAAATTACAATACTCACAAAACAATAAATAAATAATTATCAATACAAATAAATCATGGGTGTGTTAAAAATTTTGGAGAGAGCAAAACAAAAAAATACATTAGTAAATTTGTTGAAATTCTATTAGGAATATTGATCGATCAAAAGTTAGATACTACCAACTAATTTTATTTGAGTTCTTCTATTTGGAACAACTCCACTTTAACTTAATATCAATGGTTGAAAAAAAAATTGATCCAACGAAACAAATTACGTAATTAGAACAATGAAATGAAAACAAAAATTAAAAGATGAAAAAATGATTTTCATATTTTAAAAAAATCAAAATTATCTCCAATTTCAATAAAATTGTATTATTGTGCTTGTTTGGAAGGTTTTAGCTGTGTGGAAAATTTTGAATTTTAGTTTAGTATACTGATAAATTCTTAAAAAAAAGATTAAAAGTTTTTTGGTTCAATTTCCATTTTTTTCCATCTTGTTATCTGACTTTAAAAACAAAATTGTTTCTAACAAAAATCTTGTTTCCAACTAATTTACAAGTTTTCTTTGTGTTTAGACCAATAAAATTCTTTCTTCAAGCCCATAAAAACATTTTTGAAAATAGGATATTGAACAAAAAAATTAAAAGTATTTTTGTGAATTTATCAGTAATAGCATTGTATTTCATACAGCCTTAATTATCTCTTTTTAAAAGTATTTTTTTTTAACTGTCAATTTTTTTAAATTTTAAATATGGCCAATTTGAAAAAAAATTAAAGATCATAATTTACTTTGTTGTTATTATTTATAACTTTCAAATAAATGAACTATTTCCCAGTAAAAAGGTAACCATTGTTATGAGTGAATTACATGTCTTCAAAGTATTTGAATTCGTATTCAACGAAACAATTATAATGTAAATTTCAAAATTGAAATAATTTTTTCATTTTTTTCTTTTTTAATTTTTTTTTGACTTATAATAAATTTGCAATTTTTTTTTTTGAAAGATAAATAGTCACTTGATATTAACCTGTTATTCTAAAGTTAGTGAAACAATAAAAATGATTGTAAAGTAATCACATTGGTTCCTATTAGAATTTTATTATGTTCTTCAATTGAAAACAAAAATGAATATTTAATTTTATCTCAACGAGGTTTCTTAAGAATTTGAGTTTTTCTATTTTTAAGAAAATCTATTTATTTATTATTTTTTCTTTATACAGAATATCAATTCTTCCTTGATGTTTATTATTATACTTATTTCTTATTTCTTCTTTCAAAGTATAATTATAAATAATAATTAATATTAGAAAAAATTGGATTTCACTTTGACTGTAACAAAGTTTAGTTTAATAAGCCAACCTAAAGTATTATTCCTTCGACTACATGAAGACTTTTTCAATTTAAAAAAAAAATCACAACAAATACAATTAACTAAATACACGAAAGGTCCTTATACAAAATAGTATATTTTTTGTTTCAATTTTGTTGGATTTTTTATCATATTTAAACCAACTTTTTGTTAAAATTACCTAGTAAGAAGTCCTCAATTTTAGGTATTTTCTTTTTGTTTTAACGTTATCTGAAATATTCCTTCAAATTTTGAAATAAAAAAATATAATTCCAATCCTTAAAATTTGAAAATTGTTTTTTTTTAGTTTGAATTAATTCCTTTACTTTTGTTGATAATTAACATATAAAAAAAATTCATTTTTTAATATTAAAACATTATTTTTTATAAAAATTTTATTTATTTTTTTTGGTAAAAAATATTTTAATCAAAAGTATAATATATCTATATGTATCTATATAAATGTATAAATGTAAGTGTGTATTACATTTATAAGATTCTATTTCTTAAATCTTCTATTCTTCTTAATATTTCTGACACCGAAATTTTTAATTTTGAAGCTATTTTCGTTTGTGTTTCCAAATGTAGGGAACAAAACAGCTCACAAAAATCACCGTCGATTACCCCTTTACTTGGGAAGTAATACGATCGCCAAGCCAAATGGTCGTTGCCAGATATTGTGGGTATTTTTTTTCTTAATAGCATCTGCAAGTTTGAAAAAAAGGAAATATCTTCGTTTGATACAAATGGAAGTAAGGCGCCGAATGTACCCAAGATTGTTGAATAAAAAATGAAACTTGACGCCCCCAGCAAAACCTTTTCAATTGAACAAATTATTTCGCCTATGTGGAAATGAGCGATATTTTCAAAGTCAAGCAATTTATTTTGTTGAAGAATGTCTATGTTTTTGTTTTTATTTTGATTTCTTTCCAGCTCGTTTTCTGTCTTTGTGGGTGATGATAATGATAATACCTTTTCATTTATTTCCTCTTTTTTGTAAGAGTTTATTTTATTAACAAACAAATTCCCGAACTTATCTCCAACAAACAGAACATGGTCGTCTTGATAATGGGTATTAACAAATCTTGGTATATTTTCTTTTGCGAATAATGTTAATTGTTGGGTTTGGTTTGAATATTTAAAAATGAAAATACTTTTAGAAATATCACCGACAAATATTAAATTTTTTTTTTTTTTTATAGATAACGAAACAATAAAAGACAAATTATTTTTTTTTGAATATTCGCTTTTTCTTAATAGTTTTTCGTTATCAAATTCATAAATCCTTAGAATTGGCCCAATACCCGCAATCAATGAATTTCCGTTTGCGCATAAACAATAAGGTATGTTTTCTACTTTAATTTTGGTGATCAATTGTAGTGGCTTGTTTGACATGATCTTATAGACGGTAATATATCCAAATTTACATTTCCTTGGAAGTAAAGTTACAGAAACTGCACTGCCAACAATTAAAAATAATTCAGAATCTTTTTTTAAAATACATAAACTAAATCCCACTTCTTCCTTTTCGGTGAATTCTTGGAAATTTACATTGAATTCATTTGGATCTAGAATTGCTAAACCAGAAATCCAATTATCTTTTAAAGATTTTTTTTTCATTCTCTCATTTTCATTTTCATTTTCATTTTCATCTTTCTCATTCTCTTTCTCTTTCTCTTTCTCCATTTCCACTTCCATTTCCACTTCCATTTCAATTTTAATTTCTTTATTTTGGATTTCTTTTAATTTATTTTCGTCATTATCAATATCTTTATCAACAAGATTATTCTTTAAAAAATCTCTTAAAATTAAAAAAACGATTCCATTTTCTGGATGTGTTACCATTTTTCTAGGTGTTGTGGTTAATTGGATTAATTCTTCAGAAAAATTTTTACCTAGCTTTTCAATTGTAAAAATTTTTAATTGATTTTCATATAAACTAATAAATGCTTCTGGTATTAATTCCTGGTTAAAATATGATATTTGGTCGAAATTCTCAGAGCACAATGGTGTAATTAATAATTTTCTATTCCAATTATATAATAACCATATTAAATCCGTTAAGGCAATAATGGAATTTTGTCCCATTATTTTTGTTTTTTTTAATTTTATTGGCTTATTTTTACTCAAAAAACGAATTCTTGGATCATTTAAATTTCCATTCACTTGATCAACAATATATCTAATTAATATTCCATTATCTAAACCTACTATTAAAAATAAGGAAGAAGAGGTTGTTGATGATGATGATGGTTGTGGTGATGACAACGATGATGATTTTGTTGTTGTCGTTGTCATAGTCGTATTCGTTGTTGTTGTAATTGAAGATGAGGATGAGGAATTTGAAGATGTTGCTGTAGAAAAGTTGTTATTCTTGGGTAAATTATATTCGGAATTTTTCATTTCGATTAATGCCAAAGATTCGGGCTTTGATTTAATATCTAAAGAACAAAGAGTATGGAGTATGCTACCCTCAGAAAGTGATAAAATTTGTAAAGTATTTGCCCAGCCACCGACAACTAAAAATTGTGATTTTAATTTATTGAAATTCATTTGAGAGAAATTTTGGTTCTCGTCTGAATTATTATCCACATAATTAAAATTCACATTATCACAAATGTCCATTGAACAAATTTCTTCAAAGTCAATTTTTTCTTTTTCCGGCAAATTTCCATTTTCAGTTAATTCAAAATAAACTAATGAGCCGCCACTTAAATAAATTACAACTTGTAGAGAATTGGCAGTACACTGTTCAATAACTTCCTGGCCAGATGTTGTCCAATTAATTATCTCTCCATTGCTTTTTAAATGTCTAATCCCCTCTGGATAAATCTGAATAATTGAGTTGTCATACATTAATTTACATTCTAATGTCTTTACAGTGGGTTCAAAAAGATTAAAATCATCAACATGGAATAGGTTATCATCCTTAATTTTAAATATTTCTGTTTCATTTTCATAAGAAATAATAATATATTCATGATGCTTTGATGCTATTTCCGATTTAATTGTCCACAAATTATTAGGTTGGTTTTCACTAGTCAATTCATATTTTAAAATTTCTGAAATAGGTAATCCATGACGAAGAATCTGAAAACTTGAATCTTGACTAGTGCCACTCAGACAATATAATTTTGTTGTTGTTTTTTCATATTCATATTCATATTCATATTTATTTTCCTTTTGCTTTTCGTTTTCGTTTTTGTTTTTATTTTGATTTATTTTTTTTTCTTCTTCTTTTTCGTTTTTATTATTGTTATCGTTGTTTTGAATAATTTGTGAAAATAGCAATGGGGAAACATTGCCAATTTCATCAACACAGGTGAGATGTTTATGATCCGAAGCTGGCTTAAATGTTTTCTCATTTATATTTGAAATTTCCCATGAATTGATTTCATAAAATATATGAGATTCACTATTTGATGGTGAAAATAAATAATTTTTTTCTAAATAACATAATTCGGTTGATACGGGAATAGTATCAAAATATCCAATTGAAAAAGACGTAAATAATCTATCATTAGTTTTTATGCCTAATTTAAATAAATCCCCCAAATCATTTTGAATTAAAAAATATAATGTAATTGAGTTTAATTCATTTGGATCTGTTTCTGCATAACAAAAAACACCACAATTAATATTTAAGGATTTGTTTGTAGTTGAATTTAGTTCTCCTTCTCTAATTGGCAAGTTTATCTCAACCTTGTCATTAAAATTATTCATATATGTAATTTTTTGTTTTGAACAAATTAATATCCCGCCAGGTAAAGACGAATTTCCACTGGGTACTATAAAAATAATTATTTAATAATTGATCCAAATAAATAATAATAATAATAATAATAATTAAAAAGTTGTTCATATGAAATTTTTTGCATATTTCCTGATTTTTCTAACCAAAAATTTAAATAAAAATCAAATTTTTTTGATAATAAAATTTTTATTAATTATTATATTTCAATCATTAGATTAAATAATAAAACATAATCAGAATCACTAATTTGAAAACAAGAATTATTTCTTCTTTAGTGTGTATGAATATATTTATTTGAAAGTTTAAAAAGAGGACAATGATTGGACTTTAGGGAATGATCTTGAAAAAAAAAAGGATAAGTTCGGAAATATTGGAATTTTTTTTTTTTTTTGAAATGAAAAAGGCTAATTATTTGTTTTGAAACTTTAGGCAGACGCTCCCAAAAATAAAAAGTTTTTAAAATGGATCCATTAAAAGGATTTAATAATTCAAATATAGCAATTTGATGTTGAAATATTTGTCCGTATAGGGTCCACTTTTTGAAAATTTCATTTATAATTTATCAATGTTATGAAGGGGGTAGATTATAAATGAATTCTGAAAACACATATTAGAAAAACCATCCCCTTTTAGATTGGTTAATGTTCAGACGATCTTTTTGTACACAGATTAAAATGTATTATTTTGGCAAAAAACTGAGTTTTTGTTTTTTTCGTTTATTTGAATTTTTTATTGTATTTATTTTTCATTCTACTTTGAAATCTCAAACTCCAATTGCTTAAAAATAGAGCTAAGAAGATATTTAACCAATTAATCTTTTATTTAATTCAGTTATAAATATTTTTGTACTCATAACTGTGTGAAATTCAATAATTTTTCCATAAATCAATACTACTCTTAATTACTACTGCTTTGTGGTTCGTGGGTATTTAAAGTAATTACAAGAGAATAAAAAATAAAAACCGAAAAAATAACTGTTTTGTTGAAAAAATTATTTTAGTTTACTCTGTGGACAAAAAGATTGTCTAAGCATTAACCAAAATGAAAGGGGATGATTTTTTTAATGTGTGTTTTCAGAATTCATTTGGAACGTACCTCCTTAAATGGAAAGAAAAATTAAAATTTCAATCAATTTCCGATTTGATCTTTCTTATAATCAGCCTTTCATTTCGAAGAGTAAGCTCTAAGTGATTAAAAATCTTTTTTAACGTGATGGGGTTTGATATTTTTTTTTTTTTTTATGTCTTTTTTTTGTGAAAGAAAAGGAAAAAAACAAGACAAAGTAAAGCAAGGAAAACAAAAAAATAAAAAAAAAAAATGAAAAAGTCAATCTCACCTGGTATTAATAAATTTGAAGTAGGATCAACCGAAAATTTTTCAAGTTGGGCAAGTTGTTGTGTTGAAGGATTGTATTGATAAAATACCAAAAATGTTTTGCCACTTAATTCCTTTTTACAATTCATTTGCAAAGAAGCAATAGTTTGAGGGAATTGGTTAAAATCAACCCAACAGGTATCAACATACAAGACTTGTGAATTTAACAAAATTGCATGGTTTGATAAGTAAAGTTTTAAATCAGTTGTTTCAAGGATATTACAAACCATCATTTTGGATTCAATTGCAGTCATCAAAAGTAAATTATTTTTGCAGACAACAGTATGCCCCAATTCTGTCCTTTTCAATCCTCTTTCAGAGATCCTTTCTTGGAAAATACAATCGAGTGTTTGCTTTTCAAAATTGAATTCTATCAAGGAAAAATATCCGCTGTCTGTTGTTATCGCAACACAATCAAGTTCAGAGTTCGGGAGAGAGACCACACACATTGATCGAATAAACCCAAACACGTCAACAGTGGAGCACTCCAGAAGTGAGTTTGTTTGGGATGATGTAGAAATTATATAAAGCGTTATCACTCTTCCTTTTGAGACAATTAGAGAAGACTCATTTGGATCAAGAAAGTGCCCTTTGAGACTTTGAAAAATACTTGTTGGTTGTTGGAGTGTTAAATGATAAAAACTCATTCGATTTTTTTACTTGTTTTGTGCTATTACAGATATTTTTATTTCCAATAAGGATTTTACAAAAAATGATTTTGATATTGTTTAATTTTAAAATTGTGAATAGTATAAGGTTTGAGAAAAGTTTCCTACACAAAGTTTATTAGAACAAACTTGTCAGTAAATCCATGGGTTTTTAATTCTCAGACGTAGGTATTCAAATCTTAAATCTATAATCATCCAAATCTTTTCATTCTCCACGCATATTTGAATAAAAAGGCTTATCAATTTATACTACCTTTCAGTATATTTTTGTTAAAAATAGTTATTACTAGAAATATATTGGATTTAATACTTTATTTATTGGTTTAGTATTTTTGGTGGTATATGTTGGAAATTTTGGGTAGTCATAGAATCCAAAAAGTATGAATTTTGAATAATGTTAAATCTAAAAATGATCTGAAATTTTATCCCATTTATTTTTATCAATTAGTAGTATAATCTGTTGCCTTTTCGTCTATCAGCTCGTTTTAATGGTCTGGTTCAAAGGTAATAGACTACTTATTTCCATAACTGTTTATTTGACTTGGTAAAATGAGCCATATTATCTAGTGCTTGGAATGGAATAATCTTTTTTAAAAGAATTTCTGTTTTTTTTTCCATGAATATCAAGATAAAAGTTCATTTATTGTTAGAATTTTTGAGAATCAAATGAAAAGAAAAGAAAATTTTGAAAATCCTTTTATTTTTATGAAATCTTAATTTTAGTGATATCTGATGGTTTGTGTTGACCTATAACTTTATGAATTTGATTGTTTTTTAAATAATAAAATAAAAGTACAAAACCTTGAAGATAAGTAAAAATTGCTCTTTTATTTTATTTTTACTATTGGAATAAATTTCTTGAAAGTTAAAAGATTAAAGAATTTTTTTTTTTCTTTTTTTTTTTTTTTTCAATTATCCAGGGTAGAGATAATGAGCTGATTATATTAAAATCGGTTATTTGATAATATTTATTAATATTATTTTTATTGTTCGAATTATTAATTGGAATAAATTTCATTTGTTTGGAAAGATTTACATAATTTTGATAAATCATGATATAATCTATTGAAGTGTTTAATCTTTTTTGTGATTTAAAAATTAATGAAATAATTTAAATTTTGCTAATGATTTTTTATTAGAAATAATTAAATTAAATTGTATTTCTTTTAGGTTTAAGCTGATTTACCAAGGTTTTAGAAAATTTATTTTGTGATTTTTTTTGGTGAAAATAAGGAAAAAAAGGTGATTGAAAATCTCTTTTAAATCAATAAAAGAACATCTTTTTTCAATTTTTTAACAATTTTTATATTATTTTTATAATTAGATATATTTTTTATCGTCTATTATTTATCAACTGAATAAACTCCCTTTCAAAATCATTGTCCCATTAAAAATCAAATTTTAATGAAAAATATTTTTAATAATTGAAGTTATCTATTATAATATAAAAATTTCGATTTTAATATTCAATTCTATACTCAAGGGATTTTTGTATTTTGTCTAAAAAGAATAGAAAAAGAAATAAAAAAAAAACAGTTAAAAAAAATTGGGGACATTTATTTTGAAAGAAACAATATATAAAAAATAGAAAATTTAAAAAATTAATAAATCTCATTTATCGGTTCCCCTTTCATTTCTATTTCTAAATCTAATCTCCTTTTCATATTTGAAACCAATTTTTCATTAATTCATTTGTTACTTGTTTCAAATTTTTCATTTTCATTTTCCATTTTAACAAAACACTGTTGAAAAAATAAAAAAGAGAAAAAATGATTTATTTGCAAAATTTTAATTGTTAGAGGAAAAAATTCAAAACGATACAAAAGAAATTCAAAATTCAAAATTCAAATGTAAAACGGGCCATTTATTATGAAATTTAGTTTATTTTTCTTTATATATATATATATATATATATATATATATATATATGTGTATGTGTGTGTGTGTGTGTGTGTGTGTGTGTGTGTGTGTGTGTGTGTTGTTTGTGAATAAATTCTTTTTCTGTGGTAGTGGGGTCTTGTTTAATTGAAGAAATGGGGGGTGTTTCATGGGTTTAATTCAATATTCTTCACAAAATACAATTTTAGTAATTAGGATCTGAATCATTTTTTTTAATTTTATAAAATTTTTTGGTTTATTTTTTTTTTAAAAAAAAATTATTTCTTTTGAAACTAGAAAATAACATTAAGAAAATCGAAGCTTTGTATCCTCTTTTAAAATAAATACATTTACAATTAAACAATTTTATTATCAAAATTTTATTTTTCTAAAGAAATTGAGAAATTTTGTTCAAAAGTTTCAGTAAGGGGGCAAAACAATTTTTTAACTTTTTATTTTTTGAAATTTTAGGTTGGTTCAGGTATTTCTATTATGATTATCAACTTTCATCTAAAGTTTACAATTTCTCTTGTTTCTAAACATGTAGTTTATTGGTTGGTTCTTTGAAAAACGAAATTTTCATTTTTGGTTGAACCCATTTGAGTTGGATGAGTTATATATATATATATATATATATATATATATATATATATATATATTCTCTGCATCAGTTCTATACAGGGTAAAGGATTTCCTTATTTTTAGAAATAAATTTTTTTTGTTAATAATTTTTAATATATTAAAAAAATTCTACTTTAATAAAATATGATACTGGGGTTGAAGTTTTTAAAAAAATAATTCTTTATTCAAAATATTATTTCAAGTAATGATGGTATTATGATAAACTGCTTTTCGGTTTATTTTTCGCTTCCATAAGTGTTTTATTTATTTTTTTTTTTTTTGGATTGGCAATTCAGTTTATGAAAAAAAAACAAAAATTAACATTATGTGTATCTTAAATATTCAAGAAATTGATTAAAAATTTTCAAAAGAAGATGTAGGTTTTTAAATGTACTTTATTCTTGTTATAATGTTGGTTTGAACTAGATTTGATAACTGTTAGTGTTATTAGGGAAAAAAATCTTGAGTAGAAATTTCTAATACAAAATAGGAAAATAAAATTTATCGAAAAAATGAAAAAGTGATTATTTTTTACACATTTTGATTTTTATTTGTATATTGAAATATAAAGTTCAAATAAAATTAATATGATTAAACAATAATAATCATATATAAAGAGGATATTATTTTAAAGTACTATTTAATTGCAAAATAAAAAGATCAAAATTTTATTCAGCTTTCCAAAACAAAACTATCTCAAGTATAAAAATAAGTCTCCGAAATACTCAATTCCCAAGGAAAATGAAATAAATTAAACTGATTTTAAGAATTTAAAATTTGAAATTTTACCCCCTTAGAAAACTCTTTTGTTGGAAAGTTGAATAAAAATTTTATTATAGTTGGGAAAAAAATACCGGACATGAAAAAAATCCCGGACAAGATTTTTAATTGTGAATATTAGTAAAATTTTTGTATAATTTCAATTAAATCCTTATTATAAATAACCAATTTTTTTATGAGATTAGTAATAAACCTACCTAAAGTCCATCAAAGTAAGGTGTCTCTAGAATACTCGAGTAATTGTTTGATAACCTAATGTTGATCAACTTTTTTTGAAAAACAATCGAGTTTTATTGAGGTTTACTAGAGTTTGAGAAATGATGATTTTTATTCTTGTTTTTTGATTGATTGAATAGTGTTTTGAACAAGTGTGATTTCATCAATCATCATTCTAATAAGTGGGGGAGTTATAATTGAAAAAGTTCGATTCTTAAAAAAAGGAATTTGATTGTAAATAAATGAAATTACACAATAATTTTACTAATATTCACAATTAAAAATCTTGTCCGGGATTTTTTTCATGTCCGGTATTTTTTTCACTGCTCTACATTTATTTTGCAACAAATAGTATGAATATGGATGGTTCACCCTTTAAATTAGTCTTGAGAGCCAACCTTTTATCTAAAATTGTAAGGTTTTTAACTCCTACAATAGTTATATTTTTAATTGATGAGGAAGAGCAAAAAGTAGTCTTGTACATATGATTTTTAGATACAATTGAGCCTTTTGTTGCTAATATCATTTCCACCTCATAACAACATACTTTGATCTTAGATTTCTTCTTTGGAATAGCTGAACCTTTAAATATAGAACACCTGTAATTATTCTTTTGGCATCTGGTATTATTTGTTGAACAGTTTTCTTGATTTTGCCTTACACCAACAATGTTTCTTAGAAAAAAAAAATTGTTTTAATACGCTCTCATAACTAAACAAGAAATCAAAAACATAACTGATTTACTTTTCAAAAAATAAAAAAATCAATTTATTTTTTCATAAAAAACTTTTTTTTAACAAATTTACATTTCAAAATGAGCGGATTGGAAATTTTTGAGCAAACAACAACAACAACAACACAAACCAACGAACAAGAATTAAACGATTTGTCAGAGTTTGGTTTTGGAGAAGAATCACAAACAAACACAACAGAAACACTTTTTGAGACTCAGGACGGGTTTCAACAGCTCCAAGAAACAAACGAAAACGAAGAAAATGTTGAAGAAAATGAAAATGAAAATGAAAATGAAAATGAACAAGAAGAGGAAGAGGAAGAGGAAGAGGAAGAAGAAGAAGAAAGCTCTGAAGAAGATCAAATGCTTGGAGAGGAAAGTTCTGAAGCAGAAGAAGAAGAAGAAAGACTTATACCCGTAAAGAAAAATGTAATTGAAGAAGAAATTCACATGTCTTCAATTGGAAAGCCTGTCTTGTAAGAAATTCTTTTTTAAAAAAAAATTTTTTTTTATTTAGAAAAACCCCCAAAAAGAAAAAATAAAAAATAAATTCACAAAAATCGTTAAATTTGTCTCAACTTTTTGCTTTTTTTTTCTCTCAAAACAACAAACAAAAAACAAACAAAATAAAAATCCTTTTTTTTTTTTTTTTCAAAACACACAATAAAAACAGAGAATGGCAACAAAAGGTACAACAACAAATTCAAGAACAAGAAACAAATTCTAATGAAGAAATTCAAAAACTCCGTGAGCAAGCAAAAATCGATCTTCAAAAATGGTATGAAGAAAAAAACGAACAAAGCAAAAAAATTTGGAAAGAAAATGAGTAAGTTTTCAAGATTTTTAAAAATTTTCTTTTTTTTTTTTTTTTTTTTTTTTCTTCTTTTTGGTTTCTTTGTTTTTTTTTTCATTACACAAAATTGTTTTGAATGAAAAAAATAAAAGAGATTTCGGAGCATTCGTGAATTTGTGATGAAGTGATGTCTGGAATAGCATTTAATGTGAAAGAAATTAACAGCTTTTTTTTCTTTTTTTTTTCATTTCTCTACGAGATCTTCTCCTACACTGGAATTAATTTGAAATTGTACAATAATTTCAACTAATTTTCTATTTTTTCAAAAATTGGTTAATTTTAGAATTTCTGTTAATTGAAAAATACTGTCAACTGAAAAAGAAAAGTAACAAAATGTTCATTCAGCTTTACTAAAAAAAAAAGACCACAAAATAAGAAGAATTAAATCAAAGCTACAAATTCTAAAAGCAAAATAAGAATATAACCGATTTGGTCGAATTAAATAATAGTTGAATTTGACTTTTGTATCTTTTAAACAATTTTTATGAAAAGTTGAATGAACTTTTTGTTTCTTTTCTTTTTAAACAAATAGTAAAAGGAACAAAATTTTCATTCAGCTTTCCAAAAAAAAATACCACAAAAAAAGAAGAATTAAAAGAAACTACAAAACAAAAAGCAAAATAAGAATATAACCGATTTGTCAGAATTTAATAAGAGTTGAATTTGACTTTTGATCTTTTAAACAATTTTTATTGAAAAGCTGAATGAAATTTTTGATTCTTTTATTTTCTCACAAATAGTATCTTTTACAGACAAATGTAGTGCGTTGGTGTCATATCTTTTAAAAGCAATTCCTGTTTGTAAAATTTCAATTTTAATTTCTATGAAAATTAAAAAATTAACAAGTAGGAAATGAAGAGAGTTAATTTTAATTTGTCTCTTTGAAACTTTGGAATAAAATAGAAACAAAAATGATGTTAAAGTAAAACTCCCCCCCCCCCCACATATAAAACTCAAATAACATAAATGTACTTTATGGAATCTTTGAATCAGTTTGTTTTTAAATACAATTATGGTGTACCTTTAACAAGCTTAAAATGTTTTTAATTTAAAAAACTAAATTCCCAAATAATGGGACATGCACCTTTTTTCACTAGGCTTATGTATAATGATTAATTGTTATTTGAAATTCGAACATATGTATAATCATATTTCTTATCATTTACCCTTAGATTAATTCCAATGGGTGGTTAATAAATATGTGAAAAAGTGTTAAGAAGACCTTAATTTCTCAGTATTTTTATTTTCACTAAAAAATTTCTAAAAGATGATTTATTAACGAAATGTGACTTAAAATTACTCAATGATTTTTTTTTATTCAAAAAATCAAAACAATAATTTAAATTAAAAACATTGAACTTTTTTGAAATTAAATGAACTTGCAAATTAGATTTTTAATTCTAAACCCTTTTTCAAATAAAAGTTAACAAAAACTTTCAAGAATTATTCATAATTGAATTAAATCAATTGTAGTATCATTCTAAAATATAAGAAACGCTTTAAAACATAAACAAAAACACTGGACTGAATCTTTAAAACACATTAAAACAAAACAATAAAAATTAAAATTGAATATTTTAAAAATTGATCTTCCCTTTTATTTGAAATGAGAAATCTCGTTTTGTAAATTGTAAAGAAAAAAATTATAAAATCAATAAAAACCGATAAACAAGTTGAATTGAGAAAAAGTTCCTTATAAGTTATTGATAACTCTTTAAAGTCAAACTTTTGTACTTTAAAGACTCATTTCCAATATAAAGCCGCAATTAATCTGGTTCTTTTGTAGGGATTGTTTTTTTTTCGTTATTTTCAATTTTCTTTGTTCCAGAAATCAATCCAATAATGGTCTTTCTTAATTCCTATATCTAGCTCATTTGAAATCAAACTTAAACTGTTTCCATTTATATACTGGCAGATTAAATCTAAATTGGTTTCTTCTTATCTTGTTTTTTTCATTTTCCAACTGTTCAATATCCAAAAATAGAAAAAAATGAAAAAATGAATAATTAAAATGAAAATCATCAATAAGTAATTATCTTATTAACAATCAAATTCAATACTCTTGATGATTTGATAGGTGTGCCCTTTTGTTTGAAAAAGAGTTTAGTATTTGAAATTCTAATGGGACAAAATTTTTAGCAGCAAAAAGAACAAAATAACCACTCAATTTTCACAACACTCTAAAAATATCAGATAAAATTGAAATCCAGAAATTTTGATATCTTTCAATTGAAGTAATGTCTTACAATCAAATAAACTGGCATTATTATGAAGAACCAATAAATCGTGAATAATAATTTTGGATATTTGAATAGTTGTATTAGAATCGAGTTTAATAAAGATATTTTAAAATTAATTTGTTTTACTTTTTTGGAAAAAGTGAAAATTTTTGGATTATAAAAAGATATACCAAAGATCCTGCTTTGATACTCTATAATAAATTATAATATAATACGATTTTCATTAAATAAAAGTTTTGACTTCAAATGAGAACAAAAATGACATGAATTTGCGGCTATTATTGAAGGAAACCTTTCCGAAAATAAAATGAAATTTGATTGAAAGTCTATTAAATTTTTTAATGAAATATCATTCAAATAGACAATGGAAGTCACCAGGAAATTTTTGGAATTAAATGAAAAATGTTGAAAAATAAATGAAAATTATATGAAAAAAAAATGAAAATTTCTAATGAGATATTTATTTTTTTGATTGTTTATTGTGAGAAAAAAGAAATACTATTACCAAAAATAGAAAAAAAGGAAAAAAAAAAAGATAGTAATATAAATGATGTAATAAAAGTTTACCAATACAGTCTTTGAAAGGTCTTCTAAAGCATTGTTTCCTAAAAATTTTTTTCTTGAAATACTCAAATTTCTTAAAATACATGGTCTTTTTATTATTATTATTTTTTTTTTTGAGCTTTAGGTTTTGTTTTTTCGTTTTTAGATATTTTTTTGTTGTTCTGAGAAAAAGAAAAATATATATAGTAAACTTAAAAGACCAAAAATTAAGCCAAAGTTCTGTTAAGCCATTTATTCCAATAAAAAGCAAAAACAAATCCCAAAAATAAAAACCAAAAAAATAAAAATATAAAAATTCTTTTTCATTTACGAATAGAAAAACAGAATATCCATTTTGGATTAAAATAAAACACTTGTATTAATTATAACCATAACATAAAATGAAAAGTAATGTTTATAATCCAGCTACCTGTCGACTTTTTTACACAATAGTTAAAAGGATTTATTAAGAGTGTTAATTTATTTTATCTCACCATTGTTCTTGGACTGTTTGAAAAGGTGATAAATTCATTGAATATTCTTCAAAAATTGTTGTGGTAAATTGCATTGAAATTTCATGAAAAAATCATTTTATAATTTTTCATTGAACATTTGAGGATTTTCTGTCAAAAATCTTCATCAAAATTTATTAAAAGAAATTTAAATGAAAATTTCTTGAAATATTATTGAAATTTCAAAGCCAATTAATATTTTTTTTTAGGAAATTAATTGAAATTTGAAGGAAAATTCAATGATTTCATTGATATTTGTTGTCCTGCGCTTTTATCAAAAAAAAAAAAAAAAACACATTCATTCAGATATTTTAAAAAAAATATTATTAATATGAATAAGTTCTTTAAAAAAACATGACCAATAAACAAGTGTCATGATTAAACATTAGCCTTAATTCAAAATAACTTATTTTGAAGATATTCAGGATGAATGAAAATCTTTTAATATTTTGATTATTCACGTTACAAAAATTCTTAGGATTGTATAATAAAAGAAGTCAAACCTAAAAACAACAAGTAATTTGCTATTAAACGGTTTGTAGCTAAAAAAATATTTATTATAATTGATGGAACTTGAAAAAAAACTTGAATTTATTGGTATTTTTTGAATTTTATTTTCTAATCGATACTTATTTTTTTTTTTTTTGAATAATTCCTTTACAATTTTGGAAAATAATACTATTCAAATGAAATACTTTTATTTAATTTTCTAATTTAAATGTTATAAATGAAATAATTTTAATATTAAGTTTGAATTAATCAAATTTTTAACAATATTCAATGATATAAATACAAATTTTCAGATTCATAATATCCCAAAATAAAGAGATCTCAAATAATTTTAAAAATAATTTGATTTTCTGATTTATATATTTTAAAAATTTACTTGTTTTCTTTTTATCACTTCAATATTTCGAACCTAATTTATTTTCAAACATCATTTTATTATTATTATTATTTGATTTATTATTAATTAATTTATTTATATTTATTTCGTTTATAGATTAAAAGAAAAAGAATTCATTGACGAAAGAGAAAATCTCCTAAGTACAGGCAAACCTTGGGAAAAGGTAGTTAGTTTTGTTGATCTTGGCAAGGTCGAAGGAAGGGAAAAAGATGTTACAAGAATTCGTTCGATATTTTTAAAAAAGAAGCATTAAATCCATTTATTTAAATATAATCCGAATTAGTTATTAGAATAACTTTAACAAATAATTAATTTCTTGGATTACTAGTCTTTTGTTTTTATATCATAATTTTTAAATTAAATTTCATTTCAAATATTTTTAGAAATTTAAAATAAAAGGTTAAATATAAGATCCATATCTTATATCTTTTTAAAAAAGGGTTCTTATTAAAATCACGGATCATAATAAACTCTCAATTTTTTTCCTACTTTTTATTTTTATTTTTTTTATTATTTATTTTTTTATATTTTTATTTTACAACCAAATTCTTCCAATTCAAGATTTTTTAATCCAAATTGATCAATTTTAATTTATGATTTACATATTTATCTTTTTCGGACTGGTTTTCATTTGATGTAAGTTATCAATATCCCTTGATGTTTCTGAATTTTCTTTTGAATTTTTTGAGATCAAATTCTAATACAAATTTTGATTTTTTCTTTATTTACAAGCTTATTGTCAGGAACTACCAACAAGAATGAAGAATAATTACTGGTACCCCAAGTGTTTAGATACTTGCAATCAAGAATGTTACAATAGAAAAGACATGATGATTTGCCTTTAATTATTATTGTTGTTGATATAAAGAATTGATCTGTTTGGCAATCAAATGAAAAAAAAAAAATTAAGAAAAATCTTGAAAATCTGATCCTTGATTGAACCAAGTCACCTTTTTTGTTTTTTTTTTAAAAGAAAATTAATTTTTTTTCAAGGATCTGTTGTTAGACCAAATAAAAGGTTTTCTTTTTTAAAATATTTTTAAATTATCGAAAAATTCGGGTATATTATTTAATTTTAAATTAGGTAAAATTGAAATTTTTCTCATATTTTTGAAGAGTTTTATGATTATTATCATCTATTGGTATGAAAGCTTTAATGGTTTTTTATAATTGTGGGGGGGGGGGGTAAAATCAAAAAGATTATTTTATGATTGGTTGTATTTTATTACTTAAATTGTCTGAATTCAAAAGTTGAAATTATCAATACTAAACAGTTTTAAAAATTTGTTCAAACCCCAATTTTAACCACCAAAAAGTTCAATGGGGATTTTTTTCCCTTAAAACAAGTTGTAAAAGTCTAATTTGTCTCTTAATTATTTATTTTTTAAAATCAGGTCCTGAGTATCAAGTATACCGTCCAAACCACCAGGGCCTACTCTAACCTACCTTAAGATGCATTAACCTACCCAAAAAAGGGTTTTTATATACATACAGTCAATATATTTCTATGGAATTGACCAATTTGAAAAAAATGAGTATTTGACCAAATTGGAAATTTGATAATTTTCCAGTAAAATTGGTTAATCTTATTATTATAGAGTAAAATGTGGTTATTAAAGAGAATTTTATTAAAAATAATTAAAAAGAGAATAAGAACAATAATCAATCGTTTTGGAAAAAAAGTGAAACATAGTTTTTAATTGGGAACATTACTGAAAATGGTATGTAAAATCAATAAAAAGAAGAAACTAATTAACTTCAAATAATAACCCATTATATTATTTTCAATCAAATCAACAAATACAATTTAAATCTACAAGATTTATAGAAATTGTTCTTGTCGTTTTAGAGATCTCAAAAATAATCAATTTTTTGAAAAAATTTTTAATAATTGATTAATCAAAGAAAAACCCAAACTAAAAGATAGTATTAAAAAAGCTGTTATTGTGCTGAATACTTCATTTCTTCTTTATTTATTAATTTCTTCTTTTTTTAATTGATCTTCCTTTGAATTTTCAGTAATTTTCCTATTAAAAACCGTGTTTAACTTTTTTTCCTGTTTCACCTTTTATCCATAATGGTAAAAAAATATAAAAAATTAATAAGAATATAAGTTGTCGGATCAAATTGAAAAAATTCTCAATTATCTTTAGTTTTTCCAAAATTGGGTAAATTTTAATATTTTTACTTTATTCATTCGAATTCACACTAACTATTGCTAACTATTTTTAGTTCTCACTTTAAAACAAATAATTTTTAGTTTTTTTTGTCTTTTCTGTTTACACTGAAAATTGATATATTTTCTGAATATATTTGAAGCTCATATAAAAAGAGAGTTAACCAATCCCATGTTTTCAGTAATAGTAGAAAAGAAAGATTTTACTCAATTCTTTTTGTTTGTAAAAAGGCACCATTTTTTTTTTTTTTTGAATTTTTATTTTGATTAGTAAATTAATTGATTGCTGAAACATAAACAATAATGAAAAAAAAACAGTTGTTTAGTTTTCTAGAAATGCCCGTTTCTTGGGAAAGTCAATATATCTTACAGATAAACAAGAAAACCCACAAGATACCCACCTTTAGCTTTTTTCCACTTTAAAATAGATGAAAACAAATCAAAAATTTTATTAAGTTCTTTTAAATTCTGGAAAATAATCATTCCGTTTTTTTAAAAAACAAGATATATAAAAAAAATAACTCGGCCTTTGAAACCTCTTTATAACACTTGGTTGAACTGGCATTATTTCCCTGTAGTTTACTCTGTCATAAAACCCTTATAAAAATACCATCAATAATTGATAAAAAAAAAAAAAGAAAATATGTGATTAATAATTGATATTTCACGACTCAAAGAGTGTAATTAATAATAATCTTAAACCTGGAGAAGATAAATTTGAAAATATAAACTAATAATGAATTATCTGAAAAAACTAGAAATTTAACTTGAAAAATATAAATTAAATAGCTAAGAAATATTTTATAGTAAAAATGGTGTTCTATTTTTAAGAATTCACAATTTAGAGTTAATTTTTTGTAATTTGGTAGCTCTTATATAAATAATAAAGAAAATTAAGACAATTAATTTTTAAGATAGAAAGGTTGTACTTCTTGTCTAAAAATCAAAATTTTATCAAATTCTCTCAATTGATCCCCCAATTCCACATGATAAAGATAAATCAAAAGTTTGTAAATCGTTTAAGTTGCGAATAATTTGGATTTCAGGTATTTTTTTTTTTTGTGATTGAATAGAATTGTCCAGTCTATTAAAATAAATGTAAAATCTGGATTTCCACATGAAAAAAAAAATGATAATAAATCAAATAAAATTAAATAATAATAAAATGGGTATTATTAGAATACACAATTTGAATGATATCCCAAGCGGGTAATAGACAAATTGATAAGTTTTTTATAATAGTTATTAAAAAAAAATATAGGTATTCCGGTAAATAATAGGGACTAAGAACTCATCCAGATAGTTAATAAAGAAAAGGAAAAAAAAAAAAAAAAAAGATAAAATGTTATACTTTTTGATTTTCACTCTCTTGGTTCGCTGATTGGGTTTAATAAAGCAAGGTGATCTTTAACTGAAAACTGAATTCAAATAAAAATAATTTTCAATGTTTTATTATTTTTCAATTTCTAAAATAAATATATGTTTTATATCTCATTATAAATCTTTATTAGTACAATCAATTCCACTTTTAAGGTACAAACTTTCAACATAATGCAAGGTTCAAAAAAATCTCAAATTAAGGCATATTTTTTGTAATTTTATTTTACACAATTTATTTTCCTAAAATTACGAATTTTGTGCCTTAATTTGTGAATTTTTTGTGTCTTAACTTCCGTTAAAAGTTTTTGCCTTAAAAGTGGAACTGGTTATAATATTTTCATTAATTTTGTCTTATTTTACCTTAAGAGGTTATACTCGCCATATATTTCTTCATAATTAATGTATGTTATAATTGGGTAAAAATGGTATTAGTGTTTAATGCTTCACATGGATCTAAAAAATCGATTTTAAATCCTGTTGTAAAATAAATTTTTGAATTTTTTACTTATAATCACTCTCAAAAATTATTCAGTTTAAAACTTTTTTTAAAATTCCCATTTTAAAATCGAAAAATAGAAACTCAAACTAATAGTATTTTGGTATTTAATTATGAATATTTAGAACTTCCAAAAGTAACTATTTTTTTAATTTTTTTAATTTCAAAGAATAAATCCTAAATAGCCAACATAAAAATCAAAAAGTTGATGTTTTTTGTTTACTTTTGATGAAGCTAATTATAATATCAATATTATCCAAGATTTCTAAATAATTTATTAAAAGAATCTATCTTCGTTTATTATTCAATATTTTTAAAAAATTGAATTTTTTAGCTATTAATCTATATTTTGGGATCAATTTAAGAAAGACATTTTGTAACTTTGGAGTCTAGATATTGATAAGTCGATCTTTTAAATTTGTGGCTAAATACTGATTTTTTTCTGAAATTGTTGGAGTTTTTACTGTTACAAGGATCATTATTAATTGGGGAGGATCAATAAATATTACTGCTTTATTAATCGATTTTTTTTGAGACATTTTGGACCCATGAAGATCAATAACGTGGTTAACACCCAATAACAACTTACTTTAATCTTAGGCTTCTCGTCCAGAGAAGTTAATCTCTTAAGAATCAATTTTTTTTAACAAAAATTGATTTCTATAGCCAATAGGAATAATATTATTGGGTTTTTTTCATATCTCATAAGATACCATTGGCCTTAAAATTGCAATTTTTGAAAAAATTAGAAGCAAATAAGCAAAATAATTTCACTAATTTTTTACAACACAAGAAATTTTTTCTCTGAACATTTACGAAAAAACAAAAACAAACAAAATTAAGAAAACACAAAAATAGTTTGGTTGATAAAATTAATTAATTTTTATTCTTTAGAAAAAGTTTGTTTTTTTCAAGAAAATAATTTACATAATTTATTGGTTTAGTAATTTGGCAAAAAAATAATAGCAAAACAGTTTATTAACAAAAAATAGTTTGTATATTGTTTCAGTTATAAATAGTGTGATCCCTTGAGAAAAGGAATTGAGCCTTAAATTAGTATTTAGAATTATTTTTTTTTTTTTGTTTTTTTCCTTTCTCTTCTAAAAAAGGATTTTAAAGTGAGTTCTAAAAATCTCATCTAAATTCTTTTTCTAAATATATGGAAAATATTCCTTCAGAATCTTTTCTTGATTTGAAAATATTTACCAAGAATTATTTGTGGTCTTGCCAAAGGGATGCCCTCAAGCCAAGATCAAAACTTAGTAAATTCTTGTAGTTGTTGTTGATTTTCGGCAGGTTATTGCTATATTCTTGAGGCAATTTTTTTTTGTTCGCAATTTGGATGACAATCGTTAAAGAAGTAACTATTGTCAAAAAAATGATTAAAGCGGCAAAAGCCCAGAAACGAAAATTTGATTTGTTTGGAGATTGTGATCGTTGTTCTAATGAATGGTAGTTGTACTCGCTCGCTTCATATAATTGTGGTGAGAGAGCACCCAATTTGTATCGAGAAAAGTCTTCAACATTTTGTTCCTGTAAAAGTGGTGATCTTCGTTTTTTGTATGTTCGAGTATAACACGGTCTGAGCGTTTTGTTTATTGTATGAATTTTATTCATAAAGAAAGGAATTTCGGGAAAAAAAGACAAAAAAAAAAAAAAAAGAAAAAAAAAAAAAAAATTTTAAAAAAAAGTTTAAAAATAATGAAAAATTTGTCATACTTTTTGGTTTTTGATTGGACTTTCTCAGGGTGTTGTTTACAACAAAAATATTCTAAAAAATTACATTGCTTGTCCTGAGAACATTTTTTTTTTTTGATAAAATCTGAAGAAAAGTTATTTTAACATGTTGGTCTTTGGAACAATTTAGAGTATTAACTTTCTCCACAGTTGATCTTTTTTTGTTACTTTAGTAATTTTTCTTGTTTTTATGTTTTTGGGTGAAAAGAAAAAAAATCTAGGTTTGTAAAAGATGAGGGAAAGTTATTTTTTTGACTTAAAGAAGAATTGTTGTTTTTTGATTGTTTTTTTGGTAAAAAGAAGAAAAAATATTTTGGAACAAAACAAATTTTGTATCACCCTTTTCTAAATTGTTTTTCAAATTTGCTGTTTGTTGTAAAATAAATGGAACAAAATTTTCATTCAAATTACCAAAAAAAAGCTTTTAGATCACTTAAAATTTCAAATTTTTCATTCTGTAAAATCAGTTTAAAAATTATTTTTCCTATTAGAATCATATGGCTTGATGATTTGATTTAATTCTTGGTCTTGTCATTATTTGAGAAAGTTGAATAAAAATTCTGATCTTTTTATTAAACAATTAAAAATAAATATAAATGAAATTCAACGAACTCCTTTTTACACAAAGAGTTCTAAAATTATACAACTGAAAAAAATACATAATAAATATATCAAATGAATTAATAACAATCTACAAATGGAAAACTCTAACTGGAAAAGAAATGATAGTAAAAGAATATTTTTTCATTCAATTTATACGATCAATAATATTTCCTTTATTCTTTATCAACAAGAACAATTATAAAATTAGATCTTGATGACTGAATTTCATTTCATTGATTTCTTGATGTAAATTATTCTTAAGGGAGTAGCTACACCATAAGACATGATAAAAATTTGAGAGAGGTGAGATAAGAACCTTTTAAATTTTAGTGGCGTGTGATCGTAGATTCTCTAAAAATTTTTTTCAAAAAATTATTTGTTATTTTTTTTTAGTAATGTTCAACAATAAAAAAAAAGAGAATATATTGATATAATAGTTTTGTTTTAATTTTTTTTTTATTAAAATAAACTTAATTCCAAAAATTTTGGCATGAGTTTAAACAGTCAAAAGAATAGCAATATCATACTTTACATTCTATTTGGAATAAATTTGATTTAACAAACTATTTCATTTTTGGTGTTTTTTGTTTTTGTTTTCATTTTCTTTTTTTCAGTTACTTAATCTGTTTCTTTAGATCTGAAAATTTTTTAATCGACGGTTGATAGATGGTTACAGTTGGGTTTCTTAAATTGAAAAATCCATATACAATCGGTACATGGTATCTTATCATTTAATCAATCAACAATTGTTAGTGTAATTTCAACAAATCTACCAATATATTTTTTGTTCAAACTCTTTTCATTATTTTGGACACACCCATTTTGATTTTTTGTTTTATATGGTTTTCTTATATTTGGATGAAAATTATTACTTAAAAAAACATTAATAATAGGTTACTTTAATATGGTTTTATATTATGTTTGGAAAAATACAATAAATTGAGTTTTTCTTTTCCTATTTTTGATTTTAGATGTGTCCAAATTTTCGGAATGGAGTTTAGTTTTTTTTTTGGGAGAAGATAATTTCAGATTCTTTGAATAAAACTTCTAACTATTTTGTGGATTAAACTTTGAAAATATATACTCATATTCAATTCTCCAATTCCAATAAATCCAACTATTTAAAATCCTAACAAGTAATAATTTGACTTAATTGTCCTTTTTGGAATTCTTGTAGCTATTTAAGTCCCATTTATGTTTCCTTTTACGATTCTCTCAATTGTAATGTTGTTGTTCATTTTAAACAAAATCCATTAATCCCAAATGTCACTGAGAAAAAAATAGTTCTAATTGTTTATGTTGTCAGGATTAAAAAAAGTCAAAAATGATGAAAAAAATTAAAAAATGAAAAAATTAAATACCACGATAGAATGTTGAGAGAAGGATAAAAGAGAAGTCATTCATAATTTGAAACACCATTTTAAGCAATTCAACTCAATATTCTATTGTGGCAATTTCTTTGAGTTTTTTGAAAAAAAAATTTAAAAAATCTAATGAATGAAGTACTTTAAATAATAAAAATCAACGAGTTATAAACAAAGTAAAAAATGTTATTTTCTGATCCTTTTCAGAATTACAAAAAAGTGAAAAAATTCCCTTTACCGTGGCTACTCCCTTAAGGGAGCATCAATGAATAAGTCAAAATTTTCACTTTTTTTTTCATTTTTAATTGGATCTGAAAACTAGATTGTTAACTTTTAGTTATTATTGATTTTTACTATTCTGAGTATGTCTTGAAAAAATAGTTTATTTCAAATGTTATTGACAGAACAAAAGGTATACAATCGAATGTTAAGTTTACTTGGCTAATATTCACCGAGTTATATTAAATTTTTTACCTTTTGTTATTTTCACAAAATTAGATTTCTTTCTTCTATAAAATAAAAGAATTATTTTTAATAAAGTGTAAACAGGTTATATTTTGAACTTTTCATTATGTGAAAATTAAGACAAAAATTTTAAAAACAATAATTCATTTCTTGAAATGTTATTAAAATTAATTAAGGTCTTTCTGTTATTAGATTTTTACTTAATTTTTCAATTTCAAGATGTGTTATTGTTTTGAAATTGATTTTATGTTTACAAGGGTTTTTTTTTTATTTTACCAAAACCTGATTGAAAATTGGGGTTTTAACAGGTACTTATAATTCAGATTCTGGTTAAATATTAAAGATAATTTCTGAAAGTTATTATTTATAAGAGATCACTTGATCTTATGTTATAAACCCCAGGTCAACAATTGTGACTCGCCCACAATAATAAATTGAATGAAAATATATATTCTTAACTTTTCAAGAAAAACTAATAATCAAATCTTATTTATAATACACCTTTAAATCGTGTTATATATTGATATATATATATATATATATATATATATATATATATATATAAACCTGATATTTTAAAAATTAAAAACAAATAAAACCACAAACTAAAATAAAAGTGAGTTGTTGTTTTTGAAATGGGCATTGCAAATTTTTTAGTACTGGACTTTCACTGAAAAAAAGTTAATAAGAAGAATGTATTTGCTAATAATTATATTCCTTTTAAAAGGCGTTACATTGTCTCACTTTTATAAAGGGTTCTTAGTCTTTTTGAAAATATTTTTTTACAGCTTGACCTTTTGTAAAAAAAAAAAAAAGGAAACAAAGAAAAAAACAAACAAAATAAAAAGAAAAATTAAAAAAAGAAAAAAAAGAAAAACAAAAGCTAAACAAAATTTTTAAAAAGCAAAACAAAAATTTACAAAATTAGAAAAAATGATTCTGGTCCATAAAATTTGAAAATATTTTTTTGATAAGAATATATGGAATAAATGATCAGAATTACTTCAATTAACATTATTAAGTGGGTCAAAAATTTTAAAAAAGAGTTGACTTTAATTAGAATTTTATACTCTACGATTCACAATATAAAATAAAATATTTCATTTTTAAGACTGTCTACTTGGACAATCTTGATGAAATTTAAATAAAGAAAATCTAAAATGGGATGGTGGGTTTATTAAAAGGCTACAATCTTGTATTAATTTCTTATTAAAATATAAAAAAAAATTAGTGAATTTGTTCAGTTTTACTAATGTTCTTTGTTAAAATCTCCAAAATTTAAAAAAAAAAACACAATTTTTTTTTTTTTTTCATTCACACATTTTTTCATAACTGTTAAAGAGTAAGTCTTTGGAATCTTTTATTTTGTTATACATAATCTTTTTTTTGTTTATTGTAGATTTTTTTGAAATTTTAAACCAAGTGTTATGACTGGCTTTAAGATATCTGTAAACTCAAATTATTCTTAAGAAAAAAAAAAGAGTTTAGACTCAAAATTGATTTAAACAATGGTGTCTTGTTGAATATTAAATTATACATATTTTTGGAACAAGTACAATTAAAAATAGTTTTAATTTGAAACATGGGTATTTTTTACGACCTTAAGGGATTAGCGTCTACCAAGGAGAACCCTAGGAGCAAAGTATATTATTATTGTACCTAACTACATTAGTGTTATATGGTTCAAATGTCTCTAAAAAATTGATTAGTCAAGTAGTAATATTTGTCGATCTCATCAATTTAAAAATATCCTGTGTATTAGTAAAAAACCTCAACAATTTCAGAATAAAATCTGTATTTCGCCATAAATTTAAAGGTTGAATTATCAATATTCATACTACAAAATCACAAAATATCTTACTTAAATTTGTGGCAAAATGTAGATTAGTTACTAAAAAATTCGTTTTTTTTTAAAAAATTAAATAATTAACCAATGGATTTTTTTGACAAGTTATTTCTCAAATCATGGGAATATATTGACGTCACAAGTATCTTTATCAAAAGGAAACAAAACTAATCAATCTTTGTGCTTTTATGTTGATGATTATTGAGTTAATCTTTGAAATTCAAGAATTAAAAAAATAGTTACTTTTGGAAGTTCTAAATCTAAATTATTAAATACCAGAAAACTGTATTTTGGAGTTTCTGTTTTTAGATTTGGTAAAGGAATTAAAAAAAATATTTTCAAATATGAAACTTTTTTAAGAGAGATCCATTAATAAAAAATGTAAGAATTTATTGTGAAATAAGGTTTTTAATGGATTTTTTAGAGTTTTTTGGGACATGGTGCACTAATACCATTTACACCAAATTACAACATACTTTGATTATAGAGAAATCTTTAGTGACTCTAATCCCTTAAGTGAATAAACACTATTAAATTTTTTTACCTAAATTTAATAGAGATTGAGAAAATTTTTTGTTTCATTTACTTAGAATTGAACCCCTTTTTATTTTCAATATTAAACATATTTCTAGATAAGGAATCTTTATTTAGAAATTGGTTAAAAAAAAATTATCGAGACTAGTCCCTTTATCCAATCTTTTTTATTTACAAAAATCGTTTTGTTTTCTTGTAAAAAAAAGATTTTTACAAAGTCTGTTGTTTGGTAATACAATAAAATAATTTATCTTTAATAATAGGTTTCTTAAATTGTTCTTGAAAACTTTCTCGCTTAATAAAAAAAAACATATTTGTGTAATTGATTTTTTAGGAGACCCACACTAATTTCCCCTGTTTAAATTAAGAACCACCCATTTTATCAATACCTATTGGGAGGTTGTTGGTAAATAAACTATACATACTTCTTCATAAAGTTGAGAAATAATCTTATCCCAAATAAATAGACCATTTCTTTTCTTAAATTACTACCTAGGTTGAATAAAACCAATTCCTTTTTTTAAATTTGTCCATCTTACACGAAATTCCAAATTTCATTTTTTGTTCTTTTTTGTCAGATCCATTTTACAAAAATGATTATTATTTCACCCGAAAACAGAATCCTTAGGGACGTTTTAACAAAAAGATTTAAATCGTAAGCTTCATTCATTTTTTTTTCAAAAAATTACAATCTTTTTTCTTTGCCGAACAAAAACAAAAATAAACAATAAACAGAAAGAAAAAAAAAAAAAGAAAAACCAAAGTCTTTTTTTTTCTCCTTTTTATTTCCCCTAAATTTATTTGAATTTACTTTCAAAATAAATTTTTTTAAAAGCCTTTCTTTTCTTGATGGTTTTTCACTTTAAATTTTTTTTTTAAAAAATTCAAAAAAAAAAATTAACACAAATAATCTTTGTCTTTCATTTTTTTTTAAAAAAAAAAAAAAAAAAAAAAAAAAAAAACAGTGTAAATGAACGTATTCCATGTGATATAGTTATTGCAGACTTTGATGGTGTTACTTATCATATCTTAACACTCCGAGAAGAAACAAATGTAGTCTATGTTTCTGTATCTATTAGGATCTTTGAAGAGCTTCTTAATTTTGGAGCACAAGATATTTTAACTCGAATCTATGGAGACTTAATTGTCGATCCTGAGGAAGGTTATGACTTTTCTTTAAGAATTGATCTCGAAGAAAAGAAGTCTGATGCTGCCAAAATCATCAAAGATGTTGCACTCTTAAGAAGAAACATTATTGGCGCCCCTTTCCTCTTTGTTTTTGAAGCAGTCTCAAGAGGCGAAGATCTTGGCGATCAAACTGCTAAATTTGAATACAGATCGGAAGAATCAATTTTCTTGAAACCTTCAACAGACAAAGTGACGGTTGTGTTTTCTATTTTGTTTAAAGATAAAGACGATCAAGTATTTGGCCAAGTTTTCTTAAAAGTAAGTAAAAAACTTGAAAAAATCAAAAAATCTTTTTTTTTTTTTTTTTTTTTTCAATCTCTTTTTTTAAAAATTTTTTTTTCTTTTTTTTTTTTTTTTTTGCACCCCCGAGATTAAAGAAAAACAAAGCACACTTCTTGGTAAATTCTCAAGAAATTTATTTCCTCAATTGAACACTTTTTTTTTTTTAAAGCAAATATTTCTCTTGACTTTTTTTTTTCTTATTTTTTTAATTTTATAATCCAAAAACAAAATATTTATCTATTTTTCTTATTTTTCTGAAATCTATCTGATACCAAAAACCAAAAACCAAAAACCATTTTAAAAAGGAATTTGCAAGTCAAGCCAAAAAGGTTCGAAATGCGCCATATGTCACTTATTCGAAAGTGCCACCACAAGAAATTGAAGAATTCCAACTTAAGGAAAGAGACGATGTAGCTTATTTGTCTGTCGTTCTTTTTGAAAGACATTTCGACACAAGAAAAAGAGGCACCTCCGTTGATTTGATTCCATCACTCCGTGATTATATCCATTATCATTTAAAATGTTGTAAAGCTTATCTTCATCAAAGAATGCGAGCAAGAGTAAACGAATTTTATAAGGTCTTAAACAGAGCAAGACCACAAATTGAAAACAAAGAAAAAAAAACAATGTCTGGAAGAACTTTTAAACAACAAAAGACTGTTAAAAGATGGTAAAGCAGAATAAATCTGTGTGTGATCAATAATCTCAATAATCCTTCATAAATATTGTTTTTTTTTTTATTTTTTTTTATAAAAATTAAAACTTTTTTTTAACAAAGATCAAACCTTTTAAATAATTTTAAAAATGGAAATATTTCCAATGTTATGATCAAATAGTACTCTTTTTTATTTTATTTCTATCAAATAATAAAACATTGATTATGTTCAGCTTTAAATGTTAATTAGGTTTTTTATTTTATTTTATTTTTTTTTCTATATTTTTATTTTTTTTTTGTAATCGGTTTTAAAAATCAGTTTAAGAAATAATTAATATTATCAAAGCTTTATTGTAAAAGTGGTGTAAAAGGAATATATGTTTAAGATTTTATCTTGAATTCTTTTTTGATTTTTTGTTTTTATTTTGTATTTATTGAGATCTATTCAATTTTTGTTTTAATGATTGTACTAAAAGTGGTTTTTTTTGAATAGTCTTTTTAAAAAAAATATATCAAAATTAAATATAGGTATTATATTCGAATTTTTCAAGACAATTTTGATAAAAATGATCAAGTTCATTAATATTTGAACACAATATTCAGTGTTTTTATGTTAATAAAATGTATCAAACTCTATATAATTCTTTTTTTTAGGTTATTTTTGTAAATATTATTTAAAAATACCTTTCATTAAAAATATTTTTAAATTGTAGAATTGAAAAGGGGTGGAATATGAAGTAGTGTTGAAATTAGTTATTATTATTTTGTTGCTTTAATGGCAATTATTATTATGGTTAATAATAACATTTTTTTTAAAAAATAAATCATGGTTAGGATGTTGGAAGAAATATATAAGAATATGTCGAAAATTTGTAACCTTCTTCTTATCACTTTTAAATCAATCATATACATATGACAACTATAAATGGGGTAAAAAAACATTGCGGCTGAATTAAAAAATCATAATGAACTTGACTCTAAAAACTGTCTTTCAAAAGTTATAATCTTCTTTTTCTTTTTTTTTTTTTGTTTTTTTTTTCGAAAAATCAGTTTTACATAGTATTGATGAAAAAAAAATAAATGATGATAATTTGACTTTTTTTAAATATTTTTACCAAAATCTCGAATACTAAATCGAGATTTATTTCTAACCAAATTTAACAATATGAAAATGTTTACAAACTTTGTTTTTTCATATTTTAAAAACAGAGGTTTAAAAAAGATAATAATTGTAACAAAGTAATCACATGTTTGGTGAAAACACTTTTTGAAGTTTTTGATTTGTCATTTTTTTTTTTGTTTGAATTGTTTACTATTGATTTAAATTATAAAAAAAAAAATGTAATTATTTGGTTTTTTGTTTACATCATAATTATAAAAAAATAACTCTCACGATGTTATTTGGTTGATATTTTTCAAAATTTTAATGTGAAGAAAATATATTATATTTATTCACTTTGTAAGTTTATGGTAGAAGAATTTATATATATATATATATATATATATATATATATATATATATATTTAATCGCATATCTATATCGAAATAAAATTTTAATTTTAGGATTAAAAACATTTTTTAATTATTTTTTTATTCTTTTCTTTTTTCCTTTTTCGCTTTTTATCATTTTTCTGTGGTTTTTTTTGTTACATGTTTCTTATTGTGTAATTTTTAGAATTTTTTTATGTTTTTTTATCCGTAAAAGTAACAAATTGTTTTTTTAAAAATTAAAAAACAAAAACAAAATAAATTTTGATAATTTTATCATCAGATATTATGTTTTGTTAAGAGATTTGGTAACAAAAAGTGCAATCATTTACTCAAATATTGGTAATAACCAAAACAATTCTAATAATTTTTTTTCACGATGTTAAAACAATTTCCTCGTTGTAACCAATATAAATGTAAATACAGTATCAAGTGTTCATGAATTATTTTTATAATTGTCAAGATCGGGCCATTTCTTTTTATCTTTTTAGGATTAAGTGTAAAGATTATTTTTCAAAAAAATACACTTAGAATACATTGAGTACATTGTTACTGACTAAAAATATTGTCTGTTTTTTTTTTTTTTTTTTTTTTTTATAATTATTTTTCAAATATCTATTATTATATTGTTGTTTTTACAAGCTTTAAATTATTGTTTTTAACATTTTACTAAAAAGCAATGATCATTCTACTTTTTTATATATTTAATTAATTTGTGAAAAAAAATCCACCCATTTTAAATATATTTGTAAATTATATAATATATATTTTAATGTTATACGTTTTTCTTTTCGTTTTTTTTTTGATTATATTAGAAATTTTCGAATTTTAATGAGAAAGGTAAACTCTTTTCGAGCAAAATTTTCTAGTTTTATTGAGAAAATATTACATATTCGATGATTTAAATTCATTATTTTTCTTGGAATAAATTTCCATTTTTTAAATCAAAATTGTTTTTTCTCATTTTTAAATAATAATTTTTTAATGTATTTTGATTTTTTTTTATCTTCTTTTCTTTGTTTAAAAAAAGGTTCATTTGAAAAAAAAAGAAAATCCAAATCAAAATTAAGAAAAAATGATGCTTTGAATTTTCTTTTTAAAATTTCTCCACTTACAATTAAAAAATCTTATTCTAATAAATTTTAATTTTCCAAAGAAATTGAGAATTTTTCTACAAGACGTTACAAAAAAGATCTGATTTTTTTTTTGAAATATTTTTTTTTTGAAAGTTATAGTATGTCCAGGTATTTCCTTTACAATTATCGACTCTAATACCGGAGTTTATTATTTATTGTATTTATAAATAATCGTGATTTGGTTGATTCGAAAAAAAGATCAAATTTCCATTTTTGGCTGGCACAACTTTGTGAAGTGGTGTTTATAAAAAAATGATAAGAAGTGAATTAATACTAGTATTTAAATTATAAATGGGAAAAAAAATTCATTCTATTTTCCAATTTTTTTTTTATATAAAGACTTTTCTTAAACACGTAGTTGTTATCGGTGTTGCTATTTAAAAATTGTGATTCAAGGGTGTGTGAAAATTTATCATTTTTTAAATTCAAACATCAGAAACAACATACATTCATTTTATACTTCTTCTGGGTGGTTATTAATCTATAAACACTGGTGTTTTTAATAAATACGGTCAGTTCCACTTTTCAGGCACAAACTTTTAACGAAATTTAAGGCATTATAAAAATCTTACATTAAAGCACAAAATTCCAATTCTAGTCAAAATAAATTGTAAAAAAAAATTCCAAATTTTGTGCCTTCATTTGAGATTTTTTTGTGACTTAAATTTCCTTGAAAGTTTGTGCCTTAAAAGTGAAACTGGCTCTATAAAAACACTAAAATATTCAACAGACTTCTCTATTTATCGATACCACTGTTCATTAATAATATATATTTCGTTGATATTTAAGTGGTTACAAAAAATAAAAAAAAACATAAAAAATTACATTTAAAAAAAAATGATTAAAATTTTTGAATAAAAGATCTTATTAGTTTTACTATAATGGAAAGTAAGTTTTTGCCATATATGTAAATAATTCATTGAGAACTTATTGTGTCATGGATCTAGCTATTTATCATAATTTTTGTAAATATCACATGATTGCCTTGTCACAGAATTTTGGTATTATCAAATTTCACTTCCTTTGGTTGAAACAATTGTAATAACAAAAAAAAACAACGATTTATCTTAATAGGCAAGAAATTCAGATATAAAAAATAGTTTCAAATGATTTCAAACCCAAAATATAAATAATAAAAAAAGTTACATGGTATCTCAATGGCAATATTTAAATTTGAAAAAATCTATTGAATTTTTTAGACCAAAAAATCGAATAATTAAAAATGGAATTCTTAGTACAGTCAGTTCCGCTTTTAAGGAACAAACTTTCAAGGAAATTTAAGGAGCGAAAAAATCTCATATTATGGCACAAAATTTGGACTTTTTTTTTTACAATTTATTTTACTATAATCTGGATTTTGTACCTTAATTCGAGATTTTTATCCTACCTTTAAATTTCATTGGAGTTTGTGCCTTAAAAGTGAGAATGGCTGTATCTCTTGAAAAAAAAAAAATTAAATTAACATAAAAAGGTTATACCTAATCTCTAATTCAAAAATCCAAAATTTTAAAAAACAATCACTTATTTCTTATTTGATATTTCCGGGCTTTATTTCTTCAATTTAAAACAAATAGTTTTCTAGACAATTCAAAATAAATATAATCTAATTTAATCTAATTTGTTGTTATTTTATACACAGACGTAAATATGGAATGTAGGAAAAAATAGAATTTTTCAATTTTAGAGATAAATAAAAGATTTGCTAATTTGTCCTAATTTTGATAACTGTAAACTAAAACACCCTTTTTTATTTTTGACCTCGAAATGGTTAACAATATAAAATCGTTTGGTAAATATCTTTCTTTTGTTTGAAAAATGTTTTTATTGAAAATCCAGTTATTGGTATTTACCAAACAATTTTTTGATTAAAATTATTATTAATCTATTAATATAATCAGATATTATATTTACTATAATTAAAATTTGGTTCAATGAATGTATCTCTTTATTTATCTCTAAAATTATAAAAACTCTTTTTTTTACAACATTCGTATTTACTCACGTGTAACACTTCAACATTAGACCAAGTAAGGGTTTTGTTATTCTCTTTAATGAAAAAAAAAACTCTTTTGAGAAAAATGAAAAAATTGAATAAAAAAAATCTTTGAAAGAATTACCCAAAAAAATCGAGGTCGGCCCAGTGAGATCAGAAACTTTTCATAGTTATTAAAGTATTCAGAAACAAATTGAGTTTTTATTAAGAATCAAATAAATGAGAAATAACAATTTAGGATATTTAAATAGTTTTAATTAGAACTGGGTTTAATAAATAAATTTTGAAATAAAATTGCCCTGCTTTTCTGGAAATAGCCTATATTTTTATTTAAAACTTTTGGCGCTTTTTTCAAGAAAATGAACTATATTTCTTAATAGTTTTATAAGATTTCTGCCAGTACCACACCACATATTACTGGTTATTTTTTGATTGGTTTTAGGTTCTTATAAAAACAATAAATATTTTTTTTTCCATTTCTGAAAATTATATTTAGCCACAATGATTCTACCCTTAAGTTGTAAATATTTAAATTAACAGTATTTATTCTATTGACACACAAAAGATCCAGTTGATCTGAATTATATTTTGTTTCTTTCAAACCACGATCTAAATTTTCTGAGAGGGTCGAAGAAAACATAATCACACTAAAATGGTAATAAACAAGAGAAAATGAATTAATTGATATTTTATTTTTAATGTTGAGAAATTCAGAATTCTCAAAACCCAAACACAAATCTCTCAAGAAAAAAAAAAATGTTCGTCGGTGAACTAAAAAATTTCAAGTTATAAACAAGGTTTTTGAAATTCTTTAATTTTGGTTTGAGTAATACTACATGAAAAATTCGGCCAAAAAAATAATTTTGGAACGAATTTGTTTGAAGAGCAATTTAGATGCTCCTCAAACACTTAAAGAATTTCGCAAAAAAAGCCCTTCTTTTTTTTTTCTGTCTTGGGCTTGGGTCGTTCTGTTTCTGATGTGAATTTCGTTTTTCGGATCATCCTTACCAAATGGAAAAAGGCCTTTTGGATGTTGTCTTTCGATTTCGCAGACGTCTCGATAAAGGGTATTTGGATGGAGTTTGCATACACTTTCCCTTCTTCGTTGAGGACCTGTCGTTCTTCTTCGAGATCGTTCTTGTTTCCCACAAGCACAATCCTGGACTCTTCAAAGTTTTTCACAATTTGGATTTGCCCATAAAAGTCTTGCACCTTCAGGAAGCTTGGGCGGTGGATGATCGAGTACACGATCAAAAAACCCTCGGACTCGCGGATGTACGAGTCCCGCATTGCTGAGTACTCGTCTTCACCCGCAGTGTCAAGAATGTCTAACAAGCATGTCTCCTCATCAACAACCACCTGCTTGCGATATGAATCTTCAATCGTTGGATCATAGTTCTGGACAAAAAATTGATCAACGAACTGCACTGTTAAAGCTGTTTTACCAACTCCGCCTCCGCCAACAACAACAATTTTATATTCGGTCATTTGTTTGTGGGTTGTTTGCAGAATTAAAGATCTTGTTATGTTTTTTACTAATTATATCAATTTGAAACTGTTTTTTTTTGAAAAAAAAAAAAATGAAATTCTTTTTTTTTTAAAAGTCGGTTTGTTTTGCAAAAAAAAAGAATTTCTATTTCCAACTGAGGAAACTCCACAAAATTTACACTTTAACAAAACACACATCAAATTTGAGAACAATTTTTGTAATTTTTGAAATCTTTTGAGACAGAGTTCAAATTTTTTTAGGACAAAACAAATGTGTGGGCTGTATTTTGTTTCAAATTCAAAGTTAGTTGGTTTTTCCCATTTTGAATTTTTTTTTGGAGACTTTTAGGTATTATTTTCCGAAAAAATTTTCATCAATTCAAAGCTTTTGAACAAATTAAATTGAAAAAACGCAAAAACATCTTAAAAAGAGAAACAAGTGTCTTATGCATTCAGATCAAAATAAAAGTAAAAAAAAGAATTATTAAACAAAAGATATTTCTTCGTCAAACTCGATTTTTTAAAAAGGGGCGGTGTTGTTTTCATTTACTAGGGTGTTTATTATTCTGTAATTTGATTGAAATAATTTTTTTTTCAAATTATAAAATTTTTGTAAGGCTTTGCTCAAAAAAATCGAAGAACTGATAGTTCAACTTTGATTTGAAGAAACGTCTTTGTGAGTTCAAAGTCTTCCCAATTCTCTTCGAATTTTACAATAAAAATAGAAAATTTTACTCTTTCAGAACATACAAACACAAAAACAATCACTAGACTTTGAATTTCTTTTTTAACAACCAACGAAAATCCATTATTTCGATTCTTTTCTAATAATTTTCTTTTTCTAATTTTTCGTTAAAACCATCAAATAATACTCAAAAATAAATGTTCTAAACGAAAAATTTTTAAACCTTGAAAAAATCTTTTTTTGATCAAAAGAGACTAAAAATAAAATTTTATAATTATTTCCCATTTTAAAAAAACTTAGAGAAGAAGAACAAATTAATTCTTCAATTAGGATCATTTTTAAAACATATTTGAAATCGATCAATAACAGTCACGTGGTAATTGTATAAATTAAAAAAAAAACTCTAATCTGGAGAAATTTAAAACTACCCTTATTTTCTAATTAAAAAACGAAAATTTTTAGACCACCATCCCAAATATTTTTCGAGTTTATAAGTTGAAGAAAATCTAAAGATCTTAACAAGATCGTTTAGAAATGATATTTTTAGACATTCAATTAAACTTCATTAGTACTATAAGACAAAAATTTTACTCTTTTAATTTGATTGTAACAGTTATAATTAATAGTTAATTATTCAAAATTGATATAAAAATTTTCATTTATTAATTGGAAAAGAAGAGTAATTGAGAATAAATTAAAATTTCCACTAACCTTTCTTAATGAGCGATTGGTTATTAATTTTAAATCTATCAATATTAGTCCTTATAAAATTGTTTTCATCAAAAAAATCCCAAATCTGTATATATTTAAAATATCAAGTACATCCAGTTCCACTTTTAAGACACATACTTCCAACAAAATTTCAGACATAGAAAAACCTCAATTAAAATACATTATATATATATTAAACCAATACATTGATAAGAATTTTAAATTTGGGGCTTTTTTTGAGATTTTTTTTGTACCTGAAATTTTGATGAAAGTGTGTGTCTTAAAAGTGGAACTTATGTTATCCCCAAAAACAAAAAATTAATTTTTGTTTAAAAGTTTAAAATAAGTCACATTTTTATCATTTAAAAATATTTGAAAATGTCCTATACTGATTTTTTTTTGCATTTTTAAGTTTAAACCAATTCAGAAAACCAATTTTTAAAAATTTATTATCGAGTTAAAAAGAAAAAGTAAAAAAAAAAAATCAGATTTTTCAATTGAATGCTCTGGAATTCATCAAAGATAGGAGCTTGTGCCCCCTATCTTTTCTGATTATTGAAAAGTATCATTACTAATGAAAAAAACATTTTTTTTTTTATCTATTTCGCGTATATATACCCGTGTAAAAAAAAAATGAAAAGTGAGGCCAAATTTGTGGTTTTTGTTTGTTAACTGAAAAAAAGGTTAGAAAATTGAAATACTAGTGATTAAGTGACAATTTTTTTTCAAAAATAAGAGAAAATCTCTTAGAAGCTCTTTGAAAAAAAAAATTTTTTTATCAGTTTTGGTTAATGATATAGAATGGGTTAGCTTCGTCGGGACAATTTGATAATTTGTATCTATTTTTTGAACTTCAAAAATTTGCATCTTTCCTATATAAAACTCAAAAAAATGTATTCTATTTTTTTTTATTGAGAACTAAATTTATTATTGGAAATGGTGCAATAGATTTTTAGTATGATGTTATAAAATCTGATTTGGAAAGAAAATTTTTTATTTTGTTATTTTTTTTAATTATTAATAGTTCTATTTTAATCTTACCCTTTAAGTCTACTTGTGGTATACATGATTAAACGAATGAAACTTTTATAGAGAGTTAACAAAACTATTTTAATGTAATTTTGATCTAATAAGCCAAAAAATTTTTTTCTTTCAAAATTTGAAAAAAGTTGTTTTCTGTTTTCATTTTTTGAAAAAACAAAAAAATTTTCATTTTTTGCAAAATTTTTTGAACAAAATTGTTTGGTCTTATACAAAAAGAATCATCATAATAGTTTCAATGATTTTTTGAAATGAAAAAAATGATTTTGAATTTTGTGGATAAAATTACCTAATTCCTAAATATCTAGAACAAAATTTTATTTTGAAAAAATCAAATTTCAGATTGAAATACAAGTACAATTTATTCATAAAATTTATAATTTGTCTGAAAAAATTATTTATTAAATGTATTCTTATTTAAATAGAACAAATAAATAATATTTTTAAATAATTCAAAGATGTTGGGTATTCCAATCTTTTGGGTTCACCAATGGAATCATCTTAAAAAAGAAAATACAATTCTTTTATTAATATAAATGATAAAAAAATGCCAGATATTGTGTAATGTGAATTTAAATGACAATTAACGATGTGAAAATATTAAAATTTATGAAATAAAATCGATTTAATAGTTTTATTTTTCCAAAAAAAATGGAAAAAAAAAATTGATCTCATTTAAAGAATTTTTTTTTCCGGGTTGTTTAAACAATTTGATTTTTTTATAATTTCACATTACAAATTTTAAAATTAGAGAATATCACCAATATATAATTATCAAAATTTGCCCACTTTCGTTTGAGAACTGATCTCTGAATAGAGAAAATGTATAAAAATAACAATAAATTTTCTTGAAATTATTCCTTAGATAGTAGACAAATTTTAGAAAAAAACCATTTATTATAATTTATGTGCTTTTTATTCATAAATTTAAAGCTCTATTTATATTGAAATTCAAGTTGTAGATTGTAAATTATGCCTATTTACATGAATAACTACATTTTTATTCATCACTTTATTTAAGATTTTTTTTAAAATACAAGCTTTATTTTATTAAGATAAATCATTTAATATTAACCACATCCCCACGAAAAGGAGTATAATATTGCATCGGGTGTGGTATTATAATATTTTTGCTGTTTGGATATTAATCTGAAATTGTTTGAATTTTATAGGTAGTTTAAAAATGAAAATTTTTGTTATTTATTTTTTTTTTCCTATTCTAAAATCAGAATTAGAGTCTCTGACAATAGATTGGAAATATTTAATAAAAAAGGTGATTTTAGGGTTTCAAGATTGGGAATTTTATGCATTTTTAGATTTTTGTCATTTATGAACATTACAAAAACAACAATTTAGGAAACCAGGCAATGGTTAATACATCCTGAAAAAATTCATCTTTTTATAGTTAGGGAATTGTAAAAATAGAGTATATTTGTTAACAACCCTAACCCCCCCCCCCCCGTATAGAAAATTTTCTTGATGAAGATAACTGGACAGAAAAAAATTATTTCATGATAACATATCACATCTACTTTTTTTGTGTTTATTAGACTGATCTAAATCATTTCCATTTTTTTTTATAATTTCAATTGTGAACATTTCATTTGAAAATAATTTTATTTATTTAATATCAATTATGTAAACTTCCTTTCAAAATCATTGGCATATTAAAAATCAAATTTTAAAGAAAAATATTTTTAATAATTGGAGTTATCTATTATAATATAAAAAATTCGATTTCAATATTCAGTTCTATACTCAAGAGATATTTATTTTTTGTCTAAAAATAAAAGAAAAAGAAATAAAAAAAAACAATAAAAAAAATTTGGCCATTTATTTTGAAAGAAGCATTTCATAAAAAAAAGAAAATTTAAAAAATTAATAAAACACATTTATCGATTCTCATTCCATTTGAATGACTAAATCTAATCTCTTTTTCATATTTGAAACCAATTTTTTCATTAATCCATCTATTACTTCTTTCCAATTTTTCATTTTCATTTTCCATTTTAACAAAATACTGTTGAAAAAATTAAAAAGAGAAAAAATGATTTATTTTCAAACTTTTAATTGTGAGAGGAAAAACTCACAAATGATACAAAAGCAATTCAAAATTCAAATGTTTGATAGGCCATTTATTATGAAATTTAGTTTATTATAAATATTATATGTGATGATAAAACTTTTATAACTTGTTTAGGGTTTGTTATTCAAAATAATTTATCATAGAAAATCAATTTCTTCGTTTATAAAATTTCACAATACCTAATTGGAACAATGGAATATTTGGTGTTATTCGTATGTACTCCAGTCCTCACATTCAAAAAGGTATTAACAAAAAAAAACAATTAAAAACAAGTTAATTATCCTAAACAACACACAAAACAAAAAAAGTCAAACTATTAAAAATAAAAAAAATTAAGGTTGATTGCTAAAATTTTATTATAGAGAATCTTTAAGTCTAAATAAACAAAAAGAAACAAACAAGGGAGGGTTATCAATATTTATCTTTTGAATTAAATTCAATGAAAATAAAAAAATATATTAAAAATGGATAACAAAAATCAAGAATTTGTTTAATCTTTTTTTTTCTTTTTTTTATACTCTTCCATGTCCCTTTCGTATCTTTCTTTATCTTTGTCGGATTGTTTTTGATAAGGCTATAAAATAATAATAATAATATTTGGAGAATAAAAATAAAAAAAAAAATAAAATAAAAAAAAAAAAAATTTTAGATTTTAAAACAGTTTCAAAATGAAAATAATAGGGACCAGTAAAAAAAAATTTACCTTTTTATCTTCTTGGCTCATTTCACGCCATTTTTTCGAGACTTCTTTTGCAATATCCCCAAAGGAAATGTCGGGATTTTTTTCTTTTAATTTTTGTCTTCTTTCGATGCTAAAAAAGTTGTAAGCTGATCTTTTTCCCTTTGGTGCATTTGGATCTTTCTTCTTCTTCTTCTTTTTCTTATTTTTTTTTTTTGATTTCTTTTTTTTCTTTTTTTTTGACTTTTTTTTTTTTCTTCTTCTTTTTTTTTTTTTACGCCTCCTATCAGAAGATGATGAACTTGAACTATCAGAGGAACTTGAAGAACTTCCACTAGAAGAACTTCCACTAGAAGAACTTGAAGACGATGAGCTTGAGCTTGATGACGAACTTGAACTGCTTGAACTGGAGCTGCTTTCTGATGATGAGCTTGAACTTGAGGATTCTGGTTTGTTTTTTAAATACTCTTTGTATTCCCTTTCGTATCTTTCTTTGTCTTCAAGTGCTTTTTGAGTATAGTGCTAATGTGTTACCAAAAAAAGTAACGTATTATAAGTAATTGTGTTAATTGAGAAAAAGAAGATCCAAATAGACAAAGACACAAAGAATTGCGTTTGTTAAAAAAAAAAAAAATCCGAAAACGTTAAATTTTTTTAGTAAAAAAGTAAGCGAAAAAGAACAGATAAAAAAATTTAAAACCAAGAAAGTTGTTTACCTCTTTTTGTTTCTCAGTGATTGCGTGCCACCTTTTACTCACTTCCTTTGTTATTTCACCAAATTTGAGTTCAGGGTTTTTTTCAACGACTTTTTTTCTTTCGTCAACACTGAAAAATATAAACGCTGATCTTTTTCCCTTTGGTGCATTTGGATCTTTCTTCTTCTTCTTTTTACCTTTTCTTCTTTTTGATGGCATTATAATTTGATTCAAAAATTATTATTGCTTAAATAAATGGATAAATTATAAAAAAATGAAATTCTATTTGGTTTATTCTTTGGTATATTTTTTTGAGTTATTGAGATTTCCAGAAACTGTTAATTATTTTTATTATTGCAAAGAAACCCGAAAAGTAGCAGAAAATAGAAGAAAGAATTTATTTTTTGAATAAAAATAAAAGTAACGTAAATCTAATAAAAAAGTAAAATGTATTGCGATAAAACTAGATCTGGACCTATTTTATTGACTTTGTTCAAGATACCAAAATCCAGAGTCCAAATTTTCCAGAATGAAAAGTTTTATTGATAATTTAAAAAAACTTATGATAAATTTGACCAAAACAGCACGTTGTGAGAAAAAAACAGCACTGTGAGTCGAATTAGGATTTTTTGTTATTTGAAGTGGAAGAAAATTTAACAGTTTTTTCAAACCAAAATCTCGGATCTTGAGATGCTAAAGAGAATAAACCATTCAATTATAATCACTCAAATAAGACAGTTTTTAGAAGAAACTTATCAAATTTACTCCACAAAAAAAATTAATGTACGTTAATTTAATAACCTAAGAGACTTGTATAAATCCATATTTCAAAAAAAAAGCTAGGTTACATAGCTGAATAAGGTCTACACATGAAAGGATCAAACAAACTTACGATAAACAAGAGGTATAGATGTTATTGGTTTCTAAAAGTTAAAATACATTAATCAAAATAAAGTTTGCCCAAACATTAGAATCCCTGTTTCAAAATATAATCCTTTCTTTTCTTTTTTTCTTCTTGTTCTCATATGGCATCTATGAAGGTATCCGAGAGTATACCCAAGTTCAAATCAATTTCAAAGGTCAATTCCTTCTTTGTTATTTTCAGTAAATTTTAAAAAAAGCCTGCAATTAGTTGAAAATTTTTCCTTACTTTTTTGAATTTTTTGTTGAATTTTAAGATTTTTTGATTGTTTAAGGGATTAGTGTCACCATAGATTTCTCTATAATCAAAGTATGTTGTAATTATGTGTAAATGATATTAGTGTACACCATGGCTCAAATAGCTCTAAAAAATCCATTAAAAACCGTATTGCACAATTAATAATTACATTTTTTACTAATGATCACAATTAATAAATTTTCTATTTGATAAAATTTTTAATAATTCCTTTTCCAAATCGAAAAAAAGAAACTCCAAAATACAGTATTCTGGTATTTAATAATTTAGATTTTGAACTTCCAAAAGTAACTATTTTAATAATTTTTAAATTTCAAAGATTAACCCAATAATCATCAACATAAAAGCACAAAGACTGATTAATTTTGTTTGTTTTTGATAAAGCTACTTGTAGCATCAATATACTTCCATGATTTGAGAAATAATTTGTCAAAAAAATTTATTCTTATATTATTTAATTTTTAAAAAAAAAACAATTTTTAGAGTAACTAATCTACATTTAGCCACAAATTTAAGTAAGATATTTTGTGACTTTGTAGTATGAATATTGATAATTCAACCTTTAAATTTATGGCGAAATACAGATTTTATTCTGAAATTGTTGAGGTTTTTTACTAATACATAGATCATTTTTAATTGATGAGATCCTAAAATATTACTACTTGACTAATCGATTTTTTAGCGACATTTGACCATATAACACTAATGCGATTAGGTCCAATAATAACATATTTTAATTACAGGCTTCTCTTTGGTAGACGCTAATCCCTTAAATTTCAATATAAATTTACTTTATTTTTAAAGTAAATAATTTTTCCGATTTGATCCTAAATTTTTATAATTTGATTTTCATTAATAGAACTGTAATAAATCAAAACCACATTTACTCAAGATTTATTGCAATTTTCTTGATTGGTTGATCTATAGGTCTTAGTATAAAAAAGAACACACTGTTTATTTTATAAAACAGACTAAACTTTACTTCACTTATTATTTGGGAAACAGAAATGAAAAAATATAAATTCTGAAAATGAAGTATCAAAAAATAAATAATGGTCTCAAAAAAATTCTGTTAATTTTGAAAAAATTTTTGATATAAAAATAAACATTAAAGTTTTCCAAAAATTTTAAAAAAAAAAAAGTCAAAAAATTTTCAATAAATTCACTTATATAATTTTAAACTTTCTCAAAAGATAAAGTTTTTCCCCTCAAAATAAATTTCTACCTAAAGTATACACCACTGACCAATAAATTAGATCTTCGATCAGAACAAGAAAAAAAAAAACGCCTGGATTAATTTAATGCACCGGTTTTATACACTAAATAAGGCCTTTTCTTGACCAAATAACTATTTTCAATCTTAATATGCTAATGAAAATTATGTAAGAATATTGCCTCTTTTAGGGTTTAACCATTTGCGCTTATCGAGTATTCTAAAATTACACAATAGATATAATTTAGTCCAGGTTTATAATATATCACCAATTAAGAAAGTAGGATCATTATACCATTTTGAAAAACTTATAATTTTAACAACATTTCTGAAAAAATGATTTTTTGAGTGTCACAAGATATTGAAACTTTGAAACCAAAATTCCATTCTCTGCTCTATTTGTGAAAAGAAAGCTAATAAAAAGTAACCCAGAGTTGAATCTTTCATTTTTCGATTTTTTGAACATTTTTTTTTGAATTAAATTTTTGATTTTTTATTAAATTTGGTTTTAGATCAAGAATTTTAAAATAAGAAAGTTGAAATTATTTAACAGAATAAACCAAAAAAACACAGACAAGAGAAGTTGTACATTTTGAAACATAATTTTTCAATTTGAATACCAAACAAACAAGATCATCATTCCAAATAAATTTGTTGAATTTTAGAATGAAAAAGATATTTAATTCAACCAAAATATATTTTTGAAAATTTATTTTCTTTATCTTCTTAATTAATTTATACCAATTCAAATAATTTAAAAACCTTCAATTTCTTGCCTCTGGACTGTTTCTTATTAATTAAATAAATTATTTTATTTTTACAAAATTTTTTCAAAATTCAATTTTCAAATAAATTTAATCCAACCAATTCAAAATCAAAAATACTGTTTCAATAATTCAACTGAAAAAAGATTGAATTCCCACAATCAAAAAAGAACTAAAAAAGTATTAACTGGAAGAAAAAGAAAAATTTAGAAAAAAAAATAAAAAAAAACAATATTCAGAATTATTTTGGTTTTGACATTTTAAACGGAAATAAATAATAGTCTAACTTAATAAATCCACACAATATGGTATAAATCTTTATTTCTGAAGAACAATTCAAAAAATATCTGATTTTACTGAACCCAATTATAAAATTTGAGAAATTAAATGAAAATAGAGATATGTGAATTCAACATGTTGAATTCTTTTGAAATAAAAAGTAATTTGATAATCAAAAATTTAACAAACAAAATTTTTTCTATAAAGAATAAAAAATACAACCAAGTAAAAGGGAAATAATATTCTGAAAATTTATAAATAAGATCAAGAAATAAAATAATTTTTAAAAAATTTTATTGATCAATTTTTACAAGTTTTGTATTTCAGATTTTTTCAAATAAACCCCAATTCAAAATTTTTAATACACCAAAATTCAATTTGTTAAGAAAAAAACTTATTTAATCAATTCAAGAAGATTTACCAAATTAGAACCATTCACTAATTGAAATGTTAACACTTGTTTATAAATTACAATACTCCTAAAACAATAAATAAATAATTATCAATACAAATAAATGAAGGGTGTGTTAAAAATTTTGGAGAGAGCAAAACAAAAAAATACATTAGTAAATATGTTGAAATTCTATTAGGATTATTGATCGATCAAAGGTTAGATACTACCAACAGATTTTATTTGAGTTCTTCTATTTTGAACAACTTGACTTTAACTTAATATAAATTGCTCAAAAAATTTTTGATACAACGAAACAAATTACGTAATTCAAACAATGAAATGAAAACAAAAACTAAAAGATGAAAAAATGATTTTCATATTTGACAAAAATCAAAATTATCTCCAATTTCAATGAAATTGTATTATTGTGTTTGTTTGGAAGGTTTTATCTTTGTGGAAAATTTTGAATTTTAGTTTAGTTTTTAAATATATGATATTAGAATATACCCCACCCACACATTTCAAATATATATATATATATATAAACTAAAATTCAAAATTTTCCACACATATAAAACGCTCCAAACAATCAAAATAATACAATTTGATTGAAATTGGAGATAATTTTGATTGTTGTAAAATATGAAAATTATTTTTTCATCTTTTAGTTTTTGTTTTCATTTCATTATTTGAATTACGTATTTTTTTCTTTCGATCGAATTTTTTTTCAACCATTGATATTAGGTTAAAGTCAAGTTGTTCAAAATAGAAGAACTCAAATAAAATATGTTGGTAGTATCTAATCATTGATCGATCAATATTTCTAATAGAATTTAAACAAATTTACCAATGTATTTTTTTGTTTTGCTCTCTCCAAAATTTTTAACACACTCAGGATTTATTAGTATTGATAATTATTTATTTTTTGTTTTGTTAGTATTGTAATTTATAAAGAAGTGTTAACATTTCAATTAGTGAATGGTTCTAATTTGGTAAATATTCTTGGAATGATTAAATATGTTTTTTTTTTTCACAAATAGAATGATGGTGTGTTAAAAATTTTGAATTGGGATTTATATCTAGTTAATGGAATGATTTGAATAATTCAGTTTTGTACTTACCTTACTCTACAACATGAATGACATCGGTTTGATAAATTGTTGGGAAATATTTCAAGTTGATTCGAAAATGTTTCAAACTATTTCGAACCATTTCAAGTCTTTTTATTAAAAAAAAAAAACCCATTAAAGTTTTAATTTAAAGATCAATCAAAAATAATTTTTTAGTCGATACACATTATTATCAACTTTTTAATCTCATTATATAGTACTTTTCTTTTCATAATTTTATAAAAAATAGATTTCCCTTTGTAGGTTAGGTTTTTCATAGAATTTCTTCGAAAAGAAGCACGCCTTGAAAAACCTTGGAATTATAGTTTAAAGGGAAAAATTGTTTTTAAAATGACCCTGAATTATTTAAAATTAACTTTTTGGAAAAAATTTATCAAATAGATATTCCAAAAAAATTATTAAATTTAATATAATCATTACTGAAAAAAAATCTGTGATTTTTTATTATTATTAAAAGAATTACTTTAGTTCATCCTTTGTATGTTCATTAATAAAAGTATTACTAACTTTGATAAATGAACAATCTGTTGATCCTAAAGCTTTATATTGCCATGTTATAAAAAAACCTATTTTTTTTTTTTTTTAACTTAATAGGCAAACAAATATAAAATCTAATTATTCATTAACTAAGATTTTTTTGTAAATAAACTAAACTAAAATTCAAAATTTTCCACACATTTAAAACTGTTCAAACAATCATAATAACCCAATTTCATTCAAATCGGAAATAATTTTGATTTTTGTAAAATATGAAAATCATTTTTTCATCTTTTAGTTTTTGTTTTCTTTTCATTTTTTTGAATTATATAATTTGTTTGGGTCGATCAATTTTTTTTTCAATGATTGATCTTATTTTGAAGTTGAGTTGTTCAAAATAGAAGAACGCAAATAAAATTAGTTAATGGCATTTAACCATTTGATCTATCAATACTCCTAATATAATTTAAACAAATTTACAAATGCATTTTTTTTTGATTTGCCCATCTCCAAAATTTTTAACACACACAAAAAATCTATTTGTATTGATAATTATTTATTTATTGTTTTTTTAAGTATTGTAATTCATAAAAAAGGAAAAACATTTCAATTAGTAAATGGTTCTAATTTGGTATTACTTCATGAATTGATTAGGATAAGATTTTTTTTTTTGAAAAAATCCAATTTTGGTGTGTTAAAAATTTTGAATTGGGGTTTAATATAAACTAAATTCAAAAATTTTGTACACTGTTTAAACAGTTGAATGAAAAACAATATCAGGCATTATATCAACTTTGAAATAATTTTGATTTTATAAACTATTTCATTTTTTGGTTTTTCTATTTTGTTTTCATTTCATTTTTTTCAGTTACAGAATCCTTTTCTTTCGATCTGTGATTTTTTTTTTGATTTTTGATAGAAAGTTTAAGTATTGGGTTTGTTAAATAGAAACCCCACACACATTTTGTGGATGGTATCTTATCATTTTGATCGATCAATAATTGTTGATGAAATTTCAACAAGTTTACAAATACAATTTTTGTTTCGGCCTGTTTCCTTATTTTGAAGACACCGATTTTTTAATTTTTTTCGTTTTATATTTTTTTCTTTTATTTGGATAATTATGACTACTTGTAAAAATATTCATATTGGGTAACTTAAATGTGGTATTATATTGGGTTTGAAAACATAAAATAAATTGAGAGTATTTTATTTTGCCTTTTTTTGATTTTGGGCTTGATTAAATTTTTGGAATGTAGTTTATATATACATAGATACATACACACACACACACACACACACACACACACACATATATATATATAAATCATTATTATTAATTTATCTCTGCTTTTCAAAATGATATGATTGTTTGAATTTTAACCATAAAAAAATGTTTCTTTTCTGATTTATTTGTCAATATTACTAAAACAATCAATTTTTATTTTTTTCAGAAAATAATAAATAGAAATTCTCCAAGAATTCTCTTAATATGATATTGTGTATTTAATTATTCAATTTTCGATTAAATGATACACTAATGAATAAGTACCAAAAATTATTGAATAATGTGATTTTCCTTTTTATAATAAGTATTGCAACTAAAAAGATGAATTTTTTTGATAGGACAATATAAAGGTTTTGGATGAACAGAATGTTCATTTATCAAAGTAGTAATACTTTTATTATGATTAAATACAAAAGATTATCTAAATCAATTCTTTTAATTAAAAAATAAATAATCACAGATTTTTTTTTGTATTGTTTTCTATTAAATTTAATTTTTTTTTTGGAATATCTCTTTGACAAATTTTTTTCCAAAATACTAATTTGCAATAATTTTAAATTGACTTGAAATGTTTTCCAACCATTTACCAAATGAAAAATATTCACATATAGTTGGAAACAACCGTATAAACTCTTCCAATCAAATTTGTATATGCTCATACTCCCTTAGTATTTAGTAGAGTTGTAGAAATGAAAAATATTTCTTTAATATCGAAAAAAATGAAACTATTTGAAGAAAATACAAAAGTCAAAAGGTTTTAAATTTCTTGTTTGCAAAATCTGAAATTTTCAAACATTTAAATTGCAATTTTTAGGTTTTTATCTTTTTCTTCCATTTCTACATTTGAAAACTAAAACAAAAAAAAGTGCAGTGAATTAAAAAAAATGTGATCACCATTTTAATTCGATTCTGGTCACCGATGTAATTGATTTTTCATTTTTTAAACAATTTTTGGAAAAAATACCTTTTCAATGTCTGTAAGAAAATTTTGTTCCTTTTTGTTCATATTGAACACCTTCTTTAAATAAATCAAAACGGTTGTTTTTTTAATAAACTCAAAAGAACTATGGCAGGCCACAAAGAAGAATTGCAGGTTTAGGAGGATCAAGACAAATGCAGAACTTGATGATCCAAGAAATGAAAAATCAAAAAAAAAAAGGAAGTCCGACTAGCTCACCAAAAAACAAAAATAGATTTAATTTCCCAAAATTGAACAAAGAAAAAAAAGAAAAGAAAGAGAAGAAAAAAAAACAACAAAAAATGCCAAAAATAATCTACAAAGCACCAAAACTGACCACAAAGCATGTACAACTTGAAGAAATGACACAATCGCAAATTGAATCAATTGAAAAACAAACTAGCAATACAAAAAGGTTAGTAACACAAAAACGTAAAGCCGGGAGAGCTGGCAGGCGGCCACCGTCGAGAAAGAGTCGGGCAATCAAAAGCGCTATCAAAATTGATCAAACAAAAAACAAAAAAATTACACAAACCAACCAAACAAACAATATTAAACAAGAAACAAAACCTCATACAACAACAACAAAAAATACACCAACAAAAAATACAAGGACAAATAATATAACAACAACAACAACAAAAACAAAAAATGAAGAAAAAATAAAAAACAATAATCAAAAAAATGAAAAAAAAACAAAATTACCAAAGGTTGAAAAAACCAAGGAACCAAAACTTCCACCTCGAAGAAGAGGATTAACCACACTTCCAACAACTTCTGGAAACGGTTTTACTAGAGGAAGAGGAACGGGAAGGTCTTTTGGATTTGGAAGAGGAAAAGTACAAGAAAACGGAAGAGGTCGGGGAATTGGAATTGGAATTGGAAGGGGAAGAGGAAGAGGAAGAGGAAAAGTACAAGAAAATGGAAGAGGAAGAGGAAGAGGAAGAGGAAGAGGAAGGGGAACTGGAAATGGGATCAAAAAAGTAACAAATATCAAAAACAATCCGGACAATACAAACACAAAAGGCAAAGAAGTGAAAAGAGAAACTGTAAAAAAACCATTTTATGAGATTAAAATCCAAAATTTCTTGCGAGAGGGTGAAGGGCGCAAACAATTTACAAGCTACCACATTGATTTTAAATCAATAGCCACAGGAGGCGAACCGCAGATGGTGAAGAGAAGATATTCCGATTTTGTGTGGCTGCGAACAAATTTAGCGCTGGAGGCGCCACAATTTATTGTACCGATTGTGCCCTCGAAAGGGAAAGATCGTTTCAACCCACAAATGATTTTCCGACGTATTAGGGCATTTGAACGATTTATTAACCGTATCTCCGAACACCCTGTATTGTCTTGGTCTTCTACTCTTGAACGGTTTCTCACTTTAAAAAGCTCTGGGAAGAATTCGCCACTCCCAAAATCGAAAGGCAGGAAAATCAAAAAAAAAAAAAAAAAAAAAGGTGAAAAAGAAGAAGAAGAAGAAGAAGAAGAGCAGGATCCATTCCGACGAGCCATCAACAGGTATCTCACTAACCACCAAGAAATGGATCCTGATATTTTGGAAAAAAGGCAAAACGCGTTGGGCGCCTTTGAAAAATCGACCGAAAAGCTTTATGGGACTGTTACCCAATTGGTTGATATCAAAATCCGCCAAGGGGAGCTCTTTAATATCATCCCAGACAAATTGCATTCTGTGGTTGAGCTTGCCGATCCGATCATTTCGGAATCGGAGCTTTGGATCTCATTTGCCGACACCTTAAACGACATTGCAGATTTGTTTGATATGAAAACCCAACAGGAAAAGGAAGTTGTGGGGGACGCCTTCAGTGAGTTTTTCAGACAGTCCTTCGCGCTCAGAGAGCCATTCGCCGTTTATTCAAAGGCACGCGAAAAAAAAAATAAAATTAAGAAGGAATATGAAATAAAGGCACAAAAAATTGAAAAAAATAAAAGTTCGAAAGAAAGCAGATCCTATAAGGATCTCCGGGCTTTCGAAAAAAAAAAATTGACAATCGAGAAAGAATATAATGACACATGCAAAATTTTGACACATGACTTGAAAAGATTTGACAAACTCACCATTTTGGAATATAAAAAAACCTTGCTTGACTATGCAATGTCGCAATATTCATTCCAAAGAAGCTTATTATCAATGTTTAAAAGATTCGTAGATACAAATAAAGACTTTTTAATAATGGAAACTGAAAACCAATATTTAAATCAAAATGAAAATGAAAATGAAAATGAAAACGAAAACGGAAACAGAATCGGAAATGAAAATGAAAATGAACTTGAAAAAGATAATTAAATTTCGAAATAGCTTTTAATTTTTTTTCAATTTTTCTTATTTAATATGATTATTTTATTATTATTCTTTTTAATTATTAATTGTTTTTTTTATAAAATTAATATTCTATGAAAAATTGTTCCAATAAAACAGTTTTTATTTATTTAGCCTTATTATTTTATAAAAATCTTTGAATTATTTGTTTCATATATAATAAATTCTTCTTCTTTTTTTATTTTTTTATTTGTGAGCAAATTTGTTTTATTTGTAATTTTTTTTGAAAATTTTTTTATATTTAATCTTAAAAAATAATAAAACTTAGTGTATAGTCACTGTTGTAGAAATTATTCGGGCTTGAAAAATGATTTAATATGGAAAAAGGTTTATAGTCGGGAAAAAAAATACTGTACATGGAAAAAATTCCTGACAAGTTTTTAATTGTTAATACTAGAAAAATTTTCAAGTGTAATTTTAAATATTTTAAATTAGTCCTTTTTATAAATAACCAAATTTAAGATGGGCCTAGTAATAAACCTACCTAAAGTTTATTAAAGTAGGGTGTCTCTAGAATACTCAAGTAATAGTTTGATAGCCAAAGTAGATCAACCTTTTTCGAAAAACAATCCGAGTTTTATAGAGTTTTAAGAGAATTTGGAAAATTGATTTTTATTCTTGTTTTTTGATTGATCAAATGGTGTTTTGAAAGAGTCAAATTTTATAAATAATGATTCTAAAAATTAAGTGAGTTATAATTTTAAAAGTTTGATTCTTAAAAACAGGATTTGATTTTAAGTATAAGAAATTATATAATAATTTTGCTAATATTCACAATTAACAATCTTAACGTGGATTTTTTTCATGTATAGTATTTTTATCGCTACTTTATATAAAAGTATTACCATTTTATTACGACAATTAAAGAATTAATAAACCTCTAGTTACATATACTTTTTTATGAAAAAATTAAAAGTTTACAAAAAATAAAAAAATTATTCTTTTACCTTTTATATATTCACTGTACAAGTATCTCTGATATGGGGTACATGCTTTTTTCTCATTTAAAATGTTGATCACTTTTAATTAAACCCAACAAATGATTTTGTATATGTTTTTTTTTTCTTAGGAATTAACGCTTCAATTACCCCCTCAATAATTAAACAGATTGTAATTGATCGCTAATTAGATTAACACCCCATAATTGTATAGTGTTTAAATAAAAAATCCATTTAAAATACAGCCAGTTCCACTTTTAAGGTACAAACTTTCAACGAAATTTAGGACACAAAAAAAATCTCAAATTAAGGCACAAAATTTGTAATTTTTTATTTCCGAATTTATTTTACTAGAATCTGAATTTTGTACCTTAATTTGAGATTTTTTTTGTGCCTTAAATTTTATTGAAAGTCTGTGCCTTAAAAGTGGAACTGACTGTAGTATTAAAGTAAAAATTATTTCAATTTAATCCTAAACATAGAATAAAATTATATATTATTTAAATGATGCCATCCAGTTATTTCATCAACAAAATTGAAAATTAGAAAAAAAAATTTTTTCAAGATCTCAACAAGATTTCATCTTATTTTTACAAAATACTATAAATTAAACAAATCACTAATTCTGAAAAAACAATTCTTTATAGACAATATTTCAATAAATAATGAATCAAGAAAAAAAAATAATTTTATTTTTTTAGATCAAAAAAAAACAAAAGTTTAATATGACTATTATCTAAAATATCAATTTTCTCAAAAAAACAAATTAAAACAAAAAATAATTAAGGATTTCGACAGCTTTATTTTATTATGTAAAAATATCAGAAAATTAGAAAAAAAGTTTCCCAGAGTCAGAAAACCAAACTAGAAATAACCGAATAACCTGCATTTTTGTATTTTATCCTTTTTTCTACTGATTTAAATATTTTTTTTGAAATTTTTAAGAGATAATACAGTATTTTTCGCTTTTAAGGCACAAACTTTGGAAGTAATTTATGGTTTTGAAAAATCTTATATAAAACCACATTTTTTGGAATTTTTTTTACTAGGAATTATTGTATTAGAATTTGAATTTTGTGTTTTCTTTTGAGATTTTTATTGTGGCTTAATTTTAATAAAAGTTTGTGCCATAAAAGTGGAACTTACTGTAATGGGTTTTCAGATTTAACTTTGTGATGTTTCGAATAACAGTGGGATTTTATTTAGCTTTTGATGATTTTCTAAGCTTCTATCATAGTGTTCGAATTTTCCACTTTCTTTGGTTTTTTATCTTATATAATGAAATTTTTTAAAAAAAGAAAGATTCCTCATAAAGATATAAAGGAAATTGTACTGAAAAAAAAATTTTTTTAATTTTTTTAATATTGTTTAAAAAAGACAATTTTTCACAATAAATGGTTTCCCAATGTGCATGTTGCTTTTAAAGTTCATATTTTTTATTAAAACAAAAATAAATTTTGATTACAATACTTTGGTTAAAACCAAACAAAGAATACAACTCTAATTATTGTTTTGGTCAATTTTTAAATTTTTTAAAAAGCAAAGAAATCACAAAACACTGGTTATTAGACATACTAGAACTGAATAAATTCATAAATTTCCATTTTACTTCTTGTTTTTTTTATAGTTAATTCTCCATAAAGGAAACTCTTTCTTCTCCAACTCAAACAAATATTATAAGAAAAAGATCTTATACAAAATTTTTTTTGTCAAAATTGTTGTTCCAAAAGGAATGTTCCAAGATCATTACTCTGTCAAATGTTAAGGGATTAGTCTCTATTATTTTTTTTTTTTTGACCAAATTCGAAATAATGTTTCCTTATCAAGAAAACAGTTTAATACTGAAAATATACAGGGGTTTTTCTAATCTAAGTAATTGACATGACATTTTCTCAATCTCGATTAAATATAGATAAAAAATTTAATAGTGATTAGTGCCTTAAAAATTGTAAGATAACCACTTTTCAATTAAATCGAATTGAATTGAATTGAAAGTGTAATTAAAGAAAACTATTTGTTTCGAATTGTAAAAACTTAACCCTTTGGAAATTTACAAAAAGAAATAAGTAATTGTTTTTTAAATATTTTAATTTTTTTGGAATTGATATTGCTGTGAAATTTTTTTTTTGTTTATTGAATTTTTTGCCAATTATGATCCTATGAAACTTTTTTTGTACTTTTTGGAGTTTTTTTTTCGGGAGATCTTAATGAATATTTTTTGTAATTTGAATTATTTAAACCGAAAGAAGTGTAATTATTAAATACCCTTTTTATAGTACCAAGTCCTCATTGTGGAGAAAAGAAATCAGTGTTAATTAACTCGATCATACAAGCTCTTTTTTTAAAGATTTGTTAGAGTTTGAGAAGAAAGAGTTTCCTTAACACAGGGTTCACTGTAAAAACACAAGAAGTAAAAAGGAATATTCTGAATTCTAAAAAGAAGTTTGTGCCTATGAGTCTCGGGAACTGTTATGTGAAAAGTCTTTTCTTAATTGATATTTTCCCACTGTTGTAACCTAAAACTCGAGGTTGAAAGGAAAATAATTCGAATTGATTTTTCAAAATTGAAAACTGAATATCCTTCTTTTTAAAAAGTACTAGGATTTAAAACCAATGAAAGAAACACTGTAACAGTTTAGAAGTCATCAATTTCAAAAGGTTAAAAAATAAAAAAATAATTTGGTGAAAACCCAAATCATTTTTTTCTCCAAACATATTATATTCTTGTTTAGGATGTTGCGAGTAACAACAGAATTTCAAGACAAACAAACTCTTTCAAAGTTGGCACAATCCCAACACTTTGCATTTGAATTATGCTTTTTTTTGTTTATTTTAGGTTGCTCGATTATCCAGCAATCGATCATTTATGGAGACTTTTTTTCGATCGATTTTTCATTATTATCGTTTGTCATCACAAGCTTTTCACAACCAATCCTTCTCACAAAAAAAAACAACAACAAATATGAATTAGATTATCTGACTTCAATTTCACAGACAGGACAAACCAACTACCAAAAAACGATCTTCAATTCAAAACTTCGAAAATATTTTTTGAATTTTGTTTCTATTATGCTGTTTTTAATCTTTATAACAACATCAATGCAATTTGTTATGCATCACTCAATTCGTATCTTACCAATACTGCTTTTCCCGTAAGTGTTGATTGTTTTTTTGAATTCTTTTGAGATTACTCCTTTATTTACTTCTTTTTATTTGGTTAAATTGATTGCTTTGCGCGATCTTTGAAAAAAAAATATTGTTTGTTTTTTTTTTTTTTTTATTTTTTTGTTTTTGTTTTAAAGAAAGAATTTGGTTTTCAATTAAAACCTTTGAGTTCTCTTTCGAAGCAATGAAATTAAAATCAGAAAAAACGAGGCAAGTGATCAAAGGATTTTTTAAAATTTTACTTTTTGTGTTTCTGTGATTTTTTTAAGAGATAAATAAATATTTGTTTGTTTCTTTTTTTGATTTTTTTAGTTTAATTTTTTTTTGAAACAAACAAACCAACAGAGTGAATCATTCATTTTTTGGATTTAGTGTTTTTTTTTGAGATCCTCAATACTGATATTTGAAATTAAAATGAGAAATATTTTGATCTCATTATTGTTTTTTCAATTCTTCACAATCTGTGTTTCAGTTAGGATTTTTCAATCACCTAAAATTCACAGCATCAAAATATTGAACAAAATGAAACAAATCTCCCAAATACTTACTTATTTCTTTGAAATTTAATTTCCAAGTAAAAGATAAATATGGATAACGAAGTGAAAACTTTGTCCCATTTATTATTCAAATATTAGTATAGTGATTAAAAAAATCAAGTAATTTTAAAAATCAAACAAACTCATAACAAACGATCAACCTCTTTTCAATTTTTTTTCATATTTTTTAACTATTGATTATAAAGTCAAGGCTTAAATAAAGATCGGAATTTACTTTTAAGGGAGAAGAAATAGCCAAAAAAATTTTCACTTTTTAACCAAATACAAAATAAACACTAATTCAAAATTTTTAACATCACAGAAACACCAAAATTCAAATTTTTTCAAAAAAAATCTTATTTAATCAATTTAGGAAGAAATGCCAAATTAGAACCATTCGCTAATTGAAATGTTAACAATTTTTTATGAATTTAAATACTAACAAAACAAAAAATAAATAATTATCAATACTAATAAATTATTGGTGTGTTGAAAATTTTGGAGATGGGCCGAACAAAAAAATGTATTGGTTTATTGTTAAGGGTTAGATGAAACTTCATCTAATCTGTTAAAGAGAGAATTTTGATGTGACTAAATTTGAGACTTCTAATTCAAAGAGTATCTAATAGATACAGTCATCAGAAGTATTTGAATCTTAATTTAGTTTTTTAAAACAAGAAAGAGTAAAAATAAAGAATTTGTAAAAAAATGAAAAAAAATGTATTGGATTTATTATTAAGGGTTAGATGAAACCTCATCTAATCTGTTAAAGAGAGAATTTTGAAGTGACTAAATTTGTGACTTCTAGTTCAAAGAGTATCAAATAGATACAGTCATCAGAAGCATTTGAATCTTAATTTAGTTTTCTAAAAAAAAAAAAACGCATTGGTAGATTTGTAAAAATTCCATTAGGATTATTGATCCATCAAATGGTTAGATACCATCAACTAATTTTATTTGAGTTCTTCTGTTTAAAAGAACTCAACTTTTACCTAATATCGAAAGTTTGAAAAAATTATTGATAGAACGAACCAAAACAAGTTACGTAATTTAAAAAATAAAATGAAAACAAAAAACTAAAAGATGAAAAAATGATTTACATATTTTTCAAAAATCAAAATTATTTCCAATTTGAATGAAATTGCATTATTGTGATTCTTTAAACTGTTTTAGTTGTGTGGAAAATTTAGAATTTTAGTTTAGATCAGAAATCCACAATTGTTCCCACGAGTAAAACTCATAGATTCAGAACCTTTAAACTACTTTTTACATTTTTTTTTTTTTTTATTATTTTAATAAAGTTAAAATTCAAAGACACAGCAGATATATTTATATATTTAAATATACTAAATTAGTTAAGTAATAATTTATAATATCTCTCTTTATGGAACATCTAGCATGACTTTTAAAAACAATCATATTTTAAATTTATTTTACAATCTCAAAATGAATAAAAACAAATATTTTTCGATAAATGAAAAATTTTAAGGATTGGATTGATTTAGGTTACATTAATCTTTTAAATTCTTTAAATTCATTAATTTAACAAGAGAAATGATTGTGCATGAATTAGATTTAAAATTATATATGAGATTTCTAAAAAAAAACTTAGAAATTGGCTTTTTGTTGAAAGTATTAAAAAACAAAAATTATCAATACATTGAAATTTTCATTTTCTATTGTAATAGCTCTCATCTCATCTTATCAATAAATCGATAAATATTACAAAATTGTAAAATTGCTAAAAAACATTTGTTTCCAGATGATTTTTCTGTTTCTTTTTTCTTGCTTTATTTATTTGTAACAATCCAAAAATTCTAAATGAATATACTAATCAAATAATTAATAACCAGAAAGTAGAAAAAGAAGTTGAACATTAAAATCAATTGTTTTTTTTTCTTTATAAAAAGGAAATTACTTGGATTTTTAAACTCTTCGAGTTTGGATCCTACATGATCTTATTTTTTTACCTGCTCTTATATTGTTTTAAAGTTTAATTTGCCGAAGTAAGTCAACTTGGTTTAAGGAATGACAAAAAATTTTTATTTTTCCTTTTTTTTTTTTTTTTTGACTTTGGAAAACTTTTTTAAAAGACAAAGTTTTGTAGATCTGAGTGATTTTTCAAATTTAATATTCTGTATTCAAGTTAATTTACGAATGGATTTTGTTGAATTTTCTATAAAAAACTACTGTAATTTCGCAATACGGTTTTCTTTTATTTTGTTCAAGAATACAATTGAAATTTGAGAATAGATCAAAAAAATATTTCTAGTCTTTTTTCATATTTGATTGCTATTTTATGTTTGAAGATCATGAAAATTCTATATTGGATTTTCTCGTCTTATTTTCACTGAAAGTCCTTTTGGAAAATTCACAAAGATTTGTTATCTTTTGTTTTGTATGCTAACTCCAAAGATAGGATCCACTGAAAGAAGTGTTTATTTGAGATACAATTTAAACTTTACCGTAATGAAATAAGAATTTCTAAAACCGAAAAGTTACAGATTTTAAATTTATTCTTAACAAAGTTTAAAATAAAGTATACTTTATTATATTTATCTTAAAATGCCTGTGTAGGCATAAAAACAAAAACTCCCTAGTTTTGCATTTTTTTTTTTATTTTAACTTTTTTGGAAATCTCAATCCCAATTTTTTTTAGTTTGAAAAAAACAAATAAAAAAAAGAATTCAATCAAAGATTAAAATTCCCTTGAAAGATCTTAATGAAAAAATAAAAGTTACTTGAAATGGAATAATAAACACTTGAAATTCCAAGTAAATTAGATCTTGACCCGTACAATAAAAAAAATTATTTTTCCACACTTTTGTTCTTTTATTTTTTTTTTGATTTCTTTTTTGATACGTAATTGCCCAGAAATTTTTTTTTTTATTGCAAGGCCTATATTTGCTAAATAAATTCGTGTCATTCGATTCAGTTTCCAAAAAAAAATTTGTTCTTTAATTTTTCTTTTACGAACTCAACTTTCTTTTCTTTTCTCTTCAAAAAAAATTCAACTTGTGTTTTATTGTGTTCGGGAAATTCTTCCATGTATAAAACTAGCAAGGATGAATTATTCCCCAATTTTTAATCACCCCTTTTTTAATTCTCTGAATTTTTGACCAATTTCCTTTGAGTAAAATAGATTGCTATTTTTTCTTTCTTGAAAAAAGACATCAAAATAAATGATTTTCAAAATCCTGATTTTTTCCTTTTATACTCTAAATACCCCTTTAAGGTTATTTTCTGAATTCTTTTTGGTTCCGATAGTGCTTTTCATTTAATGTCAATCTCCAAATAGGACAAAATATTTGATTTTAAATAATTTGTACAAAAAAAATTAAATAAAAAGTTTTTGCAGTATTTGTACCTAAGAGCATTAATTTTAGTTTTTTAAAAACTATCACACAGTTAAATTTCAGTGGGAGTTGTTTTGATACTACTTGGTTCATTTTAAAAATAAATTTTACTATTTATTTAATAAATTGGATTTTTTATTTCGATCAAGTAATTAAGTTAATAATAAATGGGTAAGAAATATAATTTATTTATTATTTTTCTGAGAATAAACTTTTTTGATTTTCTGTCTTTCCTATTTACTTATTGTTTAAAAATGAAATGTAGATCAAGATTAATTTTTAATTTCAATAAAACAGAAAACATTCTAAAATTTAATATATTCATCATGAAAATTAAAAATTTTTTGATAAGAAAATTAATAAAATTATGAAATTACTTGATCCTGATCCTTTTTTTATTAATAAACTCTTTTTCAAACAAAATGGCACACCCTCTCAAATCATCAATACTATTGAATTTGATTGTTAATAAGATAATTACTTATTGGTGATTTTCATTTTAATTATTCATTTTTTCATTTTTTGTTTTTTTTTATTTATGGATAACGAACAGTTGGAAAATGAAAAAACAAGATAAGAAGAATCCAATTTGGATTTAATCTATCAGTATAAAAATGGAAACAGTTTAAGTTTGATTTCGAATGAGCTAGATATAGGAATTAAGAAAGACCATTATTGGATTGATAATGGAGAAAAGAAAAATGAAAATAAAAAAAAAACAATTCCAAAAAAATACCCAGATTAATTGTGGCTTTATATTGAAAATGAGACTTTAAAGAACAAAAGTTTGACGTGTAAAGAGTTATCAATAAAATGTAAAGAATATTTTCTCAATTCACCTTGTTCAACAGTTTTTATTGGTTTTATGATTTTTAATACCTACAATTTACAAAACGAGATTTCTCATTTCAAATAAAAGGGCACATTAATTTACAAAATACTTAATTCTAATTTTTATTGTTTTGTTTTAATAAGTTTTAAATATTCGGTTGAGTGTTTTTTTATGTTTTAAAGAGTTTCTTAAATTTTAGAATGATACTACAATTGATTTGATTCAATTATGAATAATTCTTAAAATTTTTTATTAACTTTTATTTGAAAAAGAGTTTATCATAAATTCAAAATAATAAAAATTTTTTAAAAAATTAAAAATATTTTTTGTTTACAAAAAAAAGAAAAAAACAATTTAACTTTTTAATGTAACCGTATTTATTGATTTATTTTTAGTAAAAGCATTAATATGGTGAATATTTAAACACATATCCAAAAAGTACAAAAAACTTCATCTATAATTAATTATTTAATTGAAAATATTTATCGATTTATTCTATTATTATCTTCTTAAATTTTATTTCATACATTAATATCAAAAAATAGTTTTTTATTGAGATTTATTATATTTAAAGGTTGGAGTTTTGAAAAGACGAATGATCTTGGGACTGTTATCCAGACTTCAAAAAAAACCTTAAAAATTTTTATGTATAAGGCTATAAAAAATGCATTTTATTCTGTTTTCATCCCAATCCTTGTGGTAAAAAAATCACATCGAATTATTTGTATCAATTGGTGTCGAATTTTTGCAATTTTTGTTTCTATTGATATATGTGTTCTACTGTTCGCACAACATATTTCGAAAAGCTATGCTGCTTCCTTTTCAAAAAAAATGTATTTCTTATCTAAAAATACAAATTCAAACAATAATATAAATTTGAAACAAGAGGATAATAATGATGATACCAACAACAACAATAGCATTAATAATATTAGTAATAGTAACAATAGTTCTCATCAGGATCAGAAGAAAAATGAAAATTTTAAACAACAAACACACACAAAAAAAAAAAAAAAACAGCAAAAGCATTCAAAAAAAAATCCAAAATGTTATAAAAGAAATCAAAATAAAAAAACAAACAACGAAAATCACGTCAATAATAATGATGATAATAATAATGATAATAATTCATATGAATTAAATTTTAATCGAGAAGAATCTAATGCTAATAATTTGTTATTAAATTCAAAAGATATAATAAAAAACGAAAAGAATATTGTTCAAAAAAACGTTGATGATAATAATAAAATTCTTGATACAGAAGAAAACGAAGAACAAAGAATGACAAATGTCTTGATTACAAAATTACATAAATTTGCTTTTTGGCTAGTCATTTTCCAATTTTTTTTGGTTTGCACCCAATGTGGAGTGTTTTTCACAATGAAACACCAATATTTTAGCAATGGGGTTTTAGTTGTTTTTAATTATTTCATCTTATACTTCTGTTTAAGAGTGAGAAGAGGTATCCTTTTTTTATCTTTATGTTTATAACCATCATTTTTTTTTTTTTTTTTTCAAAAAACTTATTTTTATCATTATTGTTATTCTTATTATTTTGTTTTATATTCTTACAATATTATTAACATTTATAATATTATATTACTTCACATTAATACAATTATAAATATTAATACTACTTTTTTTTAAATGCTTTTTATTTATTTTTTTATTATTAAAGAAGGGTAAATTACACTCAAGATGCCCTTAGACTTAAATTTTAATTTGGAAATTAAATTCAAGTGTAAAATCAAAGATTTCACGATTATTAATTAATGAAAAGAATTTCAAATTGTCTTGGTTTAAAATTAATTCATTGACATTTATTTCTTTTAATTTATTTTGAAATATTAGTCCATCATTTTCATATGGAAGGTCATACCAATAAAAAATGATCAATATTTTCGATTATTGTTTTATTTTCATATTTTAAGCATAAAGGGCAAATTTTTTTTGAGTTTTTATTTATTACACAATTCATATCTATTTAATTGTTAGTACGATCTGAATTTTAAAATCGTTGAACGTTATGGATACCTTAAATATCTTTGTGTTGTAAATAAATAATTTATTTGATTTTCTATTATTGTGAAATATTTTTGTGGGGTGTTGTAGGGTGCGAAGAGTGCCGTCAAGTGCCTAGGTTTTCCAAAATTCAAAAGAATAGAGAAAAAACTATTATTATACTCAATTCTTTTAAAATTTGGAAAACCTAAAGATATTTCCAACTATTAGAATTCAATAATTCATTATATGTATCTTTATATATTCCTTATTTGAGTTTAGTTAAAACCATTGTGTTATTTTTGTTTTTATTATTTGTTTATTGATTAAATTTTATTGATTTTATGAAAAAAGGCAAAGATAATTTTTTAATTTTTTTTGAATTTATTTATTATTAATGTTTATTGAAATTACTGTATATTCAATTTTAAATTCGATGTTGTAAATTAGAATCGGTTTATTTCTACTTGTTTTTTATTTTTTCAGTAATACATGAATTAATCGAAGAATTTAAATTATTTATTTATTTCATAATCAAAAATTACAAAACAAGAAGTTAAATTGAATTAATATAAATGATTTAAATACTCAAATATTAAATTATTATTCAGGGAGTTGTTATTAAATAATTGTTTATAATTATTTTTATTTTTATTATTCGGTCTTTTTTAGATCATATACCAATTGTAAAATTATTTTAAAGTAAATACCTAAAAATTTATTGAATATTTTTCAAATCTTTTATTTTTTTTTATTTGATTATAATCCGAATTTAATAAACTTTCCATATGTTGAGGATATTTTTTGATTTAAAGATTGTTTTATTACTTTTAAAATTCATATTAAAGCTTAAACAAAGTATTACAAAAGTTTTTACGAACATAAGTTTTTTGAATTGAAAAAAAAAAAAATATAAAATTAGAACAGATAAAATAGGTGATAATGGATCCTCTTGAAATATAAAAAGTTTTCCCCTTTTTAATATTTTAACAATAAAAAAATTAATATTTTTCCAAAAAATAATAATTTTGAGAATAAATTGTGGTTAGTAGACATATATTTACAATACAATCTAAAATTTGATGATTTGAATTATTATAAAAACATTATTTTTGAGTGTTTATCATTATCGTAAAAATCCACCCAACACCTAAATATAATTAACATTTATGTTTATTCTTCCGATACCTTCCAATTTTTGGAGAAATCATTTGTCCAATTTTGAATCTATTTTGATTAAAATTAAAACCGAACTCGGATAAGACTACACACCAATCCACTCAATTTATGGCATTTTCCGATTCTTGACTGAATTTTTCAGATTCTAATTGATTTAGTAATACCTCTAATTCCAATATGGGATTCTAGAACACCTTTACAAAGTTTTTATTTTTATTTTTTTTTTTATTTTTATTTTAATACGGAAGATTTTACTAGTATCAAGATTTTACTCAGTTCTTTTAAATCATTATAAATAACACCACAATTTTATTTTTTTGGAATTCCTATTTTGGTTTCGAAAATCAAAGAGTTTACAATTTTTTTCAAATTGAAAAATAAAAAAAAAAAACTTAAGAAGTTTGATTGATTGATTTTATTTAATAAAAGTAAATTTCCGATTCTATCTATAAGAAAAAATAAATCAAAAAAATTGTAAAACTTAAAAGAAATGACCATAAAATTTTCATTCTGTTAAATAAAAAAACTCCAACAGGTATAACTTTTAGTATTCTCTTTTGATGAGAAAAAAAAAAATATTTTTTTATCTTTTTTCAACTTGTTTGAAAATTAATTGTATCAAAAAAGAGGTTTTTTTTTAAATTAACAATTGACTTGTTAATTTTTAAAATTAATTAAAGAATATATTAATATACAGGAAATTAGAAAGGTAACTACAATCATAGATAAATTCCTTTTTCTACATTCTTAATGTAATAAAGTAAAACCTTTGGTTATGTTTGTTTACTTTTTATAACAATAAAAGGAAGAGTTTTTCAATTCGGTTTCTCACCTTTTTAAATTTTTAGAAATAACTTTAAATAGAATTTGATGTAGGTCACATTCGATTTCAATTAAGATGATAAACATATAATATTAATCAAATAAAAAAAGAAAATTGAATTTTAAATTATTTTTCTCATCATTTTAAACCCAAAATACAGGTAAACATCAACCAATTTTCTTTATTAAGGTTTTAAATTAAGAGAAAAAAAAAAAAAAAAAAAAAACTCTTTTTCAAAAATTGTGACTCACTTGAAATAATAAATTGAAAAAAAAAATTATCCTTTAGTATCCAAGAACAATTAATAACCAAATCTGAGTTGTAATCCACTTTTAAGTCATTCTAAATCTATAAAAGCCCGATATATTAAAAATTAAAAAAAAATAAAACCAAAAACTAAAAAAAAGTGAGTCACAATTTTTGAAATGAGCATTACTGATTTTTTATTACTGAACTTTTACTGAAAAAAAGTTGAACAACAGGATTTTTTATGAATAAGTAAATCCATTTTCAAAGACATTACATAGTCTAAATTTTCTTAGTGATTATTTGTCTTTTCGAAGATCAATTTTTTTTTTCCGCATGATCTTTTAAAAAAAAAGGGTATATCGGAAAAAAAAAAAAAAAAAAAAAAAAAAAAAAAAAAAAAAAAAAAAAAAAAAAAAAAGAAAAAAAAAAAGAAAAAGAAAGAAAAAGAAAAAGAAAAAGAAAGAAAAAGAAAAAGAAAAAGAAAAACAAAAGAAAAACAAAAATTTGAAAAAGCAAAACTAAAATTTGCAAAATTAGAAAAAATGATTCTGATCCAAAAATTTGAAAATATTTTTTTTAAAGAATATGTGGAATAAACCCTCAAAACAACTCCCATTAACATTATAATGTGAGTCAAAATTTTTGAAAAATAGTTTAGATTTTACTTTTTTAGGTACAAATTCGAAACAAAATAATTTATTTTTCAAAAAGTCTATATAAAAATTCGAGATGATTCATAATAATAATAATTATTATTTTCAAATCTAGAGATCTAATAAAAATAGCCAAAATGATAAATAAATGAATTATTTTTTTATTGAATTTTTTTTTTCATGGTTTGATGATATTTAACAAATTGAACAATTGAACAAACGTCTGTTTCTCCAAAATATTCAACAACCTTTTCTTGGTTATTTATTTTATAAAACAAAAGCACTTTTGGTATGTAACCAATAGAATCCGAAACGGATTTTTCTAAGAGGACGGAATCTATATCAAATGAATTAATCATGACTGCTGAGCTTAATTCCATGTTGTTTGATTTTAAATAATCGAAAGAAGCGCGGACATCTGAACAATAGATGCAGGCATGGTTCCAAAATAAAACAAGAAGAAATTTGTTCATCCTTAAATATTTATTTTTATAATCAGTGAAATCGAAAAATGAAGGGTGGGTATATTTTTCGAAAAAAGAGTGCGGATCGCGGGCATAATTCAAAGCCATTTCTTGTAGTTGGTTAATTCTCTCGACTATTGTCTGACTGTCAGAACTTGGGTTTGTGATAAATTCCCTTGGCGCGAAAAATTGCTCGAGATTCATGTCAATTAAACCAAAAGTCGGGCCATCTTTTTGTTTGTGTATGGCAAAACGATTTTCAAGCTCACCAAATAATTGCCTATCCGCCATTATCAAATTGAATTGGTTTCGTTGTGTGAAATTTTCATTTTCTTTTAATTTTATTAATTGCTTTTCGATCAAGTATTCATGTTGCAAATGATCGCCATCATAAAAGACAACAAAATTTATTGAGTCATTGTAAAAGGATTGGTATATATTTTGGCTTGATAGCCTTTCAACTAAGGGTTCAGTTTGTTGGTTAATCCATTTCCCAAGATCCCGTTTGGAATATTCCTCCACACTCGTTAAAACAGAGAACTGGTGATGCGATCTTTTAAAGAACAAGAGCAAACTCTCAGATTTATCATATTCGAGATCCAATTGTGGGTTGTCTTCGAATAATTGAAACAGTATTGCCTCGTTTTTAAGATACCCAGTCCTTAAATTGGCTTTTAATTTGATCGATAAATTTCGGATGATCTTTGGTATCGCTTTGTTCGGGGGCTTTTTTTTTAATTTGGGATGATAATAAAGTACCAGGAATTTACACTCTTGGTCTCTTGCTAATTGCAATTCTTTATAGTCTTTGATTTCGCCAAAGAAAGGCCTTTTAATTTCGTTAATTGATCGCTCTAAACGTTCAATGTTGATTCGATCGTGATGTTTGTACACCACCCGCGTGAAGCCAAAGAGATTGCTTACAATGACAAATTCTGGATAGTTGCCCACACCAAATTGCTTTCTCAATTTTGGGTTTTCATGCATTTCGATGTCGGCAATTAAAATGGATGGATCGCCTGCATGTTTTTCACTTAGTTGCCTCATAGTCTTGGATGTTTTCCACGAGAAATAACAATATTTGGAATGAAACCGAAGAACAGAGATTGGGTGCTGTTCAACTAAAATCGATCCTGTCAAATCGTTTAAATTGGAGACTTGTGAGATGTTTGGATGTGTTTCAAATAATTTAAATTGTTGTTCCAGGAAATTCTCTTCGCTTCTTGTTTTTCGGTTTCTTGTTTTTGTTTCGATTAGAAAAAAACAAAAAAAGAGAACAACAACATGCTCAAATTTGATGTGGTTGGTAATTTTTTTGGAGCTGGTTTGTTGTTTTTATTTTTGCTTGAAAAATAGTCACTTTCTCAAGGAAAAATAAAGTAAACTATTCTATAGTTCAAAGTAGATTTTAAAAAAATGTTTAAAAATTTTGTTATTGAGATGACTAGTGTTTTTGAAAGGAAATGGGAGAAAAAAAAAGAGTGAAAAAAAGGTTTCGATTATTGACTTGAGGGAAAATAAAAGATTATTTGTTAAATTTAAGGGACATGTTACAATTATTTATTTTGATTTCCCAAAGGTAATAGAGTAATTGTTATTATAAATATGCAATTAACTTGATACAAAAACTTGTTTTATAAACATTAGAGAAATGAGTTATCATTTTCAAAAGAGTTGATTTTTTCAATTGATTTTAAGTCAAATGATCCAATCTTTTTTTTTGTTTGGCTTTTTGGATCAAATCGGAAAAAAAGAATTTCGAAAAACCTAATTATTTTGAAGAAATCTCACTTTAAGCAATTTTTAAGACTTTTTAAGAACAAATGGCCTTTGAAACTTTTAATCTCAATAAAAAAAATAGAATAAAAATACATCAAATATTTAATCCTTGGAGTTTAGAAAAAATTGATCCTGTATATTTTATTTACAAATATAAACAAAATTTCATTAAAATTTAAAATAATAAGTAATATTTTTTTTTCAAATATAGAGTATAAATAATGAACTATTTGTATAAAAATCAGTTAATTTAATATTTTTTTATTACAATTATTAATTGGAATTATTTTCATATACTTGAAAGATCTTTGAAAAATTGAGTAATAAAACCTATTGATATTTTTAATATTTGGGTCATTTGTAACTAATTGAAATAATAAAGATTGTTTTATGAATTATTATTTACAATAATCAAATTAAAAATGATTTTTTTAATTATAAGTTGAATTTTCCAGGTTTTAAAAAAGTATGTTGGGAGAATTTTTAATTTGATTGAAAAGTTTTTTTCGATGTATTTATTTATTGTAGGAAACGATACCTTTTTCATTATAAAATTATCTTTCTATGATATTTTTTATCAATTCTATATATGATAATCCTTTGGTAAAAATTCAAATTAAAACGTTTGTTTCGAATGCAATTAGTATATTTGTCCTTCTAAGTAATATATATATATATATATATATATATATATATATATTAAACATGTTTTAAAATTACAGACAGTTTCAGAATGATCAACTAAAAAATAAGTTAAAAAAATTTTAATTATAGAATATAATCTTTTTTTTCTTCCAATATAGTAATTCAAAATTCAGCAGAAGTCATAATCCCGATTTAAAATCATTATGGTGAAGTAAAAGATTAAGTTTTTTATATGAATAATCAATTTTGATTTGGTTTTTCTTTTATGAGCATATATATTACCGTTTAAAAATATTGTTTTGAAATTCACAAAAATAATTGTAATTTATATAAATATAGAATAAAAATTAAAAACAAACCAAAATTTCATAACAATCGATCTCCAAAAATTAAAAATGAAAAAATAGAATATTTTTTGAAAAAAGTTCCAAAGATCTTCACCGAATTTTTAAATTGAATGGCTGGGAATTTATAATTTTGAAAAAAATGGAGAGTTGGTTTTGAATTACCACTCTAGTATATTTGGAGATCTTTTTGATTTGTTTTTCATTTTCATTTCACACATGAGTTATTTTTATCCCAAAAAGGGTATAAAATCCTTACTTTGTGTACTTTAGAGAGTTAAAAAATAACAACAATTCAGATGAAAATAGATTATATTTATTGTCAAGTTAAAGAAAAGTATTTGTTTGAAATTCAAGAAATTTGAGCATTTGAAACTTAAAAATGATTAATAATTTCTTTAAGAGAAAATTTGGTTAATTTTTCATAGTTTTATCTTTTTTGAGATTGATGAATATTTGAAACATTTTTTTATTATATTAATTGAATTTTTTGAAATTAAGGATGTTTTAAAATTTATTTTGTTAATGTTTTTTTTTAAGACCGAAACAAGTGTATTTACATATTACTCTATTTCTGTTTTAAGTCACTCCTTAAAGTTTTGGACCAATGCATGAGAAATGACTAGATTTTTAATTTATTTGATTGTAAATGAAGAAAAAATGGATTTTCAAATTTGAAAAATCATAGAAATCTCCAAAAATATTTTAGCTATGTTTTTACTCCCCCTTGAGAATGGGATTTCTAAATGAGTTCTTCATATTTACAGCAAATACTAACACCATAATTTTGGAAAAGACTCTATCCATCCTTTATATTAAGATTAAAATCATTTGTTTTTACAAAAAAGTGTTTTTTGAGTATTTTACCATTTTTCTTTTTATATTTTAAAATACCCACCGAGACAGAGAATTAATGAAGGGTGATAATGATTTCTGGGAAAAGTAACCAAGTTTACTAATTTATTAGTACTTTTATACTAATATTTGACCTAGATTAAATAATAATTAAATTGATAACTTCTTAGGTATATTTCTAAGGGGATTAGGTAGTGAATATTTACTTGAAAAAAAAATTAAAAGCAAAAAAACTATAAGAAATTTCATTTTTAAAAATATTATTTGAGTTTTTAGATTAGATATTAACAGAGTCTTAACCAAAATGAAAAGTGAAAGTATAAATTGTACATGTGAAGAATTCATGTAGAATGTTCATGCTTGATGGATTTATTTTATAATAAAATAAAATCATTTTAAATATTTTGAACCCTTCTTTTTTTCAACGGTGCTTTATTGAAAAGTATTAAATTAAACTCTATTATTCAAGATGAGTGTATCTGGTAATGTCAATTATTTAATATTTTACTTTTTTTTTTTTTTATTTTTTTATTTTTTAGAAAAAGACCCTTGGCAAACCCAAGATTTTTTTGATTGTTTTTGATTGATATAAGTATTATGATCCAGTCTTGATTTCTCTTCATATTCTTTAACCAGTAATGTTAGAAGAGTTTAAAGCAAGTTTATTTGGTCTAAGAAAGTTTTCAGGGGTCAATTATTCTCTCATAAAAGTCAAAAACTGAAAAAAATGAATTTAGATGAATACTTCACTAGAATGAAAAAATAAAATTGAAAAAAAAAGTTAGACAAAACAATTCCATACCTTAACCTTTCATTTTGAATAATAAAGTTTATTCACAATATTATTAAAATTACAGAACTTGAAATTCATGGGATTATTGTATTTATTGTTGTTAGTATAACCACATTGTTTAAAGTATCTCTTCTATAAAAAGGGATATTTTTTCAGGGTAAAAAATAAAAATAATCTGAAGAATGAATTTTAGTTTAATTCAACCCCGAGATATTGACTCTGGTAGATAATAAAGAATAGTTTTGAAAATTTTTACCCATCTAATAATACTGGAATAGAGAAAAAAAATTTGATATGATAATTATTTTCAGTATCTGTCTGTAGAGTGTTGTCAAGTGACTATCTCTTTTTTTAATTAAAGAAATTAAAAGAAAATTTCAGAAATTTTCTTTCTATTTCTTAAATTAAAAAAAAGCTAACGGCGGTTTTCCTGCATTCAAAAGAATAGAGAAAAATCAAAAATTTTGCTCAATTCTTTTAAATCTTGGAAAACCTAAAGACGATTTTTTTTACTTTTTGATATAAACATAAAATTTTTGAAATTTTCCGTTTATTTCAAAAATTAAAAAAAAAAAAAACAAAGGAAGTGCCAATATAGTTCCTATCTTTTTATTTCTCAAATTTAAAAAAAGATAATAGCGGTTTTCCAAAATTCAAAAGAATAGAGAAAAATCAAGGATTTTGCTCAATTCTTTTACATTAAAAAAAAACCTTCCGGAAAGAGTCCGTAGAGTGCTGTAGAGTGCTGTAGAGTGCCGTAGAGTGCCTAGATTATCCATAATTCAGAAGAATAGAGTAAAATCAAAGATTTCACTCAATTCTTTTAAATTCTGGAACACCTAACGGCGGTTTTCTTGAGGTTTTCTATTTTATTTTTTAAGTGTTCTAGGTTTTTTTTACTTTAGAAATAAACGGAAAATTTATTAAAATTTTGTGTTTATTTCTAAAGTAAAAAAAACCAAACGGAAATCTCCTGATTTTCCAAATAAACAGAAAACTCAAGAAAACCTAACGGAAAATCAAAAAAAAATATTTTTTTCAATTTATACCAATCAATAATTATTTAATAGTCCAAATTATTTGTTACCATATTGAAAGATATATTTTTAATTTTAAAATCCTTTTAAAATAAATTATTAGAACCTCTTAACTGTGAAATAAAAATATTCAAATTTTTTACTATTAAATTTGAAAACAATCTTAATAGAACCTGGAAAATTCCATTTTCAAACTTTAATTGAAAAATATCTCAAAAAATCATTTTTGATTAAAGATCTTTTATTAACCAATAGTTTTTATTATAAGTGAGGTTATCAAAAGGATAAAAATTGGCAAATATTTAATTTTATCTTCAAAAAATTTTTCATGATCATGTGTTGTTAAAATAATGCATACAGAAAAGTTTAATCTGTGTTCAAAGGGACAAATCTCTATTTTTTTTTTTTGGACCAATTTCTAAATAAGTATTCCTTATCTAGAAATATGTTTAATATTGAAAATAAACAGAGTTTTTCAAATCTAAATAATTGGCAAAAAATTTTCTCAATTTCTATTAATTTTAACTAAAAAAATTTACCGTTGTGGAAAAAAAGTGAAACTAGAAAAAAAGTTCAACACGGTTTTTAATTGGGAACCTTACTTTAATATGAAAAGTAAAATTAATAAAAAGAAAAGTAAAATAAATAAAGATAAAATGAAGTATTCGCCACAATAACAGTTTTTTAAATACTATCTTTTAGTATGGGTTTTTCTTTGGTTGATCAATTATTAAAAATTTGTTCAAAAAATTTACTATTTTTGAGATCTCCAAAACCACACCCAAAATTTCGATAAATCAAGTAGATTTAAATTGAATTTGTTGGATTGATTGAAAATAATATAATGGGTTATTATTTGAAGTTAATTGGTTTCTTCTTTTTATTGATTTTACTTTTCATTTTAAATTAAGGTTCCCAATTAAAAACCGTGTTGAACTTTTTTTCCAGTTTCACTTTTTTTCCACAATGGTTAATAGAGATACGTCCCTTAATATAAAAAGTGTTATTTTTACCAATACAAGACCTATACATCAACCAAACAAAGAAATTAATAATAAACCCAAATTAAATATGGTACTGATTTCTAAAATTTCTATTATCTAAAAAGAAATTCTAAAAATGAAGAATCAAATTAGAAAATTTATCTCAAAAAATAGAGTAAATATTTATTGAAAATTTTTCACATAAAATAATACACATCCATTTCTAATAAAAATCGAGAAAGTTTATGAAAAATTTTCTATAAACTGCATGAATAATTTAAATTTTACTCAAAATATCAAATTGTTACTTTCAAAATTGATTTAGGCTTGAGAATACTATTGGGTAGTGAATTAGATATTGTCGTGGAACAAGAAGAAAAAAAAGTACAATTATATTTTGAAACACTGATTATAGTCGTTTTGCACACATTATTTTGATCACTGTATACCTCTTCCTTCAGTAAGGTATTGAATTCCATTCTAAAGTGAACTATTTATAGGGAATATAACAAAAGAAATTTGATACAAGTTTGTAAAATTAAATCTTCACAACTTATAAATACCAAAATTGCCATTAAAATTTCTAATATAAAAAGTTCCAAAATTTTTATATTTATTTTTTGCTGATGAGATCCTTTTTTTTATCATCAGATAATGCAAAACGAAATTAACTACGCAGTCTCTCACCAGGAGTATCATTTCTGAATCATTTTACTCCTTGATTGTAGATATCCATTTTATTTTTGCCTTTAGTTTTATAATGTTTGATATTTGCATGAAAGTGACTATGTCAAAACTTCACATTTGTTATTCGATCCAAAAAATTCAATATACTCTTCTCTTGGAGGTTTTTAATTAAAGACAAAATGATTTATTCCTTCAATTCATTCTATTTTTTTTTTACATCATATTAATTGATTAGAAGTCAAAAACATAGTCAATTAAAGATTTAGTATAATCGTAATCATTGAAAAGTGTGAAAATAAAAACAAATAAAACTATAAATCTACTTAATCTTATTGTTAGTACAAAGTCCACGAAATTATAACTACTTGAATTTCGAAATAACAATTTTTCGAAAAATATTTCCAACTAATAAAAATAATAAATTTGAATCTAGATCTTTTTCAAAATTTATACTTCAATTTGGTTTCAATTCTTTCTAACTTTTTATTGAATTAAAATCAGTGAAAGATATATCATAATCATTTTTTTTTCAAAACAATTCTTCTTATCAATAATGAATCCTTCAAAATTATTATTAGTAGCAATTTTTCTCACTGCTGTTTGCTGTGCAGGATTTAATGCAAAAAATTTGTTTATTGGGTACACATCTCTCTCTTTCTTTCTTTCTTTTTCTATTTTATTCCTTTTTCTATTTTAGTTTCTTATTTGTAATCAATTCTCAATCCAAAAAAAAATACCTTTTCTTTACTAATTTCAAAAACCTCGTAGCCAATGGGAAATTGAAATGAAAGAACAATTATTCAATGATCAAGACAGTGAACAAAAATCTGTTCTAACTGGAAAATTTGATCTTAGAATGGAAGAAGAAGCAATTGTTGGAGAATTTTATGATCAAGCAATCAAGGAAATTTCTGATGAAGATGAAGATTCTAAAGAAGCAGTTTATTCAGATAAAGACAAACCAGAAGAACTTGATGAAGAAGAAGAACTAACTCCATCTTATTATATTAAAATGTAGGTCTTTAACTCAAATTTGTTATTTTTTAACAAGAAATATCACCAAACCGATCTAAACAAATTTTTCATTAAAATTTGGTTTGTCTTTTTCGATTATTTTTGATTGAAAATAAATGAAATTCTATTTTCTAAACTACTATTAACATTTGGTTCAAAACCGCAATAGAGAATTTGAAAGTGAAACTTCAGGGAGTGTTTACAAAAGCAGTGAATTAGATGGAGAATCAAATTTGATGTTTAATTTTGATTTTGAAAATGTTGGAAATTCTATGGTTAGCTACTCTCAGTACAAACCAGAAAATGTTGACGAACAACATCAAAAAGTACAATTCTTACCCATTTCGGATACGTCCTTTTTAATTAATATAATTGGCCAAGATAAACTCAGAGTTGTTTCAGGTATCAAACCAGCAAAACAACCAGGCTTATTAACCAGATTTGGGCCTATGGCACTTATGCTTGTAATGATGATCCCAAGATTTTTCATGAACAAAAAAGGACAACAACCACAACAGCAACGACCACAACAAGGACAGCAACAGGATGGAAATGAACAAAATAACGTAAACGAAGTTACCGAAGTAAGCAAATCTGGTGAAACTGTTGTTGAAACAAACGAAAACACAGATGTTGTTGAAGAAGTTGGTGAAGAAAATTAAATTAACACACCGAAAATATTGATTATTTTGCAATCTTTTGGCATCGTTATCCTGCTATGTTGGCCAAAATATTCTTTTTGTTTTTTTGGATATAAATTTAAATGTTCAATTGATTTAATTGTTCATCTATAAAAAATTTAAAAGTCCAGATAAATTCTAACTTGAAACAAATAAAAATCAACAATTTACCGATATATATATATATATATATATATATATATTTATAAACATTTTATTGAATTTTAAAATGACATTTTAATTGACGAAAATAGTTTTTTTCACAAGTAATAAAATTATTTTTATAACAAAAGCAGATTGATAATAATATTGAATCTAAAAAATCAACGACAATGTTAAAATGAAAATTGGTTAAAATAAATTACTTTTACCAGTTGAGATCAAACAATAAATAATTAATGGAAAAATTATTCTAAAAGTTCTCGAAGAATTCTAAAAGTTAATTTCATTCAAATCTTGCCCTAAGTGAGATACATATCATTAAATGAATCAATTAAATTCATAATTTATTTTAATTATAATTTTCAAAGAAAATTATTTTTTATAAAGTATCCAATAAGTAATTACTTCTGGTTTTTTAGTTATAAAAAAAGTCTTGTACAACTGGTTTAGTAAAATGTCATTGGTTTTTTTTTTTTTTTTTTTTTTTAATAAACTAATCTAATGAGCTATAATTAATTTAATAATTATCTTTGTTATTATCTTTGACAAATAAAAAAAATATTACTTTGTGTTTTTCTTGCTAAAAAATCTCTATAATTAAGTAGTGATATTTCCCCGATTGTTTGGTTTTTTAATTCTACAGGTATAAATTTAAATTTTTAATTAGTTTTTAAAGATTAAAAATAATTTGTTTATTTTTTTAAAAAACTTGTGAAAATATCAATAATTTGATAGTTAGTTCTGTAAAAAAAAGTGAACCTTAAAAAAGGAAGTTTTTTTTTTTGGATTTTTAAAGTTAATACTGAAAATAAGTAAAAAAGTATTAATTTGATTAGATTTTTTGAAATCCAATGAGAATACAAATAAAACTTGGAAACAATTCAAGAAGAATAGTATTTAATTGTGATTTTCTTATTTTCATAAATATCATTCAAGTATAACCCCTTAAAAAAATAAATTATTTATTATGAATTACAAATTCTCATTAAAATGAGTAAAAAGTACAATTTTTAAAGAAATTCATATTTTGTAAATTGTGGATTTTATAATTAATACTTTATATTTAATCATAATTAATAATATGTATATTGTAAAAAAACTTCTTTTCTTAACAAGAAAAAGCACAATTATTAAAATGATTAATTTTTGGAATTATCTATTTATAATTGTCAATCTTATTGAAAAAAATTAAATTTTTTTTGAATCATATGTTTTTATTTATAGGGAAAATATTCAAATTATATTTTAACATATATACAACTTCCTCTACCATTGATTTTAATCCTGCTATTTTATTTGTGATTTATTCTATCAAATCTTTTTTACTCTTACTCGTTTTTTATAATATTCATTTACTTTAAATTTCCAAATTGGAAATGAAAATTTTTATTTTTAATTTCTAAAATCACTTTTTATTTACAAAAAGAGTAAAAAAAAAAATAATAATAAGTATATATATTATACATTAAAAATGGAAATACAACACATATATCTATCCCTTCATTATTATTCTCGAGTTATATTTTATATTTACCTAAATTTAAATGTGAAACTATCTATTTATCACAAGATCTCAATTCGGGATACACATAGTAAATTTTGACTTCATTCTTTTTTAGAGATTTTATAAAGTTCTATAGCTTTTTTTATATTTATTTAACAAAATATTATTTAAACTTTAAATAAAAACAATTAATTTATCAAGAAAATGAAATAACTCCAAAATATGAAGAAAAACGGAAATACAAATCAAGAGAAAAAAATAACTCCCGTCCCCACAGTTGATTTAAATCTAAATAACTGATAAATATACTTTTTAAAAAATAGGAAACAAAAAATACTTTAAATAATAAAAAATATATAAAAATTCGGTATTCAGAGCTCCACTTTGATAAGTAGTGTATATGTTTTTTTTTTTTTTTTTTCAATTCAAAGAATTAAGCAAAATCCAAGATTTTACTCTATTCTTTTATTTTAAAAAAAACCTAACGACAGAGGAATTTCTATTAATAATAACTTTTTTTGGAATTTTTATTTAGTCCTGATAATCTTTCTATCGGTTTTTAGAAACCCTGTAGATTCTGGGTATGTGTCATCAAATGCATAAGTTTTTTTAATTTTTGAAATAAAGTGAAAATTAAATAAATTTTCGGTTTATTTCAAAATTTAAAAAAATCCTAATGAAGTTTTCCAAGAATTCAAAATAATAGACAAAAATTATATAAATTTTACTCAATACTAATGATTTCTGGAAAAGCTATTAGAGGTTTTCCAAAATAAGCAATAATCTGGTAAAATCTAAGTTTTTACTCAATTCTTTAAAATCCTGAAAAACCAAATGACTGTGGATAATTTTGAATTTGGTCATGTAAATGATATTAATATTTTTTATTGACGTTTTCATTATTTTTATTCTTCTCTTTTTTATTTAGTAAATTTTCTTTAATTTCCCCTTTCTCTCTCTCTCTCTCTCTCTCTCTCTCTCTATATATATATATATATATATATATATATACTGTATAATAATCAGTATTTTAATATTTTTTTTTTTTTTATGTTTTTATTTTTGTGCTCTATTAGAAAATAAATTGAAAGGTATTATATTGCAAAAAATTTGATTTTAATTGGATTTTTTTTGGATTTTTCAATTTTAGATTACCTACCAAATAAAAAAAATCATTCTTACTATTATCATATTATTAAATAAACATCATTTTTTCCGGTGAAGATGTAAACAAAATAAGATTTTATAGTTTTAAAATTATATAAATAAAGTATACAGAAAATTAAACCCAAATGTTTTAAAACTTTCAAGTTAACATTCACAAACCATAATAAATTTATTTCGTATTACGTTTTTTATGTTAATAATTCCCCCTACATATGAAATTAGGTATTCTCTCTAGTCCGGTACTTTTAAACTTTGTTTTGAAATCCATGATAATCAAATCTTGATTAATTACATTCTTTATTTTTTATTAACAACATAATTTCTGATAAAGAAAATGATTTTTTGCATAAATTTACTTATTGTGGATCCACTCCATCCTTATTGGATATTATAAAATAAAAGTTTATTGATGTTTTACACTTCTTTTGAGTTGAAAAATATATATAAATAATCATAAAAAAAAAAAAAATCACATAAAACCCTCCTAAAAACATATTTCAATTACCAAATGAAAGTTAAAAAAATTCTCAATTGCAAATAATTAATTTTTTTAAAAAAAATAATTCTTTTCTAGTTTAATATTATAAAATACATGAATTTCTTCAATTTGAAAACAAATATTATTCTCCACATTTAAAATCAAATTAATAGAATTTAATTGTATTTGGGGTCATTTTATCAACTCCTCTATTTGACAAAGAAAGGGTTTTGTGGCAATATTGAAACAAAAAAAGAAACAATTATAAGAATTTAAAAGATATATAAAAAAAATCTTTAAGAGATCTCAAAAAGAGTAAAAGGGTGGTACTTCAAAACGAATAAAATTATATTCAAAATTAACGAAAAAACAATTTAAATTTTCTAAAACCGATAAAATTATTTTTTACTCAATATTTTGACAACAATATCTACTTGTTACTGCAAATCAACAAAAACACCTTCAGAATATATGTTTTAAATATTTAAATTTGTAATTCTATGAACAGTGGTATAAATAACCCATTATTTTTTAACTTTAACTAATTACCAAATATTAAAGTGTGATCAAAATATATGTCCACTATATAAATCAAAAAAACAAATCAATTGTACCAACAGCATATAAACACTTAATTGGATTCTTTAATTATATTTTAAAATTAATGAAGAGGATTTTGAAAATTAATTTGAAATTTTAAGAAAGATAAATAACCAAGGGTTCATTTTTGAATTTTTTCCAAAAATAATTAAATAAATTTGAGAAAATTTTGTTAATTACAGTCAGTTTCACTTTTAAGACACAAACTTTCAACGAAATTTAAGGCACAAAAAAATCTCAAATTAAGGCACAAAATTTGGAATTTTTTTTTTTAATCACAATTTATTTTTACTAGAATTTGAATTTTATGTTTTAATATGAGATTTTTTTTGTGCCTTAAATTTCGTGTAAAGTTTGTGTCTTAAAAGTGAAACTGACTGTATGAACGAAATTTTTGAAACAAATGTTTAATATTATTGAACTTTTGAATAATTCAAGATTTAAACCTGAACCAATTATGTGTATATGTATTTCCTATCTGCAAATACCCGATCTCAAAAGAGTAATCAAATCTTCCATAATGTTTTGTCCAATATCTCATTCACAGTCTTTTGATAATCTTTCGTCCTTAAACTTATTCTAAAAATTTCCAATTTGAAACAAATTCAACCAAAATCATTTTTTTTTTTTTTCATAATTCTGCTAAAACTTAAAAATTCTTTTAGAAGATGTTTAGAAAATGGTCAAAAATATTGGGAATTCCAAAAAAGAACTTAAACCAATCCGAAAAAGAAATCCTTTCTGGTTTAAAGAAAAAGCTAACAACCAACGAAGCACAAAAGATTGTAAGCCAAAGAGTATATACAAAGTGGGAAAAACTTCCTCTTTCAGCAAATAAAATACTTCTTGTGGGGTATACTAGGTCTGGTAAATCATCCTTTGCGATAAAATATGTAAGTTAATAGGACTTTTTAAATTTATTTGTTATTAATTTACTCCTTTTTTAATATATTTTTCCTCTTTTTTTCTTATTTTTTCTTGTTTTTTTTTTTCGTTATTTTTTTAAAAAGGTCCAAAACAAATTTCAAGAGATCCTTGGACCAACTATTGGTGCATCTTTTGTAAAAATCTTTTCTCTTCAATTTTTTCTTTTTTTTTTCTCACAACTTTAATTTAACTTGAGTTTTTTTTTTCAATTTACCTTAGTTGGCAAAAACTGAAAAAATGTTTGGGTTGACTTTAAAACATGAAATGGTAAAATCTTTTTTACTTTTTTTTATAATTTCTCTTTTTTTTTATTACTCATTTTTCTTCCAATTCTTTTTGTTATCTTCATATTTTGAATAAACTCTACACTTAAATTCATTTTTTGGGTTATATAGTGGGACACAGCAGGTAAGTTTTTTGGTTTTTTTTTTTGCATACTTTTGAAACTTTAACATTTTGAAGATTTTGTATTTTTTAAAATTTTTTTAGTAAAATGACTTTTTTTATTGATCAAGATTTGTCAAAATATTGCTATTACTCTCCAAAAGAACAAAGATTGGAGAACAGTATGTTTGGTTGAGATTTTAGTTCATCGTTAAGGGATTAGAGTCTACCAAGGAGAAGCCTAGGAACAAAGTATGTTGTTATTGGACCTAATAACATTAGTGCTATATGGTTCAAATGTCTCTAAAAAATCGATTAGTCAAGTAGTAATATTTATTGATTCTCATCAATTTAAAATGATCTATGTATTAGTAAAAAAAACCCAACAATTTCAGAATAAAATCTGCATTTTGCCATAAATTTAAAGGCTGAATTATCAATATTCGACTACAAAGTCATAAAATATCTTTCTTAAATTTGTGGATAAATGTAGATTAGTTACTAAAAAATTCGTTTTTTTTTTTTTTTTTTTATTGTAATTTAAGGGAGGAGTTTAGAATTCCTCTTGTTTGCCCGAATTCCCAAACTTGAACTTAGAAATCCTATAATAGATTCAAACATAGTCTTCTTATCTACTAGAGCTAATAAAGATATTGAATCTTGTTTATTAATAATATTATTAATATTATTATTATTTAAAATAAGTGAAAAATAATTTTTTTCTAATTCAGAAATCCAGATTTTACGATTATTTTCATAGCCTGGGCAGTTGTTAGGTTTTCCAGAATTTAAAAGAATTGTGTAAAATCTTTGATTTTACTCTATTCTTTTAAATTCTGGAAAACCGCCGTTAGCTTTTTTTTAATTTGAGAAATAGAAAGAAAATTTCTAAAATTTTTTTTAATTTCTCAAATTAAAAAAAATCTAGGCACTTGACGAAACGATCACAGAGAAAATGATCCAAATCTTCAATGATATCCAAATCTTTATTTATTTTACACAATTGACAAAATTGTGAATTATTTTTGTTCATAAAATAAGAATATCTATTAAGATAATTTGTAAAATTTCGTAACTTTAGAATAGAAGTTGAACACTTCCATTTTAAATATTTTTGCAGTTTGTTAATATTTAACTGTATCAAAATTATTTTCAAATAATTTTGTACTTTCCAACTTGGACTATTTTTTAATTGATTAATTCGTTAATTTTCGAGTTCATATTCTAATTCTTTTAAATTTCGAGCTTTCCAATTAATGTTTTCTGTTTCTTTTTCTCTGAAGGGGAGAAGATTTATTAATTTATCAAATCCCAAAATTTTTAATTTTTGAATTAATTTGAATTTTCTTTTGTAAATTGTGATTCTTGCCAAATCAATTTTTGCTTCAGTTTTATAGATAAGTCTTGGGGAATGTGGGTTTATTAATAGCGATTCTGTGATTTTCTTATTAATCCAAATATGAATTTTTTTGAAATCAGATTCTGTAAAGTCAAATATCTCCAACCCATATAATAGTTGACTATGTAAAACGGCTTTAAAGAATTGAATTTTTAACCCATTAGAAAAATTCCTTTCTTTAAAAATATGTCAGACTTTTTCAAAATTATTATTGACCTTTTCAAAGTTAAATCTTAGGTGAGTTTTTTTGTCTAACCAAATACCAAGATATAAAATTTCTTTTGGTATTAGGGTTTTTTTTGTTTTATCACCATTTGGATTCATTCCAAAATCTTTTATTCTTTTATATATTTTTTGTAATTGACAATTTATTTCTATCATTGATCCTTTCGTTATTAATATCAAATCATCAGAAAAAAAAAAATTCTTTTTTTTTTAAAAAATTAAATAATTAATAATAAATTTTTTTGACAAATTATTTCTCAAATCATGGAAATATATTGATTCTACAAGTATCTTTATAAAAAGCAAACAAAATTAATCAGTCTTTGTGCTTTTATGTTGATGATTATTAAGTTAATCTTTGAAATTCAAAAATTAGTAAAATAGTTACTTTTGGAAGCTCTAAATCTAAATTATTAAATACCAGAATACTGTATTTTGGTTTTCTATTTTTAGATAGGGAAAAGGAATTAAAAAAAATTTTTTCAAAATGAAAATTTTTTAATTGTGATCATTAGTAAAAAATGTAATAATTTATTGTGCAATAAGATTTATAATAGATTTTTTAGAGTCACAGAAACTATTTGAGCTGTGGTGCACTAATATCATTTATACCCAATTACAACATACTTTGATTGTAAAGAAATCTATGGTGACGCTAATCCCTTAAATCGTCAAAATTGATAAATAATAGTTGTGGAAAAAAAGTTAAACATAATTTTTCATGAGGAACCTGAATAGAAACTGAAAACTAAAAGTTAAATCAATAAAAAGAAGAAACAAAATAACTTCAAATAATAAATCATTCAATTATTTTCAATCGTACCCAAACAAAAACGATTTAAATCTTCTTGATTTTTGAAATTGTTGGTGCGGTTTTGGAGATCTCAAAATAAGTCAATTTTTAGAACAAATTTTTAATAATTGATCAATCAAAGAAAAATCCAGATAAAAGATAGTAATAAACTACTGTTATTGTGTTGAGTCCTTCGTTTTGTCTTTATTTATTTATTTATTCTTTTATTAATTGATCTTTTAATTTTCATTTTCAGGTTCTATTAATGTTGCCAATTAAAAACTATTTTTCCTTTTTTTCCACAATGGCAATTGATTTTTTTCTTCTTTTTGGGTTTTTTAAAAATTAAGGACCACTAAAAACAAAACCACAATGAGGGGCATATGGTTCAAAACCTTGTTGAATTATAACCTTTATCTCTAAAGATCCAGAATAAACATAAAATTGCAAATTTTTAGGAATTTGAAATTTTATACCAATCAAATTCTAAATTGTAAGTGAAGGTAATAAAAATCAAAAACCAACCATTATTTTTTAAATCAATTATTATCTAGTTTATAATTACAACCTTTGAAAAAAGAAAGTCTTATCAATAATGGCTATGAAAAACACTACCAACTTATAAAAAAGAATTTGTTCGGTATAAAATTTCAAATTCCTAAAAATTTGCAATTTTATGTTTATTCTGGATCTTTAGAGATAAAGGTTATAATTCAACAAGGTTTTGAACCATATGCCCCTCATAGTGGTTTTATTGTTGATAAGTCTTAAAGAATCTCGGGGTTTGAGGCTAATTGAGGATTACTTGTATCTATAACTACATATTTATTGAACTACAAAGATTGTCAAGTCAAAAAAAATTGTAAAAAATTGAAAATATAAGAGTTTCTTTATCAAAAAAATTTCAGATTGGGTAAAAAATAAATTTTTTTGTTTCCAAATCCAAAATTTTACTTGAAAAGTTTTGAAAACACAAATTTTGGAATGACTTTGCCTGCCGGCCTTCTTTCCAAGTATTATAAAGTTTAAAACTAGGGCACAAATACACTTGAATAAAATTTAGATATTTGTTTGTGTTCAATGTTAAAAAAAAGAGTACATTAAAAATTTTATCCTTGATTTATTCAGCAAATCCCAAAAAATTTAAGATCAATAAAACGATTTCCATGCAAAATTCCCTAAAATCTTTTAATTTGTAATATTTTGAATTTCCTTTATCAGGTAATCAATGAAACCATTTTTTGTATTTACAACATTGGATTTGGTTTGTCTCTTAACCTTAAATCCAGGGATTACTGAAATTTGAAAGAAATTTCGTCTGATTTTCTTTTTTCAAGTACTTTGATCTCTCTTTCTTTTAACATTGTTATTTGAAATCAAAATATCACAAGACAATAACTAAAAAAGAAGATCTCCAAATAGAATGAATCTGATAATTTCAATTCACCTCTTTGAAACTCAAAAAAAGAAGAAGAAGAAAAAAAAAAAAGATACAACTATATATTAAAAAAGTGAGTAATGAAAACAATTAAAAGTGGATTTTCAAACTGCTAGAAAGATTTAATCAAATTGTTTGATAAAAACATTTTAAAACTTTCATTTCTAAATTTTTTTTTAATATAGATGTAATTTAAATTATTTTTTCTCATTTAAAATTCAAATAAAGGCCAGAGTTCATATTTTGATTCCTTTTCGAAAAAAAACCCTCAAATAATTCTTTCATTGATTCCATGCAATCAAAATATCATTATTTTATTTCAATAATTGATATCAACTTATTTCTTGTTTAAATTTGAATTGATTTAGAATCACATCATTCTCATATTTATTAATTAATAAATATTTTTTTAAAGGCTTAAAAAGAATTCAATATTTCTGAAAAAAATAAATATTTAAGGATTTTAATTCTTAAAATATTAGTTTTAATCATTATTTCATCAATACTGATGTTTTTTATGTAATTTACTGATGAAAAAAAATATTTTACTTTAAAATAAAAATAAAAAAAAAAAACTTTTTATTTCAATATTGAGTTTTGATACCATATAAAAAATTTTTTTTTGATCAAATTGAATCATAATTAAATGATTTTTAATTTCTTTAAAAAATTAGTCTTAAAATAAACTTTTAAAGTCGTAAAATGTTAATAAAAACCGATTCCATTGGAATCAATTTAATATTATGATTCCAAAATTAAAATTTTTGTGATTCTAAAAATTCAAAAAAATGGAATCATTTTGCAAACTCTGATACTAGTAATTTAAAAATTTTAAATTTTGATAAAATTATTTTTATTTTTAAAAAGTTTAAATCCGAATTCATTTATCTACAGTTGATGAAATAAAAATATAATCAAAATCAAACTCCTTATCTCAGTTAAAATAAGTGATTTTTTTTTTTTCTTTATTTTGTTAGGAATTCACAAATTCAATAATTTTATCGTTTTTATATACTAATTCAAACAAAAAAAGAATGTTTAAAATTCAAATTATAATAAAATCTTTCTTTTAAATCAACCCATTTGATTTAAGATTAACAATAAAATTTTCAATATGAGTCTATATACAGTCAATTCAACTTTTAATACACAAACTTTCATGGAAATTTAATACATAAATAAATTTCAAATTAAGGCAGATTTTTTGAAAATATATTTTACCTCAGGGTTAATTTACATAGAATCAGAATTTTTGTACTTTAATTTTTTATTTTTTTTTAACCACAAATTCCGATTAAAGTTTGTGCCTTAAAAGTGGAACTAACTGTATATATACTCATTTATTTAATATTAAGTTGGTAAATTCTAATAAAGACAAATAAAAATTGAAATAATTTAGGGATTAAATAAAAGAATACAAAAAAAAATATTAAATTCTGTGAGCAGTGATATTATCTTGTTTTATTATTTTTTGAATTAAAAAAACTCAAAAATTAAGATCCAATAAAAAACTAATAAAAGTAAAATTTTAACTAGTTTTATTCAAATTCGTTTTTCTCCCAATTTTTTTATAAAAAGAAAATTATTAAATTGATCTAATTTTTATTCTATAATAAAAAGTATTTACTTTTTCTTTTCCCATTTTCATAACCCTTGACTTTAAAATGTAGTTATTCTATAGAAATATTAATTAATATATTTTAATATAATTTTCTTTGAGATAATTTTTTGGGATTAAAAATAAATAGATTTAATCAAAACATTGTAAAATATTAAGAATTATTTTGAAAAGAATAGGTTTCATCAATAAATTTTTAGATCCATTCATTTTATAAAACATTTTATTTACAAGTATTTTTAGGAATGTAAAAATATATTTTAAAAAACTTTTAATCTTTTCAAAATTTCGTTTTTTTATCTTTTTGATATAAATCTCAAAAATAGATTAGGTACTCATATTTTTTACCATTTTTACCCCGGTTAAATATTATTTTAATTAGGAAGAAGAGTTTAAAAGTAAAATGAACAAGTTATTGTTTTCTAATACAGAGACTCTGAAACATACCAATAAGAGTAACTTGAACATAAAAAAAGTAAAACAAAAGACAAAAACATCAAGGATCAAAAAAAAAAAAAAAACAAAATAAGACTAAAAATAGAAAGAAATTAATAACCACATTCCCCAAATAAACAGACATTATCAACTATCAAACTAAACTAAATTAAGAAAAACTAATATGATTGTGTTTTTGAGGGTGTTCTTTATTGAATGGTGAACATTTTTATTTTATTTTTGTAAAATTTTCCAATTGCTTATAATAACTACCTCTCTTTGCCTAATTTTTTTACACTTTTTTTTTCTTGTTTTTTTATTGTATCAATTTTCTCTATTATGCTTTTTTTACAATAAAAATAATTTCTTATTTTTCTTAATTTTCTCTATATAATCTTTTCCAAATTATTTCAAGAAAATACATTTTTTCCATTGGATTTATAATACTGCCAAAGTTATAATGATGATATAAATCACTTAATAAAGTTTTTTATTATAACCAAGAATAGGTTCTATCTTTTGATATTACCGCTCTCCTGATTTATATAAACTCTTTTTCAAAAATTGTGACTCACCTGAAATAATAAATTGAAAAAAAAAATTTATCCTTTAGTATTCAAGAACAATTAATAACTAAATATGATTTGTAATTCACTTTTAAGTCATTCTAAATCTATAAAAGCATGATATATTAAAAATTAAAAAAAAATAAAACCAAAAAATAAAAAAAAGTGAGTCACAATTTTTGAAATGAGCATTACCCATTTTTTATTAATGAACTTTCACTGAAAAAAAGTTGAACAACAATATTTTTTATGAATAATTAAATCCATTTTCAAAGACATTGCATCGTCTCAATTTTCATAGTGATTATTTGTCTTTTCGAAGATCTCTTTTTTTTTCCACATGATCTTTTAAAAAAAAAAAAAAAAAAAAAAAAAAAAAAAAAAAAACAATTTTCAAAAAAAAAGAAAAAGAAAAACAAAAGAAAAACAAAAATTTGAAAAAGCAAAACTAACATTTGAAAAATTAGAAAAAATGATTCTGATCCAAAAATCTGAAAATATTTTTTGTTAAGAATACTGGAATAAACCCTCAAAACAACTCCCATTAACATTATAAAGTGAGTCAAAATTTATGAAAAATAGTTTATATATAAACTCTGTTTCAGTCTAAGGGCCCAACATTTTTTTCAAATATCAATTATTTTATATAATTGACCTTTGAAGAACAAATAAGAAATAAAGAGAATAATACACTTCAAAGAAATGTTGATACATATCTGAAAGAAAACTATTTAATCAATAGCTTTTCTTAAAAATTGAAAAACTCAAATTCTTAGTTCTCTATTGAGAAAAACAACAATGTTCGTTTTGACCTTCTACTGGTATTTGAATAATAAATATGAAACATTTTTCACTTCATTTTCCATACTTTTCTTTTAGAAACCAAGCCCCCAAACAAAGTTTGTTGGTATTTGTGGTCTCTATTTGAAAAAGGAAATGAAAATGAAGTGAAAATTTTTCACATTTATTAAACAAATATCAAGATCAAAGATCGAATTGAAATGCAATAGAAATCAATAGATTTCTCAACAATCTTTACATGGTTTCAATGGCATTAGAATAACACGTTTTTACCAAGTGACTTTTGATCTTGCAATAAAAACTTTTTTTTCAAATGAATGACGTTTTAAAAAAAAAAACGAAAAAAAAAAACAAAAATGTGTAGAAATGTGAAAAAATGATTTCAATTTTGAAAATTTCCAAAATAAAATTTTTCTTCTAATATCTATGCAAACCCTTTAAACACGTGTATTATACCATCACAACTGGGCCCCTTTGACTGAAAAATAGTTTATATATATATATATATATATATATATATTTATATAATTTACAGCTATTTTTTTAGTTAAAAGAATATTAATAAGATTCCATATCAAACTAAATTTGAAATAACTTTATTTTAGATTAAGTAAATCTAAATACAATCCGAAAATTTCGTAATTTAAGTATTTTTTTCAATGGAAAATGGATTAACCCCCCTTATTTTCTTAACAGTAATATAAATGTTTAAAAATTATATATTTTTAATAGGTAAATATAAAATATTTTTTAAGAAATTAACTAGAAAAGTATTTTTTTTTTACAAATATGAAAGATCATGATTATAATACTTTTTGAAAATAGACATTTTCACTTTATTAAATTGATTTTTCTTATATTTCTGAACTTTTGGTAAATATTATGTGAATAAAATATAAAACAAATAAATAATCATCAAATTTTTTGGAATATTTTTTTTACACCTCTGATTCTAATTATTATTATTTTTTTGATATCTATTTTTTTATTTATTTTTATATTGTTATAGGATATCAAAAATATCAATCTTTACTTCCGCTGTATTATAGGTATGTCTCACACAAACACACAAATATTTATAATTTTTTTTTTTTTTTGGCTGTATTTAAAAAAAAATTTTTTTAAAATAATCAGTTGAATGAATTTCAATTTTTTAAATTTTTTTATTTAACTTAGAATAAAGATAAAGAAAGATTGTTATTAGTTTAAATGTTAAGAAAAATTATAAAATCAGTTGATTTTTAAAAATATTCTTTAAAGTGAAATATTTTGAAATTACAATTTAAATTTATTTATTTATTGTGAGAAAGGAGTAATCAAATAAAATTATCTAAATAAAAAAGAGAAGAAGAAAAATAATTAAAACATTAAAGTAAAAAAATAATATATCATTTACATGACCAAATTAAAAATTATTTTTTGTCCTGAAACAGGAGGAGTAAAACCCGATAGAAAGATTATTAATAATAAGAGTCTACAAACTGTGATTAATAAATTGGTATTCCACTACTCCGAAAAGTGGGGCACTATGTACCCGAGATTACAATTTATATTTTACAAAATGGAAATTAAACTTAAAATTATTTTTTATAATTTTACGTAATTAAAGAAATATCTCTTTATGTAAAAAATAATTTATCTTGTCAATATTTTACTTCTAACGAATTATTATATTTTGATTAATAATTTTTTGAAATTTTTGATTAATTCGATAACAAGAAATAAAAAACAGTAATAAATGAAAAGTTTAAGAATCATTTTTTTCATTATATTAAATTTAAATTTAGTTCAAGAACTACTTTTCCAGAATTTTGAAATTTTATAAATAAACCATAAATATCTATCCACAAACACTAAAAAAAACAACCAGTAATTTAACAGATTCATAAAATAATAAAAATACGATCAATGTAATTATTATTTCAATTATCTTTAAAACTTTGAAACTTCTGTTTGAAAATGTGGAAAATATAATTTTAGCCAAATAAAATGAGAAAAAAAAATCTTTGGGAAATTGAAATAAAAAACAAAACAAATTTCAAATATATTTGATAAAAAAAAATTATTTTTAGAGAAAAACACTCAAAAAATTATTGGATTATAATCAATAAATTATTAAATTTATTGTTATTGAAAACAATATTTTATATAAGAACTTTTCTTTTGAAAGTTTGAGTAAAATTTATTGAAAAATTACAATAAAAATACAAAAATAGAAACTATTATAAATAATGAATAAAAAAAAAATTGGATCAAAACAATTTATGTTCCACTTCATGATTTTGTGACAATAAATGTTTTTAAGTGACATATTTTTGTATAAATGTAGTAAAAGAAATGATACTCTATAAATAAATTATTATTTTGTTGATAAAAATTAAACATTTTACCCTATTTGTTAATTTATTTTTAAAAGAAAAGTCACAATAAAGCCCTAAAAACCATTCAAAAAATAACATTCAGGTAAATTTATTCAAGTTGTTTGATTTTAATTTTACTAAGAATATATTCAAAATCTGCTACTTTTCCATTTTTGAAACTGTTATTTCTATCGTTAATTTTAAACTGATCTCAATAACGAATTCTTTCAATATATTCCATTTTTGGTTTAACAGAACATAAGATAATTAATCTTGGTTAATTTCCCAGAATGAGACTTTAGTTTGAATAAGATGAGATAACCCAAAATTAAAATTTCATATCGCCCTAAATAAAATAGCAAATGTGAAAAGTATAGAATACTTTTTTGATCTCTTCTCAAATTAATCTAGTTATTTCTTTTCAAAATAAATGGAATTGGAAAAGGGAATTAAGTTTTTTTTTTCCGAAAAAATCAAGAAAATATTGACATAAATTAGCTTGAACATAACGCTTTAAATTTATAAAAGCTTAAAGAACAAGCAAAACTTATAAGTATTTAAAAAAGTATTTAGATGTCAAAAAAAGATAAAAAAAAAAATATATATTTAGATTTAGAAATTAGAAAAGTTCTGTCAAGTCCTGTAGAGTCCCGTAGAGTCCCGTAGAGTGCCTAGGTTTTTTTTTTTTAATTTTTGAAATGAAAAGAAAATTAAATAAATTTTAGGTTTATTTCAAAAATTAAAAAAAACCTAACGGAAGTGTACCTAGCTTTTCCAGAATTCAAAAGAATTGAGCAAAATCTATGATTTTACTCTATCCTTTTAAATTCTGGAAAACCTAACGTGGGGTGTCTTCAAGTACCTAGCTTTTCCAGAATTCAAAACAATAGATTAAAATCAAAGTTTTTACTCAATTCTTTTGAATTCTGGAAAACTTAACTGCGTTTTTTTTAATTTTAGAAATAAACCGAAAATTAAATTAATTTTCTATTTATTTCTGAAATTAAAAAAAACCTAACGGAAAAGTGCCTAGGTTTTCCAGAATTCGAAAGAATTGAGCAAAATCTATGATTTTACTCTATTCTTTTAAATTCTGGAAAACCTAACGGCTGTAGGGAGGAAATTAATTTCTACCCTTCAAAATGAAAAAAAATAATATTAATTCTTAAAACAAAATTTTTTATTTTACTTTTAGCAGGTTAGTGTACCTTGAGAAACCAAACTTTTCAATACTATATATAAAAAGTATTTCTTTAAAGATCTTTCATTAAATAGTTAACTAAATGGATTTACATTTTGATTTTTTTTGAAAAACTAAATCACAGAGACCTCTGTCTCAAATTTTGATTACTTTTTGATTTTTATTTTTTACATGTCAATTCAGCCACTTTGGTGTTTAAAAAAATTTAAATTAGTTTTACAAGGTGTCTTCAAAATGATAAACCATGAAATAATTGTAAAATAGAAGACATTAGGTTTCTGTGTTTCTGTTATTTGAAATTGATAATAAATTAATATTTGGATAAGAATTTTAATATGGGGTAATGTATTTTGATTTTCATACTTTAAAAAAAAGGCATTTTTAAGCCAAAAATGAGCTTCAATAGTTAAAAACGAAAATTAATACAAATTTTTTTTTTTTTTTGTAACGATTAAAAAGATTTGATTTAAGCGAATTGATAAAAATTTTTGATCTTTGAAAAAAAAAAATTAATAACCAAAAATAAAGTAAATATATCACCAATCCTTTCAGTACATAATTATGTTTTCCAAATATTTAACAGAAAGAATTCAGAAGGTTTAAAAATGTATAATTGTATAAAAAAATGTATTTTTTGTTATTTCGAAGATTACTAAAGTATTAAAATTAAAAATTTAACTTTGAAATTGTAAAATAAGCATATTAACGATCAAAATTATTTACAAAAATATTTTTTTATTTTGAATTAACTATTGATAATTATCTATATATTATTAGTTATTCGAACTATATATATATATATATATATATATATCTTTAAAATGTTTATTAAATTTCAAGAAAAATATTGAAATTACAATCTCAATATTTTTTTCTTAAAAATTTAACAAAAAATACAAAATAAATTATAATATATTTTATTATTTTTGATATCATATCATTTATTCTCTTCTTTTATTTTGATATATTACTCTCTTTTTGATTTATTCTTTCAATAAAATGAAAAGTAAACTGAATTTCAGTACATAAAAACAAAACCTACATAAACCTCCCAGGTGGTAACAAAATATAAAACCATGAACCCATAAAGTTCTGGAAAAATAAAAAAAAGAAGTTTTTTAATATGTAACCATTGTTTTCTTATTTAATCTCTCATTTTAAATAGAATAAAAAACAAATTTTAATCATCAAAAAAAATATGATTGAATTTTCTCAAAACATTCTTGTTATTTTTACTTTATGAAATACAAAATATAAGAAAATGGAAAATTTTAAAATCTGATCATTTTCAAATTTGTATTAAATATCGACAATCTCTTCAAAAGTCACAGAAAAAATTTATGGAAAATTTCATTAATTTTATTTTTAGTTTTTTATGAATTCAAAATAATATAAATGCTTTTAGAATATTTTTATTAAAAAAATGAGGTTGATATATTACAAGAATATATATATATATATATATATATATCATTATCAAGAATAAACCTGAAAATCTAAGGTTATCTAATCAAACAGTAATTATTTTAAGTTTCATAAAAACAAGATGGGTTGGTAAAATATTTACCATTTATTATTTTTTTTTTTTTTTTTTTTTAGTATTTTAAATCAATCTTTTTCATTTTTTTGAAAAATTTGAATCCAATCATAATCCCTATTAATTTCAAAAGTGATTAAATTTGGGATTTTATATTTCCTTTAATCAAACTTAATTAAACTATATAAAATAAAAAACATGTTTAGATCTCAAAGATCATTCACATATTAACCTTTTTTGATATATTTTCAATTAGAAACACCATTTTAGAAAAAAAGATAAATAAAAATTCAAACATTTGAAAAATTGAAATAGTAAAAGAAAAATAAAATAGAAAATTCATAGAAATTAAATGATAATATAATTACTTTTGATCTATTTTTAAGAAGTAACATTTCAAATAATATAAAATTCAATTTTTTAATATATTATAAACAGTTAAAAAAATAAAAAAAAAATACAATTTCGTTCTATAATTGTTAATAGAATTAAAACAATTTACTAAAATATTTTTTATTTATGCTAACTCCAAAATTTTTAGAAAACTAAATTGAGTTCAAAATTCTTCTAATAACTAGGAATATTCTACTAACACTCTTTGAATTAGAAGACAAAATTTTATTCACTTCAAAATTCTCACTTTAACAAATTATGTGTTGTTTTAACTTTTTTTGTTTTTTGTTTTCGATTTCTTTTTTCGAATTAAGTAACAGTTTACATTAGATCGAAATTTTTTTTTCAAATGATTGATCTTAGGTTAGAGTTGAGTTACTTTAAATAGAAACCATCAATAACAAATTAGTTGATGTTTTCTAACAATTTAATCAATCAATCTTTGATGGGTGAAATTTCAACAAATTTATCGAAAATACATTTTTTTTTGTTGACTCACTTAAAATTTTTTGATCCATCGATTTAATTTTTATTTTGAGTTATAATTATTTATTTTTTGTTTTGTGTGCATTGTTAATTATCAATAAAAATTATAAAAATTTCAATGAATTAAATAATAATTTTAATTAAGTATTTGTCATGAAATTTTATTTAACAAAATTTTTCTTTTCAAAAATTGAATTTTGGTTTTTCAAAAATTTTTAATAATATTTTATCTTATTATTTTTATAAAAAAGATTGTAGATAATAAATCATATTCTAATTAATTATAATATAAATACTGAATGTATTGTTAATCGTAAATAAATTAGATTTAATTTTGAATATCTTATTATTTTTTTATTATTTCACATTCTTTATTTAAAAAATAGAGGAGTAAAAATAGTTATATTATTCTTTTCTTTAGCAGAAAAAAAGACATGGGACGAAATTCCATTTTATCTAAGAGAGAAAAAAAATAATTCTGAAACATCTTTAATACTTCTTGTAGGAACAAACAGTGATTTGAAAGAAAAACGTGAAATCGAAATGGATATTATTAAAGTAAAATCTTTCAATTTTTTTCTTATATTTTAACAATATATTATTTTTATTTTAATAATACACTTTTTATGGCGAATGTTACCCATGTGAATTTCTTTCACATACAAGTTGTTTATTCGCCAATAGTGATATAATAAAGGTATTCTTCTTTTTATCGAAAAAAAGAAAAAGAAAGAAAAAGCAATTATGACAAATATTCATATGAAATCAAAATGAAAAAATTCACAAGTTTGTAAAACAAAATAATAATAAAAAATCAATTTTTTTTCAGTAAAGATAATATGTAAGTTGTACTGTGTTTAAGTACAATCTGCAGGTATTCAAATCCTGAACAAACATTATTTCTGAGAGTTTATTATTAACTTTACGTAAGTCACAAAAGTTACAAAAATTAGAAAAGTCTAATTTTCATGAAAAAAGTGTGTTTATTTTTCATAGAACCACAAATTCTTTGAACTAATCATTTGACCGATTTGAATATTTTTGAATTTTATAAAAATTGAAGAAATATCAAAATTGGAATAATTTTTTTCTCGATTTATGGAATGGATCTAATTATTGCGAGAATTGACCAGATTCACTCTATCAATAGATTCTACAATATCTTTATTCCAATTAGGGGGGGGGTCTCAGTGTGCCAATAGAGTGCTTATATTTTCAAGCCTTCTGGTTTTTTTCTTAGAAGATCTATTGATTTTCTAATTGAAACAAATTTAAAAGCCAAATGGAAAATTATATTTAGTGTGAAAGAATTGAATGTAATGTTTGATTATACTAAATTCTTTTATAGTAAAAAAAAAAAAAAAAAAAAACCTACAGGCAAATGGGCAAACTTATAGTTACATCTTTTTAATGAAATTAAAAAAAAAAACTAAAATAATAATTTTTTCTTTTTTATATTCCCAACAGCTCAAATTTCTTCAATTTGGAGTAAATCGGCTTCTTTTAGAACACAATCGATTCTATTCAATTATTTTCAATACATATTATTTCATAAGTATCTTTATTTTAACTAAGTAGTAATTTTGTTAGAAATATTTTCATAAAAATAAATCATTTGGAAAAAGAAAAAATAATGAAAACAAAAATCTTCTAGATCTTACATAAACTATCACAGATCGGCACTTAAAAACTAACATATTAGTTTTCAAAATTATAATTTGCATTAATTTAAACTTATAATTAAGTGTTTCTCTTTGTCATTTTTTTCAAAATCAAGCTGATGTTGCCATAATTGACTTTTATATTTAGATTGTGTATGATATTTTTTTTTATTTTGTTTTTGAATTTTGGTACCCACAAATAGCAAAGACGTTAAAAATTTTCGATTTCAAAGAGAAAAATTGTGATAATAACTTTAGTAAAAAGGGTATAGGTATATTTTACAATTTTGAGTAATTCGATACTGATAAATTAAAATTAATATCTGAAAATTTTAAATTCATTTTCCATTTTATGAATTTTTTTACACAATCTTTGAACAAAGCATTTTATTCTTTTAAATGTTAAAAAACTTTGTAAAATTGGTTGTGTTTCCAAAATAATCGTTCTCTTGAGTTGTTTTAAAAATTAAGATATGAGGTTACAAAATCGGAAATTGAACTAAAAATTTAATAAAATAAATTTGAATTTATCAGTATATTTAAAATAGTTTAATTCAAACTATCAATCTCTCTAAATATGATTAATGTTTTAATAAATACAAGAGCTTGAAAACCTAATATAATAAAACCAAAAATTTAATCAAAAAAAAATTCCAAAAAATTGAATAACTGTCATTATTTGTGTGAAGATGAGAAAATAAGTAATATATTTTCCTTGATAGGGTTATATTTATGGAAAATAGTAATAGAAAAATATTTTGAGTGTTGCTGAAACAATAAGTCAAATTGTGTGAATAATTATTTGTTGAAATGTGAGGATTTTAAAAGAACAAAAATTAATTAAAAAAAAATAAAAAAAAAAAAGAAAAAATTCTAAAAAGTTTTCAGACATTTATTTTTAGATCATTAAAGCTAAATGAAATTTTTAAATTCTAATAAAAGTATTAAAAGTACTTAATTTCAACTAAAAAATTAACTTTATCTAAATTATAACATTTTTCAAAAAAATTATTTTCTTCACCTTCTTTAAACTGTAAAAATATATAACACTAGTCAATAACAACACCTTTTGAATTCTATTTTGTATTTTTTGAATAAAAAACATAACAGGTTAATTAAGATCTAGAGAAAATTCACATTTCTTATATTCATCTGTCTCTTCTATTTATTATATTTCGAGACTTTAACGAAAAACTCAAAACTTTATTTCCCAAAAAAAACAAAAAAAAAACTAGAGAAAAAAGAAAAATGATACGGATAATCGGTAGGGTATTATCTACCAAAGATCTTTTTTCTAGAAATAACTAAATTATTTCTAAACATAAAAAATATTCATATTTAATTTCATTAATCAAAATAATTTACTTTTTTAATTTTTTAATATTTCTTTGTAATTTTAAAAAGGAATATTGCATCAAAAATAAAATAAAATATTTTGAATGTAGCAGTAAAACTGGAGAAAATATACAAGTAGTGATGGATTATATTACCCGTTATCTGTGTGAAGAAGTTCGCAAAGCTACTTATCCAAACTTTACATGGATGGATACTTCTGAATCATATTATTCTGAAGTTTGTCCATTTACAAAAGAATTGGATTTTTACGATTTATTTAAATCTGAAATTCTTTGTGATGAGAAAATTCAAAAGATCCCAGTACATAAATTATTTCTTGAAAAAAGACTTTCAATGGAATTTAATAAAATTGCCGAATTATTAAAAAATATTTCTAAAGAAACTGTGAACTTATTTTTGGATTGGGCTTATGGGAAAACAGAATACCCTAATAAAGAAGTAACCAATTTATTATCACAACATTTCAATATCACTGATCTTGAAAATTTTAATTTGTCAAGAACTCTAAACGATCTTTATCGTGATGATGAATCAAAGGATTTTAAACTTTTAGTGCAAACCAATATTGATGAAGAAAATGAAGAAGACAAAGAATTTGAAGATATTCCTATTCATAAATTTGTTTTGTTGGCTAGATCTGGGCTTTTCAGAGAAATGTTTCAAAATTTAGACAAAAAACAGAAACAAATTAATCAAATTAAAGATTATACTGGAAAATCAATTGAAAGCTTAGAAATTTTGATCAAATTTTTTTATACTAATTTAATTGAATTTACTGCAGATGATGATCAAGAACTGGTGCTTGAAGAATTAGCTGATGCTCATGAATATTATCAATTAAATGAAAAATCAACTTTAAAAAAATTATTAGATAAATAAATTAATAAATTATAAACAAAAAGTAAGCTTATAACAAAATGAAGGAAAAGTAAAAATAAATAAATAAACAATATATATTAATCTTATTAATTATCATGCAAAATATATATTTCATCAGAAAGAATTTGGTTTTTTTTATTATTTTTTGGATTTCTCTTTTTTTTTTTTTCTTCTCAAAAGATCTCTTAATATTAGAGAATTTTTTTTTCACAAGATTTATTTATTCCTATATTAAAAAAGTTATCTCTTTAATTCATTATTCAAATTTCGAGATTTGTTTGGTATTTTCTCTATTTTTTTCCTTTTTAGGTTTAAAAATATTGTTATTTTTTTTATTTTTTTTTGAAGGAAAAAGGGGAAATTCACTGAACTGAAACTTTATCAGTAAAAAAAAAGGAATTTGATTAATGTAAATTTACCTTTTTTTGGTTCTTTTTTTCATTTAGAGAAATTAATTCCGTACTCTCCTCGTGAAAAAAAAACCAAAAAAAAAAAAAGAATTTTTCAGGTGCTTACCTTGTGCCATGAAAAGATTCCAATTCAGGAAGTGGTTTATACTAAAAATGTATGATGTTGTAGTACATTTCTTTATTTACAAAATTCACATAATAAAAAAAAAAATTTTTTTTATTTTTTTATTGAGGAAGAAGTGTAAATTACACTCAAAGTACCCTTTTACTTAATTTTCCCCTTTTCAGAAATTTAAGCATAAAATCAAAAATAAAATATTTTTTTGAATCTCATTGTTTAAAAAATTCAATTAAAAAAAAAATTTAAAATATTATCAATTTCAAAAAATCAAATTTAAAAAAAAAATTACTTGAGTCTTATTTGAAATTTTCAAAGGGTTAAATTTTATCCAATTTGAAACAAGTTGTTTTCTTTCAGTTAATACTCAATGTAATTTTATTTAATCAAATTTGTGGTTATTTTGTGACTCTTTATATTTGACAAAGTAAGAATTTTGTAATATTCTTTCGATAAAAATAACTCATTTGAAAAATGAAAAAAAAAAACATCGAGATCTCAAAAAGTGCCCATGAGAGTTTTTCAAAATCAAAATAAGGGTTTTGAAACATTATTTAAGATAAAACACAACACTACAAGGAAAATTTTTTCCAAAAAAAATCTCTAAATTTTGTATTTTTGAAATACACTCATATAATAAACATTATTATACATAACAATTTCCAATGAGGTTTACAACTTTAATAGATATTAATAGGAATTGGAAAAAAAATGAAATTTTTCAGTAATATTTTTTTCATTTCTAATTGTAAAATTTTTGAATTTTTTAATTGACTTAGCAGAGAGATAATTTTCAATCTATTTTGTTAATAGTCTAAAAAGAAACATATTTTTCAATTTTAAAATAACACAAAATATTTCAAGCAAGAGATATCGCTAAATTAAATTGAAAATCTGATTTTTTATCTGTTTTTGGAATATTTCATATCATTTTATTTTTTTCCATGTTTGAGTTTTTATATACGTTCCCTGTTTTTTTCTGCAAATTACTTTAACATTTATACAAGTATAAATTGAAAAAAATCAAAATTTTAAATATAGGATATCTGTGCGAATTATTCATTTTTATAACCTCCAATTTATCTTAAAAATTGATTTTTCAAGTTTAGAGCGCTTTATCTCCTCTAGTTTAGAAGTTATTCTCCATTTTCGATTTTTCGTCAAAAAAAATTTTTTTTGAAATTTTGAATTTTTCATTTCTAAAAAAGGTCCAATTTTACACAAAAATAAAATTTTTTTAACGTTTTTAAGATCATTTTACTAGGGTATTTTTTGATCAAAAATATGATTTTGGTGAAAAAATTAAGGTTTAAAAAAATATTTTTTTTTGAAAATTTTTTGACTACCTTTTTGATTTTACCATATCTTTTTTACTCAAATATTATATAAGTAATATATTTAAAAATAAAAAAGTTATAAATTTCTAAATTTGAAAAATTTTTTTATTACATTAAAAAAATTTTTTTTTTATTTTTATTTTAGCTTTGATCCAAGTTAAATATAAAAATACATAAGTTTAACTACAGTCGGTTTCACTTTTAAGGCACAAACTTTCAACGAAATTTAATAACCAAAAAAATCTCAAATTTAGGCACAAAATTTCGAATTTTAATTTTTTACAATTTATTTTAACTAGTATTTGAATTTTGTTCCTTAATTTGAGATTTTTTTGTGCCTTAAATTTCGTTGAAAGTTTGTGCCTTAAAAGTGAAACTGATTGTATATATTAGTTTAAAAAATGCTATATTAAAATCTTTTTCATATAAACAAAAAAATTTTTACAAAAATTTTTTATTTTGATTTTTTTTGTCACTTTTTAAAATACAAACTTTATGAGGGTAAGTGGTTTCGAAATTATTTTGTATTTAAAACGGTCATTTTTGACTTTTTGTAAATTGAAAATTTTAGAAAATGTATAATAAAAAAATTTTTTATAAAATTTTTTTAAATGTAGTAAAAATAGGTCACTTTGAAAAAAAAGTTTTGTTTAAACATCTCAAAAAAATGATTTTTATTTTTATTCTCACTGAAAAACAATGTTTAAAAAAAAAAATTTTTTTTTAATTGGAAAACTCTAGTAAAATTTTATTCTTTTCTAATTTAACAGAAAAAAAATCACATTACCAATATTTTGAAAAAAAATTTTTAGAACTCATCTTATTTTATCTTAATAATCATTTTTTCAAATTTTTAAGATTGTAATCACTAGAAAAATAAAAAAAAAATGCTAAAAAATTAAAAACAAATTTTTACTAGAGTTTCCTATTAAAATATTTTTTTCAAAAAAAAATTTTTTTTTTATAACTTTTTTTCAATTTAATTTTAAATTTGTTAATTTTTTTCATCTTAAAAAACTTTGAGTTTTTTTTTTAATATATATATATATATATATATATATATATTAGAAAAAATACTCAATTAAAAATTCAATTCGATTATCTTCAGAATTTTATAATTTTAAAATATTCAATAATTACTCATTAGCTCAGCAGTAGAGCACCGAGATCTCAAAATTCGAAAAGTGTTTAGCTGGAGTTCGATTCCTGATAAGATCAATTAAATTGATAGTTTTTTTTTTTTATTTTTTTTTTAAATTTTTAAATATAATTTGATCAATTAAAGTGTATATGTTTGCTACCTGAATTTACCTTTAAAACTTTTCAAATTTTTTTTTTTTTCAAAAATACAAATCCTCTTTAGGTACCAAAATTCGGATAAATGCTGGTAACTAAGTAGTTTTTTCCGTGTGTGGAGTAGAAGATTTTAAATTATTTATATATAGTAAAACCTACAATTAAAAAAAAAACTTTAAAATTTATTTTAACAAATGGGGAACACTATATAAACAATATAAAAACAATCTCAATTTTTCATTTTTTTGGGGCTCTTGCATTTTTCGAGTTATTGCCCAAAATAGCTGTGAAAAATCACAATTAAAAAATTTGTATATAAAAATCGATTTTGTGCAATACCTCGAAAACTAGATGCCCTCGAGACTTCTAAACACCAAAAATCGAAATTTAAGAAAATTTTGAAGTTGTTGAGCAATAAAAAAAAAATTTGATCCTAGTTTTATATTTACTCTTGTGCTTTAGTTAATAAAATTTATTTGGTTAACGGGATATTTATTTTTATCAACAACTGATAATTACCAAAATGTGTTTTAAAACTTTTATATTCAATTTCCGAATTTTAAATTTTTGATTTATTTTATATACAGGTAAAGAATACTGTTTTTGGGTTAAATTCATTGAAAAAGAGTTAGTTTTTGAAATATTTTTTGAAGTTAAATGTTTAGAAAGTATCGTTAACAGAATTTCTTTAAAATGGAAAGTGAACAAATATGATTGGAAACATATTTTCAAATTTAAAAGTATTTATCATGTTCTATGTGAGAATATATAAAATTCTTAATCAACAAACTTTCGGAACTAACCAAGATAATTCTTGTAAAAATTGATGAATTTATTAACTTTGAAAGACATAAACTGATTGGGATTGTTTTAAAATCAAAAACCAAGAAAAAAAGAGCGATCGAAAAAACGCAATATGTGGGTTAGCTGGGTAAATAAAAACTATTTAACAATGTGGTTTATCTTTTGAGATCAAGTCGAACTCTCAATTTACGAATTATAGGAATATCAAATTTTGCCTTATTACAATTGACAGGGATCTATTTTTTAGTTATTCTTTAATAATGAATCAATTTTGATTAAATTTTATATTTAGTTTTATTATATAAAATCTGATGAGAAATATAGAAAACAAATTCCAGGTTATCATTTCTTCAAAACAATTAATTAAATGGGTTTTAATATAAAAATATTCCCATTTGACAATCTCAAAAAATATCTACAGTCAGTTTCACTTTTAAGACACAAACTTTCTACGAAATTTAAGGTACAAAAAAAAATCTCAAATTAAGGCACAAAATTCAAATTCTAGTAAAAAAATTTGTTAAGGGAGTGGACCCACCATAACATCTATTAATATTCAACCACGTTATAGTTCTAATAATATTATATTAGTGCCGTGTTGTTCTAATGCCCGAAAAAATAATTTAGAAAAAAATATCTTAGAAAATATTTTTAACTAATGTTTACTATTAAAAAACACTGAAAAAATCTTAGAAAAAAAAAAAAAATTTTTATCATTAATTTATTTTTTTTTTGATAATAAATCTTTTTTTTAGGTGAATTGAATGAACTTTCGTTCCATGAAAACCTAATTTTTTTATAATTGGGATTATATTTATTGATTAAATCATAATAATTCTCCCTGTAATTCCACCAAATCCAGCTATTTAAAACTCGAACTAAATAAGTTTTTGGATAATTATTGAGTTTTGGAATTCTTCTAGCCAAGAGAGCATTAAAGGATTCATTTGAATTTGTTCTATACCCTTTAAAAATTTTTTTTACTATATTTTTCAAAAAATAAAATCATTTTATTTTTTAATAAAATTTCAACTTCATCGACAAGTTTTTTTTCGATTCTCTTGGCAATTTTTATTATTGAAAATTTTTTTTCTTTTAATTAATAATTCATGATTTGGATTTAAAAATGGTAATTTTGTTGTACCATTACAATATTTTTCTGAACAATCAGAATGGATATTTTTCGAATGTGAAAAAAAAACTAAACGAGTGAATTTTAAAATTTTCTATATTATGTAGATTTTTTTTCAAACAAGTTTTGAGCCATGTCACCCATCTTGAACTAAATTGAGTAGAAAATGAATACACGCGAAGAAGGAATTTTAATTTTTCTTGTTTTTCTTTTCCATTTTTCAAAATCTTTTTTGTAAAATTTGAAAAAAATGGTTGATATCATAATATTCATTTATGGAGGAGTTATAAATATTTGAAACTATACCAAAAGATTTTAAATCTAAATCATGTACAATTCCTTCGATTTTTAATCCAACTTGTTTTAAGAATTTAAAAGAATTATGAAGTAAATAACTTTCCATTAAACTACTATTAATATTTTTTTTGATTAAAAATGGATAGTAACAATTATTTACTTGATTTTTATTTGTAAATTGAATTGAAGATGAGAATAAAATTTTGTTTTTTTAATTCTTCTGGCCCATCAATTATAATCAACGAAACAGTACACTCACGCCCACTTCGCCGAGAACTCCACCTCCCATCATATCCCAATACTAAATTATCATATTTTTTGTTGATAATGTTTAAAATTTGCCCTTTTAAAAAAATCATAAAGTAAATATTGATTTGTTCTAGTTGACGATAATACCAACGTGCTGAAAAGTTAATAGATTGATTAATATTCTTATAACTTGAGCCATGTTTTAAAACTTCCATTATGATACGTATATTTTCCGAATCAATAAAACTCAGTTCTTTGTTTTCTTCTTTCTTTTTTTCTTCTTTTCTTCTTCTTTTTTTCTTTTCTTTTTTTTCGAATTTAAATTTCACTTGATGTGAATTAATAAATTGTCCTTTTGTATTTCGTTTTCTTGAACCTGAATGGCGTCCTATTTTGAATTTATAATTACACATAATTTCTTTTCCAAAAAGTTCTTTTCTTTTTTTTGAATTTGCTCTATTTAATTGCTTCGAGGTCTTTTTTCACAAAATAAAAAAAAACTTTGTTATCAATTACAATGTTGAATTTATTCAGAACCAAAACATTAAATCTATTTGTTAAACCATTTGTTATCTTTGAAAATTTTTTGGTTTTCACGCTTTTTAAATTCCATCCAATAATCCCAAATTTCTTTTAATGTGATGACACGCTTTGTTTTTTTTTGACATTTAAAATATAAAGTTAAAAATAAAAAAAAATGAATAAATTTCAAAGCCTTGCGGGATGTTTTGTAGGAAATTAATAGAAATATTTTTTTCAATACTAAATAACTTGAATAATCACTAGAATTCGAACATCTGGCACCGCTGTGGATTTTATCTAAGATGAAAAAAAAATAAAAAAAAAATTCTACTAATACCTCTAACACTTATAGATGTTTGAGTTTGTTTGTGTGTGTTAATTTGAAAATTTGAGGTTGTAAAATCTTGTAAAAAAATTGATTATTTTTCTCAAATGGTTCCAATCCCTTAAAAACAAAATTCCAAAAATTGTGCTTTAATTTGAGATTTTTTTGTGCCTTAAAATTCGTTGAAAGTTTGTGCCTTAAAAGTGAAACTGACTGTAATAATTTTTATTTTTAGCTCTCAGAAATAATTCTTTTTTATATACTAAGTTAATTTCACCTCGGTAGAAATCATTTTGAGTATTTTATTTAACTAAAATTCAATTTATAAATTTCTTTTCAAATTGTAAACCTGTTAAAATAAAAGTAATTTTTGACAAATAAAAAAATCCAAAAGTAAAGAAATTTTGAAACAGAAAGAATAAAAATTATCTCCAAAACTCAGAATCAACAGCAGATATAACAGAACACATCTTTAAATCTTAATTTAGTTTTGGAATATTTCAAATATGAGAAGAATTATTTCTAAATCAAGAAAAACTAAAAATTCTAAATTAGAGAAAAACTTTGGTTAACTTGGAAAAAACAATCCCTACTTTAAAGATCAACTCATTAAAAAAAGGAACTCACCCAAACATTCTTCTCTTAACAAAAAAATAACAAATTGTTTCCAAAAAGAGCAAAACTGAATCATAATTTTTAAAATGGGGTGGATTAAGTCATCACAATAATATGTGCCTGGCACTAATCCGTATTTCAAAACATAATCGGTGCTTTTTTTCTTCTTGTTCCAAGGCAACATCCAAAATACTACCCAATAGTATACATAAGTTCAAATCAATTTTGAAGGTAAAATGAATTTTTTTTTTTTTTTTTGGGTAAAATCTAAATTATTCATACCAATGGTACAAAATTTTTTGTAAAATTCTCAATTTATTTGAAATTTTTTGTTTTTTTGATAAGAAAAAAATTTTAATTAAAAATTAACTTAATTTTTTGAAAGATAAATTTACAAATTTGATTCTTTATTTTTAGGATTTTCTTTTTAAATTATAGAGCTTTAAGAAACCAGTGCCATATTTATAGTTTATTGTTGGTTTCTCGGATAGGTTGGTGTATAGGTGTTCTATAATAAAAAAAAACATAGTTTTTAATTGAAAAATAAATGAAACTTTTTTGCATGTATTATTTTAACAACAGAAGATTCTAAATTGTATATTGCTCAAGTCTCTTGTAAAGCACAAACCTTTTTTGTTCTAATGAAAGTGGTTATCTAATTTCCAATTTCAACCTTTGAAAAAATCAAGCTTTTGAAAAATTGTCGTGAAAAACACTACCAACTTACAAAAAGTTATTTGAAATTCCAAAAAATTTGTAAATTTTCTTTTTCTAAATGATCACAAAAGATAAATCACACACTATTTGTTGGAAATAAATGATACAGAATTTTTGTTTGTATATTTACAAAAAAAGATTTCCTAAATCAGGTAACTATTCAATTTTTTATATTCAAAAAATCCGCTTAAATTATTAATTTCCCTTTGAGAAAAATGGACTTTAGATGATTAATTCGTTGAATGTACTTTTTTCGAGGAAAGTCGAATGAAAATTTTGCTCTTTTGATTTTATTATTAACAGTAGTTCCAAAATGTTTTGGCTAATATCTCATTCACAGTCTTTTGATAATCTTTCGTCCTTAAACTTATTCTAAAAATTTCCAATTTGAAACAAATTCAACCAAAATCATTTTTTTTTTTTTCATAATTCTGCTAAAACTTAAAAATTCTTTTAGAAGATGACACAAGCATTGTCAAAAATATTGGGAATTCCAAACAAGAACTTAAACAAATCTGAAAAAGAAATCCTTTCTGGTTTAAAGAAAAAGCTAACAACCAACGAAGCACAAAAGATTGTAAGCCAAAGAGTATATACAAAGTGGGGAAAACTTCCTCAACCTGAACATAAACTAGTTCTTATGGGGTATACTAGGTCTGGTAAATCATCCTTTGTAGAAAAATATGTAAGTTAATAGGACTTTTTAAATTTATTTGTTATTAATTTACTCCTTTTTTAATATATTTTTCCTCTTTTTTTCTTATTTTTTCTTGTTTTTTTTTTTCGTTATTTTTTTTAAAAAGGTCCACAACAAATTTCAAGAGATGATTGAACCAACTATTGGTGCAGCTTTTGTAAAAATCTTTTCTCTTCAATTTTTTCTTTTTTTTTTCTCACAACTTTAATTTAACTTGAGTTTTTTTTTTCAATTTACCTTAGTTGGCAAAAACTGAAAAAATGTTTGGGTTGACTTTAAAACATCAAATGGTAAAAACTTTTTTACTTTTTTTTTATTTAGAATTTCTCTTTTTTTTTTGTTACTCATTTTTCTTCCAATTCTTTTTGTTATCTTCATATTTCGAATAAAATCTACACTTAAATTCATTTTTTGGGTTATATAGTGGGACACAGCAGGTAAGTTTTTTGCTTTTTTTTTTTTTGCATACTTTTGAAACTTTAACATTTTGAAGATTTTGTATTTTTTAAAATTTTTTTAGTAAAATGACTTTTTTTATTGATCAAGATTTGTCAAAATATTGCTATTACTCTCCAAAAGAACAAAGATTGGAGAACAGTATGTTTGGTTGAGCTTTTAGTTCATCATTAAATCGTCCAAATTGATAAATAATTTATTTTTTATTTCTTTTTGGGCTTTTTGAAAATTAAGGACTATTAGTATTTTATCTACTGCGAATATTAATTTTATGACCAATAAAATATTTGACAACTTAAAAGAAACTTTATTTTGGGAAGTAATAACATTTTACATATTTTGAAAAATTTTAATTGTGTAAACATTTCTAAAAATAATTTTTTTTTAGAGTGTCACCAGAGTTGAAACTTTGAAACCAAATCTCATTCACTCTTATATTTGTGCAAAGAAACACTCACAAAAGTAAATCAGAATTGAATCTTATAATTTTTCAATTTTTTGAACATTTTTTTTTTGAGTAAATTTTTGATTTGATTAAATTTGGTTTTGTGTCTAGAAATGTTGTTTATACGAATGATCGGAATTAATCCAAGAATAACCCAAAAAAAAAATAGACCCGAAAAAGTGTATATTTGAAACAAATATTTTGTTTTAGAAGACCAAACATGATAGATCACCTTTTCCAAATAAATTTGTTGAAATCAAGAATGAAAAAAAAAAAAATCGATAAAAGATTATTTTCAAAGATTTGTTTTCTTCTTTTTCTTTCTTAATTTGGATGAATCCAAACAATAAATTACCTTGGATTTCTATCCCCATTACTATTTATTATTATTTTACAAAACATTTTTTTTCAAATTATCTTTTCAAAATCCTATGTTTCAAATATTTTTATCAAGTAATACCAAAACAAAGAATACTATTTCAAAAATTAAAATGAAATGTTTTGAATTATCAAAAGCAAAAAAACCGTTACTTAATTATTCAAATCAAAATAATTGAAAAATTCAAAAAAATTTCAATCAGAATTCATAATTTTTTTGAGTTCTCATTTTAATGGAAAAAAAATAATTATCAAACCTAACGAATTTGTACTATAAATCTTTATTTCTGAAGAAGAATTCAAAAAATATTCTATTTTCTTGAACTAAAACTAAAACTAGATGAATTAAATGAAAATAGGATTTTTGAATTCCATTTGGATATGCTTTAAAAATAAAAAGTAATTTGTTTATCAAAAATTTTACAAAACACAAGTATTTCCATGAAGAATTAAAAATAAAACCAAATAAAAAAATAAACAATCGTATTAAATAATACAGATAAGATCAAGAAATAAATGATTTTTATTTATTTTTTCAAGCTCAATTTTTTCATTATTTTTAATTATATTTTTTAATTGATTTGAAAATATAATATACTAGGATATATTCCACTCTCGTATTTATTAAAATATTAAACGTATTTGGTTAAAAAAATGATTTGAAGAATTCAGTTTCACATAAATAGTGGCACTCAAAATTTGAAAAATGTACTTACCCTCTTAAAGTAAAAATTTAGATTTTTTTCAAACATTTTGTAATTTGGTTAAAAGATTTTAACCAAATCCCAAATTCCGCTTGAAAAGGTTACAAAATTCAAAATTTCATTTTTAACTTAATAGTTGAATCCAAATTATTTTTAATCACCATATAATTGAATTTGATTGTATCAATATAATTGAAAATAATTAGGATACAGGAATCAAAAAAACTCATTTCGAAAGGTTAAAATCCGTGATTTTTTTCCTTCTTGTTCAAATGTAACATCTAATTCACTAAACAATATTATACTTAAGTTCAAACCAATTTTGAAGGTAAAATCTCTTGATATTTTGATTAGATTTTAAATTAGTAATGGAATTTAGTTCAGAATTGTTCTCAATTTTTCTGAAATTTTATTTTTTGTTTTTTATTAATAAAAATTCTCTTTCTAAATTAAACTCTATTTTTGTGAGAAAAATTTTCCAATTTGATCCTTCATTTTTAGAATTTCTTTTTTATAATAGTAGAACCTTAAGAAAGGAATATAATATTTACTTATTGTTTATTGTGATTTCTTTGATTGATTAATTTTTAGGTCTTCGATAAAAAAGAAACATGCTTTTTATTTTGAAACAGAGATTAAAAACTTCTTCAGTAAGTGTTATTTGGACAATAATAAGCCCAATACAATATTAAAAAAAATAGATTTTAAATTTGCCTCGTTTTTTTTTGATAACCTCACTTATAATAAACACTATTGGTTAATAAAAGATCTTGGATCAACAATTATTTTTCCCAGACATTATTCTTTAAATCAAGTATTATCTATTTTCCAATTTCAACCTTTGAAAAAAGAAACTCTTACCAATAATGGCTGTGAAAAATTACTATATTTTTTGATCAACAAATGTTTTTCTTAAACATCCACAAAAACTTAAAAATTGCAATATTGTAACCTTTCTTTAATTAACTATCTTTTAAATCATTTATTCTGTTTACAATATCGTATTCCAACACACAAAGAGCATTAAATTTGGATACGCCTTACGGAATATCTGAATTTGAAGTTAAATGGGGATTACTTTTATCTATAAATACATATTTCTTGAACTACAAAGATTTTCAAGTCAAAAAAAATTGTAAAAAATTGAAAATATAAGGGTTTCTTTATCAAAAAAATTTCAGATTGGGTAAAAAATAAATTTTTTTGTTTCCAAATCCAAAATTTTACTTGAAAAGTTTTGAAAACTCAAATTTTGGAATGACTTTGCCTCTCAGTCTCCTCTTCAAGTATTATAAAGTTTAGGACAAGGGCACAAATACACTTGAATAAAATTTAGATGTTTGGTTGCATTCAATGTTAAAAAAAAGAATCCATTAAAAATTTTATCCTTGATTTATTCAGCAAATCCCAAAAAATTTAAGATCAATAAAACGATTTCCATGCAAAATTCCCTAAAATCTTATAATTTTTAATATTTTGAATTTCCCTTCTACATGTAATCAATGAAACCATTTTTTGTATTTACAACATTGGATTTGGTTTGTCTCTTAACCTTAAATCCAGGGATTACTGAAATTTGAAAGAAATTTCGTCTGATTTTCTTTTTTCAAGTACTTCAATCTCCCTTTCTTTTAAAATTGTTATTTGAAATCAAAATATCACAAGACAATAACTAAAAAAGAAGATCTCCAAATAGAATGAATCTCATAATTTCAATTCACCTCTTTGAAACTCAAATGAAAAAAAAAAAAAAAAAAAAAAGATACAACTATATATTAAAAAAGTGAGTAATGAAAACAATTAAAAGTGGATTTTCAAACTGCTAGAAAGATTTAATCAAATTGTTTGATAAAAACATTTTAAAACTTTCATTTCTAAATTTTTTTTTAATATAGATGTAATTTAAATTATTTTTTCTCATTTAAAATTCAACTAAAGTCCAGAGTTCATATTTTGATTCCTTTTCGAAAAAAAACCTCAAATAATTCTTTTTTTGATTCCATGCAATCAAAATATCATTATTTTATTTCAATAATTGATATCAACTTATTTCTTGTTTAAATTTGATTTTATTTAGAATCACATCATTCTCATATTTATTAATTAATAAATATTTTTTTAAAGGCTTAAAAAGAATTCAATATTTCTCAAAAAAAAATAAATATTTAAGGATTTTAATTCTTAAAATATTAGTTTTAATCATTATTTCATCAATACTGATGTTTTTATGTAATTTACTGATGAAAAAAATATTTTACTTTAAAATAAAAATAAAAAAAAACTTTTTATTTCAATATTGAGTTTTGATACCATATAAAAATTTTTTTTTTGATCAAATTGAATCATAATTAAATGATTTTTAATTTCTTTGAAAAATTATTCTTAAAATGGAGTTATAAAAGTCGGTAAATGTTAATAAAAACCGATTCCATTGGAATCAATTTAATATTATGATGCCGAAATTTAAATTTTTGTGATTCTAAAAATTCAAAAAAATAGAATCATTTTGCAAACTCTGATAATAGTAATTTAAAAATTTTAAATTTTGATAAAATAATTTTTATTTTTAAAAAGTTTTTTAATCCAAATTGGTTTATCTACAGTTGAGGAAATAAAAATGCAATCAAAATCAAACTCCATGTCTCAGATAAAATAAGTGATTTTTTTCTTTTCTTTATTTTGTTAGGAATTCACAAATTCAATAATTTTATCGTTTTTATATACTAATTCAAACAAAACAAGAATCTTTAAAATTCAAATTATAATAAAATCTTTCTTTTAAATCAACCCATTTGATTTAAGATTAACAATTAATTTTTCAATATGAATCTATATACAGCCAATTCAACTTTTAATACACAAACTTTCATGGAAATTTAATACATAAATAAATTTCAAATTAAGGCAGATTTTTTGAAAATATATTTTACCCCAGGGTTAATTTACATAGAATGATAATTTTTGCACTTTAATTTTTTATTTTTTTTTAACCACAAATTCCGATTAAAGTTTGTGCCTTAAAAGTGGAACTAACTGTATATATACTCATTTATTTAATATTAAGTTGGTAAATTCAAATAAAGACAAATAAAAATTGAAATAATTTAGGGATTAAATAAAAAGAATACAAAAAAAAAATATTAAATTCTGTGAGCAGTGATATTATCTTGTTTTATTATTTTTTGAATTAAAAAAACTCAAAAATTAAGATCCAATAAAAAACTAATAAAAGTAAAATTTTAACTAGTTTTATTCAAATTTTTTTTTCTCCCAATTTTTTTATAAAAAGAAAATTATTAAATTGATCTAATTTTTATTCAATAATAAAAAGTGTTTACTTTGTCTATTTCCATTTTAATCACCCTTGACTTTAAACTGTATATAATGTTTTAAATATTAATTAACATATTTTATTTTCTTTTTTTTAATTAATTCTTTGGGAACAAAAATAAATAGATTTTTATTATTATTGAAGAAGTTTAAATTACACTTTAAATGCTCTTTTATTATTTTACCTCAGAAGTGATTTAAGCTTAAAATCATAGATTTCACCATTTTTAAAGTGAAAACATTCCCAAATTTTCTTTTATAGTTAAAAGGAAAAAATTGAAAAGAAAATACAAAAAATGAAAAAAAAAAAAAAAATGAGAAAAAGAAAAAAAAAAGAAATTTAAAAAGGGTTTATAAGAAGCAATTGGTAAAAAATCAAAAAAAAAAAAACCCAATGCATCGTTAAATTAAGAAAACCCAAAATTACCGACACGATACTATTGGTTGATTTAATTTAATTTGATAGTTGATTATGAATGTTCATTTTGTGATCCTTGTTTATTTGATTTTTTACCAATTACTTATTATAATACCCATTCTTTGCCTAATTTTTTTTACACTTTTTTTTCTTGTTTTTTTTATTGTATCAATTTTTGTTTTTTATTTTTCAACAATAAAAATAATTTTTTATTCTTTTTGATCTTCTCTATATAATATTTTCAAATTATTTCAAGAAAATACATTTTTTCGATTGGATTTATAATACTACCAAAGTTATAATCAGGATAAAAATCACATAATAAAGTTTTTTTAATTATAACCAAGAGTAGGTTCTATCTTTTGATAGTATCGCTCTCCTGATTTATATATATATATATATATAATAATTTACAGCTATTTTTTAAGTAACAAAGATATTAATGAAATTCCATATCAAACTAAATTTGAAATAACTTTATTTTAGAACAAGTAAATCTAAATAAAATTCGAAAATTTCGTAATATAAGTATTATTTTCAATGGAAATTGAATTAACCCCCCTTTTTTCTTAACAATAATATAAATATTTAAAAATTATATATTTTTAATAAGTAAAGATAAAATATTTTTTTAGAAATTAACCAGAAAAGTATTTTTTTTTACAAATATGAAAGATCATAATAATAATACTTTTTGAAACTAGACATTTTCACTTTATTAAATTGATTTTTCTTATTTCTCTGAACTTTTGGTAAATATTATGTGAATAAAATATAAAACAAATAAATAATCATCAAATTTTTTGGAATATTTTTTTTACATCTCTGATTATAATTATTATTTATATATTATGAATATCTATTTATTTTATTTATTTTTATATTATTATAGGCGATGATCGATATAAGGCTCTTCTACCAATGTATTATAGGTATGTCTCACACAAACACACAAATATTTATATATATATTTATTTTACCTTAATTCAAAAAAAAATTTTTTTTAAAACTATCAGTTGAATGAATTTCAATTTTTTAAATTTTTTTATAAAACTTTGAATAAAGATAAAGAAAGATTGTTATTAGTTTAAATGTTAAGAAAAATTATAAAATCAGTTGATTTTTAAAAATATTCTTTAAAGTGAAATATTATGAAATTACAATTTAAATTTTACAAAATGGAAATTAAACTTAAAATTATTTTTTATAATTTTACATAAATAAAGAAATATCTCTTGATTTAAAAAATAATTTATCTTTTCAATATTTTACTTCTATTGAAATATAATATTTTGATTAATAAATTTTTGAAACTTTAGAGTAATTAAAGTTTAAGAAATAAAAAACAGTTAAAAATGAAAATTTTAAGAATCATTTTTTTCGATCGTTAAATTTAAATTTAGTTCAAGAACTACTTTTCTCAAATTTTAAAATTTTGAAAACCACAAATATCTATCCACAAACACTAAAAAAAAATAACCAGTAATTTAACAGATTCATAAAATAATAAAAATATAATCAATGTAATTATTATCCAAATTATTTTTGAAACTTTGAAACTTTTGTTTGAAAATTTGAAATATATAATTTTAGCCAAATAAAATGAGAAAAAAAAATCTTTGGGAAATTAAAAAAAAAACAAAACAAATTTCAAATATATTGGATAAAAAAATTTATTTTTAGAGAAAAACACTCAAAAAATTATTGGATTTTAATCATCTAATTATTAAATTTATTATTTTTGAAGAGAATATTTTATATAAAAACTTATCTTTTGAAATTTTTAGTAAATTTTATGAAAAAATTACAATAAAAAATAAAAAAACGAAAATATTATAAATAATAAAAAAAAAATATTAGATCAAAACAATTTATGTTCCACTTCATTATTTTGTGACAATAAATGTTGTTTCAAGTGACAGAATTTTGTCTAAATTTTGTCGATTCAATGATATTATTGTATATATATATATATATATATATATATATATATATATATATGATAATAGAGGATTTGACTAACAAGGTTTTGTTGCGATAAAGTTCAAAAAATTGTGATTATTATTAAAAAATAGTGATAATCAATATAATGGTGATAATATAAAAAATAGCTATTATTTTTATCAAATCTCGATATTAAAAAATAAAAAAATAATATTCAACACAATCTTGATAAATTTAAAAATAGAGAGTTTCTTCCAAATCAGAATTATTTTCTAAAAATCGTGATAAATGATTAAATATCTTGATAAAAAATTCATCCTGATATAAGAGTTGATGAATTTTTAGGCTAATTGAAAAATATTTTTTCAAAAAAATAGTTTGATCAAAAAAGCAAAGATCTTGAAAAAAAAGTTAAACTTTTTAAAAAACAATTTAAAAGATAAAATTCAATCAATGATCAGATCAAAGAGTTTTATTGTATTAATTTTTTGATTTGGTTGACAGATTGATCGATCCTTTAGATTATCAACAATAATAGAAAAGGGTAAATCATAGTTTATCAGTCTATTGTTGTATTATAAATTATTATGAATAAAAACACTTCAAAAAATATCAACCCTTCATACCTTCTTTTAAGAATATGTTTTTAGGGTTAAATTATCTTTTTATTCTATTAAAGTTGAAAGAGGTTGTATAACTTTTTAATAGCTTTCACAACAACTTAGCCACATTATCACCAATTATTAAGATTGTCTGTACATTTGTTTTCTTTTTGTTATTCTTCTTCTTCTCTTATCATTGTATTGGACAGAACAAACAAGAAGAGCTTAGAGAAATTTTGTTTAATGGATCACCAATAAGAAGGAAAATTACTCTTTATACTTTTTGGTTCTTTAACCTGTGAATGTAACAACTCCATTTTAAAAAAACATCTATTTTATATTCCTACATATTACCGAAAGGTATATTGTTGAAATGGGTTATTATTAGTTTGATCATTCAATTCGTTTTGGAATTTAATATTTTGTTAAAAAAAAAAATGAAAAGAAAAATTTTATTATCCAAACAAAAAACAACTCATTACCTTTTTTAAAACTTTGGGTCTTTCAAAACTTTCAAAGGCTTGGGGATACTTTAGAATTCTTTTAAACATTTTCTAACATTTTTAAAGGGGATAACTGTTGTTAAAGTCTCAAAGCTTTCTACAAAATCATGGTATTTATTGTAATGTGATTTTAAAAAAAAAAATTTTCATTTTTTTGCTATAATATTGATTATCGCGATTTTATGATTTTTCTCGATAAACTAAGATAAATCACGTATTTATAATATTGTAAATTTATTGTTAATATTGCTGTAATACATGTTATCATCAAAACTTCTATCATATCGTTTTTTCTTCTTTTATTTTGGTATATTTTTCTTTTGTTGATCTATTTCTTCCAATAAATCAAGAAGAAAACTGAATTTACAGTACACAAAAACAAGACGTATCTATGTAACTCCCAGATGGAAACAAAATATAAAACCATTAACCTCCAAAGTTCAGGAAAAAAAGAAAAAAAAAAAGTTTTTTAATATACAACAATTGTTTTCTATTTTAAAATATTATTTTGAATAGAATAAAAAACAAATTTTAATCTTCAAAAAAATTGTTCTTGAATTTTACCAAAAATTCTTGTTATTTTTACTTTATGAAATACAAAATATAAGAAAATGGAAAATTTTACAATCTGATCATTTTCAAATTTGTATTAAATATCGACAATCTCTTCAAAAGTCACAGAAAAAATTTATGGAAAATTTCATTAATTTTATTTTTAGTTTTTTATGAATTAATAATAATATAAATGCTTTTAGAATATTTTTATTAAAAAAAAATGAGGTTGATATATTACAAGAATATCATTATCAAGAATACACCTAGAAATCTAAGGTTATCTAATCAAACAGTAATTATTTTAAGTTTCATAATAACTAGATGGGTTGGTAAAATATTTACCATTTAGTATTTTATTTGTTTTTTTAACATTTTAAATTAATCTTTTTTAATTTTTTTGAAAAATTTAAATCCAATCATAATCCCTATTAATTTCAAAAGTGATTAAATTCGAGATTTTATATTTCCTTTAATGAAAATTTAGTTAAACTATATAAAATAAAACACCAATATATAGATCTCAAATATCGTTTACATAAGGTATTTCCAAAAAAGTGGGGCATTTTTTTTTACATTTCATAAAAAATAATCTTTTTTAGTGATGGTAATCATTAATCAACTATACCAAATTAAGTTTAATATTTATACTGATTGAATCAATTACTCATGTATTTAATTCAAAACATGTTAGTTGAAATATTCCCAAAAAATGAAAAAAAATCTGGCACTTTTTTTGGTTAAAGCAATGTACGACCAATTTCAATAAAAAACTGGAAATATGGAAAGGGAACAAATGATTTTTTAAACACGAAAATGCAGTTATATGTTTTTAATTATATTGTAAATTTTGTTGAGATTATACAAGTTATGAAATTATTTTTTTCGATCAAAAAGAAAATAATAAACACCAATTTTCACCATAAAAAAATATCAGATAAAATCGAGATCATAAATTTTAATATATTTTATTTCTGCAATACAATAATAATAAACAAATTGAATTATTATCAAGAATATATAAATGGTGGTTAATGATTTTATATATTTAAATCCTTTTTTGAAGAATGGGTTACATAAATATATTTTAAAATAAATTTGCCCCACATTCTTGGAAATAGCTTATTAACCTTTTTTGAAATATTTTGAATGAGAAACACTATTTTCAAAAAAAAGAAAAATAAAAATTCAAACATTTGAAAAATTGAAATAGTAAAAGAAAAACAGAAGAGGAAGAATAATAAAAAGAATCAGTTAACAAAAAAAATAATATATATAACAAAAATAACAATAAAAAGAATTCATCATAACTTTTTAAAAATTATTTTGAACAAATGAATAAAACCCAACTAAACTTTTTAAAAATAATCACAAATTACAATATTTCAAAAAATAGAATAATTTTTAGTTTTTTTCCTTCAAACACAAAGAAAAATTGCCATTAAAAACAAGATTTCTAATTTTAAATACAAGAATACACTTTTTTAAAAAAATCTAAAATAAAATTTAAAACAGTTAAAACTGTCCAATAGAATAACAAGAGCTCAAATTCATTCAAATTTTAAAAATAAAACTAATTTTATGAAAAACTAAATTTGTGAGTCATTTTTTTATTTTTTTTGTTTTTTTTTTTCGATTTCTTTTTTCCAATTAAGTGACAGTTTACATTAGATCGAAAATTTTTTTTCAAATGATTGATCTTAGGTTATAGTTGAGTTACTTTAAATAGAAACCATCAATAACAAATTAGTTGATGTTTTCTAACAATTTAATCAATCAATCTTTGATGGGTGAAATTTCAACAAATTTAGAAACATATTTTATTGTTGTTCGGCTCTCTTCAAACTTTTTGACAAATGAATTTTTTTATTTTTATTTATAATTATTTATTTTTTGTTTTATGTGTATTGTTAATTATCAAAAATTATAAATAATTGTTATCAACATTGCATTCAATTAGTAAATGGTTCTAATTAAGTATTTGCCATGAAATTTTTTAAAACAAGATTTTTTTTTCAAAAATTGAATTTTGGTTTTTCAAATTTTTTGAAGAGGAGTTTATATTATTATTTTTATCAAAAAGATTGTAGATAATAAACCATATTGAAATTAATAATAATATAAATACTGAATGTATTGTTAATCGGAAATAAATTAGATTTAATTTTGAATTTCTTCTTATTTTTTTATTATTTCATATTCTTTATTTAAAAAATAGAGGAGCAAAAATAGTTTTATTATTCTTTTCTTTAACAGAAAAAAAGACATGGGATAAAATTCCGACTTACAATCAAGATATAACAAAAAATTCCAAACCAGCTTTAAAAATCCTTGTAGGAACAAAAAGTGATTTAAAAGAAAAACGTGTAGTCGCAATGGATACTATTGAAGTAAAACCTTTCAATTTTTTTCTTATATTTTAACAATATATTATTTTTATTTAAATAATTTGTAATTTCAAATAATTATGGTGTATTTTTTAAAAAAAAATACTTTTCTTTGTATTTATTAATAAGAAAATTTTTGATATGCTGTCAAAGTTAAACATTTTAAACAATAAATTAAAAATTGATGATGTAGAATTTATTATAATAAATAAAAAACAATTAATTGTGATCCAGAAATGGAAATTCTATTTGTCAAATCTTTAATCATCAAAAAATTAAACAAAAAAATTCTCATACTATTCTATAAATAATTTAAATTTGTATTTAAAACTTGAAATTAGGATGATAAGAAAAAAGGCACATTAATTACATAAAATGTAAAAATCTGTATAAATTCCTACGCAAAAAGATGACAATTTAATGATAAATTTTCATGAGCTGATTTTAATGTGATATAAAATATTTTTATACAAATCGAATTATTTGAACTTAATTTCATATATTGAATTTTTTCAGATTTTTTTTTTTTTTTTTTGTTTTCTTCCTTCAATTTTAAGAAACAACAAGACCCTACACGAGAAAAATATTGAATAAAAATCGAAAACAAAGAAAACATTCAAAAAAATTAAATTTATATATATAATTAGTTATTCTTGTACTTTGTATTGTCTACTTTTACTTAAGGATCAAAAAATTAGAATAAATCCAACTGATTAAAAGTTTCATTTAGTTGAAAATATTTTTTGTTGTACCAAAATCTGGAAACAATTAAACTTGATTTAGTAAATAATTAAATTATGTCAATTTTATCATTTTTATTTATTTTCAATCAACATTAAATTCCCTTCTTTTTACTCACAACAATAAAACACATTTAAAAATCTCAAAAATATATTTGTCTATTAGTAAACTAAATTCCAAAAAATTTTAAACAGTTGAAAGAACATCATTACTGCACTTTACATTCAATTTGGGGATAATTTTGATTTTACAAACTATTTCATTTTTTGTCTTTTTTGTTTTGTTTTCATTTCTTTTTTTCCAGTTACCTAATCTGTTTCGTTAGATCTGGAATTTTTTTTCTTTCAATGGCTTATAGAAGGTTAGTGTTGAGTTTGTTAAATTGGAAAATCACATACAATTGGTCTATGGTATCTTATCATTTGATCGATCAACAATTGTTGGTGAAATTTCAACAAATTTACCAATACATTTTTTGTTACGTTCGTTTCATTATTTTGGACACACCAATTTTTTTTTTTTCGTTTTATATTTTTTTCTTTTATTTATATGAACATGAATACTTATAAAAACATTAATACTGGGTAACTTAAATGTGTTTGTATATTAGGTTTGGAAAAATACAATAAATTGGGTTTTATTTTTTCTATTTTTGATTTCGTGTGTCCAAATTTTTGGAATGGGGTTTAATTTTAAAAAATATTAAAAGTTTGTCATATTAAAAATGTATTTTCATACTCATTCTGATATTTCTATAATATTTGAAAGTTTTTTAAAATATTTTCCAATTAATCAAGAAAAATTTTACTTTTTTTTTTTCTTCCAAATAATTCCTTAAATTTGTAATACCTATTATAAATTTTAGAGAACTCATTTTTCAAAAATCACAAATTTTGAATTCATTATTCTTTTTTAGATATTTTGCCAAAAAGAAATAATCTTGATATTTTTAGTGATTTTTTTCATTGGTAAATTATTTCTAAACATAAAAAATATTCATATTTAATTATATTAATCAAAATAATTTACTTTTTTAATTTTTTAATATTTCTTTGTAATTTTAAAAAGGAATATTGCATCAAAAATAAAATAAAATATTTTGAATGTAGCAGTAAAACTGGAGAAAATATACAAGTGTTGATGGATTATATTTCCCGTTATCTGTGTGAAGAAGTTCGCAAGGCTACTTATCCAAACTTTACATGGATGGATACTTCTGAATCATATTATTCTGAAGTTTGTCCATTTACAAAAGAATTGGATTTTTACGATTTATTTAAATCTGAAATTCTTTGTGATGAGAAAATTCAAAAGATCCCAGTACATAAATTATTTCTTGAAAAAAGACTTTCAATGGAATTTAATAAAATTGCCGAATTATTAAAAAATATTTCTAAAGAAACTGTGAACTTATTTTTGGATTGGGCTTATGGGAAAACAGAATACCCTAATAAAGAAGTAACCAATTTATTATCACAACATTTCAATATCACTGATCTTGAAAATTTTAATTTGTCAAGAACTCTAAACGATCTTTATCGTGATGATGAATCAAAGGATTTTAAACTTTTAGTGCAAACCAATATTGATGAAGAAAATGAAGAAGACAAAGAATTTGAAGATATTCCTATTCATAAATTTGTTTTGTTGGCTAGATCTGGGCTTTTCAGAGAAATGTTTCAAAATTTAGACAAAAAACAGAAACAAATTAATCAAATTAAAGATTATACTGGAAAATCAATTGAAAGCTTAGAAATTTTGATCAAATTTTTTTATACTAATTTAATTGAATTTACTGCAGATGATGATCAAGAACTGGTGCTTGAAGAATTAGCTGATGCTCATGAATATTATCAATTAAATGAAAAATCAACTTTAAAAAAATTATTAGATAAATAAATTAATAAATTATAAACAAAAAGGAGGCTCATGATAAAACGAAAAAAAAGCAAAAAAATAAATAAACAATATATATTAATCTTATTAATTATCATGCAAAATATATATTTCATCAGAAAGAATTTGGTTTTTTTTTTTATTTTTTGGATTTCTCTTTTTTTTTTTTCTTCTCAAAAGATCCCTTTATATTTAGAAAAATTTTTTTCACAAGATTTATTTATTCCTATATTAAAAAAGATATCTCTTTAATTCATTATTCAAAAGTTCTTGATTTGTTTGGTATTTTCTCTATTTTTTTCCTTTTTACTTTTAAAAATACTTATTTTTTTGAGATATTTATTTATTTTTTTATGGATAAAACTGGAATAATTAAAGATATTTATCAAAATACAAAAAAAAGAGAAGAGACAAGTTATTTGAATTCATGAAACCCTCGTTAGATTGTAAATAATTTCTATTTATTTCGAAAATAAATATTTTTCTCAAAATAAACCAAATTTCAAAAATTTGAACCCATTTTTAAAAAGTTGAAAGAATAACAATACTACACTTTACATCCAATTTAAAAAGAATTTTTATTTTAAAATTATTTCATTTTTTATCTTTTGTGTTTTGTTTTCATTTCCTTTTTCCAGTTAGGTAATATGTTTGGTTAGATGTGGAACTTTTTTTTTCATAATTGATTGTCGACTAATGTTGGGTATATTAAAGAGAAAAATAAAAATTAATTGGCAGATGGTATCTATCATTTGATCAATCATAAATTGTTGGTTAAATTTCGACAAATTTTATATTACAATTTTTTTTTACACCCTCGTTTCATTATTTTGGACATATTTTTTTTTTTTCTTTCTGATTTATTTTTTTCTTTTGTTTGGATAAAAATAATTACAAATAAAAAAATTAATACTGTGTGACTTAAATGTGGTTTAATATTGCGATTGGAAAAAGAGAATAAATTAAGTTTTTTTTTTGTCTATTTTTAATTTTGATGTGTGTCTAAATTTTTGGAATAGGGTTTGGAATAAAAATTTTGAGTAAAGCACAGTTAGTTTTTTTCAATTTAAGAAATGAAAGAAAATTTCTTAAATTTACTTTTTATATTTTAAATTAAACAAAAAAACACCTTTAGGTTTTCCAGAATTCATAAGAATAGAGTTAATTTTTTGATTTTACTCTAATCTTTTAAATTTTGGAAAACCTAGGGTAAAAATCAAATATATATATATATATATATATTTATATATATTCCAATTTAAAAGAATAAATATGTCTTTAATAGTCAAAATAATCGATATCATATTTGAAAGGTATTTATTAAAATTTCAAATATTTTTGTATATATCTAATATAACCTCTTGACTGTAAAGAAAAAATTAATCAAATTTTTTACTATTTAATTGAATAAACAAATTAATAAAACCAGTAAATTTGAATTTTCAAATAGGTTTTTAAACATCTTGAAAAATATTTTTTGATCCAAGATCTTTTGTTCACCAATAGTGTTTATTATAATTGAATTTATACAAAAGTGAAAAATATGAAAATGTTTAATTTTTTTTTGAAATCATTATTTAGTTCATAAAGAGTATTATTAACCACAATACTATTAAACTCTAAATTCAAAAAATTGAATTATATCTCAAATCCAGAAAGAATACCCAAATTAATATTTATAATTTAGATTTGGAATTGGTCTGTAAGGAATCTGCTGATTGTGATTTTAATTGTTGACAAAGACTTTTTGAAATTCAAAAACAAAATTTTGGTTAATTCTTTTACGAAGGACACTTAAATCATCTCTCAAAATTCCTAAATATAAGTCCATTTAATCAAAATTAGTCACCATGGGTTATTATTCCAGATTATTTTCATGAACTGAGTCCTTAAAAACAGATCATATTTTGTAATTGCATGTCCTTATTTTTGTTGTTAAAGGTTATTTTGAAACGTTTGTTCGCTCTTAAAGCACGTAAGGATACTTCTTTAGAAAACTGTTGATTCTGTTATTAAATGTGGTATCATATAAAAAAGATAAGATTCGAAATTATGTTGAATAATTAGTATTATTGATATTCTAATTATCTTACGTTTTGTATCTTATTTTAATAACTCAAGCCAATAAAATTGGTATCGATATTAAAACAAAAGTGATTCAGCTGTATGAATAAAAACGTAGACCCAAAAAATCAAAAGTTAGGAAACATTTTTTTCTAAATTTATTTTGGTATTATTTTATCAAATTTACAAGCTAAGAAATGAGTAACAAAAACAATAAGAATAATAACAACAATAATGAAAAACGTAATTGTAAACATAAACACAAGCACAAACATAAACATAAGCATAAGCATAAACAAAAAGAACTTAACCCTCTACTTAAATTAATTAATGCTATAATTAGAAACGATTTACAATTAATAGCAAAAACAATTGAAAAAGGGTGCGATATAGATTCTCAATTGAACGGAGTGACGCCATTGTATTTGGCATGCCAAGAAGGAACGTTTGAATGTGTTGAATTGTTATTAAAAAAAGGTGCTTCAACCGAAAAATTAACAAACGGAGCAACACCCTTATTTATTGCTTCTTCAAAAGGAAAAGACAAAATTTGTAAATTACTCCTTGAATGTGGTGCAAAGATCGATGTAATTGACGAAATTCATGGAACACCTTTAATTGACGCAACATCCCAACAACACACTAAAGTTGTAAAGGTGTTACTTGAAAATAAAGCAAATCCAAATTTGACTGTCAAAGTAAGATCTTTGCTTCATTCAAAGTTTTTTTTTTTTTTTTTTTTTCTTGATTGAAAATGGAATTAGCTCTTTTTTTTTTCTTACTTCCATGAAAAAAAATTTTAACCTCCTAAAAACTTTGATGAATCAGGTTTGAAAACAAATTACACACACAATCACAAAAAAGGTTCTAAACGTGATTATATGAATGTTTTTTTAATTTAAGATCTGAACACTTTTCCTCTCATCTTTTTTTTTGTTTTTACTCGATTTCAAAGAGAGAAAGTGAAATTAGTGATCCTTTTTATTTGAGCGGTTCCTTTTGAGAGTTTTTGTTGATATTTTATCAGGATTAAGAACAGTTTGAAATGAAAGGAGAATTTGAAGAATTGAATAATGACAAAGAAGATGTAATTCGAACCAATTTTAATTAAAAATGCCACGAAATTGTTTACCTTGTAAAAAGAACTTTTATGAACAACACCAAGAATCTTATTGCATTTTATTATTGAGCATTTTTATTATTTACTGTTGTCCAAATAATATGTTCAGAAAAGTTTAATTTATCTTTCAAAATAAAAAATGTGTTTTTTTTGTTTCTAGAAAACCTACACATTAAACAATCAAAGAAACCGACAATAAACGCTAAGTAAATATGGTATTGATTTCTTAAAGTTCTACTATTAAAAAAGAAATTCTAAAAATGAAGGATCAAATTAGAAAATTTTTCTCATAAAAATAGAGTAAAAATTTAAGAAAATTTATATCCTCAAAAAATCAAAAAAAATTCAAAAAAATTGAGAATATTACAGAAATTTTTGAACAAATTACATACTTAAATTTAAATTTTACTGAAAACGTCAAGGAATTTACTTTCAAAATTGATTTGAACTTAGGTATACTATTGAGTACAAGAATTAGATGTTTCATTGGAACAAGAAGAAAAAAAAAAGCATGGATCATATTTTGAAACGCGGATTATAGTCATTGTGAATGCTTTATTTTGATCACTGTAAAGCCCATTTAGAATTTTTCATCTTAATTTAAAAAAGTATTGAAAAAAGTAATTGTTCAAGTACAGCGTTTTCAGGTGAAAACAGTGATATTATAGATAAAAACTTTCTTGAAAGAGTTCTATATTAGCATGCTTAAATTTATCCATTTAGAATTTCTCTTTTAAAAAAAATAATAAATTTTCACAATTCCAACAATTATCACAATTTTACTTTTCTTGATCCTGCCAAAATTTATTTTAATAAGTTCATAATTTTCATTACAAATCTATAAACACAAAATAATTCATATGGACATTCTAAATATTTTTTTTCAGTTACTTTTAAAAGTTTGAAATGTTTTAAATTATGAGCTTATGCTTGAAAATCCCCCTCTTAAATAACAATAATAAATGCTTTTTTTTATTATTCACTTTTTGTTTTCATTTTGATTTTAATTTTCTCACAATTTTTTAATATTCTATAAATAAACTTTTATTAAACAAATATATTTTTTATACAAATAATTAAATAGGATGTAAGATATACCATTTCTTTGCTTTATTTTTTTTTTTCTACTGATAAAAAATAAATATGAAAATATTTCATTTTTCTTAATAATTATTGGCTATGAGGAAAATAGGGTTCTAGTGCTCTCTTTTTTGCTGCAGCAAATGGAAATGTAGATATTATCAAGTTATTAATTGAATCGGATGCAAATGTTAATCAAATAAATCAAGTATTTAATACATTTTTTTTCCAATAATGTTTAATAAGGGATATATAGTATTTCTATATACAATAATCTTTTCAAACCATTAAATAATTTGTTTTCAATTATATAAAAATTTTTTTAAAAATTAATTTCTTTTCTTTTTTTATTAATTAATAGATCGTTTGTTACTTTAATTTTTTCAAATTATGTTTTATTAATGAAGTTTACTTTTTATAAATGTCGTAAAAAAATATTTTTTTCTTTAAAACAAATGATCAGAAATTTGTTCCTTTAATTGTAGCCTGTCAAGAGGGAAAAACGGAAGTGGTCGAGTTGTTTATTTCAAGTGGTGCAAATGTGAATCATAATACTGGTGTTTGGATACTTTTTTCTTTGATCAAAAAATTATTTTAAAAAATACAAAATGAAAATTATTTTAATTTTGAATTATTTTTTTTATATATAATAAATAAATAAATAGGAAGTAACTCCACTCATAATTGCGACAGCAATGAATCATATTGAAGTTGTTAAAATTCTTTTAAAAAATGGAGCAGATCCTAGAATTGAAATTGAAGGTAGTTCTGCAGTTGACATTGCTGAAGACGGAGACAATGATGAATTATTCAATATTTTGTGTGAAGCAGAAGAAAAACTTGATGATCTTGATGAGATGGAAAAAAATGAAAAAGATGAAAAAAATGTGAAAAATGTTAATAATGAAAAAATTGAAAAAGGTGAGAAAAATGAAAAAGATGAGAAAAATGTTAAAAATGTTAAAAATGAGAAAAATGAAAAAGATGAAGAAAATGAAAAAGATGAGAAAAATGAAAAAGATGAAAAAAATGTGAAAATTGAAAAAAAATAAAAAAGATGAAGAAAAAGGATAATAAAAGGTATTTTTTGACAGATTTTTAAGTAAAGTTAAATTAAAATGAACGTAATAAAAATCTATACAATACAATGTACTTTTCTTATTTAAATTTATTTTAATGTTTTAGTTTTTTTGTTTAAGGGATCAGTGCTATACTGCAACATGGAAAAATTTTAAAATGTTTTATTGATAATATACTCTACTTACAAATTTTGTAGATGTGAGTAAAAAAATTCTGTTCGACGAAGAAACATCAGAAAAGAAAATATTTTTCGTGAGACCAATTTTTTTTTCCATTTTTAATAAAAAAGAAAACATTTAAAAATTCATTTTATTTCTCAAATTACCAAAATTTTTTCCCTTATTTATTCCCATTTTGATTTCCATCATTATTACACAATTACCAAGTCTTTGTCGACATTTATATTAATAAATGGGTTTTTTTTTCCTTTTTCAAATAATTCATTTGATTAAACATAAAATTGATTTATTCAATATATTGGAAAATAATTGTATGGTTATAAGAAGGATAGTTAATACCAATTAAAGTTTTGAAGTCATTTCAAAAGTTTAACAAAAAACTTTGTTTTTGTTATAAGATGAAATTTGATTTTTCAAAAAAAATTTTCTTGAAGATTTTTGAGAATTAAGTCATTTTATCCTCAAAATTCAAACTCAATTTTTTTATAGACAAAAATGATTTCTATTGTTATCACAATTCTAGGAAATAAGACCAAAGTATTTATTTTAAAAAAATTTTTCAAAATTGAAATTTGTTTTGCAATTTTTTTTCATTTATTGAAACCAGAAAACTACTTTTTTCAAACTTAGAAGAAATAAAAAAAAATTTACGTACTAGATCTCAATTTCATGTAGAACTTGTATTAGGCTTATATAAAATTTTCATTTATTTAATTGTCTATACTCCAATTAGTTTTATTGGTAAAGATTTGAATTGAAATATTAATTAATAATAATAAACAAATAAATTTCTCTTTCAAAATCAAAACTTTCTACCATAAAAATAAAAAATAGATTATATTTTTACCTATTTTCTAGAACTAACTTAATTGATGATAAAAATAATCAGTTGTTTTTTTTTTCGTTTTATTTTATAAACATGTAGATTTTGGATTTCAATAAAGAGACTGAACTTGATAAATTGTTTAAATGGGGATAACTTATGAACTTCATAATCAAAAACCCTAATTATAAAAAATATTTTACAGATCTAAAATAGGATTTCATTTTATTTTTACAAAGTCTAACGAAAATACCAAACTGCGATTATTTACGATGCTTATAATATTTTTTTTTTATTTTGTTTGAGTATTGATGTCTGAACCCATAAAATTTTGTTTTAAGTGTTGAAACTTTGATGTGTGTATCATAATTTTTTTTTGGATTAAGTAGAAAAAAATATATGAATTGGTTGAAAATGACGATTTTGTCCAAAAAACGCAAATTGGAAATTTTCAAAAGTTGTGGATATTTGCGATTTGTTTAACATTTTATTTAACATTTTTTTATTTGACATTTTATTTAACAGTTCATTTTTTGAACTTTTTTCCATTTATTTAACATTTTATTTAAAATCTATTATTTAACATTTTTTATTTGACATTTTATTTAACAAATTATTTAACATTTTTCATGAGTAGGTATGGTTGGTAGGTAGGGTTAGTAGGGTATGTTGGGTAAGTTAGGACCGAATAGGGTGGTGTGTTTTACCCAATGAAAATATACTAATCCACCTCTATAAAATATTAAATAAATGTTAAATAAATGTTAAAGAAAATGTTAAATGATATTTTTTTGCCCAATGTTAAATGAAATGTTAAATGAATTTTATTGTTCGAAAATGTTAAATAAAATGTTAAATAAATTTGAAAATGTTAAATAGAATCTTAAATAAATTTGGAAATGTTAAATAAAATGTCAAATAAAAAAAATGTTAAATGAAATGTTAAATAAATCGCTAATATCGGCATCTTTTGAAAATTTGCAATTTGCGTTTTTTGGACAAAATCGTCATTTTCAACCAATTCATATTTTTTTTTTCGACTTAATCCCATATTTTTTTTATGATATACACATCAAAGAATTAACACACTAAACAACATTTTGTGGGTTCAGACACCAATACTCAAACAAAATAAAAAAAATATTATTATCGTCGCAAATAATCCCATTTTTAGAAACCTACCCAAAGTCTACTCCTTTAAGGGATTAACGTCACTATATTTGTCTACAATTAAAATATATTATAATCGGGTGTTACATGGTTAACATTGTAAAAGTGACTCTAAAAAATCTATAAGAAATTTGATTGAACAATAAATTATAACATTTTTTACTCATGATTACAATTAAAAAAGTTTCACTTTTAAATTTTTTTTTTTAATTCCTTTTTCAAATGTAAAAAATTTTAACCCAAAATAATATTTTTTCGAGTATTTAATAATTCATATGTTCTAACTTCCGATGGTGGCTATTTTTTTAATTTCTTTAATTTCAAATATTAACTCAATAATCATCAACCTCAAAAACCCAAAGACTGATTAGTTTTGTAAAATTTTTATATAAATAATTCTATCATCAAATTATTTTCTACATTTACAAAATAATTGGTAAAAAAATCATTTGAATTAATTGTATAAAATTTTAAAAAAATGAAATAATTGATTAAATAATCTACATTTCGCCACAAATTTTAGAAAGATATTTTGCAACTTTGTAAGTCTGAATATTGGTAATTCAACCTTTCAATTTATTGAGAAATACATATTCTTTTTCTGAAATTCTTTGGGTTTTTTATTAATACAAAGATTATTTGTTATTGATTAGATTAACCAATATTACACTTGACTAATAGATTAATTAGAGACATTTGAACAATGGTGCACTAATATGATTTACACACAATAACACCATACTTTGATTTCATTCTTCTCCTTGATGACACTAATCCCTTAAGAATAATCTGAAAGATTTTATATGATCATTTATATTGAAATAGTGGGCTTATCAATTAGAACATAAGTGTATCTTGAATAACTTTACTAGCAATGTTTAAGTTGAGTTTTAAAAAATTATCAAATAATAAGTTTAAGCACACTTTTTTTATTTCTGACTTTTAAAAAATATAAAAATTAGTTTATTTTTGATTAAGAAGTGGAATTTACGTTTTGAAAAGGTTTTATTTTCAAATATTAAAAGAATTCAAAACTTTAACAATAAAAAATTGAATTTTATTTTTAATTTTATATTTAAAAACTTGTAATATCCTCAACTGTAACTAAGTTGGTTTAGTGTTGACGAAAAAGTATTTAATTTCTATTTTGATTTGGAAAATTAATTAAAAAAAAAACACTTGAAATAAAAAAAAATAAAGGGAAGAATTGGTATTTTTTGTTGAAATTGGTTAACTACTCCCAAATTAGTTTTTTTTAACATACTTTTTCCAATCTAATAATGGACCACCTGTTGATATTACATGTCCACCAGCAATTGTATTAATAAACACAGCAAAACCTGTATAATAACTAAAAACACAAACAACCAGCAACCCAATTGCTATTGGAACACCACTTGAGCCCCAGAAAATATGAGAAATTAAGGCAATAACGGCGACTTGGATGAAACCCAAAATGATTGGGAATGTTGTATTTAATCCCAAACTGGCAATGAAAAGGATCATTGAAAAGATCTCATATCCAATACATACTACGCCTAAATGATGGAGCTCAAGATGTGAGTCTTCAACACCCGTATATACAACGTGCATATAAGTCCATGCAATTCCACACCAAAGAGCACCATAGATCTTTTGAAATTAATAATTGCAAGTTGGTTGGAAGATAAAAAAAAAAAAAAAAAAATTATTCCAAAAAGGAGAAAAAAATAAATTTTCAAAAAGACAGAAAAAAAAAGAAAAAACAGAAAAAAATGTGCAATTGAAAAAAAAAAGAAACTCGGAAAAGAAGAGAAGAAGAAAAGAGGTAAAAAAAGGTTTTTGTGTGTTTCAAAAAAATGAGCTTACGGTAAATGCAAAAGATCCAAAGACATTTTTCCTAAAGATTTCAAAAATACCAGCAATAATTTGTGCAACACCAGGGATCCAAAATAGCCAAGGTGCACGTAGCAATAACCCTGAATTTGACCAACCAAAATCTGCTGCAATAAGGACACAACATCCAATGGCAAGAGAAAACAAACCGAGTGGGCCTGGTTCACAGCAATTTGTTGGAATAGAATGCAAGATCATTTTGTATGATTCTGGAAATTCTATTTGAGTTGGTTCAATTCGAATCTCTCGAACTTTTTTTGCATTATAACCTAATTCTTCATCGCTTTGTGAAATACTGCTTGAGTCGTCATAACTGTCTTGGTTCATCTTTGTTTTAATTCAAAATAATTATTTTTATTCTTTCACTAAAAAAATAAAAAAATGAAACAAAAGTGAATCTGTTTTTTCTTTGTTTGATTAAAGTTGATTAGAAAAAAACGTTGTGATTATTTTTGAAGAACAAAACGAAATAACTCTTGATTTTAAATAGTATTATATTTTTTTGGAAAATTTAAAAATATTAAGTTAAGGAACAACAAACAACAGGTAAAAATCAACAATATTTTACGAGTTAATCTGTTTAACGGGAAATTATTTCAATTTTATTCATAATTAAATCGATTTATTGAACATAACCTAAATTTTTTCAGGGAGAAGTATTTTTTAAAAATAATATGAGATCATGTAAAGATCATAATTTTTTTTGGGAAATTGTGTTTTGGCCAATGAAATCGGAGAGTTAGCTCCATCTAAACAATTGATTAATTTGTATCTCTTTTTTGAAATCGAAAATTCTCATTTTTCCAATATAAAACAAAAAAAGGTTCCCTAAAATTTTAATTAACAATTAAGTTAATTCTTGGAAATGGTGCAACTATTATTTGTTTTATGTTGGAAAGTATTGGTTTAGATTGAACAATTTTTTATTTTGTTATTATTTTTAATTATTAATATTTCAATTCAAATATCAGCCAATAAAAATACTTGAGTTAACTAGGTGGTTAAATAAATGAAAATTTGAAGAAGTTTAACAAAAGTTCTACTTGAAATTCAGATCTATTTTGGAAAAAAATTTTTTCTTTTAAAGTTTGAAAAAAGTCGTTTTCTGGTTTTTAAAATGCAAAAAAAAAATGAAAATAAAATTTTCAAAAAGAAAAATTTTTTAAAAACAAATTGTTTGGTATTATTCACAAGAATCATTATAACAATTCAAATCATTTTTGTCAGAAATAAAATTGATTTTGAATTTTGTGGATAAAATAACCTAATTCTCAAAAATCTACAAGAAATCTTTTTTTTTGAAAAATCAAAATTCATCTTCGAACAAAAACACAATATCTTATTAAACTTTTGAAATGACTTTAAAACTTTAATAGTATTAACTATTCTTTTAAAATGATACAATTATTTTTTTCATTGATTGAATATATTAATTTTGTGGTTAACCAAAAGAATTTTCCCAAAAAAGAAAATACAATTCTTTTATTAACATTCCTATCAACAAAGATTTGGCATTGTGTAATAATGATGGAAATAATAATGGCAATAAAAAGGGTAAAAAATTTTGAGAAATAAGATGAATTTAAAGCTTTTTTTTTCAGAAAAAAATGGAAAAAAAAAATTTTTATCTCACTAAAATATTTTCTTTTCTGATCTTCTAGTTGATTAGAATTTTATGATATTCGGCATCTAAAAAAATTGTTATTAGAGTATATTACGAATAAGATATTTTAAACATTTACCCTATTATCTTGGAAGACTAATCCCTCAATCAAGATCTTTTAATAAAAAAATTTATATATAAATTAAAAATTTAATTTTTTGAATATATATTAAATATCCAACTACCCTATGAATTAGAAATATTTGACTGAAACAAAAATTGATTTTCCGATATTTGGATTGATAAAAAAATTACAAAATATTTGTTAATCAACCTACATTCTCCTAGACTTTTTTATAAAGTAGTAGTAAAAATGGAATCGGCTAGAATAACGAAAGACAAAAGAAAGTTTAAACTTATCGAGAAATTAAATTTTTTAGATATCGATCATTTTTTATAGTACTACCCGTTCTATAAAGAAAATCAAATAATTTGGATTAAAGAATTAATTCAAATTAAAAAAATAATCAGAATAATATCTTTGATATTATTCAAAATAAAGAATTATTGTTTATTTTGTCTTTAGTTAATGATAAAGAGAATTATGATTCTTTATTGAAAATTTTAAATAAAGATTTAAGAATTCAGGAAAAAATTGGTGTTGTTAAGCGCCATCATTAGTCGCAGAGTGCCTAGCTTTTCCTAGGTTTTTTTAGATTGTATATTTTATTTGTAAAGTGTTCTATTGATTTTTGTTTGGTTTTTTTTTTGAGTTTTCTATTTATTTGTGAAGTGTTCTAGGTTTTTTTGAGGTTTTCTATTTTATTTGTGAAGTGTTCTATTGATTATCCAAATAAATAGAAAACTCAAAAAAACCTAGAACACTTCACAAATAAATAGAAAAACTCAAAAAAAACCTAACGAAAATCTATCGATTTTCCAGTAAAAAAACAGCCAATTCAAGAAAACCTAATTGCACTTTTCCATAATTCAAAAGAATAGAGAAAAATCCAAAATTTTACTCAATTCTTTTAAATTCTGTAAAAGCGCCTTTATCTTTTTTTTTTACTTTAAGCAATAAAAAGAAAATTTCTTGTATTTTCTTAAAATTTCTGAAATTAAAAAAATCCTAATGCAAATAAGAGGAATTAAGAACTTCTTCGTAAAATATAAAAAATATAAATCGATATTTTATTTTTCTTTTTGATTTCTCGTATAAATAAAAATAGTTTTAAAATTTCAACTATTGTTTTTGTTAAAAAAATAATAAAAGTTTATGAAACAAAAAAAAGCATAATTTTTGAATTTCAAAATTTATTTAAAGAAAAAAATCTTTTCATGTGAAAGAAAAAAAAAAAAATTAATTTTCATTATCATTTGAGAAATCCGATATATTTTTTACAATTTAAATTTTGTAGAACTAAAAAAAATGAAAATTTTAAGAGTTATTAGACAGAAAAATTAATAAATTTACTGATTCAATTTTTTAAAATAAATTATTACATATTTTTGATATTGTATTAAAAAAAAGAATAAGGAACCAAAATAAAATATAAATAACTATTTTTGAAAAATCTTTTTTTTTAAAAAAGGTTATTTTATTAATTCTTTAACCTCTGAAGTCAAAATGATCATATTTTTTTGTTTGATCATCTCTTTTGGGTTGATATTTTCTTCTATACTTTTTTTACAAACTAGCATGATCGATGTAGGATAAATTGGTAAAAAGGAATTACTTAGAGCCAGTACTGCGTTTCTAACTCTGCATATTTCAAGTCTTTGCTCTTTTGTAATCATTTTTTCTTTTTTTTTATAAAAATCAAAGTTATTTGTTTCCAAATCCATATTTTTATCTTTAATTGATTTGTTTGAATTTTCATTAATTTCATCTTCTAATTCCTGCAATTCTGTAGTTGTTGAGATGAACCAATTTGATATTTTTTTAATTTTTAATTCAGATTCTTCAGGAATACTAAGCCAAATAAAACCGTTACATCCCAAAATTAGAAGTACACCATTGGGCAATACCAGATAATGGGACTTACTTCTTTTAATCAACATTGGTGGCACAGTTACAAATTGCCCATCGCTGAGTTTACCATATTTAAAACTTCTTGTGTGTAATGAGATCTTGAATGTTTCATAATTAATTTTTTGAATCTCTGCTGAAATTAATTCATCTTCTTTATAAAAATTTCTCATGTTCATTTCATCTGTTGATGTTCTTCTTCTTTGTACACCACCTGGTAGAATAATTGCAGATAATCCTATTTTTTGAAGTTTGATTTTTTTTTATTTGTGGGTTTTATTGATATTTCAATTCTGGCATATTAAGTATTTTTTCAAATTATGAATTTTTAAAGACATTCCTCAATTTTAAAAATTAGTTTAAATTATTGGACTTGACCAAACACCTGAAACAAATATATGTCGTATCTAATAAAAAACAGTTAATATTATAACTTTTTTTTTTACAACACAGCCATTTTATAAAAGTTCTCAGTTTTTAAAAACTTTTTTCTAGTTTTCTGTTTTTAAAAAAATGGAGACTTTTTCAAAATTAAAACTTTTTCAAAGTTTTCTATTTCAAAAATGTGAAAACTTTTTACAGTTTTTTATTTTATAATAGTGAGTCGTAACAATTTTTAAAAGTACTGTAGAGGTTGGTTAGGGCATAAAAGAACTTTATTTTAATTAAAAGTTTTTGAAAAAATAAAGTTTTAAAAAAGTGATGTCTAAAATTTTAAAAAGTTGATTTTATTCCCGTCTCAAGAGTCTACCTCATCTTTCAGTGGTTTGTTTATTTCCTTTTACTAATATAGAACAGTCAGTCAAAATGTTTTTTTTTTTTTATTTTTTTTTTTATTCGATGTAAGAGTAGTTATATCAAAAGATAGAATATACTGTTTTCCAAAACAACTAAATTTTATTGGAGATTTTTATCCACATTATAATTTTGACACTATTATGTAAATCAAAGGAAAAAAATTTTTTTTGAAAAAAATGAGGACTTTTTTAAAACTTTTTTATACTGTTATTTTCCAATTAATAAATGAAAATTTTTATTTTCATTTCCAAAATAAATATTATTTATTACTGCTACAATCAAATTAGCAGAGTAAAACTTTTGTCTTAGAGTTAACTAAGGAAGTTTATATTTATTGTCTAAAAAAATCATTTCTAAAAGATGTTGCAAAGATCTTTGGATTTTCTTCGACTTATAACCAGAAAAATATTTTGGAAAGTGAACTAAAAATTTTCATTTTTTAATTGGAAAATAATAGTATTGATATAATTAAGGATGAACTCTCCAAATTAATTCTAAATATAAAATACAAAAGTTAATTATCAAAGCTAGTTCAAAATTTTCGGATCTTTTATTCACAGATTAAGAGTAGTGTTGATTTAGGGCAAAAAGGGAGTTTATTTCTGAAAATTTCTATTTTATTTTTTGTCTACTTTAAAACCTCATTTACTAAGTACTTAAAAATTCACCTAAGAGGAATATTAATCCAATTACTTTTGAGTTTCCTTGGGTAATTAACATTTTGCTATTAATAACTCAGAAAATTCAATAATTTTGCCCTAAATCAACACTACTCTTAATCTGTGAATAAAAGATCCGAAAATTTTGAACTAGCTTTGATAATTAACTTTTGTATTTTATATTTAGAATTAATTTGGAGAGTTCGTCCGATGTTTTATCAATATAAAAAAGTTTTAAAAAAGTCCTCACTTTATTCAAAAAGCTATGTTGTCTTAAATTAATTTTTTTATCTTTGACTCATTGATAATTCAAAGATTTGTTGAAAAATTTAACTATTTTTGGAGATCAAATACAAGTTACATTTTAGATCTCAATACTGGTATTTGAAATTCATATAGGATATAATTTCAACTGATTTTCATTTTTCAATACTGAAAACTTGGTTTTATTTAGGATTTCTTGGCTCACCAAATAGATCCATCAATGTACACAATAAAAAAGGAACATACAAATAAAGTGAAATTACAAATTACAACCTATGTGTTTGAAAGTTTCTTTGTTATCAAAGGGAAAAGAAAGGGAAAATTTTTTCCCATTTGTTATTTAGATACCAATATAAAAGAAGATCACAATTGTTTTTAGAGATTTTACTGGGTTATAAATTAATTGGTGAACTGTTCTTTGGTGTTAGTTTCTACCTTCTTTTTATAACAAAAAATATTTCTTTTTATTAAAGCAAACAAATCAGAAAAATGTTTCACTTTTTTCCCACATCATTAAATGTAAAAGAGAGTTAGTAGTCTTTTTTGCGTATAAGTAAACTTTTTCTGTTTGCTAATTTTTTTAATAAGCAGTTGGATACTAAAATCACACGGGAATTTCTGTGGTTGTATTGAAACAACCTCTGAAAATGAAAAAAAATTTTTTTTTGTTTGTTTTGTTTTTAGGCTTAGGGAGTCCTTTGCCTTGATCTTTGAAGGAAACACAATATTTACTATTTCTTTCAAAAGGTTTTGAAAAAATTGGTCAATAGATGAAGATCTAAATAAATACGTAATTGTGAATGAAAATAAATTTGAATGTTTGATCCTCAAAAATATATAAAATTAAACCAAAAGAAAATAAAAGTAAAAGTAAAAGGAAGCAAAGAAAAATAAAAATGTAATGCAAGATCGAACCAAGAAAAGCATCGTGTCGTGCGCCAATATCAACTTTCCAATTGTTTCTCAGAACTTCTGTTATCCGCCCGACTACAACATCACCTACTTCAGGGTGATAGCGGGATCGTAATGGCTTGACCGAAACAAGCTTGTTTACTCGATGTACAATCCCAGCAACCGAAGAAACTAGATTGCCATCCTTTTGAAAGGTTCCGTGGCCACGAATTGATTCATTTTCGTTTGTTATTACCTCACCTAAATTGACAACTTGAACATTCATTGCTAGATTTCAAATCTTTGCGAAAACTAAAAAAATGAATATTTTTTTGGAGAACCAATTAATATCCAAGAATATTTGCAATTTAAAACTCGAATTGGTGTAATAAACAACTCATGTTTAAAATTGATTGTTTTTGGATACTGGTTTTTGAAATTCAAAGATTTGTTAAAAAATTTAACTATTTTTGGAGATCAACAAAAGTTACATTTTAGATCGACAATACTGGTTTTTAAAATTCAAATAGAATCTAATTTCAGTTGATTTATCATTTTCTAATTTGAATGATAAAGGATTCTAATCTTATACAATATAATCAAAAAAAAGAATCCAAGACATAAATAGAGTTTACAGAATTGAAACTGGTATTTTTAAAACTCTACTCTAAATTAGAAATATAAGGAAAACATAATAAAAATTGTTGACTATACATTATCTAAACATCAATAGCTGCAGGGTTTAACTTTTATTTTAGAATATGTTGTTATAATTAAATGGAACACCTGTTAAATTACTGGCTTTTGAATAATATTGATCTTTGAACTTTAAAAGGGATATATAATTTGCTGATATACTATTTTCCTATTCTGAAATATGTTGTTGATTTAAGAGTCCTTAGTTTACCCAATAAAACAAATTTAGATATCAAAATAAGAATGATAGATATAAATAATGCTACATAAAAGACAACCTAATCCTTTTAAAACTTGGTCTATAAAGTAAAAAAAGTAAAAGGAAATTCACATAAAAAAAGTTTTTTCATTTATTTTTATTCGAACACCAATAAATAGGAAAAAGTTTTTATCTACTATTCCTTTTACTTTTACAGATAGAGATCAAAAATTACCACTTATTTCTTTGAAAATGCTATTTGAAAAAGAAAAAAAGTAAAAAACTAGACCACAATTTTTTATCACTAGAATTAGGGAAAATGAACAGATCAATTAATAAAAAAAAAAAAAAATTTAATACAAAATATTGATTCAAGATAATAAATAGTATTCATTATACCATCTTTTGGAAAATCCGTTTTTCTTTGATTAATTAGGAATTAAAAATTTGTTGAATAATTTTAAACTTTTAGAAATCCTAAAACCAATCATCTGTTATTTTATATTAAATTAGATTCAAATTATAGTTTCTTAGTTTGCTTATAAAAAATATAATGGGTTATAAATATGTTTATTTGAAAATATTCTAAATTTTTTTAATAAATTTTATATTTTTAAAAGATCTTGAAAAAATAAATAAAAAATGAAAATATTAAAATAATATTGGTTGAAAAAAAATATTTTTTAAAGGTAATTTAATGATTTAAAACAGTTTTCAAAATATTTTTTAATTTTGGTGCAGTTTTAACAACGTGTATTAAGTTTTTGTTTTATTTTTTATTTTTATTGTTATTATTAATATCCTAAATTTATAACCTAATATAACATATCCTATCTTTTATCGCATCAATATAACTTGTGAAAAAAATTTTAAAATGCATTTTATCAGAAAAAAAAAATGTTTAAAATTTATTCATTTTTTTACAAAATGTTATAGATGAGATTACTAAATATTTTAATCAATTTCTTTCAACATTTATAATACCTCTAAATCACAAATAGAATATGTTATAGAATATTTTTTTATAATTAAGGGGCCAATTAAGAATCCCAAAAGTTAATACAAAATTAATATATCGTTGCTTTATGAACAATAAGAAAAAAACTTGAACTTAAATTGAAGAAAAAGATTAATTGGTAATTTAATAGAACGATCTTGAAAAGAGCGCTAATGATTAGAATTTAACTTTTAAGAAATTTCTGTTTTGTTAGATTTTTAATAAGTTTTCTTTATACAAGAGATAAACAAATCAAAAATTTTTAAATAGATATTACTATGTAATACATAAAAATTCAAATAAATTTTTTCCTTTATTTTTAAAAATATAAACAGAAGGAAATTAAAGAAAATAATGATTATTTTTTATGGGTATGTCCTTCCTATGAAAAGATAGATTATTATTTCATGACAAATTAAAAAATTAAATCTTAATGAATTAATTTCAAATCAAGACAGTTTGAAACTATTTTTATTAATTAATAATCGTGGGATCTATGATTTTACGCTTAAATTTTTAGAAAGTGAATTTAAGTCTAAGGGCAACTAGAATGTAATTTACACTTCTTCAATAAAAAATAAAAAAAAAAATTAAAATTAAAATTTTAAAGAGGGTTGGGTTAACCCTTCAACATATGTCCCAACGACCCAAAAAAAAACAAAAAAATGGAAAACTGATCAAATACTTCCATTAATAAAAATAAAAAAACATCATGAAAAAATAAAAATAAATAAAGTTTCAATTTAACTTTTTCTTGAAAACATTTTTTGCCAAAATGATTGAATTCAAACTTGAAATTTTGTATATTTTTATATATACTATCTTGTTTTAACTCATTTACTAAAAAAAAATTCTAAATTATGGGAATTTTATTTTCACAAAAGGGACTAATTTGGTCTTCAAATGTTTTTCTTATTTTTAAATAGTAAAATTAAAAAAAAAATTCAACTAAAAGGATTAACTCTCTGGAAATATATTCTAATTTAATATTTTAACTTTTTCTTTGATTTCAAAATTTTCTAAACCCCATTTTTCCAATAAAAAATAAAAAAGTGTACCATAATTTCAAAAAATATTTTGATATTCAAAGGTTGAGATTGTTTTTATTCTAAAAAATTTTATTCCAGTGTTTAATTGAATTAAGTTATAAGTTAGATTTCGAAAAATATTAATCAGAAAAAAATAGTGTTTAATTTTATAAAGGGCATATGTCTGGAATTCCCTTTTATCCTTAAATGTTGTTATTTTATAAACAAGTAAACTATATTTCAGAATAAATGTACCCAATTTTTTTTTACTTTTTTTTATTTTATTTTCAGACCAAAAACAAATATTTCTAGTGTATAAAACTGAATATTAAAATAGTAATTTTTTTCTTAAAATCAATAATTTCAATTTATTAAAAATATTTATTTTAAAAATTTGATTTTTAATATCCCAACAATTTTTAAATATAGTTTATCAATTTTCATTTCTATATGATTTTTTTTTTACATTGCCAAACGAAAAGAGAAAAATGAAGAAAAAGAACTGAAAATACTTGAATTCTTAATTCATCAAAAGAAACAAATTGCCAAAAGTTAAAAAAAGATCATAAAAAGCTAAAGGCGTAAAAACATTTATTTTTGGGTTGAAAAAAAAAAAATATATAGAAATTGAACAAGAAGGTTTGGACATTTTTTGTTCCCGAGTGTTTTTTAATTGCGGAGAAAACATGTATATTTACAATCCCGATTCAAAACAAGAAAAAAAAAAAAATTTAGGTTTTTTTGTTTTTTAAAAATATTTGATTCCAAACTCTTATTTGAATCAGACAAAATCCTTATCAATGTTTTCTTCATCTTCTATCAACGGTTCTACCATTTGGTTTGATTTTGGTTTTTGTTGCTTCTTGAGAGAAAAAATATAAAAGCTAATTACAGCAAAGGGAATTATTTCGACAAAAAAGAAAAATAGCGATAAAGCCCAATTGAAAAAGGATCCCATTTTTTGAACAAAGATCAGTAAGAGTGTCACAAAAATGAGACGAACAATTGCGCATACGAGACAAATCTTCAGGATATTAAAAACTAAGTCTGTTAAATTTCTGTATTCGAGAGGGATCATTTTCCGAAATTGGATTGTGCGAACGAACATCCACACTGAAGATGTGAGATAAATACATGTTTCGAAATAAAAAATTGCTGTTTTGGAATATTGTGTCAGGATCAAAGACGATGTTGTCATCATTATTAAAAAAATCATCAAAAACAAAAAGGATTTATTAGGTGTGTTTGTTGAGTTCTCCAAGATCGACAAGGATTCATGTAACTTGGTGATTACAAACAAAAGCAAATAGAACGCCATGACGAAAAAGGTCCAACCTACAACCCCAAAGATTGTTGATGCTGTTTTGTCGTTCATATTCAATTCTTTATCGGCAACAATGAATTGTAAAGCCCGCGAAACTGACGCAAGAAAAATGAACACAAAATAGATTTCACGATGCGAGAAGTTTCTTTTCGTTTGAATTTTTAAAATCAGTTGGTAAAGAGAGTACAAACAAAGCAAAAAATATATTGACACGAGGATGATCACCGGTAAAGAAATTAAAGATCCTGAAATCATGTTTGTTTTTTTAATTGGGTATTTGCTTTATTGGTATTTTTGGTTTTAATTGGGTTTTCTTGGGTTTTGTGAAAATCTTTCACAAAAAATTCTTTGTTTCCTTACGAATTTTGGGTGAAGAAAGAATGGTGAAAAAAAAAAAAAAAAATAAAATAGATAAAGTTGATTTAAGATAGTAAAATATTTTATTTTTTGTGTCGGCTCTCAAAATGTTGTTTAACTCGTTCAATAAGTTTGGCTAAAACATTTTTATACTTGAGAACTAATTTTTTGAATAGCAAGTTAAATTTTCAAAAAACAAGTTTTTCAATCAGGTTTTGTTTTTTTACAAAAGTGAGAATTTCTTTTTTTGTAAAGAGATTTTTCTGAATGAAAATTTTTAAAACTTTTTTTGATGGAACAAATTGAATTCTTTTTTTTAAAAAAGTGATTTTCTTCAGTTTCCATCCTTGTCATCAAATTTAAAGAAAGTTTCATGCCTTTTGTAAAATAAAAAACTAATCAAAAATTTTTAAATCCCACAAATTTTTAAGGACAAGGTTTACATAGTGAAAAGTCTTTAATTATATAGATTTTTAGTAATTTCAATTTAGCGAAAAATAAAAATAATTATGTTGAAAAAGACCCTATTTTGATTTAATATATCAAGGAGTAACCGAAAATGACTGTTTAAAAAATCACAAGATATTTCTCAATTGTTTGCCATCTAATTTTTTTTTAGAGTTGTTTGGTGTAATTGACTTTACTTATATTATTGAACATAATATATATTAAAGAATTTATTGAATGTAAAAGATATCAGGTAATTTCTGTTTCAAAATCGAATTTTTTTGAATAATTATGAATATTACAAAATTAAAGTCTTTAACAAAAATGGGAAACAAAAATAATTCAAAAGTCATAATACTGATTTAAATACTCAAAAACAGATAACTCTATGAGAAGAAAAATATTTTAATAAAAAAAAAAAGTTTCAAGAGATAAGAAAAAAGTATTCCATTAGTACATTCAAGTAAATAACTAGTTATTTATTTTATAATATTTTCATAGAAATCTTAAAGAATACTAGAATTTGATATCTATTAATAAAATATGATATTAATTTAGAAAAAGCCCAGTTGATGAAATAATGAAAGCAAAAACTATTATTTTTTGTTCTGTTTTTAATATTTTGCATTAAAATACTTTATTGATTATTAGATCTTGGAATTTCATGAATAATCATCTATTTTTTTAATTTTGTTTGGGTATTCATTTGTTGTAATTTCTTTTCCATATTTCATACTCAAAAACAATATTCCCAAAAAAGATTTCTGGTTTTGAAAATTTAAAAAAAAATCATCTAAATTAGAATGTTTATTTCTTAATTTAATATTCAACTAAAATAATATCTCAAAAGACTACTTAAATTGAAAAAATAAAGCCAAAAAATTTATTTTGGAATTTCTATTATGTAATTCATACCCAATAAAAATATTTTATAAAAAGTTAACTGATCTCTAAAATGTGTACAAAAAAAATTATCTATTTTGACATTTCTGTTCCGCAATTCATTTTAAGCATAAAGATTGAGTAAGATGCGTACTGTGTTTTTTTACTTTCACTTCCTAAAAAAATTTTTTTCATTCTTTAGAAATTTGATAAAAAAATTAAAAGTTTAAAAATATTAAACAATCAAAAAAAAAATAATAATAAATGCTCTAGAATTACAAAATATCAAAATATGGGCTACTATAGATTTGATGAATTTTCTTTAATTTGATAATGACCAAAATATTATTTTGTGGATAATCATTTATTTTTTATCACTTATTTTTTCTTTTTTTGATCTGATTTGTTTTTTTCAACTTTTAGTAATATTCTCTTCATTTTTCTTTTTTTCTTTTAGTTAACCACACTTTCAAATTCCAGTCTCTTACTATTAATTCATAATCTCGTATTTTTTCATTTGTAAACTATCTACTAAATAAAAAATCCTTTCATGTAAAAATGGGAATAAAAAAATAAAAAAATAAAGAAGATGAAGAAATAAGTAAATATTATTAAAAATTCTTTGTGATTAAATATTTTTTTACCAATTTTTCGCTTTTAACTCTCCCCAAAGCTAAAAAAAAAAATGTTTTGCTTTATTTACCATTCATATAAAACAATATTTCTCTTTAAATCATTGAATATGAATTTTCAAAGAAACTTCTCAAATGTTGTTAGAAAAAAAAAATATTTGAATAATTCTAAACAAATAAATTATAAAAAACTTCAAAAAATTTTCAAAAAATAATTATATCTATGTTAAAATATTCACAATATTAAAAAAATGATTTTAAATCATCTAAATTATCTTTTTTTACACATGATTCTTTAAAAAAAATAAATTGAAAAAAATTTCAAACTTGTGGGAATACTTATTTTTTATCCATTTTATTTACTGTTTAATTGAATTAACTTTTAATTTTTGACAAGAAAAATTAATATCTGATTAAAAAAAAAAATAAATATTTTAAATTTCTTTTAATATATTTTTTTTAGATATTTAATGCCTTTTCTACCAGTTGGGTAAGAAGGAGACTATTTATTTTTAGTGCTATTTTTGATTAATATGAGATTTTTCCTTTAATTTAATTTCTGTATTTTAACTAGTACAAGTTTTCAAGTCAGAATCCAATATTATCTTTTTAATTTTTTTTTTCTAATTTTTATTTTTTACTCTGTCAATGGTTGTTTTTTCTGGATTCTTTGGATACTAATTTTATGATTTTGGGCATGATAAATTGTCTTAATTTTAAATGTCTTGTTTGATGTAGATATTTTATTATTGAATTCTGATTTTTTTTTCTTCCAAACCTTATTATTTTTTTTTTTTTTCAATTTCCTTATTATAATTCTTTCTGCATCATGTTGTGAAAAATTTTAAGAATTTTATTTAGGTATCTATTATAAAATTGTGTTTTATGAAATAGAGAATTAAATTTCTATATGCCCTTAATATACAAAAGGATTATTTTTTTCTAATTAATATTTTTGAAATCTAACTTACAGTCAGTTTCGCTTTTAAGGTACAAAGTTTCAACAAAATTTAAGGCACAAAAAAATCTCAAAATAAGGCACAAAATTTGGAATTTTTTTTTTTTACAATTTATTTTTACTGGAATTTTTCTTTTGTGCTTTAATTTGAGATTTTTTTTGTACCTTAAATTTCGTTGAAAGTTTTTGCCTTAAAAGTGAAACTGACTGTATAATTTTTTTCAATTAACCACTAAGATATATTTTTTTAGAATAAAAAAAACACTTAACTTTTGAATATCGAAAATATTTTTTGAAATCACAGTACACTTTTCTATTTTTTTTTGAAAAAATTGGGATTAGAAAATTTTAAAATCAAAGAATAAGTTAATATATTAAATTATAATACATTTCAAGAGAGTTAATCTTTTTTAGTTTAATTTTTTTTTAATTTTACCATTTGAAAATAAATAAAAAAAAATATGAGGACCAAATTAGTCTGTTTTGTGAAAATAAAATTCTCATAATATAGAATTTGTTCGAGTAAATGGGTTAAAATAAGATATTGTATATAAAAATATACAAAATTTCTAGTTTGAATTCAATCATTTTGACAAGAAATGTTTTCAAGAAACAGTTAAATTGAAACCTTATTTATTTTTATTTTTTGATTTAGTTTTTTTAATTTTTTTTAATTGAAGGTATTTTTTTTAGTTTTCCATTTTTTGTGTTTTTTGGGTTGTGGGAGCATATGTTAATAATATAATAAAAAATTCAATTTCTCCTACATTATAAGAGATTTTATTTTTTTTTTTAAGGAAAAAGAAAATGAAATCAATGTTATAAAAATAGAAATAAAGGAAACTTGAAAGTATTTTTGAATGATTTTTTTTAAATTATTTAAAACTTTGATTTTTCCAATTTTTGAAAATTGAAGTTCCACAATGAATTAATTTTTTTTATTGATGCGTTTGTTAATTTCCAAAACCAAAAAATGGATAAATATAATATTTTTTTTTTCTTATATTATAAATTTTACAGTTGTAGAAAAAGTTACTTAAAATTTTTAGGATTATTATACAGGATAAAAATTTGTCATTAAAAATTAATACTAATGTCTTATATTTTTCAGTGTAAGGCTGGAATGGCTATAATTAGGAAAATCTTGTTGAAAAAAAATTAATATTTCAAAAAGATTATGAAAAATAAATCCATTTTTAAATTTGTCCGAATATAAAAAATAGAATTATATATCTAAATCCAGGTATAAATATCACATATTTGAAATTGAAATAAACTATCTTTAAAATTTTTTGAGATTGGCCAGTAAGTGAAAATTTATTTACTGACAGGAATACTGGTATTTGAATAATTAATGGTTCAAAATATTTAACTTCATTTTCCTCTTTTTCTTTTTGATAAATTTTCAAAAAATAGATTGAAATTTGGGATCTTTGTTTATTGATTTATTCAATATTTTGATGCCATACGTTTACGTGAAACCAAAATCCAAGGTGAAAGTTTCCGAATAATTGAAAAACAAGACCAAAATAAAAATATTTCCCATTCAAAATTCAAATACTAACATAATAAAAAATCAAAAACACTTTAAATTTAGACAAATTTATTGTATCTATTAAACCTTCAAGGGTGGTGTAGTTAAATATTTTCTCATCAAGAAAGAGACCTAAAAATAAATTGGATGAAATCCAAAATTAGATACCAAAGGGGAATTTTACTTTTTAAAATTTTTCTCCTAAAAGTTCCAAAACAAGAAGTTTAGTGAAATACTGTTGACGATTTCGCAAAGATAATAAATTTTTTTTATAACACTTTGTTTTTTAAGTTGCTACAAATTTTGGTTCAAAAATAGGAAATAAGACAAACCAAAAGAACAAGTTCAATTTACCTGTTTTTTGTCAACATTAAAATTAATTTTGATACATAAGTGTTACAAAATAATTGAAAGTTAATAATTGTTTTTGTTTGTGATTTCTAAGAACCTGAGTTTGTGTGCATTCTTCAAACTTTAAACCATAATTCCTGACTTATACATAAACCATAAAAATGAAAATCACAAATACACTTGTAAAAAATAAATAAATGGAAAAAGTTCTTAAAAGAAATAAATCATTTCTTACAACACACAAATTGGCTTTGATTTTCTTAATTTGAAATTTGATTAAAAAAAAATAGTCATTTTTTTCTTCTTACTTTTGATGAATATTGTCGATTATATCGATAAACCTTTTGAAATTCTGAGTGATCTTCTTAATCATGGCTCTGATATTATAAAAGTCACTTTTTGCATGCTTTTAGCTTATCCTTTATCTCTTGTACTCAAAAAAATCAAGGATCCAAAAAAGCGTTTGTGGTATTCATTAATTCTTGGTGTCGTCTTTCTGGTTTTTGTTCATCGAGGACAGACAATTTGGGTTTTTGCACCATGTGTAATCTTATATTATGTCTTAAAATGGAAACCTTTAAACCCTCATTATTTTTTTGTTGGTGCAATTTTCTATTTACTTTTCTTGTAAGTGCCTTTTTTCCTTTTCTTTTTAATTTTTTTTAAACAGTTTTTGTGCAATACGTTCAAAAATGTACAAGCCATTTCCCAAAAGTAAAAACTAAAAGATTTTTCTTATTTCATCTCCAAACTGATCTCCTTTAGTTGTTCAACCCTTTTATGGAGACTTTTTAGAACTCAAGATTTTTCATTTTTGAAAATTACTCTTTGCCTCTTTTGTAGATTATTCTTTTTTTTGGTTCGAATCAAGAATTCTCGAAAAAAAAGAGAATTTGCCAAACTTCTTATCAAAAAAAGTACTATTTGTTGAAAAATAAATAGAATCAATTTTTCATTCAGCTTTCCAAAAAATGGTTTTATAAGTAACAAATTTAAATATTTTATTCACTAAAGAGGCTCTATATTCTTAACATTCATTGTTTGATTGTAGTCTTTAGTGTTTTATATTTATTCATACTGTAGTCAAAATAATGCGTGCAAAACAATTTAATTGATTTTTCAAAATAAAAAAACGTGTTTTTTTGTTTTAGAAGGCCTATACATCAACCGATCAAAGAAACTGATAATAAACCCTAAATAAATCTGGTATTGGTTTCTTAAAGTTCTATTATTTAAAAGGAAATCTAAAAATGAAGGATCAAATTGCAAAATTTATCTCAAAAAATAGAGATAATTTTAATTATCAAAAAAACCAAAAATATTTCAAAAAAAATTTCAAAAAATTATGAAAAATTATCGAAAATTTTCAACAAATTACATTCCTAATTTAAATTTCACTGAAAATTTCCAGATGTTTACATTCAAAATCGATTTGAGATTGGGTATATTATTTGGTAGTCGAATTGGATGTTTCCTTGGAACAAGTTAAAAAAAAAACACAGATTATATTTTGAAACACGGATTATAATCGTTGGGCACCTTTTATTTTGATCACTTTAAGTGATCACAATTAAAAAATTTTCATTTTAGAAATAATTTTTTTCAATTCCTTTTCCAAATCTAAAAAAAGTAACTCAAAATAATAATAATATTCTAGTATTTAATTATTCATATTTAGAACCTCACAAAAATAACTATTTTTTTAATTTTTTAATTTTAAAGATTAACTCAATAATCATCAACATAAAAACCCAAAGAATGATTAGTTTTCTTGCCTTTTTGTTAAAATTAATAGTAAGATAAATATGTTTTCCAATATTTCTGAAATAATGTGTCAAAAAAATTTATTGGTTAATTATTTAATTTTTGAAAAAAAAACAATTTTTTTATTTTTTAATCTACATTTCAGCATCAAATTTAATCAAGATATTTTGCAACTTTGGGGTTTGGATATTGATAATTCAACCCTTAAATTTGTGGAGAAATGCAGATTTTTTTCTGAAATTGTTGGGCTTTTTTTTACTAATACAAAGGATCATTTTTAATTGATGAGAATCAACAAATATTACTACTTGACTAATTAATTTTTTAGAGATATTCAAACCATGTAGCACTAATGTCATTTACAGCTAATAGCAACATACTTTGATCTTAGGCTTCTCCTTGGTTGAAGCTAATCCCTTAAAATGTAAAATATCTTTTAAAAATATTTTTTGATCAAAGATCCTTTATTCACTAATAATGTTTATTATAATTGAAGTTTTTAAAAAGTGAAAAATTTAACAAATTTTAGATTTTTTTTCATAAATGTGATTTCCAAAATTTTGGAAAGGGATTTATTTTTATTGTTAAGGGTTAAATGAAACCCCATCCAATCTGTTAAAGAGAAAATTTTGAAGTGACTAAATATGATACTTACTATTCAAAGTGCTTTCCTAATAGACACAGTCATTCGAAGTATTTGAATATTAATTTAGTTTTGTAAAAAAAAAGAGGGAAAAATCCAAAGCCAAAAAAAAGGAATAAAAAAAAAAACAAATGCAGAAATGTAAAAAAATAAAATGAATTTAAAAATTTAAAACGAATCTCTTTCTTTATTAAATAATTGATATAGCCACGTTCATGATTTGGTTACAAGTTATTTACAGTATTGTTTAAAAATCCGAACCACAGTTATGATCCAAGTTGTTTTATATACATCATTTGTATATAATTACTATGATGGCAAAACGAAAAAGAAAAGTGAATTAACTGAAAGTCAACAAAGGTTGGTTATCACAGAAATGCCACCTTTGTTGGACTTTTTAGCATATTTTTTACAATTTAACACGATTTTAATTGGGCCAACCTATGAATATGTTCATTTTGAAAATTATATGTATAACCGATCAATTGAACAAGCAAAAAAGGAATTCAAAAAAAAGCATTCAAACATCAAAATTGGTAAAGACAATTCAACATCGACGGGACTAAAAACCTTGGGTATCTCAACAGCATTTTGTGCCATGTATCTTTTTTTTGGGATGAAGTTCCCAAACTCATTATTATTTGACGAAGCACAAAAAAAGAAAAATTTCCTATACCGTGTGCTCTTAACACATATTGTTACAATAAAAACAAGGTTCAAATATTATCATGCACTGTTATTAGCCGAGGGCTCATGTCAAATGTCTGGTTCCACATTTAATGGCATTGATGAAAAAACCGGAGCATTTAAATGGAATCTTGTAGAAAATATGAAGCCGTTCACAATCGAAACCGCGCCCTCAATCTATATCGCTTCAGGTGTGTGGAATAAACGAATTTCCATTTGGTTAAGGCTATATATTTATAATCGCATTATAAAAACTAAAGAAATTGAGATTGAAAATAAGAAAGGTGAAAAGCAGAAAAGGGTTATTCGCGAAAGAGAAGGACTGGCTACATTATTGACATTTGTTGTTTCCGCAGTTTGGCACGGAGTGTACCCCGGTTATTATTTCACCTTCATCCTTTGGTTTGTAGTCACACTGGCCGGTAGAAGCTTAAGAAGAAACATTCGGCCCTTTTTCGTCACAGATGATGGCAAAGCGATCCAGCCTTTTAAAAAAATTTACGATGTCGCAGGCCATATCTTTACACCCCTATTGATCGATAACATTGGACTCCCATTAATTGTTTTTACATTTTCTAAATCAATAAAGGTATTTCAATTCGGTAATTTTTGGGTTCTTTGGACTACAATTCCAGTAATTGTTATAACCAAGATTCCTATTTGTGTAAAATTATTGAAAAAAATGAGAAACAATTGGGTGAAATTATTTACAAAAGCTAATAAAAAAAACGATTAATTATTTTATTTTGGCTTTGATTTTTATTTTTATTTTGATATCAAATAATGATAATTTTTTTTTTTTTTATCATTTTTGCTCAATTTACATTATATTAAATAAAAAAAGAGTTACAACCAATAAAATATAAGGTTGTTCATGACTATTACTGAGACATAATAATAGGGGTATCTTGAAAAAAAAAATGAAAATCTAAAAGTAAAAAATATAAGGGTTAAAGAAAACTAAACACCATTTCAAAAATTCTGACTAACCTGAAATAATAAATTTAACAAAAAATATAGATACCATTTTGTATGCAAGAAAAACAGATAATGAAATCTTATAAATAATTCTCTATATAAATCATTCTAAATATATAAAAAACGTGATTTTAAAAATTAAAAAAATAAAATCAAAAACTAAAAAAAAAGTGAGTCACAATTTTGAATTGAGTATTACAGATTTTTTATTATTGAACTTTCACTCAAAAAAATTATCACCAAGATTTTTTACTAATAATTAAATTTATTTTAAAAAATATTATATTGTCTCGATTTTCTTAGTGATTGTTTGTCTATTCAAAGATCTTTTTTTTTTTCAAATGATCCAATCTTTTCAAAAGAAAAAAAAAAAAAATTGAAAAAGAAAAAGAAAAGAAAAGAAAAGAATAAGAATAAGAAACAAAAAAAAAAAGAAAAGAAAAACAAAAAAAAATAACAAAAATTTAAATAAGTAAAAAATAATTTGAAGAAATTAGAAAAAATGATTATGGATCTAAAAAATTAAATATTTTTTCATGAGAATTTGTGAAAAATGCACACAATAATATAATAAATTAAGTAAAAAAAAAATTATAAATAGCTTAGACAAAAAAGAAAAAAGATCCCAGATCAATTAAACAACGGAACAATTAAAAAAATGGACATCCATGATCAACTATCAAATTAAATCAAATTAAATCAAATTAAATCAAATTAACCAAATTAATCAGAAATATTGTATCTGTGGCTTTGGGGTTCAATTTTACCCAATATTATTGGATTTTATTTTTTTTTCTTTTTTTACTTCAAATTTCTTCTTACCAATCCATTCAAAACATACTTTTTTTTTTTTTTTTTTTTTTCGTTCTTTATTAGATATTATTTTTTATTATTTTTGATTAAACTGTTATTATTAAGAATTTTTTCTCAAAATTCGGTTTATTGTTTCAATATAAATTGAGATTGGATTTTGTGGGAATAAGTTTTGACGAAATTTAAATCCAATAATCTTAAGGAAATTAAGTTTGCAAAAATAAGTCAATTTTTTTAATTAAAAAAAAACTATTGCGATAGTTGAGATAAAAATGATCTTTCTATTTTTGGAAAAGTGAATTTTAGTGGATTCTGTACAATATACAACCCATTTTAATACTTTTATCAAATGATTATTTGTTAAATATAATTAAGAAAAATCCCACAATAGTTTCCATACTTTCCATTTTGACCTTATCTGACTTTTATGTAAACCCACTTGTTTTAACTCCCAAAACAAAAAAAAAAAAAAAAAAAAAATAGCAACAATGTAGAAGGGATTACAAAAATAGAACTAAGTATTATATTATAATTAAATTGTATTTTCGGACTCCACTTTTTCATTTTTTTTGCTATAAGAGAAGATCATCTATTTTCAATAATCTTATTCCAACTTAAATTTTTATAAATAAAAATTCAAGAGCTTACTGTACATCCAAACTCTGATAAAATACACAATACATCAAATTTCAATTGGAAACTTAGGTATTAAATTTGCGAAATTGTTATTTTTACCCTTTGAAAAAAGTCTTTCTTATTTTATTTTCTTTTTTATTATTTAACTGGGTAATTGTTATTTATAGTTAGTTTTTTGATGAAAATTGAATAAAGAAACTCTAATTTATAATTTTTAACATGTTTAAATTCAATTTGTGAAAAAAAAAAAAATTATTTAATAATTTCCATAAGAAAACCCAAATTAGAACCATTTATTAATTGTAATTTTAACAACTGTTTATTAATTACAATACTTATAAAACAAAAAAAAAATAATTATCAATACTATTAAATCAAAATTGTGTTAAAAAATTTGAAGAGGCCATATACTGTTAATTGGAAAATAAAAATGAACAAAATTTTCCTTCAACTTTCAATAAATTCACCTTTTAACAATTAAAATAAATCTTCAAAAAGTCCTCAATTCGAAAACAGTAATCAATAATTTAAGTTGGTTTTTAGGAAATTAAGTATTTGAAATTTGAAATTATTTATTAAAAAATTTTTTTGGAAATCCGAATCAAAATTTGGTTCCATTAACTTTGCAACAAATATTAAAAAAAAAAAAAATACATCATTATATTTATTTAAATCCTATTCACAATTATTGATCTATCAAATTTTTTCGATACCATCAACCAAATTTATTTAATTTTTTCAATTTAAAACAACCCAACTTTAACAAAATATCAATAAACCAAAAAAATATTAAATGAACGAAACAAATAATTAACTTAATTCAAAAGACAAAACGAAAACAAAAAACTTCGGATGAAAAAAATGATTATATATTTTCAAAAAATCAAAAATATTTCTAAATTGAATGAAATTGTGTTATTGTTATTTTTTGAAATTTTTTAACGGTGTGGAAAATTTTCCATTTTATTTTGTAAGAAAATTAAAAAATTCTCAGTTTATTTCTGAAATTTAATATAAACAGGGGTTGTTGAAGGTTGAGTTTTTTATGGCATTATAAATAACCAGAAAATTTAATAAATTATATTTTTATTTCTTAAATTAAAAAAAAATCCGTTAGCTTTTCGAGAATCTAGAAAAATTGAGTAAAAAAAAAGATTTTTATACATTCTTTTGAATTATGGAAAAGTATCGTGATTTTTTGAATTTCTATGTTTATTAAAAAATCAATAAATTTTAAAAACAAAACAGGAATAAAAAACTGTTGTTAGCTTCTCTAGAGTTTTCTGTTTATTTATAACATCAATAGATTTTCAAAAGAAAATAGAAAACCACAAAAAACTTAGAAAACTTCATAAATAAAATAGAAAACCTCAAAAAAACCTAGAAAACTTATTAAATAAGATAAAATCACCTATAAAACTTCATTTTGACTACATTCTACGGCACATTACAACATTTGTAAGAACTTCCAAAATTCCAAAATTTTTATTTTTAAATTATATTTAAGATTCAAAAATAAGTTTATTATCCACTAAGGATAATAAACACATTGGATCTTTTGTTTATTATTCTTTAGTGCTATTAAATATATTGAATCTTTTTTTTACTAATAATATCATAATATTAATATTTTTAATATATTCGATATATTCATTTTTTTAATTCAGATAGTCCCTATTTTGAGATTATTTTCATAATTTGGACAGTTCCATAGAAAAAGATCCAAATATTCAATGGTATCTATTTTTTTGACTTTCTGTATAATTTATAGTATTTTGAATTGTCTTTGTTCATAAAATAAAACTAGCTATTTAAATAATTAGTAAAACTTATGAGTTTTAAAATCATGTTTAAACTGTCCTTTTTAAAGGTATTTTGTTGTTAGGTAATTCCCGAATGTAAAGAATCAAGAAAAATATTAATTTTAGTCTTATATTCGAAATTTTGGAAAAGTTAATGGTTTTTTATTATTAATCCAAAAGAGCGGAGAAAAAAAAAGAATTTACACATTTTTATATTCTCAAAAACTAAGGAAACTCTACTGCACTTGACTATACGACTGTTTGTTAATATTATTTTGGATAAAAAATATTTTTAAATATTTTTAAAAATTTAAAAAGGGAGCTTTTTAGAGATTCATTGTATTTATTAGCCTTAATAGGTAATAAATTTATTTTTGAGTCTTTAACAAAATTCCTAAATCATAATTTAGGAATTCGGGCAAATAAGAGGAATTAAAAACTCCTCCGTTAAATAATAAAAAAAAAAAAAAAGGGAGCTTTTTTGAGAGGTTTGATTTGATATTTATGAAGTTCAATTTCTTGATTATTTTTAGTTGCTTGATTTTCGGTTAATATTAACTACTTTCTATTCTCTGAATTTATATTCTTAACTATAATATGAAAATTCAAAAATTTTAATTTATTAATTAATATAACTATTCTTTTATTGATATATTGTCATAATAGTAGAGTCCGTTGTGGGTTCTACTTTATAAATATACCCAGGAGAATGTAGGTTGATACATAAAAATATTGTTCTTTTTTTATCAATTCGAATATCAATATCGGTAAATATTTTTGTTTAAGTTAAATATTTATAATCCATATAGTAGTTTGTTGTATAAAACCGTTTTTAAAATAATCAATTTTTAATATATAAGTAAATTTTTGTGTTGTAAGATCTTGATGAGTTTTTAGAAAATTTTTTAAACTTGTTCAAAATTAAACTTTAAATGATTTTTTCTGTCGAACTAATTTCCCATATATAAATTTTCTTTTTGATTTAATTTTTTTTTGGTTTTGGGACTTATTTTGATTTTTGAAAAATTTCTAATCCGATTAATTATACCGTTTCAACTTGATAATTTATTTCTTAAAGAGATTGGATCACAATTCATATCAGGTAGCGAATAAAACCTTTAAACATATCTTACTAATAATTTGGTGTTGTCTAAAAGAAACTACCTAATAAATCCAAATAATAATAGAGACAGAGGATCACTCAGATAAACACCAAAAAATTCTTTTTAATAATAAACTAGTAAATATTTTTTGATAATTTCATTTTTTATAATTTTTTGAATTAAATGATAGATAAGAGAATTTTGAAAAGAGTCAAAACATTTTTACAATATCAGTTGTTATAATTACAATATTTTTATATTTTTTTAATTTTATTTTTTACATTTTAATATTGATTCTCGGAATAAATTTATAACTATAATTCTTGAATACAATAATTTAAGAAAAAATCTTGTTAGGTGTTGATTAATAGAAATTAGTCAATAAATCAGTGGTTTTTTTGTCATAGATTTATGAAAAGGGAATAAATTTCTTTTTTTGATACTTGTAATATTTTTCTGAGAGATATCAAAAAAGATCTTGATTTTTTTCAATATATCTGAACAGATTTGTTTTATTCTAAATTACAATAGAAACCTAGATAAATATTATTTAGAATAAGTAAAAAATTGAATAAAAACTTGTTATTTGTCTCTTCTCTCAACCAAAAAAAAAAAAAAAAAAAACGAATATATTATTCAAAAAATATCAGAAATGAAAATAATCCCTGATAAGACTTTTAATTGTTTATATTTGGGAAACTTATGTGTAATTACAGTGGTTAAAATAATTTCTTTATTAGTAAGAATCATACTTTTTAAATAATAACTAACGACAGAATAAAATAATGGTAAATTTAATTACCCTTTTTCAAAACACTTTTCAATCGATCAAAAAACCGAAATAAAAATTATCATTTTCCAAACTCTAGTAAACCCCTATAAAACTCGCTTTTTTTCCAATATTTGGATATCTACTCAGATTATCAAACAATGAAATGAGTATTTTATATACTTTATGTATCAAAATAAATTAAAAAAATTTTCATGCAGTTTTCCAAAAAAAAATAATCATCTTACTTTTCAAATTTTTCATTCTTAAGGGAGTGGTATTTTTTAAAAATAAATTGAAATCTTATCAAGGTCTTTTTTAAATTTTTTTTTTGTAATTTGTGTTTTGGCTTTCGAATATGTGATTTAACCCCATTTAAACAATTTATTAATATGGGTCTATTTTTGAAATCTAAAATTCACATGTTTCCAAGATAAAACCAAAAAAAAAAAAAACAACCTTATTATTTAGTTAAAGAATTTAGTTAATTCTTCAAAATGGAAAAACATAATTTTCGTTTCATGTTGGAAATTATTGATTTTGATAGAAAATTGTTATATGTTTTTTTTTTTTTAATTATTAATATTTCAATTCAAATCTTCGCCAATAAAACTAATTTTGGTATTGGTGGTTAAATAAATGAATATTTGATAGAGTCTTAACTTTAATTTCTCAATTAAATCGAGATCTTTTTACAAAAAATTTTTTTCTTATATGATTTAAAAAAGTTGTTTTCTGGTTTTCCAAAAATGAAAAAAAATTGCAAAAAGAATTTTCTATTTTGAAAAATTTTTTTAACAAATTATTGAATCTTATTGGCAAGAATACTTTGAACAATTTAAATCATTTTTAGTAGACTAAAAATGATTTTGAATTTTGAGGATTTATTACAAAATTCTCAAAGAAAATTTTATTTTGAAAAATCAAATTTCCTCTTAAACCAAAATAAAAATTTCTGGGTAAAATTTTTAAATTAGTTTAAAACTTTTGTGATTATAACTATTCTTCTTTAGGAAATACAATTATTTTCCAATTGGTTGAATATATCATTTTTTTGGTTGACCAAAAGTATAATCTCAAAAAAGAATACAAATATTTAAATTAATATTACTGGTAACAAAGATTTTTTTATTGTATAACAATGATGTAAATGACAATAAACGGTGTAAAATATATTTATAATGTGAGAAAAAAAAATGAATTTAAGGGTCTAGTCATTTACCGTGAAAATCCTCCCTACTCAAGAGATAACTGAGATCAAAAAGGGTATTGTGAAATAGCCCTTTTTTTGGCTAACAAAATTCAAATAACAAAAAAAAAATTTCATTGGATCTCTTTGGCAAAAAATTCAACTAAGAAAAATAAGTTTGAAAGAGTTCTCAATTTCAAAAAATCAAAATTTAAAAAAAAAATTCTTCTTTTCTATTTCCAAATGGTTAAATTTCTTTCATTTAAAACAAATTGCTTTCTTGAATTTCGCAATCAATTTAGTTCGTTTTAATCTGATTTGTGGTTATTTTGAAACTCTCTAAATTTGACCAAGTATGGATTATGTAATATTCTTTACAATAAAAATAACTCATTTGAAAAATGAAAAAAAACAAAAAATAAATCACCGAGATCTCAAAAAGTGCCAAAGAGTAACACTTCAAAACTGACAAAATGGTTTTCAAAATTGTATATTCTAACCATTCTAATTGGAAATTGAGTGTCCCCATTTGGCACTTTTTTCTAAAAATGTCCTCATTTTTAATTGTTGATTTTTGGAGATCGATCATACATCATAGGTTGGTTGGTTTTTAATTGGCCTTAGGTTTTCATAAAAATTACTAAAAAGTTTTTTTACATTTCAGAAAACAATTTTTCACCTTAATGACTCAACCCTAAATAGTTTTCTTTTTCAGAAAAAAATGGAAAAAAAAAATTGATCTCACAGAAAAAATTATTCTCTTTTATGACTTTCTTAGTCGATCAAGAATTTTTTAACACTTAGCATCTACAAAATTTGTAAGTAGAGAATACCACCAATAACGTATTTTAAAATTTTGTCTTGTTGTTGTAGAGAACTGATCCCTTAAAATCAAACTTTTGTAATTAATTCATCTTGAGAGTTGGGAACTTTGATGATTTCTTATAATTCTTCGAAAGTGATTTTTTTGGAAAGCTGAATGAAATTTTGGATCTTTTTATTTTGAAATAAACCGTATCCCCCACGTTAATCAAATTTAGGTAGGTCTGTTTATAGGTTCATATCAAAAGTATGATTCTTTCATTGAAAGAAATTACTAATCACTGTAATTATACATGAATTTCCCAAATATTAACAATTAAAAGTCTTACCAGGGATTATTTTTAATGGATGTATTTTTTTCAAATAAAAAAAATTTATTTTTTTTCTCCACACTTTTCTTTTTTAAATCAAGCTAATCCTTACACAATTAAATTTTTCACAAAATGCAATTCCCATATTTTTCGGGTAGAACTTCTTTATCCTACTTAACGAAAACGAACAAGTTACCATCATGGTCACCTTTTACAACAGCTACAGAACCGGAAGAAATAAAAAGCGTTGTGTCTTATCAAGCAAGTTATGTTTTGGTCTTGAAAGGTGAAAACAGACTGGAACTTTTTATGTGTAAGACGCAAGAAACGAAAAAATACACCTTAACAGATGAGAAGATCATTCAAATCAAAAATGGAAATGCTGCTTTTCTCATTTTGACAGAGTCTGGAAAGGTTTTTGTCTGGGGGAATGGATCGCTGAAAGAAATTCCACTTACTACATCGATCACTTGGATTAAACCTGTTTTAGCACCATTTTTTAAAAACAACAAACTGGTAATTAAACAAATTGAAATGTCTGGTTGGACAAACTATTTTTTAACCGTTGACGGAGATCTTTATGCAAATGGATGGAATTCTTTTGGTAGGTTCTAATTTTATTTTTTTTCTCATTTTTTTTGTTTTTCTTATTTACCATCTTGAAAGTTTGAAGGATTCTCTTCTTTGTGTCTCTGCAAAATTCCCTTCTTTTCATCAAAAATGGCTGTGGTTTGTTACTTGTGAAGAGAAGGAAATTTTTTTTGTCACTCTTTTCTGTTTATTGTAACAGTAGAAGCAATAATCCGTGTTACGATTGTTGTTTGTGTTTTTGAAATTTTTTTGTTTTTTTTTTTTTTTAAAGTGGCTTGTTATTTTTTTTTGTTTGTCCTGAAAAACACAGTTTAGTAAAATTGTATTTTTTCCAAATCAAACAGTATTTTCAACAGATCAGTTTTTTCAAATCACTTTTCTTCAAGCTAACAAGATCTGCCACCCTTTTAAGATCAAATTCAACCAAATCCACAACAATCTTTTCTTTTGGTTTGATTGGAAAAAAAAAAACAAAAAATCGACGAAAAAGACTTTCTGAAATACTGTTTTGATGATATACTCACATGAGCAGAAATGATTTCTTTTTTTTTCAAGTTTTTCAGAATAGCCAAATGGAAAAAAATTATTTACTTCATTTTCTTTTTTTTTTCATTTTTTGTAAAAAATTTTCATCGTAATAAATTGTGTATATTTGAAATTTACTGTTTATTTCAAAATAAAAAGATCAAAATTTTCATTTGGCTTTCCAAAATAATCACATTCCAAGAATTATAAGAAATCATCAAAGCCATCAATTCTATAAGGTGAAATCAATCATTTAAACAGATTTATGGAATTAAAAATTGAAATTTTTAAGGATTTTAAAACCTTTTTTGGAAAGATGAATGAAAATTTTGTTCCATTTATTTTGCAACAAATAGTATTTGTTCATTTGGTTCTTGTGCTCTATGTTAGATGAGTTTTTAATTCGAAATGAAGCCAATATTTCAGAATTGAAAAAAAAAAAGTTTCCCAACAGAAATTTTATCCCATTTAAGCTTCAAAAAATGTATTGGTGATTAGTATTCAAATTTTACTTCAAAAATTACCATAAGGAAAGCTACTTAAATTTCAAAAAATATCATTTCTTATTGATTTTCTAAAGATCTTTTGGTTTTTCATTTGATGAGAAGAAAAATTATTTTGAGAGATCTTTTACAAATTTTTCAATGTTATTACTTGGAGAATTGCAGTGTGTTGCTAAATTAAGCTTCCTTTTTCAAAAATATACAAACTCTTCAAAACATTACACTTCAAAAACATATTTAAAAAACTAAAACACTATTAAAAAATTTTCAAAACAACAATTATTTCCAAAGCATTTCCAAAACAACATTAAAAGTTAGAAGAAAAACCTTAAAGTCAATAAGGATTATAAAACAAACTGTGCTGCTAAAATCAACAGATCATAATTAAAATTTCATCGAAAAAATTCCAATAAGGAAAACTAATTAAGTCTCTATGAATATCATTTCATATTGGTTTGAGGAAAATCTTTGGGTTTTTTGCCTCACTCTGATAGATCATGACTTTGGAGCTTGAAATACAAATTTTCATTTTTACTAATTTGGAAAAAAATATATAATCTGGATTTAAAGCATGGGCACTATTTAAATCCAGTCTCTTATTCCATACCAGCCACTCATCTAATTGATTATCTGTTAAACCCAATCCAAAATTTTTTGGAAATTGTCGAACAAATCAAGGTCAATTTTAAAATCGATTTTGCTTATCTTTTCTATCTCTAGCTGTATATCTACCCAACTTTATCTGCAAGTGTTATTTTATCTTTAACCCAAATTCCCTATTTCGCTGGAAATGGAGTGGATAGATGGAGACGTAACATTTAAGGATAAGGGGTTTTCAAACTAAAATTTTCAAATTTGGAATGGAAAAAATGGTTTTCCCAATTGGACAAATTTAGAAACAAAACAATAAATTTTAAATTTTTCGCAATTTCTATTGTCTTGGCATATTTTCAAGCAAATGGACACTAAGTTAAACACAGAAGCAATATTCACTGTGAATTGAAATTTGGATCGTCCCTAAAGAGAGATGGGTAAAGTGATTAATTCTTATTTAATCTTAAATCAAGAAATAAGTGAAAAGATCCATGAAAAGTGTTTTAATCCTGATTCAGAACAATAATTATGATTTTTTTTTAAAAAAAAAAACATGTTCAATTTTTTGATAAACAAGAAATATTCTTAAAATTATTTTTTTTTTGTGTTCTGAATAAAAACACAACAAAAACTACTTTTAAATTTTCAATAATTCTTTGTTTTAATACTGGTATTTGGATTACGAATGGAAACCCGGATTCGCGTCATCATCACCCCCTTCCCATTTACTCATAAATTTCAAGTACATACATTGGAGGTTGATAATCTCTTTTTATTTGGGCAGCCCTTGTTATTGCTTGTGTTGCTATATATTTGTGTTGAACGAAAAATTCTAAATGAAGGGAATAATATTGAAGAATTGAAATAAAGAAAAAAAGAGATCAAATTTAGACTATTTTAATTTCAAATACCATTATCCAAAGCCTGTAGATCGATTTTTTGAAAATAAATTTTAACATCTATAATATTGATAAAATGAAAGGAAATGAAAGTAAAGGTGATTTATTTTTATTTTTTTTTTTTTGTTATTCCTTTTTGATTTTAAAACGAAACTTTAAATAATTAATAAAAAGAATTATTTAATAAAAGAAAGAGAATCATTTAGATCACTTGGAAAATCATCAAAAAATTGGAAAATTCAAGACCTTATTTTCAAATTTTGGAAACCAGTTACAAAAATTCTCAAAAAAATTCAAAAACGGATTTTTGCTCAAGAAAATGGAAAAAATAATTTTTTGTAATTTCAATGATATAATACATACACAACCTTGAAAATAAATATTTATTTTTGTTTGAATCATCAATATAATTTATTTTGAGATCTCTTTTTCAAAAAACAATTCAAAAAATTGTAACATTTTTGTAGATGATTTCACAACAATAATTCAACAAGTTGTGAATATGTGCAACCAGAATTTCTCTACCACATACACGGGTTTAGTAGTGTATTTTAAGCAATATAAAATGTTATTTTTTTTTTTTTTTTTTTTTTACAAGATCTTCACAAATTGTTTGTGAATTGGAAACAAAAATTCACAAAATGGAACAACAGTCTAAAGTGGTTAAATTTTCTTGTCTTATCGATTGTTAAACAAAATTACTTCTTCAAAGAATAAAAAAATTCAAATTCAATTTTTATTATTTTTTTTTCTGTCTAAATTTTATTAATCTTGAGATTTCTTTCAGAAGATTAAAACCAATACTAATAACTGAAAAAATATTTAACACTTTGATTTGATATTTTTTTTAAAAAAAAATATTGAATTAGATATTTTTGTTATCAAAAATATTCGAAAATATGTAAAATAATTTCTTTTGTATACAATAGTGTTTATTATGAATTTTGATATTAAAATGTTAACAATTAATCATGTAATTTTGAAGGTTGTTTGAAATATTCTCAAAAATACTGGAAAATCGAAAATACCGGAAAATTTTTTAACTGATTAAAAACACTTTTTAAAGAACTCCTAATAAGCCCAAGTGTTCATAATTAAAAGTTAATGGGAAAATTACAATTTTACTTTTTGACGAAATATTTTTTTTTTTGAATTTTCTACTTTAAAAACTTATGAAGAATTTTTGGTATCTTTTGAGTATATTCATAGTAATTGTTAGTGTGAGTGTATGTGTATGCCAAGATATATCCAAGAATGCTAAAAGATATTTGAGTTTAGTGGGGTGTGTACGTATGTTTGTGTTAAAGCAATACTTTTAATGGAAATAAGTTTCAATAAGGTTTGGTTAGGGTCACATTGCGTAGGGTAGGGTATGTGTGTGTACGATTGGATAGTAATATGTTATTTTTGAAATGTCTTTTAGATGGTAAAAATGTCTTTTCAAATTTTTTAGTAATGATACACATTTAGAAATTTTCTTTGCAAAGACATTTTCTCGTATTTTTTAATATTGTTGAACAATGATGAGAAATGTTACAGATATTTAAGATTCAAATTCCTTTTGCATATAAAATGAATAGAATAATACTGATAAATTCAAACATATGTAATAAACTATTTGTCCAATTTCCATTTTTGTAAATCTATCAACTCAATTTTTCAAACAGTTTTTTAGGAGGAATATTTCAAAGATCAACTAATTTGACAAATTTTCTTAAGATTTAAAGTTATCAAATGCCTTATTCATATCTAAGGATAAAAATTTGTAAAATGGAAAGTGAAGTAAAAATTTTCAGTTACCTATTTGATTTTATCAATAATCAGAAAAATTTTCAATTTTTAGAATTTTGTTATTTTTTCAGAAAAAAAAAAAAATTGTTATTCTACAAGTAAAATTACAATTTTACCATTGACTTAAATCTATGAAGAAAAGGGTTTCATAAAAGTTCATAAATAGGTGTTTTTAATCTTTTAAAAATTTTTGGGGTATTTATGATTTTTAACTATTTTTAAGAAAATATTTGATAGATTCCATTTTTTTAAAAAAATTTCAATTTAGTAAAGATTTAAGTGGGTTATCGAACAATGATAAATAATCTTTTTTATTCTAAAATCAAAATTTCCTATCCTATACTTCTTTTTAAAAATGCAGATTATGATAAACAAATTCATAAAGTTAAAAAAAAAAAAAATTCATTTAAACAGTTAACCAAACATCACACAAATATTATTGTAATAATGAAAAAAAAAAAAAAAAAAAAAAAAAAAAAAAAAAAAAAAAAAAAAGAATAATAAAAAACAAAAAAAACGAAAAGAAAAAAAGGAAAAAAAAAGAAAAAGATTTCATTTAACCCAAAGATTAAGTAAATAAATACTTGTTGAAAAAAGAATTCATACAAGATTAATTTTTTCAATTGCATTTTTATAGTTTTTTTAAATCAAAATATTTCTCAACAATTTACATCAAAATAAAGGCAAAATGAAATATTCAAAATACTCAACAAATTTTTCTGGAATCATCCAAATCTATGTAAAAAAAAAAAAAAAATGTTAATTTAATTCAATATCTTTTATTAAAAAAATTTTCAATAAACCTCCTATTTTAGTCGACTTCTCACAACAATTTCTTTATATGTTTATAATTTCTAATTTCTTGAAAAAAAAAAAAAAAAAAAACAGGACAATTTGCAAACGGGACAAGTCAACATTCAGATATGCCAATTTTAATTATTAAAGATGTGAAAAAGGTGTACACCGGGTGTTATGCACGTGGCCTGTTTTACGTTTCAGCTAAAGATAATAAATTATATGTCTCTGGTCGAAATAGTAAGGGCATGTTGGGAGTTGGCCACCAAAATGAACAAAAAACTGCCACTTTGGTGAAAACAGACCATATAGAAATTGGTGGGCAAACGAACACTTTCAATGGGTCGCATATAGCTAATCTTCTTTTTTTTGATTTCCATACTACATTATTGACAACTGAGGGGAGGGTTTATTCTTGTGGTGGCTCTACTTATAATGGGCTGGGTGTAGAAAAAAATATTTTCACCGAATTTGAAGAATTGAAAAATAAATTTGTTGTTCAATTAGCTGGTGGACAGAACCATACTCTTATGTTGACAAAAGATAATGAATTGTATGGCCATGGTTATAATAATAATATTGCACCAGTCGCTCAACAATCTTGGGGAAAACTTGTCAAAATTGAACTACCTGAAGCTTTACAAAATAGCGCGATCAAACTTGCATCTGGGCAACTGTCAACCTTTCTTCTTCTTGATAGTATTAATATTAGAAATGATATTAGAAAGTTATATGAATCCAAAAAATATTATGATGCAAAAATTAAATTAATAGATCAAGAAATGCCCACACATAAATTAATGATCCAAATGAGAACTGGCATAAATATTGATCAAATTGAAAAGGTTTTTAATCAAAATAATTATTCAGGAGAGGAGTTAACACTTTTTATGGATTGGATTTATCTTGGAAAGTCAAGCAATAGCCTTAAACTTGATCAAATACTCAATGCGCTAAACCTTACTTTCAAATCTAATGATCAGGAAAAAACAATTCAAAATGATTTTTTGAAATTATATAAAGATGATGACTCGAAAGATTTTAGTCTTCTTGTTAAATTAGATGAAGACGAAGAGGATGAAGAGGAAGAGGAAGATGAATTTGAAGAAATATCTGTACATAAATTAGTTTTATTAACTAGATCTGGTTTATTTAGAGAAATGTTTGAAAATATCGATAAAAATACAAATTCTGTGAAAGACTTTTCTGGTAAATCAATTGAAAGTTTGGAAATCTTTATTAAATACTTGTACACGGATAAAATTGAACTGACAGCAGATGATGACCCGCAATTGGTTGTAGAAGAATTAGAAGATGCTGCTGAATATTATCAATTAAATCAAAGATGCAATTTCAAAAATGAATTAAAGAAAATTAAGTATCAATTTAATTTATAAGAACGGTTTTTAATATTTCTCAAAAGCACAGAGATCACAAACAATTTTCTTTCTTTATTTTTTTTTTTTTTTTCTTTGTTACTTTTTCGTTTTCGTTTCCTTTTTTTTTTTTTCATGTTCTTTTTCTTTTTTTTTACCTTTTCTTTTCAAACTGTTATCCCACACACACATATAAGCTACTTCCAAAAAAGTAGGGAAATTTTTATTTTAAAATATCTTTATTAAACTTAATTTTAATATAATTATTTAAATATCCAAAATTGTTATTCATTATTTATTGATTCTTCATAATAATTTAATTTATTTATTTGTAAGGCATTACTTTAATTAAAAAAATGAAAGTTTCTGATCTTGATTTAATATGAATATTTTTTAGGTGTTTGAAAACTGGCGATTATTTTTTTCTTTTTGATCATAAAAATTTTTTCCCTCAGAGATTTAATCTTGATAAAATTTCAAATAGAAGGGAAAATTTTTAAAATGGATTTTAATGTTTAAAAATTATTTGTGTAATTACCTTTTTCATATTATCCCTTTTTTTATTGAAATTGGAAGTAACTTGTTTTCTAAACTAAAAAAAAAGTGTTTATTTTTTTTTTTTCTTTTTTTTGAAATATTTTGATGAAAAAATTTTGAAATACTTTTAAGATCCTATTTATTTATTGATAAGTATTAAGACATTGCTTAATTTTTTATGATCAATATATGAATAGAAATACTTTAAATAAAGAATTATATTTAGATAAATAGAAAAAAAAAATTCCAAACTTTTTTTAGAAATATCTTTAGTGTACATTTTACCATATTTTGAAATTTTATTTATCAGAACATTTTCGAGAAAAAATTTTTTTTTAAAGAGTGTAAAGGGATTGAAATTAGAAAGTTAAATATGACTTCCACTACTCTATTTGTGAAAAAAAAAAAACGACTAACAAAAGTAAACCAGAGTTGAATCTTTATTTTTCGATTTTCTTAGATCATTTTTTTTTGAGTAAATTTTTGATTTGATTTAATAAATAATTGAATCCAAGAAATGAGTTTATACAAATAAGTGAAATTAATCTCAGAATAAACGAAAAAATAGGACTGACAAGGTATACATTTTATACAAATCTTTTATTATTGAAGAATAGACGAAAAAGATCATCTTTCCACTATAAATTTTTTGAAATCAAGAATGAAAAAAAAAAAACAACTAAAATATATTTATGAAGATATATTTTCTTTGTTTTCATAAGTTGTATTAATCCATGCAATTAATCACCTTGTACATTCATGCTCAATTACTCTGTATTATTATTTTACAAAACATTTTTTTACAAATTTGTATTATAAACTATTTTTTCAAATAGTTTTATTATACTAATCAAAAAAAAGAATTCTGTTTAAAAAATTTAAAAAAATAAATAGAATTCTTGAAATCAAAAAAACAACAACAAAAGATTCAACCTAAAATATAGGAAAATTTTAGAAAGAATTTCAATCCTATTTCATAATTATTGTTAGTTCTAATTATAATGGACAAGAAATAATTATCAAATCAAACAAACGAATTGGTCCAATAAATCTTGATTTCGGAAGAAGATTTTATAAAACATCCAATTTTCTGAAATAAAACCAGAATTAGATAAATTAAATATAAAAAAGATTTTTAGCTCTCATTTTAGATCTACTTTATTAATATGTTGTAATTATTTAGAAAAAATTTTACAAACAAACTTTTTTTCATAAAAAATTAAAAATAAAAACAAATCAAGAATAAGTCATTGTATCAAATTTTACAGATAATATCAAGAAATAAATGATTTTTATTTATTTTTTCTTGATCAATCTTTTTATTATTGTTTAAATCCCATTTTGTAATTTGTGAGTATGAATATATATTATACTAGTATTTATTCCACTCACCCTTTTCATTATTATTAAAAGATTCACTTATTTTATTCGAGTAATTATTAGAAAAATTTCAATTTTTTTTAAAACTTGCACTCAAAATATGTAAAATATACTTGCCCCTTAATGATTTTTATTTTATCACTCAATATTTTTTTTAGATATTATTTTAGTTTTCCTTTGTCAAATGATCTATTTTATTTATTTTTCTTGATGGATAAGTCTAAATTTCTCAAAAAAATAATTAAAATCTTTTTTGAAATTTTTATAGAGTCAGCCCTACTTTTATGGTACCAACTTTCAACCAATTTTAAGGCACTTTAAAGATCTAAAATTAAGGTATAAAATCAAATACTAGTAAAATAATTTGTGAAAAAAAAAATTACAAAAAATTAACATTAATTTGAGATTTTTTTGGGCATTAAATTAAATTGAAAGTTTGTGTCTTAAAAGTGTCACTGGTTGTAATTAATCACATTCACACTTCAATTATTTATATTATAAAATATATTTATCTACTTTTTTATCTAATTAAATGTATTTTTGTATCAATAGAATGTTTAATAACTTAAGACTGTTACTTCTACTAAAGAGATACAATATTTTGGGGAAAATTCGTTTTATTTTTTATTTGTATAAATATCTAAGAAAAATTAACTATTGTTTTTTTTTTTTTTTCCTTGTTTTCAGAAGGGTATTGTTCATTTTAATATGTCTGTATTTTTTTCATTTTTATTTTATTTTTTTTAATTTCTAAAGATTCAAGCTCTTGTGTGGGTGTGATGACTAATTAGTGAAAACTTTAAAAAATTTTTTGATTTATTTTTTGGTTGATTTTCTACTTGGTTGTAATTCTTTCGTTTGTTTGAGAATAATTTTTTAAAAAAATTGGTTTATGAAATAATAAATTCAGAAAAAAAGTAAAATTTATATATTAATATTTAGGTATAAATAGTGTGAAAATGTCATTCACTCAATATTTTTATTTAGTTTTATTTTTATTTTTCATTTTCTATATTTTCTTTGAGGCTTTTAAATGGGTTTTTTGCTTAATTTTACCTGTATATTTGTGATAATGTAACATTTATACACATTTTCAAAAACAAAAAAAAATCAAAATAATTAATAAATAATAGTTAACAATACTTTAATTATTCTAATATCATATTATTCTGGTAATTATCAATTTATGAATTGAGTGATAATAATAATAATAATAAAATGGTAAGATTGAAAATACAAATAACTAAAAGAATAAATACAGGTTAATATTATTTCTCCTGCATTTTATTATGACAATCAAGAGTAAAATAGTTCTAAAAAATCATATTTTCAAACTTTTCCTTATTAGTGTGTTTTAATTTGGTTTATTATTGTTGATTTTTCTGTTTAGAATTAATTATTGTGGTTGTGGTGTTTCAAGTAAAATTATATTTTTTTAGTTTATTCTTTTCTTTCAATAATATTAATAATAATAATAATACAAAAGTTCCCTTTTCAATCATAGATGAGAAATATTTATTTTTAAAGTTTATTTATTGTAAAATGATATTTTTTTTTTTGTTTTTGAAATAACAAGATACTTTTTCCACACAATGAAAAGTTATTTTTAGTTGTTGATATTTATATTTAGGATTTATAATTTGAGTAATTTTAGTTTCTTCTTCTTTATTTTTGTTCTAGGTAATAAATTAAATGTGTTCCAATAACCCTGTAAATCCGAACAATGCGTATGATAATAATTACATATTAAGCAACAAGATTTGTGTAAAAATCAACTATTTTAGGTGAAAAAAAAATCAGTTGTCGTGGGTGTGAAATAAATGTTTTCTAAGTTGTTTAAATTGATATTTTAAGAAAAAATATGTTTTTAAAAATATCAAAATTAAATTCATAATTTCACATAGAAATAATTTTTTTCTCAATTTTTTTTGTTGTATAATTAAGTTGTAAAAAATTTTTTATTGCAAGATCAATAGTATTTCATTTATAATTTGTTATAATAGTGTTTTTAAAATATATATAATGATTGACGAAAAACTCTTTTTTTCTTTAGAATTTTCTTTGTGTCATCGATAGAAGAACCAAACATACATTGTTTTTTTTTTTCTCAATGTGTGGAACTAAGTAATTGTTTAAATAAATTTTAAAGAAGATATATTAATGTGCTGGGTTTACTTCAGGGGGATATTGGCTTTTCTTTGATGTATATTATTCCAATTAATTTCTATTTTGTTCTTCAAAGATCAATTATAAAAAAAAATTCGTAGACAGATGTTAAAATAAGGTGTGTAGAAAAATTTAAACCGTGTTTCAAAATAAAAAGTGTTTTTTTTTTGTTAGAGAAGACCTAAAAATCAACCCGTTAAGAAACTGATAATAAAATAGAATTAAATATGGTTTTGGTTACTTAAAATTCTCTTATTTTGTTAGAAATTTTAAAAATGAAGGATCAAATTAGAAAAATTTATATCAAAAAATAGAGTTAATTTTTAAATAACTTTTTCAACATAAAAAATAACATTAAAAATTCAAAAAAATTGAGAATATTCTAGGAAATTTTCAACTATTTGCATGAATAATTTAAATTTTACTGGAAATATCAAGGAAATAACTTTCACAATTTATTTGAACTTAGGTATAATATTTGGTAGAAAATTGGATGTTGTATTGGAACAAGAAAAAAAAAAAGTTACGATAATATTTTGAAACACAGATAATAGCCTTTGTGCATACAATACTTTTTGTTGAAAAATAAAAGCAACAAAATTTTCATACAGCTTTACAAAAAAAGTATTTTACAAATCAATAAAATTTTTAATAACTTTTAAAATCTTAAAATCTTAAAGAAAAGCTTTGACTAATAATTTTCTCTTTAGAAATATGAACTTTTGTATAAAATTATTTTATTCTTGAGATGGGATTTTTTTGGAACGTAGAATGAAAATTTTGATCTTTTTATTTTGCAATTAACAGTATTTTGATCAGGGTACGTAATTTTTTTTTGAACCTATTTTACACTAATAATGTTACACTCGTGTTGATTACAGAATAAAAAGATCAAAATTTTCATTCAACTTTCAAGAAAAAATTTCCAATTTCGAAAAGAAATCATCAAAGTCTTGAAAATCTAAAAGATTGAATTAATAATTTAAGTTTATTTTAAAGATAAAAAAAAATTGAAATGTTACCTGATTTTTAAAATCTTGGTTGGGAAAGTTGAATGAAAATTTTGTTCTATTTATTTTGATATAAATAGTAATAGGAATTTGTGGTGTTGTATTGTAATGTTCTCTTGTTTCCTTATTATTTGATCATTTTTTTGAAAGTAAAAAATATATTATTTTCAACTCTTTCCACTTAAAGTAATTGTTTCAAAATATTAAGTGAATTTTGAAAAGTTAATTTTTGAAGATAATAAAGACTGTCTTCAAGTTTTTCTTGCTGTTCTTATCAATAACTTCTTTTCCGATTTTTTTATAAAGAATTATGGAATTTGTGACACTAATAGTAGTGTTGTCAATTAAATATAATTATAAGGAAAAAAAATTTCATTTCGTTTTTTTGTAAAAAAGGTAGTTAATGTTATCTTTTTCAAATCTTCTTTTATTGGATTTTTCAGTTTCATTTTCAAAGAAAAACCAAGTTTAAAAATTAGTTTAATTATTGGAATCAAAATTGAATTCAAAACATCACCTAAAACCAAGATTTAAGCCTGTTCAATTTTGCTAAATTTGGGCTTTAAATTGTAAAGATTAGCATAAGTGAATTTATTAGATTTATTGATACTAAACTTTTTCTATTCATCTAACATGAGTGTTAGATTTTTTCCTATTGACACTGATCCAGTTCCTGTTTGGGGAATTTCAATTTCATAAATCTTCCCTTGATCAGTTAACAATCAGTAAAAAAAATAATTAAAAAATTTTACATTCGGCAAAATTTTCACAATTAAAATTGAATTTACAATTTATTACTATTTGATAATTTTTTCCCAGAATAGTAACTGGATTGGTTGTTTTGATTTGAAAATAACCACTTTGCTCGTTATGGGTTTAGCCTGGAAGAACAAGAAATATGATATTGTTCGAAGTGATATAAGATGATATTGAGGAGTTAGTTCCAAAAACCACGATTAAAATAACCCTATCAATAGAAATAAGTCATATTTTGTATTTGAAAGGGGATCCAAAACAAGGAATAATAACCGTTGATTGTTGAACAAATGAAACAATATGAGATACGTGTTATTTTTGGAACTCGAGATCTAACTCTAAATAACAAAAAACCCATAAATTTAAAAAAGAAAAAACAATTAGTTATTTTTCAATTGGATTTTGAATAATTTGTTCTTCAAAAGTATCATTTTCTGTCAACTAAAAGAATTCTTGAAAACATTGAAATTAAATTTTAAATTTTCCACACTCTGGATGAACCTTGGTTGAAATACAACATAGACATATTAGATCGTCAAACTTTTCAAAAGTCTCAATCTCCTCTTTTATTTCAGACTTTTTAAGAAATATTCGAGGCAATCAAACACAACACCCAGTATCTGTTATGTTTCTTAACTTTGTCTGATTATTGAGCTATTTCTCTAAAATTTCTTTGGTATATTTGGCCTTAGAAAAAAAATTGTTTGTTTTTTAATTGTTATCCTGAATTTGGACTTATGCTTTTTTCAACTTTTGAAATTCGGAGAAAAATACTGTTTGTTTCCAAATAAATGGAACAAAATTTTCATTTGGTGTTTCCAAAAACATATTTTTTAGATCAGGTAACTTTTCAAATTTTTAATATTGAAAATGTCTGCTAAAATTATTCATTACCATTTTAGAATTGGAGACTTTTGACAATTTATTTTAATTTTTGTTCTGTAATTATTTTGGAAGATGAATTAAAATTTTTGTCTTTTTATTTTGAAATTAAGAGTAGTCTCTTTTCTATTTTTTATAAGAAAATATAAAAATCAACCTTTTTTTATTTTTTTAAAAACGAGATTGTTTTCTATCGAAACAAAAAAAAATTAAAGTTTGATTTTTGGTTAGAACTTTTTTTTTCAATAAAGAAATATAATTTGACCAATTAGTGACCTTTATGGGGGAAATGAAGAATTGTTTCATTGTCTTTTATTGATGGAATAATTTACTTTCCCTGAAAATAACTATATTTTTCAAAGTCTTAAATCCTCGAGAAAAGCGATCTTTTCTGATTTACGAGTTTAATAATGTTCCCAAAAAATTACTTAAACTCTTCTAATAAAAACTTTAAATTAAATTTAAAGTAAAATTTATTCCTAAAATACTTCCGATTTTACTTTTCGAGAGTTGTAAATAAAAAGATGTGCAAAATTGTCAAGATTTGCCTAATAACCTAATGATTTCTCAAAAGATTTCCACAGTGACTTAATACTATCCTAAACTTTTCAGTATTCTTATCTCTTTCTTTTCAAAAGTCATCAAGAATTATTTAATCAGATTTTTACAAAGAAAAAAGCAAATGTTGAAAAAAAAAATATTTAACATTTTACATGATCTTTTCTCAATATTTAACCTATTTTTTTTTTTTTTTTAAGGTATTGGAGGATCTGAAAACACCTACAGACCTTGTTTAGATTTAGTCCAGCTTTTTAAGTCTGTTCTCCAATGAAATGAAAATTATCTTAGAAATATTGATTTCTTTGATTTGGTAAATTTTAATAAAATTACAAAGTGTGTTGAATAAATGAGTTTTTTTTTAGAGCACTCAATTATATGATTTTTGGGTAAGAGTATTTGTGATGCTCTAAAAAACTTTTATCAATTCCCTTTTTCAATTTAATTGGTAATTGATATTTTTATTTAAGCTAAGTGTGTGGTGCTCTTTTCTCCATCCAAAGAGGTGATGAATTTGGAAAAGGAAAATTATTGTTACGGTTTAAAGTTCAAAAAATTTCGTTTGTTGCGCATTTCTCTCAAAATTAAGAACAAATTTAAAATTTAAACAAGACACACAAATCCGTTGAGGTTTTCAGTAAGATGATTTTTGCGGATTACAATATATTCCAAAAAATATAAAAAATACGGAACGAAATTTGATTTTTCCAATTTTGTTAAAATTATGAAAAAATAATTACCCAAATTAACAAAATCTCAACCTTTCCAATTCCAATTATGGTCTCTTTGACTTCGTCCATTGTTTTACAACTTCACACACTCGAGAAAAAATCTTTTCTAACTATTTGCGGTTATTAAATATTTTAGTTTTACAAATTAAAAATATCTTATCAAAAAACAAAGAGATGTTAATGTTAGGTTGACTTTTGATATGAAACTTTTCAAATCTTTGAACTATTGATAATTTTATTATGACTTTTTGATTTAATTGCTTTTAACTTCGAAAGAAATATTTTCTTTGGACTATTTTTAAGATTGAAAAAAAACAAAAAAAAAAAATATTGTAGTGAGAATTGAATTGGAATAGAAAATGAGAATGTTGGTAAAGAAAATGCAAACCATATGATATTGGGATGCCTAAGATCTTAGATAATACTCATTTCTCAAATTGTGGTCGATATATCACCTTCGTCAACACTATTCAAGTGAATGTTTATAAGTGTTAAAAGTTTCCTTTTTTTTTCTCATAAAAATCTTAAAAAAACTTTTGAGAAAAAAAGTATCTTAATTCAAAAGTTTTTTTGTCAATTTTGCCTTTAGAAAAATCTATCAAACCCCACAAATATTTGGTCATAGTTACTCTTATAAAATTAACTCTTACTTTATACTTTTATGAATTAAAATTGAAATTATTTTATTTCACAAGTTAGATACAATCAGCTTTGAAAATTTGCAAATAATTTCAAAACTTAGTTCAAAGGTCACCCCAAACCAACGAAAAGACTTTTCAAAAGCTTCCTACTTTTTAAAATTTTCTAATAGTTTCATATAATTTTTAAACCTTTACCAGCACTTTCCAGCCATTTTAATGGCTAAAGGCGTGGTAAAAGTATAAATTTATGTAAATGTCCCGAGATTTTTTTTTGACATGAAATTGAATTTTAATCAAATCATTTTTTTCTCAACATTCTTAATCATTTTCACAAATTTTTTTTTGATAAACACCTTTGCCTTTTATTATGGGAAACTCTGAAAATTCACACAAAATCAAAAAGAGACACAAAAAAAAATATTTCCAAAAATTAGAAAATTCTGGGCTGCCTATATGTGTTTTGGATCAAAAAGGGCAATTGATTTTTACAAGTAAAAAAACGTATGAACTTTATGGATTTGATCCTGAAAAATTGACTGGAAATGAAAATATTCTCGCTTTAAACAAGCGTAAGCACTTTTTTTTCCCCTTTATTTTATTTTTAAATTTTTTATGTTTTTCAAAACGACTCTCTTGTGGGTGTAGCTCTTTATTTTCCTTTTTTTTGAAATTCGAGATCAACAGACCAATCAAATTAAATTGCCCAAAAGTTCCTGGAAAAATTAAGAATTCTTGATTTCTACATGTTATCAAATTAAAAGTTCAAATTATTTATTTTCAATCGAGGAGTTGACTATAAAACTCAATTCGAAACTTTTTCAAGACTCAAACATGAACTTTCGTCACAAAGTGGGGAAAAAAAAAGCGAAAATTAAAAAGAATAATTTGTGATAACAATGTCCTTTAAGTACTACCTTTGGAATTGAAATTTGATTTTATGTTTGCTTTTAAAAGAATAATTGAGTTTGGTAAATCTCACAAATATTTTTTTAGTGAGAGATACGTAAAAAATAATATTTTTTTTGAAAATTTGTTTCTATACTTATCTCAAAATGAAAAAGAAGGTTGAGGCAAAATCGACTTTTAAAAAAAATTTCTAATTATGTGAAAAATGGCAAACCTTAATACTTTACTGATAAGGTTTTCTTTTATTTATTTTTGTCTTGAGAGTCATTTTGGAGTGTTTGCCATTTTTAAGTTAACGACCAAAATGTAGAAAATTGGAAAAAATTTTGAATTATGATTTTATATTTTCTCGTTTGATTAAAACCTACAAAAATCTTGACAAAGTCTTGGTGTTGTATTGATTCCAACAATTCTCATTTCCATAAAAAGAAAAATCTTTTTTCTTAACTAACATAAAATTTTTTTTTTTTAGAAAAAATTACTAATTGTCCCGAAATTCTATTTTTTATTTAGATACTTTCAATGCAATATTCAACAAAACCTTTTCCAAAACCTTCCCTCACAATTTTACTTGAAACTAACAATTAGGTTTTCAGAGAAACAATTCAAACAAAAAAAATTGTCACATACTAAAAGAAACCAAATGTTGAGTATTTGGCACTGTAGATTCTATTTGAAAATCAAACAAAGATTGCATAGTATCCCTTAAAGAGTTTTTGAAAACTTCAATTAAAGAAAAAATAATAAGAAAAAACATCGAAACTAAAGAGAAAGCCACAACTTCTTTGCAAGAATTGTTTTGATTTCTGAAGACATTTGAACAATTCAATCAAACCAATGATAAAAACAAATAGACAAACAACCTTTAATATTTAGAGTTGTTTGTTGAGTATATTTGGAAGTCTTGTAATTTTTTATCAAGAAACTCGTTATTTTTCTTTTTCTTTTTCTTTTTCTTTTTCATTGTTAAGTTTCTTCATAAGGGTGTTCGAATCTAATTTTTTCTTCTTCATTTTTCCACAAAACAATGAAGAAAAATGATTTTTTGATGCCATCTTGGACATTATTTCTAAGATCATGACTTGACAATTTAAATGGAATTGGAAAAAAAGGTCTTGAAGACAAATTGATAAATTGCCAACGTATTCGTTAAGGCTTACAATACCTGAAATTTGAAGAAAGATTATCTTATTTCAGGTGTGGCAACTTGTTAATTTGGTTCTTAGCTGATCGATCTTGTGCTTGGTACGAGTTTAAAGAGTTGTTCAAAAAGTCAATTTTTCTCAATTTATTTTTTTTTATTTTTTCCTAAAATTGAAATTTAAGAGTATAAAATGCAGTCGTTAATAGATGGGTAAATTATAAGAATAACTTTTGAATTTTGGGTTACAGAAAAGAAAAAATTCACGTTTTTGTCAATTAACTAAAAAAAAACAAAATCTAATTTTTCAAAAGATCCAAATCTAAATCAAGGTTAATTAAAAATTTCAATTTACAACACACAACCCACATTTTATTTGTACTTGAGTTCCAGCCAATAAAGCTTAAACTCTTTAAATCGGATTTCGGAAATAAAAATAATAAATTGTCAAAAATTGCCATTTTAAACCACTATTAAAACTCATACCAAGCACAAGATCGATCAGCTAAGAACCAAATTAAAAAGTTGCCAAACCTGACATAAGATAATCTTCCTTCAAATTTCAGGGATTGTAAACCTTAAGCACTTTGTTTTCAGGCGAAAATGGTGAAATAATGTCTAACAACACCCTTGAAAGAGATATGTAATCCAAGTAATATTTACACACTGAGAATTTCTTTTATAAAAAATGAGAAATTTTCACAATTTTCAACTTAAGTGATCATGCCAAAATTTGATTTTAATATTTTAAAATTTCCATTTCAACTTTCTGAACTCACAGTAACTCCTCTGATTGTTCTGCGTATTTTACTACATTTGCTTTTACCAGTTTGAAATGTTCTCAAATTTGAAATGCACTTGAAAATCCACAAAAGCCATTTTTTGCAATTATTTTTTTTGTTATTTTCAATTTTTTTTTTAACATTCAAAAAGAAAAAAAAAACCTCTACAAACAATTGTATTGGTGACAAAAAATGTTTTTTTTTTTTTTTTTTGTCCAATTTCTTCAGAATGAAAATTATTTTTGAGAAGTGAAAGTGAAATAACACAATAACTCAACACTCCCAAGGGGGGAACGTAGTCCTTAAGGCTATAGTAACATTTATTTTTTTTTCCCAAAAAGGTAATAGAGTCATTATTTACACAAAGAACGATTTAACTTGACAAGTAACCTCATTTATCATCTTTAGAGAGATGAGTTATCATTTTTAAAAAGAGTTCATTTTTCCAATGGAATTTTCAGTAAAAACATCTAATCCTTTTTATTTAGATTTTTGGATGAAAAAACCCAAACAGAAAAATGTTCAAAAACATTTTTAGATTGAAAAAATCTCACTTTTAGTAATTCCTGAGAGTTTTTAATATAAAATAACATTGAAACTTTTAATTTTATTTTAAAAATAAACCAAATCATAAAATCTCTGAAGATCTTAAACAATTGTCCATTTTTTTTTATTTTGCAATTATTTATTTAATTTCATAACATTTAAAAGATTAGGTAATATTCTTTTTCAAATATTAAGAGTATAAACTTCAAACTGTCATGTATTAAAATCAGTTATTACCATATATCTATTATTTTTTTTTATTAGAATTATTAATTTGAATTCGTTTTATTTGTTTGAAAATCTTTGAAAAATTCAGAAATAATAATAAAGTCTATTGGTCCCTTTAATCCTTGGGTTATTTATAACCAACTGAAAGAATTAAGATTCGGCTATTAATTATTAATTGAAAATAATCTAATTAAAAAGTATTTTCTTTTGATATAAAGTTGGAATTTTCCAGTTTTTAAAAAAGTATTTTAGGGGAATTTTTAATTTCATGGTTTGGGTTTGTTTTTCTCATATTTTTTTATTTAATAAAAAGAAAAAATTGATTTTTATTGTTCTTTGAATAAATAAATTATATTTTTTCCAGTTTAAAATAATTATTTTAATTTTTTTTTGGAAATTAATTAGATTTTTTATATATTGTTTTTTTAGAACTTTATGGGTTTATTCTTAAATAAATATTGTTAGTACACTTCCTAAATAGATAATTTGATTTCAATCTTCTTTTAACAAAAATAATTATATTTAAAATAATACAGAAATAATTGGAATTTTGAACTTTACAAAAACAAAAATAAATTAGAAAAAACTTTTAAAAACAATATTTCATTGAATTTTGATAATAATATTAAAATTTTGTAGTTTTGTTTGATTTTTCCTAAGCATTAAAAAAAAATTTCACATAAATATATTTTTATGATAGGCAAAAATTTTTTGGATACAAAATCTATTTTTTTAAGAATTAAATTTTGGGATGAAAATATCTTCATTATTAAAGGTATAATAGTTTACATGATACTGTTACCAAGTATTACAAAATTTTCTTGATTGAGATCATGAAAAAATAATCTGATAATTTTCGATTTTTCAAAAATCAAGATTTCGTCTTGGTATCATAAGTTTACCACAAATTCGTTTTAGTGGAAAAAATCCCGTAAAACAACCTTTTAAATGAAAAACTCAAACAAAAAACCTTTTTAGTAGATTTTTTCTAATTCTTTTCGAGAGGTTAATTATATTTTGAATTTAATATTATAATTTTTGGAAATTAAATTTTTTTTTGAAAATACCTTCTTTTTGAAAAAGTCAAGACTATTTGTAAACTTTTTACAAAAACATATTTTTTAACAAAGCAGACGTTGTCAGAATTAAAACCGTTTACAAGCTTTTTATTTTTTAAAAGTTAGGGTTCGACCTTTAAAAGGGGGGCACTTTTTTTGAAAATCAGTAGTTACTAACTTTTTTAAAACTTTATTTTATTGAAATTTTTAATTGTCCATAATCTCAAAAAAAAAAAAAAAAAAAAGTACTCACTTTTTTAAAATGACTATATATTTGAATCTACTTTTTTATTTTAAAAAACATATAAAACTTTTTAAACAAGGACTCACTTTTTTCAATAGCTATGAATTTAACCTTTCATTTTATATTTCAAGATCTCTAAATGAAAGACAGGTTATTCTCAAAAGCCTTCGATCTAATTATCTTTTTTCTTAATTTCAAAAACAAAAAAAAAAAAAAAAGGTTAATTTTATTAATGTTAATAAGTATCTCGAAATACGTGCAAAAAAAAACTAAAATAATTTTTTTTTTAAAACCAAGTTTACTAATCCACCATGTTGATTTTTTCATTCTCAATCTGAAATATAGCTTTTCAAAAACATAGCCAATTAAGTGCCGAAAAGGCAATGGCAAAAGGTACCAAAGAACTCATGGAGTCAAAAGATGGTACACATACCGTAGAGTGGGAAGCGGTGACTGCCACTGGCGAAGATTTAGATTTGTGGTGTAGAGGTGTTTGTGTAATGATAGGCAACCAACCACATGTACAAATGCTTCACCAATTAAGGAGTAGCGATTCAAACAATAGCAATAATAAAGAGCCCAGTAGTGTTGATGAATCAATTTTAAAAGTTCAAATTGAAGATAACACAAGTTTCTCACCTAATTCTGAATTTTCTTCTCTGGACAAATCAAGTAGCAAAGAAAGCAAATCCAAAAACAGTAGGCGTAAACATAATAACTCCTCAGAAGATAATGGTAAATATTAATTTTTTTTTTTTTTTTTTTTGTAATTTTTATCCCCAAATATGTTTAATTTTTAAATCAAAATTTTTGACAAATGTTTAATTTTTCATTTTTTATTCTCTAAAACCTTTATTTTAAATAATGAAAACAAATTTTCAAAAAATAAATAAATTAATAAACAATGATACTAAATTACCCAATAGGTATTGACAATTTAATTGAATTAGATGAAATTATTGATATTGTTGATCAAATTAAAAATAAGATTAGAAGCTTCAAGGAACCAGAACAAGAAAAGATAATGATTGAAAAATTAAATCTTTTAATTGAAACAGTTGAAAGCCAAAAAAACGAGTCACATACCCAAACAATGCGAATTATTAAAAAAACTAAAGAGCATAATATTAAAAATAAAAAAAGATATAAAGAATTGGAAAAACAATTCGAAATAAGAACAAATCTTTTATCTAAACAGGAAATGAAAATTGATAAATTGGAATTGGAAAACAAATTGTTAAAAGAACAATCACAAAAATTAATTAACATTATTTCCACCTTTAATAAATCTTCTCGGAAAATTATTAAACAATCAATGTCCGTCAATGAACAATTGAAAAAGTAATGAAACAAACTAATTTAATTAATCATACTTTTTGATTTTTTTCTTCAGGAAAATTACATTTTATTTTTATTGGTAAAATGATCAAAAAATTATCAAGTATTTTTCATTTATTTTTTTGATCGTTTAATTAGAATAAAAACAATTTTTTATTAAACTGAAATTCCTTTTTTTATTTTTTTATTCCCTGTTCACTGATATTGGTTTCAGAATATATATATATATATATATATATATATATATATTAATATCTATAAAAAAAAATAAAAATTTTCAATTATTTTTGAAATTTTTAAAGATGGTTTTTATTTGTATGAAAAAAAAAAATGAAAAAGAAAATAGAATTTTATTGTAAATTAAAATTAAACATTCTTGGGTACAGTTAAAATAATTTACACAATAATAAAAGGCTAATGATTATGAAAATTGGTAATAATTTACTTTTTAACAAATATTTTTTTCATTTTTTCATTTATTTGTTTTCTATACCATTTTCCAAAAAATTATGTAATATTTTTCGCCCAATTGTAAAATTTTTTTATCAGTGATCTATATAAGGATGAATTTTATAGCTCCTAAATAAACAAAGAAGATCACCCAGTGTTTGGTGATAGTTCTTTTTAATTTGGTTCTTAGCTGAGTGATGAATTTTTTTTTGATGGGTTTTAATAATGATTAAAAAATGATTTTTTTAAAATTAGTTTCCAAAATCTGAAATAGGAATAAAATTTTTACTTATGTAGAGAATATGAATTCAAATTTAAAAGTATGGGGAGTTATATCTAATTTTTTAACAAATTTTAATTTTATTTAAAGTTTAAAAGAAATTCTCTATTTTTTTACCCAAAATTAAGTAATAGATAAAAGGGTTGATCGAAAACACTTATAATTTGTTGGGTTCTCACAAATAAGAATTAGTGGTTTAATAAGCCGAAAAATTAAGTTTTTATTTTTTCATTATAAAAAAAATATTCTTCGTTGAGATTACTTTTTTGTAATTTTTTTCAATAAGTAGAAAAATATTTAATTTATTTTAAAGAGAAGTTTAATTCCTTATTTCTAAATTGAAAAAAAAAGTTATCTTTGTTTTTTCAATTTGCTGTAATTGTACCAATTATTTAAACTTTTTTTTTTTGTAAAATTTGATTTTAGAATTTTAACTTTATAAATAATTTGTTTTTTTTTTTTTTTTATATTGATTAATATATATATATATATATATATATATATATATATTAACTCTGTAAAATTCTTAAATAAATTAATGAATAAAACATATTTTACTTACAAACTGATAATTATTCACAAAAAAAGAAGAATTAAAAAATCACATGTGTGGAGCTATATATAAACTCCATTTCACTCAAAGGGGCCCAGCAAAAATGAATAATTCGCCTTTTTTGAAGAACCAAACAAACTATGATAGTTTAGAAATCATAGAAATAATTAATTGAGAGCTGAGTTAAGATTCATAAAAATAATATCTGAACAATCCTTAAATTTTAAAAAAAAAATGTTAAAAAAATTTTGATCCCTTTTCATTGGAATGTCTCCTGTGCAAAATTTCTCAATGATCTTTGGAAAATTGAAATTTTTGACACTAAGATTTTTTAATAGTAAATATATGGATTTTAAAAGAAAATACAAAGCATCAATTTTCTTAATGTTAATTTGGAGTTTTAAAGGATTTTTTTTTTAACTTTAAAAAAAAAAAAAAATTATAAAAACAACTTTTATAGTATAAGAAAAAGGATCAGATTTAAAATTTGAAAATATATTTTGAGAAGAATAATGAATTAAACTCATTGGTTATTTTCTATTTCAGTCAATAAACAGTGTCTCATTGAATGGAAAAGTATTTACAGTCGTTCCAAACCTACTGCGAAATTTGACAGACATAGAAATTGACTTTTTGTTAAACTTAAATACAAAAAAAAAAAATCTTCAGTTATACGCTAACCTATTCCTTTTATGATTTGAAATAGGTTTTTTTAAAAAATTTCTTATTTGAAAGAATGGGAAAAATACCTGTTGTTTTTGAAACAAATTCAAAAATTCAAAACAAACCCTCCAAAGCCCGAAGAAAGAATTTAATTGTTTCTTTAAAAATGTCTTACCTTTTGATTTAAAGGTGTTTATAAATTAAGGATCCAAAAACCTGAAAATTTTTCATAAATTATTGATCATTCATAAATTTTGTCGTGAAAAATTCAAATTTTAATATTTTCTCAATTCGAAATTTATGTTCTGTTATAAAATTTCACGATTTGAAATAGGTTATCACAAAATCATAAATATACTGTCATAAAAAGATAAGTATGATACAGAAAATCAATTTTCTGTTTATCAGGGATTTCGCAGTGTGTTTGGAAGTGAAATATATATATTTGGGTGTATGTGTGAAGATATATTTATATGAAACATTTTTTACACTTAAATGTTCGAAATTTAATAAATGGGTTATGTGTTTGTAAAGTTTTTGAATGGGAATTCTAAGAAAAAAAAATAATTTTGAAAGATATCGTTACTGAAATAATTTTTTATATTATTTTTTTTGGATAATCTCCTCTTTAATCGAAACATAATTGTTTTCATTTTTTTTTTTTTTTGAATAAAAGATCAAAAATAACTAATTTAAAATTTTATTTATTCCTAGATTAATGCGCTAGTAAGAATGATTATAGAAACATCACATTGATTTATCCGTAATTTTTACTGGTTTTGATATACTGATCAAAATGAACATTTTTATTTGTTAGAATAGATAAATTTGGAATTTTCATTATTCCATTTTGAAAAAAAAATGATTTTGATTGTATTTCATTCATACCTATATCAAATTTTATGGATATATATTATTCCATTGTCTTTATAGTGTAACTTTGAAAATTTTTTTATCATAAACCATGGACATTTGAAAAATAATTTAGGCACCTTTGACTCTAGTGAAAATTTTAAAAGATATTTTTTTTTAATTTCAAAAACCACATTTTTGAATTTACATTCGAACGCTAGGACCATCATAAAAAATAAATATACTTTCAAAATCTTATTATTTTTCTAGAAACCTCAATCTTGTATTAAACAAGTTTTTAGTGAATATATCTCGTTATTAATTTGATAAAATTTTGAACAACAGCAAATAGATCTTGAAAATAAATTGAGTTTAAAAAAACAGAATTGAAAATTGATTAGACAAATACAATTATTGAATTTTTGTTTGATTTTTTGGTGGGTTTATCAATCCTTTTCATTAAATTCAGTAAAAAGTTAATTTAAATTGTATTTTCTTAATTTATAATAATATTAGAGATTTCTATGAAAATAAAATACTCTGATACTATCAGCCCATATATAGATTCTCAATGCTATTATCGCCAGATAAATACTTTTTTAAATGCCTCAAATATTAAACAAGATCTTTCCATTTTTCAAGTTTTTAAAATATCTGAAACCTCCATTTGGATTCATTAATTATTCATTTTAAGGTTTATTATCTTCTTTTTGTACTTTTTTCAAACTTTACATTTTAGAAAATTTTCACACTGGAAAGTTCAGTATATTGATTTTTTTTTTTAAGTATCACTTAAATCTAATGTGTGTTTCACTTTCTTCTTGAGAATTTTATTTTTTTTTGAAGGTATATATATTTATATAAAACTTTTCTATTCTATTTTTGATTTGTTATATAAATAATTTTTTCAGTTTAATATTAATTGAAAATTTTTTCTCGAAATTTGGACTTTTTTACAAATTTGGTGCATAATACATTCCTAAGAAAATTTTTTTTTGAAACTTAATCGGTGTAGAAAAAGGTATTTTGAAAATTTTCCAAAAAAAAATGATTTTCGTTAAGGATAAAAAGGGGAAAGAAAATTAGAGATAAATAAATAAATTTATATTTTATCCAAAATAAATATAAATATGGATATTTAGATTTATTTTTTTATCTTTTGTTTTTTTTTATTTTATTTAAGCGTAAGTGCATTATCATTTTAGTGAAATAATTATAAATATGGCAAAGAAAAAAAAAATCAATAAATTTTGAATAAGGAGAGTGTAGAAAAAAGAAGAAGACTAAAAATATAAAATAAAAAAAATTAATAAATAAAAAAGTATCGTTGATAAAAAATAAATCAATAAATCTTTCAGTACTTATAAAAGAATAAATATGTTTTGTACCAAATAATTATTTTGAACTTTTATTTTTTTTTATTTATTTATTTTTTTGTTCATATTTTTCATCCATCTATATGAAGAGAACGAATAAAAATAAATAGAGTGGGGTTGTAAATTTTATATTCTAATGTATTCGCAACCCATAAATAAAAATCGGGGGTGGTTTCTCGAAAGTAATATTTCGATGAAAATTAATGTTTGTTATTTTTTCTTTTTCTGGATAGATTTTCCTTTTTCGTTTAGCCACACGGGTTTGCGAATTTCGCCTGTTAGCCACCGTTCCTTTTCAATTCTTCTCCGTTGGCCAAACCAACGTATTACTTTAAGTTCTGAAGTGCCAGTGATTTTTGATAATTTTTGCCGTGTTTTCTGATCTGGATAGGGGCCACGTTTTTTTAAATTAGATTTCGAAAACCATTTTTCAAATATCTTTTGGGATTTTTTTGTTGTTTTGTTTCTCATGGTTTTTCCAATTTCAAAATAATGAGTCCGTTTTGGTTTTAACTTTGAATTTTTCTTGTTGCCAATATATAAGCGATATTTTTTAATAATTTTTGATCTATTTTTTGAAATACTTGGTGATGTTTTCCGTTTTCTTGACTCCTTAGTGAGTGTATTTGTTAATTCCATGTTAATTATATCATTCCGGTTTTTATTTGAATATTTCTGGAATTTTATGTAATCTTTTATTTTATTTTGAATAAGATTTGAATCGAGTTTAAGACTGTATTTTTTTTGGCTGCCTTGGAGATCTTTCTTTAATCTAATATATTTCTTGTTTTTGTCTTTTCTTTCTTCCTTGATATTGATTATTTTTACAGTTCCTCTCTTTTCTTTGTTCTCTCTTTCATGTTTTCTCTCTCTTTTGTGTTCATTCGCTCTTTCTTTTTCATTCACTCTTTCTTTCTCATTAACTTCCCGATACTTCGTCATTTCAAGAGTGTTGTTGATTATTTTATTCAAAAATTGTTTTGTTTCTTTATTGTTGCTATCATATGAGCGGTTGTGGGTGTTTTTTTTTTGATTCGAATTAAAAATTAAAGCTATTTTCTCGAGTGAGTGCATTTTTTTTAAATTCAATTTTCGTTTTAATTTCTTCTTCTTAAGATCATAATTCATGAGACTGCCAGTCAAATTGTGCAATTCTTTTTGTGTGTATTTGTTTTCATTACTATTATAATATTCGGGGTAATTGTTGAATTGATCATTTTGTGAAATTATTTCGTCAGTTTTTTGGTCAGAGATTGGAACTTTTTCCACATTTAATTCCATTTTTAATTTGGAATCTGAATTAGAATTTGAGTTTGAGTTTGGTTTTGTGTTCGTGTTTGTTTTCGTGCTTGTTTTTGGATCTTGATCTTGATCAGGATTTGGATTTGACTCCAATTGAGTGAGAGTTTTTTCTTTAAAATTATAGCTCCAATTCTCATCAGTCACAATTTCAGAAGAGTCATGAGAATAAAAACCATCACACCATAGCATCTCAAAATCAGATCCGTAGTCTTCTGTAAATTCATTTAGCTCACATGAATTATTATTCTCATCAAAAAAACTATTTTGCTCTTGGGATTCAAGAAAAAGATCATCATAATTAATGTTAGATGGTTGCCATCTTGTCGTTAATTCGTTGTTTGTTGTTATAAAACTCATAGAATTATTGGAAATGATTGAATAAGTCTTTGTTTGTCAAAAAGAATTGATACACAAAATGATAAAGAAAAAAGATTAAAGGATAAAGATAAAATAAATAAAAAAATCAAAAAGATTTGTAAAGTAGAAAAAAAAATCTAAAAAATAATTAATGTTTAAGTTGTAACAAATTAAACTTTAAGTTTTATTTCATTCAATAGACTTTATTTGACCCAAAAAGTATTAAATCTTGAATTACGACAGTTCGTTTGAATTTCTTTTCAGTACAACAAAAGATCAGATTATTTTGATCACAAAAATTATATTTTTAACTTGTGGTTTTTGAATAATAGAAGTTTTAGACAGAAATTCCTTGTTTTAGCTGAACTTGAAACTAAAAGTATTTCAAAACTTATGAAAAGTAAAATTATTTTTTTTTTTTTTTGTTCGTAAATACGATTTATTACTTCGTCATTCGATTTGTAAAATTGCAAGTTTCCATAAAACGTTCAAGAAATCTTCTTTTTTTACAAACATGTGATTGGAAATTCGTTTTTTTCAAATAATTTATAATTCAAGATTTTAAATAATTATTTTGGGTTCAACAAAACAAACAATGTTAATATTGGTTTCTTCATTTGGTTTTGTTCAATAATGATGATTCGTTAAATGTACAATTGTTGATTCATTTTCAAACTTTATCATATCAAAATTTCTACATTATAAAAAAAGTTGGTTATTTGAGTCTATCTTCTTAAAGGGAGTTAAAAAAGAGATTTTCATTTGGACATCTCAAACTGTTGGAATAACTTGTTTTTAAAAGCTTTGAAAAAAACTCCAACACATGACTACAAATATATATGAAATCATTGAAATTTCATTTAAATTTCATATAATTTCATTTTTTTTTTTTTTGGAAATAAATTTCGTTTAATATTCATTAAAATTTCAATTGAATTTCCTTTGATGAAATATGACAAAAAATACAAGAATTTTTCTTTAAAAATTCCATAAAATTTCAACATAATTTCAAGTATATAAATTCAAATGAAAAATGTATGAAAATTTATGTACAAGAAAAATATAAATATAATTACAAGTTTTTTTTAAACAAATTTTTAATAAAATATTAGAAAAAAATAATAAAAAAAAATAGAGCTCAAAATGAATTTTAAATATGTGTTTATATTAAATTAAATCTATAAAAATTTGAAAGCTGAATATAAAAAAAACGGAGAAAAGATATAAGTTTTATTTTATTTTGTAAGATTATTTGATTTTTTAATATATATATTCTGATATTTTATTTAATTTGTTTTTGTTATAAGATAAAAAAGAAGGAACATGAGGAATAAATAATTCATTTATTGAATAGTAATCCTCAAATTGAGTAATTTTATTTTGAAAGTGTTTGACAACATGAACTATTTGTTTTATTTCAGTACAATCAATTAAATGAAGATTAGAATTTAAATAAAAAATATTCTTTTTATCAACTTGAGTGTAATATCTAACTACAATAAATGGCTTTGATTTAATTTCAGAATCTAAAAATAAAAATTTGATTATTTTGACATATTTTTTATTTCTTAATTGAGCATCGTGTTTTAAAAGATATTTATGTTTATTAATTATTATAGACTTTGATTCAAAAGGATATTTATTTCTTTGAAATTTTATTTCTTCCATATCAAACTTATGCCATTTTGTTCGAAATTTTTTTGGATTCCCACTAGATTTATCAGTTTTTCGAATATATAATTTGAAATATTGAAGATATTTTTTGAAAATTTCTTTTTTTGAATAATAGAATATTGTGTTTTTTTGATTTTTGTGAAGTTGGCCATATTTTGGTTTGAACCATTGATGATATTTTTCTAAAGCGAAAAAAAGTGTATTCATCCCCCCATTATTTTTTTATCGAAGTTTCTAAATGATGTGCAAAAATATGTAAGTTTGATATACGATCACAATTTTGATCTGAACATGTTTTGTAACATTTAATAAAATTAACTATATATTTATGTAGATTTTCATTTATTTTTTTACTTCTTGTTGGTTGATAAAGATTTTTAATTAAATATGAACTTATATATAAAAAAATTTAGAAATTTTTTTTTCAACTAAATCAACAACACAAATCAAACTAAATTGAATCAACAATTGGATATCAATAGAAGCAAGATGATTTTTTTCCAAAAGGTTTATAAATTCTTTTTAACCCTTTTGGAATTTTAATTTTTTATATCTTTTATTTGCTAGAATTATATGATTTCTGGACATTCCACGACACATTATTTTAAAAATATTTTTGATTAAACCTTCAAGAAGGAGATGAAACCAACAAATTGGGAAATGAGAAGTTGACGTTGGATCCAGTTTTAATTCATTTATCCAAATATTTCCTAGTTGAAATTTGATTCCAGTTTCCTTTTCTTTTTTTTTAATTTTACGAAGAGTATATATATTTAAATTATGAAAATAAGATTCATTCAATTCCTCTTGAATTTTGATTATATCTTTTCTCTCCCTTTTTTTATATTGAAAATCCCCATTTGAGTAATTTTGATCACCTAATTCTGATTTGCAGAATGAACATGAATTTAAAGCACCTGGCTGTAGCATACCTTTTGCTGGAAAAAGATTCTCTTGTGTCACCCACAAAACATGAAACAACACCTTGTATTTTTTTACCTCCTAAATAAATTCCATTTCTTAATTTTTCTAGATCTTTCACTAAAGGAAAGTTTTTTAGAATATCGTTTATTCGAGTTTTTGCGGGTAAAAGTGAAATCAAAAAAATGGTTTGTTCTTTTAACCTCCAAGTATATTCCAAATTATCAATAAACATATATAATCCACCAAGTGAAAACGATTCTGTACATTTAAAATCATCATAATAAAAACCAATTAGAAACAAAAGATCAGGATCAATTTTTGGAATTTTGTTAATTTTTTCATCAAACGCCGGAAAACTTGAAAAACGCGAAGGGAAAAAACCCTCATTTGTTACTAAATTTTCTATTTCTTCATTTTTTTTTGAAAGATAAATGCTTAATTATATCCGAGTGAACGACCATATTTATCCATGTAATTGGTGAAAAATATTTTGTTTGAATTTTATCTTCAAGTAATATGAGTTTTCCAGATTTCTCAATATATTTTTTTGAAATTAGATTAATATCTTTCGGATGCTGTATATTGATTAATTGATTGATCTTTTTCTTGAGTGTTCGCATTGTTTTGGGAAGTCTTTTCCCCCCCTTTTGGATAAAAAAAATTTCTCTATAAAATGTAAAATTTTCTCTGCCTGTGCTGAAGAAATTTTTGATTCTAAATATAGAATATAAAATTCTATCCACATTTCATCAAATTCATTAATAAATCTGTCAAAATTTGGCAGTGGTTGTTCATTTTTAATATTATTTTGTGTGGGTAATTCTAAAATATTAAGTTAATTTATGAGTAAAAAAAAATGATAATATATTTTTTATATATAAATATAATAAAAAAATTAAAAAATTATTCTCTAAATTTTTCATTGAACTTTAAAAATTTTCAAAACTTTTTGAAAATTAATTTTCTAAAAAATTGAAATAAAATCTAATTAAAAAAAATCCCAATTTTTTAAATATAGTGAATTATTCTTTATATTTTAGTGGTAGTACGTTTAGGTATAATTTTGTATGACGCGAGTTCGAATCCAAGTTAAGAAAGAAAATTTTTGAAAAATGATTGGTCCCTCTCCTCTGAATTCTGCCCTCGGATGAACTATTTGGAGCAAACCATTTCGAAAATTGATTTTTTAGTTGGCCTCTAAACGCAAATCAGACCTCAGACCGAAGGAGGACCTCACGGTTGATTTGTAGTTAAGCCAATCCAAAATCAATTCAAAATTTTTTTTTTTTTTTTTTCTTTTCTCAAACTTTTTTTTTTTTTTATGTTATTTAATTTTGTTTTTTCTTTTCTTATTTATCTCATCTTTTTCTTTCTTTTAATGAAAAAAAATCAAAAAAAAAAAATTAAAAAAAAAATAAATAAATAATAAAATCAAAAAACCTTACGATTATCTTTATTATGATGAATTATGTCTTCCAATCCATATGAATTAATGAAATTATTTGAAGTGTTGATTTCTCCTTCTTCTATAAATTCTGTTTCTCCCCCATCTTCATTTTCTTTTTCTTTTTCTTTTTCTTTGTTTTTTTCTTTTTCTTTTTTTGTCGATTTGTTCTTGTATATATTCTACTCTATTTCTTTTTCTTTTCTCTTTTCTTATAGTTTTGTAAAAATTTACATGATAACAAGAAATGTGTTTATCAAGTGAATTCTTTGTACGGAATAATTTCCCACACTGTAAACAATTATAGTGTATATGAAACATCAACTAATGTTGGTGAAATAATAAAAAAATGATTTGAAGTTTCATTTTTTTATCTTTTTTATTTTTATTTATTTATTTATTCTTTTTTTTTCTTTTTTTTTTTTTTTTTTTTTTATTAATATGATTACAAATAAAGAAAAGTACATTCCAATCATTAAAATTACAAAGAACTTAATGGAAGCAATTTTTAAAAAATTCGATGTTTCTTATGATGGTAAGTTTCATGAACGCAGAAGAAAAATCCAAGAATTATGTAACCAACCCAAATGGAACCAAGTGTATGATGAACTAGTTAAGGAAGGATTGTGGGACCCAAGCTATGTTCAAAGAAGAAGAAAAAATGGTTTTTTTTTTTTTTTCCTTTTCTTTCTTCAATTTTTTTTTATTTTAAATTCTTTTTTTTTTTTTTTACATTAAAAGAAAAAAAAAATAATAATGAATCATCAACCACAGAATGGATTCCCTTTTCGAACGGAGAACATATATTTGAAGAAAATTATATAAAAAGTAAATTTTAATTTTTTTTTCTTTTTCTTTTAATATTTTTTTCTTTTTTTTTATTAATTTTTTCTTTTTTTTTATTAATTTTTTTTTTTTTTTTTTAATATTCTTTTTAATATTAATATTAGATTCACAGCTAAAAAGAAAACGAATCCCTGAAAAAACAAATTCAAATCAATTCTCAAAAAATAAAAAGAAATCGGAATTAGAAAATGAAAAAGAGAAGGAGAATTTAAAAGAGAAGGAAATTGAAATTGAAATTGAAATTGAAAAAGAGCCCGAAAAAGTGAAGAAAATAAAAAAACAAAAATTCTGAAATAAAAAAACGAAGAATTAGGTATGCTAATTTTTTCTTTTTTTTTTTTTTTCTTTTTTTTCTTTTTTTTTCTTTTTTTGATTTTCTTTTTTTGCAAATTATTTCTCACTCTATTTCGATTTTACTGTTAACTTTAAGATATAATTGTTAATTTAATAAAAAATATTATCAAGAAAATTGACCATTTAGAAGAAAATCAAACAAACATGATGAAATTAGTAGAGTCTCAAATGAAAACAAACGAACAAACAAAGACTAATCTGAAGAAAACAACAATAGATTTTATTTTTTGAAGAAAACCTCAAATTAGAAGCATATCGTAGTACAACAAGGATGATAGTTAGCAAAATTTTAATATTAAAGGCAAAAGATAGCTTTAATCAAGTAAGATATCCGGGAAGGGATGAAGCATCACGAGTTGCGAAAAAATGTAATTCTTTACTTTCTAAACAAAAAAAGTACTTTAATGAATTTTATATTTCAAAAAAAAATTAATAATTTTGGACCTGAAAATTCTGAACAACGAAAAAAATTTATTACAAACTTAGAAGAAAAGAAAATTTATCAACCCATTTTCAATATTATGACTAAAAAAAAATCGAGATATTTTGATTAATAAATGGATTTCTGATTATTTTTAAATTATTAGTAAATCAATCTTTTTTTTTTATTATTTTTTTTTTTCACTTTATTTTTTATCTAATTACTGATATTTTTCCCATAAATAAAAATTTTTTCAATAAAAATCATTTTTTTAATAATTTTTCATTTATTTTTCTTTAATTTTTCATAAAATTTTCAACCTTTTTCATTTATTTTTCAATTAACAATTTCCTTTGATTTTCCTGGTAACTTCCATTGACTATTTCAAGGAAATTTCAATAATTTTCATTAAATATTTCAATTAAATTTCAATTTTTTTTCAATTTTTTTTCAATAAGATTTCATTAAAAAATAACCAAAAATTCCACAAAAATTTGTTGTCATGTGAATTAAGCTGAATACTCACTTTTTTCAAACAACTTATTCAGATTTGAGAAAAAATTGTTTTTTTAATTTCCAAGAGATAGTTAATTTAGTTCTGATTCTTCCTTTGAGAATATATTAATCAAATAATATCTGAACTATTGACGTTCACATATGATCATATAAACCCTTAGAGTTCAAATATTTCTCTTTTTACTTAAATTTGTGTAAAAAATAGGAAAAAATTTTTCTTTTTTACGATTTTTCTTAAATGTCGACAATCCCTGAAATTTGACAAAAGATTAGTCTTGTGTCAGGTATGGAACCCGTGTGTTTAATTTAATTCTTATCTAATTAATCTTGGACTTGGAATGGGTTTTAATAATTGTTCAAAAAGGTAATATTTAACAATTTATTTTTTTTTTTTGCCAAAACAGAATTGCAGGGTTTGAGACTATTATATCAAATATAAAGGAAATTCAGAAAAAAATGTGATTTGTGGGTTGTTGTTTTAAATATATAATGAGGTTTGGTTTTTTTAGGAGATTTTTAAAGGTTTTTATTTTTTTTAGTAATAGACTAAAAAGTGAAATAAAAATTTTCTTCCATAACCCACAAATTGGATTTATTCTTAGACACCTACAAATCTATTAATCTTACACTGATTAATCAGGATTTCAGAAAAAAAAATAAATTGTCCAAAATTGCCATTTTGAACGATTATTAAAACCCACACATTAGTTGAAGATCGGTAAGGTAAAAACCAAATTAACAGGTGCGTGACACTACACAAGTCAAATATTTTTATTTAATTTCAGGGATTGGAAACCTTAAGGTACTAGTAATTCATGATTTATTTTTTTTTCCCAAAAGGTAATATGTTAATTATTGACACAAAGAGGGATTATATTTGATAACTAACATCATTTATCAACTTTTAGAGAAATGAGTATTCGTTTTTAAAAAAGTTCATTTTACAAATTAAATTTTCAGTAAAAAGATCCAATCTTTTTTGTTTGGAGTTTTAGGATCATTTACCCAAAAAAATCAATTTGAAAAATATCAAGTTATTTTGAAGAAATCTCACTTTTAGCAATTAATGAGAGTTTGTATGAAAATATAATCTTGGAACTTTAATTTTATTTGAAAAATAAATAATAAATAAATCAAATACTGAATCCTTGAACCTCTATAAAAAATTGATGATTTATTTTATTCTCTAACATTTTATAAATTTCCTGAAATTTAAAACAGTAGGCAATATTCTTGTTCAAATATTAAGAGTATATATATAATGATTATTATCACAGTCAGTTTCACTTTTAAGGCACAAACTTTCAACGAAATTTCAGGCACAAAAAAACCTCAAATTAAGGAACGAAATTTGGAATTTTTTGTTTTACAATTTATTTTTACTAGAATTTGAATTTGGTGCTTTAATTTGGGATTTTTTTTGTGCCTTAAATTCCGTTGTAAGTTTGTGTCTTAAAGTGAAACTGAGTATATTAAAATCAAGTTATTTGATAATATCTATTAATTTTTTTTTTTTTTTATTAGAATTATTAATTTGAATTCAGTTTATTTGTTTGAAAATATATGAAAAATTGAGAAATATTAATAAAGTTTATTGATCCATTTAATCTTTGGGTTATAAATAACTCATAGAAAGGTTGATATTGGGCTATTAATTATTGATTATAAATAATCAAATGAGAGGGTATTTTTTTTAAGTTATAAACATAATTTTCCAGGTTTTAAAAAAGTATTTTGGGGGAATTTTTCATTTGATAAAATATCTTTCGAAAATTTTGATTCACTTTCTAATGTTAATGGGTGTTGTTTTGAGGTCTTATCCTGTATTTTTACCAAAAAAATATTTTCAAAATTTTGGATGAGAATCAAATTTTTATTTTTCAAATTTCTGTTTTTCAATGGATTTTAAATTTCTTTTTCTATTTCTTTTCTTTTTTCTTTTGTTTTTTTTTTTTTTTTTTTTTTTTTTGATGACTTTTTTTTTTTTTTTTTTTGATGATTTTTTTTTGTAAAAGATTAAGTTGGACAAAAAAAAAGATCTTCCAAAGATAAATAATCAGGAAGAAAATTGTGACTATATAAAGTCTTTCAAAATGTTTTTTAATTATTTGGAAAAAATCATCTTTTTAACCTTTTTAGTACAAGTTCAGCAATAAATAATATGTATTGCTAATTACAAAAATTATGTCTCATTTTTTTTTAATTTTTGGTTTTATTTATTTCAATTTTTAAAATATCGGGTTTTTATGTGTTTAAAATGATTTAAAGGTGAATTACAAATTAAAATTTGTTTTGGTCAAAGGGTTCCCAACATTTTTTTTCAAATATCAATTATTTTATATAATTGGCCTTTAAAGAGCAAATAAGAAAAAAATTCAATAACACAGATATCAAATACTTGTTAATGACCATCTTCAAGAAAACTAATTAATCGGTGAATTTTCTTTAAAATTGAAAAACTCAAATTCTTTCCACGACAGTGAGAAAAACAAGAATTTCCTTTTTGACCTTCTATTGAAATTTGAATAATGAATATGAAACAATTTTCATTTCATTTTACAGGCTTTTTTTTGAGAAATGAAGTCAATAGGTAAACTAAGTTGGTATTTGTGATCTCTATTTGAAAAAGGAAATGAAAATAAAGTGAAATTTTTTCACATCTATTGTTCAGATGTCAGAATCAAAGATTGAATAAAATTCTAAAAGAAATAAATATCATTTCTCCAGAGCCATTCCCACATTTTCAATAAGCTTAAAATAACACGTTTTTACCAAGTTGCGATTGATCTTGAAATAAAAAAAATTTTTTACAACTGAACACGAGTGTCAAAAAAAATCGAAAAAAAAAAAATATGAAAAAATGATTTCAATTTATTTATTTATTTATTGTGAGAAAGGAGTAATCAAAGAAAATTTACTAAATAAAAAAAGAGAAGAAGAAAAACAATTGAAACATTAAAGTAAAAAAATATTTTATAATTTACATGACCAAATTAAAAATTATCCACGTCCTGAAACAGGGGGGGTAAAAACCCGATAGAAAGATTATTAATAATAAGATTCAACAAACTGTGATTAATAAATTGGTATTCCACGACTCCGAAAAGTGGGGCAAAAAATGATTTCAATTTGGAAAATTTCCAAAATAATTTTTTTCTTCAAATATCCATGCAAACCTTTTCAACGCATGTATTTCAACATATTACAAATGGGCACCTTTGACTGAAAAATAGTTTAGATTTCATTATTTGTTGTACTTGGATACTAAATGAATATATATATATTTCAATTTCTTATTTTAAGGTATAGAAAATTTTTAAAATGGTGAAAATGTATAAACTATTTCTAATAAAGTGGGGAAATTTTATTTTAAAATATATCTTGTAAATTCAATCAACATAAAGGTGTTTAAACATCTAAAATCATTAATTGGCATTTATTTTTTCTTGACAATTATTCAATTTGTTTCTTAGTATTGTATTACATATTTAAAAGATGTTAAATTTTCTGATCACTATTTTATCTGATATTTTTTAGGGGTAAAAATTGCTATTTATTTTATTTTATTGATCAAAAAAATCATTTTCATAACCTGTGTAATCTCAACAAAATTTACTATAGAATTGAAAACATATAACTGTATTTATTTGTTTAAAAAAAAAATTGTACCCTTTCCATATTTCCAGTTTTTTATTGATATTGGTAGTAAATTGTTTTCATCAAAAAAAAGTATGATTTTTTTTTCATTTTTTGGAAATATTTCAACTAACATGTTTTGAATTAAATACATAAGTGGTTGTTTTAATCGGTATTAATATTAAATTTAATTTGGTACTGTCAATTGATGATTACTTTCACTAACAACTATGATTCTTTATGAAATGTAAAACAAAGGTGAGCTAAACTTTTTTTGGAAATGCCTTATATATATTCAGGTACCTTGTTCCCTGTGATGGGGGTCGCATAATACAAATTATTAACACCGGGGTGTGGTGTTTGTATCCATGATGATAATATTTATATCGGTTTTTTGTGCCTCCCGTGAATTCTGAGGGGTGTCAACAGATCTGTAGATTGTCGGGAGTGTCTAGGTTTTTTTTCATTTTGGAAATTAAAAGAAATTTTTTGAAATTTTCTTTTAATTTCTCAAATTAAAAAATCCGTTAATTATGATTTTCCAGAATTCAAAAGAATAGGGTGAAATCAGGGGTTTTACTCGATTCTTTCAAATACAGAAAAACTTAAAAGTGATGGGTAAATATTTAAAATGGGTCATTCAAATGATATTATTATTTTTCATTGGTATTTTTATTTATTTTATTTATATCTTTTTTTATTTGATAAAATTTTCTTAAATTACTCCTTTCTCTAAATAAATAAATGTAATAAAAATTATTTCAAAAATTCTAACTAGCATGAAATAATAAATTGAAAAAAAAAAAATATAACCTTCAATATTCCTGAACCGCAAATAATTAAATCTGATTATTAATTCACTTTTAAGTCATTATATATGTGTGTGTATGTGTGTGTTTGTTTGTTTGTGTTTGTGTGTAACTGGTATTTTAAAAATTAAATAAATAATAAAACTAAAAACTTAAAAAAAAATTGAGTCAAAATTTTGAGAATGAGCATTATAGATTTTTTATTAAGGGACTTTCACTATAAAAAACAAGTTAACAACAATTTTTTTTTTTAAATAATTAAATGCGTTTTAAAAGACATTACGGGGTCTAAAGTTTCTTTGTTATTATTTTTCTTTTCAAAGATCTTTTTTTTTTCGACTAGATAATGTGAAAAAAAAAGTATCAATAAAAAGAAAAAAACAAAGAAAATGAAAAATAAAAATTTGACAAATAGAAAGAAAATTTTGCAAAATTAGAAAAAATGTTTCTAATCCAAAAATTTCTAAATATTATTTTGATAAGAATATAGGGCACACACTCAAATCAGCATCAATTAATATTATTAATTTTGTCAAAATGTTTGAAAAAGATATATATATTAACTATTTTAAATTTGAGTCAAGTACTACGTTTCTAAAATTTCGCACTTTTACGAACAGGCTAAACAGATATTCATATTTTTTGAAAAGATAAATCAAAATATGAAAAATTAAAAAAAAGGGGGGAAATGTAAAAAATGTGATTATTGTACTCAATATTGTGGAAATACAAATCACTTTATTTGGTATTTAGAAAGATATAAATTTATCAAGATCAAATAGAAAAAAAAATTGTTTAAAATTTTAGATAAAATTTTATATCAAAATGGAATCTTGGAAAAATACTCAAAAAATCTTTAATCTGACTAATAAAAATTACGAAATTTATTGTTCTTGTTGATATTTTTTCATTAAATTTCTTATGGTTAGAAAACTTAAGGTAATAAAGAAAAAAATTGAAAATAATAAATTCCTAAAATAGTAAAAAAATTACAAATACGGATACATAGTGTCCACACTCTCAGAGTTGTGGAATATCAATTTATTAATCACATTTTATGGAATCTTTATTTAATAGTCCATAATATTTTTATCTGGTTTTTACTCCCCATGTTCCAGGGTGTGGATAATTTGTAATTTGGTTCTGTAAATAATATAATATTTTTTTATTTAATATTTCAATTATTTTTCTTCTTCTCTTTTTTATTTGGTAAATTTTCTTTGATTACCCCTTTCTCACAATAAATAAATAAATAAATAATTTATGTTTTCATTTTCTAGATAAATCCATAATTGATACTGTAACTTTGAACTGTTATAATTGTAAATTATGTTGGCATATTTGATATCTATTAATTTGGACAGTTTGATAAATGTAACTATAAAAAAATCCCAAATCTTTATCAATATAAAATTGAATGGCCGAAAATGGAAACCTAGTTTTGATAGAAGACTCTTGTAAAATACAGTTTATTTACTTTTTATTGCATACCCTGAATATTCATATAAGGTTGATCTAAAAAATTTTAAAAGCCAATTTTGACCATTAGGTAATGATTTTTTTAAGATTGTTGTTAGAATTAAAAAAATAAAAAAGATTGTTTGCTATTATGACCAATCTTTTTTTGTGAATTGTTATTTTTTTTTTTTGTATTTTATTGTGATTTTTTTGTACCATATATCTGATCTAATACTCTGCACTAAAAAATTCTTGGACGTTATAAGTAATTTATACCGATAAATTCCAATATATTTAATAAAATTTTTAGTTCAATTTCCATTTTTGTATCTAATAAACACCACTTTTAAAACAACACAACAAAAAGAATCTTTTGAAGGATCAAAAAATTTTATAAAGTTTTTTCGTATTTAAACGAATAGAATGCTTTATTCAAAGCTAGAGTAATAAAAATTTGGAAAAAGGAAAATGAAGTATAAAATTTTCAGATATTTATTTGAATTTATCAGTATAGTAGTGAAAAAAATACTGGAAATGAAAAAAATCCCTTACAAGATTTTTAAATTTTGAGTATTAGTAAAATTTTTGTCTAATTTCAATGAAATCCTTATTTATAATAACCAAATTTTTTTATGAGATTAGTAAGAAACCTAATTAAAGTCCATCAAAGTAAGGTGTCTCTAGAATACTCGAGTAATTGTTTGATAGCCATATGTTGATCAACTTTTTTTGAAAAACAATTGAGTTTTATTGAGGTTTACTTGAGTTTGGAAAATGATAATTTTTCTTCTTGTTTTTTTGATTGATTGAATTGTGTTTTGAACAAGTGTGATTTTATCAATCATCATTCTAATAAGTGGGGGGGTTATAATTGAAAAATTTCGATTCTTAAAAAAAAGAATTTGATTGGAAATAAATGAAATTACACAATAATTTTACTAATATTCACAATTAAAAATCTTATCCAGGATTTTTTTTATATGTCCCGTATTTTTTACTACTCTATATCAAAAAAATTTTTAAATAAAATGTGTTTCCATTTAGAACTCAAAATAAAATCAATGAAAAAAAAAAAAAGTAAGTGAATTAAAACTTTACATATAAGATCAAAAAATAAATGTTTGTTTTGTTTTATTTTTCTTGATCAGTTTTTTTATTTATATCTTTTTTCTATTTTTTAATTAGTATGCAAATAAAATCAACTAGGATATATTTACAAACCTATTTATTAAAACATTAGATGTAGTTAATAAAGAAATGTTGAAAATATTCAATTTCTCAGTAACTGAGGAACTTAAAAAATGGTAAAGGGTACAGATCCCACAACACTCAGAAAGGAATAAAAAAGAGAAGAATAAAAAACTACAACTTATAAGAATATGAAGTAATTAGTTATTCCATGGTGCTGATTCTGAAAGTAAAGGTAGATCTCTTCTCAATCTCCTTACGATCCCCATGTCTTTATTCATGATTGTTACCCTTTTAGCATGAATTGCACATAAATTCGTATCTGCAAGAACACCAATAATTATGTTTTCTGTAGCTTCTTGTAATGCGTGTAATGCAGCTGATCCAAATCGGATATCTGGTCGATACTCAATGGCAACAGATCGAACTGTTCTTTGGAAGGATTGCTTGGGAATTAACAAGTCGATTGATTTTTGGAATTTTTTGATTTCACGAAGTGCATTTCGACCTTGATTGATTTTTCTCCTTTTGATAACACCCTTAGCTCCCCTTGTTCCTTTTTTACCTTTTGTTCCTTTAGTTCCTTTTATTCCTTTTGTTCCTTTCCGAGTTTTAGTTCCCTTTGTACCTTTTTTACCTTTTCTTCCTTTGGTTCCTTTTTTTCCACGTTTAGATTTACCAACTTGTGCTTGTTTTAATGATCTTTTTGTTCTTGCCATCTTTTTTGATGATAATTTTTCAAACAATTAATAAAAAAAAAAAATATGAAAAGACAAACAAAATTATTTCTAAAAACACATTAATTTTGAAGAATTTAAACCACAATCCAAGTTTACTCTTTTTGTAGGTGATTTAAAATTATTTTAAACGTTTTGCTTTTTATATAAAATAAAATAAATCTTTTTAAAAATAAGCCAATAATTTTACGATTTTTTTTTTTTTTCTATTTTATTGAAATTTAATAAAATTATTTCAATTCAAATAGTTGAACAGTTGGTAAAATAACCAACCACAAACAGATTTCTTTGTTAACTTTTTGAAATAAAATTACTTTATAAAAAGCTACTGTTCGAATCGATTTCGAATAAAAAATAATACATGTATTTGAATTATAAATGGGAAAAATTTTCACTTGGTTTACCATTTCCCTTTTCAAGTCAAGTTTTTAAATTAAAGACTACTTATTTGAAAAATCTGTTTACAAAAGAAACGAAAAATAGAAGGAAAATCAAGTAAAAATTTTTTCCCATTTATAATTCAAATATAAGGAACAAATACTGTTATCAGAACTTTCAAACCATTTTCGATTTAGACCACAGTTCCAGAATTCAAAATGGTTCAAATTATTAAATAAACAATAACACATAATGAGTTATTTTCTTCAATTTTCTTTCGTTAACAGATTTAACCAGTTGAAAAACCCAGAAATTCCAAAATAAGAGTTAATATTGTTGGTCGTCAATACCAACTTTCTTTACTTGAGGTCTTTCCTCATTCAATAGTAAAAATTTTTTTTTGATTTTTTGTTGTTTCATTTCTAAGAATTTTTATTATTTAAATCAAAATTAAACAAAGTTTATTGCTTTCATAACATATACCACTTAATTGTTGTTATAAAAATTTAATTCTCTTTTGTTTTTATCTATTTTATGGTAAATGTTCGTATTTCAAGAAAAAAACTACAAAAATGAAGATCAAAAGTTTTTTGGATTTAGCATTGAAAAACAATTCAAAAAAAAGATAATCAATCAAGTAGAGTGTGTTGACCCCATTACACACACAGCGCTATTTGATTATCTTTTTATTTCTAATCTTTTGTTGATATTTTAATTTCAAGCTGCAAAAGTCTCAATAAAAAAAAAAAAAAAATAAGGTTATTAATGATCGCATCAAAAAATGAGAAGAAAAAAACATGTTCATTTTTGCAAAAAAAAAAGTTATTATCAAGTCTCGCACAAAACGGTCGTTCTTGTCAAGAGACCATGCTAATCTTCTCTGTATCGTTCCAATTTTAATTTATGCCAACTTGAACAAGTCAAGTCGACAAACCGTCCCAATTAGGGATGGTTATTAAATTTGAACTAAAAATAAATGATTCTAATTTTCTTTTTGAACGATAATTTTTTTTTGGAAATTCAAAATGTGGTTACTTTTTGAGAATATTTTTTTGGATTTTTGGAGATCATTACTAGTAAACTCTTAAATTCGTTAATAACAACCAACTAGATTCTTTCAGTAAACCACATACACTCATCAAACAATTAAATATAAAAAATTTTTCAAAAAATATATAATTTTCACTCTTTTACTTGACTCTTTTCGAGACGAGAATTCCGTAATACTATTTGTTGCAAAATAAATAGAACAAAATTTTCATTCAACTTTCAAAAAAAAAAGTGTTTTTCAATAATTTCAAATTTCAATATTTTAATCCCAGAAATCAATTTAAGGGATTAACACACTGTTTTTTTTTTTTTTTTGAACAATTCCCAAATAAGGACTCCTTAACTAGAAATAGGATTAATATTAAATATGAACAGTAGTTTTCAAATCTAAGTAATTGGTAAAAAATAATTCTCAATCTCTATTAAATATAGGTAAAAAAATTAATTGGTATGTATCCCTTAAAACATTAATTTCTCCTTTTAGAAGGGGGTATTGGTGATTTTTTTTAATTCAAAGGTTTGTGGTTATTTTGTGGAAAGCTGATTGAAATTTTTAATCATTTTATTTTATACTAAACAGCATCATAAGAAATTGAAAATTTTTTCATATTAAATAATCGTCAGGTGATTTTTAATTTTATGTTTTTACTTTTTTAGAATTGATTTTTTTCTTTTTTAGATTCTTTCCATTTTTTTTTTTTATTTTATTCATTGTTTCCCGTGGTTGAAAGCGAACCAATTATTATATAAATGTAAAACCCCGGGGATATACAGAAGTTCAAACACTCACATTTTTGTGTAAAATCCACTTTAAATCTTTCTTGATGGGATACCTGACCAGAAGAGAACCCGATAAGTTTCATCACATTTTGCTAGCATTCAATTTTTGAAACCTTAGCTAAATAACCCACTTGATTAAAAAAATAAAAAAAAATGCCTTTTATATTGGTAAACATAAAATAATTTACACCACAAAGAAACTGGTTATTTTTTGGGTTCCTTCAAGGTTATACAGGACCATTCTTAGGATTTAAAAACTGAAAATTTGAAAAAAAATATCTTCATTTCTTTTTTTCTTTTTTTATTTCGTTAGCAACCATTATTATTTCCATTTACCCCCGATAGATAAATACCACTCTTTAATCTTTTCAAACTGTAATTTGGTGTTTAAATACCCATTACTAATCTTTAACACACGATTTAATTGTTGAAAAAAAAAAAAAAATCTTATTAAATAAATTCTCCAAGAAAATTTCAATTATTAACATTCACTACTTAGAATATTAACAATTACGAATAATTTACAAAACCTGTAAAAAAAAAAAAAATAAACAATTATCAATAAAAATGAATATATAAATTGAAAAAGCAATATGGAATTTTTTTAAGAGAACACATCAAAAGCAATACATTTAGTAAATTTGTTTAAATTCTATTAACAATTATTGATCAACCATATGGTTAACTAACACCAACTAATTTTATTTGAGTTCTTCGATTTTGAATAACTCAACTGTAACCTAATACCAATGGTTGGGAAAAAATATTGATCGCGGGAAGAGGGGGATATGTAATTCAAATAATGCAATGAAAACAAAAAACCAAAAAAGGAAAAAAATGATTTTCCTATTTTTTACAAAATTAGAATTATCTCCATTTTTAACAAAATTTTATTTTTGTGATTCTTTTGAACTGCTTCGACTGTGTAGAAATTTTTACTTTTGGATTTATATTACTTTGATGTTCCAATTCATAAATGAAAAATTTTAAATTAAGTTCCCAATATTTATTCTCCCAATCAAAAAAAAAAAAAAAAAAAAAGTTCATCATTATATTAATCTAAAATAATTCACCACCCTGTAATATTTCACTCTTCCATATTGAACTTTTTAGAAAAAATTATTTATTTTTTTCGGATTAGGTGATTTTTTTTTTTTTTTCTAAAAATTTGATTTTTTTTCCGTTTTATTGTTTTTCAAATTTTAATTTTCAAATTTAGGAAAATATAAAAACTTTAGTCAAAGTGAAAGGATGATCTTTGAAATTTCGCTGAATTTTTTGTTTGGTAACTACTGTCTTAAATTATCAATTAAGAGTGTAAGTACATTTTTCATTTTTTTGAGTGCCACCATTTATGTGAAACTGAATTCTTCAAATCATTTCTTTAACCGAACACATTAATATTTTAAGAAATACTAGAGTGGAATATATTCTAGTGATATATATTTCCATACCTATAAAATGACGTAAATCAAAAAAATGAAAAAATTGAACAAAAACAAATAAATAAAAATCATTTATTACTTGATCTTATCTATAACATAACACACAATTATTTATTCTTTAATTGGTTTTATTTTTAATTCTTTATGAAAATAATTTTGGTTGGAAAATTTTTGATAAACGAATTACTGTTTATTTCTAAAGAATTTCCAAAATGAATTAAAAACCCTATTTTCATTTAATTCATCTAATTCTAGTTTTAGTTCAGAAAAACGAGATATTTTTTTTAATTCTTCTTGAGAGTAAGGGTTTATTGGACAATTACGTTTGATTTTAAAATTATTTATTTTCCATTAAAATGAGAACTCAAAAAAATACTGAATCGGATTGAAATTTTTTCTTGAATTTTTCAATTATTTTGATTTGAATATTTTGTAACTGTTTTTTGATTCCAAGAATTCAACCCCTTTATTTTAATTTTTGAAATACTATTCTTTGTTTTGGTTTGGTTTGATAAAAATATTTTAAAAAAGAATTTTGGAAGCAAATTTGTCACAAAAGGTTTTTTAAAATAATAATAAATAGTAATGGGGCGAGAAATTCAAGGAAAAAAATAGTTTGTATTCCTACAAACTAAGAAGATAAAGAAAACCAATCTTCGAAAATAGGCTATTATCGATTTTTTTTTTTTCATTCTTGATTTCAACAAATTTATTTGGAATTGTGATCTTTCATGTTTGGTCTTCTAAAACAAAATATTTGTTTCAAATGTACACCTTTTCGGGTATATTTTTTTGGTTTACTATTTCATTAATTTAGATCATTGGTATAAACACATTTCTAGATACAAAACCAAATTTAATAAAACCAAAAATTGAATCAAAAAAAATGTTCAAAAAATTGAAAAATGAAAGATTCAACTCTGAATTACTTTGGGTTCTTTTCACAAAGAGACTAGTTAACGATATTTTGGTTCCACGGCTTCAATATCTGGTGGCACTCAAAAAATATTTTTCAGTAAGGTTAACACAATTAAAATTTTTCAAAATGGTAAAATGTACTTACTTCCTTAAATAAAAAAAAAAAAAAAAAATTATGTATATTTATTTTTGTCTTTTTAGAATAAAATCAAATAAATTCAATAAAGGGTATTAAACCAAATGATTAAAATTTAATTTTAATTCAATGGAAAAACGAAAGAAGGAAAGAAAGAAAGAAAGAGGAGTTATGATCTTTTTTTCAAGAAAAATGAAGAGGAAAAGAAAGAATAATAAAAGATAAAAGAATAGTGACAATTTGTTCAAAAAGTGGAAACTTTTGTTTTTTTAAAAGTGTTGTCACTGTTGCCGTGATCCCATTTTATTTAAAGTGGTCTGTTTGATATGGCGTTTTTTGAAACGTGAAAAGTGTCCACTTTAAGTAAAAAACTGGCGAATTATCAAAAAGTAAAAAAGAATAAGACAAAAAATTAAATTTTTCGAATAGAAATTAAAGAGACCCTTGCAAAACGTTTTTTTTTATACTTTCTTCTTGGTATCAGCAATTCCGTTTTGTCGTTCAAATCAGCGCTTCCCACTTGCACCGAGATTTTCCACAAATCCCTAACGCATTCAAGTATATCTGTTAGTTTGTATTTGGTGTAGTATTGGAGCGTGTCTGTCCAGAAGAATGATTTCATTTTGGAGGTTAATTTAGTCTTTGGATCGGTTTTTAAGGTTACCAATGCCAAATAAACCGCCGCGGATGCCAATTGGGAGGGTCTGTATTTGATCATTTTGATTCTTGGAAGGGTTAATTCCAGGAGATAGTTTGAAAGCAGTTTCAGCTTCAAATATTGGGCCATTTTCATGCCAACCCCTGCGGCCTTGATGTACCTTTGGATGAAAAAATACGGGGAAGCAAAGGTGACCCTAAAGTGTAGAACGTTTAACATCAGAGACTCCATTTTGAGGATCTCCTCACGGGTGTAGCTGTTGCTTGTGATGTAAACAAAGTCGTCAACTTCCGGTGGGTAGATTTCCTCGTATTTGGAGGCAATTAGCATTGCAGTGATCCCTGCCAACTGCAATTTGCTGACTGGCACATTTTTCTTTGATAGGAATTTGTCCATGATTTTGCAAGTCAGATACAAAACTTCTGTTTTCAATTTGAATTTTAAATGGACCTCAGAAAACCAATCGAATAAGACCCCTCTCATCGTTTCATTGACTTTTCTTTGAACGGACAAAAAGTCCACGGGGGTCATTTGTTCGATTTCTTTTTTTTTTTGATTGGCGTAGATGTCTTGAACAAACTCTGTAACGTATTGTGAATTCTTAATATAGGGTTTGTCGATGTTGTATATTTTTTTTTTTTTTACTTTTCTTTGTTTTTTTTGAATGATCTTCTTTTTGTTGTCCAAACCCTTTACCACGCGTCTGCCAACGTTGGTGTCTTGCTTTATTTTGAAAGACCTGAGTTTTTGGGATTCTGGTTTTTTTTTTTTGTTTTCTCCTTGATTTATTTTAACGGTTACATTTTTTGTTGTAATTCTTTCCTTATTCTTCAATTTGTTTGAATTCTCTCTCTGGGATCCAACTCGCTGTGAAACACTTCTTTTCAAAAAGACCTTTTTCTGGCCATTGTTACTCTGGTTCTTTTTAAGTCTGGTATTCCCATTTTTGGAGAGCTTGTGGGTTTTTGAATTTTTGTTCTTCTGAGTGACATTTTTCTTTTGGTTAGCATTGACCCTTCCCAAGACAGTCCTTTGGCTGGTTACTTGGCTATTTTTACTTGAGATTTGCTTTGAATAATTAAATGATTTGCTTGTTTTAAGCGTCGCTTTCCCTCTGTTGCCGATCTGCTGTTTGCCTTTCAGTACCTGTCTTTGTGGGTTGTAGAGATTTAAATTTTCATTTTCATTTTGAAATGGATTTGTTCTGTATTCAAACTAAAAATATTTGTCAAAGAAGGTAAAATTCAATAATAAAAAAGAAAAAAAAAAAGGAATGAGACGAGAAAGTTGATTTGTGATTCAAAAGATCTTTTTAATTGATTTGAATGGAAATGGGGAGGGGTTCTGGGGGGGGTATTACCATTTTGTTTTTCTCGAAAATGTACTTGAATAACTAAAAAATGAAAGATAAAAAAACAATTTTAAAAAATTATGGTTTATAATCTGGATTGACTTTAGAAATTTCTTTAAAAAACAAACTACCATTTCTTAGTTCCAGTTAAATGGGTTTGTTCTCAGTAACTCTAACTGTGGTGATTTTTAGGAAATATAGATTTTTTTTTTTTTTTATTAAATAATAACGTTAACTTTCAAAATTTTGGCTCTGTGTAGTAGGAAATGGTTTCTACATATCAAAGAAAAATATGATTTGTGACCAAATAATATTAACCAAATTTTCTTTAATCTTTCTGAAAAAAAGTTTAAAAGAATGAAGGAGAATTTGAACTCTTGAATATAATAAAGTATATTAACATTTATAATTCCCAATTCTATTATTCGACCATCAAGAACTGAACCATCCCTTTATTTCTTTTTATTTTTTCACTTTCCTTTTTAATCAACTGTAAGAATTTGTAACTTACATATTTTTGAGAACTATTTTTGATTCTGAAGAAATGAAGAAACTATTGAGTGATTTTTAACAACAACTATGTTTAATACTATTGAATGTGGTCGAAAGCTTAAAACAAAGATTTATTGGACAACCCAAGAATTAACTTTTTTGTTAAGGGAGTATGTACAATAAACCAATTTGAAATATTTTAATTACAGGAGTGAAAATAACCCTTTCAGACAACCTTTAACCTATTACTAAAATTTAACTGTGTTTTTTTTTCAGACTTGGGTATTGGAAGACCAGAAATCACTTATAGATTCTTGGTTCAGAATCAAGTTGACTTTAGAGGTTAGATCTTTGGTTAATCAAAATGGCTCAATTATATTAAATGCTTATGTTTCAAAAATTTCATCATATTTATAAAATTTCTGAGATTAAATGATTTTTTTATAAAAATTCAAAAAATGAAATTATGTTCATTTTTTTGTCAAAAAATTACATTTTAATCTTCCAGTATCGTCATAATTCTTTTTTAAAATTTATTCAAGAACCTTATTTCTTGTTTGTATACTGTCGTAATCTTATTGGTTTGTTTCTTTTATTTCTAGAGTCAGCCAATATTTTTTACATGAGTCAAATTTTTGTAATGGGTTAAAATAAAAAACACGGGTTAGTTACACCATTATATTAAAATTTTTCTTAAAAAAGATTTTTTGAGTGCCATGAGATATTGAAACTTAGAAACCAAAATACCATTCGCTCTTCTGTTTGTGAAAATAACCACCCACAAAAGTAAATCAGAGCTGAATCTTATAATTTTTCAATTTTTTTATAAAATTTTTTGGTATATTAAATTTGATTTTGGATCTTGAAATGTGTTTATATAAATGATCGGAAATTAGTCCATGAATAACACAAAAAAAAAAATAGACCAGAAAAAGTGTGCATTTGAAACAAATATTTTATTTTAGAAAACCAAACACAAAAGATCACCTTTCCTATTGAATTTGTTTAAATCAAAATTAATAAAAAAAACAATAATAAACCAAACCCTATTTTCTAAGATTGGTTTTCTCTATCTTCTTAATTTTTAGGAAAACAAACAATTTATTACCTTGAATTCCTCTTCCCACTACTATTTATTATTTATTTGACAAAACATTTATTTTCAAATTATCTATCAAAATTCTAATGTTTCAAATATTTTAACCAAACAAAACCAAAATAAAGAATATTATTTCAAAAAGTAAAATAAAGATATTGTACTCTTGGAATCAAAATTGTTACACAAGAAAAAACTCCAAATAAAGTAAAAATTTCGAATAAATTGATATTAAAATCAGAATTATTTTGAGTTTCATGTTAATGGACAATAAATAATTATAAAACCAAACAAATATAGTCAGTTTCACTTTTAAGGCACAAAATTACAACGAAATGTAAGGCTCAAAAAAATCTCAAATTAAGGCACAAAATTTGGAATTTTAATTTTTACAAATTATTTTACTAGAATTTGAATGTTCTACTTTAATTTGAGATTTTTTTGAGCCTTACATTTCGTTGTAATTTTGTGCCTTAAAAGTGAAACTGACTGTATGTCTAATGAATTTTTATTACTGAAAAGGATTTTCAAAAAATATCATATTATGAGAAACCAGTATTGAACTACATGGATTCAATTAAAATAGTACAATAAAGTCAATTTGTGATTCTTTTTAAAAATTGAAAGTAATTTTTTAATCTAAAATTTTGAAAAATTAAAGTTTTTTCATGAAGAATTAAAAATAAAACCAACTTAAATGGTAATGATTTTAACAAAATTTACAGATAATATCTCGAAATAAATGATTTTTTTTTATTTTTTTTTGATCAATTTTTTTCTTTTTTTGATTTACAGTTTGTATTTGGTCTTAAAATATATTATACTGGTATATATCTCACCCCCATATTTAGTAAAATTTTTATCTTTTTGGTTAAAGAAATGATATGACAAAACCAGTTTATTTTAAATGGGGATACCCAATATTTGAAAATTGCACTTATCATCTTAAATGGACAGTAAACAAAAAAATCTTCTTCTAGGTCCACATAAAAAAAATCCATAATATCCTATAAAACCATTTTTGAATATAAATTTATGACCCCCTCCTCTTTTTTTTTTCCTATATAATAACTTAGTCACCATCACTTAGTAAAAATAATCTCAAATTATTTTTGAAGTTAAAACCCTTGAGAATTTCTGTGATTATTTATTAGGAATGCAATTTGTTAAAAAATTTACATATATTTTCTTAATTTTTATTAATATTACAATTTTATGACTAAAAAAGGTTTATCAAAAATTTACTCTATTTTTTGTAATAAAAATTTTCCTATTTGATCCTTGATTTTTCGAATTTCTATTTTAATAATAGAACATTAAGAAACCAATACCAAATTTATTTATTCTATAATATTTGTTTTGGAATTATTTGATGTATAAGTGGATGTTTAATAAATAAAAAAAAAAAAAAAGAAATATGTGTATTATTTTGAAACACATATTAAAGGTTATTGTATGTATTATTTTGTAAACAGTAGTGAATTAATTAAAATTTTTTTTATTAAAAAAATGTATCTTGGAATTGAAAAATGAAGTTTAAATCACATTTCTATGGGATTTACTTACTTTGAATATTGTTTTCAGAAATGAATTATTTTTTTTAAAGTTTATCCATTTTTCCCATTTTACAAAGTACAAAATCTAACATATTTCTAAATTATTTCAAATCTAAAAACGCTATTTTCTTTGAAAAATATATAAAAATCTTAGACATCTGAACGAAGTGAACACAAATCCACTTTAAAACACAAAAATCAAGTCTTAAAATAACTACAATCAATAATCTACCCAATTTTAAAAAAATCTTTTATAATTATTTTAATCTTGAAAAAAATAATTTTTTTAATTCATTTAAAAATTTCAAATTAATTTTTTCTTTTTATTAAACAAAAAATACCAAAGAAAAACAACTAAACCACAATGAAAAAAAAAATAACCCTTTTCAAACAAGTAAAACACAACTTTATAATCTAAAGAGATATTACTGATTGAACATTTTAAATAAATAATAACCCAATTCTAATTTTTTCTATAAGTGATCAATAACCCAAGATTTAATGTATCAAATCAACTTTATTATCATTTCTCAAAAGTTTACAGATTTTCAAATAAAAAAAAATAAAAAATTATTATATCTATATTATCAAATAACTAATTTTAATACAAACAGTTTCTAGGTTTTTTACTATAATCTTAATATTAAGAAAAATAATATTATCAAATCTGAAAAATTATAAAAAAATAAATAAATATTTCAAATAAAATAAAGGATTATTTTTTAGAATCTTCAAGTAATAAAAATATATTGAATTTTTCTTGTATTTTTAAAAATAAGATTAAAAGATTTAAATTTTTATTTGTTCATAAAAACTCATAGAAATTACGAAAAAATGAAATTTGAATAAAATAAAAAGTTTTTATAAAACTTTTTATTATCTCAATTTTAATCCACCAAATACCCCAAGAAAAATAATCGGTACATTTTTATTTAAAATTGATACACAAGAGTAAATATGGATGTCTCAAAAAATAGAGTTTTTTTCAAAAAAAATTGATTTTAGAGATAAATAAACATTAACAAATTGACCCCAAAAAATTGGAATTTATACACAATATGACAAAAAATATTACTTAATTAAACTCAACTTTTAATCTAAAATGGTATCTCAAATAGGTAAATTTTGTTTTGAAAAAAAAAATTATTTTATTTTTTTTTTTTTGAAACAAAATATACCTATTTGAGACACGATTTTTTAATAAAATTTGTTCTCAATTATAAAATTTTGATATTTCTTCAATCTACTCTTCCTCATTTTGTGGGGTCAATTTGTTAATGTTTATTTATCTCTAAAATCAATTTTTTTTGAAAAAAACTCTATTTTTTAAGATATCCATATTTACACTTGTGTAGAGAATAAATGAATTCACTAAAAAATGATAACTCATTTCTCTACAGTTGATAAAATATTTATGGATCAATTTTCATGATTATCTCTGTGAAACTAATTATCCCGTTACATCTGGGGGGGGGATATATAAGATCTCTAAGCCCTAGAAAATAGCCACACATATATTTATTAAGGATAACACGATTATTAAAAAAAAAATATTGAAGAATTGGATAAAATTAGTTGATATTTATCGAACCTTTTACGTATCAAATATTTTTATTGAAATTCCAATGAATTTTTCAATTTAATTTTTTATTCTATGTATTTTATTTTTTGAGTATATGAATATTTTTTTTTTTCATTTTATTTTTTTTTCTATATTAAATAAGTAATATAACTATTATTTTTGGACCAAAGGTATATCGTTTAATATAAAAATTACAAAATTTCAAGGGTTTGAATGAATATTTGATAAAAAACTTGATTTTGGAAAATTCCAAATTACTTTCCTCACTTCGCATTTTGTGATATTTTTTCTATTTTTTTCTGACAAATAATACCTATATAATTTTTTTTTTTGCAAGACTAATACCACGAAACAAAAGTGTGTTAATTCATATATTATTAAGTGTATCTAAATATTTGTCGAAAAATAATATTGATTTATATTGTGAATATTGATTTAATTATCAATTAAAGATCAGAATGAACTATATCGTTTTTCTCAATCTATTCTCGAAGAATTTTCGTTTTGTAATTTTTAAGAAAATATATTGATTAATTAGATTTACTTCACACACACGCACACACACACACACACACACACACACACACACACACACACACACACACACACACACACACACACACACACATATATATATATATATATATCTACTGGAAAATCTCTAATATGAATTATTATTATTTATTTCTTCTTTATTCTTCAAATATAAATTATAGAAAATAATTCTAATTTGAAAAAATAAATTTTGGGCAAATTTTACAGCAAAAAAGTTTATATAACCATTTATATTGAATACCTGAAATAAACATTAAAATAAATATTTTATGAAATAAACCAATTTCTAAAAATGGGGATACAATTTAAAGTCAGTTCCACTTTTAAGACACAAAACTTTCAATGAAATTTAAGCCACAATATAAATCCCAAATTAACACAAAATTCAGATTCTAGTAAAATAAATAGTAAAAAAAATATTCCAAATTTTGTGCATTAATTTGAGATTTTTTTGTACCTTAAATTTTGTTGAAAGTTCGCACCTTAAAAGTGGAACTGACTATATAAATTTGAAAGAATAGCAGTATTATATTTAACACCCACTTTAGACACAATTTTGATTTTACACACTATTTTTCAATTTTGGTTTTTTCTTTTTTTGTTTTTATTTTCTTTTTTCCAGTTAAGTAATTTTTTTCAATAGATCGGAAAATTTTTTTATTGAATGGTTGATAGAAGATTAGTGTTGAGTTTTTGAAATAGTAAAATTATCCTAAATTATGCAGTAGTATCTAATTATTTGATCGATCAAAGATTTTTTTCTTAATTTCAACAAATTGAGTGAACAATTTTTTTTTCACTTTTTTCATTATTTCGACACACCTATTTTTTTTTAATTTTTATTTTTTTTATTTTTAATTTGAATAAAAATAATTTCATATAAAAACATAACATTAGGAAACTTGAATATGTTTTAATATTATGTTTGGAAAAATACAATAAATTGGTTTTTTTTTTGCTTATTTTTGATTTTGGGATGTCTAAATTTTTGAAATAGGTTTTCTAAGAATTATGATCTATTTTTTCTATTTTTTATATTGAATATACCAAAATTTTCAAAATAGATTGACCACACAATTAAAGAATAGATTATTAGTTCTATTTAGAAAAGAGTTCAAATCTGTATTTTTTAAAGAAAAACAACCCCCTCTCTTTTTTTACCTTAAAGTTTAATAATACTTTTTAATTATTTTTATATTAAGGAAATAATGAATATTTTCTTCCCTCGTAATAAAATCAATCAAAAGGTGTCTATTTTTTTTCTTTTTTTTTTTTTTCGAATACAGTTTATTTTTAATTACCATATAGACAATTTTCCAAATTATCTAGAAATATTAATTAAGAATTTATTCAAAGACTTTCTACAAAATAAACTATTTTTAAAAGTTATAAAACCACTAAAACTAAATGAATACAGGGGTGTAGCTCCACAATATCTAAAAATTTAACAAAATCCATGTGGATACTGCCTGATAATGAGTACCAATCATTTTTAACTTTTTTTGAAAATAATTTTTAATCTACACAAAATAGGTTTGAATAAAAATATCTACAAAAAAATTTTTAGAAATATTTAGCAAAACATTTTTTTTTTTTCGATAGAGAAAAAACAAATTTTGTTGTTACTTTATTTGAAAAGTTTTCAATTTTTTTATTTTACACAATTAGTCAACAAAACTATTAAGGTTTACAACTACTAGAATTTTAGAAAAAAATTATCATAACTTTAGAGTAGTAACTTATTATTTTTTTCCTTATCTGATGGATCTTCAACTTTGTATTTTTTTAATGTTTTTTAAAAACTCAAATTTATCTTTTTTTTCCTGAATATGAATTTATGAGTGTAAGACTTTTTAGGTTCGTAGATATTTACGAAAATATTTGGATTTTTTGGGTTATCAATTATGATTTTCATTTAGATTTAGTTTTGTTGGAGCTTTTAAAATATTTTATTTTAACATTTTTATTTCAACTAAGTAAAATGGAAATCCAATTTTCAATTTAATAATACAAAAATCATATTTTTTATAAATACCTAGTAATATCTTTGTATTATACTCTGAAATTTGTATTTGTGAAAAAAAAAATATATTGTATCATGAACCTAATTAACCACAATTAAATTTCCTATTAATTTATAGATATATCTTATAAGAACCAAAATATCATGTTTGCTATCTCTAAAACAAAAGATAATGTCTTTTCAAATGTCAGAGATTGTAAACCTTAATTTTAATCCTTTAAAATGGTGAGGATATTATTCTAAAGTTTTCAAAACTTTTTTTATTAATTAAGATTTTCAAAAAATTTAAATTCTTGAATTGGGAATCCATGTGATCTCATATTGGGTTTAAAATTGTGTCTTTAGATTAAATATTATTTTAATTCTTTGTTTGTCTTTTGTTTAAAATATTTTTCCAAAGCAAAAAGATTTATTGGATTGAATATTTCAAATCCTTTACCATCTTTATAAAAAATTTTTAGATTTCACCGTTTTAGAATAAACTTTGAACCAAATCATTTTTTACTCAAATTACTTTGACCATTAGAAATATTAAAATAATTTTTAAAGATCAAAATGGATTTTTCATCAATGTTACAAGGATTGGGCGGGCAAGGACAAAGCTCAGGAATTGATATGCCACAAGTAGATACATCTGAAACAATTTATGTTTCTTCATTAGCATTATTAAAAATGTTAAAACACGGACGTTCGGGCGTAAGCAATATTTTCTTTTCATTTCTGAAATTTCACCAACCAAACAAAAAAGAAAAATATTTTTTTTTGTTTCTTAATTTGGTTTGACCCACATTTGTGCTGTGGGTTAATAGAAAAAAAAACACTTTCTTAACTCTTCCTTGTTTACGAACAAATAATAATAAACAAATTTTAAAAAAAAAAAAGATTCCAATGGAAGTTATGGGGTTAATGCTTGGAAAATTTGTTGATGAATTTACCGTAAGAGTTGACGATGTATTTGCTTCACCACAAATTGGGACAACAACCTCTGTAGAAACTCATGATAATGTTTTTCAAACAAAAATGATCGAAATGTTGAAACAAACTGGTCGTGGAGAAGATGTTGTTGGTTGGTATCATTCACATCCTGGTTTGTATTTTTTATTTTATTTTTTCTTTCTTTTTTCATTTTTCTTTATAAAAAATGACATTTTTTTTGTTTTGAACAAACAAACAATTGAAAACTTGTAACAGTTAAATTTCGATTCAAATTAATTTTCTTTTTACAAATTTTTTTCTTCTATTTAATTTGTTTCCCAACTTTGAAACAATTGTTTTTCACTTTTTTTTTTTTTCTTTATTTTTTCAAAAATGAACAAACAAAAGAAAAGTTAAATTAAGAAAGAAATACGATTTGAGGAAGAACCAAAATTTCAGAATTTATTAAATTTGAATCCACATCCCATAAAAGGAAAAAGAAAAAAATTTTTCAATTAATGGTTATTGAAATTTAAAGTGGTAAAATTTAATCTGATTAACTTTTTTTCAATCCTGAATTATTCCTTTTGTTTAGAACTCTTAGATCACCTTGAAGTAAAAAACAACATAAACGTCTCAAAAAAAAAAAAAGAAACATTCAAATCTATAGAGATCACAAATTACAATCACAAATCTTGAAATTTAATAGAAAAAAAGGAAAAAGAAAATAAAGTGAAAAATTTATTCCCCTTTATTATTGAAATACCAGTAAAAGAAAGTCAAAATTCAATTTATTATTCAGATGAAAGCACCAAAAATTCAAAAATATTCTTCTTTTCAAATTACACTAAATTTAATTTTTCTCAAGAGTTCAATAAAACTAAGAACTAAACCAAATGAAAAAAATTTCATTTTCAATTGGATTGTGAAGATCTTTTACTTTTCCTTTTAATTATGATGAAACGATTTTTTGGGAAATTGAAATCATAATTTTTCTTTTGTTATGTGGAAAATGATACTAATAATAGGAAAAGAAACACAATTTCATCAAAATGGTATTTGAAGTCGAATGAGAAAAAATCCTATTTCCTGAATTTTTGTTTTTTATGCTTACTGGCTATCTTTATTCAAAGAAATTAATTTAAATTTAGTTAATTCATATTAATTTCAGAATCTATTATATAATGTTTAATATAAATTCCAATTCAAAATTTTGAACACACCAAAAATTCAATTTTTGCAAAAAACGATCTAATGAAATAAATTATTAAAGAAATACCAAATTATAACTAAACTAAAATTCAAAAGTTTCCACACAGCTAAAACGTTCCAAACAATCACAATAATACAATTTCATTGAAATTGGAGATAATTTTGATTTTTGTAAAATAGCAAAATCATTTTTTCATCTTTTAGTTTTTGTTTTCATTTCATTGTTTGAATTACGTAATTTGTTTCGTTGGATCAAAATTTTTTACAACCTATCGATATTAAGTTAAAATCAAGTTTTACCAAATAGAAGAACTCAAATAAAATTAGTTGGTAGTATCTAACCATTTGATCGATCAATAATCCTAATAGAATTTAAACAAATTTACTAATGTATTTTTTTGTTTTGCTCTCTCCAAAATTTTTAACACACCCATGATTTATTTGTACTGATAATTATTTATTTATTTTTTTGTGAGTATTGTAATTTATAAACAAGTGTTAACATTTCAATTTATGAATGGTTCTAATTTGGTAAATCTTCTTGAATTGATTAAATAAGTTTTTTTTTTCACAAATCGAATTTTGGTGTGTTAAAAATTTTGAATTGGGGTTTATTTACTAATTGAAATGTTTAACAATTATTTATAATTTACAATACACACAAAAGAAAATATAAATAATTCTCAAACAAAATGAAAAAATGATGTGTCAAATATTTTGAAGTGAGGATTTATTATTAAGGATTTCGTGTTAAAAACACTAATTAATCTATTAAAAAGAGAATTTTAAAGTGTCCAAATTTGTAACTTTTAATTCAAAGAATGAATAAACACATTCATTGGAAATATTTTAAACTTAATTTTACAAATATTTTGAATTTTAGTTTATATTCCTTTTTTCATTTTTTTTTTTTTTTACAAACCCAAATATTTCTGTACAACTATTATCGCGAACCTATTCTTTTTAAATTTTAATTTTTTCAAAAACATTTTTCAATAATTTTTAATTATAAAATTAATGTTACAAAATTTCCCATTATCATTTTAACATATAATTTTATTAATTTTTACCGAATTATTTTTTAAACTAATAATAATTAAACAAAAAATAACTATTTTGAAAAATATTATTTATTTTAAAATGAAAAAGATATTTTATGCATTGATAATAATATCGTAGAAATTAAAAAAAATTCTCTTTTTTATTCCGATTTAATATTGTAACAGTGTTTTTAGGTTTTATTGATTTTTTTATTCAAAATAATCTGAATAAATTAATTTTATTTATTGTGGGGATTCTTTAAAAGAGCAAAATAATAAAAAAAGCCAGAGCAGAAAGTTTTAATAAAAGAAAAAATTTAATAAACAATAACACCCAAAAGAAAATTAAATTAAAGAATATTTGGATCTCGATAAATTAATTTTATTTGTGAACTTTACTAAAATATTTTATTTTGAAAAAAAAAAAAAAAAAAAATAATGTAATAATAATAATAGGATTTGGGCCATGGCTATCTGGAGTTGATATGCAAACCCAACAATCATTTGAAACTTTAAATAAACGCTCTGTGGCTGTTGTAATCGATCCTGTACAGTCTGTCAAAGGAAAAGTTGTTATTGATGCGTTTAGATTGATTCCACAGCAAGCATTTAGCTTTGGGAAAGCACCAAGACAAACAACTTCACATTTAGGTGATCTTCAACCACCATCAATGGTTGCACTGGTTCATGGGCTCAATAGATATTATTATTCTATGCCAATTAACTATCGAAAAAATGAATTTGAACAAAAAATGTTATTAAACTTGGAAAAAAAAAGTTGGATAGATGGATTAAATATTAGCACTTTTGAGAACCATTCAAAAAACAATAGTGAAACACTCAACCAAATGATTAAACTTTCAAAACAATATAATTTAAAATTAAACAAAGAAAAGGAAGAAAAGGAAAAGGAATTAGAAGAAAAGGAAAAGGAAAAAATCATTAAAGAAAGAGTTAGAAAAAGAATGGAAAAAGAGAAAGACAAATTAAAAAAACAAAATAAAATGGAAATTGAAAAGGAGGAAAAAAATGAGCAAGAAAAAAATAAAAAAGAAGAAAAGGAAAAAGATAATGAAAAAAATGCAAACGATAAAAAAAAAGATGAAAAAGATAAAAAGAAGAAAAATAATCAGGAAGAGAATAAAAAAATTAAAAATGTTGGTCTATTAGATCCAAAAAGACATTTGAAATATGGAGTCGAAGATTTAATGGCAAATACAATCATACAATCACTTGGAACAATGTTATTAACAGAAATTCTTTAAATCGATTATTCATAATTTTTTTTTAATTTTTCAAAATTAATCTTTATTTTTTTTTTTTTTTTCTCAATTTTCCCAAAAAGGTTACAAATAAAAAAATTTATGATTTAAGAAAGCTATTTACATTGCAAAATTTGTGAAGATAATTGCTTATTTTTTTTTAAATTTCAAAATTTTCAAAAAGTTGTAATCAAAATCACATTTAATGAGTAAAAAATAAAGAATTTTCAAGTTTAGAATATACCAAAGTTATTTCCAAAAAAGTAGGGAAAATTTATTGTAAAATATCTTGATGAAATTCAATTTTAATAAAATTATTTAAATTTACAAAATTATCAACAATCATTATTTGATTCTTCATTATAATCCGATTTATTTATTTCAAAGACGCCGTTTTAATAAAAATAAGACATAAAAAAGTTTCTGATCACAATTATTGACATAAATCCATAATTTTAGGTACAATTAAAATGGTTAAAACAATCACAATAATACAATTTCCTTCAAATTGCAAATAATTTTGATTTTTAAAAAATATGTAAAATCATTTTTTTATCTTTTAGTTTTTTGTTTTCATTTTATTTTTTGAATTACGTCACTTGTTTCGTTCGAATTAAATATTTTTTTTCATGGATTGATATTAGGTTAAAATTGAGTTGTTCAAAATAGAATAATTCAAATAAAATTAGTCCAAAGTATCTAACTATTTGATTGATCAATATTCCTAATAGAATTTAAAGAAATTTAACATTGCATTTTTCTGTTTTCTACTCTCTCCAAAATTTTTAACCTAAGATAATTTATTAGTATTGATCATTATTATTTATTGTTATGTGAGTATTGTAATTTATAAACAAGTGTTAACATTTCAATTAGTAAAGGATTCTAATTTGGTATTTCTTTGAGAATTGATTAAATACAGATTTTTTTTTAAACAAAAATTGAATTGTTGTATGTTAAAAATTTTGAATTGGAGTTTCGAATGCTATATTTCAAGAACAAAAGAATTTGTTTTTTGATTATTTCTTTTTGATGGTTGAAATAGTTTTGGGTAACTTGTTTAATTTCAACAAAATTTCCAATTCAAATTAAAAACCGATATAATTACATTTTTTTATTTAAAAAATCCTTGTTTATATCATTAGTATTTTCCCAAGTTATTATTTAAATCCCCAGTTCATTATTTTCACCAAAATATGTAGGTTTTTTTTTTAATTTTTCTGAAATATTTTTATATAGATATTGGAAATATTTACAATAGTAACTAATTCAAGCAGTATTAATATTTTATTTTATTTTAAATTGTATGTTTCCTTATACAAACACAAAATAAGAGAAAATTATCTCAAATATAACAAAACAGTATCACACCTTTTTTTGGAAAAAAAGTTATGTTCTTACTTTATTTTTTTAGAAAAAAAATTTAAAAATAAGTAAAAAAACCAATAAAACTTTATAAAGATATATTTTTTTGAAAGTTCATTTTGAGGAATTATAATTTTAATTTTTAAAGATTTTTAAATCTTTTTTTATACAATTATCAAAAAAAACATTGTAAATCAATGTTATCTAATAAATTCAAATATTTTTTTTAACAAATCTTATCAACCTTTGAAAAAAATAATTACAAAACCTGTTAAAAAATGAGGTTTTAAATTTTTTCATTATAAATCCCAATTCAAAATTTTTAACACACCAAAGTTTATTTGTTTTTGAAATCTTATTCAATCAATTTTAGTGGAGTTACCAAATTAGAACCATTCAATAATTGGAATATTAGCCAATATTTATAAATTACAATACTCTCAAAACAAGAAATAAATAATTCTCTTTACACATAAATCAAGTATGTGATAAAAATTATGGAGATAGCAAAACAAAAAAATACACTGATCAATTATGTAAAATTCTATTTGGAATTATTGATCAATCAAATGGTTAGATACCATCAACTAATTTTATTTGAGTTTTTCTATTTGGAAGACTAAACTTTTAACATAATATCAATCTTATGAAAAAAATTGATCCAACAAAACAAGTTACTTAATTCTAAAAATTAAATGAAAACAAAGAAACTAAAAGATGAAAAAATGATTTTCCATATTTTTCAAAAATCAAAATTATTTCCAAATTGAAGGAAATTGTATTATTGTGATTGTTTGAACCATTTTAACTATGTGGAAAATTTTGAATTTTAGTTTACTTGAAATTTTCGATTAATATTTTTAAAATCCCAATGTTTGGTTTGAAAAAACTTTATTACCCCCCCCTTTAATTAAAAAAAAAAAAAAAAATTCTTTTAACAAAGAAGAAAAGGTTCTCTCGAGATCTTAGATAAAAATTTACCTTAAGGGATAAGTTCAACCTTATATTTCTCTTTAATCAAAGTATTTTGTTATTCGGTGTAAATTATATTTTTGTGCCACACTTCAAATATATCTAAAAAATTTATTTAAAATCTTATTACAGGATAAATTATTAATATTTTTTACTAATGATAACTATTCAAAATTGTTATTTTATAAAATTCTATTAATTTACTTTCTTAGATCTAAAATTAGAGAAAAAAATACAGTCAGTTTTACTTTTAAGGCACAAACTTTCTAGGAAATTTAATATACAAAAAAATCTCAAATTAAAGCACAAAATTCAAATTCTAGTAAAATAATTTGTAAAAAAAAAATCCAAATTTTGTACCTTCTTTTGAGATTTTTTTGTGCCTTAAATTTCGTTAAAAGTTTGTATCTTAAAAGTGAAAATGACTGTAATAGTATAAAAGTATTTAATTTTAAATATTTAGAACATTCCAAAAATACCTATTTTCATAATTTTTTGATTCAAAGATTTACTCAATAATCATCAACATAAAAACAAATAACTATTTAGTTTTGTTTCCTTTTTAAAAATTATAAATTTTACGACAAAAATAAATAAAACTATAATTCAAAAATTGATATAGCTGAAATAAAAAAATAAAAAAAAATATATCCTTTTGTATTCAAGAATAACCAATGATTAAATCTGATTTATAATCCACTGTTTTAGCATTCCAGTATATAAAAACCCGATATTACAAAAATTAAAAAAAAATAAAACCAAAAACTTCGAAAAAGGTGAGTCACAATTTTTGAAGTGATCATTACGGATTTTTTATTAATAAATTTTTACTGAGAAAAAGGCGACAACAAGATTTTTGCTAATAATTACATAAATTTTAATTGACATTACATAGTCTCAATTTTCTATATGTTTATTGGTATTTTCCAGATCTTTTTTTTTTTTGAAATGGTCTTTTTCAGAAAAAAAAAGTATCAACAAAAGAAAAAGTAAAACAAAAATTTTAAAAAATAAAACTAAAAGTTTACAAATTTGAAAAAATGATTTTGATCTAAAAATTGAAAAATTTTTTTGATAAGAATATGTGATAAAAACCACACAAAAACACTTCAAATAACATTCTAAAATGAGTAAATATTTTTGAAAAATGGGTTATTTATTGATACATTACTTGTTATAAAAGTTTATAAACATCTAGAAATTGATCAAAGAAAATGTAATATTTATATATATACATATACATATATACATACACATACACACACACACACACACACACACACACACACACACACACACACACACACACACACACACACAAACATGTCTGTATCTAAAGTTGAAAAAGCATTCAATTAATCATCATAAAAATTGTAAATATTACTTTTTAATTAATTTTAAATGTTTCAAAAAAATACTTTGATTAGACAATTGATAATATTCAGCAGCATCACTTAATTCTTCAAATATTAATTCTGGGTCATGATCTGCAGTCAAAAAAAGTTTTTCTGTGTATAAGTATTTAATAAAGATTTCTAAAGAATCAATTGATTTTTGGGAATAATCGTTAATTTTGCAAATATTTTTTTCTTTTTCATTCAAATTTTGAAAAAGATCTCTAAATAAACCAGATCTCGACAATAATACAAATTTGTGTACGGGAATTTCATCATAATTTGCCTCATCATTCACATCCACATCCACGTTTTGGTCGTCTTCAAAATCCGAAACTAAAATTGAAAAATCTTTAGAATCTTCATCTTTATACAAAAGCATAAGATCATTGTTTAAAGATTTTTTCTTTGGATTCTCGATATTAAATTTCTGGCAAATTTGCAAAAGCAGCTTCTTGTCAAGTAAGAATTTATCGGAATATACCCACATTAAAAAATTATCAATTTCGTAGTTTGAATAACTACTTAGAATTTGTTCGATCTTGTCAATTTTTGTATTGAGCCTAAATTCAAGAAATGATTTATGTACTTTGAAGCCTTTAATTTGATAATTGGTAAACTGTTGGGATTTGTAAAAAGTAAGAAAATCTTGATTCAAGCACGGGTGCTGCACAGTGAATATCACACAAAATTTGACGCCAGAACCAATCGACAAATTTTGAATAGGATCGTAATTATCTAATTTCAGGAGTAAGGGCTCTTTAGAGTTATTAAATGTTAAACCCTCGATTCCTCCAAAGAAATATAGCTTGTTCTTTTTCGTCAAAAGAAGAGAGTGGTATGATCCACAACAAATTTCCTTAATGGGCTTATCATTAAAAAAGGCCAATCTTTGAAATGTGTATTTTCTTTTTTCGAAGAAACCGCTTTGGACTGATCCAGCAAAGTACAATTTGTTGCCTTCATACAAAATTAAACTTTGTTCAAACCCAATACACATTTTTTCGATTTTGCGGTTATCACAATCAGGAATCTCGATTTTTTGTGGGGCGTATATTATCTCATAGCCTATCCCCAATTGCCCTTCAAAATTGTCTCCGTTTCCCCACAAAGTGTAGTCATTGGTTAAATAGATTAGATGCCTTGGCGCACCCCCTTCAGGTAGCATTCGCACATTTTCGGAAATTAGTGTTAATTGTAAAAAGTCCGAGCTTTCTGTTATTTGCGAATTTTTGGTAGTTTCTGGGTTTGGTTCGATTTCTTTCTTTATTGTTTATTTTTTGTTTATTGTGTTTTTTTGTAAAGAGGGTTGCAATAGAATCAAGACACAGAGCCAAAAAAGCAAAAAAAAAAAAAAAAAAAAGAAAAAGTCTTGAATAGTGCCAAGACAACATTTAGTATCGATTGGAAATTCCATTTGTATATGTTTGTTGATTTTTATAAAACACACTAGTGCTCCCTTTGTTTTGACAAGAAAGTAAAAATAAAGAATCTGTACATCGGTATTTTGTCCCAAAGCGTAAAGCTCCCCATTTTCTAAGAGAAAAGCCGAATAGAATTCTCCGCCTAAGACATCAATACATTTGGCTCCCATTTCCTTGATTTTGGTATATTCTTTTGGCATTAAAAAGGTGTACACTTCTTCTTGAGTTTCAGTCGATTCGTCTGACTCGGGATCGTTATTGACGGTTGGACTATGAAAAATTCTACCTTGGTAAAAGACTCTTCCAGACTTTGTTAACATTAAATTATGATTATACCCCGAAGTGAATTTCACAATTCGATCATTTAGTTTCTCATTATTTTCTTCACACAGCATTCCTTCAAAAGTGTTTTCGCCTGTGCTATGGAAACTACCATCCATTGTCGAGTAAATGAGATTTTCACTGCACCCATTCATAGAAACAATATTATCTTTAATTGTAGTAAGCTGTGGGGTGTTAGAACTGGATTGGACACCGTTAAAATTTGATGTGTTGAGACCAAAAAACCAAACCTTTTGCTCCATTTTTGTTCAACAGGAAAAATACAGAATTATTGTAATTAAAAAAAATGAAAATGAATCATCTTTTTTTAGTTTTTTTTTTTGATACAGAATTATTAAAATATTTTGAGATAAAAGTATTAGATAGCTTTTGTTGACAGAGGTTCTTCTTCTTTATTATTCATATACAGAAACGGTGTTAACAAAAATGCTAGATCTGAAAATAATATATGACAAGATTTTTAATTGTTAATATTAGGAAAATAGTTGTGTAATTTCTTTTCTTTAAAATCCAATCTTTTTATAAATTGAAATTTTTGATTAACTAAGTAAAAAACCTACCTAAAGTCCATTAAAGTAGAGAGTGTATAGAGTACTCATTTAAATGTTTGATAGCATACTCTAGATCAACTTATTTTGAAAACTATTGAGTTTTATAGAGGTTTGCGATGAATTTGTACAAATAATAATTTTTATTCTTGTTTTTTGATTGATTGGATAGTGTTTTGAACAAGTGGAATTTCATTAGTCATCATTTTAACAAGAGGGCGAGTTATAATTTTAATCGTTTGATTCTTAAATTAAAAAGATTCGATTTTAAATAAAAGCAATTATTCAGAAATATTTTTCTAATATTAGCCTAATTAAAAAATCCTGAGAGATTTTTTTACAGATCTAATATTTTTTTCAAGCCTATATCAGTATTTGAATAATAAATGGGAAAAAAATTGTACTTCATGTTCTCTTGTGTTTCAATAACAAATAAAAATTTTAATACAGTATTGTAATTTATGATTTCTCATTGTTAGTAAGTTCTATATATTAATATATAAACTCCAATTCAAAATTTTTTAACACACCAAAATTAAATTTTTGAAAAAAAAAATATTTGATCAATTTCCAGAAGAAATACAAAATTTTGAATCATTTGCAAATTGGAATGCCAAGAATTGTTAATGAATTACAATACCCACAAAATAAAAAAATAAAGAATTATAAATACTGATAAATCAAAACATAGTTGAAAATATTCGAGATGGCCAAATCAAAAAAATACATAGGTGAATATGTTTAAATTATATAAGGATTATAGATCGATCAAATGGTTAGATATTATTGACTATTTTTTATTTGAGTTCTTCTATTTTGAACAATTCAACTTTGCTTAATACCGATTGTAAAAAAAAAGATTTTGTACATCCCAAGTAAGTTACCTAATTTAAAAAAATTATATGAAAAACAAAAAAAAAAAAGATGAAATTATAATTTTCCAATTTTTCTAGAAATCCAATTTATTTCCAATATGAATTAAATTGTATTATTTTGATTATTCGAACCGTTTTTACTAAGTGTAAAATTTTGAATTTTAGTTTATATATATTAAGTAAACCAGAAACCAAAGATGAACGTCTTATTTACTAATTAAAAAAAAAAAAAAAAAGATTAATAAACTTAAATCTTATTTTGTTTAAATTAGAAATACCAGTTAAGCAATACAGGTTAACCAGATTTAATTACAAGTAAAATATCACTTTGTTGAGAGTGAAAATAATAGTTGTACAATTGATTTCATTCAGGTTGTATGTGCATTTCCCCATATTGATTTTTTTTTAATTTTGACAAATTTATTGAAAAAAGATATTTTGAGTGACATTTTGTATTGAAAATTTGAAATCAATACTGTTTTTCTAATCTATTTATGAGAAGAAATGTATTAAAACAGAGTAGAATCTTTACTTTTTCACTTTTTTGGGCCCTTTTTTTTGATTAAAATTTGGGTTTGATTAAATCATGATTTGGGAGCTAGAAATATGTTTACCAGGAATAGGTTTAATTAATCAAAGAGTCAAAAAAATAAAATAGATATGTGGAAACAATTATTTTAAACAAAGTTTTACTTTTTCAATACCAAACAAGATCACATCACCAGAAAAATTTGTTGAAATCAATAATTCAATCTAAAGAATATTTTATAAGATTTAATTTTTTTATATCAAAATTTGGATGAATCCAAACAAATCAAATACTTGAATTTCTCAACCGATTACTATTTATTTTTTTTTTAATCTAAAATTTTTTTAAAAATTTATTTTTAAAATTCTTTTTTTCAAATAATTTTATAATAATACAATAAAAAATAAATAATATTCTTTCAAAACTAAATTAAAGAGGATTGAATTCTTGGAATCGAAAAACAATACAAAACAATTCAACATAAAAAAAAACGAATTTAAAAATACAAAAAAGGCCAACAAACATAACTTATTTTGGGTTTTTACAAAATGGTTGAAAATAAATAATTTTACAATCAAAACAATTTGTCCAATAAATCGGTTTTTCTGATATATAATTCAAAAAATAATGTATTTTCTTAAATAAAATCTAGGCTTGGATTAATTAAATAAAAATAATAATTTAAATTCATTTTGGAAATTCTTTAAAAATAAAAAAGTAATTTTGTTTATCAAAAATTTTCAAAACAAAAGTTTTTCCACAAGAATTAAAAATAAAAACAAGTAAAGAAGAAGTAATTATATCAAATAATATCGACATTAAGATTAAGAAATAAATGATTTTTATTTTATTTTTTATTTTTAATTTTTTAATTTTTTTGATTTCCATTTTTTTATTGACATATAATAATAGATTATACTATGACATATTCAACTCTCATATTTAGTAAAATATTAAAGATGTTTGACTGAAGAAAACGGCTTTGAAACATTTCGTATATAATAAATTGGAAATCAAAATTGGTAATATGTACTCATGGCATTTATAAAATGTTTTCTATTTGCTATTGATTTAAAAAATACAATCCATTTGGAAATTATTTTATGGAACAATTAATTGGTTTTATAAATCTGTAAATAATGTAAAATTTGATAAAAGTACAATTAACGATATTATTTGAATATAAATTTTTTAAGTGTAATTAATGGTATATATTTACAAAATTAAACCCCTTCCTATCAAACTTGAAGAAATTATTGCAAAACCAGTTATTTTAAAACCAAATTTTCAAATACTATATACTTGAACCACAATATTTAATTCAACAGATATCCAAATTAATACTATTACATTGTTTTTCATTCCATAAATTCAGTTCCACTTTTAAGACACAAACTTTCAACAAAATTTCAGGCACAAAAAAATCTCAAACTAGAGCATATTTTTTGAATTTTTTTTTTCACAAATTTTTTGACTTGAATTTGATTTTTGTAACTTACTTTGAGATTTTTCTTGTACCTTAAATTTTGTATAAAGTTAGTGCTTAAAGAGTGTAACCTACTTTAACAGTCACAAAAAAAATATATATAAATTTTGGGGATAAGTATTTAACCCACTTTATGTGAAAGTTATTAGGACATTAGGTGTTTGTAACAGTTATTGCGATTGCTAAAAGATATTAATAAATGAGAGAAAATGTTTTTCTATGACAATTCTTCAGTGAGTATCATTACTCATAATTTAGTAATTCTTAAATACAATCCAAAAATAACTGAGTAATATCTAATTGTTCAAATATATACCCTACATCCCCTTAAATTGACCAAAAACAAACCTTCTTCAACTCCCCCAATCTATAAAAGAAATTAGTTTGGTCTAACATACCTTACCTGATGTATACCAACACATTCCTTAACCTAACCAGAATATACTAACATACACATTAACTTAGCCTATCAACTACCCACCATACTAAAAAGTTACCAAAAACCCCCAAGGGAGTTTCGTAGTTTGTTCAGTTGCCTATATTTTGTGATTTATTTTTGTTTTAAAAAATTAAATTGTTATTTTCAATACCCGTTGGTTATTTTTATTTAATTAGTTTATAAGGTATTTCCAAAAAACTGGTGAATTTTTTTTTACATTTCATAAAAAATAATCTTTTTTTAGTGATGGTAATCATTAATCAACTATACCTAATTAAGTTTAATATTTATCCTGATTGAACCAAATACTTATATATTTAATTCAAAACATGTTAATTAAAATATTTCCAAAAAATGAAAAAAAAAATCTCACTTTTTTTGGTTTAAGCAAAGGACGGCCAATTTCAATAAAAAACCGGAAATATGGAAAGGCTACCAATGATTTTTTAAAGACAAAAAAGCAGTTATATGTTTTTAATTATATTGTGGTTTTTGTTGAGATTATACAAGTTATGAAAACGATTTTTTCTATAAAAAAAGAAAATTATAAACACCAATTTTAACAACATAAAAAAATATCAGATAAAATCGAGATCAGAAATTTTAATATATTTTGTTTATGCAATACAATACATGATCCAAATTGAATTATTATCAAAAATCTATAAAAGGTTTTTAATGATTTTATATATTTAAATCTTTTTAGAAGAATGGGTTTATAAATATATTTTAAAATAAATTTGCCCCACTTTCTGTGAAATAGCTTATTTGATTTTTTTAAGGTCTGGTAATAATTATTTATTTTGTTTTTTAATAAAAAGATCTGGGCTTTAAATTGAACATACACATTAGAGAACCTTTATTTCTAATAATTAACCTATTAAAATATTTATATTTTATCAAAAAAGTGAAATTTTAAATTGAAAGAAAGGGAATTGGAGAACCCTTGTTTTGAATTACTAACCTAATGAAAAAATCAGAAAAAAACTAAAAAGTTGAAAAAGAACAATAAATTAACTTATTTTGTATAATTTTATTTTTATGTAACTGTGTGAGAAATCTTCAGTTTTTGAAAACAATTTGGGTTTGTTTTGATAAAAAAGCACAAGAAAATTGAAAAATCAAACACAACAATACAATTACTGAAGTTCTTCAAAACATTAGAAAAAAAAAACACTTTTATCTGACACTCTTTTTTCTCTAGGACAATGGATCTTTCTTAAAATGATCTTACTGTTGAGAGAAAAATATTGGTAAGAGAAAAATAGTTGGATAGAAATTTTAATTGGGAACAGTACTGAAAATGATTTTTAATTTCAATCGTTTGTGAAATAACTAATGAAAATAACAATAATCTACTTATTAGAATAAGGACTAATGTAATTCTACCTTTTCAAAAGCTTATCTCTTATAATCTAAAGCAAGTTTAAAAATTATCATTTTCAGAATTAATAGTAAACTTTACTAAAACTTGGATTTGTGTTAAAATAGCAAGATCTATTTTAGTTATCAACCATTCAAATGAGTATTCTACACAAACCACAGACTAAGGAACTTGTAACACATTTAAACCTGGATTTATATAAAATTCACCAAGTTATCAATAGGATTTGATTTTCAATTTTACTAAGGTTCCCAATTAAAAATCGTGTCCAACCATTACTCTGTGTCCAACATTTTTCTCTGAAAAGTTAAAGAAAACGAACAATTTTTACTCTAACTGAAATATATGAGTGATTTTTAAACAAATTTTTCTTGATTGGTAAATAACATCCTCATTTTCTATTTTTATGTGATTCCACCACCCTTATCTTAAACAACTCAAAACAAACAATTTCACAAATAGTTGCCAAGGAGATTAACAGTACTCTTTAAAAACTCTAATAATAAATCATTTTATCAATATCTGATTATTTTTAAAAAATTTAACAAAAAACAATTTTTTAAAGAAAAATGAGAAAAAAAAGAGTTGATTTGGTTTGGTTAGAACAAAAAGAGAGTAAATTCTTCTTCGTTTCTTCAGAAATCTCAATCCTTGAAACTGTGTCACAGCATTTCAAAAGAAAGAAATTGTGAATTTTTTTTGGGGTTATTACTCATTTTGTTGGTAAAAGTTCAAAACCATATTAAGCCTTAATTTATAATAGAGTAAATCTTCAAAAGAATATTGTAGCTGTGTTGTTCTCAAAAATTGATTACGTTATGTAGATTTCTCCCTAAAATAATCATTTTTTCTCTTTTTTCAAATTGTAAAGCACTTTCTCTTTTTTTTTTAAATTTACAAACAACCCAATTTTATCTCTTCAACGAGTACTAAAAAGTTCTTTCAAAACAAACAACAATTTTTTTTCTTTTTTTCCTTTTCAAAAAAACCAAAAAACAAAAAAAAACAAAAAAAAACTAAAAAAAACTAAAAAAAAAAACCTTTTTTTCCAAAATTGCAAACAGAAAAGCAAAAAAACAATAAAAATGTCTAAAGACGCAGAACAAATTAAAAAATTGCTTGAGATTGTTGAGTATATGCTTCAAAATGGTGCCGATCCCGAAATCCAAGACAACGACGGCCAATCGCCATATTCCCTCGCAAAAAACACGATTCTCAAAAAGCTGTTTGACGGTTATTTATCATATAACCAAGATTTCCAGGCTCTCTTGGATGAAGAAGAGATGACGGATCTTAAAATTAAAAACACAAAGTGTCATAAGCTGATTGTTGAGGTGCGTACAGGCAAAAAGGCGGACGAGCTACAAGAATTTTTTACAAACAAAACTAATGAAGAATTAAAATTATTCCTTGATTGGGCGTATGGCAAGAATATTGATTTCACTGGTGTGACCCTTTTTAAGGAGCTTGGAATCGACCAGCCCCACAAAAGGCACCTTCGTTTAGATTTACCAAAACTGTTTGAGGACGAGTCATCAAAGGACTTCACTCTCTTGGTTCACCAAGAAAAAATTAAGGTCCACAAATTAATACTCTATGCAAGATCCGAATTGTTTAAAGGAATGTTCCAAGCAACAATGGAAACAGAGCAAGTACAGGACTACACCAACAAATCTGTCAAAACACTCCAGGCCTTGGTTAAATACCTATATACAGACATGCTTGATGAGTCAATCGAAGATCCTCAAATCTTGGAAGAATTGAAAGACGCAAACGACTATTACCAATTAAATCCCAAATCAATGATGACATACTGGATTGAGAAGAGAGAAACTTACAATTAAGAGTTTTTTTTTTTTTTGACATTATACTTTCTTTTTAATATTCAATTTTTTCCAATTTAAAAATATAATTGAACCTATTTTGATTTTAGCGATTTACTTTTTTTCCTTCTTTTTTTTATTTTTATGATTATTTTTATTTTTATTTTTAGTTTTATTTTTTTTTTCTTTTTCTTTTTTTCTTCTGATAAATTCAAAAATATTTAAAAAAACTTTTGAGAACAATTCCCATTTTGAAATCTTATTTCTCAACTTTTAAATCAGCTCCTGATAAAGAATATTTTAAAGTTAAACCAATGAATTTTTACAATTTCTTAACGTTTAAACCAATAAATCTTGATTTAAATCTTTGTAGAAATTTTTGTTAAAAAATCAGATCAAGAAATATAAATTTGTAAAATTTTTATTTGAAATTATTTGTTTTATTTTTTTTTGATTTCTGATTGAATTATTGTTTAAAAAAACAAATTGTGCCTTTAATAAATTAGAAAGCATTAGACATTTCTATTGAGAAATTATATCTCTTGTAAAAATCAAAAAAATTTATGAGTCTCTTTCCTTTTTCCAACCCACACAAACTTTAACAATTCTTTACAAATTGATTAAATATATCATGACCTAGATCTATCTAGCTATTTTATAACCCCAATTAAAAAATTATTAAAACACCAAAATTCCATTTTTTGAAAAAAAAATTTTATATAATTAATTATAGAAGAAAGACATAATTAGAACAATTCACAAATTGAAATGTTAATAATATTTTATAAATTAAAATAACTCAAAAAATAAAAAATAAATAATTATCAAAACAAATACCAATAAAGCAAGAGTACGTTAAATATTTAGTAGAGAGCAAAACTAACAAATGGTAATGGTTATTTTTATTAAATTCTATTAACAATAAATTATTGATCGATCAAATGTCAAGATACCATCAAACTAATTGTGTTTGAGTTCTTTTATTTGAAAAAACTCAATTTTTATCTAATATCAATCAATGATTAAAGTTCTATGATTAAACGAAACATGTTAGGTAATTCTAACAATGGAATGAAAATAAAAAATTTAAAATGAAACAATGATTTTCATTTTTTTCAAGAATCCAAATTATATCTAATTTGAATTAAATTATATTCTTTTAGTTCTTTTAATTGTTTTAATGATGCCAAAAAATTATTAAATTTTAGTTTATATATATATATATAACGATTTTATAGTCAAAGGGAATAGTCATGATGAATGAATTACATGTATTTATAGTGGTTTAATCAATTTCGAAGAAAATAGTTACTGAAGATATTTTAAAAATGAAATTATTTTTTAATGTTTTTTCACATTTTTTCTTTATTTATTTTTTTTCTTGATCTCTAATAATTTTTAAAAAAAAATTATATTACAAGATAAACAGTAAGTTGGTAAAAAAAAAATTATTTTTATAGAATTTAAGTCGTGAAACTGATTGTAAAGAAATCATATTTTTATCTATTTGATCAATCCATTTTGATCTTTTATTTTGGTTACAAAATGAAAATTATTGTTTTTTTACTGAAGATAGAGGCGATAAGAATTTTTTATTTCCAATTTTTAAGAAAATCCATTGAGTTTTTAGTTTTTTTTCCTACAAGTATTAATTATTCTTAAATGTATATTATTTTCCTTGTTTTTTTATTTGTTCTTCAATGTCAATTTATATTAGAATTGATATTCTAATAAAATTCTGTTTCCCTTTGACTGAAATAATATTTATATCTAAATATATATTAGATTTTTCCCTAAAAAGTCTTCCCTTTATTTTTATATTTCACTGGAAATTATCTTTATTTATATTTCTATCCCACAATTGACAATATCAAATTGGGTGAAATTTTAACACGAATGGATCAATTAAAATTGTATTTTTTTCAAAATATGTAAACTATCTTCCAAAAATTTGGACACAGTTTAAACAGTTGAAAGAATAACAATACTACACTTTAAATCCAATTTTTAAAGAATCTCTATTTTACCAACTATTTACATTTTTTGTACTTTTTTTTTTTTGTTTTCATTTCCTTTTTTCAATTTGCGTAAACTGTTTCTTTCGATCTGGATTTTATTTTTCAATTGTTGGTAGAAGGTTAGTTTTGAGTTTGTTTAATAAAAAAATCGCATACTATTGGTTCTGGTATCTGATCATTTGATCGATCAACAATTGTTTTTAAAATTTCAACAAATTTACCAATACATTTTTTGTTTAGCTCGTTTCATTATTTTGGACACACCTATTTTTATATTTGAGTTTTATGTGTTTTTCTTTTATTTTGATTAAAACGATTACTTATTAAAACATTAATACCCAGTAACTTAAATGTTTTTTTATATTAGGTTTAGAAAAATACAATAAATTGAGTTTTATTTTTGACTATTTTTAATTTTGGGTGTTTAAAATTTTTTGGAATGGTGTTTAGGTATAATATTTCCCAAATAATAAAAAATCAATTACATTTTTTTTTTGGAGAAAATAATTGCAAAGATATTATAATAAAAAATTAGCAATGTACCCAGAAAAGAAAATATTTTTGAAAAAATAACAGGTATTTAATCATTTTCAATCCCATTTGAAATTTTACACTAATTAACCCCCCTCAAAAAAGATTTTATCCATCAAAAAAAAGATAATAATAATTAATTATCGCACGGGATATAATATCATTTAAAATAGTGTGAATAAATTTTCAATCTATTTTAGTTATGAAATACCAAACTAACAAATAAATTGAATTATTATTGAATAATCAATTAATGATTATTATTAATGATGAATATTTAAATATTTTCATGGTTATGAGATTAACAAAGATATATATAAATAAATTTACCCTGATTTTTTTGATTATAGCATATATTAAATAAAATCTATATTTACTCGACATGACTAAGAGAAAAATGAAAAAAAACAATTTTTTTTTTAAGAAGCTATAAATTATGATTATTTAGTTATAAGAGACATGACAAACTCCAGATTAAAATTGATATTCATATAATAAAAGCTCAAAAAATCTTAATTTTTGAAAAAAAAAATCTTAAAAAATTATTGCGTCCTTTTCATTGGAACGTCTTATATAATTTATCGGTTTTTGGAAAATAAAATTATTTAAAATAATTTTGTTTTAATGGTAATTGTATTCATTTTAAATAAATTATAAAAACTCAATGTTATTAAGGTTAATTTTGAGTTTCTAACATTTCTTTTTTTTTTTCAAATTTACTTTTTAAAAAAAAGAAAAAAAGAAAAAACATAACAAATTTGAAGAAAATAAGAAAAAATGATTTTTATAGAAAAATTGAAAATTTATTTTGAGAAGAATAATGAATGAATCTCATATATTTGTTCTATTTCTCTAATAAAAGCGGACCCTTTGACTGAAAGGGGGTTTTTGTATATTTGGAAAAAATTTGACAACTTTACTGTTCGGAGAAGATTTGGTTTCTAAAAAAATAAAAAATAGTTCAAGAAATTAAATAGTGATTAAACTCAGTAAATTTTCATTTTTGAGGTATTTTTCTGACTAAAATGTTATCTCTACTTATACAATCCATAGATAATGGCAAAGTTAAAAATTGTATTTTAGAATTATCTTTTAGATCAAACAAAGGATATTATTTCCAAACTAGATCTAATTATAAAAAAAATTATTAGTTAATTATTGATAAAAAGGATATTAAAACTATTATATAAACATTTTACCACTCTTAAATAAATCAGATTGAATTCTTATCAGTGACTTATGGATTTTCGAAATTTTTCCAATTTAAATTTTGAATTTTAATTATGATTATATTTTTCTCTAAATAAAGTTTTATAAAAAAAAATAGTAATTGTAACAAGATCTTGGACTCAACACTCTTTGAAGTCAACAAACCATATTTATGTCTTAAGAGTAATCTTCATTTACAATTTCGTCTGAGTTTCTCATTTTTAATCAATAAAAGATACACTTTGATAAATAGAATCCAGTAATTTTTATAAAATCTGGATTAACATCTTTTATATAATAAAGACAAAGTAAAACAAAAATATAATGTTTTCTTCACAATCTTGATTGTTGGACTTTAATTTATTTGTGTTTCCCCATTTTTTTTTTTTACTGATAATGAATTATAAATGAGGAAAAAAAATTTCACTTCCTTTTCAAGATTTTTCTTGTACAAATAGAGTTTCCCAAAGAAGTATTTGTAATTTAAAAACTCTATTTGAAAAAGGAAATTGAAAATGAAGTGAAAATTTTCTCATATTGTTCTTTCAAACACTGAAATATTGAAAAAAACTCAAAGTTATAGATTTATGACCTAAGTTCAATTCCTAAAAAATTTTATATAAAAGCTTTTAATGGAACAACCATATATTGGATTTTATGTTTTTTCCATAATTAGTGGTTACAAATTGATACTTCTTTTTTCAAATTAGTAAATGAAAAAATAATTTATTTCAAGTTGCAAATATATTACTTATACTCTGTTGCAAAAAAACCAATGATCTTGAGAATATCAATTGAATTGAGATTTGTAGAGATTTTATTAAACTTCATTCTAGACTTTTACCTTCAAATTTTAGTTTTTATAATTTCTTGTTATTGTCAAACTTAAAACCCCAAGATTTCAAAACCCATAAATTTCATTTTTTCTGATCAATTGAAAATAATTAGTAAAAAGTTAAAAATATATTCCCATTTTAGAAAAAACTTTTTAATATTTCTGAAGAGTCCTTAACTTTTCTAATTGGCATGTATTGATTGTGAATTATAAATCTATCAATTTTAACCCTTTGTAAAATGTAGAATCAAAAAACAACAATAATTCAACAAAAATAATAAAGAAAAGAACTAAAAAACAAAATCAATTTGATTTGATTCTCCTTAAATAAATGAAAAGTTTGATAGAAAACATCTTTAAAGAAAAAGTATTTGTATTTAAATTAAAAAAATAAGAATTTTATTTACATTTTAGATCTTTTCTTTAAATAAATATTGTAAACTTTTATATTTCCTAAACCTGAAATTTTTAATCAAAAAATTTTTTACAAAATAAGTCTAACTTATTTTTGGATAATTCCAAAATAACCAAATATATTTCTCAGAATAAAAGTCTACCAAATATTTTAAATTTGTAAAAATGACTATGTTTAAAAAACTATGATCAAAATTAGATTTTAATTTTCCTTTTCTTTATTAATAGTGTTTATTTATTGCTGTTTTTTGGTTCTACATTTTACAAAGGGTTAAAATTGATAGATTTATAATTCACAATCAATACATGCCAATTAGAAAAGTTAAGGACTCTTCAGAAATATTAAAAAGTTTTTTCTAAAATGGGAATATATTTTTAACTTTTTACTAATTATTTTCAATTGATCAGAAAAAATGAAATTTATGGGTTTTGAAATCTCGGGGTTTTAGATTTGACATTCCCTATCAACCCAACTAAAAGGAAAAAACGATTTTTTTAGAAGACAAGTTATGTCAAGAAGGGTTATATTGTTTTTGATTTATCATCTTATAAATGAGTGAAAAATTTTTTTTCAGACTACTTGAATGATATTCAATTTGCCAACTTTCAAAGGTAAATGGACAAAAAAAATTTTGTAAAATAAAATATTAAAAAAAATTCAAATCAGAATTTTCACAAAAAATTTAAACTCCAGAATAGTATTTAAACAACTACACTAAAGGAAGAAAATTTAAAATGGCAGAAAAATGACATTTTTAACAAAAATCTGTCATTCTCCTTTTCTTAATGAAAAATTTTTTATTTCAATTCGTTTTGTTGTTTTGAGGATCACAGAAGGATCAAAAAAAAGATGTTTCTTTGTAATTGGATCAAAATGAAAAGTTAATTTGTTTAAAAATTTGATCTTTTATTGATCATTTTGATCAATTAAAAATTATTTAATTTAAACGTTCTTTTTTTTTCAACAATTTTCTATTTTAATTCTCAAATTAACCATTAATAACTTGAAAAAATGAAAAAAATTTACCAAGTGTTCATACATTTTCATTCGTAGAATCTAAAATGAAATAACAAAATAGATTTGGAAAATATTTTTCATTTTTTTTTTCCCTAATATTTCTCTTCCTTTATCAAGATGTCAAAAAATAAAAGGCTTCTGAAAAAAAATTCAAAAACAAAAAACAATAATGTTATTACTATTCTTTTTATTGGTCCAAAAAGTGGAAAAACACAACTGATAAATCGTTTTATTTCCATCAAGTATAACCCGATTTATACACCAACCAAGAGTAATTTTCATAAACTGCAAAAATAAAGCTCAGATCCAACCATAGCTCTAATCATATTGAATAAATGTTTTCTTGTCTTTATCTTTATCTTACTCTTTTTCTTTTTCTCTCTCTTTAGTAAAATCAATAATCAAAAAGAAGAAAATCGAAGGTGTAACATTAAAATTAGAAATCATAGAGATAGGGAGTGATCCAAAAAATTCAAAGTCACTGAAAGAGGTAATTAAATCACCATATTCCAAATTAATTTTTAAATAAACCCAAAAAATAATCCCTACTTCAATTTTAAAAACTCTATCTTTCTTTCAAAAACAATTAATTTTTTAACAAAATGTTTTATCTTTTTCTTTTCACCAAATCAATTTTCCTTTTTTGCCCTAATTAAATTAAAGAATATCCCAAAAGCTGATGGTATACTTCTAACATACTCTGTCAACGACTATAGCACATTTGAAAAAATTTTGGATTATAAAAAGATTCTTACCCATAACCTCAAAGACTCCAAAACACCAATTTTGTTGGTTGGTTTAGGTTCAGATGATCCTGTAAACAAACAAGTAACTTCTCTTCAAGGACAAACGAAGGCAAATAAATTGGGGACCTATTTCATTGAAGTCTCGTCAAAAAAAGATGTTGGTATTAAAAGTAATTATTGTCTTTTCTTCAATTCTTTTTAACTATCAAACCTAATTTCTTTTTGAATTCTCAACAAACAAACTCAGTGATAATTATAAGATAAGACACTTGGGCAAATATAAAACCTATCCTTGTTTGATAAAAAAACTCAATTTTTGAGTACACTAATGATAGTGTGTGTTTTAATGACTTTTAATAGAAAACCAAGTTTTATTCAGTCAATTAATTTTTCCTCATATTAAATTACATAATTTAACTTTTTTATTTTTCTCCAAAGTCTATTCAGAAATTTCATCTTTGGATTGAATTTTTTTAAGTGGTTCTTCAAAAATTCACTCCTTGTTTTCAAATTAGAAGAAATCTTTGAAAAAATGTCGATTTTAAAATGGAAATTTAATTTTTCTTGAAAATTTTTTGATCAAAAAATAAACCCAATTTTGACTTCTATTTTAAAAATTATCATAAAATAAAGTTGATCTTTGCTGATAAAAACATGTACTATTTATTACCAAGAACTTCTTCAATATATTTGTAATTTAGCAAATTGAGATTTTTAAGATAAAAGTTAGGAAATCAGGAAACAATTGAGTTTATTTTTTGATCAAAAAATTTTCAAGAAAAATTAAATTTCCATTTTAAAATCGACATTTTTTCAAAGATTTCTTCTAATTTGAAAACAAGGAGTGAATTTTTGAAGAACCACTTAAAAAAATTCAATCCAAAGATGAAATTAATGAATATACATACTTGTTATCAAGAATATTGGAACTAAAAAATAAAGTGTAGTGTGAAGGAATTTGGATTGTTTGTCCGAATTTAGCTTGAATAGATCAAATACTAATAAGGCTTTTTGAAAAAGTTAATACTGTTAATTGCAAAATAAAACTATCCAAATTTTTCATTCAGCTTTCCAAAAAAAAACACATTTCAAGAATTTTATAAATCATCAAAGTTCCCAATTCTAAAAGGAAAGTTAATCATTTAAACTCCTTTTCAGAACTTAGAAAATTTGTAATGTTACATGAGTTTATATATCTTTGTTTGGAAAGTTAGATGAAAATTTTGTTAACTTTTATTTTGCAACAAATAGTAGTTTTTTCAGATAAAACCCACTTATCAATTTTTGAAAAAAGAAAAATTCTCTTTGCAATTTCAAGATTAATATTTCTTTAAAATCTGAACAATATTTTTTCGTAAATTAAGTCAAAGGAGTGTCAAATATTTTCAGATTTAAGAACGTCCTAATACTGGTTTTTGAAGAATAAATTGGAAATTATTTTTCACTCCCTTTTTCTTTTTTTGTTTCCTTTTATTTATGACTAAAATTTCAAAGAAACAGATTGAATTTTGTGAACTCTGTTTATTGTTTGATGACATATTTTTTGAGACATATTGTTCTATGCTGAGTGAATATATGATAGTTTTGGAAAACAGATTTCAATTTTTGAAAATAAAACAAATCAGATAAAATTTACTCTGATTTAAATTCAGCATATCAGTATAATATTGACTTCTTAGTCCTTTTACAATACAATTATTTTCATCATAAGACTTTGTTTAATCATGACAAGAATTATTTTTTTTTTCTTTTTAATTTTGATTTGAAATAAATATGAACAAATCGAGAATGATAACTTATTTTGTTTTTTGTATTTCATCGGTTTTTGGTTAAAAAATTTAAAATTCCATCATCATATTTTATTCAAAATAATTAACTTTATTAAAAAAAAAAAAAAACCACAATCTAATAAATTAAAATTTAAAAAATTATTCATACTCACAAAAAATAAAAAAATTAATTACATAATCAACTTTAAATTTAATAAATATATAGCTGCAATTTTATCGATTATCAGACTTGTAAAGGAGCATAAAGAACTCAAAAAACAACAAAAAGATGTCATTGATACTGGAGATATTGTAATAGATCATCCAATTATTGAAGGGTGGATAAAAAAAAAAGCATCTGTTGGGTGGACCAAATTGTGGTGTTCGCTTCAAGATGGGACATTATATTTTTTTAAAAAAAAGGGAACAATCCGAGTTTTTAAAGACAAATTGCAATTACTGATGTGCAACACAAGGGCTTCAACCGCACAAACAAACACAATTGATATTATAAGTTCTACAAAGAATTTTACTATCCAATTGGAGAGTCAAGAAGCAATGCTTGATTGGATTGACGAAATACAAAACAGTGTATCGCGAATTACAAATAAATTGAATTCATCAAAAATATCCAAAAAAGCTAAGCAAGTTGGCTGTCTCTCAAATAAAAAGGAAAATGGAATGAATGGTAAGAAAGGCACCGAAAATCCTTCCTCGATAAATGAGGTTCTTAGTCCCTTAACCGAAATGAGAAGATTCTCGCCAAATCATAATTGTGCTGAATGTGGCCTTCAAAATCCATCATTTGTATCCTTTGCATTTGGCTCTGTAATTTGTATGCGGTGTTCTCATATATACCATCAAGTTTTTGGAGGCGGATCTTTAATAAAATCATTACTATTTAGTCCATGGTTACCACAAGAATTATTTTTTATGAAAGCATTGGGCAATGATATCAATAAAAAAATCTGGGAACATAATTTGAAATCAAAAAGGCTAAACTCAAAATCTTCCAATGAAAAAATAAGAAAATTTGTTAAAGAAAAATATCTTGGAAGGAAATGGATGGATCGGAAAATTGTTTCCCTTAATGAAAAACAGAAAAGAGCACACTTTATCAATGCAATCAAACGAAATGATTTATATTTAGCTTTGAATTTGATCAAAGCTGGTATTGATATAAACGAACCGATCGAAGGAGAGCAGGGTATGAGGCCACTGCATGTTGCTTGCAGGATTGGGAACCTCTTGACCGTTTTACTCTTATGCTTTAATGGTGCATATTTAAATATCCAAGATGACGAAGGCACGAAACCATCAGAAATTGCTTTAGATTATGGATTTAAGGATATAACCAAACTAATTGACAAACATTTGCCAATGACAGAAGAAAAAAAAAAAGAAAATTTAGAAAGTCAGAGTACGAATGGTAGTGACGTGGAGACAGGAATAGATATGGATGTGAATCAAGATAACATTAATAAAAATGTTGATCTAGTGGACACCAACAAGGATCTAAACCAAGAGGACAAAATTAATATTAAAAAGGATCAAGAAATTGAAGAACTTTATAAATACCAACACAAAGATACATTTTTTCAAATTGGAAAATTATATTCAACCTCAGATTACTGTTTTGTGAAAAAAAAAATTTTAAAAAATAAATTATCTTTAGATTTCTTAGAAAAAACAGGCAGAGTTACCAAATCGGAACTTGCAATTATTAATAAAAGAAAAATTCATAGCAAATTAAATTCCTTTTTATTGCCATCCATGGTGCCAGAGGGTGTTAAACCAGTTCATTATGTCGCAAAGTTTTTTTTGGAAAGAAAGGGAAAGGAAAAAAAATTATCAACAATTGAAAGAAGACAACAAATTTCGGGTTCTGGTATTAGAATTTCGCTTTCGCATATTTTGGCCGAGAATTCGGCTGAAAAGGGTAAAAGAATGGTTCTTCAAATGACAGAACGTAGAAATGAAAAATTACATTTGAATTTAGCTGGGGAAAACACAGAGGGGGAAATCAGAACAATGTATTTTACTAAAACAATTCTTCAGAGAATGTCAGATACAAAAACTGAAAGGGGAAAGTGCATTGTGTTTTTCACTCCTTCAACAACTTGTGGTGGTTATGGATCAGTATCCGAAAGTAAAAAATAATTATTATTATTTTTTAATTATTATTCTTATCATCATAATTTTATTTTTTTTTGAATTTTATTTAAATTTTTTTTGTTATATTTAAATGTTCAATCTCATAATTTTTAATTTTTGAAAAATATTTAATTTATTTAAGATAAGAAAACTGTTTAAAGTTTATCTTAACTATTGTTTGATTTAATATAATAAAATATGGTTATTTTATTTTATTTTATTTTATTTTCTATTTTCTCTCTATTTGTTAGTGTTATAAATACTTTTGTTTTTTTTCAAAAAAGTTAAATTTTATTGAAAGTCAGTACACTTTTTTACCCACAATCAAGTTAATTGAATAAGGCCGAAAAATAATTTTTTTTAAAAGTAAAATTCCCGAAAACAATTTTTTTTTTTTAATTTGATTAAGTTGGAATAAAATACATGATTTTCCTTTAGTATATCTAATATTTTTTTATGTGTTATTGAATTTTTTGTGTGTTATTTTGATTAATTTGAGTGTATGCTAAAAAGTACAATGATTGTATATATTAAATATTTTTAAGAAATGTGTTTTGATATACGATGTTCCAAACCTACATTGTAATTTGATAGACTTAGAAATGGACTTTTTGTCTCAGTTAAATACAAAAAATTAATCTTTGGTTATATACTATCATATATATTTTATGGTTTAACATATGTTTTTTAAAAAAATTTCTTATTTAAAAGACTAAGAAAAAAATCATGTTGTTGACTAAACAAATTCAAAAATTCAAAACAAAGATTCCAAAGATCGAAGATAGAATTGATCGTTTCTTTGAAATGGTCTTGCCTTTTGATTTTAAGGTGCTTAGAAATTGAAGATCCAAAAAAACCTGAAAATTTTTTCAAAATTATTGATCATTCAGAAGGTTTGTAGTGAAAAATTCAAATTTGAATATTTTTTTTATGGGAAATTTTTATTCTGTTATTAAATTTCAGGGTTTGTAATAGGCTATCACATAATCATAAAATCCTGTCATAAAAAGGCAAGTATGATACAGAAAAGGAATTTTCCGTTTCTTATATGTTCCACTGTAGGGTTGGAACAGCTGTATCGCCAAAAAAAATATGTGTATGGTATCATCCTAAAAAAAAATATTTTTCAGATCAATCTTCATGTAAAAAAATCTTATTTATTGATCCAACATTGTATATATTTTATATTCAGCTAAATCCAGAACAATTATAAAAGATTATTAATCATTTTTTTTGTTTTCAAATTTGAAATTCGATAAAATTAAATAATTATTCCAATTCTAATATACCATTTCCAAAAAAATAGCCATTACATATTTTAATATCAATTGTTTTTTTTTTTATAATACTTTTATTACAAACAGAAAAAAATTATTACCTAATCTTTTAAATTTCAAGAAATATTTATAAATATTTGTGAATAAAATTAAAGATGATTTATTTTAGATCTTCAAGGAGTAAAAATTTTTGATATATTTTTCTTTTATTGATTAAAATATGATAAAAGTGAGATTTTCCAAAAATAAAATTATTTCAAACAATTTTCTACTTTTATTTTTTGGATCCAAAAATCCAAAACCAAAAAAGGATTAAGATCTTTTTACTTAAAATTATCTCATAAAAAATCAATCTATTATTTTTAAAATGATAGCTCATTTCTCTAAAGTTGATAAATGAGTTTGTATCTCAATCGAAATCCAATTTAAATAATCGCTCTATCACCTTTAGGAAAATAAATAAATAAGATTTGCTAATCCCTTAAAGAAAAAAATCATATTGAGATTGAAATTGTAATTCTTCTAGAATTTAAAATCCCAAATATTAATTGAAACAAAATCCACCTTCTTAGTATTAAGATTGCCAGAAAAGGATTAGTTCAAATCTGTCAGAAACTGAAATTGAATTTTAAAATAAATCCAATTTACCGAACTCAAATTTTTTGGGAAATTCTTTAATAATGATCCAATTTTGATATATTATATATTTGATTTTATTATCCCTAATATTACAAGAACGATAGGAGTAAAAATGCCAAGAATACCAGTTTTTCAAAATAAACATAAAAGGGGGTTTATTATAAAAATAATCAAATTTGTCGACCACAAAAAAATATTCAAATATTTTTATTCTTAAATTTCTGAAATAATTTTTTTTGTATATGTCAAGTCAATTTCTTCTCAATAGAAATTATTTTGAGTATTGTATTTAACGAAAATTCAATTTTTAAATTTATTTGTTAAATTACAAACTTTTAAAAAATCAATGGTAATTTTTGACTAAAAAAAAAATCCAAAAGTAACTAAATTTTCAAAAATAGACACAATAAGAAATGATCTCCGAAACTTACATCCAACAACAACTAAAACAACACACCTCGTTAAATATTGATTTAGTTTTAAAACATTTCCAAGATAAGATAAATTATTATCTAATGAAGAAACACTAAAAATTGAAAATTTAAAACAACACTTTGAAGTTAAAAAAACTTTCCATACTTTAAATGATCAGAACTTAAAAAAATTATACTCACCCAAACATTCTTTTGTTGATAAAAATAACAAATTAATTCCAAATAGAGGAAAAATAAACCAGAAATTGTTAATTGAGGTTGTTTCAATCATTTTTTTACTTTTTACTTTTTTCTCAACCTATTGCTAGCTGTTTTTATGAGTGAAAAAAACCAAAAAATTTTCATCTTTCGTCAAGAAGACAATTTTGAAATCAAAGAAGACACAAAGCCCATTTCGTTGACTAACTTAGAAGAGGAGTATACCATTCGTGAAATCCAAAAAAAAGATTTACAAGAAGTGCGTTTGCTTGATAACAAGCTTTTTCCGATCAGATATAACAATGAATTTTATGGCAATTTGTTGTTAGAAAATAGTGTTGGCTTAGTTGCAATTAAAAAAGAAACAAGTAAAATTGTTGGAGTTATAACAGGCAGACTAAAATTAATTGACAATGGTTGGTTTTCACAAAAGACTCGACAAGCTTATATTATGGTAATTTTGATTGATTTTTTTTATTTTCTCTTTAACTTTTTACTTTCTTTTCTTGTTGTTGATTTTTTAATTCTTCTTTTGTTTTGTGCTATAACCTTGATCTTCTTGTTTTTAAATTTCCCAGACTTTTGGTGTCGAGGAAAATGAAACTCACAAAGGAATTGGGTTTAATCTCATAAATATAGCTGTAAATAAATTCCAATCACGATTAAATGTTGATGAAGTTTCTTTGCATGTCTTAAGATCGAACATAAGAGGAATTTCTTTTTATAAAAAATTTGGCTTCAAAGTAACAAATATCCTCAAAGAATATTATTCGTTTAATAACAAAAAGCATGACGCTTTGGTAATGGTTTATAATAACATTGCAAGAGAACAAAAACTGAAAAAAACTGAAAACCCTTTTGTGTCTTTTGGTTCAAATCTTTGGGCTTGCCTCAGCAGTTGTTGTTGATCAGAATTACAAATCACAAATGAGGCTTTACATTTTTTCATCTCATTTTTAACACACAACCGACAATTTAATTGTCATTTTGTTGGCTTTTGTGCCTCTTTTTTTTTTAAAAAAATTGTCCTTAATTTTTATTGTTAAAATCCATATGTACAACGTTTAAAAAATTAAAACAATTATTATTTCTTTGTACCTTTTTCTTTCCGATTTTTTCTTTCTTTTTTCTTTCTTTTTTCTTCTTTTTTATTTCTCCAAAGCAACTTGAAAAACAAAATTCGTTTGGAAATTAAAGTTACTGTAAAATCTCTCGGCAAATATTCTTCCAAACAACAAATTGTGTAAAAGGATTTATTAAATACTTCTTGGAAATTCTATTTCTTTGGATCTATCATTAGGAATCACATTAAAAAATCAAAAAGTGAAAAATTTTTTGCATTTAATCCGAAAAAGTTTGTAAATATAAAATTAAATCAAGTCAATATTTTTTTTTTTTACATGGTGTTTGTTCACGGTTTCTTGGGAGGTTTTTCTCACAAACTGTCCATATGTTTTTATTATTAAATGAAAGGCAGTATGTTCACAATTAACTTTCCGAGTTTTGTAATGAATAAACTTTCTTCCTTTCAAGCATCCAAAAAAATATTCCAGTTATCAATTATTTTTTATAATTGATCTTTAAAGGACAAATAAGAAATAATTGGAATAATATGAATATTAGAGAATTGATGGAATACCTCTGATGTAAATTTAATCAATTTGGATATTTTCTTGAAAAATTAAAATTCTTCGGGCATCATTGAAAAAAAAAAGATAATGCTGGCTTTGATCTTCTATTAAAGATCAAAGAAATTTCGAACAGATATCAATGAGATTGTGATAAAATTTTTAGAACTGTTTTATAACATTAAAACAATGAGATTATGTGTAGTGGTGTTATTTTGCAATAAAAAATTTTTGCCAAACAATTAAGGATAAAAGAATAAGAGAAAAACAGAAAAAAGAAATTTAAAAAAAATTGATTTTGTAATAAAAATCTTCAATGTTCTATTCTTGTATAAATTTAAATCTTAATAAAAAGTTATCATAACATGAAAAAATATTAGAGATCATAGTAAATATAGAATTTTTTCGTACATACAATCAGTTCCACTTTTAATTTACAAACTTTCAACACACATTAAGGTATGAAAAAAATCTCTAATTAAAGCATATATTTTGGAATTTTTTTTACACAAATTTTTTTACAAGAATTTGAATTTTGTGCCTTGATTTGAGATTTTTTTTTACCTTAAATTTTGTTGGTATTTTTATGTTTTAAAAGTGGAACTATGTGTATTGATGGGATAATTAATAATTAATTTTTACACTATTTCTGTCTATTTTCTTAAAATTGTTTTATTTTACATATATTATGGATATTTTTCAAACAGGGAATCAATTATTTGTACTAGTAAAGAATCATTTTTTCTTTTAAATTAGAAAAAATATTTTTCTATTTGATTTCCCCTTTGTTTTTTTTTTGTGATTTTTAAAATGAACAGAAATTTAAGAAATTTTCGGTTTATTCCAAGAAGTAAAAAAAAAACATTAACTTTTCCAGAATTTAAAAGAATTGAGCAAAATATTTGATTTATCTCTATTCTTTTGAATTCTGGAAAGGCTAGGCACTTGACGGGCACTTTCATTATTTATCATCGGTTATTTTTTTTTTCGGAATTAGAGTTTTTTTAGAAGAAAATAGTGTTTATAAAACTTGTAGTAATTATCTATTCAAGTAAGTGCCTTAACACTGAATTAAAATAAAAACTATTTTTTCATTTATTTAAAAAATGTTTACATCTAAAAAATACCTTTTTTTTCCTGACAATAGATTCTTAAAAATCATAGTACTGAAAAACAATAATAAACACAATGATTTCAAAAAAAATGAATTTATGGAATCTTGGTTGTATTTTGAATAAAATTCTGTAATTATTATGATGAAATGTTAATTAAAGTTTTAGGTTTATCTGACTTTGAATTTTCATTTTTTATTTTTCTACTTATTAGAAAATTGTATCTCAGTTTTTTTTTTTACGGTTCTAGGTGTTTAAAGATAAGAAGACAAATATGCACACATTTTTCAGATTCAAAAAGGTTTTTGTTGTTAAATCTTCAATCCATATACAGATTTTTGAAATATTGAATTTTAATATTTCATAAAGTTCTCGGAATTCTTCTGATTTTGTGAAATAAAACAATGTTTTTGGAAATTCAAATAATATTTTCTCTTTTTTCTCCAAAAAATCTCAATTTATTCTTTCAGCATTTTTTTCATTCTTTTTTAAATTCTTTTTTATTTGAAGAATCATAGTTCTTGTTTATGTGTTTATTATTATCCCATTAGTATCTTTATTTTTTTTTCTTATGAATTGGTCGATATTTTGAGAACAAATTTAATTTTAAGTAAAAGGGTCTAAATGGGTAGCTACATTTTTCCAATTTTAAAGTGTCAAGGTTTTTTCAAAATAACAACATTAAAATCATTTCTATATAAATAAATTAATATTTTAATTTCTAGGATAGTATCAATGATACTCATCATATAATATATTTCCTACCATTTAAAAAATAGAAATTAATGAAAAATGAAAAAATTGATCCAGAAAAAATAAATAAAAATCATTTATTACTTGATATTCTTGGTAGAATTTTAACACAGTTATTTTTCTTAACTTGGATTTACTTTTAATTCTGAATGAAAAAACTTTTTTTTTTGGTAAATTTTTGATCAATAAATTACTTTTTATTTCTAAAGAAATTTTAAAAATGAATTTAAAAATCCTATTTTTATTTAATTCATCTAATTCTAATTTTTATTTTAGAAAATAGGATATTTTTAAATTTTTCTTCAGAAAAAAAGATTTATGGGATGTATTTGTTTCATTTTAAAATTATTTTTTTTTTCTATTTAAATGAGAAGTAAAATTAATACTGAATCAATTAGAATTTTTTCTAAATTTTTCTCTTATATTGGGTTGAACCTTTTGTGGTTGTTTTTTTTTATTTCAATAATTCAATTTATTCACTTTAATCTTCTGAAACAATATTCTTAGTTTTTTAATAGTCTTTGAATAACGAATCTTGAATAATATTTTTAAAAAATGAATACTAGTATTTGAATTCTAAAAGGGAAAAAAATTTTCACTTCCTTTTCCAGATTTTTTTTTATAAAAAATAGAGTTCTCGAGAAATATTTTGTAATTTTTTTTTTTTAGTATTTAAGGGAGGAGTTTTTAACCCCTCTTGTTTGCCCGGATTCCTAAATTTTTATTAAAGAATTAAATAGTTTGTAATTTTAAAGGTTTATTTGAAATATAAAAATGGAAAATGAAGTGAAAATTTTTTCCCATTCAGAATTCAAATATCAGTAGAAAAATAATAATAAATAGTAATGAGACTAGAAATTCAAGGGAATAAATTGTTGAGATTCCTACAAATTAAGAAGATAATAAATCTTCAAAAATATACTTTTATCGATTTTTATTTTGTTTACATTCTTTGTTTTCAACAAATTTGTTCTAGATTAGTTTTCTTGTTTGGTCTTCAAAAAGAAAAGCTTTGTTGAAAATGCACACTTTCTGGGTCTATTTGTTTTGGTTTAATCTAGGATTAATTTCACGTATTCCAATACACAGATTTCTTGATCAAAAAACCTAATTTACTAAAACCTACAATTGAATCAAAAAAAATGTTCAAAAAATTAAAGATTCTACTCCGGTTAACTTTAGTTCTTTTCAGAAACACACTAACAGAACAGTTATTGGTTCTTAGTTTCAAAGTTTCTATCCCCCACTGTACTCAAAAAAATCTTTCTTCAGTAAGGTTCTGCACATTTAAAATTTTCAAAATCATAAAATTTAACTATTTCCTCAAGCCAAAAATCTGGCAAAGTCATGCTAACGAACTTGATTTTAACACACTTCAGAAATCAAAGTCTTTTAAAGGGGACAGTGTAATACTGATTGAAAAGTAATTAGAACAAAATATTTCAGTCAACTTTGCAAGTATTTGTTGATTATCAAGAAATAATTTTCACTTCATTTTTATTTTACTAAACACATTGCCAAACAAGAAGCTTACTAATTTGTTGTGCAATTTGACACAGGAAATTGGGAATGAAGTTAAAATTTTTCCTATTTAGAATTTCAAAAAACTAGTAAATAAAACAACAGCTTTTTTTCGAATCTTTCAGAAGTGCTTTGTTGAAAAAATCAAAACAATTCAATTCAGATATTTTGAGAAACAACAAAAGTTTGCAAAAATATTTTGAATTATTTCAAGAAAGACTTGTGATTTTTCATGAATGACAAAATAAACTTATAAATCAGAATTCTGTTTTACTCAAATACAACTATTTACCTTCAAAAATATAAAAAAACAGATCCAAGTTTTTCAGCTTCATGTGTGACTTCAGTTCTTCTCAACTTAAAGAAAATAGAGTTTGGTATGTAATAAAACTTCTTTTCTCATTCAAAGGTTTAAACTTTGAATTGTTTATTGATCTGGAAGCCGAGAATCCCAATAAAAAACCAAACCATTTTAAAAATGGACAATCTTGCTTTTTAAGTGATGAAACTTTACTATTCTTGAATCATTTCAAAAACCATAAAAACGGACGAACAAATCTGCCATCACAAATACCGTTCTTTGGTGCTTTAGCAAAAAAGGAAAAGATAGGAATTTTCTAATTGTTATTTAAGAATGTTTCATTATTTTTAGAAAAAGAAAATCATTTTTTGTGATTTGCCATGAAACGCTCTTTTAATTCTTCTTTATCAAAAATGTGGAGGCTAAGAAGGAATTTCCAACTGGACTACCAAAAAATATTAATAATCCTTGTTCTTGTTTTTTTGTTTATTTTATTTTTAAGTCAAAAAAGTATTTCGAAAGCCAAAAAACAACAAAAATCATTGTGCGAAAAAGAAATCAGGGAATTAAAAAAAGATATTAGAATAACCAAAACCAATTTGAAATATGGAACAAGGGAATTACGGCTCCTTTGGAGGGAGTTAGAAATCGAAAAAAAAGAGGCTGAATATGCAAAGAAGGTCATAACAAAGAACAGCAATTACCAAACGGAAGGGAACGAACAAAACAACATTGATCTCGTCTACACATGGGGGGGTCTAACGAAAAGCATTGACGCGAGCGACAGGTACAATTATGAATTGCAGTATTCGATCAGATCCGTGTACAAGCATTTGCCCTGGATCAACAAAATTTACGTCTTGGTGCACTCTGAGGCCGACTACCCCTATTGGCTCAAGCAAGCCGACGAGCAAGACAAAGTAATTGTTGTTGACGTGTGCGACTATTTCACAAACCACAAACACTGCCCCACGAGCAATTCGTTTACCGTCTTTTCGGTGATGCATGGGATCAAGGGCCTCGCAAACAAATTCATCCTGATGGACGACAATGTCTTTTTTAACCAGCCCCTGAAGAAGGAGTACTTTTTCACCAAGGATCACCTTCTTCGTGTTTTCGAAAGACACAACCGCATGAACATATACCAAAACGGGAATTTTCGGGACATACATTACCCAGAATATAAATACGCTGCATACTCATACCTCCCAAAGCCCATGAGGAGAGACTTTATCAACAAATTCCATGAGTACTATCAGGGGTACACAGAGTTTGTGCAATCCCACAATTCAAGATACCGCGGCATCATTGAAGACTTTGCAATGGTTTATTACGAATACTTCTACGAGAAGGATTGGCTGAAAAGCGAAAACTACAAAAGGATTGGCTTTTACCAAATACCAATGGAACACGAAGACAATATCATTGAAGAATTCAACAAAATTTATAACGATTTAAAGTCAAAAGAAGTGAAAGTTTTTAATTGTAACGACGATTTCTCAACAGAATCAGAGATTTATAAAAAACAACTCAAAGTGCTATTTAGTTTTTATAATAAATTATATCCAGAAGTACCCTTTTTCGAAGTAGAAAACCCTAACCATCACAAATATTTCTAAAAAAAAAATACAAAATACCATTTTGTAGAATACAATCTAATTTTAATAATCTTGTGAGCAAAAAAATTTTCTCTTTTTTTTCCTTTTCCTCTTCTCTATCTCTGTCTCTATATCTTTTTCTTTTTCTTTTTCCTTTTTTGTTTTCCTTTTCTTTCTCTTTTCTTTCTCTTTTCTTTTATATACTTTATTTTAATCTCTTTTATATACTTTATTTTAGTCATGGATTTTTGAATTTTTTTGGTTTTGTATTTGCTTAGTAAAAATTTTATTAAGTAAAGTGAAAAAACCAGTTTTAATTCAGATTTCTTTAGGAAAGTTAAGAAAGACTAACATTTTTCTGACCATTAATATAAAAAAATAAATATTAAACTATTTCGAAAAATGAGGGGTAAATTTATTTTAAATCATTTTTCTTCAACTAAATTCTAATACGGCTCTTGAAAGATCCATAATTGTTATTGATCATTTATTGAAGTATCAATATTAATACAATTTGGTTGCTATTTGCAATTACTTTTACCAATGGTAATACAAATCTCTGATCTCTCAATTTTGGATGATAATGATTCTTTTTCGGTTTGGTTCAAAATCATTGTTTCAAAAGAGGATTAATTTATACATATTAAAAAGAAGACTAAAAAATGTAAAATGTAGTTTGTTTTCTAAAATATTAAGACACCACTTTTTGCATTGTGTTGAAGAGAATTTTTTATTAATTTTTTTTTTTTAGTCTACAAGTGTTAACAAGCTTTCTCACTTGTCTGAGATTTTTTTTTTTTCTCGAAAAATCTGATTTTTTAAAGGAAATTAATGATACCATCTTGTTAACTATGTGTGTTCTAAAATTCTAATTAAAAATGGTGATTTTGATTCTAGTAAATATATTTATTTAAATAATAACTTTGTCTGGTAATAAAATAAACCACAATTCCAAAAAAAAAAAAATCCATGTGTTAAAACAGTTCAAAAGAATCAGAAAAAACAATTTCATTCAAATGGGAATAATTTTGATTTTTATAAACTTTGAAATTTTTTTTTTCATCTCTAATATTTTTGTTTCCCTATATTGTTTCCACTTACCTAATAGGTTTCATTTAGTCCATAAATATCTCGAATAGTTAGTATAAAGCTAAAGTTGGGTTCTTCAGAATAGAACAACTCAAATAAATTTTGTTGATGATATCTAACCAATTGATAGATCAATATTCCTAATAGAATAAAAACAAATTAATCAATATATTTTTCCCTTAACCCTCTCCAAAATTTTTAACACACTCATAATTTATTAGTATTGATCATTATTGTTTATTATTTGGTGAGTGTGATAATTTATAAACAATTGTTCACATTCTAATTATTGAATGGTTTTAATTAGGTTTTTCTCCTAAAATTGATTAAATATGATGATTTCTTTTCAAAAATTCAATTTTGGTGTGTTGAATAATTTTTATATTGGGGTTTATACTTCTAAAAAAAACAAGAAAATGTAATTTAATAAAAATCTAAATTATTACTAATTTGAATGAAAATGTTTTTTCTGATTCTTTTGAACTGTTTTAACACATGGATTTTTTTTTTTTTTGGAATTGTAGTTTATTAAATTCCTAGAAAAAGTTATTATTTAAATAAATCTATTTACCAGAATCAAAATAACCATTTTTAATTAGAATTATATAAAGCACATAGCTAACAAGATGGTATAATTAATTTCCTTTAAATAATCATATTTTTTTTTCAAGAAAAAAATGATAACTAACAATTAAGAAATCATACTTAGACTTGTTTAGAGAAAGAAAAAAATAAGTGACAAACTTCAAAAGAATTAACTTTATTATGAAAAAAAAAAAATATTTTACTTTTTTTTAGGTTTATATTGGAAATATTATTAAATGTGTAATAATAAAAAAAATATTTTATTTTAATAATATTTTGATTAAGATATCTTAATTTTCCTTTCAAAAGAATTTCATTTTGTCGAATATTTGGAAAATCAACTTTTTTATATAGTACCTTAATATTTTAAAATCAAGAAATTATTTATTCAAAAGAGATTAAAAAATATTGAAAAATGGAAAAGCAACCCAACATTTGAACACATTTTTTTTATATTTATTGTTAAATATAATTTTTATTTTAAAAAAATAAACTATAATTTTTAAATTATTAGTATATGTTAACTCAGCCATTTCAGAAATCAAAACAAAAATTATAAAAAAAAATTGAAGATCTCAAGAAGAACAGATTGTTTTTTTTAAAAAAAATAGCAAGTACACGGAAACTTTTAAAATGGTTAATTTTGTTAAATTTTTATTCATTAATAATTAATATCTTCTAATAATTCTTTAAGAATAATCCTATAGTGACAATTGCAATAATTATGGAATATGCTATGTTCACTAAAGTTCAGATAATTGAAGTAAAATCATGGTATATACAGAATAAATCAATTAATCTGAATTCGATGACGAGTTGGTAACTTCTGAAATATTTATAGAGTTAATGGATTCATCCCGGCTTGATGAAACAGATGAAAAGGATGAATAGGGCAAATTGGACAAATCAGATTTATTTGATGTTTGTTTAATAGATGATGTTTTTGAAGAATTTTTTGAACTATTTGCTTGTTTTTTGACCTGAATTTCTTTTGTTTCACCCTGGTCAGAATTTTTTTGAATGTTTTTATTTTCCAGATGATCAAGTTCTATATCGGCTATATTTTAGAAGATAAAATATTATCATTATCATTAACATTAGAATTAGAATTAAAATCTTAAAAACAAATAATGAACAAATAATGAAATCAAATAAAAAAATAAAAAAACAAAAAAAATATACAATTTCTTTCTTGATCCAAAAAGGTTGAAGTAGCTATCGAACGGGAGTAAATATTATCACCCTTTCGAGTAAAAATCGATTTAAGTTTTTTGCAGAGTTCAACAGTAACATTTCTACCTTTTATTTCCCTTTTCCGGTAAAGACTTACCATTTGATTTCTTTCTTTAGAGACAACGAAATCCAATTTTGTTGTAGTTTCTAATAAATAAAAAACTTGCTCGAGGGCGTCATCAAAAATTTGTTCAGTGATATTATTATTTTCAATATTTTTTGTAATTTCTGCAGAAACTAACCCAGAAACATTAATTGGTGATCTACAAGTTTTTTTTATAAAGATATTATAAATTTGATATGCCTTTTGGGTTTTCATTTGGGGTCTTTGGATGGAACGGAAATTAATCACTTCTCTATAAAAGGATAAGTTTTCACCCATATAATGAGAATCTAAAAATGATTCAAACAGTCGAGTAGTTTCCTCATCTCTAAGAAAGTCTTCAACCCTTTGTGGAAGTTTTAAATTCTCACCAAAACAATAAAACAATGCCATTGAAAATCCCTGCAATGGGTTTGTTAACGATTGGATAAAATAGAATGCATATAGAGGATTTTTGGGGTACAAGAAATTTTGAGTTCTGTTAACAACACCGAATAACCACACACATGTAAAGATAATTAAATATTTTGTTAATCTTTTTCTTAATTCTCCAAATGTTTCCCATTGGTTTTCTTCATTTTTATGTTTTACATTCCTTAAAAAAAATAAGATCAGAATGGAGATTAAAATATAGGTCCAAATTACCAGTAATGGCCCATAAAAAAACCCAAATCGGAAATATGATCCTGGTGCTATTGTTATTATTTTATTTAAACATAAATTATTATATAAAATGTATTTTATATATTAAGTTTTCATTGATGTTTTAATTAATATTATCACTTACATTCATTTGAAATCCAACACCTATAATAATTAAGATATTGTTTTTTTTTAAATATAAATTATAGAAAAAAGAATAATGTGATTAAAATTAATATTTTGAAAATTTAAAGATTATTGAAATAAAATACATATTTTTCTTATTTTAAAAAAAAAAAACATTGATTAAAATAATCAATTTTGATTTAATTGTCTGATTTAAGAAAATAATACTAAAATCTGTTGATCTGAATTAACATAAAATAATATATCTAATATATTAAATTATATTTCCATCTTTGAGATTATTAGAAAACGGGTTCATTATGTTTATTTACTACTAGTAAGTAATAAATATATTTTCGAGTCTTTAATAAAATTTCTTAATAAAAATTTATAAATTTGGAAAAACAAGAGTGGTTAATATCTACCCCCCCCCAAAAAAAAAAAAAAAAAAAAAAAAAAAAAAATAATAATAATAATAATAATAAAAATAAAAATAAAAATAAAAAATAATCTTGTTTTTTATCAGAAAACCTATCATATCTCTTTCATGACGGATAAAAATAATACAAATTAACATTAAATACAGTATCTTTTAACTAACGAGTCTTATTAAATGGTGTCCTAACATCACCTTTCTTATGAAGTGGCGAGTGAAAAAAGTTTTTTTTCATTTTGCAATTCTTTTCGACACACATTATTTCGACAACGGTTTTTCTACATCAGAATGTGGATTATAAACTTTTATCTTTTTTAAAAACAGAAGAAAAAAAATTACTCCTACATTTTACAATTCTGAAATATAAGGTCTTTTTTGTTGAAAATATTATCACAAATCGTTAACTTGGCTTTTTTTCGTAAAAGTTGAAGAAATTAAATTAATTTTGAAATGGATAATGAGAACGAAGAAAGAAAAAGAGCTATTTTTTGGTATTTTAGATCCCATTGAACCTTATTTTTTACAATTTAAGATACATAAGGCTTCTTTTATTTTAATTTTTCACTGATAAAACATTTTTTTTTTGTTGTTTATAAATAAATTTTCAATAATTGAAATTTTTTTTTTTTGACAAAACGAGAAAAATTGAAAATAAAATTGCTTTTTTTTTAGATAAATCCTCAAAAATAACAAAAATAAACACACTGTAAGGGAAGACCGTGTCTAATTAAGGTTGATTTATGTTATTTATTCCTTGAGATATAAAATAACTATTATAGTTATAAAATAAATACTTGTTGTGAAAATTTGGCTTGACATAATTATTAATTGTTAATATTTTGAAAATAATTGAGTAATTGCAAATATGTTAAATCCAATCCTTTTTATTTCTAAATAATTTTTTTATGAACCAACAAATAAACCCACATAAAGTACATTAAAATGGGGTGTCTATAGAATACCCATTTTATTGTTTGATAACCATAACGTATATCTACTTATTTTGAAAAAAAATGATGGTTTTATATGAGTTTATTTTAATGATTTGATCAATTATAATTTTAATTCTTTTTTGTTTTATTGATTGAATTACAATTTTTAAAAAGTATAATTTTGATAATCATCTTTCTAATTCTTGTATGAGTTATAATTTTCAGAATTTGGTTCTTAAATCAAAAAAAAATATTAATCAATGACACAAACACAATTTCAAGAATATTTACAATTAGTCATGGTTTTATGGAGTATTGACATGCTAGGAATATTTTTCTCACTGGTAAACTTCAAATTTTTACATATTTGAAATTTTTCCTTTGGATCAGATTTAAAATTATCAGTTAGTACTGGAAACCCACACCCAACCCTTTTTAATAAGATTTGTTTTTTTTTCAAAGGTTATTATTAAAAAATAGAGACTACTTCAATTAGAACAAAATGAGGTGGATTTTAGAAAATTCTTCAAATTGATATTCAGGAATCTCTTCCTGTCAAAAATTTCAAAATTCCTAAAAAATTGATATTTAATAATTATTCTGGATCTCAAGAAACAAAGGGCACAAATACTGAAAGCTGTCAGGCAAATACCCTCAACCTGTATTTCATTTTAATAGTATCTAAGATCAACTTACAAAAAAGATTACATAATTAATTTTTTATATCAAAATTTTTAATTATGTCTTTTAGTAACCAAACAAAACCAATGAATTCATTCAAAATTTCGTGAAAGTTTACTAGGATATTTTTATTTTTTCCCTTTTCTTTAAATTGAAGAAATAAAAATAATTTTTTACTTTTTACTTGTTTTTTCATAACGAGTTATATTTGACTCACTATTAATACAAGAATCATAACTATTCCCAAAATACTATTTCCTAATTCTTCTTGTCTCTTTTCAAAGCTTTGTATGGAAAATCATATTTTTAAACTTTCCTAATAAAAAGTGATTAAAAAATGGAAATTTTAACTAAAAACAAGCAAAATATTATTTTGAATTTATCTTTAATTGTAAAAATTGGATACCAACTTTTTTCAGTTCTTCTGGTGTTGTAAAAATAGAAATACAATCAAGTTTGTTTGTGATTATTTCCTTTAATCAAGATCAAGTTTCCATTAATGATAACAAAAGATAAAAAAAAATAATTATTAGCCTACTGTTGTAAAAAAGTGTGATGGATAACGTTTAAGAGTGCCACAAACATTCAAGACCATGTGGAGAAATATTATAAGACAGAGAGAGTATTTGTCTCTTATTTAAAATTGGTTTTAATCAAATAGACAATTCCATTTTTATCATAATATAAAAACTTCAACTTTTCTACTTCATTAGAATTTTTTTTTTGAACAAAGTCCAAAATTGAATTTTCTTCAAAAAATAAGAAATCACTGAAATCACAGAAACTTGAAAGTAATTTTTCAGATTTTTGATTTCAAATTCTTTTTTGATTGAGATTTTGGCTGATTTTGTAAATTGAAGATCAACCTTTTAAAGTTAAGTTTTTTGTGGACAATTTGTTTTCTAACTATAAAAATCAAAAAATTCATATACAGAATGTTTTTTTGCTCTTATAAAAGTTAAAGTTTCTATCTCTCCTTTTTTAAAAATTTACAGTTTGTCCTAGATGATCAAATTTTGTTTTAGAAAATCCCTTTCCAAATCTGAGAAATATTAAAGGTAAAGTTGGAATGGCTGACTTCAAACATCCCAATTAACCCCTTTTAAGCCATTTAAACAGTACTTTAGAAAAATAGAAGTATATACTATTTTAGAACAGTTATACTTTGATTTTGTAGATTACTTATAGTGATCAAAATAAAGTGTGCCCAAAGACTATAATCCATGTTTCAAAATATTATCCGTCACTTTTTTTTCTTCTTGTACCAAGGCAACATCCAATCTACTATCAAATAGTATATCTAAGTTCAAATCAATTTTGAAAGTAAATATCCCTTGGTTATTTTCAGTAAAATTTAAATTATTCATGCAAATAGTTGAAAATTTTTCCATGATTTTCAATTTTTTTGAATTTTTTTGTTTTTTTGAGGAGAGAATTTTCCTAAAAATTTACTCTATTTTTTGAGATAATTTTTGCAATTTGATCCTTCATTTTTAGAATTTCTTTTTATATAATAGAATTTTAAGAAACCAATACCATATTTTTTAGGGTTTATTATCAGTTTCTTTGATTGGTTAATGTATAGGTTGTCTATAACAAAAAAACACGCTTTTTATTTTGAAACACACATTGAATTTTTTTGGACGCTTTGTTTTGACTACAGTAAAACAAAAAAAGCACTGCAATGAAAAATCATTCCCTAAAATTGAATTTCGGTACCTTTTCTTATAATAATTGTTTTAAAAAGAAGGGACTAAAAGTTTGTCAAATTTTACAAAAAGACTTTAAAAGTTTGAATTAGAAAGTTGAAGTATCCCTTAAAAAGCTTTTTAATCAGAACTTATTTAAAGTGGTTGTACTGTTTTTAAAACAGGCCAAATTTCTTTGAATATTTTTTCCTACTGGTATTTGAATTATAAATAGAAATTTTTGCATTTCTTTTTACAAATAGATCCACAAGAACTAGTTGTGGTTTCGATTTTATTCAAACGATCAACAAAATATTGCATAAAACTGTCAACAAAGATTCCAAATTTCTACCTTTTTCTTCGTGATTTCAGAAAAAAGAAAAAGAGGAAAATGAAGTGAAAATTTTGAACCATTTATTGTTCAAAAATCAGTACAATTATTGCTGGAAAAAATTTACTAATTGTTTGAAAATGTCTGAAGTCTAACAATTCAGAAAATGAAGTGAGGAGAAATACAAAATTACTTTTAATTCTGAATAATTTTTAGGAGTTAATTTTTTTTAAAATTTTTTTCAAAAAAAGATGGAAAAAATAAGAAAAAAAATATGAAAAAATTTCGCTAATTTTATCAAAACAAATAAAAGATTTTTAGGAAAAATAAAAATTTACCAAGCACCAGCACGTTTAAATGTGTCTGTTATCAAACAAACCAGACCTGAAGCGAGTGGGACTGCCAAGCATAGTATAATTATGATCAAATATTTATGTTTCAAGTCCTTCCCTTTCCAAGCATATCTAAAATGATTTAAAAAAGAAGACGGTTGATTGAATTTGAAGATTGAATAAAATCACAAGAGTGGATTATTTGTAAATACAACAGAGATTCTTACACTTGCAAATTCAAAGTCAAGACAAATGAAAAAAGTATAGAGCATAAGGCAGCTGCTTGAATTAAAAATGCCCCCAATACACAATTCGCCCAAGTGGAAACAAGAAACCCCAAACTCAGGCAAAAATCACTTATTGTCAGGTATAAGCTATATTAGTAATAAGTGAAAATGCATAATTAAAATGTAATCGTCAATGATTATTTTGGTTATTAATTTTTTTTTTTTTTTTAATTTTAGGACAAAATAATAATGGGATGACTAAAATTGCAAAGGTTCAAAATATTCATCAAATCAAGAATTTTTAACTTGCACTCTGACACCCCATACAATCTCCCCCCTCCCCCCACTGAATTTCAGGAAGGGATCAGTCTCATTTCCCACAAAGAATTACAAAGCATTCGTCCTAAAAAAGTTATAGGAGATCATAATAGGGAAAAAGTTACATTAATTTCGAGGAAAAAGAAACACGAAGCTCACGAAATGTTATATATGTTGTGGTTATAAATATAGTACCCAATATCGTCAAGCATGATCCAATTGTAACAACATATTTTAAAAGATCATTTTGATGTGATGTGAAAGACATAATTAAAAGTTAAAAAATGTTCGATTTTTTATTTTCGAAAAAATCGAGGTTTGTTTGTAAGTGGAAAAATGGAAAAGAATCACATTTTTAGCAATTTCCTTTTAAACCCCTTTTTTTATTACCTTTTAAATTTTTTTTGATTTTTTGGCAAATTCGAAAAATATAAAAGTTCTAACAAATCGAAAAATGAGTTGGACGATTCAAATAAACTTTTTTTTCAAACGATTCTTGTTTAGTAACTTTTTTTTACCTTTAAAATTTAATTTGTTGAGTTCTTTGAAGGGGGGCGTTACATCCATATATTCTCAAATTAGTTAAGTATCCCATGATGTTAAACCTGTTGAAAACGTTTGGACAGTTAAATTGATTTAACTTTATTATTACTTTTATGAAAAATGTTTATAAACAAGAAAAATCACTTTGAAAAGAAGAAAAATATTTTTGATACATGACAATAAATTTTATAAAAATTATAACAATTAAAATACTTTTACTATTAATTGAAACATTAGTCAACATTATTTAAAGCTTGTGTGTGTTTTAAAAGATACCCCATAGGGCATATTTTGATACCACATCAGGAGAATATCTGAAACAAAAAATAGCAAAATTTGAACAATAAATCTTTCTATTAACACAAGAAACCAATAAACGAATTTTTGATCAATAAAAAATTACTTATTGTTTTTTAAGACATTCTGTGAACCTACTTAACCATTATAAATGTTTTCAAAAGTTTTCGATTTCAAATTAAAGAAAGACAAAAAAATTAATAAAGTAAGCATTTCTGAGTTTCCTCAAAAAGAAAAATAACGATGAGAATAATTTTGAAACTACTTTGTAGTCACAACTTTTTTTTGAAAAGGAATTTTTCTTACTAAACTAGTACAAAAGTTTTTATTATCAAAAAAAATTAAAGTCTTTTTTTTATGAACTAATCGAATTCTTTTATACCTGAATGTAAAATATAATATCCCAAGACAAAGGAAATAATACACTTTATTCAATCTTGTTTAAAGTATTACTTTTGCAAACTTTGAGTTTTTTTTTGCTTTTAGCGAAAATCAGAATTGATCACAAACTTTTCGAAGTTGGTTAACAAATCAAACCAAACGAAATGCATTTTTTCCACCTCACACTATATTCACTCCCCACTATTAATTCAAGTATATTGGATCCATCCTCTTAAACTCTATTCTATTTTAAAAGTAATCCAAGCAAGATAACTATTAAGAGGATTGTGATTTTCGAACATCTGCAAGTCAAATTTCGAATTTTAAATTGGAATAAAATCTTTAATCAATTTACTTTATTTCGAAAAAAAATTGTTTTTTATTTTTTTTTGTTTAAAGGGGGATAATTTGTCTTGTTTGCCGTAATTTCTACATTTGGATTTTGAAATCTTTTTAAAAATACCCAAATAATTATGATTCTATATTTAACAAAAGGTTAAATTGGATGGAGTTTTTTTTTATAAATAATTCCAAAAAACTTTATTATATTCGATAAATATATTTAGATATAGACCTGTTCCACTTTTAAGGTGCAAACTTTTAAAGGAAATTTAATACGGGGCTATATTTACCAAGGAGAAGTCTAAGATTAAAGTATGTTGTTATTGATTGCAAATCATAATATTACGTACCTGTTTCAAAAATTTTGAAAAAAAGGATTAGTAAAATACTAATATTTGTTGATCTCATCAATTAAAAATTATCATTGTATATAGTTAAAAACCCAAGAGTCTCAGAAAAAAAATCTACATTTTGCCACAAAAACAAAGATTAAATTATCAATTTTCAGACTGCCAAGTAGCAAAATATCTTTCTTAAATTTAATAAATTATGTAGATCAGTTTGTATAAAAATCATTTTTTTTAAAAAAATAAATAATTAAATTTAAACTATGAGATTCTTTTGACAAATTATTTCTGAAATCATCGAAATATATTAAAGATTACAATAACCCATAAAAACGAAACTAAACTAGCTAGTATTTAGTTTTTTATGTTGATTAATATTCTGTTAATTTTTTAAATTAAAAAAAATATTAAAATAACAACTTTCGGGATTTCTAAAGATGAATTATTAAATACTAGAATATTAATATGGATTAAGTTTATATTTTTAGATTTGGTAAAGAAATTTTTAAAAAAAAATTACAAAATTAAAATTTTTAATTAAGATAATTTGTAAAAAAACTAATAGTTTATTACTCAATAATAATTAAAATTGGTTTTTTAAGACATTTGAGCTATGAGGAACTAGTATCATTTGCCCCAAATACGACATACTTTATTTACTGACGAATTTATTGTGAAATTAATCTCTTAAGGAAATAAAAATAATAAATGAAGGTTTATTTTTTTGAAATATTATTTTAATTTATTAATTCCCCTTGAATACTAATTTTACACTCAATTTGTAATTTCTTTTTTATTTTAGGTCTTGTCTTTTGTTCAAAGCATACGCCTTAAAGTAGAACTTATGAAATACTAATAATAATACAAAATTAAAAGAGCTGTGATTTAAATCATATTTATTAATTCGAACATGCAACTATCAAAATTTCCTGAAATTAAACCTAAAGGGTTCATTGAAATTTTTAAAAGTATTATTTTTGTAGAGTGGTTTTTTATCTAATTATCCAATTTATTTCTTTTATCTAAAAAATTATTGAGGTCTTATATTCGTTTAGAAGAGCCTGTTTCTAATTATTTTTTACATTTTAACGACTCTCGCAATTTTTGGTTAATTGGATCTCAACTCTTTATTAAACAAAGAGATATGTTTCATTCAAGAAATAGTACAAATTACAAGTTTTTAATCCAATTATCGTCTCAAAATAATTTAAAATCTATAGATCCGATCATTTTTTATAATTTAATAAATTAATTAATTTGTCCCATTTTTTTTTAGTTTTTAGTTTTTAGTTTTTGTTTTTTCATTCTTTTCCTTTTTATTTTTTTTTAAAAATTAAATTTGAAAAAAAAAGTTTAAAACTCTAAATATACATTAAAAAAAGTGATTGTTTATAATTTATTTATACCTAAAATATTTCGTAAATTAATATAAATTATTATCAACAATTTTAATTTTCCAAATAAATAGAATAATTTTGTATCAATAATTCAATGAATGTTCCAAAAATTGTTCATTTTTTTATTTTTTCTGAAATTGATTGTTCGTTCAGGCATTTCTTTGATTAATATCGAATTCCATCTTTAGATGATAATTTTTGTTATTTATAACCATTAATAGTTAGCTCGATCTTTTAAAATCATTTTTTTTTTTGTTTATCTTTGATTTATTCAAGAAAAGTGTTAATAATTTTTTTTATTGATTAGAGAGTGTGAATTACACATTAAGTACCCTTGAAATTTAATCCCCCATTCAGAAATTTAAGCGAAATAATCATATATTTCACAATTATTGATCAAGAAAATACTTCTCATCTCTATCGTTTTAAAAATGTGCCATTAATATTCATTTCATATATTTTTTGAAAAAAATCAATCTTTCCTTAGAATATGTTAGGAATACCGATCAAAAGTGATCAATATTTTCTATTATTTCTTTATTTTCGTTATTTAAACACGGAGGGTAAATTTTATTTAAGCTTTTATTTATTATATAGAAATATCTATTTTAACTATTAGTTAATTTAATGGATTTTTGAAGTGTTTTGCTGGATGGATAACTTCAATATTTTTGATCAGAGTTTCCAAAATGATTCTATTTTTAGAATTTTTAGGATCTCAAAAAAAAACAACAAAATTTGGAATCATAAGATGAAAAAAATGTAAGGGAATCAATTTTTATCAACTATTTTTGACTTGTTAAAGTCCTTTTGAAGTATTTTTTTTTCAAAAACAGTAAAAAATATTTTATTCTGATTTACCGGAATCAAAAAGATAATTTTTATTTGGTTACCAAAAATCTATTAAGAAAAAAAAAGATTCTTTTGATTTCATTTCAAAGAAAAATAATTTTCTTATCAGGAAGAAACTTTAAAAACTTCATGATTGGCGAATGGGCAATGAAAACTAAAATCCCAAGAAGAAAAACCTTAAATATTTATTATTTCGAGAAATATAAAATTCTTTTGGAAAATAAACAAAAAAATAATTAAATATTAAATTTTAAGAATAGTGTAATTCCTTGCAAAAACGAATGTAAACAAGAAACGAATTGATATTTGTCATTGGAAGGCAAAAAAAAACCATTTGATTCCATGGAATCAAAAAAAGAATTATTTTGGATTTATTTCAAAAAAAAATCAAAATGTGAACCCTGTTTTTGTCAAATAGAATTTTCTTTTTGTTTTTTAATGCTTATTATAATAATACTGTAGGGTATTGTAGAGTGTTTTCGAGTGTTATCAAGTATCTAGACTTTCTTAAGACTTTCTATTTATTTGTGAAGTGTTCTATGTTTTTTTTTTTTACTTTTTGAAATAAACAGAAAATTTTAATAAATTTTCGGTTTATTTCAAAAAGTAAAAAAATCCTAACGGAAATCAATAGATTTTCAATTAAACAGAAATCTCAAAAAAACCTAACGAAAATCTATTGATTTTAATAATAAAAATAAAACTTAAGAAAACCGAAGTTATATTATTTTTTAATTTAAGAAATAAAACCAAAATTTTTGAACTTTTCTTTTTATTTCAAAAAACAAAAAAAAGGTTAATGGTCCATTTCTAACTGGCAGAATTCAATAACACGTTATCATTATAATTTTATATTTCTCTTTGAAGAAACTTTTGATTCTTTGATTTCCAAATAATTTTATTATTTATTCTTAGGTTAAAATTTTCAGTTTTTTCGGATAAGGGGGGGATAAATTTTTTAATTTATTTTTGAATGTAATTTCTTTCTATTAATTGATGTTTTATTAAGGTTTTTTAGATATATTGGATTGGTTGTAAAACTATTTATTTTCATTTGATTCGACAACTCAAAATAATTCTGAATCTGTTTTAAATTTTTAAAACCTTTTTTCTTTGGGTTGGATTTTTTGTTGTTTTTTTGGTTTATTAGAAAATAATCTATTTATTTTAATAATTTGATGAGTTATTCTTTGTTTTGGCTTTGTTTAATCGGAATAATTGAAAAAAAAATTTTGAAAATAAATATAAAAAAAAAAGTTATGTAAAAGAATAATAAATATTAATGGAGGAACAGAAATTCATGTTAATAAATTGTTTGAATTCGCACAAATTAAGAAGACAAAGAAAGATATTGTCTGAAAATAAGCTTTTATTGATTTTTGTTTTTTTCAGTTTTGATTTCAACAAATTTATTTAGAATGGTGATCTTTCTTGTTTGGTCTTCTAAAAGAAAATATTTCTTTTAAATACACACCTTTTCATCTCTTTTATTTTGATTTGTTCTCTCATTAATTTCAAGTCTTCTTATAACCCATTTCTTAACTCAAAATAGAATTGAATAAAACCAAAAATTTAATCAAAAAAAATGTTCAAAAAATTGAAAAATTCAAGATTTGTCTCTAGAATTACTTTTGGTTTATTTGCTTTTTTTTACAAACAGAATCAGTGAACCCTGTATTGGTTTCCAAAGTTTCAATATCTGGTTGCACTCAAAAAATTAATTTTAAGTAATGATTACACAAAAAATATTTTTCATAAGATAATCAAAATGTTTCATAATGGTAAAATAAAACTAATCCTTTTAACTTGGTATCTCAAACGATTTCATTCGCTCCGGTACGTGTTGTTTGTAACACTTTTGACCAGTTTTAGTTACTTACTTTATTCTAACAATTTTAAAAGGTGAATGATTATTTTGAACAAATTATTTACTTAATGTGATCAGCAAACTAAATTCCTTTGAAAATCGGTAACAATGAAAATTCAAAAGCAAATTTAACTCAGAGAGGTGTATTTTTTTAATACAAATTTTAAATCTTAACCAACCTATTGAAAATTGATCAACTTGTAAAGTTTAGTTTTGGTAAAGATTCAAATTTTGAAACCAAAATCAACACTTTAAAAAATGTTACAAAAACCTTTTAAAAGATTCAAAAGATGGGTTTTTTCACCTGACACAATATAAAAGTACAAATATAACCTAACTTAGCAAGTGAGTCATATCCAAGTATCTGAAATTATTACATTGAAAAAATTTGGAAAAATCTCATTTTTTAATAATTTGTTTTTCATAAATCTCATTAAAAAATGAGTGAGAAAGTTGGTCCTTATATTCTTGGTAAAACATTAGGAGAAGGCTCTACAGGAAAAGGTATTTTTTGTTTTCTCCATCCCAAAAACAAGAATAAAAAAGGATATGTTTCTACAACAAAAAAAAAATTAATGTAAAAAGATCTCGAAAAATATAAAACTTTTTCGGATTCCTAATTTGAATAACAAACACTGGACTTACCTTTCTTTTTTTTTTCAAATCATAAACTCCAAAAACAAATAAAAATTTACTTTTCTTTTTTTTTATGCAAAAAATAATAAAGTGAAAGAAGGAGTACACGAAAGCACAGGAAAGCGAGTAGCTATTAAAATAATCTCAAAAATTAATTTAAAACCAAACCAGTCCATAAAGATCCATCGAGAGATTGCAATTTTACGTTTACTTTCACATCCACATATCTTAGATCTTTATGACGTTTATGAAACAACCCGGTATCTGTTCCTTATTCTGGAACTTGTTGAAGGCGGTGAATTGTTTGACTATTTAATTTCACGTGGAATTTTACCCAGACAACAAACTCTAATGTTTTTCCAACAAATAATACTCGGGCTTGAATATATGCACAACCATCTAATTTGTCATAGGTTTGCATTTTACTTTTTTAATTTTCATATCTTTCTTTTTTTTTTTAACGCCACAACACCCAAATGAAAGATCAAAATTTCGGTCAACATCAAAAAAAAAACACCTAAACAAAAAAAAAAAACCTTACCTCATATTTTTTCGTTCTCACTCACAATTCAAAAAAGAGATCTTAAACCAGAAAATCTTTTATTAGACAAGAACGACAATATCAAAATTGCAGATTTTGGAATGGCCCAATTAATGAAAACTGGAAACCTATTAAGCACGTCCTGTGGTTCACCACATTATGCCTCTCCTGAAGTGATTAAGGTAATTCAATTTGAGTTTTTCTTTTTCCAATTGATGATCAAAAATTAGAAAAAACAAAAATCTTTTTTGTTTTTGTGTTTGTCTTTTTTCTTTTTTTTTCACTTTTTTCAATCTTTTTTTTTTTTTTGTTTTTTTCAGATGAATAGAAAATTTATAAAGCACTATCAAAGTTCAAAGCCAATTTCATCAATTTTGTTATTTTTTCTGAAAAAGTGAATATTTTGGAATTTATATTCGATTTGAATCAAAACCAAATATTATAAAACAGTTATTTCAAAAGATTTTAAAAAAAGTATAAATATTTAGATATTCATACGATAAAATTCCACATAAGGGTATATAATTTAAAAAAATCTAAAGAAACCTCAAAGAACTCTAAACAAAAATTTAATAAAAATTCTCTGATAGTAAACTCTGTTTCAGTCAAAGGGGCCCAACGTTTTTTTCGAATATCAATTATTTTATATAATTGACCTTTGAAGAACAAATAAGAAATAAAGAGAATAATACACATCAAATAATTGTTGATACATGTCTGAAAGAAAACTAATTAATCAATAGATTTTATTAAAAATTGAAAAACTCAAATTCTTAGGGATATTCAAAAAAATTGAGAAAAACAAGGATGTTCGTTTTGAACTTCTACTGGTATTTGAATAATAAATATGAAACATTTTTGACTTCATTTTTCATACTTTTCTTTTAGAAATCAAGCCACCAAACGAAGTTTGTTGGTATTTGTGGTCTCTATTTGAAAAAGGAAATGAAATGAAATGAAAATTTTTCAGATTTATTAAACAAATATCAAGATCAAAGATCGAATAGAATTGCAATAGAAATCAATATCATTTCTCAACAATCTTTACATGGTTTCAATGTCCTTAGAATAGCACATTTTTACCAAGTGACTATTGATCTTGTAATAAAAAAATTTTTTGCAACTGGATGACGTTTTAAAAAAAAAACCGAAAAACAAAAATGTGCAAAAATGTGAAAAAATTATTTCAATTTTGAATATTTCTAAAATAAAATTTTTCTTCTAATATCTATGCAAACCCTTTAAACACATGTATTATACCATTACAACTGGGCCCCTTTGACTGAAAAATAGTTTAGTTTAAAAATTAAGATTATTTAAATCTTTTTATATCAAGTCAATTAACATATGGATTTGACATTTTTAATTATGAAATAAAAACAATAAATTATTTAAATTCTTGGATTAATTCATGGTTTACTGGAATATTTAAATAAACAGAAAAGTGCCAATTCTTTTTTATAAAAGAGAGTCCAAAATTGAAAATATGGTAATTATATAAATAAAAAAAACATTTAAATTTAAAAATAAATTAGGAAATTTATCTCTGACTAATTTAGAAAAATTAATAAAATTCAACCAACGAACAAACAACAAAATCAACTGGAATCCAAAAGATTTAATTGAATTGAAAAAAGAAATTTATAAATATACATATAATGAAAAATTGAATTCCACAAGTTGGAAGTGTCGTTAGGTTTTCCAAAATTTAAAAGAATTGAGTTAAATCAAAGATTTTACTCTATTCTTTTGAATTCTGGAAAACCTAGGCACTCTACGACACTTTTCATTAGGTTTTTTTTAATTTAAGAAATAAATAGAAAATTTGAGAAATTTTCAGTTTATTTCTTGAATTAAAAAAAAAACGCCATTAGCTTTTCCAGAATTCAGAAGAATTGAGTAAAATCGAAGATTTTACTCTATTCTTTTGAATTCTGGAAAAGCTAGGCACTTGACGACACTTTTCGTTAGGTTTTCCAAAATTTAAAAGAATTGAATTAAATCAAAGATTTTACTCTATTCTTTTTAAATTCTGGAAAACATAGGAACTTTTTGTTCGGTTTTTTTTTAATTTCTTAAATTAAAAAAAACCTAGACACTTTTTGTTAGGTTTTTTTTTAATATAAGAAATATAAAGAAAATTTCAAAAATTTTCTTTTAATGTTTCAAACTAAAAAAAAACACAGCTCTCGATGAAACTTTAGAAAATCAAACGACTATTAGTCAAATGGGGTTTGCTATTGAAATGTTTTTTAAAAAATTTAATAATTTTTAGTAAAATAACGATTAGGGTTCTACCATAAATAACATAAATAATCAAAATTTATGTTTTTTTAATTTTTATTTTATTTAATGCTTAAGGGATTAGCGTCTACCAAGGAGAATCCTATAATTAAATTATGTTGTTATTGGGTGTAAAATACATTATTGTACCAAGGTTCGAATGTCTCTAAAAAAATCGGTTCAGTAAAGTATTGCTATTTTTTGATCCCATCAATTAAAAATGATCCATTGTATTAGTAAAAAAACCCAACAATTCCAGAAAAAAAATCTACATTTTGCCACAAATTTAAAGGTTAAATTATCAATTTGCAGATTCCAAAGTTGCAAAATATCTTTTTTAAATTTACGGTGAAATGTAGATTAGTTGCTAAAAAAAACAATTTTTTTGACTAATAACTTATTTTTAAGGAATTAAATAATTAACCAATAGACATTTTTGACAAATAATTTCCAATATTTCGAAAATATATTGATGTTACAATTAACTTTGAGAAAAAGGCAAACAAAACTAATCGTTCTTTATTTTGTTTTATGTTGATGATTATTGAGTTAATCTTTGAAATTAAAAAAATAAAACAATAGTCACTTTTGGGTTGTTCGAAAGATGAATTATTAAATACTGGAATAATATTAGTTGAGTTTCTATTTTAAGATTTAGAAAAGGAATTATAAAAAAAATTTCAAAGTGACAATTTTTAATAATGATATTTGGTAAAAAATGTTATAATTTATTGTTCAATAATATTTATAATAGATTTTATAGGGACATTCGAACCTTGGCACACTAATGTGTTTTACACCCAATTACAACATACTTTGATTATAGAAGAAATCTAGGGTGAGGATAATCCCTTAATTCTGTAAAATGTATTTTATTGATTTATAAATTTAATCAACAAAATTATTTTCTTTTTATATTTTATTAACTTGTAATAATTAATTTTTATTAGGAGTATTTTTCAAAAACCAAAAACTTTTTTAATTTTAAAAGTTCCCAAAAAGGGAAACCTTTTAAATTAAAAAAGTTTTAACTTTATGAAAAGGTTGATATTATTATTTATCAAGAAATAAAAACAAATTAATGAAAAAAAAAAGAAATATTTGTTAACCAGCACATTTATTAATTTTAGAGATAAAAATCTGATGATAAAAATATGGAATTAGTTTCATATATTGAAATGAGACTTTAAACAAAAATAATAGCAAAAAAACTGACGAAAAAAAAAACTGACCTTTAAAAAAAAATAGTTATATAAAAAAAAGAGATTTTTTATTATCAAATTTAATATTTCATAAATTGCAAATAAAAAAAAATTAACCAAAATTTTTATTTTTTTCCATTTTTCCCCTGTGTCTGAATTTTCTTTATATTTGAAAGAAGAGTTACAAAGGAAAAAGATCAAATGATTACTTGTTAATACTGTGACACTAAAATATGACGATATGAGTAACTTGAAAATAATAAAAAAAAAGAAAAAGCAAATACAAAAAATACCAAAGGTTTAAAGCAAACAAGATCAAAAAGTAAAAAAATAAATGACAACAATGAAATAACTACCTCCCAAATGAATATTCCTGATCAATTGTCAAATTAAATTAAATTTACACAAAGTTTTGTGACTGTGATTTTTGGGTGTTCTTCATTAAAGTTAGTATTGATTTTATTTATTATTTTTTTTTTTACCAATTGCGACTTAAAAAACCTATTTTTCAATTTTTATTTTAGCTTATTTTTTCTGTTTTTCAATTTTTTCTTTTCAATTTTTCAAACACTAAAAAATATAGTGTATTCCCTTTCCTTCAATAAACAAGAAATCCATGATTTTACACTTTAATTGTCGTTTCAGAGATTTAAGTAAAAAGATATCTATATCTAATTGACACTTTTTTTATAATAAAACTAATTTTTTCCAAAAAATTTTACATTAAAAAATAAAACAAACAATAATTCTATTTTTATTGATGAATACTTATAATAGGGGGAACAATATGATGGAAAACCAGCAGATATTTGGTGTTGTGGTATTATTTTATTTGCTTTATTGTCTGGAAGACTGCCTTTTGATTCACAAAACATTAGAAAATTATTAATAAAAGTCAAAAGAGGAGATTATATAATGCCAAAAAACTTAAAAAAAATTGAAAAAGATTTAATTCGAAAAATACTTGTAGTCGACCCCAAAAAAAGAATCACTATTGAAGAAATTAAACAACATCCTTTTTTTACGTAATATTTTTTTTCATTTTTTTATTTTTTTTTAATTTTTTTGAGATTTTGGTTTATTATCCTCATAATAAAATCCCTTTTCAAATAATTTAAGAGCCATACATAATTTATCATGAAATTTTTTTAAAAATCATATAAAAAATTCTTTATATGTTTATAAATCTAACAATAATATAAATAATAAAAAAAATAAAAATAAAAATAAAAATAAAAATAAAAAAAAAAAATTCTTCTATCAAACAGTATAATAAGTTTCAAATTTATTATTTGTTCATTTAACTAAAATGTTTCAATTGACTAATGATTAATAAATTTAAAATTTGGTTTAAAAAAATTGGTTTTACGATCTTCTAAACCCCAATTCAAAATTTTCAACACACCAAAATTCAATATTTGAAAAAAAAAAATCTAATTTAATCAATTCTTGAAGAAATGCCAACTTAGAACCATTCACTGATTGAAATGTCAATAATTGTTTATAAACTAACAATACCCACAAAACAAATAAATAAATAATTATCAATACTAATAAATTATCAGTGTGTTAAAAATTTTGGAGTGAGCCAAAAAAAAAAATGAATTAGTAAATTTGTTTAAATTCTATTAGGATTATTGATTGATCAAATGGTAAGATACCATCAACAAATTTTATTTGAGTTCTTCTATTTTTAAAATAACTCAACTTTGACCTAATATCAATCATTCAAAATTATTGATTGAACGAAACAAGTTACGTAATTTAAAAAGATTAAATGAAAACAAAAAAATCAAAAGATTAAAAAACGATTTTCGTATTTTACAAAAATCAAAAATTATTTCCAAATTGAGTGAAATTGTATTATTGTGGTTCTCTTAAACTGTTTTAGCTATGTGGAAATTTTTGAATTTTAGTTTAGTTTGTCAAATATATATATACATCTTTATTAAAACAAATCATGGTATTTATGCAGAAATTTTCAACATAAAAGGAAACAACCAACAACCCATTCAGCACTCGGGATATAAAATAAAATAATTTAAATTCAGTTTTTGACTTTTTTTTATTATTTTTTACTCTCCTTCATTTCCAGAAAACTAAATTGAGTTTAAAATACTTCTAATGACTGTAATTAAAAGATTCTTTTGACTACTCTTTGAATTAGGAGTCACAAATTTAGTCACTTCAAAACTCTCTCTTTAACAGATTAATAGCTCTTGAGCACCTAACCCTTACCAATAAAGATTCCTTTTCATTTCTTGCTTTTCTTTCTCTTTTTCTTGTCTTTGGTTGAGAAATAAAAAATTTTTTCTTTTCATTTTTTAAAGAAAAGCTATCCTATGTGTTATAATCTTGACTACATTATAGCTAGGATAAAAAAACTCTAAATAAATTTGGTGTTCCCAAAAGTGCCGTAGAGTGCCGAGCTTTTCTTGAGGTTTTCTATTGATTTTCCAAATAAACAGAAAACTCAAGAAAACCTAACGGCGCTTTTCCAGAATTTAAAAGAATGGAGAAAAATCAAAGATAATTTCAAAAATTTTCTTTTAATTTCCAAAAAGTAAAAAAAACCTAGAACACTTCACAAATATATTTTCGAAAAACTCAAAAAAACTCAAAAAAACTCAAAAAAAACCTAGAACATTTCACAAATAAAATAGAAAACTCAAAAAAACCTAACGAAAATCTATACAATTTTCCAAATAAACAGAAAATTCAAGAAAAGCTAACGGTGTTTTTTTTTTAATTTAAGAAATAAAACGAAAATTTATTTAAATTTTCTGTTTATTTCAAAAATTAAAAAAAACCGAACGAAAACCTCACGGCAAACAGGAAACAATTTTTTTGAATTGCCTCTCTTCAATAAAAAAAAAAATAGTTACATTTTTTTTTTCAAATCCCCAAAAAGGAAAATGATCATAAACAAATAAAAAATTAATTTTTCACAAATATGTTTTTTTTTCAAAACAATAAGATTTTTTAAGCAGTTATGAGGCATAAAGTTTATATATAATTGAGAATTAAGAGTAATTATTCTTTTATTAGGTTATTGTTTTCAGATTTCTCAATTCTTTTTGTGTTATAAAAGTGAATTAAACTATATTTCAAAGATTGCAACTCACCTACAATAATAAATTAAAAAAAAAAAAAAAAACGTTATCCTTTTGCATTTAATGACAACTAATTATTAAACCTTTTTAATAATACACTTTTTAATTATTCTAAACATATAAAAGCCTGATATTTTAAAAATTAAAAAAAAATAAAATCAAAACTTTAAAAAAATTGAAATTTTTTATACTTAGAATTTTTTCTTGAAAAAATTTGATTATTAATAACTCTCTCCTTTTATTATTACCACACACACACACACACACACACACAAAAAAAAAAAAAAAAAAAAAAAAAAAAAAAAAAAATAGTTCAAATTTCCCTTCAAATTATCTTTTCCCATCATTTCCTTTATCCAAAACATTAACCGTTGACATACTAAAAGAAAAAATCAACAAAAAAATTTTATCTTCATTAGTTTCACTTGGATGGAGTAAAGATAAAAATCAATTAATAGAAATTTTAACATCAAAGGAAATTAGCCACGAAAAGATTTTTTATCACCTTTATGAAAAAAATAGGATCCGAGAAAAAAAAAAGAGAAGAAGAGAAAAAAAAGAAAACAAGAAATTAGAAGAAGAAAAAAAAAAAAAAAAAACAATTTCCCAACAAGAAGAATGTAAATATTTTCTTTTTAACTATTTTGGAATAATTATTCCAACAATTTTAATTGATATTTCATTTTTTTTTATTATTTAAAATAAAAATCTTGTTATTATCATAAATTACTGTTGAATTATTCATGAATATTTCATATCATAAACCTAAAAAACAAAACATTACAATAGTCGAGCAAGGGTTTAATAACGATTTATTATTTGGAACTGAGCAAGATTTCCCAGTAGAACAAAATTCTGAAGACGAACAAGAATGGCTTTCGATGGAAATTGAATTTGCAGAATCTGAAGAAGGCGAAGAAAAAATCGAAAGAAAGGGACAAGATATATTCCCCCAGAACAAAACAAAAACAATGAAAACAAAAAGCAAAAAGATAAAAAGAAAAAAGCCAAAGCATCATATGCTCGGTGAATCATTACCATTTGATATCACAAGGAAAATGAACCCTAATGAATTCCAATTATACCCGGAGAACGAAGATGGTGTTTTTGCAATCGGTACTCCAAGGTTTCATAGAACTAATCAGATGAACACCGAATTGGAAGAACTAAGTCCAAAAAACAACGAAATCTTGTTTTCAAAAAGTCCTAAAAAGAAATGGTTCGGGAGTATTTTTAGTAAAAAAAGTCTTGACGAATATGGTACCAAAAATATTCTTGAAGAAGCAATGCAAAATATTGAAAAGGAAGTTGAAAAAGAAGAGAAAGAAAAATTGGAAAAACTTAAATTAAAAAAACTAAAAAAGAAAATCGCCCATATAAAAAGACAATCTAATGATACAATAATGAATATTGGTATACAAATACAAAAAGTTTTAACCAAACTAGATCTCAATTTTTCTTATCCCCATGAATTCTGCTTTAAAATTTTTTCTGATGATATCAAAATGAGAATTGAAATTGATGAAATGTCAAAATTCAAATATATAATTCATTTTTATTATAGAAAGGGCGATATTAAAATTTATGAAACCAAATTAAAAAATATTTTAAGAAAACTTCCTTTTAAATTTATCTAAAGCTAACTTTTTTTATTTATTTATTTTATTTTATTTATTTACCTATTATTTTTTATTATTATTATTTAGAAAGTATATAAAGAATTAACAAATTAAGAAATCTTAATTATTCAAACGAAATTACAAAATAAATATATATATCTTTTAAAATAAACAATATATCCTGAAGGATTTTATTATTTTTGTGAATTTTTTTAATTTTTAAATGCTTCATTCCATGAAAAAGAAAAAAATGAAAATTTCAAGTTAGAAAAATCCATTTTGTAGATTTAAGATGTAATACGTCTAATCAGAACGATTTATAGCATAATCAAAAGAAATATATATATCAGTCAATATTGATATAATATCTAGGTGTAAAATTTCTCAATTTTTTTAGGAAATTATAATTGTTAATAATACAGATTTTTTAGTAAATGTAAGGATTTTAAACTAAAATGACTTTGCCCAATTTTCCTAATATTTTTTAGTTTTTTTAACAATCTTTTTTTTTTCTAGATGACTTTCTTAAAAAATAAAAAAGAAAAGAAAAAAAGATAGAAAGTAAAAGTAAAAAATCAAAAAAAATATTTGTACTAAATTTGTAAAAAAGATCCAATCAAAATATTTCCTGATTAATATTACAATTCAAATTCGGTCAAATTTAAAAATTGGTCAAATTATCAATTTTTTCAAAATTCAAAAATCTATGGAAATATGCTTGCTGTATGTATTTAAAACTTATTTTGGTGTAAGATTAAGGTATGTTAAAATCCTTTTTAGGGTAGGTTAGAAAAGGTAAAGGTGGGTTAAAGTCTGAAGGGTGGTTTGGGTGGTTCGAATGATAGTGTTGGGGAATTTTAACAAAGATTTGAAAAAAAAATTAATTAAGAGATGATTTAGACTTGAATCAATTTTTAAAAGGGTTAAAAAATTCTACTTAACTTTGCTGGTTAAAATTTGGTTTTGAACAAATTTTTTCAAATATTTAGTATTGGTCATTTCAATATTTTGATTTTTCTACAATTTAAGTAATAAAATACTACTCTATGGCAAAATAATCTCTTTTCGTTTTTTTCCTCTCAAAATAATTTAAAAACGATTAAAAACTTTCTTAATAATGAAAATAATTAAGAAACTCTACCAAAAAAAAAATAATTTGAACAATTTGGTTATTTGACCAATTTTTGAATTTAATAATATACCCATAATGTTAAACAAACTCAATGCAAAGAACAAGTATGTTTAAAACTAGCATAAAAAAAATAAATTACTCCATTGAAGTTGTCAAAAAAATAAAACCATCCTCAATATTTCTAAATTTATTAAATTAAGATTTTATTGAAATATACTCAAATCGTCTATAACAAAAATACCAAAGTTCTATAGTTTTATTATACTTGACAGCCATCACTCTCAAAAAGTTCAAAAAAAATATATTACTGAGAAATTTTTGAGTTTTTTTGAGACAAAATATTAATTAAATCTAATTTGGAAAAAACATCTGAAAATTATTTCTTTTTTCAACTTTAAAATTTAAAGTTATTTCGTATGATATTTATAAAAGATCAATTCAAGCAATAGAAAAAAAATAGATATAAAATTTTTTATTTATTTTTTTTCTTAATTTTTATTTATTTTCATTTATATTTATAATAAAAATCGTGAATTAAAGTATTCTGTCAATAATTATATTCTCGCTACTAAAATTGTAAAAAATTCTAGAAACAATAAAAAATGATCAAATCGAAAAAAAAAAAATAGTTTATATATGATTATATAATACAATCAAGAATTTCAAATTTTAAAATAATCTTGCTTTACTTTCTAACAATACTTTATTGTTGTTCCAACCATACCGTAAAAATTTATAAGAAACAGATATTGGTTACCTATTATATTTTTTTTAGTATTATTATTAAAGAAATCGTAAGCTGGTTACGAATAATTATGATAAATAAGGAATTTTAGAAAAGAGTAATGAAAAGATAAGTTATCAATTTTTTTATTTTTTCTATAAACAAACAATTAAATAAAACAAAATTTTTTAATATAGATCTAAGTTTTCCTTAAATTCGAAAAAAATATAGACTTTTATAATATAAGTACAATGATCAAAAAATACTATTAAGTTTCTTTTAGGATTCTATAATTTATTTAATTTCCTACAAATTTTTGGATTTTTTTTTTTACAATAAAAAAAATCTTTGAAGAAGTAAGAGAAACTTGAACTTTTATCTTAAGATATGAGAGTAATTAAATTTTTTATTTCATAAAAAACAAATTTATAATTGGGAATTAATTTATATGTCTAAAAAAATAATCATGATATGGTTGGTTGTGTTGTAAATTGAAATGATAATCATCAATTACTTTATGATTGATATTTTATTTATTTGTAATAATATATTAGCTTAAAATAAAAAACTAATGCCAGTTTAAATTCAAAGTTAATAATAATATTTTATTAGAAAATTTAAATCTTCAGCTATCCAACTTTAATTATTTTTTTGAATAGATAAAGAAAAAATTCAGTTTCTTGCTTTGATTGAAGTATATTTTATACTCAACAAATTTCATTAAAACTAAAAAGTATTTTTCATAAGAAGGATTTATATCAAACAAGTAAATAAGAGGCCAGTTTGGATTATAAATGTATAATAGATCTGGGAAGGAATTAGTGTCTCTGTGGAGCGATTACACCCTTAAATAATTAAATATCAAGACCAAAATAAATAATTCTCAAATATTTTGAGATTAAAAAAATCATGTCAGTATTAAAAAAATGAAATGTGTAAAAAGAATTGAATTATATGAAATTGATCAAATTTGTTTACAGATGAAAGGTATTTCAAAAAAAAAGAAAAAACTACTTAATATTCGATCACCATTCTTGACAGGAATAAGAAGAACATAACAATCAAAAGAAAATCTTTTTCGGAAAATTATTTAAACAATGGTGATTTTATGGAAAAAGGCACTATTTATTTTTTTTCTCTTTATTTGGGATCAATTTCTTTTTACAAAAGCAAATGGTATTTGCTATTAAGGAACAGAATACAAAAATAGAAAACCCGAAAATACAACCAAAATAACACGTTGTTGGGAATTTTTGCCATGTTTCGTCCCAATCCATATTCAGTGGGATCATTCCCAGCCAAGATCCAACTATCGATCCAATCCAACAAATTGAAACAAATTGTTCAATACTTTTTAACATTGGGTTATTTGTTTTCACAATTCTTTCTTTGTTTGGGTTTGGTTTTGGACTTTGATTTTGGTTGTTTTTGTTTGTTTTTGATTTTTTCTTGTTTCTGTTGTTTTTCTGGTGCTTATTTGAAAACAATTGTTTGTGTGAAAAAGCATTTGGTTGCTCGTTCTTTTGTTTGTTTCCAAATATGAATAAGACTTTTAAAGAATTAAACCAGCCTTCCCAATAGTCGAATCCAAAAGAAGCAGCCATTGGAGTAATTGATGTTGAGGTGAATAATAAGGACATGAAATATGTATTTTGGATCTTCTCTAAGAGTGACGCACCAAACAACCAAAAAATTAGGTGCACAATTATTGTGCCAAAGAAAGTTGGTACAAGAGTTCCAAGTAATGATCTTAATATTGTTTGCAAATTCAATTTGCGTAGCTTATAAAAATACGAGAGGAAGAGAAAAATTATACTGTTTGAACAAAAGAATATGGTTGGTGAAAGGATGGGAATTGGAGAGCTTTCAAATTTTGTTATATAAAGATCTAAATATACAACACACAAGAGGACAATGTGCGCCAATAAAAAGATAAACATAACAATAATTGTCAACCAAATGAAAAAAAATAAATCTTAAGGGACAAGTCTCTATTTTTTTTTTTAAAGACCACTTTCTAAATAAGGATTCATAATCTAGAAATATGTTTAATATTAAAAATAAACAGGAGTTTTCAAATCTAAGTGATTGGAAAAAATTTTCTCCATCTCTCTTAAATTTAGGTAAAACAATTTAATAGAGATTAGTCCCTTAAAGGATCAGTCTAGGAAGTCAACAACACATAATTTGAAGATATTTTATTCATGTTAGTCTCTCCATACAAATTTTGAAAATACACGAAGTGTTGAATAATTCCGTTCGACTAAGATAAACAGAAAAGAAATTTATTTCAGTGAGAATTTTTTTTTCCATTTTTTAAGAAAAAGAAAAGCTTTAAATTCTTTTTATTTCTTACTTCAAAATAATTTTTTACCTTTTGAATCCCATAACAATCAGTATTACATAATACCAAGTTTATTTTTTATAGAAAAATTTCTTTAAAAATATTTTTTTCTTTTTTGAGATAATTATTTTATTTCAAAAAAAATGAAAACAGTCGGTTCCACTTTTAAGACACAAACTTTTAATGAAATTTAAGGTACAATAGTAAACTCAAATTTAGGTACATTTTTTTGAAAATATTTTTGTTAACTCGTATTATTATTTTACGAGAATCTGATAAAGGTGTCTGAAAAATGAGACTTTTTTGAATTGCTTTTTATTTAAAGTTTATACCTTTTAAGTTGAAACGGTTAATAGTAATTTATTATTCAAAACAATCTTCTGAGTGATTGTTGGTTTTTTGACAAATTTGAAATCTCTTTTAGTTCTTAATATCCAAAATAATGTACATTTGATTGAATTACTATGAAAGCTCTAAAACGGGAAAGCCACAGGAAAAATTATTTATAAACCGAGGGTTCTTTTTTTTACTTTAGAACCTCAAAATTCAATTATACAATAAATTAAGGTATTTCCAAAAAAGTGTGGCATTTTTTTTTTTCATTTCAAAAAAAATCCTCTTTATTGGTTGAAGATATTCCTTAACTGACACGGTTAAATTAAGTTAAATATTTATACCTATTGGATCAAGTGCTAAGGTATATATTTCTAATTATGTTGGATTAAATATTTCCAAAAAATGAAACAAAAAATCACACCTTTTTTCGAGAAAATAATTTGTTACCAATTTCAAAATAAAATTGGAAATATAGAAAAGGTACAAACGATTTTTTAAATAACCTAATGCATTTATATTTTTTCAATTTTATTGGAAATTTTGCTGAGATTAAAAAAGTTATGAAAAGAATTTTTTCAATCAAAAAAAAAAATAAATAAATACCAATTTTTACCCCTAAAAAATAGCATACAAAATCAAGATAAGAAAATTTAATATCTTTTATTTATGTAATACAATACTAAGAAACAAATTGGATTATTCGCAAGGATCAATAAATGGTATTTAATGATTTTCTATATTTTGATACTTTTTTACAATTAATCTCAATGAATATATTATAAAATAAATGTGTCCAACTTTTTTGGAAATTGCTTAAATCTCAATTTTCAAGAAGGAGATTAATTAAATGTTTCTACACTTTTCTTTTGAAATTGATAATATCAAGATCTTTTGGACTATCTTAATATATCAAAATAATTTTTGGAACTGAAATAATAATTTTTAGTTACTCAATTGGAAAATAACAATAATGCATCAGTTTTTAGTAATTGGTAATGTAGTAGGAATAAACTTATGATATGATGAGAAATAAATAAAAAAAAGTGAAATTGATAAAATATTTACAATTTTAAGGACTATCGAAAATAAGCAACCATAAACTCTTACGAATTAAAATATCAGTGAATTAGACAGTTTATTACTTTAGATCCAGAAGAACTATAAAATTTTGAAATTTTACGAATAGGTGCTTTTGCCAGATTAGATACATAATTGGAAGATGGTAGTTAAACCCACAAACCCAACCATCTTTCTTCCAAATCGAGTATTGTCTAGTTTCAAATTAAAACCTCTGAAAAATTGGACTTAGAAGAAACATGGTTGGGTTTGTGGGTTTAACTACCATCTTCCAATTATGTATCTAATCTGGCAAAAGCACCTATTCGTAAAATTTCAAAATTTTATAGTTCTTCTGGATCTAAAGTAATAAACTGTCTAATTCACTGATATTTTAATTCGTAAGAGCCCACGTTGGCTTTATTTTCGATAACCCTTAACAAGTGATCAACAAATGATCGTTTTTAGTTACTTTCCTACAAGATTTGAAGACTTCACTCAAAGTATTATGATCAAATTAGTTTTTTTGGGTGTGACTGGTATTTGAATAATAAATAGTAAAAAATTTTTCACTTCATTTTTCCATATTGCCCTTTCCACAAAAGAGTTCTCAAACGAAGTTTATAAAATGTTGTTTATTTGTCAAAAAGAAAATCAAGTGAAAATTTTTACCCATTTAAAATTCTTAAACCAGTATCCTAAAATGAAATTTTACGAGTGTTTTCAAAAAAAAATCATCTTCTAGGTATCAATCTTTATAACTAAAAGAAATTCTTGAAAATGACAAAGATCGATTAAATGAATAATTCTCCAAATGTGATTTTACGTCTTATTCCTCTGATCCAAAGTGGTGAATATATATTACACAAGATTTGATATCGGAGAGTTCTTTTTTTGAAGATTGTCCAAATTAAAACTTTTTTACAAGTTTTCTGGTTAAAAAAGTAGTGACTTTTTTGCAAATAAGTTCTTTGTTTCAGAACCCAAGCTTTCGTTCATATTTAAACATTAAAAACTCATTTTATTAAAAATTGAAAACGATCCAAAAGTAAATTCTGAATAAGTTTAAACTTTTTTAAAAATACAGTAAAAAATTCAATCTAGTGATTGAGTGACGTATTTATTAAAACAAATGTTTATGTCTAGTTGTAAAGGCAGTTGTTAATGAATATTTGAGCATGTGGAAAAACAAGATTTAATTGTTTTTGTCAAAAAATCACTTTGAAATTTCATTTTTTTAATTTATTAAGATTTTTTGATATGTCTCAAGGTATTTCACATAACTTTTTTTTTTTTTTTTATTGAAAGCAGTCTCTATCTTCTTACAAACATACATTTCTTTTTTTTGTTTTTAAATTGAATATTAAAAGAAAAAAAACAAACAAACACAACTGAAAACGAAAAAGAAAAGGAAATTAAACAAGAACAAGAACAAGAACAAGAACAAGAAAAGGAAAAGGAAAAGGAAAAAGAAAAAAAAACACTTCTTAAACCAATTAAGATTGTAGGTGAACACTGTGAGGCACTTATTTATTCACCAGAACTCGATGAAAAAACACAAGAACAAATCCAAGCAACAATGGATCATATAGCTTTTAAGGGATCTACCGTTCGAATCATGCCTGACGTTCATGCAGGAGCTGGATCTGTAATTGGTTTTACTGCAACACTTACAGACAAAATTATCCCTAATATTGTTGGAGTGGGTTTGTATCTTAATTTTAACTTTTCTTACTTTTAAAAACCTTTAACCAAAATTGAGAATTGCTCTTTTCTTCTTTTATATTTCCAAATGTTTAAATTTCTTCATTTGGAAACAAATTGCTTTCTTTGATTTTAAAATTTTGAGTTTGAGGTTAGAGTCACTTACCATGAATTTACTTCCTACACAAGAAGTGACCTGAGACCCAAAATGATATTGTGAAATTGCTCTTCTTTTGATTAAAAAAATTCAAATAAAATAAAAAAATATCATAAGGATCTTCCTGATAAAAAATACAATTAACAAAAAAAAATGTTTCACAATATTCCAATTACAAAAAATTCATTTCTAAAAATCCTTACCAAAAAAAAATTGGTGTGATCTCCAATTTTGAAAAATTTAAATGGTTGTAATAAAAAACTATTCATTTTCTTATTTTATACTTCCAAATTCTTAAATTTCTTCAATTGAAAATAAATTTTTTTCTTTCAGTACAAAGCCGATTTAATCTAATTTGTGGTTATTTTGAAACCCTCTAAATTTGGCAAAGTAAGGATTTTGTAGCATTCTTTTTGTTGTTAATAACTTATTTGAGATTAGTAAAAAAATGAAAAAAAAAATCTTTGAGATCTCAAAAAGCGCCAAAGATTGACTTTTCGAAAAAATATAGTTGTTTTCAAAATTATATATTCTAACCATTCTAATTGGAAATTGAGTATTCTCCGCTTGGCTCTTTTTTTTAAAATATCCTCATCTTTAATTGTTGATTTTTAGAGATTGATCACACATCACAGGTTGGTTAGTTTTTGATTGTTATTGGCACTCATAAAAATTGCTTAAAAAAGTTTTTTCAATTTCACAATTATTTTTTTTCACCTTAATTGCCTCGACCATTTAGTGATTTGTTTGATCGATAAATTTCAAAAAAAGTACAAAAACAACAATAACGCTTGAATATACTCTCTTGAGTCAATGTTTCGTTTGGTTTTAAAAAGCCGAGAAAGCAAAGGAAAAAAATATTACTTTCTTTCCTATTGATCTATTTTAAACAAACAGGTTTTTTATTTTAGTTAACCTCCTTAATTTTTAATTTATTGATCTCACATTGATTGCTTATTTGGTGGAAGTTAAGCTTTACAATTTTCGAAAAGTTTTTTTGATTTTAAATTTTTGTTTTTTCTACAAAACTAATTTTTGGCTTTTGTTATTTCTGTAATTTCTGTGACTTTTTTTCAAAAAATTCATTTTTAATTTTGATTTGTTTTTGGAAAACCCCTTTTTTTACGTTTCATGGAAAAAAGAATCAAATAATTTTAAATAATGCTTTGTATGAATTATGGATCCAATGAAAAGGAATAAAATTTTCACAGTCTATTTCAGATGTGAGAGATGAAGTAAACAAAAACAACTCTTTTATTTAAAAAACTCAGGTTGTTTTTGATCCAAAATTATTCTTTTCAATGAACAAAGATCCAAAGCACGCCCATCACATTTTTTAAAGAGATTTGAACCCTTTAAAAAAATTACAAACACTTAAAAAATTATTGTTGTGGCTTTGGTTTCTGTGATTTCTGGGCATTTTTTCTGAACGATCTAAAATTTTATGGATTAACATTGCCAAATCTTCTTTCTTTTATTAATAGGAACCTAATTTGATAGCTTTTGAAAAAAATATTGTGGAAAAAAAGAGTATGTTTCAATATTTGAAATTTTCATTTTTTTTTCGTTGCAAACAAATCTCTGACGAAAAACAATATTTTATCTTTTCACAAACATTTCATAAAAAATGAGGAAACAAGCAATAATAACAACAAATTTTCCTGTTTCGAACTAAAAAAAACTTTTTAAAAGTTGAAAAAAATTAACCCTACCATTTTGCATCAGAAAAAAATGACTTGAATCAAAAAACAAAATCACAATTTTTATTCTTCTTCTTCTTCTTCTTATTTTTGGATTGTATAGAAAACACAACTAGAATTTAAAGTGGTTTTTTTAATCGATCAGTAATAAGAAGGAAAATTCCTCTTTCTTCTTTTTGGTTATTTAACTTTTGAAGGTAATAACTCCCATTTAAAAAACATATCCATTTTATAGATTCAAGTGCATTTTCCGAATGAGTGATTATTTTTTGTTTGATCGTAACATACGTGTGGAATTTTACTTTTGTAAAAAAATAAAAATGAAAAGAAAACACATTTTATTTTCAGTTACAAAAAATCACAGGCTTTTACTAAGGTTTACTGTCTTTCATAACTTCAAACAGTTCAAGATAATTCAACCTCTTTTCAAACATTTTCTAACATTTTTAAAGGGGAAAAGCGTTGTAAAAGTGTTTTATTTTATAAAATTCAGGGGATTTTTTTGTTTTTATTCATAAAAAATAATTTTCTTTTTAACACGATTTTGTAGGTTATTGTAATTAGGTTGATTAATACTATTTTATGATTTTTTGGATTAGTAGGGCTAGACACGTATTTATAAAATTAATCGTAATTTTATAGCTAATATCGTAATAATCCATTTTATCATCAAATCGCTTATTATTGCTAATTTGTGGATTTTCGTGATTTTTTTATTTTGTCAGATATATTTGAGATTATCAGTAAAAAAAAAAAAAATTGGTGATAACCAGCATCTCTTGAAAGGAAAATTTAATTACTAATTTATCTATTTCTCATGAAGATTCGAATATTGTTGATAATGCCTATTGTATTCTCACCAAAAAATTTTCTAATTAATAAATTTTTTTTCCCAATTCACTCACCATTTATATATATATTACTCAAAAAAAATAAATGAATATATTCCTTTTTCAAAATAGATATTGGGTGTGGTGTTGTCGCAGTTAATCTTGGAAAGCAAACGTTTGATGAAGAAAGATTTAAAGAAGTTGATAAATTTATTCATAAAACCATTCCAAGTGGTTTTAATATTAATAGAGGGGAACAATTAGAAAAAGATATGTTAGCTGTGCTTCAAAGCATTGATCCCGAAAGAGATCTTGAAGAAACAATTAACCAATTTAAAGAGCTTGGTAAGGCCATTGGTGTTGACGTTAACCAACAGAATAAAAAAAAAAGAAACAAAAGGAAGAATGTTATTATGAGAAGCATTGGTACACTTGGTGGCGGAAATCATTTTATTGAGCTCGATAGGGATGATCAAGAAGATGTTTGGTTAACAGTGCATACCGGCTCTAGAAATTTGGGGCTTCAAGTGGCAAATTTCCATCAACGGAAGGCCAAAGGAATAGTTGGGAAAATGAACGGAAGAGAATACTTGGAGGGCGAAAATGCCAAATTGTATTATAAGCATATGGAAATTGCACAATTTTATGCAAAATTCCAAAGAAGAATGATCGCTCATAGAATTTGCCAAGGCTATTTTGAATTACCTCTTTCTAGTGTCACTGTAATTGAAAGTGTGCATAATTATATCAATTTTGAAGATAATATCATTAGAAAGGGTGCAATTTCTGCTTTGGATGGCGAAAAAGTCGTTATACCATTCAACATGGCCGCTGGTTTAATTATTGGAACAGGTAAAGGAAACCCAGATTGGAACAATTCCGCCCCACATGGTGCAGGGAGAGTGATGTCAAGAACTAAGGCCAAAAAAACAATTCCATTGGATGATTTTAAAAAGGTAATGAAAAAGGCCGGTGTTTGGTCTTCCTGCGTTGTGAAATCCGTTTTAGACGAGGCTCCTCAAGTTTATAAAAATTTTGAAGAAATTATGATTTTTATTGAGCCAACAGTTAAAATTGAAAGAATTTTGAAACCAATTTATAATTTTAAAGCAAAATAATCTCCCTCACAAATATTATACCAAAGATAAAGTTGTTTTTTAAAAAAAAAAAAATAAAAAAAAAAAAAATTCATATGATTTATCTTTCTATTTTTCTATTGATCAAAAATCTATTTTTATCTATTTTTCAGAAAAAATTTACCCACCATTGAAATCATTAAATAAATTCAACACTGTTTCTTTTATGTTTAACGGAAATATTTTAAGAGGTTGACAAAATATATCTTGGAAATCATTTATTTCTTTTTTAATGTTTTTTTTTTTTTTGTTTCTTTTTTTTGTTATTAAAATTTCATTTTTTTTTACAACTAAACTCCATTTCACTCAAAGGGGGATAGCTAAAAATGAAAAAGTCGCTTTATTTTTAAGAATCAACCAAACTTAGATTTTTTAGAAATTGGATAAATAATAAACTTCATATAAAGTCGATAATAATAAAAGAAAACCCCGAACAAACCATAAATTTCAAAAAAAAAAAAAAAGTTAAAAAAATTTTTCGATAACATTCATTGAAACGTCTCGTGCAAAATTCTCAATTTCTTTAGGAAAATTAAAATTGTTGACAATAAAATTTTTTACTTGTAAATGTATGAATTTTAAAAGAACAGACAAAACCTAACTTTTCTTAATGTTAATGAGGTTTTTCAAACATTTTTTTTTTCAAATTGAATTTTTAAAAAGAAATAAAAAAGCAAAATACAAAAAAAATAAAAATTTACAAGATGAGAAAAAATAATTCAAAAATGATTTTGATCTAAAAATTGAAAATTTAGTCTTTGAAAAATATTGAACTATACTCATAGAGTATGTTATATTTCTTCAATAAAACTGGGCCCCTTTGACTGAAAAAGAGTTTAGTTCAGATCTTTATATTAATAATAAGGTTTATTATTATGAAATTTCCTTTTGAATTGAAACGAAATACTTGGAATTATTTAATTTTAATAAAAAAAAGAATTAAAAGAAATGGATGCTGATTTTCTATTATTACATTAAACTGTTACCTTTATGTCAAAAATTCAAAGAATAAATCCAGTTTGACCAGACAGGGATGAAATTAACTTATTGTCAATAAAATATAAATATTCTATCAAAAATGTTAGTTGTAACAGGTGGGTTACTTGTTGTATCAATGATTTGAATAGATCTTTGTATAAAAAAAAAAGAAAATTTCAATATTAAAATCCTTTTTTCACATTTTTAAGTTGATTGCTGTTTTTAACTTTTTTTATTGATAGATAATTGTTTTACTAAAAAAATTTATTAAGAGATTGCTATAAAATGAAGGGGAAAAAAGTTATTCTAAGGTTATTGAAACCATGCAAATGATTGTGGAGAAATGATATTGATTTTTATTGGAATTCTATTCCATATTTGATCTTGATATTTGTTTAATAAATGTGAAAAAATTTTCATTTTATTTTCTTTCCTTTTTCAAATAGAGAAAACAAATACCAACACACTTCGTTTGAGGGTTTGATTTCTAAAGGAAAGAAAATAACGTGAAGTGAAAAATCTTTCAGATTTATTATTCAAATACCATTAGAAGTTCAAAACGAACATTTTTGTTTTTCTCAATAGAGACCTAAGAATTTGAGTTTTTCAATTTTATTTTTTAATCTATTGATTAATTAGTTTTCTTTCAGAAATATATCAACAATTCTTTGATGTGGATTATTCTGTTTATTTCTTTTTTGTTCTTAAAAGATCAATTATATAAAATAATTGATATTCGAAAAAAATGTTGGGCACCTTTGACGGAAACAGAGTTTAGTACTGGACAAAAATACTAACATTCTCAATAATACACAAGTGGTTTTTAAAAGACAAAAAAAAATTCCTTTACAGTCAGTTTTACTTTTAAGGCACAAACTACATAGAAGTTTAAGGCACAAAAAAATCTTAAATTAAGGTACATTTTTTGGAATTATTTTTTTTTTACCATTTATTAAACTAGAATCTGAATTTGGTGCCTTAATTTGAGATTTGTATTGTGCCTTCATTTTTGTTGAAATTTTGTGACTTGGAACTGACAGTATCGTTGTTAAAATAAAACATGTAGAAAAGTTTAATTCGTGCTACAAAATAAAAAGCCTCTTTTTTTGTTATATAATACCTATACATAAACCGATCAAAAAAAACAACAATAAACACTAATTAAATATGGTGATGGTTTCTGAAAGGAACTATTATTTAAAATGAAATTCTAAATATGAATGGTTTAATTAAAAAAAATTATCTCAAAAAATAGATGATATTTTTCAAAGAATAAATAATTAAAAATAAAAATTTTTTAAAAAAATTGAGATAATTATGAAAAATTCTCAACTAATTGTATTCCTAATTTAACTTTTACTGAAAATAACCCGACCTTTTCTTTCAAAGGTGATTTGAACTTATGTATACTATTGTGGAGTAAATTGTAAGTTGCCTTGGAACAAGTTGAAAAAAAAGAACTGATTATATTTTGAAACATAGATTATAGTTTTTGATTACGAATTACTTTATTCACTCGATTATTTATATATATCTTTTTTTTAATAAACTTCCTTAAAGAAAATCCTCAGTAAAAAAAAATGGCTTTTAAGTTCTAAAATCGTTACTATTTGTTGCAAAATAAATGGAACAAAATTTTCTATCAGCTTTCCACAAAGAGATTTTTTTTAAATCAATCAATGTTCAAATTTTTAGATCTCATAAACCAGCTTAAAATATTTATTTCTCTCTTTTGAAAATTGGGAACTTTGATGATTTGGCTTAAAATTCATGATATGATTTTTTGGAAAGCTAAATGAAAATTTTGATCTTTATATTTTGCAGTTAATATTATCAGTGAAAAGTGGTTTAAAAAAAACTTATTTGAAGAAAAAAACATCTTTTTTATTATTTTTAGGAAAAGTGTTGTTTCAAAAGAAGAAAAATTTTTAATTATTCGATCATAATGTAGACTGATCTTGCATCAACATCAAATCCTTTAATTTTGAATAAAAACTTTGATGAGTCAACATATTTTATTGTAAGAGAATAATGTTCTTTTTTGAACAACAAGTTGTTTGTTCAAAAAAGAATCTAGAGTTTGTAGTGTTGTTCATTTAAACATTTAGATTTTTTTTTAGAAATTGTTTATTTGTTGTAAAAACATTTTATCACAATCCAAATTCGAAATTTGATTGGAAAAGGTTGAAATATCAAAATTTCCATCTCTAACATTCAACAAAGTTTCTTTTCAAGAATTATAATTTTTAGGGTTGCACGAATTTGAAAATAATCTTGTGGAAAGTACTTATTTTAATAGATCAAAAATCTTTTTACCTGTTATTTTGATTTCATTTTAAAATAGTCTTGTGTTGATGACAAACGGTATAAATAAAGAGGCCAAATTGACTTGAATATAAAGTTGAAATTAAGAGAAGTAAGAGGAAAAAATAAGCTTGTTAAATTGATCTTGTTTTGTTCAAGAATTTCGAAAAGTTTGATTGATCGATAAACATTCTTTTTAATTTTCCTCAATAAAAAAAAACTTCGAAAATCAAAATTTGCAATCATTTGGTTTTCTATAAATTTCCAAACTTTGAAATCTTTTTTGTTTTTAAGTCTATGGAATTGTAACCAATATAGTTCACAAAATACCATTACTTATGGGTTTTTTGGATTGTTGAGATCAAAATAAATGTCTATTGCAAAAATGGAGGTTTTTCGATTTAATTTTTCAATCTAATGAGATATATCAACAAACCATAAATTATAATTGTGAATAAAATTAATTTTATACTAACCTGTTGAATTGTTGGTGTTATTAGTATCAAAATTCTGTTTGTTTTCGTTATTAAAAGGTGATAAAAGTTGATCACTTATTTCCTTTTTTCCATTAAAATTTCTTGAAGATTGTCAAGTTTGTCGAACATTCAACAATAAAAAAAGAACCAAGTAAATTAACAGGGTCGGAATTTCAGTCTATTGCTTCTTCAATTTATTTTGGAAAAGAAAAATTAGAAAATGATAATTTATTCGTATTTATAATTACAAAATATTTGTTGACTTTCCGAAATCAGCATTAATTTTAATAACCATCCCATTGCGCCAATTTAAACGATTGGTTCGTGAGGTTTAACTTTTATTTAAAAAATAAAATCAAAAAAAAAAGTAAGATGTTTATATTTAAATTAATTTGTTGACATAAGGGAATTATCCTTCAAAGAAATAGAAAGGAAACCATTGGTTGACCAAAACCCAATAAATTGTCAGGATCATACCTGACTTACATTCCATTTTTGCAAATAATATTAAAATTTTTATGTAAAATAAAAATCCACTTTTTGAGAATTTTCTGAAGTTATTTTCGAAGAAAAATTTATTGGGTATCTAGCTTTCCCCATACATTAACTTTTGACTGCTCCAATTTAGCGAAAAAAAAGAAGGAAAAAAAACGAAATTAGTTATTAACCAACCCTAAAAAGAGCTCTAAAAAAACGTTTTCACAAATTTAAAGGACAAACAATAAAACGAAAAAGCAAAGAAATAGAAAAAAGTAAATGGATGAAAAATCATTTCTTGCAAGTTATAAAAAGATCAGAAAAATCATTCAAAAATATGGGAAATGGTATCAAACTTGCCGAGCATGGTGGTTGTACTCTAGAAAATAAGGAAGTGATGGATTATCAGTGTATATGTAATTATGATGGTGTAAGTGAATACCAGTATATTTTCTTGTCATTCTCAATCCTCTCGTTATTTGCGACAGCCTATTTATTAATTGAAACTTACCGGATTGTCAAAAAGAATAAATTGTTGTTCCCACATCTGAAATTAAAATTCTTGTCTTTGTCTGTCGCTTTGGTGTGGTCAATCCTCTCTACAGTATATTTTGGTGTTGATCCACATCAATGCAAAAGAAGATTTAGCAATGTAATGGAATCTATATTATATGGCTTAGGAATCTGCCTGCCCGCAATTCTACTTATGATTGTTATTTTTCGTTGGCTAGATCTCTTAAAGGCATCTTTTTCGAAGCAGAACCACGCGCTTTTCAAGCCTGTGATCAAGAAGTATTTTTTTTCTCTTCTGATTTTTTGGTTCCTTTTTGAGATCATCTGCAGGATCTTTTGGGTTGGCTCTACTTATTACATTTACTCAATTTGGGGATGTCTCTATACCTTTGTTTGCTTTGTTGGCTATTTGGTACTTGGTACAAAGTTGAATCGAAAGCTTCTTTATGGTGCAAAGTTGGCTGGATCTATCGATCCAACTCGAAGAAAGCAGATCAACCAAATCTATAAAGTTGGTATTGCAGGTTGCTTAATATGCATCACCAGCTTTTTTGGAATGCTAATTGCGATGGCCGTCAATTGCTTTGTCCAAGCTAAGTGTAGCTTTTATATGGAGAATGCTTGGAAAATTGAACAGCTCCTAATTGTATGGCTATATATTTGGCTTGCTTGGGTTGGAAATAGACATATCAAAAATCCCAAAAAGCCCAATAAAAACAAAACAGAAAAATATAAGCCAGATGTGGAATTAGTTGAAAAAAGAAGTGATCTTGAAGACGAAAGGAATACTTCTCAGCCTAATTCTTATTCTAATTCTAATTCTAAATCTAGAACAGATTCTTCCTTTTCGGATAATTAGTTTATTTTATTTCAAAATAATGAATAGTTGTATTAACAATTTATTTGGTCGAGGATATTTTAGTTTTTGTTCGTTTTTACTAGTTATAAGTAATACCTTTATTATCCAAACAGCCTTATTTTATATTTTTGAAAAAATTAATTTGTCTGGATTCTTTTAACTAGACACCACATCATTCTTTCCAGATAAGTAGTAAAAAAAAAAAAAGAACAAATAATTTTGGAATATTAAAGATCTGTGGAGTTTGCACAATAGGTATTAATTGCTTTAATTTTGTTCTGTTGTTAAAAAGTCATCCCACGGTTGGTGATTTTTTCCAAAAAAAGTTGCTTACAATCCGAGTTTCATATTCTTTGAGGGGTAAAATCCAATAGAGAAAATATAAAAAATGTTTTTAAATAAAGTTCTTTTAATGAACGAGGAAAATAAAAAACATTTTCTGGTATACTGTAGTCAAAATAAAACATGCAAAAAAATTTAATATGTGTTTCATAATAAAAAACTGTCTTTTTTTGTTATAAAAGACCTATACATTAACCAATCAAAGAAACTGATAATAAACCCTAAAAAAAATATGGTATTGGTTTCTTAAAGTTCTATTATTTAAAATGAAATTCTAAAAATGAAGGATCAAATTGTAAAATTTATCTCCAAAAATAGAGTAAATTTTTGGGAAAATTTTATCCATCAAAAAAACAAAAAAATTCAAAAAAAATTGTGAATATTATGGAAAATTTTAAACTATTTGCATGAATAATTTAAATTTTACTTAAAATAACCTGACCTTTACTTTCAAAATTGATTTGAACTTAGGTATACTATTGGGTAGTTGATTAGATGTTGTATTAGGTACAAGAAGAATAAAAAAAGCATGGATAATATTTCGAAACACGGATTATAGTCTTTGTGCACGCATTATTTTGATCACTGTATTTTATAGCAAATTCAAAAACATTTTACCCAATCTTGAAATTGAAAAATGACGTAAAAATCTGGTTGCCAATATCAAATTATCTTTTAGTACTTATTTCTAAAACAAATTAATTGTTTTTAAAAGATTGATCCATTTTCGAAATTTATTGAAAAAGTTCAAAATTCAACATCTTTCTAAATTATTTAAAAAAAAATTGATTTCCTTTGAAAGAAGATTGAAATCTTATTGTTTCTAAAGGAAGTATACAAAAACACACTAAAAAAATAAAACCACTGAGTTCTAAAATAACAAAGTTTAAAGAATCTACTTAATGTAAAAAAAATTACAACAATTATTTTAAACTTGTAAAAAAAAGTTAATTTTTATGATTTAAAGAACAGTTTAAATCAATTTTTTTCTCTTTAATCAAGAAAAAAATACTGAGAAAAAAACATTTATAATCAAATTCAAAATTCTCAGAAAAGACTTTTTTAAAACCTGTAAATATCGACTTCTAATCGAAAGAAATACTTTTTAATTAGATTATTTATAATCAATAATTAATTACTAGATCTTAATTATTTCAGTGGGTTAATGACAACACAAAGATTCAATGTATCAATAGGCTTTGTAATTATTTCTTAATTTTTTTAAGATTTTCAAACAAATATGACAATTCAAATAAATAAATCACCAAAAACAAAAAATAATAGATATTATCAAAAAACCCGATTTTAATACAAAAAATTCCTTGTTAATACTCTTGATATTTGTAAAAGAATAATGCCCAATATATTAAATTTCATGAAATTTAATAAATATTTGCAAAATAAAATAAATAATCAAATTTTTTTCGAATCTTCAAGTATTAATTATTGGATTTATTTTTATTATATTTTTAAATCAAGATTTTAGGTTGAAATGTTATTTGTTCATACAAACTCTCCTCATAAATTACTAAAAGTGATATTTCTTCAAAATTAAATTTTTTTGGCAATTTTTTTTTTTATAATTGGATACAAAAATACAATAAAAAAGGATCAAATCTTTTTACTGAAAATCTAATTGGTTAAGGAACTTTTTTAAAAATGTTAACCCATCTCTAAAGTTGATGAATAAAGTTGTAGATCAAGTTTAATTGTATCCGTTTGGTTATTAATTACCTAATTACCTTTGGGGAGGGGGAAACAATTGATAGTTACTGGTCCCTTAAAGGAAAGTTAAAATATTAAAAATTTGGATTTTTTTATTGATGAAAATTAAAAATAACATCGATTGATACTAAAACTTGAAGAGATTCTCGATCAAAATAAGATAAATTCAAATCATTTTTTGGGCTTACTTCTCTTAATATTAACATAATCTGAAAGTATATTTATCCTCTTATATGTATACCATTTGTGATCAACCCAAGAATATAAAAATATGAAGTGGAAAGTTCCAAGCTTAATAGAATTTCTGTTTTCGGACCTTCTCAAGTTATTTTCGAATTAGGATTGTGATAAAAAGTTTTTACCCAAATAATAAATTTTTTGAAACAAAAACCCGAATTTGTACAAAATTTCTTGACCACCACATTTTATAAATCAACAGACATGTTGTTGATCTTAGAAGTGATCTTCAATAACTATTAAATTAGTTACTCCTGAAAGATCAATGATAAATTAAATTCTAATTCTTGATGGTACTTTTGTACTTCCTTCAAGGAATTAGTATCACAATAGATGCATATATAATTAAAGTATATTTGCAATTGGAAGAAAACTGCCACATTGGACTTCAGTCAAAATCACTCACTGCAATCTATTATAACTTTTATATAAAATAAATTTCTCTATTTTTTATCAAGGATCATAATAAAAAAATATCATTTGTGGAATCTTTTTTAATTATCTTTTCCCAATTAAAATTGAGATCAATATTTTAGTATTACCAGTATTGAAAAATTCTTAATTATAACGCCAAAAGTAATTAATTTGGTTTGGCAAAATAAAAAAAACACAATATTTTTAAAAATTAATTTACTTTTTTGATCAATAATTTTTAAAATTGAAGTAGAAATAGACCAAGTTAGAATTTCAATCTATAAAAGAAGATTTAAATTCAAAAATAAATTAGAAATTCTTAGTTTTGAATGCATAGGAAAAAATTAAAATTTTCAAAAAAAGACAACGAAAATATTAATTGGGAAGTAGAAAGTATAAAACTGCTAAACACCAGTTCAATCAAAGGTACCCAGGTTAAAAATGAACAATTCGTTAATTTTCTAAGAATCAACCAAAATAAGATTATTTAGAAATAAGAGAAACAATAAACTTACTATTAGAGTCAATAATTATAAAAGAAATATCTGAACAACCCATAAATTTCACAAAAAAAAAAAAAAGTTAAAAAAATTTTTGGGCCCTTTTCATGGTAAGGCCCAGTGCCAAATTTCTCAATTTCTTTAAGAAAATTAAAATTTTTGACATTAAGATTTTTTAATTTTATGTGTGTTTATTTTAAAATAAACTACAAAGTTTTACTTTTCTTAATGTTAATTTGGAGTTTCAAATATTCACAACTATTAAAAAAGAAATCAGAATATGATACATTCAAAAAAAAAAAAGAAAAATGCAAAAAATGTGATTATTGTACTCAATATTATGAAAATATAAATCACTTTATTTGGTATTGAGCTAGATATAAATTTATCAGAATCAAATGGAAAAAAAAAATTGCAAAAATTTTAGAAAAAAACTTATATAAAAATGTAATCCTTAGAAAAAATACCCAAAAACCCTTTAATCTGGTTAATCAAAATTACGAAATTTATTGTTCTTGTCGATAATTTTTCATCAAAGCTCTTCTGGTTAGAAAACTTAAGGTAATAAAGAAAAAATGAAAATAAAACAATAGAAAATAAAAAATTCGTATAATTGTAAAAAAATATACAAATTTGGGTACATAGTGCCCCACTTTGAGAGTCGTGGAATACCAATTTATTAATCACAGTTTGTTGAATCTTATTATTAATAATCTTTCTATCGGGTTTTAACTCCTCCTGTTTCAGGACGTGGATAATTTTTAATTTGGTCATGTAAATGATATAATATTTTTTTACTTTAATGTTTTAATTATTTTTCTTCTTCTCTTTTTTTATTTAGTAAATTTTCTTTGATTACTCCTTTCTCACAATAAATAAATAAATATTTACAACTATTCAAATTGACTTTTTTTATAAAAAAAAAAAAGAAAAAAGAAAAAATAAAACAAAAAAGAAAAGAAAAAAAATTGCATCAATTAAAAATACGAAAAAAAAAAAAAAATGATAAAATGATAACAAATGATTCAGATTTAAAAATGGAATTTTTAGTTTGAGAAGAATATTAGATTAAAATCCAAGATTAGATTCAATTTCTACAAGAAAAATGGGCAACTTTAACTTGTATATGTTTATTTATAAATTCTCATTCAATTATTATTTTTTACCTTTATTAACTCTGTTTTCAAACCATTTCCTTTCTAAGAACACTTCAAAAAACAAATATTTTACAAATGTACCTTTTCATATAAATCAAGAAAAGCCTTTATTCTTCGTTTTTCAAAGCGAATTAAAAAATATTTCAAAAATGGAATTTAAAACCAAAAACACTAAAACATTTTTTTGAATTTAACAGTTATATAATAAAAAACAATTAAACAAAAAAAGTTTTCAAAATAGAAAATAAAAAAATAAAATTGATAAAAAAGGGATTATTTATTCTGTTTCAAAAACCAAAGGGTGAGTAATAAGATTATAAAAAGTTCAAAAAAAATAACTTTTTATTTAATTGGAAAAAAGAGAAATCAAAATTAAAAACATTTAATAAAATTTCTAATAAATGAAAAAATAAAATAAAATAAAAAAAAATAAATAAAAAAATTCTTGTTAATAATAAAAAAACGAATTGATTAAATAAAAGTAAAATCGTCAAGATCATCGTCTTTATTTATTTCCTTTTTTTCAGTTTTTTCATCTTCGTCGATGTCCCAATCTTCGATCAATTCTAAGGTTTGTTTTTGTAAAAGATCTAATCCTGTCAATTTTTCGAGATATTGAGGATCGTTAAAGACCAATTTCAAAAATTCGAAACCCTTTTCAAGATAAGCCTTTCTTACGATTTCTGAACAGGCGGTACATTTTTCAAAGGACTTACCATCGATAAGCATCGAGTCAAAATTTGAAATGAATCCACGAATAGTGTGGGGGCAAAGGCCTAATTTGCTTTGTCTGGAGTGAGATGTTTTCTTGGTATCTGCCTTCGCGTACCATCCCAAGGGGTGGTGTAAGATATTAACCAAAATTTCAACTGCTTGTGCTGCGCACAGAGGCGAACAGGCAGGCTTTGTCACTGTGCATTGCATGTCAAGAGATCGATCTGTAAGGGAGTCCGTGGGGGCGATAATGTCGTTACAGAAGTAGCAACCATGGGACATCTTTCCGATCGGATCAAATTCCCATAAATCCTCGTCTGTGACGATTTTTTTTTGCTTTCTTCGTTCAATTACATGCTCGGGTTCCTTTTCCATTTTTTTCACAGGCAAACCGTGTCTGATCACGACATAGCCATCAAATCCCAGGGCCAGATTTAGAATAGGCTTGCCCTTGGCACCACAGATGACGGTGGGCAGCCATCGAGATTCACGGCTGTCTGTCAAGAGGAAAATTACGTCATGCTCGTCGACGAGCTCTTCAATTCTGGTAATGGCTTTTTCAATTTCTGGTAGGGCCTTTTCGGGCGCAGGATGGCCTGGCATGGGGATCGTTAGAACTTCGCCTTTTGTGATTGCACTGGGGAAAATTTTTTTCAACTTGGCAGCTGCTGTAGTGGCCTTTTTTTTGCCACCCTCAAGACAATCTTCAAAGTCATATAGCCATTGTCGCACTGGGTTTGAAAAGGACACATTCCCATTATCGATCAAAGTTATGTGTCGAAAGCCCCAAGCTAATAGCGCTCTCGAGACGGCACAGCCAAGTGTACCTGCGCCAAATAGCAAGCATTTTGTACTTTTCATTTTCTCCAGATCCAAAGAAGGGATAACGCGCCATCTCATTAATTGTAAATTCAAATCAACAGAGGATTCTGCTAATTTATTTGGGCTCATCGAAGCAGATAAATCAACAACACGTGGTCTCAGCTTTCCCTTTTTATCCTTTTCCCACCCAGTCGCCTTAAATGGGCATTTGTCGCTTGAGATTAATTGTTCAATATTGTCAATGACTGGGAACTTCACTGTAAAGCAAAGACTTGGTTCAAGGCTTTGCTTGACGGGATCCTCTCGATAAGCGATCATTGGCAGATTCTTTCCAGACAATTGGGGGAAATTGACGATCAAATTGACAAACAGATTCCTGATCAGCCAAGATGGTGCCTTGGAATGGGAGCTAGGATCTGTGAATGCAACAAACATTTGGGGCTTTTCTTCAACGTTTTCCGTTTCAACATACAATTTTTCAAAATCGGCTAATGGCGCAGTTGCCAAATTGCCCTCCTTATCAATTATGACGATAAAGGAGCTTGCTTTTCTCTTTGTTTGCTCTTCGCGGAGCTTTCCCATTTGTGTTTCGTTTAACACCGTTGATAAGCTTGCAGATGGTTTGGCATACGTGACTTGGGAACCATTGGAGGCCTTCAAAATGAGGGCAGGAAAGCTAAACCAATAATAGAAAATATATTTCTTTAAATTGGCAAATGAGGTGGAAAAAAATTCACTTAAGAGATCTGGGTTCTTAATGGCCTCACCAGACGCGATGTTTTTCCAAATTTTTTCCACAGTCGATTTGAAAATCGCTTTGCGATCCATTTTTTTAAATTGTGTCAGTGTGTTTGAATTATAAAGTGTACCATTGACTCTATACGTTAAAGGTAACGGTTCCTTTGTGTTCTCATTTAAGGAGTCACCACTGATTATGATTTGCGATGGTAGACCCTTTGTGTAACCCGTTTTGTAAATCCCTGTCATAGGCTTGGGACTATCGTCAAGCTTCCATTCGCCTAACTTGAATTTTGTTAATTTGTACCAATAGGATGGCTCAACAAAAGATGATAAGTTTTGAAATTTGACAATTTGGCTCATTTGAAAAAACAAAAAAAAAAAAGAAAAAATATTTTTGAAAAGAAAGGAGAAAAAAATGAAAATTGTGAAGTGTATTTAGGTTTGGTATTGAAATTCTTGAAGCAAACTAACAACTATTTTTTTTTTCCACAAATTTTAAATTATTCTTTTCTTATATTTCTATTTTTACTTTAAAATTTTTTTGGGATTTACACAGATTTTAGTTAGTCATCAATTTTGTGATTTCTAATTTCACAGGTTTTTAACAAAGAAATTCTTATTTGTATTTTTTGATTTTGGATTCTAAATACTTTATTTATTCTTTAGTTTTTGAATAGTTTGTTTTCTGAAGCACGAAGAATCAAACAAAAGGTAACTAAGGTTCTAAAAAGAAATTGATTTTTAAGGGACCAGTAAATCTTTATTATTTTTATCCCAAAAAGGGAATAGAGGAATTATTTAAATACGGATACAATTAAGACCAATAAGAAACTTCGTTTGTCAGCTTTTGAGAAATGAATAATCATTTTTAAAAGATTTCATTTTCCTATGGAATTTACAATCAAAAAGATTTAATTCTTTTTTGTTTGGTTTTTGAGATCCAAATTAGAAAAAGAAAAATTTGTAAAAATATTTTTTATTGTTAAAAAACCTCACTTTTAGGAATTTCTGTGGGTCTGTATTCACTAAAAACCTTGTAACCTTAATCTTATTTTAGAAATATAATAAAAATAAATCCAATAGTGAATCCTTGAAGAGTAGATAAATTTCTCTCAATTTTGTTCACAAATAGTTATTAAATTTCTTGAAATTTAAAAGATTAGGTAATATTCCTTTTCAAATATCTAGGGTATAAGCAAGGATCTGTATAATTAAAATCAGTTATTTGATAATATCAATTATTTTTTTTTTTATGAGAATTTTTAATATTTTTTGTTGGTTTAAAAAATTTCAAAATAAGAATAAATTTGAATGATATTTAAAACCCTTGAGTTATTAATAATTCACTTCAAAAAAATAAAATTGGGTAATTAAATATTGATTAAAAATAATCAAATGAAATAGTATTATTTCAGTTACAAGTTGAATTTTTCCAGGTTTTAAAAAAGTAATATGGGAGATTTTTTTATATTAATAGATGGGTTTTTTTTTTTTTATATTTTTTTATTCAATAATTAGAAAACATTAATATTGAATGGTTTTTTGAATGAAAAAATTATTTTCTATTTAAATTTAAAACAATTCTTTTATTTATTTTTGAAATTAAGTAGATTTTTACTACATATAATTAAAAACTCGGTTGTTTCATTTTTAAAGTGTTTTGTGGTATACTTCCTTTACTTAAAGATACTAAAATTTCTTTCTTCTTCAAAGAAAATATTTTTTTGAATAATTTGGAAATATGGTTATTTTGGAACTTTTTGAAATGAGGATAAATGGTGTTTTTTTTGAAAAACAATAATTCATTTCGGAACATAATATTTAAAGTAAGTTTTTTATTGTAACGATTAGGTTTTTACACCAGTTTTTAATACCACAGAGCCATTTATCCCCCCCCTTTTAATTTGATTTTGCTATTAGAATTACTAAATATATATATATATATACATACACACACACACACACATATATATATATATGTATATATTAGTTTACTGACCTCTTAAGAAAACCCCGAACAAAGACAAACCCAGAGTAACCAACAAAATCAAAACATAAAAATAAAAAAAGTCAGCAACTTTTTTTTTTTTTTTATTTTAAGTTTAAGTTTAGAAGCAAAAAAAAACCACCATTATTGCTACTATCCTTTTTTACAAAATTTCAAATCATAAATAAATATTTTATTTCAAACCTTTCCAAGGGTTTCTTCAAAATATTTGACAGTACAAGAAAGTTTTTCTGTAAATATAAACTTATCATTTGTATTGAGAATGCAACTTTAAGGTCCTAAATTTTGGTCGTTCTTAGGGTGAATAAACTATAAACAACCTATTTTTTCATTAAGGAGTTAATTAGAATTGGTATATTTTTTAAAGATCTATTCTGTTGATTGTTAATTTTACATTCCCGTTTATAAATATATATCCCATTACCGATGATTAAGATGTTTATCACCAAGTTAAAAAAAACAAAAAACGATTTACAATGATCTTGTTACACTGATATATTTATTTCCTTATTTATTTTAATACATATTTTAATTATAATAAAAAGTCAAAATAGTTCAAAGATAAAGTAGTTATTTTATTTTGAATATTTTGTTTTTAAAATTGAAAAAAAAAAAAAATCATATTATTTTATTTTTTTACATTTTTTTAAAGATTTCCATTATTTTGTTAAATTTATTAAAGAGGAAATTTTATTATAACAATAGTAATAAAAAATACAATTTATTGGTTTATTATTAATACTTATTTAAGAACATTATTAATTTTAACATAATAATATTAATTTATTTAGATATAACCACCCTTTCAACCAAAGGGACCAGTTTTATTGGATAAACAGAATATGTTCTACAGTTTAATTCATTATTCTTCTCAAACTAAAATTTCAATATTTAGATCAAAATCTTTTTTTATCATTTTGTAAAAAAAAAATTGTTTTTGTATTTTTAATTTTTGCTCTATTTGCTTTTTTTTTCTTCTCTTTTTGATTTTTTTTAATAAAGTGAAATCTGAAAAAAAATGTTTGGAACTCCAAATTAACATTAAGAAAAGTTAGGCTTGTATATTATTTTAAAATTCACACATTTATGAGTGAAAAATATTATTATCAACAATTTTAATTTCCCAAAGAAAATGAGAATTTCGCACGAGACGCTCCAATGAAAAGGACACAACCAATTTTTTTACATTTTTTTTTAAATATAATGTTTCGTTCAGGTATTTTATTTTATGATTATTGATTTCAATAAAAATTTTATTATTTCTTGTATTTCTAAACAATCTAAGTATGTGTAATTCTTAAAAATAAAGCGAACTTTTCATTTTTGACTCGGCCACTTTCGATGAAATGGTGTTTAAATTATAAAAACAATATTGAGAAAATTCGATTTTTTTTTCAGACAAAATTTCAATAAAAATTCAAGTAAGGAAATAATATAATAATGATGTTTGGAACAGAATTAAAAAAACAAATATAAATAATTTTCGAAAACATAAATATTAGCTATGGAAAATAAATGAAAAAAACAAAAAAAAAATAATTCTTGGAAAATACTTTAATTTAATTAAAACTTTAGAATTAAAACAATATAAACCTCTTTTAATAGATAAAGACAACCAAGTACCAATTATATATATATATATATATATATAAACAACTTGAAAATAATATTCAAATATAATAAAATAATCATCGAAATCAAATTGAATTTTTTTTTTATTTAGTTGTTGATAAAAATTTCAAAAATATCTATGATGTAATTGAATTTACCAATATAAATTAATCCAGATATTTAAAAAATAATTTTGATCTATGCTCTCTTATTCAATAACATTTTTTATTTTATTTCTAGATTTTAAATAGTCAAAAAAAATCAAATATTAATCTGACTAGAACCATTAACCAAATAATTTAAATTTAAAAAAAATTCTTGTTAAAAAAAAAGTCTTAATTTTATGTTGAAAAAAAAAATTATTTTTTTATTCAAATTTAAACTATCTTTTTTTATTAAATTAATAAAAAAATTAAAAATATATATTGCTATTGAATGAAAATCAATTTATAGAACACATTTTCTATGTGATGTTAAAAGATATTTGTAATTAATAAATTATTTATTAAAGTATTTTCGGCAATTTATGTAACGAAAGACACCCAAAAAATTCCTTGTAAAGAATTGTGTATTTCAATCATTAAAAGCTAGATATTTTGATATATATATATATATATATACACTTTTCAAAAAAAAAATAATTTTTTTTTTTTGACAAAATTTGGTTTGAAAAATAATAAAAATCACAAAAACCAAGAAAAATATTTTCAAATGTTGAAAATTTTTTATCAAGAGATTTTTTAAATAGGTTCCAATACTATATTAAACATAAAAATTTTATTTTAAGATAATTAGTTATAAATTATAGATCTTTGAATACTTTCAGAACAATTCAAATCAAAAAATTCATTTTAAAAAACAATTGAAATATTTGTGACACCAAGTGATATACATATACATACATACATACATACACACACACACACACACACACACACACACACACACACACACACACACACACACACACACACACACACACACACACACACATATATATATATATATATATATATATATATACAATCGATTCTTTTAACACACATTGGCTTATAAAATAACACCCTACGTTTAAAAAAATTGTTTGAAACAATACCGAATTTTTATTAGAATTTATTTAAATTGGTTTATATAATTTCAAAATCCAGTCAAATATAATACCTTTTAAAGTTTTAAAAATGAAAAAAAGAATTAATTATTCATTTTCATGATTTAACTAACATCATTTAAAATTAATGAACCATATAATTACTGGATATGAATAATATTACAATCTAAAATAAAAAAACAAACAAACAAACAAATAAAAAACAATTAAAAACGATTCAATCTAAACGGTCTTTTAGTAAAATACACCCAATTTTATTGTCGACATATCACATACCCAAAGAGTTTAAACTAACATATTGAAAACTTTAAATTTGAGTTTCTTGTTTAATACAAGAACTATTTTAAATGTTAACATATTGATATTTTGACAAATATTTAAATTATGTATTGAATATAAGGATATTTTTCTTAATTATTCCAATTATTTAAAATTTTTCTGTTTTTTTATTTCAAAAATGATCAAAAATATTATTACTATTTTATGTAAAAATTATTTCCATAATATTGTTCATTTTTTTGATTTCAATTTTAATCATCAAACTTTTAGAAATCAATCATATATCAACTAATTTTTTATTATAGATTTCCTTTATTTTTTTAATAAGTCAGGTTCCAAAAAAAAAAAAAAAAACACCTTTTTTTTTATTTGAAAGATTCCTAAACCAATTGTCACTTGTTATTTTAACAATAATAATCCCTGACAACTGTTTTTTTTTTTCAATTCATGTGAACTTGAGAACTGATATAAATTAAAACAATTTAATTTTTTTCGTTTTATCAAAAAATATTACTAAGGGTAAAAAGTTCATAAAACCTTTTCTTCAATATTTTTGGAAAAAGTACAAATTAGTAAAAAAACTTTAAAAATAAAAATAAATGAAATTAAAAAAAAAAAGCTTTATTTATTAAAAGATTATAAATCAGTAACCAACAATAAAATTGTTTGATTTGAAAATTTGATTTTGAAAAAAAAATTTATACAAAATTAAACGAAAGTCATTTCAAAAAAAAATGTTTTTTTGTGAACATTTATAATTCAGAAATTAATAAAGAGGCGCTGTCATAAACCAACCAATTGATTTGGATCAAAAAAAGTTTTTTGTGAATAATTCTTTCAAAAAAAAAAAAGGATCTAAAAAGTTATATTAGAAATGCACGGAAAAGCCTTTAATAAGCATTTAATTTTTTTAAAACAAAATTGAATTGAATTTAAAAGACCCCAATAAAATTGATGAATTGTTCCAATAACCCGAAATGATTGAAATTTTCGAGTTTTTTCTTGCATACGACTAAAGATTCGCGGCAAAATTGATTTAAAATTTCGTTTTGATCTGAAATTGCTCGTAGCCCAAATAAGATTCTATTGAGTGGCTTTGATTTTTCAAAAAAAAGTGATTGCTGTTCTTTGTTTTTTTCAGAGTTTTCAATTGTTTGCATAATTAATTTTTCGATTTCTATTGGCCAACGTTCCACAAGCAATTCAATCAAATAGGCTAGGTGTCTTACAAAAAATTGGAAGTGTCTTCCAGAAATTGAGCTGAGTAAGATTTGGTTAAGCGACCATAGGCGATCACCTAATTGATCTATTTGTGAAAGCAGCACACCTAAAACTAATTTTTCATCCTCAAATTCATTTTTGCTTTGATTGTTTTCTCTTGGTGCCAAAAAAAGAAAAAAAAAAGAAAAAAAAAAAAAAATAAAAAACATGAAAATTTTTTGTTCAAAAAGTAACAAAGAAAAAAAGTGAAAAAAAAAAAAAGAAAAGAACCAAATTATACAATTGTTGCCAGTCTATGCTTTTTGTTTGGTTGAGGGATCGATCAGAAAGAATTATACATAGAATTTCAAGAAATTTGTCATCTGTTGTAATTAATTGTGAAAAATTGTCAAGCAATTTTTTTAAAATTGTTAAAGAATCGTTTGCGAGGAAGTGTTGAATTTTTTGTTGAAACATTTTTGCTAAAGAGGCACGATAAATAATTTTTGGTTGAAGCCAATATATTTTGGACTCGATCTTGATCCAATCAGATCTCGTATTCTTGTTATTGATCATTAATTTTAAACCAAATTTCTTATGGTTTTCTTTTTTCTTCATGATTGTATCGTTTCGAATCTTGATCGAGCACCTTGTAAGTAAAGTATTTAAAGCCTGCTTTTGTGTGTTCGAAGAAATAAGTTTTATAAGATCCTGCTGAGTAAAATATTTCAAATAATACTTGAGAGCTATTCCAAGAAGATCTTTTTCAGTATTACAATTTGTTAAAACGTTTTCAAGAATTGTTTTTAAAGAACCACCGAGTTTGACAACCGAAAGGTTAAATTCAGAAGAATGATTTTTTTCACAGATACTTTTAATTTTTTGATTTACGCTGTCCCATTGCTCTCGTGGCACGATGTCGGGAATTTTGGCAAATAATTCTCCCCATTGAACAACACGAGAAAAGTTTGTTTGGTTCCAATTTACTACGTGGCTATTTTGTGAGGTAAGAAGTAGTTTCAGAAAGTTTGGTATACCTTCAAGCCACTTATACTTTTCCATTTTTGGATTCACAATAAGTTTAATTGAATTGTTGAAAAAAATGAATTTTTTTGTTTGATTTTAGACTATTAATCATAAAATAAATAGAACACAATTTTCATTCAACCTTCCAATAAGTTTAAAAGATCAAAGGCAAGTCCTAAATGTTTAATTCTGTCAATGTTGTTTTGTTTTTACATATTATTTTAATAATTGGGAACTTGATAGTTTTCTTGGTATTTTTGTTTGTTGATTTTTGGAAAAGCTGAATGTAAAATGTTTTTCTTTTTATTCTACAATTACAGTATTAAAGAGAGGAGTTATTAGCACCTCTTGTTTGCAGTTAGTTTTTATATAATGTTATATATAATAAGAAAATTTCTTCAATTTTCTTTTGATTTCTCAAATTAAAAAAAACCTAGGCACTTGACATAACTTTCCCAGAATTCAACAGAATAGAGAAACCTAAGAGATAATGCTCAATTCTTTTAAACCTGGGAAAAGCTAAGTAAGTTTTTTTTGATTCATTTTTTTTATTCCAAAATCAATAGATTTTTCTACTAAAAACAAAAAGTTCAAAAAAATCACAGTAAGGTTTTTTTTTTAATTTGAGAAATAAAAAGAAAATTTATTAAATTGTTTTTAATTTCTCAAATTAAATAAAACATAGGTACTCCATGACACTTGGCGGACACTATCCAATGACCTAAAACTTTATTTTTGATTTTTTTTCATTACTTTAAAAGGCAAATTTAATATTCAAGAATGACAATAAACATGATAATTCTTTTTTGGAAATACTATTAAGATATTAATATTTTTTAATATAATTATTTTAAAAAAGTACATTAAAATGTTTTCTAAGGTGTTGTATTAATATATAAAATGGGTGACATGTAGAATTCTAAGTCCGATAGTGAATAATATTATTACACACTGTTTTAAAAACATCTATATTATATATATATTACTTTTTTTTAATTTAACAATTCATATTTTAAGATTATTTTCAAATACATATCAATTTTATAGTAAATCAAAAAAACTCAAATTTTTTTGATTTTTAAACAAATAATTACTACAAGATAATATTTTTGTCTAATTATAATTACAATAAATTTTCTATATAGCGAATTTCCCTTCACTGTTCCTTACTCACAAAGAAATGGTTTTATTGTTATGAAAAAATATTACATTCCACATACAAAAAAAATCCATTTTAAGGTATCTATTAAAACTTATTAATCAGTTTATTATTTTTTTTTCAATATCTTTTATGAACCAACAACTAATAATTTTTCTTCTTGATTCAAAATAAATTTTATATCCATAAATATCGAACTTTAAATTTAATTAAAAAAAAATAAAATTTAAGCATTTATTCGATTTTTACTAAATTTTGGATTTTGGATAACCATTTTAACCTTTATTTCAGCGTTGAAAATAAAAATGTCAACTTAATCCATTTAGTAAAGATTGAAAATTATGTAATGATTGATAATAATTTTACTTGAAGATAACTTTGTAGTTAAAATCTAGTTTTTCTAACTGTTAAAAAGGTATTTTAAAATATTTAGAGCGTTTCCAGTGTTTATTTGAATTTAGAAAAGTTTTAATAGAATTTTTCAATATTTTATTTTAGATCATAGTATTTATTAATTAATTTCTTCAATATTTTCTAATTTATCTCTATTTTTTCAATATTTTCTCCCCTAAGAACCCCAATATAAACAATTATTATGTATAGAAATTGTTGTTAATTCATTTGGTTTAATATTGAAAAATACTAAAATCCACTTTTATTCAGATCAAAAACACATTCCACAAATTATAGAAACATCCAAAATCAAGACTAGGTAATAAAAAAATCAATTTATTGTATTTTTATAAACAGAATATAAAAGAACATTCAAGTAACCAAGTATTAAAGTTTTGATATGTAATCATTTTAATCCAAATAAAAGAAGAAAAATATAAAACAAAAAAAAAAATTGTCTATCCAAAATAATACAATAAGCAGAACAAAAAAGGTCTTGGTAAATTTCTTGAAGTTTCACCAACAATTGTTGATCGATCAATTTAATGATAAGATACCTTCAAAAAATTTAGTGTGAATATTATATTTAACAAAACTGAACACTAGCTTTCTATCAACCATCGAAAAAAAAGGCATAATGAAACAGATTACTTAACTGGAAAAAAGGAAATGAAAACAAAACAAAAAAGACAAAAGCTGAAATAGTTTGTACGATTAAAAGTATATGTTTGAAAGTAAAATGCTACATTTTTATTACTTAGTCTATTTAAACTGTGCCAAACATTTTGGAATTTAAACCCCATTTCTCTCAAAGTGTCAATCCAAAAATGGAAAAATTCGCTTGTTTTTTTAAGAATCAGCATAACTACAATTTTTTAGAAATAAGAGCAATAATAAACTTCAGAGTAGAGCCGAGATTCATAAAAGAAAAACATGAATACACCGTAAGTTTCAAAAAAAAAATATAAATTAAAAAAATTTTAGGATCCGTTTCATTGTTACACCCTGTTGCAAAATTTATCAGGTGTTTTTAAAGAATAAAATTGTTGAAAATAATATTTTTTCATTGTAAATATATCAATTTTTAAAAGGAATTACTTGGCCTCGATTTTCGTAATGTTAATTTGGACTTTCAAAGAATTTTTTTATTTCAAATAAACTTTTTTAAATTAAAAAAAAAAAAATAATATAAAAAAATAAAAAAAATTTTTTCTAAATGAGAAAAAATGATCTTGATTCAAACATTGAAAATTTTATTTTGAGAAGAATAATGAATTAAAATAATATAATATGTTCTTTTTCTTCAATAAAACTGGACTCCTTCAACTGAAAAAGATTTTAGTTTATGTTAATGAAATTAACCTGGTTTTAATCAATAATAATCATTATTGGTATACCTTTCCGGAGTTTTAATATTAACCTTAATCGATGCTTAATGAAAACAATTTAAAAAATTACATACTTTTTTTGAATAATTAATAATCCTTAATCTATAAATATAATATTTTCATGCCAAAGTCTCTCAGTTGGAATATTTATATTCCCTATCTTTCAAGGGTTTGAATGAGAATTGTAGAATAAAAAAAAAAAAAAAAATAAATTTAAAAATAATAAACTTTTTTTCACCCTTTTACACTTTTCTGTTATTCTATTTTTTATTGAACCTAATTATTTTACAAATTTTTTTTGTTTAAAAGATCTTTATTAAGTTGGTAAAAACATGTTATTCTACTTTTATTAAAACAGTGAGAATGATTTTAGTAAAATAATATTGATTTCGAATAAATATATCTTGAGCGCCAAAATCAGATAAAAATTAATTTGTTATTTTAATTGATGTGTTTCTCTAAGAATTTAATTTTTTTCAGAAAAAATTTTTATTTATTAATATTGAATATCAAATCTCCCATAAGGTGTATATTTTTCTTTGTTACTTTTTCATTTTTTCGAGTAATTATAAAAAATAATTGAGGCTCAACATTTTTTTGGAACCATAGGTACGAAAAAGGGTTTTAGATAATAATTATTTAATCAAGATCAATGTTGAAATTATGACAAGACAATAAAAAATATTTTCAAAAAAAAAAGCAGTGGGATAAACGAAAACTCAAATATAGAAAAGATCAAACTAATTAAAAAATTTTTTAATGAATACCATTGGAAAAATTTGATAAAATAATTTCTCTAATAAACCAGCTTTAAAGAAAATATAAAGCAGTATTTTGTATTATTTATTTATAAATAGTTAATGAAATTATCTAATATTATTTATCAAAAAATAATAATGAAACAAACCAAAACAAAAAAAAAATAATGAAGAATATTTATTATTATTAAGTGAAAAATCAAAAAAAAATTATTTTTTTTCAAATAAAAAAATATTTAAAATCTAATTTTAAAAAACAATTAAAAAATAAAAATGATTGAAAAAAAAAAGAAAAAAAAAAATTAATTTTTTACTTCATGATTAATAAAACATTTTAACTCGTAATTTTCTAAATGTTTTATAATTTGACCTATTTTTTGAAATAATTGCGGAAGATATACTATTGTGTCCTTTTCATATATTGTTGACCAGTCATGGTTTTTGCTACTAAACAACTCGTTCCAAGTAGCTAATAATTTTTCATTTAGCCCCCATCTGATCATTGCTCTAACTTTAATATTTAAATCTTTTTTTTTATTAAACTTTTCATAATCTTGGACAAATTGGAACGCTTGCAAATATTGCTCATGCACCTCTCCTAGCCCCTGGGTAGTTGCCACTAATTCAAAAATATTCCAAGGATGTTTGGCCTTCCCAAACAAAGGTTTTTTCAAACCCTTTTTTATTAAGAGATCGAAATATACCCACAATGTGTTTTGAATTAAAAAATGCAATTCTTGATTTTTTCTTTCGTTACCTGGAGTTTTTAGTTTTTTCCGAGTGGCAACTTTAAAATAATCATCAAAACTGGTCATTGCCTTTTGTAAATGTTCCAAATTATCTAAAATTTGTTTTGGTAATACTGATTTTTTTTCTGTTGTTTTTTCATTTTGTTTATTTTCTTCTTTTGTTTTTTTCCCTTTCTCTTTTTTATTATTCTTATTCTTATTCTTATTCTTATTATTTTTCTTTTTCTGATCATCATTATCATCGTCATCATTATCGTCATCGTTTGAAGAAGACGATTTAATAATTAAAGGTTCAAATAATTTTATCTTTAATTCGGATATTTCCTTTTCTGCTTTTTGAATTTTTTGATTATTCTTTTCATTTTTTTTCGTTAAGCTATCTTTATCATTTGAAACATCTGTTAATTGACTTTCTAATTTTTCCACTTTTGATTGTAATTTATCATTTTTTTCAGAAAATTGATCTCTTTCATCTGTTAATTTCTCATTTAATACGAGCAATTTATCAATTTCTTCGTGATCCTTGTATTCGTCTTTGAGAATTTTTAATTTTTCATCTTCCTCCATTAATTTTTTTTCAATTGTTTCTATTTTTTTTATCAAATTTTCTTCTTTTTCCTTTTGGTTTTTGATTTGTTTATTTTTTTCTTCAAATTGCTTTTTATATTTATTTTTTTTCTCTTGCATTTTAATATTCATTTGTTTATTTTCATAATTGATTTTTAAGGAATATTCTTTACCCTCTTTTAATCTTTCTTCATATTTTTGATAAACATTTTTCAAATCATTTTGCAATATTGCAAATGCATCATTTTTATTCTTTAAATCATACTTTAAATCTTCATTTTGTCTTTCCAATTGCTTAATATTCTTTAAATATTTAATATTTTCTTTTTCAATTTGAGTACTACTTTTTTTTTCATTCCCCCTTTCGTGCTTTGTAATTTCTTGGTTATCTTTTACTTCCAACTCTAATTGGTTTATTTTTTTCTCATCCTTGATTAATTGCTCTTTTGCATTTTTCAATTCTTTATTGTTTTGCTCAATTATGCTTTCACTTTCGGACAATTGTGTTTGAAGCTTCTCAATCAATTGCTTATTGCTTTTTAAATTTGTTTCGTGCTCTTTCAAAATTTTTATTTGCTCATCTAAATAATTCCACATTTGGAATTTGATCACGGGATCTCTCACTTTTAATTCATAGATCAATGGGAGATCAATTTCCTTATTATTTTCAAACTTTTTGATCCATTTCTCAGTCAATAATGATGCCACATCAACCGATCTTGATCTTGCCAAATCAAGTAAACTGACGCATAAACTGGGATCGTCCCAATTTAACATGAGCTCTTGGAATTCTTCATTTTTTAATGAAATTAATTCTCTTTGCGAAACATTCGAAGTTTTTATTAAATCATGAATTAATACTAAATCACCCTTTTTTATAAAATATCCTAACATGCCATGCCCTGAGCTATGGAGATATAGATCACATGTCTTTTTATTTAATATGGAAATAATTGAGCTTGGATTTGATAAAAATTCTTTGATTTCTTGAATGCCACCCAAAATTTGCTTTCGAAGCCTTATTACGCTTTTTAAATTTCGATATAGGCCCAGCATCTCCTCAGAATTTGATGCTTCAAGAAGAAATGTCCTTTTGGGAGTCATCAATTGAATTGTAAATCCACTACATGATGGAATAAAATATTTGATCGAAGATAAAGGCAGATCTCTTATAGAGTCAGATTTGACAGATTTATGATAAGATAGATGATGATCGTTGAATTTGAATAATCGTTTTTTTTTGTTTTTGATACGCCCGCCTTGCTTTTTATACCACCCCATGTATCTAGTAAAATTTGAACTTTCATCCAACTTTTGATAAGGGTGATCAATTTTTACTTGACCTATTTAAAGATATGGGTATATTAAAATTTAGATTTTTTTTTTTTTTAGAGAATCGTTTTCGTTTTGGTTATTATTATTGTTTTGAATCTGTTATTGTTATTTTTTTGAATTTGTTATTGTTTTTATTATTTTTATTATTTTTATTGTTATTATTATTGTCGTTGTTGTTATTATCATTATTGTTATTATTGCTACTACCATTTGTTTTATAGCTGTTGTAAAACATTTTAAAAAAGTGTGATTGAAAAATTTTTAATAGAATACTGGAAATAGATGTATTGAAGTTTGTTGGGGGTTTTATACAGATATTTTTGCAAATTTTTTTGTAAAAGTTTTTGTTATGTCTTTCTTTAAAATTGTCTGACATGAAGAGATTTTTAATCCCAATAGGCAAGTTTCATGTTTTTTAATTTTTTTTCATACAAAAGTTTTAAATAAGATAAAGCGACATTAATATATAGTATTTTATAAAATATTATCACTTTTGATATTAATATTGAATTGAAGTTCTTTATGAAAAAATAATGTAAAAAGTAAAAAATGGTTTTTAAACCTTCGAGAAAAAGAAAGTAAATGGTAAAAAATAATAAAAAAAAATTGTAAAAGTTCTCAAACTTCTGAAAGGTAAATCAGTTTTATTTGAGTCATTTTGTCAAATACTTGATTAAAAAAATTTTCATTTTGCATAAAATTTCCTTTGTTTGTAAAAATTTTTGAGGGACTTTTTTAAAAATTGGTTATAACTGCCAAATCTAAAACCCAGAAATTTTCAAAAACACCTGGAAATTCCATTTTTCTGATCAATTGAAAATATCAGTAAAAAGAGAGAAAAAAATACTCTTATTTTACAGAAAAATATACAAATTATCTAGGAACCTATAATCGTTCTAAGCAGGGTATTAATTAAGTAGTCCAAATCCATCACTTTTGGCCCTTTGTTAAATGTAGAAATTAAAAAAACCACAAATTTGTAAAATTAATTGAGAACATGACTGAAAATTGAAAATCTTCTTTATTAAATGTATGATTATTTTTAAAATAAATTCTAAATTTATGAGAAAATATCTATTATGTGAATTGTTTTGTTTTTAAATTTGTGAAATAAGAGTTTTATTTACATTTTAGATCTTTTCTTTAATAATTTTTTCAAAATTTTTCATTTCAATTGGGAAACTTTGAGGATTTATTTTTTTTACAAAATAGTTTTCTTAATTTAATGTAAATTCACAATAATCAAACACCTCTCTCAAATTAAAATATATTTAAATATTTTTAATTGATAAAAATTTATCTAATGAATAAAATTTAATAAAGAAGATTTTCAATTTTCAGTCATGTTCTCAATTAATTTTACAAATTTGTGGTTTTTTTAATTTCTACATTTAACAAAGGGCCAAAAGTGATAGATTTGGAATACTTGATTAATACCCTGCTTAGAATGGTTATAGGTTGCTAGATAATTTGTATATTGATCTGTAAAATGGGAGTATTTTTGACTTTTTACTGATATTTTCAATTGATCAGAAAAATGGAATTTCTAGGTGTTTTTAAAAATTTCTGGGTTTTAGGTTTTACAGTAAATGTAGATTTATCCAAAATTAAAAGAAATTTGATTTTCAATTTATTACATTGTTGAAAAAAGAGGAGTCTTTAATTATTGAAAATTGTTTTTTGGCAAAATAAAAAAACTCTTATTTTGAACTAAAAAAAAATCAAAATAAAAGAAGAGCCAAGTATATTAAATTGTAAAAAATTAGAGACGAAGAACTCTCAAATACCAAAAATTTTACTCTTTTTACTTTCTTCGTTCTCGGTTAACTATGGAAAAGTTGAATTTAATTTCTTCAACTTTCGAGAAAAAACACAAGTTAACTATTATTGATAATATTTTCAATAAAAAGAACTTATATTTCAGAATTGTTAAATTAGGGAGTGGTTTTTTTTAATGTTTACAAGATTTCTGTTGATAATACACATTTTAATTTAAAATGAGAGAAAAAAACATGAATAACACTTATTCAATGTAATTTTTCGTCTTTTTTGATTCAATTCTGAATTCAAAATTTTGTTGTACTTATATAATTCTTTTTATGAACAAAGAATTCTGTTTTGCTGTACGATCTTTCTTACTGTTAATTGCAAAATAAAAATAACAGAATTTTCATTCAGCTTTCCAAAAAATCATGTCAGATATTAATATAAAATCATCAAAGTTCTCAATTCTCAAAAAGAAATTAATAATTTAAACTGATTTATGGAATGAAAAATTTGAAATTTGACATTGATTTAAAAACCATTTTTTGTGAAAATGAATGAAAATTGTGATGCGTTTTGCAACAAATAGTATAAAACAAGCAATTATTCGAAAAAAGATTCCACAATTTTTCTGGATTGGTTTTTGATTGAATAAAGTTTAGTTGAACAAGGTGTTTTAAATCACCTTTGAACTGTTTGTAACTTTTGAAAACTTTTTTCTGACCAATTAATTGAGAGAAAAAAAAATTTTTTGGGATTAATTTTCTCAAAGTTAAAAAAGATTCCAAAAAATGAACAAAACAAAACTGTGATCGTTTTTTAATTTTTCCAAGGTCTTGTTTTGTTTTGTTTATTGATTGTTCTCGATAATTATTGTTTGTTGTTGTCTAAATAGTTTTTTAACAATTAGATTTAAGATCCCCTTTCAAAATGCTTTGTGAACTTTAAAAAATTATTAAGAGGATTATTGTTCTCAAACACATTCATAGTTTGTTGAAGTGGAGGCAATAAAAACAGAATTAGAATTGAATAACAACTGAAACAAAAACAGAATTCAAATCTAAAAACAAAAAAACAAAAAAAAAAAAAAATACCAATTCTCCAAGAATTAAACCAAAATTCGATTGATGTGCAATCACCACGTTTATTAAAAACGGTTGCACTTCCATGGTGCTCTTGTCCTTCGTCTTTTCCGTATTGAAAATACCTAATTTCTCCAGTCTTCTCGTCGGTTTCACTTTTGAAGGGAAGAGTAGAAGTTGACTCCAATAAAATATCCATTTTCGAGAAACTAAAAAAGATAAAAAATGATTTTAATCAGTCATTTTCCTTTTTTTGGTCCTTAATTTTTTAGGTTTTACTTAAAAAGTCATTCCAGTAAAAAACACTCCGAAAAATATTTACACTATTATGGTGTTGTTGGTTCAGGTTTAGATTCTCCAATAAAGATTATTTATCAAATTATCGAATAAATATCGTAAAAAAATATTTTTCGAATTTCCAATTTCTTTTTGTGGTTTAAAATTTAAAAAAATTGACATCCCAAAAAGAATTGTACCTGATCACCCCAACCACAACAATTAATTTGTACACAAAATGTTTGATTTTAAGAGTTCTATATTACTCGATGTGAAAATCGAACTTTTTTATTAGCCTAACAAACATAGGATCTGTTTCTGAATGAAATTTTTCATTTTAGCTTTAAATTAAAAAAAAAACAAAGAATTTTCTTGGTTTAAAAGCAAACTTACTTTGAGAAAGAAGTTGGTTTTGGGCATCTTTTAAATAGTACTATTTGGGAGTAGAGAGACTACAATATCAAAAATTGAAAACAAATAAAAACTTATTTTGCCTGTTTTGGACTTGTATCACTATCATCAATGTAAATCCTTAAAAAAAAGAGGTTTTCAGAGCTTGTTAATTCAGAGATTTAAGTAATATACTTAAAACCAGCTGAAATTTGTCAGACAATATTACTTTTACAAATTATATTAAAGCTTATTTTAAATCGATTTTTGAAGAATTAGGTCGATGTTTTTTTCACATGAAAAAAGATTATCTTATTTATGAGGTTATTGTTTTTTTGTTATTTTGAGCCTTAAAGGTTTGATTTGTAACATAGTTTGTCTTTTACGAGTAGCTTGAAAAGGTATTTTTTAAAAAAATCTTTTTTTAGCTTCCAAATTTTATTTAGAAAAGTGTAAGAGGTTGAGTGGGTTTTAATCAAAAATAAGGAATTAATAATTCACTGTTGAAATATTTTTCAAAGTTAAGTTGAAAATTTTTAAAAATATCAAAAAGAACGTTTCAGAAATCAAGTAATCAAGAAATGACAAATTAGAATATTTTTTTTGTTAATTTTGAGATTCAATAATCATAACTTACAGTCAGATCAACTTTTTGAGGATAAACTTTTAACAATTCTTAAGGCACAGAAATTACTTTAATTACTGTAGCAAAAAGAAAGCGTGCAAAAAAAAATTTAATCAGTCTTTCAAAATACAAAGTGTGTTTTTTTGTTATAGAAAACCTACACATCAACCGATCAAAGAAACAAATAATAAACACTAAATTAATTTTGTATTGTTTTTTTATATTACTATTATTTAAATAGAAATTCTAAAAATGAAAAGAATCAAATTGGAAAATTTATCCAAAAATAGAGTAAATTTCTGATAGAAAATTTTTATTATTAAAAAATCAAAAAATTTTAATAAAATTAAGAATTATATGAAAAATTTTTGAATATTTGAATTAATTCCTAATTTAAATCTTACTGAAAATATCCAAAGGTTTATTTTCAAAATGGATTTGAACTTAGGAATACTATTGGGTAGTAAATTGTATGTTGCCTTGGAACAAGAAAAAAAAAGCACAGATTATCTTTTGAAACATGGATTATATTCGTTGTGTATCTATTATTTTGATCACCGTATAGCAACTTTTTTAGTATTTTTTATTTTACACAATTTATTTTACTAGAATTTGAATTTTGTATTGATTTGGAATTTTTTGTTCCTTAAATTTCGTTGAAATTTTTACCAACAATTGTTGATCGATCAAATGATAAGATAACATCAGTCAATCACGTAGAATTTTTCTATTTAAAAAACTCAAAACTAACCTTCTTTCGACTATCAAAAAAAATTCCAGATCTAACAAAACAAATTAAGTAACTCGAAAAAAACGGAAATGAAAAGAAAAGAAAAAAGATGAAAAATGAAATAGTTTGTAAAATCAGAATTTATTTTCAAATTGAATGCAAAGTGTAGTATTTTTATTCTTTCAACTGTTTAAACTGGGATCAAATTTTGAAAATTTAGTTTAATTTTCGTATCAAGAGTCCAACTGACTGGACATATTATAACTCTCTAGACGTTAAAAGAGTTATTTATCATTTTAAAAAAGTATCTTTAATATTTTTTATAAGGAAAAATAATAAAAATTTATAATGTTTTTAAGAACCCAGGAGGAATTTCGTTGTATTTATCACTAAAATGATAATTCAAAACAACATTTTAGAAAATACAGACTTTAAATATAATCTAAACACAAATTCAAAATATTTAACATCCAAAATTAAATTTGTAAAAAAAAATCCTATTTAATCAAATCTAGAAGAAATATCAGAATAGAACCATTGGATAATTGTAATTTGAACACTTGTTTATATATTACAATACTCACAAAACAACAAATAAATAATTATCAATACAGATAAACCAAGGGTATGTCAAAAATTTTGGAGAGAGTAAAACAAAAAAATGGATTACTATATTTATTTAAATTATATTAGGAATATTGATCGATCAAATCGTATCATTGAAAAATTTTATTTGGGTTCTTCTATTTTGAACAAATAAAACTTGAGTTTTATACTCAAATATTCAAAAAAAATTGATTAACTGGAATAAGTTATGTAAAAATAAAAAGAACATAAAAACGAAAACGAAAAGATGAAAAAATGATTTTGATATTTAAAAAAATTCAAAATTATTTCCAATTTGAATGAAATGGTATTATTGTGATTGTTTGGACAGTTTTAACTGTATGGAAAATTTTGAATTTTTGTATATTTTTTTATTTATAATTTTTTCAACTTTTGTTTCTATTCCTAAAAACATGTACAAAAAAAAGAAGGATAAAAAACATAACCGAAAAGATTGAAGACAAATAATTGAACAGATAAAGAAATTGAAAAAAAAAAAAAAACTCAAGTTACCATCTATATTTTAAAACCAAAGACAAGCCGCAATTGAAAAAATAAAATAAAACAAGAAATATTTGATATTGATTAGGATTTATTGGTAAGGTTTGAGTGCTCAAGAACTATTAATCCGTGAAAGAGAGATTTTTCAAGTAAATAAATTTTTGACACCTAATTCAAAGACTAGTTAAAAGAACCTTTAAATTACAGTCATTAGAAGTATTTTAAACTCAATTTAGTTTTCTAAAATATTTTATATTGAAAAATATTAGAAATTTTTGAGAAAATAATTATTATTTCAAACACATAGGAAGATGTACAACACAAATAAAAACAAAAAACAAGTTAGGTTATTGTACCTAATAATTTGCAGGACAGGTATCTACATTAAAAACACATGAGAGGATATTAAACTAAATAAACCAACAAATAAATTCAAATTTCGGTCTTTCAGATTTAAGGGTAAAGAACTGAGATTCCGAACCCAATAGAAAAAGAAACACATTTATAGAACAAATAAATAAGAAAAAATAAAGTTATCGAACTAAGCAAAAATTCAAAAATTTGAAATCAACAATGAAAACAGTTCAAATACCCTAAATATCACAGTTTCATTCTAATAAGCAAATATGGAGTTTTTTAAAAATATTTTTCTCATTTTTTATTACTGTTAATATTTTTTTATTTTTTTTTCCAATTATCAAATCATTTTCATTAATGGAACAAATTCTTTCAACAATTGATATAAGTTAAAATTGGGTTTTATGGGATTATAATCAACCAATGAGAAGTATAAGATTAATATATTTTGTTATTGGGTGTAACCATATTAGTTCTACAAGGTTCAAATTACTCTAAAAAAAATAATTTGTAGTAATATTTGTTGATCTCATCAATTAAAAATGATCATAAGTATTTGAAAAAAACTCAACAATTTCAGAAAAAAATCTGCATTTTGCCACAAATATAAAGGTTGAATTATCAATATTCAGACTCTACAAATTTGCAAAATAAGTTTCTTAAATTTATGCAAAATGTAGATTAGTTGTTAAAAAAAAACATTTTTTTGTAAAAAATTAAATAAATAACAAATAGATTTTTTTGTCAAATTATTTCTGAAATATTGTAAATATATTGATGTTAAAATTAGAAATATAAAAAGGAAACTAAATAAAACAGTCTTTCGGGTTTTATGTTGATGATTATTGAGTAAATCTTTGAAATTAAAAAATGAAAAAAAAATAGTTACCTTTGGAAGTTCAAAATATGAATTATTAACAACCGGAATATTATTATTTGGGTTTCTATTTTTAGATTTGGAAAAGGAATTGAAAAAAATTTTTCAACTTAGGAAAAATTTTAAATAGTGATCCTTAGTAAAAAATGTAATAATTTAGTGTGCAATATAGATTTATAATAGATTTTTTAGAGCTATTTGAGCCCTGGTGTACTAATATCATTTACAACCAATTACAACATACTTTGATTATAGAGAAATCTATGTTGACTCTAATCCCTTAAAAGAGAAATCCAAAATAATATTTCATTTTTTGTTAATTTAAGAATTTTTTTCTTCCTTTTTTCAGTGTTCTTTCAAAGAAAATGAATTATGGTGGAGTGTTATTTTGCTTGTCGCTTCTAATTGGAACTATTTTTATTGGGCTTCGTCTTGATAATACCATTGACTGGGATTGGAGTACTGTTTTCATACCATTTTGGGTCTTTGATGCATTATTTGGATATTTTATTTTAAGCGCGTCCTTACGCCTTGCATTTGAAGGGCAAAGATTACCAAAAAGTGTGTATCTTTTAGTTGTCAATTTCATGTACTTGATCCCTTATTTTGTATTCCGTTTAATGCTTGCACGAAAGCTTGATAATTTGAACAGTGTTACCTACACCAAAGCCTTTGGCCCTTTATTTTTCATTGGTATATTTTCAATAATAGTAGCTATAATTACACCAACCACAGACGATTATTAGTATTAAGATAGACTAATTAAATTTGTTGAACATTCTATTTTTTGTTATGAAAACGAAAAGTTTAATTCTTTATTTATTTATTCTTTGTTTTGCATTTCAAAAAGAAATAACAAATAAACAAACAAAAACAAAATAAAAAAATATTAATATGAAACACTATTCTTTTTTACGGACCTTTGTTATTTTTCCTTTTATTCAGCAAAAAAGAAAAAAAAAACAAAAAGATCCAAAAAACAAAAACAATAACGAATTAAAACCAATTAGTGCATAAATAAATCTAAAAACAAAATGAATTCAAGTTAAGATTTTCGAAACATAAACAACTACACCCAATTGGATGAAAATCTTCATTATTAAAATCCAATCAGAAAAGCGTGGTTATGCAAAACGTAGATCGAGTTTTTTTCAAAATGAGGATGGCTTTTCCAAGTTAAATAATTATGAAGAAGCGTAGAGAAATATACTTTTGCATTATTAGTGACTGAATAAACAAAAAACTGAAACTCTTGTTAGTCTTTCTATTCAATTTAAAATAAGGGTTGAAGAAAAAAATAAATACTGGGATCTATAATAAATTGGAAAAAGGTTTCTTTTTTTCTTTTACAAATTGAGTTTTAAAAGAAGTAGGTTGGAGTGTTTGATTTATATTTGCAAAAAGGAAAACGAAAGTCAAGTGAAAATTTTCTCATTTATTCGGTAAGTGTCAGTAAATAAAAATCAAAAGTTCACCACTTTTACAAAACTTTGAGTCTTTCACAGACTTTTGAGAATTTACAAGGCTTTTCAACAACCTTTCACAACACTTTTAAAGGGGAAACTTTTGAAAAGTTAAAAGCATTCAGCAAATACCCCTTTTAAGGCACAAACTTTGAGTTAAAAATTAAGGTAGAAAAGTAATTCCAAATTAAGGCACATTTTTCAGAAGATTTTTTTACTTGAGTTTTTTTTTGGTGGAAATGAATTTTTGTGCTTTTATTTGGAAATTCTTTTTGTTCTCTAAATTTTGTTGAAAGTTTTGTCTTTAAAAATGGTAACTGACTGTAATAAAAGTTATGACATTTTTTATAGTGTAAAAAAAAATATCAAATAATCTTTTAACATTAATAATTGTTAAAGTAATATAGTATCTATTTAAATTCTAAATCACACAATTAAAGCGATGGTATTCCAAAGAGAATTATTTAACTGAATATAATTAAATATATCATTCATCATTGGCAAGTAAAATACTTTTAATTTTTAGATCCCACGCTATATTAATATATCAACTGTTAAAATCAAATTATCAGAAAGAAAATTTTTTATTAAAGTTCAATAAGAAAGCTAAATTAAATGACCAAACATATCAATTTTCAATTTATGTTTTATTTTTTTAATAAATGATTGATAAAATATTTGAGTTCTTAAAATAAAAATTTCTATTTCTTAATTGGAATATAACAGTTGAGTCACCAGAACTTGAAATTTAATTATTTAAGTTAGGTATTTATTGGCGTGATGTATGGAGTTAATGAATCTATAAACCAATTTGTAACAAAGTGTAATAAGATTTTTATCTGATTATTCGCTTAATGGGTCTATTTTTGGCGTTTTTTTTTTTCAAATCCTATTTTTTTATCAGAGATTTGCTTATTGATCAAAAAAATCTTGTATTAATAATACGGGACTTTTTTTTTTTATTGTTGAATATGGGTGATTCGAAAAAAATCAACCAAAGTTTTTTCTGAAACACTATTAATTTAGAGTTTTACTATCCGTGTTATAATTTATTCAATATTATGAGTCATCGGATATATTTTCTTGAAAATGAAAGGAAAAAAAATAGTTTTAATATAGATAAAGAGAAGTGAAAGAAAGCAAGTAAAAGTAAAAAAAAAAAAAAAAAAATAGCATTCAAAATAAAAACCTCTTTTTCAATGTTTTTTTGTACCTTGAATGTTTATTAGGTTGGTGGTTATTTCTATTTATGTTAAAATTCTAAGATTAATACCTTACTTTGTTTTAATATCTTATTCAAAATTTATGATGAACTAGAGATCAAATAAAAAAGGTTACTTAATTAATTTATCAATTTGAAATTTATCGATAGAATACACGATAAAGTGCTGAGTTTTTAAGAATACAAGTGTCTATATGAAAATTTCAAAATATTTTTGATGTTTTAAAGACTTTTTGTTATTTTTTTGCAAGTTTCCCAAATTTTTGTTTATAAAATCACTGTATAGGATATCAACTCAACAACTTTAATCTAGACCAACTTCATATTCAAGATTTTATCGTTAAGTTCAATTTAGTTCAAATTACTTTAGTTAGTATTAAACCATTTTCCTTTACTTCAGTTTACTACAGTATCACCAAGTTCGTAAAAATATATTCATAAAATATTTCTATTCGTAAAAGATCAATCATGAACATGTTTAACCATTCTTTAGATTATTTTTTATTATTATTATGCGTTTGTTCTCTATATACTTAAAAAAAAATATAGTCAAAAATGGAATAGGTGTCCAGACAACTTTCAATTTGGAATTTGTAAATTTAAAAATTATCTAAAATCATAAAAATTCTATTTGTCAGAAAATTCCTAAAACTTCAAATAATAGTTTATTTTTAATTACTGTTTTTAAATAAATATATAGTAATTCATTAAACTATGTTTTCAATCAATTCCTTATTTTTTATCTAACACCCATTCTATAATTTTGAATCATTTTAAATTAAAAATTTGGTAAAAAAATACCTTTTTTTGGATTAGGGATTTATTGTAAATAACTAAGTATTTAGTATTTGGTCTGATAAAAAGAGAATTTTAAAGGGATTAAAATTATGTCTTCTAATTAAAAGGGTATCTAAAATAGGAACAATCTTTAAAAGAATTACAAATTTAATTTAATTTTCGAAAATATCATAAAAATTCTTAAAAAGAAAATAAAAAAATATAAAAAGAGAGAGAAGAGAGAAAAAAAGAAGAAAAAAAAAAGAAAAAAAAAAGAAGAATAAAAAAACAAATAAGTTGATAAATTTGAATTATGTTAATCCATATGAATTTTATAGTGTGTGTGATTGGGTAGTTATTTTGATTTGGGATCCTTTTTTTCTAATAGGTGTTAAGTCATTTGGGGTCAAGAAATATTCTATTTAAATATCATAAATTTCTTTAATGTTCATTTTAAGAATTTTTTCATCAATATCCTGTTTGAATAATATATTGAAATCAAAATTTTGGAGTTTTTAGGTCTTTTAGCATTGTATTCAAGTTTTCACATATTTTTTACAACAATGGAAGAAGTAGTTTACATCATCATTTTTTTGGGGGGGGTCATGGGGATACCTTGGAATCTACTCGCTTTCATCATCTGAATTTTTTTGTATTTCTCAAAACTTAATATTAAACCAAGTTTAAATTTAAACAATATATATATATATATATCTATTAATTCTTATACAAATATCACAAAAAATAAGATAATGAAATAAGTATTAAATCCGTATCAACATAATTATTAAAAAGAAACAATAAAATAATTTTATTTGAAAATTTGTTGAAATTCTACAATACTTTTTAATCGATCAAATGATTAGATGGCATCAAATAATTTCATATGATATTTGTATTTAACTGAATTCAATTTTAACCTTAAAAATTAGTGGAAAAAATACCAACTTGAATACAATTTTATGTATTTGTTTAAAAGAAATAAAGAAAAACAAAAAATAATACAAATCAAGTAGAAAATCAAAATTATTTCCAAATTAAATGGAAGTGAAATATTTTTCTTTATAAAACTGTTTCAAATTAATCATAAAATTTAAATTTTCAGTTTAAATTATTGTTTGAAGTGGAATTTATCTTGTAATTTAATATATATATATATATATATCTTTGAACCCGAAATCAACTAATTGCATTTGAAACAAAATTCTTAATTCCAATTGTTATGAAAGTATTATATATATTTTATAAAAAAATTATATTACAAAGAAAAATTAATAATTAACAATTTTGGAGTTACATAAATTAAAAAAATAATTTGAAAAAAATTTTTTTCTTGGTTATGGTGATTTTATTATTTTTCCAATCCAACTTTGTCAAAGAAATATTTTTTTATTTGAAAAGTTTTTCTAGACATCAAAAAATTCTTAGTTTTACAGATTACGACACATCACACTTTACTGGAAATTTTTTGGGGAACTTAACACCCCAATATTGCCTAAAATACTTTAATAAATCATTTATTCATTGCAATCGATATTTTAACATCATATAGAAAAATTGTTTTATCTATTGATTTCCAGTAACAATATATATATTTGATTCTAAATTATTTAAAAAAAATAATATTTTTTTTTATTGTAAAATTTGTAAAATTTTTTTAACAAGGTATTTTTTTACAAATTTATTTCATTTGATTAATAGTTCAAGTCAGATTAATAAATGATTGTTTTTTAATTTTTACAGTTTTTTGAATTTTTAGCTTTTTGGAAATCTAGGTATAAAATATAAAATATTATTGAATAAGATACCATATATCAATATTTATTTTCAAAGATCCGTATTAATTTAGATTGAAAAATTCAAATTTTTACTAATAGCAGAATTCAAAAATTCAATTTGATTTCAAAGATTATTTTATTATCTTTGAATAATATTAAAAAGTTATTTTTTTATTTTATATTTATATTTGGGGCTGATTACTTTTTCTATTAAAAATGTTTTTATCTGTCTAATTCCACTTTAATAGATAAGATTGTGTTTCAAGTTTTTTTTTACTTAGTTATATCAATATTTCATATTGTTTAAATAACAGTTTTAGGAAATTATTCATATTAAAATTATAATTTTGTCCTAAAGAAATGATTTTCCTTTTTCCCTTGATTAGTTATTTATTGAAATTTTTTCAGTAATATATTTTTTTATTTATTTTTTTTTTTATTTTTTTTCATAAAATTAGTAAAATTGTATGGTTGCTATTATTTATAAATCAATGTACTGAGTATAGAGATACTATTATTGTAATAAAATTAAATATTTCAAAAATAAAATAAAAAATAAAAATCTTAATAGAAAATATAAAAATAAATAATTATTTTTTTTTTTCCAAAAATTAAAAAAAAATAGAATAGCATAACTACTTTATCTTTGAACTATTTTGAGTTTTTATTATAATTTAAATCTGGATTAAGTACAAATAAGTATATAAATATATTAGCACATCAATATTATTTTAAATCTTTTATTTTAAACTTGATGAAATTTTGTCAAATTGGGGGTGCTAGTGGATATATAAATTCCTTTAACTCAAAAGGACCCACAAAAAATGAAAAATTCACTTTATTTTTCAGAATAAACCAAACTTAGATTGTTTAGAAATATTAAAAACAATAAACTTCTTATTAAAATCGATAATCATGAACGAAATCCCCGAAAAAAGCATAAATTTGAAAAAAAAAAAAAAAAACAAATTGTTAAAAAAAATTTTGTGCCCTTTTCATTGGATCGTCTTGTGCAAAATTCTCAATTTCTTTGGGAAATTAAAATTGTTGGCAATAAGATTTTTGACTGGCAAATGTATGAATTTTAAAAGAAATTACAGATCCTAACTCTTCTTAATGTTAATTTGGAGTTTCAAACATTTTTTTTAACAAATTTAATAAAAAAAAAAAATAAAAAAGAAAAAAAAAAAAAAAAAAAAAAATTAAAAATACTATTTTACAAAATGAGAAAAAATGATTTTGATCTAAAAATTGAAATTTTAGTTTGAGAAGAATAATGAATTAAACTCATAGAGTATGTTATATTTCTTCAATAAAACTGTTCCCCTTTGACTGAAAAAGAGTTTATCTATATATATGCTATTTCCAAAAAAGTGGGGTAATTTTATTTTAAAATATATTTATTAAACTCAATTTCCAAAAAAGTATTTAAAATATCCAAAATCGTTATCTAATATTTATCGGTTATTAGTAAATATTCAACTTGTATCTTAGTATTGAATTAAATAAAAAATATATATTAAATTTTTACGATCTCAATTTTATGTGAAATTTTTTTATATGTGAAAATTGGTTTTTATTATTTTCTTTTTGATTGAAAAAATCATTTTCATAACTTTGTATAATTGCAACAAAATTACCAATAGAAATTAAAAAAGATAACTACATACGGTGGTCCAAAAAATCATTTGTACACTTTCCATATTTCCAGTTTTATATTAAAAATGGTCGTACATTGTTTTCTTAAAAAAAGTACTAATTTTTATTTTCATATTTTGGAAATATTTCAACAAACATATTTTGAAATAAATATCTGTGTAATTGATTCAATTGGTATTAATATTAGACTTAATTTGATATTACCAATTAACAAATACCTCCACTAATAAAGATCTTTTTTTTTGAAATGTAAAAAAAAAATTCGCACTTTTTTGGAAATAATTTATCTATGTATATATACTGATAGAATTCCCCTTTTCAAATTACAACAAAAAAATCTTCTTGTTCATCGATTGCTTTTAGTCATTTGAGAAATCAACTTTAAATCAATAAAATTGAAAAATTAAAACGATTTTTTTGAATATTCACCCCCAATTGTATAAAAGAACTCGAAGGATCAGAAAATGTTATTTTTTAGTTATTTATCAAAACAAACAAAAACTTGTTAAAATAATTTGCTTTTAAAGTTGAAAAAATGAAAAAAAATTAAAGTCAAATGTTTAAATCCTATTATTTGAGTTCTTAATTTGTCAAAATTTTTTTTCAAATGGATTTTCTCTTTTTAATAAACGAATTTTTTACTTGATGCTGAAAAACTCGTAATGTATAGTTTGAACAGCAATGAAGTAAAAAGCAATTAAATTGATACACCTCTTCAAAAATGAAAAAACAAAATTATGCAAAACTTTTATTAGGTATACCCAAAATTGTTCAAAATGTATATATAATTTCTTTTAATAAATTAAAAATCAATTTCAATAATATAAAGAAAAAGAAAAGAAAAAGAAAAGAATAGAATAGGAAAAACAACAAACAAACAAAAAAAAAAAAAAAAAACATAAAAACAACATTCGAAAATTTTCAACTTTTAAAAATTTTCACAAATAATTAAATCATTTAAATAAATCATTCGAATTAATTATTCGAATTAATATATCTTTGTATTAAAGAGATGTCTACTTGAGAAAATTTATCTTTCAAATAAGACTCTTCAATATCCTCGCCTATAATGCTGTAAAAGGTCCCAATACAAAATATGATTTGCATTTTCATTGTCTTATCTCCTGATGTGAGTATCTCGGCAAAGCTATTTAAAATGCTTTCTAATTGTGGCTGCAAATCATTTTTATTTAATTTACTTGAAAGCTTTTTCAATAAAAGAATTGAAACATATATAAGATTTTTTTTTTCCGTTTTAAAATATTTCAATATAATTAGCAAAACAATTTGGGGGTCTAAAACTTGCACTAATTCTTTAATTGTCTCTTCATAGCTTTGGCATAGTTTGATATCATCAACGTCACGAAAGGATTGGATGAAGAAATGTGTGATATCCTTAGTTATTGGTGAAAAATACGACGCCTGGTTTTTGATGATTAATTTTAAAAGCTTATCCATACTATCGCTCAGCTCCTTGTCTTTATCGGAGAGCATTGATATTATAACGGAAATGATTCGCAGGAAATGGTTATTCCAGATTTGTTCAAGGTTTTCATTTGATAATTTCTCAAGCAAATTTATTCCTTTAAATCGATGCTTGCCAGTGGAAATCCATGAAATGACTTGCTCGACTAATTCTGTTACGGAGCCTTCTGTAGACGCCTTTTGGTCTTTTTTCCTACTTTTTGATCTTGGTTTTTTTCTTGTTTTACTTTTATTTGTCCCAACAGTATTCTCATTATTGGTTGCGCTATTTTCTCCTTTATTATTTTCTTGAAGCTCAGTTAATGACTTTTCTTCAATTTTTGCTGTTTCTTTAATTTTTACGACTCTTTTACCTCTTCCCCTTCCTTTCCCGCGACCGCGCCCGCGCCCGCGTCCTGTTTTTTTCAATCCCTTCCCTTCTTCTTTATTTCGAGGTGATAAATTTTCTGTTTTGACATTTTTTTTTATTATTCTTTTTTTTTTATTTCCCGTTGTTGTTTTCTTTTCTCCGATTTTGTTTGGTGATAATTTACCATTTTCTATTTGGTTGGATTTTACCCCTCTCTTTTTTTTCAACCCACTTCCTCTTCCTCTGCCTCTGCCTCTACCTCTACCTCTTCCCCTACCCCTTTTCACATTTATTGGTGTTTTGAGTGCAGATTTTTTTATAATTTTTGTTGTTTGAGTTCTTCGTGGTGATTTTTTATTTAAGGCTTTTTCTCCACTTATTTTGGAAGACGTTTTTTTTTTTGTTTTTAAGGGTTTAATATTTAATGGGCTAATTGGGCCAAAGTTTCGATGTCCCATTTCTCGTTGCATGTTTCTGCTCTGTGGCTGAACCGATTTCCCTTTAGCACGTTTATGCCGGATTGCCAATTTTCTTTGCGATTGAATCGACATTTTTTTTTTAGTCGCACCTTTTTTATTCATATTGCTTTCTTGTAGATTACTCTTTGGTAGATTAAGTTTTTTCACTTTTTGTGCTTGTGGCTTTAATTTGTTTTTTCTTTCTTTTGGATCGGTTTGGAATTTTAAATTTGATTTTTTTTTATTCTTGGGTGTACTTTGTGAATTGCTTGTTAATTGCAACTCTAGCTTGTTAGTAATATTAGGATCAATGTCTTGTAGCATAAATGCAATTTTAATTCTACTTTTTTTATTTAAATTTTTAACATGAAGGAAAAAATTGTCTGGGTGGCTTTCATGTAAGGTTCGATAAAGCTTTGTTAATTCAGAATCATTTGAATATTTTATCGTTTCTAACAAGGCCTTTGTTTGATTGATTATTAAAAACATGTGCTTTTCATCTTCTAAATAACCGGATTGCCCCCCAACCAAATCAAACATTAATCCAATTAAATTTTTTTCGCTTTGGCTAAGTTCCTTCATTTCAATTGGCTTTTGTTTACCCTTGGGCTTTCCACCTTGTTTGAGTTTCATTGTTTGGATGCGTGGTTGTATTGTGCGTGAACTATTGAGATTTTGTTTTGCTTTATTTCGGTTGTTAAAAGTTGATTTATTTGGAGTTATTGTGTTAAATGGTTTTTTATTTTGTGAGGTTTGCTTTTGACGTTGTTTTTCTGAAGAATTTTGAATGAAAGTAGAGAAGTTTGATCTTTTTTTTGGAGTAAAATTTGCTCTTCCAGTTGACACCGATCTATTTTGATAATAATTTTGTCTTTTTAATCTTCCAGATCGGCTTTTTTTATTGGTAACTTTTTTATTTTGATCTTCTTCTTCCTTGATAAATTGAAGATGAATATATTTTAATGTACAGAAATATATATATATATATGTTAAAATTTAAGATAGAAAATTAATAAGGATAAATAATGGATGTTTATGGATGCGTTTGCTTTAAATAAATCAATGAAAAAATATCAAAAAAATAAAAAAAATGCAAACAAAAAAAAAAAAATTCAAACAAATTGAGTAGCAATATCTTCATTCATAATATTTTTTTTTGTTGTTGAGTCTTGTTTTAAAATTAATAATTTTCCTGCTTGTGGGAAATGATAATGATATGACCAAATAGCTCTCCTAGCCTCTTTTCTAGCTTCAGAACTTTTGTCCTTAAGAAAAAACTGAATAATTTTTTCAATTGTTTTTTTTTTTTGAATAAAGCACGATGTTGGATATCTGTCCAACATTATTCCCATATATTCAGAGCATTTCCCACGTAATAATTGATTTTTGTGTGTTAAATAATTTTCGATTACCTGAATCAAATCTGGTATTTGCTTTATTAAAATAATTTCTTTCATACAATTATCACCTAATTCAATAATTACATGATTAGAATTTGCAATTAAATTTATAATATCCGAAATAAATTTATTAAAAAACGGTATAAATTCGTCTGACATTTCATGGGCTAAATGTACAAGCAAATTACAAATTACTTTAATAATTGAAGATCGGAGATCTCGTAGTTGTTCAACAAATAATGAATAAAACCTTTGTAAATGATCATTGAATGTATCATATGTTGTTGCTTTACCATTTAAAATTGCTTGGAATTTTGTCAGCGCTTTAGCCCGTGGTTCCCATTGCTCTCCTTTATTTTTATCAAGAACATCATAAATTTTGTTAATTAATGTTTCTAAATGATCTTTATCATATACCTATTTTAATTTTTAAAAAATTTGTAAATTATTAATTTTTTTGGAAAATATGAAAAAAAAAAAAAAGGATAAGTTGAGGAATATTCTTATAATAGCCTTTTATAAAATGGTTTTAGTTAATTGGAATTTTAAAAGTTTTGTGTTATTAGAGCTCATAATCAAATGTCAAAAGAGAAAAAAAAAAAAAATAGATTTAAAATTAAAAATATTTTAAATCTTAGAAGTGTGATTTTCAAAAGAAACTGATAGAATTCAAAAGGTTTTAATAGGATTTAAATGAAATTATTATTATTATTGTTGTTGTTTTTTAAATGAAATTAAAAGAATAACAGAAATTATCAACAAAATTTAAAAAAATTTAATTAACTTTTTTCTTTTAATATTTTTTATTCAAGTTTTTTTTTCAAAATGAAATTTGATAAATTGAAGATCAAATATTTAATATTAAATTTAATGGTGCATACATTTTTAAATCTTTTATTGAATTTAGTTTCTTTTTTTTTTTTTAATATATAAAAAAAAAAATTTGTTTTAAATGTGAAATAAAAAAATAAAATCCTTATTTTTTTAGATTTTGTTATCTTTATTATTTATTTTCATTCTTAATAAGTAATTCTAATATAAATAAAATTCCTAAATTAATATTTTGTAATTTTGATCACTAAAATTTTAAAGTAAACAAATTGTTAAATATATCAGTTCATTTTCTTATTTTAATAAAGAACAAAAGAAAACTAAAGAAATAAGCGAAATTGGAAATACTAATCTTATTTTATATTAAATAAAATCGGAATTAATTATTTTCTGTTTAATTTAGAAAATATTATTATTATTATTATTTGAATTGTAATTTTCTTTATTATTTTAGTTTTTTGATTTCTTTTTGTTTTATTAGAATCCTTGGGTTTTGTTGATTTTACTAAGACTTTAAATCATAAATTCTTTTTTATTTTCACATAATACCATCATTCCTTCTAAAAAAATTAATTGAAATTATCATTTTATGTTTTTTGAAATTAGTTAATTGTTACATATGATACTTTTTCAAAATCAAAATTTTTGAATAAATTTGAATACTTTATAATTTAAAAAAATATTTTCAAAAGAATCAAGTAAAGGGGTATAGTTGTTTTAAAAAAGTGAAGGAAATAAGTTTTAAAAAGTTTTTCTAAAATTTTTTAAGTTTCGACTATTTAGTGAATGTATAGCTCCTTTTGAAAACTGTTTGTTCCCGCTTTTTTGAACCTAAAGAACTTTATCAAGATTAATAATGAAAAAAAAAAATTGGTCAAAGTAATATTTTTTGAATCTTTGAAATGTGAAAACATTTGAAAGATAAAAACTTTGCAAATCCGTTTTTAAAAAAAGAGTGAAAACAAATTTTTTCATAAAGGATCCAATAAAATAGTTGATACATTTCAATAGAACTATTTTCAGATCGGTTTTAAAAACTTTTTTATCACAGTATTTTTTTTAAAACAGCTATAATTGTTTAAAGTTTTTTACATTTAACTATTGAGATTTTATAAAAAGCACTCGTTTATAAATTTAGAAATTAATAATTTGATTTCTTCTCTTAGTGTTCTGTAAAAAAAAATGAGGAAATTGAAAATTAGGATTAATTTGTGTGAAATTTGAAAATTTCAAAAACAGATGTTTCTATTTTTTGTCAAAAAAAAATATACAATAAAATAAAAAAGTAGGAAATGTTATTTGAAAATACATACCTCAACAGCAGGAATTTTTTGATGAAGTTTACTCCAACCCTGGATAGAGACTTTTTTTGTATTCAAATAGATATGGTTGTTGTTATTAGTCTTTTTTGTTGGTGTTTGTTTTGATCTTGTTTTTGTTTTTGTTTTTGTTTTTGCTTTTGTTTTTGTTTTAGTTTTAGTTTTAGAAAAGCTAAGAACTTTTTGGCTATTATTTTGAGACTTTGGGTTAAGAGACTTTTTCTTTCCTAATGCCTTTAATGTTTTTAAATCGATTGTTTCCATTTTACCTTTTGTTAGTTTGATCCAATTTGTTTGTGAAATCACAGTTGTTTCAGAAAATTTTTCCTGACACATTAAAAAATGTGGTTTGTCCAACATAATTTTAAGTTTATTAGATAAAGGGGTTCCAGCAAATCTTTGAAATTTTTCATACGAATGATTTTGGTTTAAAATTGAAGAGAAAAAAAAAAAAAAGGAATTTATGATAAAATTTTTAAAAAAAAAAAAGAAGAGGTTTTAATTAGTAAAATCAAACATTTTCCAAAAAAAAAAAAAAAAAAAAGGAGAAGAGGAAAGAAAGAAAAGTAAATATTTTGAACAAACAAAACAACGAGGAAAAAATGATAAGGTTGTTTTTTAATTTTAAAATAGTTTGAGTATTGGAATTTTTTGGGTCTTGTAGTCAAAAAAAAAAAAAAAAAATTATTTCAATTTTTTGTTTCTTTGAGTAAGGATTAAAAAGGGTTTCAAAATTTTCGAATTAAAGTCAAAACACTAAACCACTCATCTTCTGAAAATTGAAAAGTTGTTTGATGTGTACAGTAAAAGAAAAAAGAAATGAAAAAAAAAAAAAAAAATAAGAGGCAAAAACAAAGAAAGATTGAAAAAAATTTACGAATAAATGAGTGCTAGTGAATTTAAAACTTCTTTTTGTACTGAAGGATTATTGTCATAAATTAGAATAGCCAATTTTGGAAGAAGAGAAAGGATGGGGAAATCGTTCATGTTATATTCAAGAGAAGGTGTAAAACATTTCAAAATGCCAATCCTGACGGTTGGGTTTGTGGAATAAAAATAACGAGAACACATCTGAAGAGAGATTTGCGTGCCATAGTACCCGATGGTTCTTTGAATAGTTCTTGTCACGATGATCCTTATTTCTTCTTTGGGGTGATCAAAATAGGGCATCAGCCCAATAGCTATTGTTTTCCATAGCTGTAAGATCCTTTTATATTCATTGTCCAACAATGTTTGGATCCCGGTTAGGATTGGAACCAAGATTGTTGGATCGTTCATTCCTTTCATAAGCAGTTGGTAGGTCGATTTCACAAGAAACAACAATTCTTGGTTTTGGAATTTTGTGTTTTGGATTGCTGATTTGTAATGAAGTGCTCCTTCTTGTTGTGAAGACAAGTCTGTTGTAATTATTATTGGACGCGGTTTTCAAAGTGTAATTTTAGGTTGAGCATAGAATTTTTAAAAAGTAGAAAAAGAAAAGGAAAGGCACTTTATTATTTTGTTGTTCTTAAATTTTTGAAAAGAATCTGTTTTTGTTTTTTTTTTTAAAAAAAAAAAAAAGGTGGGGGTAAGGCTCATACTGTCTGAAAAAAGAAGTTGAAAAATATTTTTTAAAGACATTATAAAATTACAAACAAAGAAATAAATACAAGAAGGGAAAAATTTAAAAAATGAAAAATATTTTTTTTTTTTTACAATCCAAAAAATCTCACATTACAAAGTTGGGCTTTTTCAATTCTTGAAGACATTTTGAAACACTTTATAAGGTGGAAAAGAGCTGTAAAAGTGAGATTTTTTAAAGCACACTTCAAAAATCAAATAAAAATTGTGTAAACTTTTTGAATTAAGAATAAGTTTTTTTTAACAAATTTTTCCAAATTTTGTCTGGTGATTAAACAATCAAAATCGAATAACTTTTGTTTACAATCTTTTGTCAAAAAAAAGTTTTTCAAACTTACAATTTAATAACACTTTGAAGCTTTTGTCTTTTCTAAAAAACGATTTCAGGTTTTTTAAATTTTAAGGGAAATTGTCCTCTCATTGAAAATTGTAATTGTAACCTCATTACTCGAATATGAAATATAGATGTGATAAAATTTCATCTAATATTGATTTGTTAATTGTGAAATTATTTTCTGTTTTCTTGAATTCTTATTACAACAATAAACAAATACCAAAAAGTAGAAAATAATAATAAAAAAAAGTAAATAATAATATGTTCCTTGGAAAGCTTGATTTGAAAAAGAAAAAAAGATAAATCAAATGGTAGTAAAAATCCACCATTCTTATAATTCAAGTCCGTGTGTTGTTGTGAAAATATATCTAAAATCAAAAAAAAGTTTAAATCTTTACGAATGAATTTTGGAAAGTTAAAATTTTATCTACAAACAAACAAACTTTTTTCAACATACTTTATCAAAATTAAGAATCAAGTCTAAATTGTCTTGTTAATAAAGGTTGAAAGAGTTCCAACAGTACTTTCTTGGGAGGGGGGGTATATTTAAAGATTTATTCTTAGCAGATATTGTTAACCTTTTGCTATATTTTTCAAATGAAAATTTTTGTCAAGAATGGATTTTTATCAATTAAATTGAGCCATTGATTTACACAAATAGTTCTTCAATATTTTAATAAATGGAAAACCCCAAAATTTAAATAAAAATTTTCTTGATATATTAATTTGATCTACAAAAATTTTTTTTCGTTAATAATTAGATAATTAATTAAATAAATATAAAATCAATCTTAAATTGTATAAGATCGAATCCGTTTATTTCCCTTTTTTTAGTATATTCTTCCGTAGTTGTTTATTTTTTTTGATTTTTTTCTATTCTTATTATTTTCTTTCACCACTTACCTTTTAATCTTCTTATTTTTTCTTTTTGTTCTTATTGATTCCTACCTGTTGATTATAAAATTGAAAATTTATTTAAGAATCTTTTTTTTATTTCTTTTTCTTTTTTTATTTATTTTATTTTATTTTACTGTTTGTTGTAGTTGAACAAAAATCATAACAAATAAACTGGATTTTACAATACAAATTAATTTTTGCTTCTAATAACTCTTTTGGGTTAATACCGTGTATGTGTTTTAAAAAATCTTTACTAGATAAAGGAATTGATTCGAATATATATATATATATATATATATATATATATATATATATAGTAAACTTTTAATTGTATCCAGAGGTAATAAAATAAAATCCATAACTTAGAATATATATTTAATTTTTTAGGTTCAGAAAATTTTGAAAAAAAATCTTGGTAAATAAATAATTTTTCACTCTAAATCAAGTTATATATTTAAAAAATAATTTTGATCTATGAGTGATTATTAAAACAGAGTATTTATTTTATATCTAAATTTGAAAAATTAAAAATTATAAAAATTTTAAAAAAAAAAATAAAAATATTACCTTATTATATACAGTTTGAGGGTCATAAGAATTAAATTAAAAGATCATTGCTAAAAAAACTGCTAAATTTAATAAAAAATAAAAATTTCAAATTTAATTTATATTTTTATTTAAATTATACCAATTTATTATCAAAAAAAAAAAAAAGCATTACTATTATAAATAAATTAATTAATTGCTAAAAAGTTTCTATAGAATATTAAAAAAAATGAAACTACCCAAATTACACTAAATTTTAAGAATGTTGAAAATTTCTTTAGCTAAAATATTTTTTTTTGAAGAAACCTTGACAATTTTTAATTATAGTCGTTTCTACCTTTAAGGTATAAACTAAAACGAAATTTAAGGCATGAAAAAAATTCTCATATTACGGTACAAAATTCAAATTCAAGTAAAATAATTTGTGTAAATAAAAAATTACAAAAAAATGTGCCTTTAATACAGGGTTTTTTTGTCTGAAATTCCTTGAAAGTTTGTGTCTTAAGAGTTAACTGACTGTATATAATTTTCTCTAAAATATAATTATTATTATTATTTCTCTATCATAGAAGAGTTTCAAAATAATAACTAGAAGAATTTTTATTTCTAAGACGATTCAATTATTTAGGGGTTAATAAGGATAAATATGATTTACGGTGAGCATTTTCAAAAATTAATTGATAAAATAAAACAGATAATATCATTCCAAAAAATATCATTTAATTGTAATCATCAAATTGGGTAGTTTTCTAGCAATTTTTTTTTTTTTTTGATATTAAAGTTTTTCTACTTTTGTGTGTGTGTGTATGTGGTACATTTTAAGGATGTATTCTTCTTAAATTTTGAAGATAAAGAGTAATATTACACCTCAATCCAAAAAAAAAATTAACACACCCAACATTAAAAACAGAGAAAAAAAAATCACTATTACTCTATCTTGAAAAAATTAATTGTAAAACACATTTAAGTTACCCCTTATTAATTGTATATATAACAATTTTTATCCAAATAAAATCCAAAAATTAAAGCAAAAAATAAAAATCCCAATCTTCAAAATGAAAAAATAAGCACTACAAAAAAATTGTATTACAAAATTAATTTAAATTTCACTAACAATTATTGATCAATCAAAGATGATAAGACCCAACCAACTAATTGTATGTGATTCTTTTATTTATCCAAACTCAACACGTTGCTAACTTTATTTCAATCATTGGAAAAAATGCCTGGATCTAACGAAACAAATTATATAACTGTAAAAAAATAAATGAAAACAAAACAAAAAATGAAATAGTTTATATAATTGGGAATTATTTCCCAATTAGAAAGAAAGTTCAGTATTGTTATTCTTTTCAACTCTTTTAACTGTGTCCAAATTTTTGGAATTTCGTTTACATTATCAGTTACACAAGAGTAAATATGGAATGTTGTAAAAAATAGAGTTTTTCAAATTTTTCGGATAAATAAAGAGTTTCATGGATTTATCCAAATTTTGGTAATAATAAACGAAACACCCGTTTTGATTTTTAAGTTTAAATTGATTTTCAATATAAAATCGTTTGGTGAACACTAAAACTTTGTTTGAAAAATGATTTTTTTTTTAAATTGAAAGATTGGTGTTCACCGAACGATTTTTTGATTAAAATTATTATTAGTCTATTAAGATAATCAGATATTATATTTACTATTCCCAAAATTTGGATAAATGCATGAAACTCTTTATTTATCCGAAAAATTTGAAAAACTCTATTTTTTTACAACATTCCATATTTACTCTTGTGTACTACTGTATCATTAAAATTAAAATTAAAATAAAAATATTTCAATTCTTTCAAATGCACAATAAGAATTAACAAATTAAAAAAAAAAAAAAAATTAAAAAAGAATTTATTTAGAGATCATCTGAAAAAATTAAGTACTTTTGATCTAATTTTAATCAAAACTCAAATATTAAAATTTGATTTTCTTTTTGAAGGAAAGATAAGAAAAAAAAAAAAAAAATGGCAAAGCAATTTTATTTGTTTTACATTTGGTGAGCCCAAACGATCCAGTCGAAATCAAAGGTATCTGGTTGGCCTTTATGGGGAACGCCGTCACAACATTTAGGAGCATTACTCCAAGAGAAAACAGGTTGCTGGTCGTGAGTGGGACCCATTTGAGCATTTATTTGAGATTTTTTCAAATCGGCATATCCGCCAATTTTGGCATCTAGCCCACCGAAGCAGCTGCTGAGAAGGAAAGGGTTTGGCTGAGTTTTGTTTGGATCAATTAAATCCTTTCTTGAGCTGATTGCGTTACCTGGGCTGCCATTACTTAGTGGGTCGTGTTCCCAATTGTTGTATCTCATCATCGCCTTCATGTGTTCCATGTTTTTGATCGATGATTGGTTTCTTCGAAAGATTTGTGCGCGTGGGTGTAGTTCAAAATCAAACCAGCTACCATATTTCTTCACTGCGCCGTCATAGCCAGAATAGTTAAAGATTTCTGCAAATCTGGGGATATTGTATGTCGGGATATATTTGTCTTGCAACAGGGTTGAGGTTATATCGTCACATAAGATTTTTCCTGGCATTTGCTCGCAGCACCACACAATGTCGGATTTGCTGGACTCCTCCCATTTCAAATAGTCGACAACCAACCAATCGTTGTTGTAAGTTCCAGAGTTGTATTGCGAATAGCAGTCGGCCCAGTCCTTGCCATTCTTGGCATTCCTATTGCAAACCATGGTCCGATAGGTGGACAAGAGCGATTCAGAGGTGACGTATTTGTAAATGTCTGTGTTAAACACGATCATCGTTGTCTCAATGATGATCCTTGACTTGTCGACTTGGTAGTAATCGTCCTGTGAAACAATGACGCCGCCGTACCCAGAAAAGACGATGTCTGCAGATGGGATGTCGTTGAAGTGGAATTCGTAATATTTCAATTGTCGAAGCATGGAATACCATCGTTCCCATGTGACCTGCGATGTGTAAATGTCGCTTCCGTCTTCAGCCAACTTGATCAGGCCTGAGCAGTGATCGAGATAGCCTAATTTGGACTTGGGATCGTGGCCCGGGAGTTGTAAATGCGAAAGGATGTCGTCGGTGTCTCCCATGACATTTAAAATGTAGATGTTCTGTAAGGTGAGCCCGCTGTCGCCCTTCCAATTGACACCATCCGCAATTCCTTCAATTTGCTTTAACGTCGCATCGAGCGACTTCCAAAGCTGGTCGTCGGGGTTTGCTGCCGTTTGGGTCTTCATCCACTTAATGTTTTCCTCGATGAAGTCGATGAGATCTTGTGGGATGCCCTTTGGGAACGTGTATTCCAGCCAATTTGCCCAGACCTGAACAACCCTGTCCCTTGTCAAGATCCCCTCCAGCAAGCCAATTCCGTACGCCTTGACGGAATCGCTATAGACGATAGAGGTACTCGTCCTGAGACTTACCTTCTCCCACCCGTCTTGTTCAACTTCGTCCGATTCCATTCCAGTTGCTACACCGCGGACATCAAGTGTGGCAGCATAGCTGTACTCCTGTGTTTGTTTGTCATAATACACTGTACCATATTTCTTTGCACACAAGCTGGGCAATAAAAAGAGAAAACAAATTAAAAAAAGAGATAGTGCTTTATTCATCCTAGCTTTTTCTTTTGTTTGAAAACAAGTTGAAAAATAAAAATGAAAAAAATAAAAAATATGGATAATTCGAAGGAATTAGAGCAATTTTGTCTTTGGTGTTTTTTAAAATGAAAATGTGAAAATTATGGCGAACAAGTCAAACTTCTAAAATTAAAAAAATTTTTTTTATCAATTAAAACGACACGGGTATTTGCTTTAAAACAAGGAAATAATTTAACACTTCATTTTTCTTTTTTTCTTTTGCAATTAGTTTTTCTAAAGAAGAGTTGCAAGTGGCAGATCTATTTGAGTAAGGAAGAGGAAAATGAAAGACAAGTTAAAATTTTCTCGCTTTTTTTTTTTATAACCTGTTTGTTGTTGACTCTCAATATTCCTAAATGAGAGAAATTAATAGTTGTGTAAATAAAGTGTCTGGAAAGTTTTCAAAATCAATGGGCAAAAAAATTTAAGGAACAAATGTAAATTACTGGTGTTTGGTGAATAGTCTTTAATTGTACTTTCCTTTTGAGAAAAAATCAGAGAATTAGCCAAAAATTGCACTAAAATCCATACATCCAAATTTTTTCAATTATTTTTTCTTTTTTACTTGGAATTTTGACACCACAACATTACCCCCTATTTGTTTGGTGAGTTTACAAAATGAACACAAAGCTGGAAAGGGAATTGTGATCATATAAGGGAGTAAGAACAGTGGCGTAAATAAACCCATGTTTTCAACAGTTTACCCAATAACAAAGATTTAACTCGTATTTTTTTTCAGACTTGGGTATTGTTAGTTCGGAATTCCATATATATTCTTGGTTCAGATTCAAATTGATTTTAGAGATTAGTTCTTTGATTAAATAAAAGGATTAAAAATTAATTAAAAACTTTTGTATAAAAAATTACATCATATTAATAAAACAGGTAACTTAAGGACTACTTTTTTAGGTGAAAACAGTGAAATAATGTCCAAAATCACCCTTGGATAAGTTATGTAATCCAAGTAATATTTGTCCAACGAGAATTTCTTTGAGAAAAAATCTGAAATTTTCACAATTTCAACAATTTTCACAATTTTTACCTTGTTAGATCATACTAAATTTTGATTTTAATATTTTAGAATTTCCATTTCAACTTTCGGAACTCACACTATTTTCAAGAGCTGTTCTACATCTTTTTTAAATTTACTTTTACAAGTTTGAAATGTTCAAAAATTTGAAATGCACTTGAAAAACCCCAAAAGCCATTTTTTGCAATTATTATTTTTGTTATTTTCAATTTTCCTTTTCATTGAATAACAAAGAAAAATAGTCTTCGTGAAAAGGTAAAGATGTGCAAAAATGTTTTTTTTTTTTTTTTTGTCCAATTTCTTCCGTGTGAAAATTTTTTTTGAGAAGCGAAAGTGAAATAACACAATTAATCAACCCCCCCCCCAGGGTGGGAACGTAGTCCTTAAGGGGGAAGTTTTTTTGAAAATAAAATAAAATCTTGTAAAGATCTTGAAAAAAATTTTTATTGTAATTTGTGTTTCGACTTGATGAAATAGATTAGTAAACCCCATTTAAATAATTTATTAATTTGGGTATCCTATTTGAAATCTAAAAATAACATTTTTCCAATATAAAACTAAAAAAAGTAACTACTTCATTTTTATTCACAATTAAGTTATTTCCTAAATATAGTTTAACATGTTTTTCATTAGATTTCCCTACGAACCAAAAAACACTAAAAATGGAAAACTGATCAAATACTTGACATTAATACAATTAAAAAAACTAAATGAAAAAATTAAAATAAATAAAGTTTCAATTTAACTTATTCTTGTAAACATTTTTTGCCAAAATCATTGGATTCAAACTTGAAATCATGTATATTTTTAGATTCAGTATCTTGTTTTAACTCATTTACTAAAAAAAATTCTAAATTATGGGGACTTTTCTTTTCACAAAAGGGACTAATTTGGTCTTCAAATGTTTTTTTTAGTTTTAAATGGTAAAAAATTTAAAAAAAAGTTAAACTAATAGGATAAACTCTCTGGAAAAGCATTCTAATTTAATATATTAACTTATTCTTTAATTTCAAACTTTTCTCAACCCCAATTTTTCAAAAAAAAAATAAAAAAGTACACAATAATTTCAAAAAATAATTTTGATATTCAAAAGTTGAGAGTGTTTTTATTCTAAAAAAAATTATCACAGTGGTTAATTGAATTAAATATGAAGCTAGATTTCGAAAAATATTAATCAGAAAAAAATAGTGCTTAATTTTATTCAGGACATTTTTTGGAAAGTTGATTTAGAAAGTAAATTTTTTATTATGATATTAATTTTTAATAATTCTTATTTCAATTTAAATATCAGCTAATAAAAACTTTTCAAAGTAGATGTTATTTCATAAATGAGAATTTACTAGAATTTTAACAAAATTTTCTCAATTAAATTGATATTTATTAAGTAAAAAATTTTTCATCTCAAGTGTTTTAAAAAGTTGTTATCTCTTTTTCAAAAAATGAAAAAAAATTGTAAAAAAATTTTTTAACAAATTGTTTGATCTTAATTCAGAGGAATCCTTAAAGCAATTTAAATAATCTTTGTAAGAAAAAAATTGATTTTAAATTTAAGTGAGATAAAATTAGAAAACCCCCAAATATCTTTTATAAAATTTTATTTTGAAAAATCTAATTATATCTTAGAATAAAAATAAAATATCTTGGTAAAATTTTTAAATGAGTTTAAAAAAATAATGATTAGAACCATTGTTTTTAAATTAATACAATTATTTTCCCATTGGTAGAATAAATCATTTTATTAATTTTTGATTAACCAAAAGAATTATCTCAAAAAAGAAAAAAAATCGTTATATTAACATTCCAGACAAAAAAGACAATTTTTTTAATCATAATGATAGAAAAGAAAATAAAAAGGATAAAAAATTATTAAACGTGAGAAATAAAATGAATTTTAGGGTTTTCTAGTTCGGAAAAAATCGAAAAAAAAAAAAATTGATCTCACAAAAAAAATATTTTTTTTTATGGCTTTCTTGTTCGATCATAATTTTTTGAAACTTCACATATACAAAATTTTTACTTTGTGAATATCACCAATAATAAAAATTAAAATTTTGCATTGTGGGCCTAGAGTACTGACCCCTTAATATTTTTTTATCAAAATTACAAAAAATGATCTTTTTCTTCTTTTTTTGTCAAAAAATTACATTTTAATCTTTCAATATCTTCAAAATTCTAATATGAAATATATTTAAAGAACATTATTTCATATTTATATACTTTTTCCACCTCATTGATTTGTTTCTTTTATTTATACAACCATTCAATATTTTATGCATAAATAAATTTTAATAATTGGTTAAAGTAAAAAACAGGAGTTATTATCATCACAACACACAATGAAATATTTCCACGCCCCGGTTTATTCAAATATGAACCATTCAAATCATTTCTTTAACTAAATAAACTTCAATCCAAAAATTTTCACCAAGATAAAATAATTTTTTGAAAAAAAGACTTATTTAAACCTTTTCAAGAAATAATACCAAATTAAATTCATCCACTAATTGAAATGTAAACAATTATTAATAAATTATAATAACCACTAAAAAAATATAATTACCAATAATAATAGATCAAGAGTGTGTTAATAAATTTGGAGATAGAGCAAAACAAAATAATATAGAGGTGAATTTGTTTAAATTCTATTAGGAATATTGATCGATCAAATAATTAGACATCACAACTAATCTTATTTAAGTTCTTCAGTTATGAACAACTCGAATTTAATCTAATATTAATTGTTGAAATTTTTTTGATTGAACAAAATGGGTTAAGCACTTCAAAAAATGAAATGAAAACAAAAAACAAAAAGACGAAAAAATGATATTCATATTTTACAAAAATCAAAATGATTTTATCTTTGAATGGAATTGTATTATTATGATTGTTTGAAATGTTTTAAGCTGTATGGAAAATTTTGATTTTTTGTGTATTTTTGTTTCCAAAAAAAATCTTAGTTAATGAATAATTAAATTTAATATTTCTTCCCATATAAATTTTAATTTTTATTTGATTTAATACATTATTTGTAAATTTGCATTCTAGCTTGATCCAGTTACGCTTCAGATTTTTAAATTATTCTTGGAGAACTTGGATTAATTTTCAAAAATTGTTAGAATTTTTATTTATCCATATGTCAATTGACCAAAAATATATTTGAGTTGGATAAAAAATTATGAGTCTAGATAATAATTGAAGAATAAATCTATATATAAAAATTTGTTATAACAATCCATTGCAAAGTTTTTTTTTTTTTGTCTTGAAATTTTTTTTTTATTTTTTTAAAACTACCTTTTACTATTTCAACATTTTTTTTGGAATTTTTTTTCTTTTTCTAACTAAATTCCTAAATAATTAATTTCTGATAAAGCCGTTGATATTACTGTTATCTTTATTTGGATTCATTCTAAATTCTTTAATAATTTTAAAATATTATTTATTATTTGTCAATTTCTCATTAAGTTAATCCCATTATAAAAAATAAATCATCTGTGAACATCAAAACATGTTTTTAAATGATGTTTTATTTTTTTCAATTAAAAAATAACAAATAAATTCGACTAATAAATATCCTCAAGGAGTCTTCTTGATAAAAAAATAATCCAACTATTCTAAAATATTTTCTTAACCACATGATTGTCGTTTTTTAAGGTTGATTGTGTATAGACTCTTTGAAACTATTTTTTATATTTATTACACGAAACCAAATTTCAAAATTAGGTATAAAATTTTTTATTATTATTTTTTTCTTTTTTCATTTGTCCTTACAAAAAATAAAATTATTACAGTATATTTTTATTTATTAATCCATATTGGTTATTATCTCTAAAAAAATTTAGTAAAATACATTATTATTCAAAAAAAAAAAAAAATAAACAAATTTTTTTCTAATGAAAAATCTGCCCCGATTTTTGAAATTTAGCTTACATTTCAACCCCTGCCGATTATTCAATTTAGATATTACGTGTGAGTTATCAAAAATAAACCCATTTTGTACAAATTATAGACAACGACATTCTATAATTAATTCCTTTATCTCTTGATATCTAAAAGAACAAATAAATTATGAAATTATTTTGAATTTTAAAATTTTCAATATTTAGATTCTTAAGAATAATTTTTTCCTTATAACCAAAACCCAATCATTAAATAAATATAACTTATTTTTTAAAAAGACATAAATTGGAAAAGAAACAAGTGTTATGCAGAAAAAGAATCTTTTGAAGTGTATTTGTGAGCAAACTTACAATTAAGATCAGATCTGGAAAAAGTTTAAAAACATAAAATTCTGAAATTTATTTGTTCTTCTAAATACAGAGAGATGAAGGACTAAATTCAAGAATTTTTTTACCGATACTTGTATCAAAATGGGTCAATTTTTGATAGTACTTAAGGTTTATAATCCCTGCAATTTGAAAAAAGATTATCTTGTGTCGTTTGTTACCACTTGTCGATTTGGTTCTTAGCTGATCGATCTTGTGCTTGGTATGGATTTTGTTAGTTGTTCAAAATGGCAATTTTTGACAATTTATTATATTTTTTTCCGAAATCCGATTTGGAGAGTGTAAGATTAATAGATTGGTAGGTGTTCTAGAAGAACTTTAGAATTTTGGGTTGTAGAAAAGAATCTTGATTTACTTTTTTGTCAATTAACTAAATGAAAAAATAAAATTTTTTAAAAGCTCCGAATAAAACCAAACTTAATTAAAAATTTTAATCAACAACCGACAGACCACATTTTTTTTTATAACGTAAGTTCCAGCAAATTAATCTTAAACTCTTCAAATCGGATTTCGGAAAAAAATATAATAAATTGTCAAAAATTGCCATTTTGAACAACTAACAAAATCCATACCAAATACAAGATCGATCAGCTAAGTACCAAATCGACAAGTGGTAACAAACAACACAAGATAATCTTCTTTCAAATTTCAGTGGTTGTAATCCGTAAAGGAAAACAAAACCGATAAAAACCCAATTATTTGGATAACAAAAATATTTCAATCTGTGGGATAAAAGATCTTCTTATATTTCTAAGTACACCCCTAGTATATGTGAAGAAATCATTTTGATAATACACCCTTGGAATGTTCACTTGTAATTTCAAATATTTTATAATTGCCCTTATCAATCAATACAAGGGAAAAAATAAATTCTGGAAATTAAAGTTAAGTAAAACTCATGTATTGGATTTATATTATACATCTTTTATTAATTATTTTTTCAAAGTTATGATAATTTTAAGTAATTATGAAAATAAGCTATTAAACTCATTAAGATTAGAATACCACCTTTTTCAAAATTACTGACTTTAGAAAAAAAACCTATTTTAGGGTATTTTTTTTTGAAAAAAGTTATAATGAATGAACTTTAGTTTGAACGTTAAGTAATGAAAAAAGAATAAATGTTAAAACAATTTGCAGAAAAAAAACTTTAATATATATAAAAACTCAAACATGATAAAAAAAATAAAATGATAAAAAATATTCCAAAAACAGAAAAAAAAACAGTTCTTCAATTTAATATAGCGATATCTTTTGAAAGAAATATTTTATCCTATTTTAAAATTGAAAAAATAGGATTCTTTTTAGACTATTATAAAAATAGATGAAAATAATCTCTCCACAATAAGTCAAATAACAAATTCAAAAATTTTACAATTAAAAATGAAATATTTAATACTGAAAATTTTCATTTTTATTTTTCAATTCCCATTAATATCTAATAAATTTGAAAACCTTTTTCAATATTGTGATTTATAACAATATTTATTATCTGAGTATATTTCAGAAATACAAAATTTTGTGATTTTTTTTTGAAAAAATTTTCCTTGTCTTGATAACTTTTCACAGTCTGGAGTTCTTCTTAAAAGATGGTAACAATCATACTTCATAAAATCACTTGCTCTCGAAATATTTTGTTATTCTTTCCTGAACAAAATGAAAAACCTTCAAAAAATCAAAATAAATAATAACACAGATTATTTACCCTAAAGTTAAAATAAAACTATTTTGAGACTGTTTAATATCAAACCTCTTGATTTTCAGAATCAAACAGTCAAAAAAAGAATAATTAAAAATGTTATAATAAATGATGTTAATAATTTTATTTTTTACCATCCTTCTTTATCTGTCTTTTCTTTTTTTGAAAAAACGAAAAATCAATCAACATGTCAAAAAAAGAAGAACGAAAAATCTTAAAAAGTAAAATACAGCTTTGGGTTGCAATGTATGTTTTTTTTCATCAACACAAAAAGATCTTTTTCTTTTTTCTTTCTTCTTATTTTTTGGAATTTCTTCTTTCTCATTACAAAAATCCAGAGACCGCCTCAAAAAAACCAAAAAAATCTTGTGTGAGATAATTATCAAAAGAAACAGCTTAACTTAATCTTTAAAAACACCCCTTCTTGTTTTTGTTTTTGTTTTTGTTTTTCTTTTTCTTTTCTTGTTTTTCTTCCATTTCAAAAAACACAAAAATAACAAATAACAATAAAATCTCATTTCTTAGGTATTTCCAGCAACTGAAAAACGGGTGTGACAATATTGATTGTCAAAACAAATATTGTAAATCTTGTTCTTCTTTTGTCTATTCTGATCTTTCGACTCCAAACGAATTTGCTTCACAGGCCTTTAAATTAGTTTCAATTTATCAAGATAGGGTTTTGTGTGACATCAAAGAATTAAAACCTTCAAAATTTAGGGTTGGCAAAATAAGAAAAATATTTGACTCTGAGGAAAGAGAGCTACTCCTCGTTGAACTTATTGTTAATGTTTTAGGAACAGAAGAACTTGATTATTCCTTTTATCCAGTATGATCCTACTTTCTTTCTCTTTTTGTATTTTTTTTTTTCTTTTTTTTTTTTCATTTTATTTCAATTTCTTTTGATCTTTGTTTGCAAATTAAAACTTTTTTTTTTTTTTTTCAAACTTATTTGTCTTTAGAGTTCCAAGGAGTGCTTTGACTCATTCTTTTGTTAAGTCTTTCATTTGAATCAATTTTTTTTGGTTGATTTCCTGTTTTTTGATATTTTTTTTTTTGATTGATGCTTATTTCTTTGTTTTTAAAAAAGTCCTTCTTTTCAAGACTTTGGTGACTAGAAAATGTGAATTATAATTTATTGAAAAACAAAAAAAATACACAAATACGAATCCTGTAGTTGGGAGGAATAGTGATAAGAAAGTTTTTTTTTTTTCAATTTTCTCTATTTTTTTAATTCCCCAAGACTTTTGATTTCTTTTTTTAACCAAGAAATGAACAAAAAAAAAAAAAAACAAAGTTCACCTTTTTTTTCCTTCTTGTTCTTGAGCCCATTTGTTTTTTCTAAAAATAATTGTATTGAAAACTTTGATCTTAGGAAAGAAAATAGCTTAGATACAGATAAATTCAACATTATTTTGCGCTTATTTCTCTTTGGTTTAGAATGTCAAAACCAATTTTAGTTAAATAGTTAATCAAATTTTGAAAATAAAATTGAAATTATTTTGATCCCATAAATTTTTTTTATCAGTAAAATTTTTTAATGTGAAAATATAATCAGAGAGCGTAAAAAGGTATAAAAATTCAAAATTAACACCAAAAAAATGAAAAAAGTAACAAAAGCTTTATCATAATTGTAGCTATTTTTTTAAGTCATCTTAATAATTGTTTAGCTTAAGGACTATTCATATTTTATGTCCTGTAGGCACTGGAATACAATATCTTAATAAAAATATGTTGAAAAGTATGTAAATTAAAGGAAATTCACAATATTATAATTTTGAAAATTAAAAATTAAAACATTTATTGATCCAAAAACTTTTCGACATTCTCGAACAAAACAAGTCAAAACTAAAATGTTGATTTTTTGATTTCGTTACTAGTTCCATCCAAATTATTACCAAGTATATTGATACACCCGGAGTAAATTATATGAGGTAATTTAAATTAATTTGAATAGAACCAGGGATAATGAAATTTTTATTTTAAAAATCTTTTTAAGGTAAATTTCGGATTTGGATTGTAGATACTCGTTTTACAAATGACAAAATTTTTGAAAATAAAACCTAAATATGAAATTTGAACAAGATCTCAAGACTCAACATTGATTTATAGTCAACAAAGGTGCTGTTAATCATAAAAGTAATATTCACAGAGCATAAAATATGAATAGTCCTTAAAATAACTTGTGAGAATTGTCAAAATTTAAACATCTTTGCAAAAAAAAAAAAATTATGAAATTTCAGACTTTACATTTCTAGAAAATATAAAAATCTTTCGGGAGTTTAGATTTACTTTTGAATAAGACCAGTAAAGATACAATTTCTATAATTTAAGTTTGTTGATATTGTTCTTGAGGATCTATTTTCATTATTCGAAATAACCACGTAAAAAGTTGGAAAATCCAATCAAAAATTATTTTATTCCCTTGCAAAGCCTTTTAAAATCATCCGTGTTAAATCCATAAATGCCAAATAATTATCGAAACAACAAAATGTGATCTCATGAAAAAAGTGTTATTTTTACGCTTTCCCTAAATTCAATATATCATTGAGTCAATCAATTTTGTTTTCAAAAGTCTTACTTTGGGCCAATTTTAAATAATTAAATTAAAATTACACGGTTTTTGAAAAGTCTTTAAATCTACATTATTAAGAATTTGATTTCTCTGGGGGTGAAATTCGCAAAAAAAAAGAAGTAACTTTTTTTAAAAGATTTACCTTTTTTCGTGTTAATTTTTACAAGGTGCAACGAATTCTGAATGTAATTTACAAATGATAAAAAAAAATAATCCACACAAAAGAAAATGATTCCCCCCTTTAACTCAACTAATGCTGCAAAAACTACATTTTCAAAAATTTAACTACTTGCTTTTTTACTTGATTTAAAAACTAAACCAAAAATTAGATTTCTTATTAGAATTCAAATTGAATCCAAAAGACCCACTTAAACAAAAATTTAAACACATTCAATTTTCAAAACACAAAATATAAGATTTACGTTGGTTAATTATTCAAATAAATTTAATCAATGTGAAGAAAAAAAAAGAGAGTTAGTGAATTGATTACTAATGCATCTGTAAAACAAAAACACAAATATTTTATTTGTGTATTAATTAATCGATAATCTTTATTTTTAAACAGTCGAAATTCAATAAAATTTTACTTTAGGTTATCAAGAAAACAAAGTAAGCCAACTTTATAAAACTATAGTATTTGTTATAAAACTCGATCTTATTATTATTTAAATATACTATATTTAACTTTTTTATAAAGGAATTAGTTTCTATGATTATATAATGTTTTAAAAATTTTTTCAGAATTGCAAAAATTTGTTTTTTAAAAAATACATTTTTCATTTAATTTTCAAGCATAAATGATCTAAACCCAAACAAACTTTATCACATCTTTAAAAATTGAAATAAAATAATTTATTCAAGAAAAAAAAAAAAAATAGTGCGAATTTTCAAGGTTGTATACCAGAAATACGTTTATATGATAGAATTTTTTTTTGTTAGGATTAATCGATATTTAAAATTAAAAAAAAAAATATTTGAATTAATTATATTTCTTCTTCTTTTTTTTTAATACAAGACAACCCCGATTTTCTTTTGATTTATCTAAAATCAAACAAAAGTATAAATGCTAAAAAATTCTTAATTCTCATTATTATTATTTCAAATATAAAAAATAGTTGATACCAAAACAATACAAAAACGGGCCTTATTATTATCACACTTTAAATAAGAATGATCCAGGCGTAAATATAGATGATGTGATTGAAACCTTTAATACAATATTATTAGTAAAGGTAAAATTGATCTCTTCCTCTCCTTCCACCCCCCTCTCTTTCTTTCCTTTTAACTTTCGTAATTTTACTGCTTGATATTTTAATATAAATATTAATTATTCTTAATTTACATAGGGAGAAATTATTTCAGAATCAATTTACCCAGCAATTGAACAACAAATTAAACTTTTAGAAAAAGATTGTTTGGATACAACATCTTTTTTATTTTTAAGAAAAATGTCTATTCTTTTTTCTTTTCCAATGTTTCCTAAAAAGGATTATATTAATTTGTATCAACGATTGATCAGCTGTTATCTTAAATTACCAACAAGTTCAAAAATAATCTTTATTGGATGGTGTCAAGATTATTTCCCAAAAACATTTTTAACATTATTAGTTAATTCTTTAAATCAATATATAACATATAATATATTTTCTCAAAAATCTACTGTATTCCCCCCAAGCGATGAAATTTTGAATGCAATAGAATTATTACAAGATATTTTTGTAGTAAATAATCTTTTTTTAAATATATTTCTTCGATTATTTTCATTCATTCTTCTTCACTTTATTTTTTTTTTTTTTTTTTCTTTTTCTTCTTCGTTTTCTTCGTTTTCTTCGTTTTCTTCGTTTTCTTCGTTTTCATCATCTTCTTCTTCTTTGTTTTCTTCTTCTTTGTTTTCTTCTTCTTCTTCTTCTTCTTCTTCGTTTTCTTCTCTTCTTCTTCTTATTAATAATTTTTATTATCTTTATAACACTGAAAACAAATTATTTATATTTTAATTGATAATTTCATTTTAATAGATAAATTTACAAAGAAGATTAAAGGTTGAAATTAATTTATTTTATAATATGGCTATTAACGAAAATTTTGATCTCAAAGAAAATTATATATATTATGCAAAAGAAAAATTCTCATATATCAATTATCCCTTTTTATTAAATTCAGGAAATAAAGCAAGTTTATTATCTCTTGAATCAAGAATAACTATGGAAGAGAATTTAAATCAAAATATTCTTAGCTCGTTTTTAGATTTACAGTCATTTAGCCCATACTATAAAATAATAGTACGTCGCAACAATATTGTCGGTGATACTATTAATCATCTTGATAGGGTAAAATTCATTTAATTTCTATTTATTTTCTTTTTTATTTTTTTTTCTTTTTATTTTAATCAATAAGAATTATTTAAAGATTATTTAAATTCCAATTTTTTTTAATTTTGTGAAGAAAATTTTTTTTAATTTCAGAACGAACAAGGAAAAATATTTATTTACTCCTAAACAACAACAACAACAACAAAAACAATACAAATTTCCAAAAAAATAAAAAATGATAAAAATAAATGAATTTGAGTTTCTTTATAAACACTTTTAATCAAACAATTAATAAAATTTAAAAAGTTATTTTTTTTTTTTTGATCCCATTAATTGAAATTATTTATTTTATCAATTCGGAATAGTGTGTATTCTTTTGTTTGTTAAAATTTTCAATTAGAAATTAGCTTTTATTATTTTTTTTATTTCTTGATTCCTTTTTGAATCAGGTAATATTAATCCCAAAAAATAATAAAAAAAAAATTGAAAAAAATAATTTAATATTATATGTGTTAATATACGGGAATAATGTTTTTTTTTAAAAAAGAACTTGTTTTAATGAATATAAACCAAGCAAAATATAAGTTAGAATATTGTTGAGATCAACTCTTGATTCACTATTTTGGTTCAACAAACCCCCAGAATCTTTTGCATAAAATTGAAAAAAAATACAAAAATATTTCAAATGCTTTATTATTTTTTAGTTACTAAAATCAAAATAATTTAAAGATCAGTCAAGATGGGCGAATAATTTCTCTTGTTTTTCTTGGGAAATTCGAAGAAATAAAGAAAAAGAATTTTATATTTTTTTTCAAGAATAGAAATTTGAATTTTTTTCTTTGAAAAAATACAACACCTTTTTTTCTGTACAAAGTGGAATAAACACACCAAAAACAAAAAAAAATTTAAAACCAAAATTGAAATTAAACTATTCTTTTGATGTAGTTGAGGAATTACATTTCTTTTTTTCTTTGTTGTTTTCTTCAATCAAAAAAAGATAAATTCTAACTACTACCAAACATTCAAGTTATAAATGGTTTTCTTTCTAGCGTATTTGTATTTTTTCAAATCCACTTGGTAATAAATAATCTCAAAAAGTAAATCTCATTAATGAAAATGAATTACAAATCCCCGATGTCTATTATAGATTTAATTTTTTAAAGAAAAATTTTATTTCAAAAAAAAAAGCAATTAAATACTGTTTTCCAGTTTTACTCAAAATCTAATATCCTTTTATGCTTCATAATTTAAAATTGAAAGGGTAGTTCAAAAAAAAAATTATTCCAAAAAATAAATACCTTCTTATTTTTCGAAAAATTCTACGATTTCAAGTCATTTCGTTTTTCAGTACAAATCTATTTTGGATAAATCTCTGATAATCAAAAAACAGAGTTTCTAAACTTTTTTAACCTTGTTAAATTCAAATTTTAACGAGTAATACTCATTCAGTTCCAAATTTTTAAATTTTTAATTATGCTTTCATCAATAAGCAAAAAATGTTTCAGTTTATTATCTTTAAATTTTTTTTTTCTTTTATAGTTTATTGATCAAGAATTCCCATCGAATTTTTAATATTTACATAAGAGTAAATATTATTTTTGGTGTAGATATTCACTGAAAATTAGAAAAAATAAAAAATAAAAAATAAAGAAATTCTAGCTAAAGACATATAAATTCAAAAAAATATTAAAAAAATTTTTTAGTTCAATTTCCATTTTTGTAATCTAAAATTTTCAAAACATTTCATTTCGAAGAACATTTCCAAAATCAAATTTTTTTACAATTAATATTTAAACCAATATCATTCTTTAATCAAAGCAGTTAAAAAAATAAAAAATATAAATTGAACTTAAAGCCATTGAAAACATTTTTTTGGATATATCAACCATTAGATATTTTTTGTAAAATTTAATTACTGATTTTATGAAACTCCAAATCATTAATCTGATGGGGAATATTTTTCTAAAAAATGCTAAGTTTTATAATAGAAGAATACAATTTTGAAAAGACTATTCACTTATATTTTTAAAAAAAAATTTTAAATAAAATTTAATATAAACTAAAATTCAAAATTTTCCATACAGTTAAAACGGTCCAAACAATCACAATAATACAATTTCATTCAAATTGGAAATAATTTTTGATTTTTGTAAAATATGAAAATCATTTTTTCATCTTTTAGTTTTTGTCTTCATTTTATTTTTAGTTTTATGTAACTTATTCCGGTTGATCAAAATTTTTTTCAACAATTGATATTAGGTTAAAAGTTTAGTTGTTCAAAATAGAATAACTCAAATAAAATTTGTCAATGGTGTCTAACCATTTGATCGATCAATATTCCTAATAGAATTTTATACAAATTTACCAATACATTTTTTTGAGAAAACTAAATTAAGATTGCCTAATCTGTTTCGTTCCATTGAAATATTTTTTTTATACTCTTTGAATTAGAAGTCTCAAATTTAGTCACTTCAAAATTCTCTCTTTAACAGATTAGATGAGGTTTCATCTAACCCTCAACAATAAATCCAATTCATTTTTTTGTTTTGCTCTCTCCAAAATTTTTAACACGCCCTTGATTTATTAGTATTGATAATTATTTATTTTTTGTTTTATGAGTATTGTAATTTATAAACAAGTGTTAACATTTCAATTATTAAATGTTTTATTGATTTGGTATTTCTTCTTGAATTGATTAAATAAGATTTTTTTTTCCAAAAATTGAATTTTGGTGTTTCTGTGATGTTAAAAATTTTGAATTGGAGTTTATATAAAAATATACTTTATTTTATCAGAAATTTTATGGTGATTTTTGATCATTTTAAAAAGACAAATTTTAATTTATATGAAAATTATTTACTAATAATATAATCTTTTTTCCTAATTTTTTTTTTTTTTTTTAATTTTAAACTCTCTTCGTATTAATTAAATATATATACAATATATTTTGAAAGGCAACCAAATCTGAATTACACAAAAAATTAAAAATCGTGTTTGAAGGGGAAGATGGTGTTGATGAAGGAGGAGTAAAGAAAGAATTCTTCCAATTAATTGTTGGGCGGTTATTTGATCGAAAATATGGGATGTTTGTACAAAACGAAGAAACCAATGAAACAAATTATTGGTTTAATAAAAGCTATATTGGCGAAATGAGTTCTTATCAACTTATCGGGACTCTTTTAGGATTAGCTATTTATAATTCAGTAATTTTAGGTGTACGGTTTCCAATGATGGTTTATAAAAAATTATTAAATCAACCTGTGTTTTTAGAAGATTTGTCAGATTATAAACCAAAGGTACAAAAGGGTTTACAACAATTATTAGATTTTAAAGGCAATGTTGAAGAAACCTTTGTTTTGACATTTCAAATTGTATATAAAAACGATTTTGGTGAAAATGTTTTTGTAAATTTAAAAGAAAATGGAGATAAAATCCCAGTAAATAATGAAAACAGAGAAGAATATGTTCAATTATATATTGATTGGGAACTTAATAAATCCATCGAAGAACAATTCAAAGAATTTCAAACAGGATTTCAATTAGTTTGTGATAGTCCTTTATTTTCAGTAAACAATTTCCTTTTCATTTTTTTTTTTTCTTTCAACAATGAAATATTTAGTATTTGTTATTTTGAATTTTTATTGATTTATTTTTCTCTTTATAGTTAATACAACCAGAAGAACTTGAGGCACTAATTTGCGGAGATCGTGAATTTGATCTTGTTGATTTAAAAACAATTGTAAAATATAGGGATGGTTTTGATCGTAATTCAATTCAGATAAAGTAATTTTTATTTTTATTTATATTTTTTTATTTACCTTTCTTTTTTGAGATATTATTTTCTCAATAATAGCCTTTTAACAACAATCATGATTAATTTTTTTTTTTCCCATTTTTTTATTTAATATCATTTTAATTATATATATTTTCAAAACTAATTATTTTTCCAAAATTCCATTGAATATTATTAAATAAATATAAGATGGTTTTGGGAAATAACATTAAATTGGGAAAAGGAAAAACAGAGAAAATTCCTCTCTTTTTGTTTTGGAACAGACAGAGTACCAATTGGTGGACTGATACATCTTCGTTTTTCAATCGCACGTGGTGGTCCAGATAGTGAAATTTTGCCAAAAGCAAGTACTTGTTATGGTATACTTATTTTACCATCATATTCAACAAAAGAAAAACTTCAAAAAAAATTAGAATTAGCAATTCAAAATTCTGAAGGCTTTGGTCTTTATTAAAATTAATAAAAAATTAAATATATATATTTTAAATAATGATTTTATTCAAAGATTTTTACAAAAATATTATTTTTTTTTATTTTTTATTTATTTTTTTTTCGTTAGATACAAATCTTAATAACTTTCTTTTTTTTTTTGAATAATAAAACCCCTTTTCAAATTATTGAATTTTTGGAACATTTTAAAATATTTTTTTTTATTTAATTTATAAAAATGAAAACCACTTCTCTCAATAATCATATCATCCAAACTTGTGATATATAAAAAAAAAATTATTTTATCTGATTTGAATGTTTTTGAAATTAGTAACCCTATTGTTGTTTAACATCTTATAAATATTGAAAATAATAGAATAAATATTTATATGAAAGAAAAAAGGGAGTAAATAATGAAAAAATAATTAAAATAAAACGGTTGTTGAAGTGATTTCTGAAGAGGGAAAGTTGAAACAAATTTTTTTTTTTATTTTGACCTTATAAATTGAGATTCTAACGGGAAACATTAAATGACCATAATTGTGCCTAGGATTTGGAATATTTTTTAATAAATGGACATTAAAAATTTTTCTTTGAACAAAAAGACCGATTAACTTTGTAAATTAAACTTCCAATGTGATTATTGTTTTACAAATTTTTTTTTTTTACCTAAAAATAATTTCTTGCATTTCTTGTCGTTTTCTCTAGTTGTCTTTTCACATTATTAAAAAAAAATCCAAGCTGTAATATATAATACTCTGAAATTATTATTGATGATAAAAATCAATAAATAAAGTTTAGTGGTTTTATATTTTGATATAATCTCTCTCCCTTTCAATAATAAAAAAAAAAACAATTCAAAGTTTTTCTAAAAAATCAAAATCTTAAAATGACTATCTTAATATGAGTTATTAAAGAGGTTTCAATATTTGGCCAACTATAGATCAAATGCAAAAGGCTATTATATAACTTTTAAATTAGAAAATTTAAGATTGGTTAAATCTATAAAGTTCTGGTTTTTAAGAATTAGTATTTCTTTACTTTTTTATTCTTTTGTAAGTTCTTTCCCAAATCTTTTTTAAACATAATCCCATTATAAGATACCAACTTTGCAAAAATTTCTGAAGATTTGATTTGGAAATACCTTTAATTATTATCAGTTCTCTTCAGTTGTTTCTTTGATTTTTCTTGAGATCAAATCAGGTTAAGTTGATTTTTCTTAAGATCAAATCATTAACAAGTTTACGATTCTTATAATTATGTGTTCCCACCCTTTTACATTTCCAAATACATAGTTTTAAAAAAAAACCAAAAAGAAAAATATAGACTCTCAAACAACTTTTAAAAAAGAAATTTAGAAAAAATAAAAAAGCCTAAAAAATAAAAATATCTATTTTAGCTCAGAAAAAAATTTAAAATTATTATTAAAATTATTTTTAAAAAAATTTAAATCTCGATTTTTATTTAGAAATTCAAGATTGATTTTGTTTTTAATTTGTTTTTTTTAAAACAATCTTTTAAAAAATAACTCGAAAAAAACAATAATTAAAAGAAAAAAAAAAAACCAAAAGTATTTAAAGTAATAATAATAATAATAATAATAATAATAATAATAATAAAAATAAAGAAAAAAAATTAATCCAAATAAAAATGTTATATTAATTTTTTACATGCTTTTGAATATTGACTGATTTCATAAATTTTTCTAATTTTGAACCCAATTGCCTAACATTTCTTTCATAGGCTAATAACAAAAACATGTTTAATCCTGTGATCAGCCCACTGCCGGTTTTAATCGAGTCCAATCTTTTGAGAATAGCAACCGTACCTAACCTGACAATTTCTGAAGTGTGAAACAAATTGACTGCGAGGGGATATAATCCACCATTTTCTTCTGGGAAGAATGAGAGGAATTCCATGCATTCTTCTTCAGTATTTATTTTTAAAATGAATTTTTCATAAATGGTAAATAGCTTGTCACTCGAAAAATCTTTTTTGATTCTTAGTTTTCTGATCATATGCTGAACATCTATCCCCTGAATAACATAAAAGGAATTTCTAATTTGCTTGTCCTTTATGTAAGTTTGATATTCCTTGGACTTTTTCCAAATATCTATTCTTGATTGGTTTGCAGATGTCTCTAATTTTTTGGCCTTTTCGTTAACAAAGACTTCATTATGGAGAGCCATATTAATAAAGTGTTGGGTATATTGTTGAAACATTTGTCTAATATCCCTTTCTGGTGCATTATTATTGATAACCTTTAATACTGATTTAATAAATTTTTGATCATATTCTAGGTGTGGCGCGTTATCGTATTGTGAGCTTATTTCCGAGTTTATTTGCACTTTATGATTATTTAAATCACATAGCACATCCCAATATCTTTGCTTTGTAGCAAACAATGGGTTTGTCGTTCCAACAATATAGCCCGGCAAATTTTCAAATAAGTCAATTGTTCTTAAGTTGACATATGGGAATGACCTCCGAATGATGCCCCTCATTGGTGGGCATACCATTAGCAAAATTGCTAATACATACTCGCATACAGTCCCTGCGGGCATTTGGTGCCCTAAAACGATAATCCGCTTATTTGTTAGTATTGCATTAAAGACAACCATGGTTTGTTCTCTGAATGATTTCACAAATGAGCCCAAAGAAATGTTTCCAAATTCATCTTCTAGCATATAATCAGGGATATTTAATGGCAAATTTTGCCCATTGAAAAACAGATTAGTTTTAAATTTGTTTTCAAAGTTCGATTTAATTCTTTTTATTTGCTTTTTTTGTTCAGTTAAAATATTAAAGTTGGCCAAATCAATGCTATTTAGTGATTTATATAGCTCCTTTGCAATATCTAATGGGTCGTGCATTTGATCAAATGTTTGATCCAATGCTAACATCAAAATCGGCTTTAATAAATGTAAAAATTGGAATTGTGATCCAATCGCCAGCGCATGGTACCTTGTTCCACGAGTGGCTTGATCATCTTGAATGGTTTTGACAATTGTTAAAAAATATTTAAACCCAGATGTGCTACTTTCCCCATTATTATTATTAATATTAAAATCATTCTTCTCTAAATTCTCATTGCTCCCATTCAAGTTTTTTCCTCCACTTTTGCAAAATTCCATTACAATATCAGAAAATTTTTCTCCTAATTCTTTATCAAAAAATTTAAATCCAATTGTTAGATCTTCCTGATCAAAAAAATAATACAAATTATCTTCTAATTTTTGGATTTCTAAATCTTGAAACCAATCTCTATAATAATTTATATTTATTTATTTATTTATATATGAAAATAATATTTTTTTGGTTGTGATATTAAAGAAATATTTTTTTATTTTTTTCCATTTTTCCCTTGACTGAATCTTCTTTATATTGGGAAGAAGAGTTACAAATGAAAAAGATCAAGTGGTTACTTACTAATACTGTGACACTGAAACACAAAAGTATGAGTAACTTGAAAATAAAAACTAAAAAGCAAAGGCTAAAATGACCAAAGGTTGAAAGCAAATAAGATCAAAAAAAAAAAAGAAATTACAACAATTAAATAACGATCCCCAAGTGAACATTCATGATCAATTATCAAATTATTAAATCAACCAAAAGTATCGTGGCTGTGATTTTGGGAGTTCTTAATTAAAGATAGCATTGTTTTTTTTTTTTTTTGATTTTTTACCAATTGCTTCTTATAAACCCTTTTTAAATTTCTTTTTTTTTTTTTTTTTTTTTTTTTTTTGCTTTTTTCTTTTCAATTTTTGGCTTTTACTTTTTAAACATAAAAAAAAATGGGTATGTCTTTCCCTTGAACAATCGTGAAATCTATGATTTTACGCTTAAATTTCCTTTGAGGAAATTTAAGTGAAAGGACATCTAGAGTGTAATTTACACTTCTTCCATCAATAAAAAAAAAAGAAATATTTTTTTTGAGATTTCAGATTTCCAAAATATGATTTTTTTTTGATTTTTTTTCGAATTTCTTCAAAATAAACTAAGCTTGCTAAAAAATGCTAAAAGAAAAATAGTGTATAAATTCTTTTAATTTTTTTTCTTTTATTCTATTGAATCTTGGTATTATTTTTTTTGAGTAGTTTTTTCAAATGAGTAATTAAAATACAGATCAAATTTTTATGGGAGCATTATGATCAAGTAATTATTTGTTTTTTTTTTGATCAGTTACAGCATTTTCAAATTTTTAAAAAGCCTTTCACAAAAATTCACAAAAAATTTGAAAAAAGAATGTTAATTTAATTATTGTCAATGATTATTTGGATTTATTAAAGGCTAGGTTTCTCACCAGGTTGGGTAGTTGTTGAGTTATTGTGTTATTTTAATTTCACTTCTCAAAAAGAATTTCCATTCTGAAGAAGTTGTAAAAAAAATACTAGTTTCAAAGTTATAAATTCTCTTACAAAAAAATTCAAAAAACAGATCTTTGTTTAAATCTGTAAATGTTAAAAAACAAAGGTTTTTTTTTTTTTTTTTTTTTTTATTCTGAAGGGAGGAAATCAATTTCCTCTTACAGCCCTAATTTCTAAATTTTTGTTTAGAAATCTCAATAAAGAATCATAATTTTCTTTATCATTAACTAATGATAAAATAAACAATGAGTCTTTATTTCGAATAATATCAAAGATATTATTCTTATTATTTTTGTTAATTTGAATTAAATCTTTCATCCAAATTATTCGATTTTCTTTATAGAATGGGCAGTTACTATAAAAAATGATCGATATCTTCATCTGTATCTAGGTTTAAATATTTTTTGCATAAGTTGCAAAATTTTGTTTTTGTTTTATTCTTATCATAAACATAAGAATATCTATTTAGATAATTTGTGAAATTTCTTAGTTTTAAGATGGAAGTAGAGCCCTTCCATTTTAAATATTTTTGTTGTTTGTTTATATTGTTATTGTATCTAATAATTTTTAAATATTCCTGGCCTTTCCACCCAGTGCTATTTATTCTTCAAAAAACAAAGGTTTTGAAGGGATTTTCAAGTACAGGTTCAAAATTTAAAATATTTCAACTTGTAAAAGTAACTAAAAACAATATTTAGATCAACCATAGGATTTTTTTTATATTTATCGATTTTAAATGGAAATTCTGAAATATTAAAATCGAATTTTGAAAGGATCTAATAAAGGTAAAAAATTGTGTAAATTCTTTGAATTGTGAAAATTTACCAGTTTTTCATAAAAGAAATTTTCGGTGATTAAATTTAACTGAGATTATAGAACTTTTTTAAGAAAGTTTTTAGAAACACAATTACAGTTTTCATCTGAAAATGTAGTCCTTAAAGAGTTTGGAATTTGATGAATATTAAAAATTAATCAATTTTTTTTCTTCTTTTACAACTAGTATTAAAGATATCATTATCTTTACTGGTTCTTGGAATTGTTGTATATTTGATGTTAATTTTTGTAATTTTACAAATAGCTTAATAAATGTTTAGAACAAGTTTTGTCAAAATATAAAACAAAAGAGTTCCGAATTTTCTTTCAAAAATAGTAAAAATTATGAAATAAAAACCAAAGTGATCATTCAAACAACAAATTGGTAATTGAGGTTTGACAAAAATAGTCATTGTTTTTTTTAAAAAACTTTTTTAAAATAAAAACCACTTCAATTAATCCTAAAGAAGAATTTTATGTTTGTTTTTCATTATTCAGAAATATTTTGAATTAAGTCCAGTCATTTCTTTTTGTTGTTTTTTTTTGGGTTTTTTGTTTTTTGTTTTGTTTTTAGTTTTGTTGTTGGTGATACAAGAATCGAAAAAAAGAAATAGAATTTAAATTGGTTTTTCTTACATTTCCATAATTGTCTTTTTTTCTTTTTCTTCATCAGAGAAAATGAGAATCTTTTTTTCTTGAAATTCAATCCAATTTCCTGACTCTCCTAAGGCAGACCAAGTTTTAGAAGATGGGGTAGATGTAAATACAAAGCACGGAAAAGCTATTTTTTTTTTTTTTCACATCAAAAAGAGATTGCAAATTTTTAAAAAAAAGGAAAAAACAAAATAAAAAAACCAAAAATAAGAAGAAAAAATATTTTTTAAACTCCTTAAATCCACAAGAAGAAAAATTGAGGTAATCAATTCCTTAAGGAAACGCAAAAAGATTAAGAAAAAAAAAGTGTTGTTGTTAATTCAAAAAATCATACTTTTTTGATTTTCTTTTTCTTCTATTTCTTCTCTTTCTTCTGTTTCTTTTTTAATGTCTTCATTTTCTTCGATTTCTTGAAGCTCTGAAAAATTTTTCCCTTCACGATTTAATAAAAACACAGTCCAGTCTTGATCTAGGTTATGAAGTCCATCAGGTATCATAAATTCTTCAAGTATACTAAAAATGGTTGAGAAAAAAAAAAACCATAAAACAAGAAAAAAAATTCTTTTTAATCTAAATTTTGTTTTATCTTTGTTGTTTGGTTCGAGAACGAAAAAAATAATTACTCTGTTGAAACACCACATGGAGTTGGGTATTGAAAGCGAACAGTGTTTCCACTTAAAGCGTCAAACTCGCCAAAAATTATATTGTTAACAAGGGTAATTTTTTTTTTAGTTTGGATTTGGTTGGTCATCTTATTAATTTTGTTGTTTATTTTGAAAGTGTTCCTTTAATTTTTTCTTCTGTTTCAAATCTTAAAAACTATAATTTTTGATCCTTTTTTGAACAAATATTTAGTAAAAAATAACTTTTCCAAAAAATGATTTTTGTGGAAATATAAATTATTTTTTCTCAACTCGAATCAAAGTAAGATCATTAAGAAAATTTAATGTTAATGTTTGGTGAAGAAAAATGGGAGTCTTTGAATCAATTAGGTTTCTATTTATAAAAATTCATTTTCACTAACGTTTGAGTTTTTTTAATCTATCTTAGGTTTCGTGATCTTTACAATTTATTTTTTTTAAAATAGAATAAAATATAAAATTTATAAAAAAACCAAGTTTATCCTAAAGTTTTCTTTTTGAAAAAAATATATTCTGATTATATCAAAGATACAAAAAAGTGTTAGGAGATTAGGAAAAAAAAAAAAATTGTAATTTTGGTTTATGATTTATAAATTTTAATTTTTAGTTATCAGAAAAATTTTTTTCTCTCTTTTTTGTTAAAAAATTTATATATTTATCGAATTAGTCATTCAAAATATGTGAAGACTTGTTTAAAACTTTTTTAAAGTCATCTATTTAATAAAAGTGAAAAATTTTTAACAATAGAAACTTTTTGACAGTTTTCTATTTATATCAAGTTAGGGTTCAACCTTTAAATTTGGAATTGAAAATTGTGTTTTTAAGTAATGAACCTTCTAAAAAATTTTCACACTTTATTAAAAGAGTAATTTCTAAAAAAGATTTAATTCTGATAATTTCTTAAATAAAAAGTTACCACTTTTCATAGTGTGGGATAATAAAAAACCATTATAAATTTCATTTTATAGTACAATTTAATTATTTTTATTTTTTTTTTCTTAAATTTTTGAAACTATTTAACTTTTAAAATCTTGGAAAAATTTAAATTATCATTATTAATACTTTTGTATCTGTAATACTCTTCTTTTTTATGTACAATCAAAGTGAAATTAGCAAAAAGGTAACAACAGATAAAACTATTTTTCTGTTCAATTTTTAAACTTTTTTGAATAACCTATAAAAAAATTAATTATTTGTAAGAAAACAAAAAAAAAAACTTTATTTTCACAATGAAACAAGTTTTTTTTACAACTAACTAGGAAAATATAATATTATCTTTGAAAAATAATTTCGTTTTATTTATTTTTTGTTTATTTTTTTTTTACTTTTTTGGACATTTTAAAAAGGAATAAAAAAAGATTACCAAATAAAAAAGTAAAACCAAATTTTTTGATAACATAAGTGTAAAAAAATTTGCTGTGTTCAAAAATTATTAAAACTAATCTTCATTTTAATAAATAATTTGAAATTTATTTGTTAGATAATGTAATAAAATAATAATTTTGTGATTAAATAGTATTTTTTTTTTATTACCAATTCCACTTTAAAAACACAAACGTAAAACGAAATTTTTGACAGAAAAAAATCTCAAATTAAACACACATTTTTTGATATTTTTTTTACACAAATTATTTTATCTTAATTTGAATTTTGTACCTTAATCTGTTATTTTTTTTTTTTGGAACTTAAATTTTGTTGAAAATTTGTGCCTTAAAAGTGAAAATGTTTACCTAATAATATTAATATTATGTTTTTTTGACTTGTTTTAGTTAAAATTTTAATTGTATTATTATTTAAAAAATATAATTTTTTAATGAGATTAATTTTTAAACTTTTTTTATGGAATTTGTATGATAATTTTATAATACTTTAAAATATTGATATAGTATTAATTGTTAAAAAAACAAGAAAAATAATGTTTAGAAAATTATGGAAATTTCAAATTATTAATTTAATTTAAATAATGAATTTTCTGGATCTTTTAGAATGATTAATATTTCCAAAACCTCTAAAAAAATAATAATAATTTTAAATGTCTAATATACCGTTATTATTTTTATCATTAAATGATATCAAAATAATTTAATTTATGATTTTTTTTTTTAAAAAATGCTGAACATTTATTTTCTTTTTGATTTGATTATCAATAAACGATATCGAGGTACATTCAAAATATCAATTTAATTTTCTCAAATGAGATCTATTTTTATTTTAATTGCTAAATATAAGTATAATAATTAATGATATCTCAAAAATAGTTCTTTCGATTTCAATTTAGATGAAAATAGTATATTATCAAAGATTTAAATATTGAATGTTTGGAGATAGATCCTTTTCATAAATCAAAATCTTTCCAACTATCTCATTAATTGATTCAGAATTAAGGGATTGTTACATAACTTGCCTTTTTTTGTTGAAGGTAACTGAACTTATTATAAAAATTGTCTGAATTTTACATTCAAAAATTGCCATATAAAAAAAAAATTCAATAATTTGTCAAAAAATAAATATAATTTGGGAAAAAAAGAGAAACAGGGAAAAAAAGTTAAACACATTTTTTCCTTTGAAACCATGAATAGATACTGTAAATAAAAAAAAAATCTTGTAAAAGAAGAAACAAATTAAATTTATAGAATAATTCATTATAATATTATCTATCACATCAAGAAACTCAATTTAGATCTACTTTTTTATCAAAATCCAAGTAATAATTGTAGGGAGCTCTATAAATTATTCAAATTTTTAATCATCGATCAATCAAATAAAAACCATTACTAAGAGTATTATTCAAAGAAACTTTTCTTAGTTTAATTTTCCTTTTTGTCTTTTAGGAATTATTTTAATTTTATCTTTTATTAATTGATCTTATTCACTTAACAGTTAGGATTTCCAATTCACCTCCACATTTAACATTTTTTCCTCTTTTTTTTTTTTACCCGATAGTTAATTACAGATCAGAATCATTAAAATAAAATCTAAATTTTTCGAGGTATAAACAAAAAGTTTTGTTTTATGTCACCTTAAAAGGAAAAAATAATATTTCTCATTTTTTGTTTTTTGGTTTTCTGAAATAAAATCTTAATAAAATTATATGAGTCGAAGAAGAAAGAAAAAAAGCCAATTTAGTGGTTTAAAAAGAGAAGAAACATCATTTGATCCACTCTCCAATCCAAACCCTGAAAAGAAAAAAACAAAAAAAAAAAGTAAGGTACCAAAAAAAAAGATAATAGCAAGACAAAAATTTACCTACGAAGAAGAACCAGAAGAAAATATTTTTACAATTAGTGAAAAGGTTTGAGTTTACCTTTCTTCTTAATGCTTTTTTGAACAAAAAAAGAATACAATTCTTTTTTTTTTTTTTTTTTTCTTGTTTTGTTTGTCATTACAAAATTTTACCGAATTTAATTTTAATTGTTCTTTGTTACTCAAACAAAATTTGAAATTTGAACTAAATAAAAAAAGAAAAACACAAAAAAACAGGAAGAAGAAGAAGATATTTTTTTTAAAGAAACAGATTCAAGTTTACTTAATGTTGGTTCCTCTAATGTCGATGAAATTTTGGAAAAAGAAATTGATCAAAATATTAAACCAAAAGAAACAAAGAAAAAAACATCAACATCGTTCTTTGAAACAAAAAATAACGATCTTTTTGCATCATCGTCTTCAGAAGAAGAAACAAAAGTTGATCCAAACCTCAACATTGATGACGATTTTGATTTTAATAAGTATATTGATAGCCAATCGAAAAAAAAAACAAAAACAGAATTTAATTTATTCTAAAACAAATTTGACTCAAAAAGTCTCAAATTTTCAAGAGGAACTTTTTTTTTTGTCTGAATTGATTTTCAAAATTAACTCAGAAAGGTTTACCTAAAAACAAAAATTAAAGTAACCCACAAACCCAATTTTTTTTTCTTTTTTCTTCTTTTCATTTTTACTTTTTTTTTTACTTTTTGATTTCACATAAATAATAAGAAAAAACGAATAATAAAATGTAAAACCATCTTATTCAAAACTCTTATATCCAAAAAAAATCTTCCTTTGGGGAATTGTTAATGAAAGAAAATTTTGGTTTTATTTTGCTCCTTTTTTCACAAAATTTTATTCAACAACCCTTGCAAACTGGGGGTAATCCAAAAAATAGAATTATTCTTCTGTTTATTGAACAATAAATTTAACAAAATTTTCATTCATCTTTTAGAAAAATAATAAATCTGATGAATTAAAATAAATTGTTTAAATTCCTCAAGTCTCAAAGACAAATTCATAAAATAGCACCCACTTAATCTATTAAAAAGTTTTTAGTTTTCTCTTGATTTTTTAAAGCTTTTTTTCAAAATTTGAGTAAAAATTTGTTTCAATTTATTTTTCAATTAAGGACAACGTTTTTTGGTGAAAACAGTGAAATAATGTATAAAATCACCCTTTGAAAGAGTTATGTAATCCAAGTAATATTTGTCCAATGAGAATTTATTTGAGAAAAAATGTGAAATTTTTACAATTTCAACAATTTGTATCTTGAAAGATCATGCTAAATTTTGATTTTAATATTCCAGAATAACCTTTTCAACTTTCTGAACTCACATTATTTTCTCTAGCCTGTTCTACATATTTTTTTACATTTGCTTTTACCAGTTGGAAATGTTCTCAAATTTGAACTTTCACTTGAAAAACCCCAAAAGCCATTTTTTGCAATCATTTTTTTTGCTATTTTCAATTTTCCTTTTCATTGAAAAAGAAAGAAAAAAAGTATTGTGTGGAAAGAAAAAAATGACAAAAAATGTTTTTTTTCTTTTTTTTGTTCAATTTCTTTGGTGTGAAAATCAGTTGTGAGAAATGAAAGTGAAATAACACAATTACTCAACCCCCTCAAGGGTGGGAACTTAGTCCTTAAGAGTAAACAATATTCATAAAAATAACTTTAAACTATTCACTTGTGTTCATTTTGGTAACAATCAATATTACAATAAAAAGTTCTTTTGATAAATTTTCATTCCAAAATCTATTTGATCTAAAACACCTATACCAATAAATATAAAAAACAAATTAAAGGAGAATAGGAAGATAAATTATTTTAAAAAATTAGAAAAGTAAACCTTAAGTGAGTAGTGACACCATAATAACCACTGGAATTGAATTGTGTGATAGTTTATTAAAAATTATATTGAGTTCGTCGGTTCTAGATTCCCAAAAAATTTAAACAAAAAAAAAAAACAAAAATGTTACTTTTGCTAATATCAACTATTAAAATTTCTCAAAACATATTCTTCTTAAAAAAAATATTAAAATGGGAGAAATTGATTTGATTTTTTTAGGAGATTATTTTTTGAAATATAAAACTAAACCCATTCACTTTGTATTTTCAATGTATATTTATATAATACTTAATATTTATTTGATTATAACCAAATCGTCAAATATTCTACAAATCTAAATATTCTAGAGATCTCAAAAAATAATTAGAATAATTTTGCTAACTTTCAAAATTCTATTTTTGAAAAGAGAATTTAAGAATTTATTGGTAGTATTTCTTATATAAATTTTTATTTAGTAGTTTCAAGTTTTTAAAAAGCAATTCATTTTATCTGGGTAATATTCTTTTTATATTGTTAAAACAATTTTATGTTTATTAATTAAATTCTTTTTTTTTTTTCCCGAACTTGAAATGTTTTAAGGACTTATTTATTATTAATAAAATAAGTAAACCACATTTTTTTATTATCTTACAAAAGTGTCATAATATTTTCAAGATAATTCTTTTGAATTTTAATAAATACAAATATATGCTTATTTTAGAAGTATTAAACTAGAATTTATTTAAACGTTTTTTAACAATTTTTACTCAACTTCAACTAATCAATTTAACAAAATATATCAGAACAATAATATCAAAAAAAAAATATTTCTATTACCTTTCCAATATTTAAATTCCTTATTTTGTACATCTTAAAAAATAATTTGGATTCAAAATAATTATTTATTTCGAAGTACAAGATCAATTTAGCATTTTTATTTCAATTCCTAATCAATTTTTGAGTTAAATGTATAATTATTTAGAATTGTGAGATTCTATTTTACTAAAGTAAATTACATGTCATGGATATTGGCCTTCATAACAGGGTTTAAAATTAATTTGAATTTCTTGCTTTGTAACTATTTAAGTAATTTTAGTATATTTTAGAATTAAGAAAATAATAATTTGATCATATAAAGATCAAAAAATAAACAATCAATTTTGAAAATTGAATCAAAAGAAAGAAATTTAAGCCTATGATCAGATCAAAGGATATTTTTCTTGCGGTTATATATCTGCTTGTTTGTGTTGGTTGAACATTTACATGGCAATTACTTATTAATTTTCAAATAATCCTTGGATCCCAACTTATTATCATATAAGATTTAATAACAATGCAAATATCCAGGATAATAGAAATCATTAAGCCCATTCTATATGTTAATTCTCTTTAGTTAAAACAATCCCTTGAACAAATGGTTTTTTAAAAAAAACAATTTAAATTCGATATATTTCACAAAAAAAGTTTAATAAAAAATGAATGAAGGTAAGATTTTTTAACAATTCGTTTTTTTTTATGGATATAAGTTCATATTGCCCTTTTTAATTTTTGGGTAAGCTCAATTAAAATATGAGTTTTATACCAGAAGTTGACATTTTTACTTTTTTTTTTAATGATCATTTACAATTTGATCTGAAAAATGTATTATTTATTTGTTGTTTTTTTTTTGATTTTGAGAATATAAATTGCTCTGTTTAAAAAAAATTCAAAAGATTTTTTCCAACATAAAATCTAATACCACAATAGAATATTGATATAAGAACAAAAGATAAATTATTTAACATTCTCCAAAGTAGATTAAATAAATCAAATTAAAATTCTATTTTGATTTTTAATTTTACTTGTAAAATTAGAATTAATTAATTATTTTCAACAAGAACTTTAAATACTAAAAACAACTAGACACATCCAAAGTAAAAATATTGTTTTTTAATCTTCTTTCAAAATATTAAAAAGTGAAAAATTTGGCTTTATGGTGGATACCCACTTAAAACAATTAAATTTTGTATTTCCTAGTGGTTGCAATAGTAAATAAATGGTTCTTGTTTCGGAAAACTTATATTTTTTTTTTTTGAGCATTTATTGTTTGGAAAAGTAAAATATGAAACCTATAGTGAATATTTCAATGAAAAGTTCATAAAAAAATATTTTATGTTATAATATCTGAATAAATGACCTTAATTTGGTCATGTTAGAGTCATTTAAAGAATTAGTCAAAGCTGAAAATCTAAAATTTCAAAAACTCAAAAAAAGGGGGAGATGACAAGAAAACAATAAAAAATCAACAAGAAAATTTTTGAAAAAATTAATAAAATGATAATTGATAAAAATACTTATGATGCACCGAATAACATAAATCATTCATATATATATATATATATATATATATATATATATTTCAAGCCAACTACGAAGTTTCTTAAAAAAATAATTGATAAAAGGGTAATCGTCCTTTATACAGTCAGAATCATAAAAAATAAATAAAAGAAAGTGAAAGGATTTTTTTTGATCATTCAAAGAAAAATGTATTTGAATTTTTTCATTTTTATCATTGTTAATAGAAAAGGTTTTTTTTTTTTGATTTAAAATAAAAAAAAAACCCAAAACAATATTAAACGAAATTTTTATTGAAAACAGCTTAATATATTTATTTTTTTCAAAATGCTCTTTTTTACTTTAAGTAGAATAAACTTTTACTTTGCTATGTTTTACACCTTATATATATTAATATTTGAGAATTGAAATTTTATTATTATTTGAGTAATTCCAAAATCAATTGATTTATTAATAATGAATGAAATAATTAAGTTAATTTTATGATAAAAAGAATAAATTTAAATTATTAGAACAATATTGAGAAATTTTTATTATTTTTTTCTGATAAAATTTTAATAAATATTGAATTAAGAAGAAAAATGAAATTCATTTATGTTTTTGTAAAAAAAAATTAAAAGTTTTTATGAACAATTTTCGAAAAAATTAATTCAAGAAATACAAAAATATTATAAAAAAATTTTTTGAAAAAAATTTTCAAACAAGATTTTGAGGATTATTTTAATAAAAACTTATTTACTAGATAAATTAATTTACTCTATTTTTAAAAAGTTTATATTAAATTTTATTCAAAGATAATATTCTGGTTTAAAAATGATTTTTGAATTTTTCATGTTTATTAATAAAATTGTGATTTTTTCATTAAAGGTGATACTTTTTGAGTATGTACACAAATCCCAGGAAACTTGGTGTGGTATCCAAAAAGTTTCTTCTTTAATGGAAAAATCATGATCGTAGAAGAAATTATTTTTTCACAGATGTAGTCGATTTACGATAACTAATAATAAAATATGTGTTTTTTACATTCTAATTTGGAGATTTGGTTGAATTTTATATATACCTTTGTGATAATTAAATTTGGTATCAAAATTATTTATAGTGTTTTACAAATAAATGTGAAATTTTTTAAAAATTTATTGTTAACTCAAAATGATAATATTATTTATAAATTGAAGGATTTATTTTTTTTTAGTTATAATATAAATATTAGTTTATCTCATTTTATTTCAAATTAATAATATATAAATATGTTTTGAAGTTGTAAATAATAATTTTTGTGATTCAAATTGTAATAAAAACAGAATTAAATAATTTTGTATTTTAAGGAAAATAAGATTTTTTATCTTTTTATAAAAATTTAAAAAAAAAAAGTATTCAGCACCAAGTGTTCGCGAGAGGTTCCCCATCTCACTAACTAGCTTAGCCCTCAATTCGTTGATCTTCTGGGTTCGGAATGTGTCCAGGATTATTAAATTGGGTATGGCCGAATACACTCATTAAAAAACAATAGTTTAATTTTCATAAATATCAATTATTTAGATCATAATTTTTTTTAATAAATTATATTTTTTATGTCAATTATAAACATCATCAAATCCAAATTAAAACATGGTAGATTATAAATCCTAATCAATAAATAAAATAAATTTCCATCTGATCTAAAACCATCTTATGAAATAAATAAATTATTTATTAAACAAAATATATTTAGTTTCTAGAGATCCAAAAAATTTTTTTCCAGAAAAAAAGAATAATAAGTTTTTAATCTTTGAAACAAATAAATTTTTGATGTTTATTCAATTTTTGAAAAAAAAAATAATAAATAATTATTGGATAAAAGCTTTTTGGAAAATAATAAATTCAACGAAAATTCAATAAAATTTTCAAATGTAGAATAATATTTTCCAAGATATTTTTCTATTGTAAACCCTCAGATAATTTTTAATTCCAAAATTTTCAAAGATAATTATTTATAAATTCTATTTCTTAGAATCTTTTCATATGAATACAAAAATGTTTTACAAGGCAATTGGACTGTTTGCGTTTCTAAGTAATATGTATAAATATAGATGTGTGCGCGTGTGTGTATTCTATTTTTGAATAATATGATAAATAATGAACAAAAAAATCGTTTGTTTTGTTTTTTTATTAAGAAAGCAAATTTTATTTCTATATAAATAATATTTATTTGAGCAAAATGTGATAATTAATTTATTTTGACTTATTTTCAATCATTCAGTCCAAATGATTATATTTGTTTCACAAATATAATTAAATTTTTCAATTTTCAAATCAAATAGAAATTGAAAAAGTTGAATTTTAAAATAAGGAATTCAGACAACTTGTTCCAATATTCGGATTATTCTGTTAAAAATTACCAATTATGTTAGACATTTTTTGAGAAGCGCAATTTTAAATGTTTCACCTTTATTTGTGATGATAAAAAAATAAAACAAAAAAAAAAAAAAAAAAACATATTTGTAAAAATAATAGGTTTAATTTGTTGAAGAATTGGATGAACTTGATGATGTTAAAGAAATATTTGACTTTTCAGGGTTTTTTGAATTCGGAGAGGTGTCCGACATTTCGGAAATATTTGAAGAATCAGGCGAAGATTTTATTGAAATTGAAGAATAATCATTTGAAGATAATAAATAATTACGTTTATTCTTCGATTTTAATTTGTTTTTTTTTTTTTTTCTACTTTCTTTTTTTGATTTTTTTTTCTATTTTTTTCTAAAAAAAGATCTTCGTCACCAGACTCTTCGAATAAATTTCCTGAATTTTTTTTTAAATTTTTTGATTTATTTTTTTTTGCTATTAAATTTTTTTGTTGTTTTTTTAATTTACTTTTCTTTTTTTTCAATTTCCTTTTGTTTCTCCTTTCTCCAATTATTTGTAATAATTGTAAATCTTTTTTAATTATTTTCATTTCTTTCTTTTTTTTTTTGATTTCTTTTAGTAATTTAATTTTCATTTTCTTTTCTTTTTTTCTTAGAATTTGTTTTTTATTTTTTTTTTTCGAATTTATTTTATTTATTTGTCTCTTTTCTTTACCCCTTTCTAATTCTTTTTCTAATTTTCTTCCATCTTCAATTTCATTTTTCAAATCAATTTTTGTTTGAATTATTTTTTTATTAACAAGAGATAATTCATTTTTTGGAGATTGGAAGGTTAAATCATTATTGTTTGTTTGTTCAAAAATATTTTTGTTATTTTGGTTTTCAATTCCATTTAAATTATTGGATATTAGTTTTTCACTTTCATTTTCATTTTGGTTTTCTTCATTTGTGTTTGTTTTGAGTTTTCCAATTACACCTTCATCTTCAATTTTATTTTCATTTTCATTTATTTTTTTTTCTTCAAAACCGTTCTGTGGATCTTTTATTTTTACATTTTCGTTTTCTTCTTTTTTGTTTTCATTTATTACAGTTTGATTAGAAGAAATAGTAGAATATAATAAATTATTGCTGTGATTTTCTGTATCCAATTTTTTAGAATTTTGACTAATTAAATTTGAATTATTTACAATTCTTAAATCATTTATCTGGATTTTGTTAGTGTCATTTGCTTCGTTAGCAGTCACATTTAATTGATTTTTTAGTTTTATATATATATATATTTAATTGTTTAAATCTTTCTTTCATTATCAAAACTGCTTTTTTTCTTTTAGGGATTTTTTGAATTTTTTTTTTCATTTTGAAATATTTTTTTTGATTAATTATTTCCTTTATTTTTGATTTTTTGATTTTTTTTTCATAAAGTTTAATTTTCTTTTGTTGAATTTTTAAAATTCCGAATAATTTTTTATTTTGTTTTTCTAATTTTAAAATTTGTTTTTGATTTTTTTTTTTAACCTTTTCTTGAATATAAAAAGAATCTTTAGTGTTTTGTTTTAATGTATTCATTTGATTTTCCATTTCAGTTTGTAATTGAATGTTCTGTTTTCTAAATAATTCAATTGTGTTTCGTAAATTTTCAATTTCTAATTTTTGTGAATTAATATTTTTTTTATTTTTATTTTTATATTTATTGCTATTTGTTATTTGTTTTTTTTTTTTTGAGATTTTTAGGTATTTTTTTTTCTTTTCTTTTTTCCTCTTCCTCTTCTTCTTCCTCTTCTTTTCCTTTTCCTTTTCCTTTTTCAATTCCTTTTTCAATTTCTTTTTCGATTTCAATTTCAATTTTTGTTAATTTTTTCTTGTTAGTGTTTTGTTTTTTCTTTAATTTTTTCTTGTGTTTATTAAATTTTATTATTTTTAACATTTCCTCCTCTGTCATTTTATTATAAATAAGATAGTCATCATTTTCTTCTTCGTTTTCCTGATTAACATGATATTCATCTTCAAGTTCGTATTCGTATTCTTCATTATTTTCATTATCATCTTCGGAAGGGTTATTTTTTAAATTTTCAACAATATTTCTCTCAATCTCATTGTTTCCTAACTTGTAATATTTCTGATTTTCATTTTCTAAATCTTTTTTATTTTTCTGAAATTCTTTTTTATTGGGATCCCTTTGTTCTTTGTTATTATTTTCATCTTTTTCCTTCTCCACATCGCTTTCCTCTTTGATATTTTTTTCTAAGATCCCAACATTAAATTCATCATCAATATATTCTCCTGCTTCAGCTTCGGTTTCATCATCATCTTCTTCTTCATCTTCACTTTCCCTTTCACTTTTTTCATCATTATATTTTTCAACATTATTTTCATCTTTTTCAAGTTTATTTTGTTCTTTATTTTCAAAATATTTCTCTTCATTTCTTTCATACTCTTTTACAAGTCTATGGTTTAATTTTTCGTTTTCATTTTTTTCGTACAAGAATGTTTGATCTTCTGATTTCCCAGATTCTTCATTATTTGATTCAATTTTTTCTAAAAAATGCACAACAATCGAGAAATATTCATTATTCTCAGGAAGCTTTAATGCCTTTTCAAACCAAGTCTGAGCTTTTTTAAGCTTATGGTCCTTAAAATACATTATTCCCAGTCGAACCAAAAATTCGATCCTGTTTGGGTTAAATTTGACACCACGCTCAAATAAAGCAATAGCTTGTTTTTTTTTCCCCAACTTGGTTAACAAATCTTCCAAGTGTGCATACAGTGTAGTATTAGCGGAATCCAATTCAATCGCCTTTTCGTAGTGTTTGCAGGATTCTTTCAATTCCCCCATTTTTTCAAGTAGCATTGCTAGGTTCCCATGCCCCTGTGGAAACACAGCATTAACTTCAATCGCTTTCTCGTACAATTCTCTTGCTCTTTTGACGTTCCCCCTTTTCTCCAGTAAAGACGCCAAATTGTTGTACGCACTATGCGTACCTGGCTTCACTTCGATGGCCTTTTCAAAATGGTGAATTGCCAAATCCCATTTGACTAAGTGCCGATATGAAAATCCTAAATTGTTATGTAAATTGTCGCTCGTAGGCTCAAGCTCCAAGGCTTGCTCCAAGTATTCTATGGCTTTTTCATGATCACCCATTTCATTCAAAACAAAGCCAAGCTTTCGAAGCACAGGAACATTGTTTGAGTCAAGCGATAATATTTGTTCAAATGTCTTTATGGCTTAGTTATATTCCTTTTGTGAAAGATAAATTGATCCAAGTGTCATTAACATTTCTGGGTCTGTAATTTCACTCATCTTTGTTTTGTTGATTTTGTTTGCGTTTGTTTTTTTTTGATATCTTATTTTAACAGCAAAAAACTGAAAAAAATGATTTGTTAGCTTGAATTTTTTGAAGTGGGGAGTTAGAAAACGTTGGAACCTTTATTTAAGAAATCCTAATTCAATTATTTGCTTAACAAACTTTTTCTTTTGATTTTTTTTACGAATAATTTGTTTGGCCTCTTTTTACAAATCTATAAGATAGATTTTTTAATAAGTTTACTTTGAGGATTTAAACCAAGTTTATTTTATAAACTAAGTATATTTCAGAACTTTAATATCCAATTATTCACATAATTAATTGTGGTTTCAAATTAATTTTTATTAAATTTTTAATTGAATATATAACATTAAGGGGCTTGTTACTCTTATTTATTTATTTTCCTAAAGGTGATAGAGTAATTATTTACATAAAGGTACAATGGAATTCGATTGAAAAACTTATTTATCAACTTTAGAGAAATGTACTATCAGTTTTTAATTGATATTGTTATATCCAAGAATTTTTGTTAAAAAGATCTTAGATCCTTTTTTGTTTGGATTTTTGGATCAAAAACAGAAAAAAAAAATTTTCCTAACTTTTTTATTTTCGAAGAAATCTTACTTTTGGTAATTTCCGAGAGTCTTTATGAATAAATAACGTTGAAAATATAATCTTGTTTTTAAAAATACATTAAAAATAAATCAAATATTTAATTCTAGAAGATTTAAAAAAATTGATCATTTATTTTTATTCAGAAATAATTATTAAATGTCTTGAAATTTAAAAGACTAGGTAATAATCTTTTTTATAAAATCCAGATTATAAACTTGGAACTTTTAGTATTAAATCAGATATTTGATAATATCTATTTATTTTTTTTTATTAGAATTATAAATTTGAATTAGTTTTATTGGATTGAAAATCTTTAAACAATTGAGAAATAACTATAACTACGATTGATACATTCAATCTTTGTGTTGTTAATAACCTAATGGACAATTTACAATTGAGTTTTGAATTACTTATTATTTTAATCAAATTCAATAGTATTTCTTTGGATATAAAGTTGAAATTTTCCAGGTATTAAAAAAGTATTTTGGGAGATTTTTTTATTTTATTGTTTGGTTTTTTTTTTCATGTTTTTTTATTCAATAAAAAGAAAAAATTGATTTCTACTTTTCTTTGAATATAAAAATTATATTTTTTTCAAAGTTTAAAATAATTATTGTAATTTTTTTGATATTAAGTAGATTTTTTAAAATGTGTTATTTTAGGACTTAGTGGTTTATTTTTAATGTGTGCATTTGTATGCTTCCTTTATCTACATAAAAATTTCTTTCTTCCTTAATAGAAAATAATTGTTTTTTTAAATAATTCAGAAATATGTTGGAATTTGTAACTTTACAATATGAGAAAAATATATCAAATTTTTAAAAGAAATTCATTTCTAAAAATAGCCTTAAAATAAAGTTAGGATATTGTAGTAATCAGATTTTTACTTTGTTTTTGAATTTCATGATACGGTAAAATTTTTTTTGTATTTGCTATTAAATTTACTGGATATTTTTTTTAATTTGTTAGTGCCTTAATTATACCTTTTTAAGGTTTATTAAGGACAACATATTGTATTTCAATTTTTTGAAAACAATAAATTTGGAAAGCACTTCAAAAAAACTCCGAATGAAAAATTCATTTTTTTTCTTTAAAAATGTCACAAAAGATCGAAGAAACAGATGGAAATTTTCCTTCTAATATTGGCCTAGAAGAAGAAGAAGGAGAAGAAGAAACACAAATACCAATACAAAATCTGAAAGTGAATTGTACGATTTGTGAAAGAAAATCAAAATCAAATGTTGAAGCGGTCTTGTTTTGTTCAATTTGTTCAATCAATCTTTGTCAGTCATGTGAAAATAACTTTCATTCTTTTCTTGGTCACCAAACAAAACCAATTGTATCAAAGAAGACAAGTAAAATCCACAATCATTATTATTCTTTTTTTTGTTTTTTTGAAAAATGAAAAGGCTTTACTTTTAAAAAAACTCTTTGTTTTATTGATAAGAGATCATACAAGTAAAACAAACTTTTAACAACTCTTTTGAAGATGGTAACCTTATATTACAATCTGATGTTTTAAAAATTAAAATTGACTAATTTGGGCTTTATTTCTCTTTTGGGTTTGTAAAAACATCTTTTGTATTAAATTTCAAAAAGGTAAACAAAACAACAAGAAAAGCCATTTTACTCAGCTGTGAGAAAAATATTTTTGAACACAACTTCTAAAAATAGCTCTAATTACGTTGAGTAACTGGTTTTACCGAGACAACTTTGAAAAACTTTTCGATCATACTTTTCTTCACAAAATCAAAAAAAAAAAAAAAAGAAACTTGAAAAAAATTATAAGCAAACTTTTTATTTTATTTTTTTTTGGTTTTCTGAAAGGAAACAAGTTTGTGCTTTTTCAGAGTCCTGAATTTTTTGTCATTTCTTTTTTGAACCAAACAAACGAAAATATTACAATCTTTTTAATTTTTTTTGATTTGATTCAATAGTTGGTTGATTATGACCAATTGTATTTTTAGGAACAAAAACGAATAAAAAGGAACAAACTTTAAAAAAAGGAAGATTGAACAAACAACTAGCTTTGAAATCTGATGTGAGAAAAATTTTACTTTCTTTTCAATCAATTTCATTTGGAATCAATAAGGTGAAAGGACTATCTAAAATAAAGCCACTATATGAAGGGTGTGAGTCAAAACATTGTTGAATTATTCCCTTTATCTCTTGTTACCCAGAACAACTATTACAATTTCAAATTTTTCGAAATTTGGAAAGTATTTCTGATCGAATTCGTAAATTGTAAGTGAAGTGTTTTCCAAAACCCAAGCCATTATTCTTCTAAGTCAAGTATTTTCTAGTTTTCAAGAAAAAACTGTGAAAAAATCAAGTCTTATTGATTAAGAATGGGTTAAGGTTATCAGTACCAACTTTTTGTTTGGTTAGGTAAAATTTCTAAATTTCGAAAAATTTGAAATTGTAATAGTTGTTCTGGGTAACAAGAGATAAAGGGAATAATTCAACAATGTTTTGACTCACACCCTTCATATAGTGGCTTTATTTTAGATAGTCCTTTCACCTTATTGATTCCAAATGAAATTGATTGGAAAGGAAGTAAAATTTTTCCAGAAACATAAAATATTTTTTTCAGAACCATTTCAAAATTATTTTTCATGGGATGTTTCGTATATGCTTCGTGTATTTAGAGATATCGTTAAAAGATTGTTAATCAATTTTTTCATCATTTTTTTATATCCTGTACAAATCTATTATTAGGGAATAATTTCAATTTTTGGATTTTCCATACTCATTATCTATTTTTAAGAATTATGAATTTTTTTTTTTTTTTTTTTAAAAATCTTGATAATTTATTTCTTAAAAAGAGAGAACCAAACGAAAAAAAATATAAACAAAAAACTTTTACATTTTGATTAATAAAATATAATACTAAATATCATTAAAAAAAAAAAATTGAAAACAGAAAAAATAAATCTACTTTCTGTGAAGATTGAGATCCATTTGGTTTCAAATCCAATTGCTGAATTTGTATCAAGATATCAAAAAAATTAGGAAAAAAATTGACCTTAAATTAATATTTGAAGATACTCAACAATTAATATTATTGAAAACGGTCTTGAAAATTTTTAGAAAAAAAATCAAATGCAACAGAACTCAAAATAATAACATTTGTTCTTGACTTTGATTTCCACTAAAATAATTTTTTTCAAGATACTCAAAAAGTTTAAATTCAATGAGAATTCATTTATAAATTACACTAAACGGTCTTTAACAACACCTTCATTTTGTACATTTTTAAAATTAATTAAAGATTTTTTATAAAGTTAACCATTTCTTTTTCATAGGCAATTAAAGATTTATTTTTTTTTTTAATACTACAATTTAAACGAAATAAATTCAATTTTTTTTTTATTGTTGAATAAGTGTTGATTACACTCTAAATGTTCTTTTACTTAACTTCCCGAAAAGGAAATTTAAGAAAAAATCATAGATTTCACGATTTTTCAAGGGAAAAGACATACCCAAATTATTTTATGGATAAAAATCGAAAAGAAATTAGCAAAAACAAAAAATTGAAAAGAAAAAAGGAAAAAAATTAAAATTAAAATTTAAAAAGGGTTTAAAAAATAAATTGGTAAAAAATCAAAAAAAAAAAAAAAATACAATGCTATCTTGAATTAAGAACACCCAAAATCATGCCCAGAATACTTTTAGTTGATTTAATTTGATTTGATAATTGATCATGAATGTTCACTTAGGGATATTTGATTCATTATTATAATTTCCTTTTTTCTTTTTGATCTGATTTGCTTAAAACCTTTGATCATTTTTTACCTTTGATTCTTAGTTTTTATTTTCAAGTTACATATACTTTCGTGTTTCAGTGTTTCAGTATTTCAGTATTAGCAAATAACCACTTGATTCATTTTCCTTTGTAAATCTTCTTCTCAATATAAAAAAGATTCATCTAGGGAAAAAATGGAAAAAATTGAAATTAATTGATCTCTTTTCTTTTAATATTCCATTTCATTGTTTGTATTGATATATTCTGGGTTAGCTGGTTATTCTGAATGAATGAAATTTTTAAGAAATGAAAAAAGATAATTATATGATTTTATTTTTTTATTGATTGAAGGGAGTGATCAAAAATCCTCTTACACTCTGATTACTAATGGTAAATTAGTAATTTAGATGATAAAGAAAAAAAAATATTTTGGAATCGAGCAAGTTCCAAATTTTTTCATCTGTTGAAAAAACAAAAACAAATAAAAAAAAAAATTTATTAAGGGAGTTGGTAAAAAATTAATTAAAAACCTACATCCCATTTTTATCAAGAAGATTCAAAAAACAGCCACGATCCTTTTATTTAAAATTTTATTATTTAATTATTTCTAAGAAATCTTAAATGCTTTGTTAAGGGGTAGTTGTTTAGTAGCTGCCATTTTTTATCTTTTTGATCCAATCTTTTTGATCGTTCCAGTTTTTGTTTTTGTCTTTTCTTTTTATTTTCAAGTTGTTCATACCGACTAGTTTCAATCCTTCCAGTATTAGTAGGTAACCACTTGATATTTCTCCTTAGTAACTCTTCTTCCCAATAAAAAGGAAATTCAACAAAGGGAAAAAATAGAAAAAAATAAATTATATGATTTTAAATTTATTTCCATTTGAATTTCAAATTCCAGTATTTAATGATTTGTGTGCATGGCTCTTACCCTTTAATAAATTTCTTACAATTATTTTCTATCGGTTCTTTAAAGTTACACAGTATTTTCAATATTCTTACCTTCTTAACTTTGTTTCCATACGTTTCTTTAATATTTTTCTTTAATTAAAATCTTTTTAAAAAATAAACAAAGAAAAAATATATAAAAAAAAAAAAAGAAAAAAAGAACATTATTTTTAAATTCTCATTTTTTTTTCTCTATTTGATTTTCTTAAAAATTAACATCCTTTATTGTTTTAAATCTTCCTTTTAATTATTTTAATAGCGCAAAATTTCACAAAATTAAGGTGCAAGATTCATAAAAAAAAATATAAATTATATTGTAAAACCTGTGAAAAAATCATTTGTTATAAATGTGCAATTTTTGATTGTAAAAAACACACAATTATTGAACTGGACAAAGCTGTTGAATATTTAAAAGAAACAAAAATTCCAAAGGAAGAAGAATTGAAAACCCTTTTGGGTAAGAAAACAAAAAAATTACAAAAATTTGAAAAAAAAAACCTAATTATTGATCAAAAGAATTATGAACTAATAAAGGAATCTCAAAACAAAATTTCCATTTTAACTGAAGCTCTTTTAAATCAACAAGAAAAAATTCTTAAAGGGATCAATTATATGATAATTGATCAAAAGGAGATGATCAAAGCAGAAATTTCAACAACGAAAAAAGAGTTACAAATCTTAGAAGATATTGAAAAAAATCATAATCTTTTAAAATCAGAAAATTATGAAGATAATAAATCGCCACTAAATACTATTCACATTATTAATGGCATCTCAAAAAAAATACATTTAATTAAAAATGTAGAAACAAAGGAAATTAGCAAGGGTAAAATGGAATTAATGGATATTAAATTGGAATTAAACATTAGCCAACTTTTGGAATTAATCAAAAATTTGGATTTTGAAATCCCCATTGATTACAATAAATCAATATTCGAAATACCAGATAATGTATTTTTTAATGAGATCTTTCATATTAAAATGAAGATTTTAGATAATCAAAATAACCCAATCTGCATAAAGCAGAATATCATTATATTATTTAAAGATTTGTCGGATAATATTATCAAAAGAAAGGTATGTTTAAGAGAAAGACAAGATAAAGATAAGCAATCGGCATTTAGAAAAATACCATTTAAATTGAAAAAATTAGGAAATTATAAGGTAGAAATAGTAATGGAAAATCAGATAATATTTAAAAAAAACCTCAATGTTTTAAATAACATTTCCTTACAGGATTCTGTAATTACATTTCAGCCAAATAAAATCCAAATAGGAAATACAGCAAAATTAACCATAAGATTATTATCAAATAAAAATGTACCAATCCAAAAAATTGATGAAAATTTGACAATTAAAGTCGCATTATCGAATAATAAAAATGAATTAATTTCTGAATTAAAGCATCAACAATATGAAGTTTTCTCTTCAGAACTTCAAATAAACGAAACTGGTGATTATTTTATTAAATGGTTTCAAATCCAAAACACCAAAATCGATTTTAATCGAAACATTTCTTTAAAAGTTTTTAAAAATAGTTTAATAGATGATAAATTTAATATAACCAATTCACATATGGATTTAAAATTTTTAGATAATTTTAAAACCGTGACAAAATCATCTTCAAAATCCGAAATGGTTGTTGCGCTGGGGTCTTATATTTATGAATCTGGCGAATATGTTATTAAATTTAGAATAATTAAGTGTACAAAAAAAGGATATTTATATTTAGGTGTAAGAAACCCTTCAAACAAGAAACAATATCATCGTTTTAACCCAAATGAATCATCGGGTTCTTGTCTATATGGCAACAATAAACAGTCAACTCGTTATGGCCGAAATATCTTTTCGGGGGATATCGTTAAAATGTATCTAAATATGGATAAGGGAACAATTTCCTTTGCAATAAATAAAATTAAATTCCCAGTTGCTTTTACTGGTATCACATATCCAGTCTGTTTTGAAATAAATGTTTTTGATAATCAGCAAATAGTTCATGTCGAGTCAATTAAAAAAAAAAAATAAAATTTTACATAATTTTTTTTTTTTAATTAATATCCCTTTCTGATTTTATTATTTTTTTCAGAATTCTAAATACATATATTATGTTATGATCTTTCGTGGTTTTTTTTTTTTTATCATTTTCACTTTTAAACAAAATTAAGGATTAATAAACTTAATATTTTAAATAGTTTTTTAGGTATTAATTCATTTCGTATCATGTACTTATTGTCACGAAACATCTTTTTTTTTTTTCTTTTTTTTTTCAACAATAAAGGATTTAATGAGAACCGGTATGGGCAAGTGGCAAATGAGAACCGGTATGGGCAAGTGGCAACACAGCCTAGTGTACAATCTGAAGACCGGGGTTCTATTCCCTTAACCATTATTTCTTATTGTTTGCCATTTTCTCAAATAGCCACCACGGTGTAATTTTAATTAAAAATCGGGCTTATGCTTCTTAGAACCACTAATTCTTTGAGGAAATCGTTTGACCGAATTGAATCTTTTTGACTATTATAAAACTGAACGGAATTGGAACAAAATCCCTCTCAATTTATGGAGCGGATCCGATTTTTGGGAGAAATGACCAGCTCTCACTTGGTTCAACAATATCTCTAATTCAAATTAGGGATTCGGGCAAACAGGTGGACTTTTAGTACCCACTCTTTAATGGAAAAAAAAAAAAAAAAAAAAAAAAAAAACAATAAAGGATTTTTATAAAGTAACATGTATTTTTTAAAATAATGAAATCTTGTCAAGTTTTTAAAAATTTTTTTTTTTTTAAGTGATTTGTATTTTCATTTTATGAAACTGGTTAATTAACCTTATCTAAATAATTAATTAATTATAAGACCCTTTTTTTTTTAATCAAAATTTCACATATTTCCATGATAAAAAAAAAAAAAAAAACTAATATTCTTTTATACTGTTACTGTTAATTCATGAAAATGATCACATATTTTTTTAGATTTACGAAAGGAAAGTAGTTGATTTTGAAAAAAAAAATAATTTTGTTAGTATTTTTAATTATCAATATTTCAATTCTAATATCAATTAATAAAATTAATAGAGGGGTAAATCCATAAATATATTTAAATTTGATAGAAGCCTAAAAAAAATTGTTCAATAATAAAAAGATGTTTAAAGCATAAATTATTTTTTTTTATTAAAGTTTTAAAAAAAGTTATTTTTTAGTTTTCAAAAAATGAAAAAAAACCAAAAAAAGATTTAGATTTGAAAAAATGTTCTTTCAAAATTATTAAGTCATATTGGGTATATTACTAAATTTCAAATTTGGTCAAATTGATTTTTTTTCATATTTTTGAAGAGTTTCTTGATATTTTCATCTGTATGAAAGTTTTTAAGGGTTTTTTATAGTTGAGGGAGGAAAAATAAAAAAGAATAATTTGCGATTGGTAATATTTTATTAAGTAAATTGTAGAAAATCCAAATTTTTGAAATAATCAATACTAAATATATTCAAAAATTTGTTCAAAATCTAAATTTTAATCACCAAAGTTAAGTGGAAAACTTTAATCCTTAAGGGATTAGCGTCACAATAGATTTCTCAATAATCAAAGTATGTTGTAATTGGGTGTAAACGGTATTAGTGCACCATGGCTCGAATAGCTCTAAAAAATCTATTATAAATCTTATTGCACAATAAATTATTACATTTTTTACTAAGGATCACAATTAAAAAATTTTATTTTGAAAAATTTTTTTTTTAATTCCTTTTCCAAATCCCAAAATAGAAACCCAAAATACAGTACTCGGGTATTTAATAATTTAGATTTAGAACTTCCAAAAGTAACTATTTTTAGAATTTTTGAATTTCAAAGATTAACTCAATAAACATCAACATAAAAGTACAAAGACTGATTAATTTTGTTTGCTTTTGATAATTCTAATTATAGCATCAATATATTTCCATGATTTGAAAATAATTTGTCAAAAAAATCAATTGGTTAATTATTTAATTTTTTAAAAAAAAACGAATTTTTTAGTAACTAATCTACATTTCGCCATAAATTTAAGATAGATATTTTATGACTTTGTAGTCTGAATATTGATAATTCAATCATAAAATTTATGACGAAATGCAGATTTTATTCTGAATTTGCTGGGTTTTTTACTAATTTATAGATCATTTTTAATTGATGAGATCAACAAATATTACTACTTTACTAATCGATTTTTTAGAGACATTTTAACCATGTGGCACTAATGTGGTTATGTCCAATAACCGCATACTTTGATCCTAGGCTTCTCCTTGGTAGACGCTAATCCCTTAAATCAAGTTACAAAAGTTAAATTAGTCTCTTAATTATTATTTTTTCAAAATTCAGGAAAATTTCTGGAAAATACTATCTAAATCCCCCAAATCTACTCTAACATACCATAAAGTATTCTTAAACGACCTATAAATGGGTTTGAAAGACCCACGATCAATATAAACTCTTTTTCAAAAATTGTGACTCACCTGAAATAATAAATTGAAAAAAAAAAATTATCCTTTAGTATTCATGAATAATTAATAACTAAATATGATTTGTAATTCTCTTTTAAGTCATTCTAAATCTATTAAAGCCTGATATATTAAAAATTAAAAAAAATAAAATCAAAAACTAAAAATAAGTGAGTCAAAATTTTTGAAATGAGCAATACCGATTTTTTATTACTGAACTTTCACTGAAAAAAAGTTGAACAACAAGATTTTTTATGAATAATTAAATCCATTTTCAAAGACATTACATAGTCTCAATTTTCATAGTGATTATTTTTCTTTTCGAAAATCTCTTTTTTTTCCACTGGATCTTATAAAAAAAAAAAAAAAGGAAAAGAAAAAAAAAAAAAAAAAAAAAAAAAAAAAAAAAAAAAAAAAAAAAAAAAAAAAAAAAAAAAAAAAAAAAAAAAAAAAAAAAAAAAACAAAAGAAAAACAAAAATTTGAAAAAGCAAAAGAAAAATTTGCAAAATTAGAAAAAATGATTCTTATCCAAAAATTTGAAAATATTTTTTGTAAAGAATACTGGAATCAACCCTCAAAACAACTCCCATTCACATTATAAAGTGAGTCAAAATTTATGAAAAATAGTTTATTTCAATTTAATTGATTATTTTTAAAAAATTGAAATTTTGACCAATTTTGAAATTTGACCAAATTTGAAAAATAATAATTTTCTCATCTTATTCATATGTATCGTTATAATAATTTAAATCATTTTTGGGATCAAAAAATTGTACAGAATTGTGTTTGTTGTATCAAATTTCAATAAAGAAGTAAGAATCCAACTCAAAATATTTGATTATTTGATTTGTTTTTCTTTTAATAAAGATAGTATGTATGGTTTTTTTGAAGAAAAGTAAATCCTTAATGAAAAATTGTGACTCACCTCAAATAATAAATTGAAAAAAATATATATACTTTAGTATTCAAAAACAATAAATAACTTAATCTGATTTGTAATTTCACTTTTAAATCATTACAAATATTTAAAAACCTGATATTATAAACATTAAAACCAATAAAACCAAAAACCTAAAAAAAAGTGAGTCACAATTTTTGAAATAAGCATTATATATTTTTTATTATTGAACTTTTACTGAAAAAAAGTTTAACAAGAAGATTTTTTGTTAATGATTAAATTCATTTAAGAAGTCATCACAGAGTCGCAATTTTCTAAGTGATTATTTTTCTTTTTGAAGATCTTTTTTTTCCACATGATCTTTCGTAAACAAAAAAAGGAACAAAAAAAATAGTAACAAAAAAAAAGTATCAAAAAAAAAGTATCAAAAAAAAAAAAGAAAAAAAAAAATAGACAAAAATAAACTCAAATTTGACAAAATTAGAAAAAATAATTCTAATCCAAAAATTTGAAAATATATTTTTGATAATAATACTGGAATAAATCCTCAAATCAACTTTCATTAACCTGATAACGATACTATTTTTCAAAAATTTTGTAATACTTTAAAGATCTTGCTTCAGGTATTACTATATTCCTCAAAACAAATTTTTCTTAATGAGCAGTATTTTTAATTATTTCTTTATTTAGATTTTTGTTAATTTTTTGTAATGACTTCAAAAGATAAATATAAATAACACAGGGATAACAAAAATTATTGAGATGTCTTGGTAAATTTAAAATTGATATTTTCAAATAAACGGATTTTTAATAAAGTTTGATGTGGGAGATAAAAATAAATTGAATTTCATTGGTAAGAGGAAAGTGTTTATTCTAAAATTATTTCTTTCCAAAAAAAGCAATGTGAATCAAAAAAAATATAATTAACTCTATTGAGAAGATAGAAAATCGATTATGAATAGCTAAAAATAAAATAAAAAAATAGAATAAATTATTTATTTCTTTTTTTACTTTTTTTTGTGAAAATGTAAAAAAATTCTTAGTAGATATATATTTAAAGAATAAATATATATGCTTTGTAAAGTATTTAAGAAATTTTGAAGTTTAAAATTCATAAAATTTTTAAAGATAATGATATTGTTTTATTTCTTTTGATCATTTTTACCATTATATAAATAAAGGATGTTTGTAGCTGCAACTGCAATAAATGGTTCATATTGATTCCAAGAAATATTGAATATTTTTTTTGAAAAATCTACATTATCTGAATCATAAGTTAATTTGTTATTGGTTTCAAAAATATTATTTGAATTTTCGTTTTGTTTATTTGTGTCATAGAATTTTGAATAGATCTTTGTTGTTTTTGATCCATCAATCAGCATTCCTTTGTTTTGTTTCCAATCAAATAAATAGTAATAGTTTTCATAAGAACCAGTGATAACATATCTTTTATTTTATAAATATTAAAACAATTTTAAATTATTAGAAAAAAATTAAAAAAAAATTAAAACATTAAACATTATACACAAAAAAAAATAAAAAAAAAGAATATTTTTTGTTTTTGTTTAATTTTGTAAAAAAAATTAACACCGTATACAAATTTTGACAATTTTATGATATTGAAAGCAATTTTGTTTTAACAATTGCTCGAAAAAATTAGTAAGAACTGACTGTTTTAGATAATTTTCAGTGAAAATATTTCTATCGTAGTTGTAATTTCTGATTTGTTTTTGACAAACTTTTGAAAATTTTTTTATGTATTCTATTTTAAAGGTGTAATAGAATTTGTTTTCAGTATTATTTTTATGTTTTTTTGAAAAAATAAAAATATTTATATAAGAACCAAATCAATTTTTTTCAACTTTAACTTTGTAATGTAAGGGATATTTTTTTGGAAAAATTATTTTTTATATTGATTTTAGTTTTTTTGAGTTTAAAATTATTTTAATTGATAATATTGAATTCAATTGGAAAATATAATGACAAAATTTTAAAATTGTTTTAACTGATACATTTAATTTCTTCATAAAATCTGCTAAATTAATCTACAGAACAATAAATGCTATTTTTTAAAATTAAAGTTTCAAAATTTAATTCTAAATAAATAAAATTGTTTTTTTTTTTTTTATTTATGTAACGTGTTACAAAATGCTAAATTAAACTATATTAAATGTGTCTAATTATAATTCTTTGTAATTTGATATTTATTAGATCCATATAGATCTACTAAAAATTAATTCATTTTTTTTTATTTTTTATTACATTTAAGAGGCCAACCTTATTTTAACTCTATTTGTCCAAATCACGAACCTGAATTTATAGTATAAATAAATAATTTTATTGAGAATCTGGTATCTTTACTAATGTGGTCCATTAAATTTCATAATTTAAATTCGATTTCTTATTCAATGTTGAAAAGTCAAAAAAATTATATACCAAACAGAAAGATGATTTCTCTCTGAAAATTAGTGATTTTCAGAAGAATAATTCCAATTTTGAGGTATCTGTAATTCAATTTAAAAATATAACAACTGATGATCTTTAGAAAAAGGATCTAATAATCATAAAAATTATGGTTAAGATAAATTCAACCCCTTGAAGATTTCAGAATGTTAAGGGAAACTTTATCACTGTACATTAAGCTCATCATTCTAAAAAAAAAAACAAATATTAAAATTTTAATATTCTTTTTCATTTCAAAAATTATTAATATTGAAATTTCATTTTCTAAAGTAATATAAACAAATAATTCTTTTGAAATAAAAAAATAATGAATTTTAATTTTTATTTTTTCTTGATGTTTTTCTGATTAAAAATAAATATTTTTCTAGAAATTAAGATAAAAAATATATTTTCTTTTCATTTCAAAAAAAATTTCTAAATAATGAATAATAAACCTGTTTTTTTTATTCAACTTCTTTTTTGTTAAACTATTATTTTAAATAATGATTTCTTAAAAATTATAATTATTAAATCTTTTTTTATCGTTTCCAATTTTATAACAATTTTTTTATTGTTCAAATATTGAAATTATAATTAATTTTATTTTTTTAAAATCAAACTTTCAATAAAATAGAATATCAATAATTTCTTTTTCTTTATTTCTTTTTCTTTGATTTTGTTTTTTCAAACCTTTTAATTTTTTTGAAAAATGAAATAAAAAATAAAAAAATTCATATTTTCTTCTTAAAATGAAACAATATTTAAAAACTATTGAAAGAATGAAAAATAAAATATCATTATAAAAAAATAATTATTAAATAATTCAAAAAATTTGAAGTAAAAATCAACAAAAGCTTTAAGTTTGAAAAAAAAAATATGTTCAGTTTAGAATTGTTCTTCAAAAATTTTTGATCTGAGAACTAAAACTTTTGTTTTTTAAATCAAATTTCGAATCAAGATATTTAGGAATAAATATAATAAAATTTAAATTTATCTTTATAATTATTATCTTGATAATGATTATTATATTGTAAATGATGCATTAAATATAAAATAATATAAAATAAAAATTAAAAAACAAATTCAAAAAAGAAAAAAAAAAAAAATTATTTACTTTCCGTCACCACTCCAGTTACATTCAAATTTATCAAAAATAAAGTCATTTTCATAAAGTTCGCAAAGCTTAGAATGTGAAAAATCACCAACACAAAGAGTAGCCACTGGCTTTGATTCCATTTTAACATCCCATACTTTCAAAGTCGAATAATCTCTTGAAAGGATATATCTTCCACATGGTGAATATTTAATATCGGCAATATTACTCATAATTTCTGTAAAAAAAGAATCATTTACAGAAGTTTCTTCATCTTCAAAGCTTCTAACTGAATTATTACATTTTGCTGATTGCCTAAGATCTCCCAAATGGATGATCCCTTTTGAGAGGGAATACATGAATTGACTGCTTTCGCTTGGATGGAATTGTGAACATGTAATGACTTCAGATAATTGTTCTAAATCATCAGGTTTTAAATCAACAATATCTTTTTATTTTTTGAGATTATTAATAGGTAATATTTTTAAGATTGAAAATTAATTTGGAATTGTTTTTCAGATTGTTAGTACAATAAAAAATTTTCAAGATGTTTTGGTTTATTATTATATTATATTTTGTTTGTGTGTGTGTGTAAATTTATATTTATTTAATTTTCATTCTATTATTTCTTGTTTTTATTTTTTTATTAATTTTCATGATTGAAGTTTTAAAAAAAAAATTCAAACTTCGTTTCAAAAAATATTTTTATAAAAAAAAAAAAAAAGTTTCTCAATAAATAATATTATTTATTGAATATAAAAATACACCAATTTAATTTCAGTAATTTATTAAAATCAATTTTATTTTTTTTTTGATCTTTGTTGAAAAAATTTCAAAATTATTTCAGTTTTCTGTAAAAAGATAAAACAAAAAAAAAAATGTATTTTCAAAAACAATTCTTTAATAAAGTATTTTAATGAATTAAACGAAACAACAAATTTTAAATTGGTACGTTGATATAGGCCACATTTTCTTTTTAAATCGGAAAAATCAGGAATAATATTTATTACTTGAAATTTATATAATTCAAAAAAAATTTGAAATCAATAGAATGTCCATTTTAACGAGAAGATGGCGGTTTGAAAATAAACCATATTTCCACAGAAATTGGTAGTCAATAATACACTTCCATAATATAATAACAATCTAGTTCCCTCTGTACAAAATTGGTTCTTAATAAAATCATTTTTTTATTTTTTTATACTTTTTACCTTTTCCAAATTTCCCTTCTTAAGTTGCTTGGGCTCTATGTTCCTTCTCTTTTTGTTTTTTTAGGTGTTTGGGAAAGGTAAAAAGTATAAAAAATCATTATAAGAATTGGTTGACCTGATCATGACTAACCCAACCAAACTTGTTCATGATCAGATCTTCGACGAGGACTTATGCAACTGAACTGAATCCAACGAATGCGATCTGAAACCAACCAAAGTGAACCGAATTGAACTTTCCGTACTATCTGTCGAGTCGTTACTTGGACTGGGTTTTTGCTGTCGAGTCGGTATCTTGTACTGGGATTTTGCGAAAACAAGATTTGGGAAACTTACAAAAAAAAAAAAAAAAAAATAAAAAAAAAAAAAAAAAAACACAAAAAAAAAAAAAAAAAAAAAAAAAAAAGAAAAGCAACTGAAAAGAAAATTTCGAAAACCAAATCTTATTCTTAAAAACCAGAGCTTTTTAGATTCAACCCATCTATAAAGTTCTAAATCAAAATTTAATAAACAGCCTTTTTCATTTGATCTATAGTTGTTCAAATATTTAGAACTCTTTATTAAAACAACCTATGGTGGCGATCCAAAAAAACGACATAAAAGGAAACAACCACCAGCCCATTCAACACTTGGGGCACAAAAAAAACTTTTTACTGAAGTTTTTACTTATTTTCTATTATTTTTTGACTCTTTCATTTCTTGCTTTTCTTTCTCTTTTTCTTGTCTTTTTTCCGAAATAATTTTTTCTTTTCATTTTTTAAAGAAAAGATATCCTTTGAGCTGTAATCCTGCTTACATTACAGTTAGGATAAAAAAACCCTAAATACAATTTTAGAGTTTCAGGCAAATAGGAGGTAATTTTGTTGAATCACCTCTGCTCAACAATAAAAAAAAAAATAAAATCATTTTTTTTTTCGCTTTAATTTTATTTACGATTTCTAAAATCAAAACTCTACAAAAAAACAGTTTCAAGAAAAAAAAATTATATTGTTGTTGGGTTGGAAGATTTTCATTCAGTGATTTAAGAAATAGAACAAAAGAGATAAATATAAAACTTGATGATATGGTTTTTTTAATTCATAAAAATTTGAAACAAATATATGTACTTAAAAACATAAAAAGTATAAGAATACAACAATACATTTTTTGTTTCGATTTAATATTTATTATTCGTTACATTTAAACCAAATTTAATTGAAAATTGCATCCTTCTATTTACCAAATGATATTTATTTATTTTATTATTAATTTATCTTAAAATTGTAAAAAAAAAAAAAAAAAAAAAAAGACTATAAAATGTATTATTTTTTCCCTTTACCACTCATATTAATGTTGTTAATTATTTGAAAATAATCAATAATAATCAAATTGAATATTGATATGATTTTTTCAAAAGAGTTGTGGTACTCAACTCATCAAAGATTTAGTAGACCAAGAATCAATGATTAAAAATTGAATGATCGTGAAAGGAAATATTTTTTTATGAGTTAATAAAGAACATCAAACTCTTGGTGAAACAAACAGTTCTTATTTTTGAAAGGATCCTTTCAATAAGAGTCAAAAAAAAAAAATACAATAATCAAAAAAAAAAAAAAAATATCATAATTAACTTTGTGTTGGGATAATCTTTCTTGTTTGGTTCTCTTTATTTTTGTGTACGATCTTGGTTTAACTCTACAAAAGAAAAAAAAAAGAAAGAAAGAAATTCAAAACTAATCTTCTCAATTACTTTTATGATCGGATCTTCTCTGCTTGAATGATGGTTTTTTTTGGATAGCCTAACTCATTCTATTCTATAAAACTTTTAAAGTTTGAACTTAAGGTATTTATGAGAGAATAAAATCTCAAAAAATGCTAAAAAAAAAAAAAATTAAGCTTTTCGTTTGTTTGAAGAAATTGTTTTTTTAAAATTTTAATTTTGAATTTTTTCCTGAATAATTTTTTTCACTACAACTCATGGTTATTGTTCCATTCAAAGTTTAATTTAAATATCCCTTCTGGTGTAGTACGAAAGACTTTCACTAAGCCATCTTCTCGTGAAAAGGGACAATCTATTTTCGAATAATTTGACACTTTGGATATTTTGATACTTTTTGGAATTGTTGCTAATTAAGAAAAACTTTAAAAATAAAAAAAAAGAAAAAATAAAAGTTCCTTACTAAAAGACTTGTCTGTTCTCTCAAGATGCCAAAGATTGATTCTTAATTCATCTGAAGAAATGAAAACTTCATCATCAGAACATAAAGAAATTGCATTTATATTATAAGCGTGTGCATTTCCATAGGTTCTTTTATTATAGGCTTCTTTGTTTATTTCTTCAACTTGAGTTTTTGGAAAAATTAAGTCTTTAGGGCTGTTGATTCCTTCGATCTCTTCTTGATCGATATTAAGTTCAGTCACTAATTCGGTCTCTTTAGAAAAGATTTTCCAAAGTTTGATTGTTTGGTCTATTATAAAGAAGATTTTTGAATCGATTAAGAGAAGGCAAATAATTTAAAAAAACAATTAGTCCAAATCAAAAAAAAATAAAATTAAAAAAAAAAAAAAAATGAAAAAGGAATGACAAAATTAGAAGAAAAAAAGTAACTCTTGAAGAAAAGTCTTTTTTGTGATTTAATAAAGGATCTAAAAAGAGTATTATTTTCAAATCAAAAATGGTTGTGATGAATTTTTTAGTGTTGGGTTAATCTTTTTATTTTTTATTAAAAAAAAAATTTGACTTTTTTGGTACGAGTGAAAGAACGGAAAAAGAAAATAAAAAAAAAATAAAATAAAAAAGGAATTAAAAACAAAAAAAAAAAAAAAAAATATTACCATTTGTAGAAAGTAATAAATGTGATCTATTTCTTCTTTTGATCCATTGAATTTTATTAATTTTTTCTTCAATATCAATACTTTTAAGATAATCAAATTCAGGTTCGTGAGATTGGAATTCCGTGTAAAATTTGTACTGTAAACCTTTTTTCTTTTTTGAGTTTTCTTCTTCTTCATCTTCTTCTTCTTTTTCTTCTTTAAAGAATTCTTCTTCTTCTAAATCACTTTCTTCATCACTTTCATTTGAAATCTTTAAAAGATTGAAATTTATTTTTCAATTTTCAATAAGAACAAATGTTGTTAATATTTTTTTTTATTTTTTGAATTGGAAAATTAAAAAAAAAGAAAATAATAAAAATAAAAAAAAATGTTAATTAAAAAATAAAAAAGTAAACTGATAAAAAGTGAAGAACTCAAAGAGATCGTGGGTTGCAAAAATTTTTACACGGTTGCTTTGGAAAAGAATCACTCTTCCACCTCTATCGCCAACAGCAACATAATTTCCTGTTGAATCAAATTCAAGCGCAGAGATTTTGTCTTGTTCTGCGATCTTTTCGATTGAAGACTTGTCTCCAAAAATTTGTGAAACTCTCCACTTAAAAGGTACACCTTCCATTTTATAAGTTATTAAAAATGAAAAAAAAAAAACAAAAAGCTAGAAAATTGTTAAAAAATGAAAATTTTCTTCCTATTTTTTTTGGACTTACCAACATAACTTGACCAATTAAAACAAACTGTGAGTCCACGGTTCTTTTGTTAGGTTTGGGTAGGTATTATCTGAAAGAAAAAAAAGGTTTTTTCCATTTGAGATTATCTACTCATTTGATAAATGATTTTTGAATTTTCAAAGTTTTTAAATATAATTTGTGTTTTTCTGAATGAAGAGAGTTTTAAAATATACCTAAAAGTAATAAGAAACCTGAAAGCGGAGTTGGCATATTTCATACAATTTTTTTATAATTAAAAAACAAAAATTTGAAATATACAAAAACTTTTTCCAAAATCAAGAAAAAAATCAAAAAAATTCTGTAGATTATTCAATAGAGTGTGTTGTTAATTTCACATTCCCTTTTTATTTTTATAGATTACGATTTGGTCACTTACACCCCAATTTAATAGAAAGAATTTAAATATTTTAAAAATAAAAGAAATAATCAATTTTTTTCGGATCTTCAAGGATTAATTATTGGATTTTTATTCTTTTATTTATTAAATAAAACTAAGAATTTCCTCTTTTTTTGTGAGTCTACTATATAAGTATTGGTGTTAATAAGTTAAACATATTTATTAAAAAAACTTTGAAAAATAATTGATATTTTTTGAACTTTTTATTAAATCTAAAAAATATATTTCCTTATTTATAGTGATAAAATTAATAGTTTATATTGCGAAGGTAATTGAAAAATGAATTAATAATATTTTTTCTTAAAAATTAGCTTTTTTTGGAAATTTAATTTTAATCAATGATTTACTATTATTAAAAAGCCCTGTAAAATATTATGTAAACTTAAAGAAATTAGTTTTATTTTAAATATTTTGATTTAATAATCAAAACTTGATTGTTAGTATTATTTAATTTTCATTATAATACTATGTTTATAATTATAAATATGCTTTAAATAGAAATCATTAGTATATGAAAGTTTGTGGTAAAACAATATACAGATCAATGGTTATAAAAAAAAACAATAACAATAACAATAATGAATATTCACTATCAAGTCATCTGAATAAAAAGATTTCTCAGTTTATATTAAACAACCACACAACTATATTGCTCATTGAATAGTAAAAATTAACCAAATTTTATATGATTTATACAATATTCTTCTCAAAATAACCAATATAATATTATAGCTGAATAATTTTTCTTCTTTAGCAAAATATGTTAATTGATTTTTTTTTACTATATTCCTTGATGTTTTTTTTTTTCATTTTATTTTTCTTCAGTTTTTGTCTAATATATTTATTTTTTAAAAAAAAGTAAATGTATACAAAATTAGAGTATCTTTGGAAACTTGTTTTAATTTTTAGAAAATTGGAAAATAATTTTGTATTTGCAAATGAATATTTTTATTATTTAAAAATCATATTTATCTTTATTAAAAAAAATCTTGAAATTAAAATATTTGATTTTTTGATGTACTATTTCTTTATTTTTTTTTAAAAAAAAATGTCTTTTAAAAACTTATAAGAAGTGGCTAAGATCCTTAATTTAAGTTTCTATACCATGTACATTTTTTGAAATCTACGAATTTTTCTCTTTTATGTAAGTATTTATTGAAATAATTTGAAAAATATGTGTTTAAATGGAGTGGTTGGTGGTTTTAGATCAAGTTTTCAAATACGTGGAATTTGAATAAAGATTATCTTGTGTCTGGTGCTGTGACTTGTTATTATGGTTCTTATCTGATCAATCTTTGACAAAGTATGATTTTTATATTTGTTCAAAATTGTAATTTTAAGCAATTTATTTTTTTTTTCCAAAATCTGAATTGCATAATATAAGGCTAATTGCTGACAGGTAAGAAATAAAATCGTTATTTTGAGTAATTTATCAAAATATTCAAATATCTTATACTCAATTGTATAAAACAAAAAAAAAAAAATACAAGCCCCAAATTAAACCTAAATTTCAGTAGAAAATAAAATTCGTAACTTAAAAATTTTATTTTTCTATAACGTAACTACCAATCTATTAGTCTTACATTCTTCAATTCAGATATTGGAAAAAAAAATAAACTTCTTAAAATTCCAATTTTGAACCACTATTAAAATTCATTCTTTGTCAAAGATCAATCAGTTAAGAACCATGATAACAAGTCACAACGTCCGATACACAATAATTTTTATTTAAATTCCAAGGATTCGAAACCTTAGGGTGAGGATGCTTATTTGGAAAATTTTCTAAAAAGTTGCAAATATTTCGTTGATTTTTTGTTAATTTTTTGATATAAGATTATATTACGAAGGTTATACATTCATACAAACTCTCAGAGATTACATAAATTGAAATTTATTCAAAATAAAAAAAATTGATAATTTTTCATTTTATTTTTTCAAATTTAAAAATACAAATCAGAAGGATTTAGATCTTTTTTTTAAAAAAATAATTATTAAAAAAATTAATATTTTCAGAAAAGAAATACTTTCCCAAAACTTGATTCTTGGGGTTTTTTTTAATTTTTTTTACAAAAAAAATCAAAAAAAATTGACATTCAGCTATAATAAAAGATTTTCAAGTAATGTAACATATCAAATTTTTAATTCTTAAAATCAGCTTAAATATTTTTTTTCCATTTTAGAATTGGTAACTTTGATAATTTATTTAAATTCTTGAAATTCCAGTGATGTAAATACCCCATGTTTTTTACTTTAACCAATTATTAAATTTTATTCTTGCTTAAAATATTGACTGACTATAGAAATAAAAGAAACAAATCAATTTATTGAATATAGCATATCAACAAGAAATAGGGTTTCATGATAAACTTTATCATAGAATTGTGAAGATATTGAAAGATTAATATGTAATTTTATGACAAAAAAATAAAAAAAATTTCATTTTTTGAATTTCTTAAACAAGAAATAAGTAAATCTCAGAAATTTTGAAAATATGACGAACTTTTTCAAAAAAAGCATTTAAAATTATTGAAACATTTTGATTAATCTAAGATCTAACATCTAAAGTCAATTTAAATTGTAATCAAGAATATATTTTGTTTTCATCTGTATTGAATTACCCAAGTCTGAAAAAAAAACAAAACACTAGTTAAATTTTAGTAATGGGTTTTTTGTTGTCAACATTGGTTATTTACATCACTGTAAAACAAAAAACTTTGGATACTCATTTTCAAAAAATGATTTCTTGATATATATTCGTTTTGATCAAAAAAATATGTTCTCTCAAAGAAATACTATCTTTAAAAAATTCTTATTACGAAGAGCAATAATAAAAAAACTCCCTTAAAAAAAATGTATAGCCGTTAAAATAAAAATAAAAAAAATCTGAAACTGAACGAAAAAAAAGATGAGAAAGTCCTGTAATGGCCAAGTTGGTGAAGAAAATAAACTATTATTGGATAAAAATTTTCTGAAAGTAAACAATTATTTTTTTTACAAATTTTATTTTCATGAGTATGAATTATTTATTTGGTGATCCAGATTTTACATTTCTTTTTCCACCAACACCTAAAAAAGAAGAAACAGAAAAATTGGAAAACCAAGAAAAGAAAGGGGACAGTAAGGAAACAAAAGAGTCTCATGAAGACGAGATATTTTTTGCTTCTCGAAAACTAAATAGTTATAATAATTTACCAGGCTTAAGTCGATTATGTGAGTTTAAAGAAACAAAAAAAAACGATTTGTTCTCATCTAGCACTATAATTAACATGGTTTCAAGGCCATCGTCTTGTTTGGTACATCTCAATTCCAAAAAGTTATTACTTTTTGTGCTCTCCAAAAGGACTCTTCTTGAGATACCAAATGAAAAATTTAAAAAGATTGCTGCTGGTGGATTAAATTACCTTGTATTAACTCACTCAGGGAAAGTTTTTTATATCAAAAGAAGCGATTCAATTACACAGTGCCAAGTTAACCAAAAAAAAGAAACAACCTATGGCCTTGTTCAGATTCCATTTTTTAAAAAGTTAAACCTTTTTGTTGAAGATATAGTTCTTGGTGGTTTATCAAATTACTTCCTTTGTAAAGGTGGTAATCTTTGTGCACAAGGAGACAACTTACATGGTAAATTCATTTCTTTTTTTCTCTTTTATTCACTTGGATTATTGTTATTCTTCCATTTCATTCAACAAGCCATAAAGTTTTTAAAAGTTTGATTTTAATATTTTTCAAAAGAACAAAGACTTTTGGTTCCTGAAGGTTTACAATCCCCGAAATTTTGAAAAAGGATTATCTTGTGTTGGGTGTAGTGGCTTGTTAATTTGGTTCTTATCTGATCGATCTTGTCCTTGGTATGGGTTTTAATAGTGGTTCAAAATGGCAATTTTTGACAATTTATTTTTTAATTTTTCCAAAATCCGAATTGAAGAGTTTAAGATTAATTGATTGGTAGGTGTTCAAGAATAAATTTAGAAATTTGGGTTGTAGAAAAGAATCTTGATTTACTTTTATGTCAATTAATAAATGAAAAAATAAATTTCTTTAAAAGTCTAAATAAAACTAAATATAATTCAAAATTTCAATCAACAACCGACAAACCACATTTTTTTATAACATAGCTAATCAATTAATCTTACACTCTTCAATTCAGATTTCAGAAATTAAAAAATAAATTGTCAAAAATTGCCATTTTGAACCACTATTAAAACCCATACCAAGGACAAGATCGATCAGATAAGAACCAAATTAACAAGCCACTACACCCAACACAAGGTAATCTTTTTTCAAATTTCAGGGATGGTAAACCTTTAGTAACTAGTAACTCTTATTTATTTTTTAACACAAAGGTGATAGAGTAATTATTATCACAAACGATAAGCTTAAACTAGATAAAAACTCGTTAATAAACTCTAGAGAGATGAATTATCATTTTTCAAAGAATTCATTTTTCCCAAAGAAATTTTCAGGTTAGAAGATACTGATAAATTCAAATAAATTTAATAAAATTTTTAGTTCAATTTCCGATTTTGTAATCTCATGATCAACTTTTAAAACAAACTCAAGAGAACGAATCTTTTGAAAGTAAACCAATTTTACAAAGTTTCTACACGTTTAAAAGAATAAAATACTTTGTTCAAAGCTTGTGTAAAATAATTCTTAAAATGGAAAATGAAGTAAAAATTTTTCTGATATTTATTTGAATTTATCAGTAAGGATCCTTATGTTGAATTCTTTGGATTTAAAAAGAAAAAAGAAAAAAGAAAAATTTGCAAAAAACCCTTTTTATTTTTAGGAAATCTCAGTTTTAGTAGACTTGTGAGAGTTTGTATTCACAAACAACAGTGAATCTTTAATTTTATTTTAAAAATAAAAGAAAAATAAACCAAATAATTAATCCTTGAAGATCCGAAAAAAATTGATCATTTATTTTATTTTGCAAATATTTATTAAATTTCATGAAATTTATTATATTAAACATTTTTCTTTTTCAAATATTAAGAATATAGACAACAAAATGTATTATTAAAATAAGTTATTTGAGAACATCTATTTACATTATTAGAATTATTATTTACAATTTATTATATTTATTTAAAAAAATTAATAAAAAAATATATGAAATAATAAAAAAGTCTTTTGATACGTTTAATCTTTGGGTTATTAACAACAGACTTAAAGAATGAGTTATTAATTATTTATTAAAAATAATCAAATTAAAAAGTATTTTTTTTTGGTTATAAGTTGAATTTTACTAGTTTTAAAAAAATCTTTTGGGAGAATTTTTAAATTTAATAATTTGGTTATTTTTCTGATCTTTTTGGATAATAAATTGAAAAAATTGATTCGAGCTGTTATTTGAATCAAAACATTATATTTTTTTCAAAGCTCAAAATAATTATTGTATTTTTTTGAGATTAAATAGATTTTTTAAACTTAGTTATTTTAAAAACTTAGTGGTTTCATTTTTTAAAGTGTATTTTTGTACACTTCCTTCACAGATATTAAGATTTCAATCTTCTTTCAAGGAAAACAATTTTTTTTCGAAATAATTTGGAGATATGTCGGATTTGGAACTTTTTGAAAATGCTAAAAATGGATCAGTCTTTTAAAAACAATAATTCATTTTTTTTAATAACATTAAAAGTAAGTTTGGTTTTTTATTATTCAACTTTTTACTTTGTTTTTCAATTTCGAGATGCGGTAAATTTTTTTTTAATTTGCTCTTAAATTTACTTGAAGATTTTTTTTTAGTTTGCTAGTCCCTTAAAAACACTTTTAAAAAAGAATTCTTCATTTAACTCTGGCTTGTTGAAATTTGAAATTTTAATGGGGGGTTTCAATTGATTATCTTAACTTTTTTTAAATCTTGAATCTGGCTTTGATTTAGAATTGTCATTTGAACGAAAAAATATCTCAATACAAATAATAAAAACTGAACACTGTCAAAAAAAAATGGAGAACAGCCAAGAAACTTTTTATGAAAAAAAAAAAAAATATTTATTAAAATGAAAGAAATAAAATTTTTTTCTTTTTTCAAAATTCAAATACCTCAAAGAAAATTTTTAAAGAGCAAAAAATGTTCATTTCATATTATTTTAATTCTAAAATGCCCCATATACAATTCTAATATTAAATGAAAGTACTCTGCATTTATTAACTCTCAAAGGAAGGTTTTCAAATAAATTTCAATAAATATTTAAAAATTCATTTAATGGTAAAATTAACTTTTAGAAATTAAGAGACTGTTCCTTGAAAAAATAAATTGAAAAATGAATTTTTTAAAAACAAAGAATAAAACTTTTAATAACTTCAAGATCCCAATAATTTAATAAGAATAATACCCCCTTTCTTCTAAATAATATTTCGCTAGAAATCAATTTCAAATTTTAAATAAAAAAAAAAAAAATGAGTTTATTTAAGCAAAATAATTTAATAATGGCTTTATTTATGATCTTTTTTCTTTTCTTTTCTTTTTTTACTTCACAAATAAATTAGATTATTTTTTAAAAATTGTTTTCCAGAGTATTGAAAATTAAAATTAAAAAGGAAATACTTAAATGGCTAAATCGTTTAATTATCACTGAATTCTATAAATATCACAGTTCCCCAACATCCATACGAGCCTGAAAAATAACGATAGATAGAGACATACCGAATTCCAATATTACAGGGTGTGTATTTCTAGAGAGAAAGATTTTTAAAACGATAGAATTTTTTGTAAACTATTCATGTCTTTTATTCAATTTTTCATTGATTTCACAAACAAAGAATAGTTGTTATCCATATAATCAAAGGAAAGTTTTCTTTGAAAATAAACAAACAAAAAAAAATAACTTTTTTGAGAATTTGAATAAAATAATAAAATTAATAATTATTTTAAAACTTATCTTTATTTTTAGGAGAACTCTCGGGTTAAAAAACTGGTCATTCAATTTTCATGATAAGTTGGAAATTTTAATTTTTTTTATTATTTATGAATAAATTTTTCCAACATAACACTCATTTTGAATTTGTATTTTTTAAATTGAATGTTTTCTAAAGAATTTTTTGTACTTTTAAATTTTACACAGCATTATCTGCATACATCCCCGAAACAAAAATAAACAATTCATTAAAAATAATATAAAAAGACTATTATGAGAAAAAAAAAAATTACATTAATAGTGTTTTTAAAATAAGAAAATATTTTATCCTGGGTATATTTATCTCTTTTGATATGATAGTGATTTTTATTTATTCTAATAAAAAAAATATTAGAAAAAAAATCGTTAAAAATGAAAAAAAAAAAAAAGTATTAAAATTTTTGGTATAACATTTCACACTTGAAATAAATGAGATACAATTATTATAAAATCGTTTAAATTTGAAAAAAAAAAAAATAAGTCTAAAAATAGCAAATTTTCAGAAAAATCTCAAATTTTTACCAAGATCATTCTTTCTATAAAATGTAATAAAAAATAATTTTTTTTTAAAAAATATTTGCAAAATAAAAAAAAATAACTTTTGGAAATTTTAATTTTAATTTAGGTTTCTAAATATAATTAAAGTTTTAAATAAACGTTGAGAATCAACTTTACAAAACTATTTTTGAAATATATCATTTTTATTTTTTTTTTTTTTTTTTTATTTCTCTTAAATTATTAAAATTCATTTATTTTTGAATTCAATTAATGTTTATAATAATATATAAATTTACACATATATTGATAATTATTTTATATTGGTGATCAATAGGCCAATTAGGTGATGATAGTACTTATTATGAAAAAGAAGAGCCAACTTTAACATTAAAAAAGGTTTCACGAATATTTAGCGGGCTTAATTCGTTTAATCTATTCTACACATTAACCGATTCAAATGATTTATATGTATGCGGTTCTAATCAATTTGGACAAGCAGGTGTTGGTAATCGAGATAACTTAACAAATCAAGAGATAATAAAGAATATTAAAGCATCTGATATTTTAGATATTCAAACTTCAAACTTTCATTCAGTTCTCATAACTACCGATGGGAAAACTTATAGTTGTGGATCAGAAGATTATAATGGATTAGGTGAAAATAAAAATGTTTTTACAGAGATTGAGGAATTAAAAAATAAAAAGGCTATTCAATTAAGCGTTGGAAACCATCACACATTAATTTTGACAAAGGATAATGAACTTTATGGATTTGGATTTCATAGAAAGTATTCCCCAATTAATTGGAAAAAAAGATTAAAAAAAAATCTAAAGGAAAATAAGGGAGAAAATGAAGAGGGGGGGGTGAAAGAAAAGAAGGAAGGAAGGAAGGACGAGGATAAGGAAGAGAAGAAAGAAGAAAAAAATGAAGAAGAAAATGAAGAAGAAAATGAAGAAGAAAATGAAGCTGAAAATGAAGATGATATAGATCTAAATGAAGACGATTATTTACATTTAACAGATTTAATTGATGAGGATTGGGTACTTCCTCAAAAAATTGAAATCCCAAAAGAGCTGAAAACTGAACAACTCCAAATTTCTTCAGGGAATCATGTATGTTTCCTGTACAAGCAAAAAAAAAAATCAATTCTTTTTGATTTACAGAAAATTTATGAAAAACAATTATTTTCTGATTTTGAAATAAAAGGTGTCAAAGGACATAAAATCTGGTTAACTTGCCGTTTAGGATTTTTGGAATTTGGAAAAATTGAAGATTATTTTACAAAAGCATTAACAAAAATGGAAATACAGGATTTCATTAAATGGCTTTATACAGATAATATTAAGAACCTTGGATTATTAAAACAAATCCTTGAACATTTTAATGTCCCATACCCACCGAAAAATAATATCCAGAAAGATTTATTAGAATTATACAATAATGAAAACTCTAAAAATTTTTCATTATTATTATCAAAAAAAGAAGATCAAGTGGAAAAAAATTCAAGCAAACAAATAAAAATCACAATCCATAAATTCATTTTATTCACCAGATCAGAATTGTTTAAACAAATGTTTTCTTCCATAAAAGTTCCTGATTCCGTCACAGACTATACAAAAAAAAGTTTTGACAGTTTAAAAATATTTTTCAAATATCTCTACACAGACAAAATAGACAATTCGATACAAGAAAATCCCAATTTCAATTCAATTTATAACGAACTAATAGATTCAGAAGACTATTATCAATTGAACCAATATTCAAAACTTGCAACACAATTATCAAATATTAAAAAACAATTAAACAAAAATTAAATACATTTTACTTTTATTCTTTTCTTTTCTTTTATTTATTTCTTTAAAATTTTCACAATAGAATTTTTTATTTTAATCATTTTCGATTTCTTTACTCCTTTATATTTTTTTATTTAGTTTCGGTTTGAATATAAATAAAATTTAGATTATATTTTTTTTTTTTATTATTATTTAAATTTTCAGAGTTCACATTTTTGTATATTCACTTAAAATTAAATCAAAAACAATTCTTTTTTTTTATTTCAGTGTTAAATCTTAACTTGTTTGTTATTTTAAATTGGGCTTGCAGATAATCATAATATTCTCAAATTTTCATCATTTATAAATAATTTTTTAAAAATTATTTCATAGAATATCTCGGTGTCTTAAAATATACAAATATTTTTTGTTTTAAATCCCAAGTATCCTTTTGGTTATTTTAATGATTTTTTATTTGTTTCATTTTTAGTTTAAATTTTTACTTGTAAATTAGAATGAGAAAAACACTCTAAAATACAAATAACATACCATACAATAATTTTAAAAATATACATAAAAAAAGTTCTAAAAATCCCCATTATTAAAAATGTCTTAAAACTGAATAACTTGAAATTTTTTCAGAAGTGAACCACTTTTGAAAAATAGTCATATAATCAAAAAAAAAACATTTTTTTATTAAAGAAATAAAAATTAAAAAATACAAAAATAAATTTAAAATTTACTTTTATTAAACTAGTATGAAAAAATAAAATTGAAATTCAAAAAAGTTAGACAAAATAACAACTTCAATTATCATCTCATGTTTGTTAATCAAATTTATTTAAAATCTAATCAACATTCCGGTTCTTAAAAATCTTGAAGTGGTCTTATTTATTGTTGTCAATAGTACTAGGTTTTTTCAAATTCTCTTGTTTGGAAAAAAGGATCTATTTTTCGGAAACAATTTTGAGATGGGTGTAACAATGAATTTTCTTTAAATTCGGCTTTAGGATATTTCTTTGAAGAAATGATAACTAATAGTTTTGAACGTGTTGTTAACATCTAAAAAACTCAAATACGGAAAATAAATATATGATGATTACTATTGAAAGTGGCCGTCAAGTGCAGTTGGGTGCCTAGGTTTTTTTTTTTACTTTTTGGAATAAACCCAACCGCGGTTTTCTTGAGGTTTTATGTTTTATTTGTTAAGTGTTCTAGTTTTTTTTTTGATGTTTTCTATTTTATTTGTAAAATCTATTGATTTTCGTCCTAGGTTTTTTTCAATTTTTGAAATAAACGGAAAATTTCTGAAATTTTGTGTCCATTACAAAAATTAAAAAAAACCTAGTATAAAAGTAACAAAAAAATTATTTCCTATTTAAATTATTAAATATTTTTTTAATAATCCAAATAATTGATTCCCCATTTGAAAGATATTCATCAGATTTAAAATACTTTAAAATATAATAAAATTACATCTTAAATGTTGTAAAAAATTTTCAAATTTTTTACTATTAAATTGAAAAAAAATATTAATAGAAATGGAAAAGTGGAGTTTCCAACTTAAATTGTAAAATATCTTTAAATATATTTTTTGATATAAGATCTTTAATTAATTAATAGTTTTTATTCTAATTGTAGTTATCTAAAAGTGAAAAATTAGTAAATATTTAATTTTTTTTGAAAAAATTTTTTCATGATCCTGTAGTCTAAAAATATTAATAGAAATTAATTCTAAGAAAATTATTTGAAATTTTTTAATTTCAGAAATTAGATTTTTGGATTTTTTTTTTATTCAACTTTGTAAATTATTTTATAAATAATAATTCGCAGTAATTTTCCTTTTAAAACGCCCTGTATAAAAATATTTGTAAATTGTTTTAAAAAATAGATGGTAAATTTTTGAAAATATGATCGTGGTGCTATATTTCGAGAAATTTTGTAACACATTTTTAATACAATTTTATGTTTATTTGGTTTCATTTTTTTGGATAAATATTCCCCGAGGAACATGAAAAATATTAAAATATTTTATTGATTATATTCTAGACTTTCTTATTTAAAATATATGAAGTGTATAATTACAATAATTCTTGATAAGATATAATAAATTTTTTTTTAGTTTTTATTATTTCTTTTTTCTATTTTTTTTTTTTAAATATTAAACAAAGATTATTTCTTACACTATAAAGATTGTTTACTCTATGTGTGGTTTTCTCCAATACTGTTACATTAGAAAGGGTATATATTATAATAAAAAGAAATGTAAAGTTTTTTCTCTTTGTTTTTAGATAATTATCTTGGATAACAAAAAAAAAAAAAAAAAAAAAAACAATTCATTTTATTGGTAAATTGGTAACATATGAGTATGTTTTCCAGAAGGGTAGCTTGAATTATTAATCTTTCCAAAAAGTTTGGAAATAATATTTATATACTTTACTTTTATTAGAATGGGAAATATAATTTTTTCAAAAAAAAAAACTATTGAAGATATTGCTGAATTTGGTAATTTTATCCAATAAATTCAATTTTTTTTATTCCAAAAGTGAGATAAAATGGGTTATTGGTTCTTTTAAATAAGACCAAATAATAAATTTATTGAAAAAAAATTATAAGACATTATTTTTTTTTTCAATTTTTTTTTTTTCCTGAAAATTCGTAAATTTATTTTTTCAAACTTTCAAGAATAAAATATTTTTTATTTTAAAAATCAAAATTTCCTTGGCAAATTTTTTTTTCTATTTTTATCAGATGTAATATTATTATATTGTGGAAATATCTATTATTTTGAGTTGTCAAGATTAAAATTGAAAAATTAAACTTAAAATACTAATAAAAAATAATTTGTTTTTGAAAATATCATGATGTTCTAATATAAAAGAAAAAGGGGGGTTTCACAATTTTCAAGAATTAATTTAATTGTTACATTATGATTGATTCCTTATATATATATATATATATATATATATATATATATATATTAGAATTATGTGGCATTTTTATTTCAAAAAATAAACTCCTATTTTGTTAATTGTTAAGAACATACTGGCTTATCCGTTCCAAAGCTAAAATATAAATTACAAAAAAAAAAAAATATGAGGATTTAACCAAGATTTCATTTTATTTTTAAAAAATATAAGTTAATTAATAAAAACACATATAAATGCCAAATTATTGTATAATAATTTGATATGATCACATTTAAATTGTACATGATTTTATATCTTAAATTTTCACCAATTTGGATCAAAAATTATTTTATTGGTATTTTTTTATTAATGAAAAATTCAGAAAAAAAATTAGATATATAACTCAATATATCCATTTAAAGAAAGCTGTAAATGAAAAAGAAAAAACGTGATTTTCTTATCTTCCAAAAAATGGAGATCATTCCAAAGACACTCAATAACCAACTCTAACTTTAAAAGATTACATAAATTATCAGTTTTGATTATAAAATTAATTGAAAGGTTACTATATTATAATCACTAATTATAACAACCAATTTCAAAAAAATTGGATTGTCTTGAGGTTTTTTTATGTTTGGATCTTTATATTTTTTTTTTTTTTTGAATTGGAGTTACTATCAACAATTTCAAGTTGTAGTATTTACTCGATTTGTCTTTTGAAGCGAATCACAAGTGCCCAATTAAATAAACCTTTTATTTATTTATATATGTTGTTTTTTTTTTTGTTTTTATTATTTTCTAGAAATCCTATTTTTTAGTATTAAGAAAATTTTGGTTAAGATTGTATCGAGAAAAGGTTTTGAGGAATTTTTTATTCAACAATTGATTAAATAAAATATGAAAAATTTTCTTCATTTTAAGGTGAAAAAATTATTTATTCATTTATTAAAAAATTATTTGATTTTAGATGGGGAATTTGGTGAATTACGTTCAATGTCAAATAGTTTTTCTAGTTTACTAGAATTTCGTCTTGATTTGAAAATGACAAATAACATTTCCTAAATTTTTTCATTTTCCTCCATATAAAACTTATATGTGAAATTTGAAAACCATCTAAACTTTATGACTCGGCCATGAAAAAAGAATAGATAATTATTAACCATGTGTAAGTTGATTAATAATTGTTTCTAAAAAGAAATTTACTCAAAAAGTTGTTTTTTTATAACATTATTTTTCTTTTTTTAGGTATCTTATGACAGACAAATTTAATCAAATATTTCATTCTTGCTTCATAGATCTCAACATATAAGAATTTGTGAGAATTACCTACAACCAAATCCCCATTAGCGCACTTTTTAAAATAAATTTCATTTGCAAAATAGCCCTAAAGTATTATTTTTTTAATTGGTAGCATTACTGGTATTTGAATTATAAATTTTAAAAATTTTCACTTCCTTGACCACAATTTTCTTTTATAAATTGAGTTCTCAAAGAAGATAGTTGGAGTATGTGGTTCTTATTGAAAAAGGAAATCGAAAATGAAGTGAAAATTTTTCCAATTTATAATTCAAATAACAGTACTGAAACAAAAAACAAAAAAAAGATCTATTAATCAAAGATTAAAGGCAAAGTGGTGAATTAAACACAATAAGAGTTTTTTGAATACTATCTTTTGGTAAATGCTTTTCTTTGGTTGATCAATTATTAAGAATTTGTTGAAAAAAGTGACTTTTTTAATGGATCTCCAAAACCACACCAAGAATTTTGATAAATCAAGTACATTTAATTGTATTTGTTGGTTCAATTGAAAATAAATGAGTTGGATTATTATTTGAAGTTAATTGGTTTCTTCTTTTTTATTGGTTTCTTCTTTGAGTAGAGTTTACTTTTTGTTTATGTTAATGTTTCCAATGAAAAAATGTCTTGAACTTTTTTTTTTTTCCTGTTTTTCTTTTTTCTCTTTATATCTTGGGACTCAAGAAGTCAAGTTTATTATAACACGAAAACAATCAAAATCATTTCAATTCGGAATTAAATTTTCTACTTTAACCTATTTTGTCCTTTTTTCAAACATAAATTTCAACGAATCAAGTGTCACTTTTTGAAAGAGTCAATACATAAAACTAATTCTAAAAGTAGCCACTTTCCTGATTGAAATTGAAGAGTCAGAGTTCTAAAAGTAAATTATTCAAAAAAAAAAAAGAAAAGAAAAAGAGAATAATGAAAATTTTCTCCTCAAAATTCCTTTAAAATATAATCTAAACATCTTTCGTTGTTAAAAAAAGTTGAAAAAGAAAATTAAATTCTTGTAAAAAATAAAATTTCATTTTTTTCTTTTTTTCATTTCTCATCTTTCAAAAAAGAACAAATGACCTCTTTTTTTGAGACTATATTATCTAATGACAAAAAAAAGTTTGACAATTTTGTCAAAACTAACAAACCAAACTTTGAAAAAACAAACGAAACGTATCCAAACAATCCAGTCGAAGATCGAAATCTAACCTTTCTTCACATAGCTGCACTTTGCGGGAGTACAAATTTAGTCAACCCATTCATCACCAAGGGAATAAAAATTGATAAGAAAACATCCTTGGGGAACACCGCATTACATTTATCAATCATCCAAGGCAATTCGGAAATTACACTCAAGCTCTTATCCTTGGGCGCGAATGTTGAATTGACCAATGTCGATGGCAAAACATCCTTACATTTAGCCTGTGAACTTTCAAGGGATCAAGTGATCAACAAGTTGATGAAAAAAAGGGCACCATTGGACGTTGTTGATTCGGTGGGCCATTCGCCATTAACGTCATTGGCACATTTGGGCAATTTGGAGTCCTTAAAAAAGTTTTTAAGCTGTAACAAATCTCTTATCAACGAAACAGATGGCATTGGCTGGAATGCGTTCCATTATGCTTGCTTTTATGGGAGGGTGGAACTCTTACAATATTTGCTCTCGCAGGGTGCAATTGTTGACGAGCTGACAGACGATTTTTTACAGCCAATCCACTTAGCCGCCCAACAAGGTAGCATTGAAGTTATCGAAAAATTATTAAAGGCAGAAGCAGACATCGAGGCACTTGCTGGGGACAACTATACACCTTTACATTGTGCTGCCCAATTTGGCAAAATTGAGACTGTCAAATTTTTGCTTCAAAAGGGTGCAAACCCTAATATTAAAAACAATTTCGGTGCAACACCTTTGCATTTAGCTTGCCACGAAAATGGCCAAGAAATTATTTTACAATTGTTGTCTTCTGGTGCAGATATTAACGAAGAAGATTTTTCAATGTCTACTCCTTTGATTTATGCCGTACGTGAAAATGCTCTCGATTTAATTCCTATTTTAATCGACAAAGGTGCAAATATTAACCAAACAGAAGAAGACGGTTGGTCCTGCCTACACTTTGCTGCTGGAAATGGGTTTTCTGAAGCAATTACAGTTTTATTAAAATTTAAGATCAAAGTAACCCAAATAATTCCATTTTTTTTTTTCTTCTTTTTTTTTTTTTTTTTATTTTTAAATATCCCCATTACAACCCTAGGACTTTTTAGCACACAGTATAAGATCACCTATAAGTGAGTACTATAAGATCACATATAAGGTACACAAAAAACCCAATCAAAATAACGAAAAAACCAAAAACACACAAAAAAGATTGAACACAAAAACTCACAATCCTTTTTTTTCTTCCACTCAAGCATCAATAATCAAAAAAAAAAAAAAAAAATGTGTAACTTTATTTCAAGAATTGTGAATTAATAAAAAAAAAAAACAATATTTTTTTTTTACCTGATTTGGTTAATTAGAATGTGCGTTAAAAAACACTATAAATGTATTGGGGAGAGTTGTTAATTTCTCATGTTTGCCATTAGGTTTTTTTTTTTGAATTAGAAAAATAATTAGAAAGTTTCTGAAAATTTCTTTTTATTTATGAATTAAAAAAAAAAAGAGATCGGTTTTCACGAGTTTTCTGTCTCCTGCTAAATTCAAAAAAATGTAAAAAAAATTTTTCGTTCAATTTCCTTTTTAATAACTGTCAACTAATAAAAAACCTGAAAATTTCAAATACTCGATTTTTCAAAAACATTTCCTTTAGAATAATATTACAAAAATCAACTTTTTTTATAAAGTTTCTTTGCATTTAAATCAATAAAATTCTTTATCCAATGAGAGCTAAAAAAAAATAAAAAAAGGGAAATTAGAGTAAAAAGATTAAAACATTTTTTTGAATTTATCATAATTATGAAAAGTAATGGATTTTAGGAACAAACAGAAAACATATAGAAACCTACGTCACTCTCGGAATTTATAAAATTTTATTTCAAAATTGTTTAAAAATATGGATTTATTTATCACTAAATCTAACATCACCAATAACAATTTCTTTATTTTTTTCAAAATTGTATTAATATCTCTTTTTCAATTTTGATTTTTTTTTTTTTTCTTTCTTATTAACTTGCTGAAAAAAAACAAATTTTTTTATTTAGATTGATTTGCCAACAAACAAAACACAAACAGCACTTCATATTGCATGTAGTGAAAATCAACAAGAATGCGCAAAATTGTTAATTGAAAGCGGTGCAAATATCAATAAAAAAACAAAATTGAATTGGGCTCCAATCCATTTCGCAGCAAAATCAGGGGATGGAGACTTTGTAAAATATTTGTTATCAAAAAATGCAGATTTATCTTTAAAAACAGGCTATGAATCAACTGTTGTTCATTTATCAAGCCAAGAGGGCAATGAGTCGACTTTAAAGGTCTTTTTAGAAAATGGATGTAAGAAAAATCCAAAAAATCGAGGAAATGCATCACCAATCCATTTGGCGGTTGTGGGTAACCATATTAATGCACTAAAATTGTTGATCCAGAATGGTGTTGAAATTGATATTCAAGATAATAATGGAGACACCCCATTACATTTAGCAATAATGTATGGGCATCTTGAGTGTATTCAATTTTTATTAAAATCTAATTCAAATCCTTTAGTAAAAAATACCAGAGGATTGACTCCTATAATGTTATCTGACCAATCTGGTAACAAAGAAATAATCTCCTTATTAAAAAAATTGATTGATAATAAAAAAATTAATATAAAAGAAAATAAAGAATTAAACGATGAAATATTATCGTCTTCCTCGAGTGAAGATGAAGATGAAGGTCGGGATGAAGATGAAACTAAAGGTAAAGGTGAAGGCGAAGGTGAAGATGAAGATGAAGACAAAGAGAAAAATAAAGAAAAAGAAAAAGAAAAAGAAAAAGAAAAGGAAAAGGAAAAAGATGAACAAATAAATAAAATTCCAATTATTGCTTCAATTGAAACAGATTCAAATCTTGATCTTACAAACAAAAATAATGAATTAGAAAACAATGAACTTGAATTTGAAGGAAAAAAAATTGACGATCTTGAAGAAGATATTGAACTTGATGAAATTGGTGTTGGAATTAAACCAAGAAAAGAACCAATTATTTTGGTTTATGACAGCGACAGCGAAGATGATTTAGAACTTTCCATCTTAAATAAACAAAAGAAAAATGAAAGCAAATTGGAAAATGAATTAGAAAAAGAAAATGAAAATGAAAAGGAAACAAAAATTAAAAATGAAAACAAAAATGAAAATAAAAGTAAAAGTAAAAATGAAAAGGAGAATGAGGATGAGGATGAGGATGAGGATGTTAAAGAAAATAAAGAATATTCAAGAGAAGACTTAATAGCATTAATCGAAGAAGCAATCGAACTTAAAAGGGATTCCAAAATTTGGTTTTTAAGATTAGAAGTTATTAAAGATTTGTATACTAACATTTTAAACAGGCCACAAACACAAGCGCATTATACAATCATTTATAATTTCATTGAAAAAATTGTTTTGGATAAGATCAATAGTCCAAGGAAACTCTTATTATACTTACTGAATTACGAACTAAACATGTCATTATATCACTTCTTAGCACTTTATAACTTGAATTATAAATCCATCTGGAAAAAGAAAGGTACAAATAAAAATTTGAATAAAGAAGACGAAGATGATGATGATGAAGACGACAATAAAGAAAAAGATGACATTCAAAAGCCACATTTATATTGGTTTGACGAAAACAAAGAAAATGATAAAATTATTGAAACCTTTTCTAAGGTATGCCCAAATGTGAAAATAACGGTAATGGACCGATACAATGAAGATGTTTTGAAAAAAAGATTTTATGATCGTTTTACAAATCGAAAAACATGGCTCCACTCGAGAATCATTTGTAACAACACATCGGCACAAACAATCATACCATTAATAAGAGACAAATGGAACTGTCAAATTCCTGCGCTAATTTATTGTAGAAGAACAGAGTACGCAAGAAAATTGATTATCCAGGGCAATTATAAAAATATTTGGTATACAGTTTTAGATCGTTGCTGTAGAATGTTTGGTGCAATGACCTTAAACCCTCCTCCAATTCTTTCCAAAAATTTATTCCAAGCCAATACCAAAAAGCATGGGCTCAATATTTCCCAGAATTCGAAAAAGCTCAGGAGATTAAGATCGCTCATGATCGAACAAAGAGTTTACATTCTATCAAAACTCAAATATCCCCGCCCAAATTATGGCGGCCTTTTTGCCAGAAATGCGATTTTGGATTCCCTCTTGGAACTAGAATTAAATGTTAATCGAATAATCCGTGACCCAGGCAAAGCAAAATATGGTAATATTTCAATCATTTTGAAAACAATTGCAGAAATAACTATAAGATATAGCAGGGGAATGACTTTTACCCACTTTCGATATATAAATCAAATAACTACAGAGGCCGAAGAGCAAAGGCATATCTTATGGTTGGACGTTCCTAAAACAGATAATAAAATGGTTGTGAAAAGATCCAAAAAATATAGAATTAAATACTCATTCCCACCTACGATGAAAAAAAAAACCCAATATGTAATTTCTTTCTTTTTCTTTTTACTTTTTACTTTTTTTTCAATCACCTCTTTTTTCACTTCTTTTTTGAGAAAATGCAAAGTGATATTTTGCTTCCATTATTTATTTGAATTTTCAATTGATTTATTAATTCATCATTATTATTTTGACTTTTTTATCCTATTTTTTGAATCATTAAATATTTATAGAAAGAAATCGATGTTGTTGATCTTGAAAAATCACACCAATTTATTGAAAATTTCATAAAAAAATATGGTTGGAATACTGGATTTAAAGTTCGTATCATGAGTAATTTATTTAATGCAAAAGCTTTATTATTATTTCTCAGAAAACAATTAAAATGTGATTTGCCTGTTTTAATCTTTTGTTCAACCAAAAATATTAATGAAGCAATAAAATTTTCTAAAAATTTCCCTGGTGTTTGGGCTACTACTCATTTTAAAAATACAGTTAGCTATAATCAATTTCAATTTAAATAATTTTTTTACTTTATTTATTTTTTTTATTTTTATTATTCATTTTATTTAATTCTCTTTTATTTTTTTGATTTTTTATTTTTTTTCATCCTTTTTTTTTAAAAAGAACAAATTTCATTTGCTTTTCAAAGAATTATTTTTCAACATATAACCAGTTTCAATTCAAATTACTTTTACTTCAATAAAATTGACCTTTTTTCATTGTAATTATTATTTTTAATTTTGCTTTACTTTTGAATATTTTTTTTAGAAATTTAAGGTAAAATCAATTATGAGAGTGACAAAATCTATCGGATACTTTTCAAATTGAAAGTTGATTCAGTAAAGTTAAAATTTGTTCAAGATTTAATCAACAGAATTTCTTTAATGAAATGTCTTTTCTTAGATAATTATTTCTTTTTTTTTAAAAGAAACTTGATTTCAAAAATAAACCAGATTTTAAAAATTTTGGCACACTTTATAATGTTAATGGAAGTTGTTTTGAGGGTTTATCAGTATTCTTATCAAAAAAAATATTTTTAAATTTTTGGATCAGAATCATTTTTTCTAATTTTGCTAATTTTTGTTATTCTTTGGTTTTTTTTCTTTTGAATTTCTTTCTTTTTTTATTTTCTTTTTCTTTTTTTTTCTTTTTTGCAAAAGATCTGTGGAAAAAAAAAAATCTTTGAAAAGATAAATAATTACTAAGAAAATTGAGACTCTGTAATGTCTTTTCAAACGAATTTAATTATTACCCAAATCTCTTCGTTGTTAACTTTTTTTCATTGAAAGTTCAGTAATAAAAAATATATAATGCTCATTTCAAAAATTGTGACTCACTTTTTTTTAGGTTTTTGGTTTTATTTTTTTTTTAATGTTTAGAATATCAGGCTTTTATAAAATTCGAATGATTTTAAAGTTAATTAAAAATCAGATTTAATTATTTGTTGTTTTTGAATACTAAAAGATATATACATCTATATAATTATTTTATTATTTGGGGTGAGTCACAATTTTTGAAATAGTATTTAGGTCAACATCAAAATTAATAAATGTACAAAAAAAAAAAAAATCTTTTTTCAGATATTTTTAAAAATTTAATTCAAAATGGGTTTAAGAAATCAAGTATTAATATTTTAATATTTAACATTTTTTAATAAAAATATAAGAAAAAATCAATTGAAAAAATAATAATCTAGGTATTAAAAATTTGGAATGGAAAAGAACAAAAATATGTTGTCATACATTTGTTGAAATTCTATTAGATTTATTACTCTATTATACAGTAAAATTCCATGGCGATTTTTATTTGTTTGTTCTCTTTAACACGAATTTTCTTTAATCTAATATCAATTCTCAAATATATATATCCACTAGAACCCAAAATATCCTAATTGCCCTTGAAATAATAAAAAAAAAAATTGAATTGTTTCAAAAGATTCTAAGATAGAGAATTTTTAAATAATTATACCCAATATAAAATTTTGTTATTAAAAAATAGTTTAATTACATAAAAATAAAAAAATTAATTGAAAAAAAAAAAAATAATTTGAAAAATTTTTCTTATTTCTTTGATTTTATTATTTTTATATTAAAATTTTATCAAAAAAAAAAAAAATATTTTTATTTTTTTTTTGAAAAGTTTGTCTAGGTATCAATAAAATTTTAGTTTTAATGATTAAAACATGGTATACTTAACTGGAATTTTTTTGGGGAACTTTGCATAAAAGGTTACTTAAAATACTGTAATAAATAAATTATTCATTATAAAAGATATTTTGACAGTGTATAGAAAAGTTATTTTATTTGATTATAAATTATTAAACAATAAAAAAATTTAAATTATAATAAGAAAATAATAATAATTTTTTTTTTCTAACAAATAATTTAAAAATTAGATTATTTAAATCTTTAATATTAAGTCAATTAACATATGGATTAGAAATATATAATTATAAAACAGCAACCCTAAACTATTTAAACTCCAGGATTAATACATGTATTACTGAAATCTGCAAAATAAACAGAAACACACCAATTCTTATTGATAAAACAGAATTTAAATTCGAAAATTTGGTAATATCAATCAATAAAAAGAAATTCAAATTCAAAAACAAATTAAAAGAATTATCTCTACCCTATCTTAGAAAAATTAATAAAATTTAATCAAAGAATAAACAATTAAATTAACTGGAATTCGGAGAGTTTAAACCTTCATAAAAAGGAAATTTATAATTATAATTATAATGAGTTGTTGAATTCTACCAGTTGGAAGGTGCAAAAATATTTTGCAATAATTAAAAACCAAAAAAATTTATAAATTAATCAAAGATATTTAAGTTATCCATCAAATTCAACAATTCTAAAATTCAGAACATTTACCAACTGCTTAAATAGATATTATTATGTAATAAATAAAAATTCAAATAAATTTTGTCCTTTATGCTTAAAATATGAACATAAGGAAATAATAGAAAATATTTATCACTTTTTATGGGTATCTCCTTCCTATGAAAAAGATAGATTAATTTTTCTGAAAAAGTTAAGAATTAAATTTTAATAAAATAATTTCGAAGTATGATAGCTTAAAATTATTTTCGTTAGTTAATAATCGTGAAATCTATGATTTTACGCTTAAATTTCTAAAAGGGAATTTAAGTAAAAGGGCACTTAGAGTGTAATCTACACTTCCTCCTCAATAAAAAAAAAAAAAAAATAATTTTTTTTTTCGTTACAAAATTAGGAAATTTTTTCAACCAATAATTTTTAAATTTAAAAATTATATGACCAATAGTCCAGAGAAGATTAATATTTGATTTTTTTTTAATTTAATTAGTTTTTGAGTTTTTATTTTCCAAAATCTAGAAATAAGATAAATAATATCACTCAATAAGCGACCATAAATCACAAATTATTATTTAATATCTGGATTATCTTACATTGGTAAATACAATTTGAACCCAGATTTTTTTCAAATTTTTGCTAATAAAAAATTCAAATTATTTTTCTTAGTTTTAAAGATTATTACATCACCTTTGAATAATATTTAAAAATTATTTTATATATTTTTTTAAAAATTTAAGGTTGATTAATTTATCTATTAAACAAGGTTTTATTGATTTTATTTCAATGTAATAAATGGAAATATTTGTCATTTTTTTTATTTTTTTTATTTTTTCAATTATTTTCCAATGCTTAAATTGAAGTTTTAGAAAATTATTTAAATTAAAAATTCAATTCTGATATAAAAGGAATGAATTTCATTTTTAACTTGATTCATATTTATTGACCTTTTATCAAAAAAAATGCACATTATTACTTATTTGTATGGATTTCTTTATTTTTTATTAATCAGAAAATTAATAACATTTTTTTGGATTATTAAATCAATATACTGTGTTTCGAATTACTATTTTGTAATAAAATTACTTATTTAATTTTTTTTTTAAATGAAATTCTTTAAATAAAATTGAAAAAATGAATAATTATTTTTTTTTTTTACGTAAAATTTATAACAATAATACAATACTATTACGAATTTATCTTTAAACTATTTGACTTTTTGTTAGAATTCAAATGAGGATTAAATAAAAATAAGAAAATAAATAAATTACCACATCAATATCATTTTAAATATTTTATTTTAGACGTAATTAAAATTAGGCAAATTCAGGTTGTTAAGAGATATTTCTATATAAGGTATTTTCAAAAAAGTATTGTTTTTTTTTTACATTTCATAAAATATCATCTTTGTTAGCGGAATTCTTCCTTAATAGACAAAAAAACTTAAATTTAATAAAAAATGCCCATTGAATCAACAACTAAGGTATTTATTTCAAAATATATTTAAAGAACAATCCCCACCCCCCCCAAAAAAAAAAAAAAAAAAAAAAAAAAAAAAAAAAAAAAAAAAAAATAGCAACTTTTTTGGCAAAAAAAACACTAGTCAATTTCGATAAAAAACTAGAAAAATGGAAAGGGAACACATATTATTTTAAATAACCAAATATAGTTATATATTTTCTATTTGAATATTTGTTGAGATTAAACCAGTTAGGAAAAAGTTTTTTTTTGATCAAAAAGAAAATAATAAACACCAATTTTCATGCCTAAAAAACATCAGATAAAATCAAGATCAAAAAATTTAATATCTTTTTTTATATAATAGAATACTAAAAAGCAAATTTAATTATTACAAAAAATCAATGAATAGTAGTTAAGGATTTTGGATATTATAATAGCCTATGGAGATTGAGTTTTTTTTAAAAAAATATATTTTGTAATAAATTAACCTCGTTTTTTTTTTTTTTTTTTAGTATTAGCTTCTTTATATATATACATGAGGTTGTATTTAAACCAGACCCAGTAACAAAAAAAAAAAAAAAAAAAATGAAAACAAAAAACAAAAAATTGATATAAATAAAGGGTATATTATTAAATTTCAATTTGGTCAGTTTTCAAAATTGGTTAAATTGAAATTTTTCATATTTTTGAAGAGTTTCTTGATTATTATCATTATTATAAAAGTTTTTAATTTTTTTTTATTATTGTGTGGGGAAAAAGCAAAACGATTATTTTGCGATTGGTAGAATTTTATTACTTAAATTGTAGAAAATCCAAAATTTTGAAATCATCAATAATAAATAATTTTAAGAATGTGTCCGAAATCCAATTTTAACCAAAGTTAAGTGTGGGATTTTTTTCCCCTTAAAACAAGTGAAACAAAAGTATAATTGGTCTCTTAATATTTTTTTTTTTGAAAATCCTTGCCAAAATTTTCTAGACTATCATTCAAAGACCTCAAACCTACTCTAACAATACTATAACCTACATGTATTGCGCTTTTTAAATACTTACAGCCAATATATTTCAATGGAATTGACTATTTTGAAAAAAATGAGAATTTAATCAATTTTGAAAAATGAACAAATTTGAATTTTAATAATAATATTCCCTAAATAATATTTAAAAAGAAAATTATTTTCAAATTTCAATTAAAAATAGTTGGCTGTGTTACTGTAAAAATTAGAGCCAAAAAATTATTATCTTAATATCAATTATTTTGTATAATTGACTTATGGAAAAATATAACAAATTTATATAATAATACACATTGAAGAATAGTTGATATCTTTATTTAGGAATAATAATCAGTTTATATATTTCAAAAAAATAAGAAAACTCAAATTCTGACACCCTATTGAGAAAAATAACATTTTTTATTTTGAACTTCATTTCAAGATCAAATAAAACCTTAATATAAATCAATATAATTTTTATACAATAATTTTTACTATTTCAATAACATTAGATTAATAAATTTTTACAAAGTGACTATTGACTGTGCTATAAAAAAATATTTTTACAAATTAATTTCATATCAAAAAAAATAGCAAAAATTATAAAAAAGGTGAAAAAATAATTTCAACTTTAAAATTTTCAAAATAAATTTTTTCAACTAATATCCATTTAAACCCATTAACTATATTTAATCCACCTATTAAAACTGTACCCCTTTGACTCGAAAATGATTTATTATTGTTATTTTTCTCTTAAAAAACTAAACTAAAATTCAAATTTTTCCACACAGCTAAAACGTTGCAAACAATCACAATAATACAATTTCATTGAAATTGAAGATAATTTTGATTTTTTTCAAATATGAAAATCATTTTTTCATCTTTTAGTTTTTGTTTTCATTTCATTTTTTGAATTACGTAATTTGTTTCATTCGATCAAAAATTTTTTCGAACAATTGATATTATGTTAAAGTCAAGTTGTTCAAAATAGAAGAACTCAAATAAAATTAGTTGGTAAAATCTAACCTTTGATCGATCAATATTCCTAATAGAATTTAAACAAATTTACTAATGTATTTTTTTGTTTTGCTCTCTCCAAAATTTTTACCACACTCATGATTTATTTGTATTGATAATTATTTATTTATTGTTTTGTGAGTATTGTAATTTATAAATAAGTGTTAACATTTCAATTAGTGAATGGTTCTAATTTGGTATTTCTTCTTGAATTGATTAAATAAGTTTTTTTTTCACAAATCAAATTTTGGTGTTTCTGTGATGTTAAAAATTTTGAATTGGGGTTTACTAAAAAAAATATAAAAAATGATGCTATATTTTTCAGATCCACATCACTTAATATATTTGATAATATCTTTTTAAAAAAAACACAACATATTCTATCATAGCTAAACAAGGGAGAAGTGGGATTTTAAGGTTTTCCATGAAGATTTAAGTTGATGATCCACATTCTGGTTTAAAATGAGAGAGAAAAAAACACAAATGTATGTAATTTGTTGTAAATGTAAAAAATATTTTTTAGAATTTAAAAGACAAAGAAAATAATAATTTATTGATTTAATTTTATTAATAAAATATTAATAATAAAAATTTCTTAGGCTATTTTCTGTTATAAGAGAAAAAACTTCAATTTTTTAAAAAAATATTAAATTTTATATTCAAGTGATATTTTTTTTTAAGAAAAATTTAATCATTTTATTGTTTTTTTAAATGTTGTTGAAAAATTAAAAATTTTTTAAAGAAAAAAATATTCAATTTTAAAGTTCATCATCTGATATTAATGAAGAATCACCAGTTAATTCATTTTCGGTTGTTCTATTTAATTTATATTTTTTTTCATCACTTTCAAATTTATCGCTACCATCAGATTTATCACTGCCATCAGATTTATCACTGCTTTCTGTCGATACGCTATATTGTTCAGGATCTGTTGTATTACTTATGCTTTGGGATTCCAAAACTTGCTGTTCATAATCATCTTCCTCATTATCTAATAAATGAATTTTGTTACTACTATAAATATCAACTGCACCATATTTGGATGATAATCGAAATTTAAGACCTTGTCCGAAATGTGAATAAATTTTAAATGCAAAAACAATTAGAATAATTCGAACAATAATACTAGTACTGATTATGATTGTTAATGGCGCACGTGGCTCGTTTTCTGCATAAACCCATATTATAATAATTCTTATAACGCCATAAATTGGCTGAAGAAAAATTAATACCAGAAAGATTTTTGTTTGTTCTTTGTTTTCTTCTTTTAACTATTAAAGTTGATAAAAAAAATTATTAAACAAAATATTAAGAAAAAAAAATATATTAGCGTCAATGAATTTTTATCTCAACTAAAGTTTTTTCAAAAATTTGAAATTACGTTTATCAGATTATTCATTTTTCTTTATTCTAATTAAAACAAATATTATCAAATTTATTTTTTTTTAAAAAAACTGAATATTGTTTTTTGTGTTTGTCCTTTTACAGATATTCATCTAATTTATTCGTTAACAATTTTTTTTTTAAATGATAGATCATTTTTGTTTTGGTTTTTGGTTTAGATTTTCTTTATAAAAATTGCTTTCTAGTCCCTTTTCAAAAATATTGATGCTTTGTTATTTTTAGTTTTATTTCAATAATCTAGGTCTGTGGAAAGGTTAGGTACTGCTTATGCGAATTATTCGAATAATCCTACACATTAAAGCATCACAGCAATTATTATAAAATCTATTAAGGGTGGACATACAACAAATCATATACGTAGAAACGATAAACAGTTTATTAAAACATATGATGTTTTGACATTTAGAAAAATTATGAAATTTTATTATCGAAATACAAGAAAATAAAAATTTTTATCCGTTTTACATTTTCATATTAGAATCATTATACAAAACATGAAATTTTGAAAAGATTTGTTACTCTTCTGGAAAAAAGTGAAATATGTTTGTTAATTTTGAGGAATTAAAAAAATCACAAAAATCTAAAAGAAAACCGAAACTGGAAAGTAAGATCATTTAATAAAAGAAAAAATAAATGGTTAAAGACAAAATAAAGGATTAATCACAATATCATCTTTTATAATAATATCTTTTGGCATGGTTTTTTCTTTGACTGATCTATAATTCAAAAATTTGAAAATTTTTGCGGATCTCCAAAAGTACTTATAATCTCCAATTTGAAAGTAGATCTAAATTGTTTTTATTAATTTAGTTGATAATAAAACAATTAATTATTCTTTGGTGTTAATTGGCCTCTTCTTTTAATTGAAATTACTAACATGTTCAAGATTCTGATTTCTGTGTTTTTTTTTGTGATTTCTCTTGATGTTTAAAATTAAAAAACGTGTTTTACTTTTTTTTTCTATTTCACTTTATTTCTACAATGTAAAATTTTACTGAAAAATATATTTTTTCAAAATAAAGAAAATTAAAAGAGTGGGAGATTCAATAAAAAAATCATTCAACTTTCACTCAATAATTCGAATCTTCTTATTATTAAGCTATGGATAATGCTTAAATTTATAAAGTTTTTTTTTTTTTCTCACATTAATTATCGATATATTAAGATTCTCTTCAGGCAAGTAATTAAAAAAATTGAAATTAAGACAATACACTTACTGTAGGGATTTTGATGATTGTGAAATAAAGAAATCAAAAATGGTAATCAATATTATTAAAAGTCTTCAATGTAGATCAAACTTCTTATAACATTTTTGAAAAAATATTTTATTTTAATGTTTTGAGCTATGCTCACAATTAAATTAAAAAATTTTTAAAAATAAACTAAACTCCATTTCACTCAAAGGGAAACAGCTAAAAATGAAAAATTCAATTTTTTTATGAATAAACTAACATATGATTGTTTAGAAATAAGAAAAACGATAATATTCCAGATTAGAGTTGATAATAATAAAAGAAATATCTGAACAAACTATAAATTTCCCAAAAAAAATTAAATGTAAAAAAAAAATTTTTTGGGGAATCTTTCATTGAAACACTGATGTAAAAAATTTCTCAATTTCTTTTGGTAATTTAAAATTGTTGGCAATAAGATTTTTTAATAGTAAATATATGAATTTTAAAAGAAATTACAAAGCCACAACATTTTTCTTAAAGTTAATTTGGAGTTTCGAACATTTTTTTTTTTTCAAATTGACTTTTTTAAAGAGAAAAAAAAAAAAAAAAAGAAAAAGCAAAAAAAAATTAAAAAAGAAAAGAAAAATTCAAAAATGAAAATTTGACTAAATTAGAAGAAATTGATAAAATTAGAACAAATGATTCCGATTGAAAAAATTAAAAATTGATTGTGAAAAGAATATCGGATAAAACTTTGGGAATTTGTTCTATTTTTTTTTTTTTTAATAATACTGGCACCTTTTACTGAAAAAGAGTTTATATTTCAAAAATTGTGACTCATTAGAAATAATAAATTGAAAAAAAAATTATTCTTTTTTATCCAAGAACTATTAATTATTAAATCTTATTAATAATTCACTTTTAAGGTATTCGAAATATTGCAAAAAAGCCTGATATTTGAAAAATTAAAAAAAAATAAAATCAAAAACCTAAAAATAAGTGAGTCACAATTTTTGGAATGGTCATTACATAATTTTGATTATTGAACTTTCACTGAAAAAAAGTTGTAAATAAGATTTTTTTGCTAATTATTAAATTCATTTTAAAAGACCATTCATAGTCTCAATTTTTTATTAATCAAGTCAATTTGAAAAAAAAAAAAATCTTCAAAAAGACAAATAATCAATTAAAATATGTCTGAATAAAAAGGAGACAATTTATTTTTTAAAAATTTTATTTTAATGATTAAAAACACCTAAATTCAATTAAAATACAGTTTGGCACAACTCTTGATTCACTTTTTGAGTTCAATAAACCCCTAGAATTTTTTGTAAAAAATTAATTAAAAACAATAATATTTTCAAGGTTTTATTAATTTTTTGAGTTTCTAAAATAAAAATAATTTAATGATCAGTAAAAAGTGGATGAAGCTGTATTTAGTTTATTTTTCTTGCGAATTGGAACAAAGAATAAAAAACAATTTTATGTTTTTTTAAGAAATTTAATTGCAACTCTTTACTGAAAAAGCTACAACTCCTTTTTTTCTGTACTGAGCGAAATACACACTACCAAAACAAAATAATTTTAAAATCAAAATGTAAATTAAACTAAGAATTCTAAAGGCTTGTAAATTAAAAATATCTTTTTTTTTTTTTTTATTATTGAAGAAGTGTAAATTACACTCTAAGCTATTTCCAAGAATGTGGGGCAAAGTTATTTTAAAATATATTTATGTAGCCCATTCTTCAAAATAGGATTTAAATATATAAAATCATTAACCACCATTTATAGATTCCTGATAATAATTCAATTTGTTTCTTAGTATTGTATTGCAGAAATAAAATTTTTTAAAATTTATGATCTCGATTTTATCGGATATTTTTTTATGGTAAAAATTTGTGTTTATTATTTTCTTTTTGATCGAAAAAACCATTTTCATAACTTGTATAATCTCAACAAAATTTACAATATAATTAAAAACATATAACTGCGTTTACGTGTTTAAAAAATCATTTGTTCCCATTCCATATTTCCGGTTTTTTATTGAAATTGGTCGTACATTGCTTTAACCAAAAAAAGTGCTATTTTTTTTTTCATTTTTTGGGAATATTTCAACAAACATGCTTTGGATTAAATACATAAGTGGTTGATTCAATCGGTATATTTATTAATCTTAATTTGGTATAGTTGATTAATGATTACCATCACTAAAAAAGATTATTTTTTATGAAATATAAAAAAAAATGCCCCACTTTTTTGGAAATACCTTAGTTGTCCTTAGACTTAAATTCTCTTTTAGGAATTTAAGCGTAAAATCATAGATTTCACGATTATTAATTAATGAAAATAATTTCAAACTGTCTTGATTTGAAATTAGTTCATTAAGATTTATTTCTTTTAATTTGTTATAAAACATTAATCTACCCTTTTCATAGGAAGGACATACCCATAAAAAATGATCAATATTTTCTATAATTTCCTTTTGTTCATATTTTGAACATAAAGGACAAAATTTATTTGAATTTTATTAATTACATAGTAATATCTATTTAAGCAGTTAGTAAACGATCTGAATTTTAGAATTGTTGAACTTGACGGATAACTCAAATATTTTTGAGTTTTAAATAAATATTTTTGATTTTTAATTATTGTAAAATAATTTTGTGGAGTGTCGTCAAGTGCCATCAAGTGCCTAGGTTTTCCAGAATTCAAAGGAATAGAGTAAAATCAAAGATTTAACTCGATTCTTTTAAAATTTGGAAAACCTAACGGCGGTTTTCTTGAGGTTTTCTGTTTTATTTGTTAAGTGTATCTAGGTTTTTTTTACTTTTTGAAATAAACCGAAAATTTATTAAAATTTTCTGTTTTATTTCAAAAAGTAAAAAAAACCTAACGAAAATCTATCGATTTTCCAAATAAACAGAAAACTCAAGAAAACCTAACGTCGCTTTTTTTTAATTTTAGAAATAAATAGAAAATTTAAGAAATTTTCTTTTTATTTCTAAAATTAAAAAAAAGCTAACGTCTTAACAAATAAAACAGAAAACCTCAAGAAAACCTTCGTTCGGTTTTCCAAAATTTAAAAGAATAGAGTAAAATCAAAGATTTTAGTCAATTCTTTTGAATTTTGGAAAACTTAACGAAAAGTGTCTAGTTTTTTTTTAATTTAAGAAATAAACCGAAAATTTCTTAAATTTTCTTTTTATTTCTTAAATTAAAAAAAAACTAACAACACTTCCAACTTTTGGAATTCAGCAACTCATTGAATGTGTACTTATATATTTCATTTTTTTAATTCTTTTAAATCTTTTGAATACCAGTTGATTTTATTATTTATTCTTTGATTAAATTTTATTAATTTTTACAAATGTTTAAATCAATATGCATTAGTCAACTATTTTATGGCCTAGTTATATTTAATCTAAATCAAAAAGATTTCAACGCGATAGATGTTTGGATAAATAAAAAAGTCACAAAATTTTTAAAAATAAATCCACACTCTCCAAGAATAATTTATAAAACTGAAGCAAAAATAGATCAAGTAAGAATTTCAATCTACAAAAGAAGATTTAAACTTAAAAATAAATTAGAAATTCTTGGTTTCAAACATATATCAAAAAAGCTAAAATTCATTAAAAAAGAGGACGAAAATATCAATTGGAAAACAGAGAATTTAAAATTACTAAATATGAACCTTAATCAATTTAGAGTAAACTTAATAATAAACTGTTCTGGATGGAAAGGTCAAGAATATTTAAAAATTATTAGGTATAATAATAATATCAACAAACAACAAAAATACTTAAAATGGAAGGGCTCTACTTCCATCTTAAAACTAAGAAATTTCACAAATTATCTAAATAGATATTCTTAGGTTTATGATAAGAATAAAATAAAAACAAAATCATGCAACCTATGCAAAAAACATTTAAACCTAGAAATCATTGAAGATATCGATCATTTTTTATGGGACTGCCCAGCCTATGAAAAAAATCGAACAACTTGGATTAAAAAACTAATTCAAATTAACAAAAATAATAAGAATAATATCTTTGATATTATTCGAAACAAAGATTCATTATTTATCTTGTCATTAGTTAATGAAAAAGATAATTATGATTCTTTATTAAAATTTCTAAACAAAAATTTAGAAATTAGGAAAAGTGCCTAGGTTTTCCAGAATTCAAAAGAATAGAGAAAAATCTTTGATTTTACTCAATTCTTTTAAATTCTGGAAAACCTAACGGCTGTAAGAGGAAATTAATTTCCTCCCTTCAAAAATAAAAAAAAAAAAAAAAAAAAAAAAAATTTTATTAATTTTTCTAAATAAGTTAGAGTTAAATTTCCTAATTTATTTTTTAATTTAAATTTCTTTTTATTTACTGAAATTGTCATATTTTCAATTTTCAATTCTATTTTGTAAATGAGAATTGGTGTATTTCTGTTTATTTTGCATATTTCAGTAAACCATGAATTAATCCAAGAATTTAAATAATTTATCGTTTTTATTTGATAATTAAAAATTTCTAATCCATATGTTAATTGACTTAATATAAAAGATTTAAATAATCTAATTTTTAAACTATTATTCAGAGAATTGTTATTGAATAATTGTTTGCAGTTATTATATGTTTCTTTAGATTTTTTTAAATTATAAACTATATGTGCAATTTTATCTAAATAAATACCTAAATATTTAATTTTTTTTAAAATCTTTTGATATAACTGTTTTATCTTTATTTGGTTTTAATCCAAATTGAATAATAATTCCAAAATATCTTTTTTTTTACTTTCTTCAATCAAAAAAAAAAAAATAAAATCTTATTACGGCCAAATATTCAAGTTATAAATGGTTTTCTTTCTAGAGAATATTAAAAAAAATTTCAAACTCACCTGGATTGAAATAATCTCAAAAAGTAAATTTCATTTATAAAAATGAGAACCAAAACCCATGTTATCAGAAGATTTGATTTTTTTTTAAGAAAAACCCTTCAAAAAAAGCAATTAGATACTGCTTTCCAGTCTTACTCTCGAAACACAATAACATTTTTTCTTGTTAGAATTCAAAATTGTTAAAATATTTTTTCAAAAAAATTATTTTCTAAAGCAATAAAGAATATCTTCTTGGGTTTCTTAAAATTGTTGTATTTCAACACATTTCTTTTTTCAGTAAAAATCTATTTTGTGTAAATCTCTTATGATCAAAAATTGGATTTCCTAAACTTTTTTAACCTTGTTAAATTCATTTTTCTATTTGTACGCATAATTAAATTCCAAATTGATATCTTTTTATTTATGTTATCAAAAATACATTCAAATTAAAATCATTTTAGTTTATTATCTTTGTTATTTTTCTCGAGCAAAAATATGAAAAAAATATAATAAGTGACGCTATATTTTTCAGATCTACATCACCTAATATATTTGTTATTTTTCTCTAGTAATAATATTTAAAAAAATATCATAAATGATGCTTTATTTTTCAGATCTACATCACCTGATATATTTGATATTTTTTGTTTTCTTTATTAGTTTATTGATCAACAATTATCAACTGTTTTTTGATATCCAGATGGCATAAGAGTTAAAATTATTTTTGTCAATTACTTGAAATTAGAAAAAATTAAAAATACCAAATTTATCGCTAAAGAAATATTTAGTCTGATAAAATACAATTGAAATCGCACTAGCGACAGATTCTCTTCAACAAAATACACCCTGTTGAAAAGATATTAAACAAAAATACCACCTCAAATATGTTTAAGTAATTATTATTTTCCAATTTCAGTATACCAAGCTATGAAAAAGAAAATTAAAAAAAAAAAAAAAACTTACCCCAAAATAACCCAAAGTAATTGTACCAATATCTATTAAAACAAGTAACAAATTAATCCAAAAAAGAGCGTCTTTTGATGATTTTACATAGAAACCCAAACCAATCACAATTGTAATATCAACCAAAGCACCCAATTGCATTAGTGAGAATCCAATAGACCATTCACGATATAACATCTTTTTAAAAATTATTGAAAGTTTAGTTTAGTTTGAGAAAAGAGAATGTAAAATTATTTCAAAAATTGTTTGTATGATGGAGCCAAGTGAATTCGTTGAGAAATTTTAATTAAGCCAAACCAAAATTTGTCTGAATTGGCATTGTGTGGATATTTTTCAAATTAATAATGATAGTTGTGCCCCTTCGTTATTTTTATTTTGAAAACATTACTAGAAAGTTTGCATTCCAATCTGAGAGTGATTAATATTTAACATTTTTATCAAACTTGTTAAAATCGTGTCGAAATTTAGGGGTTTTGTGTTTGAAGAAAAATATCAAGAATGATGAATCAAAAGTTTTTTTTAAAAAGATCGGGTTTCGGAGCTTTATACCTGAAAGGAAAACTCTCATACTGGTATTTTAATTCTTTCCCTTTCAGGTATAAAGATCAATTACGAATAAAAATTATTCGTGAAGACGTTCGAAATCTTTGAATTTTTTTTTCTTGAACAAAATGAAAACGCTTTTTTGTTCACAAAGGAAAGGAAAACAAATCAAAAAAAAAAAAAAAAAAAAAAAAAAAAAAAAAAAAACAAACTTTCATTAAATCTGTACCACCAGCAATAAACAGAAAAGCCTTTTTCAGGGTTGTGTGCATTTTCTTGAGTAAAAAAAGATACAACAAGTCAAAAATTATAACCATCACAAATGCTGTAGCTATACGCGGATTTTTTGGTAAAGTGCTTATTTCATAAATTGAATACACCGTCAAAATGATCGTAGCAATTGAAAAAGTGATAAACTGATACATGTTTTGTGATAAGACAATTCTTACAGCAAAAGCAAACCCTGAGATTATTGAGATCACAAATACTGTTGTGTAAAAGGCCAATGTGTTATAATCGATTTTTTCAATTTTCTCATCAAAATTTACTAACCCAACTAATTGCGTGATAATTAGAGCAGTTGACTCAATTAGTACCAAAAACAAAAATAATTTTTGGATTTGCGGGATATGATTTTTCCACAAGTTTTTAAATTTAAGGAAAAAAGAAAACATTGTTTTTTTGAAAGAAAATCAAAAAAGAAGAAAAAATGTTAAATTTGGTTTGAAAAAAGTGTTACAGTTTTTTTTGAATTATGTAATTATTTTGTGGGAGCACAAAAAAAAAGAATACTTTTTGAATTTAGTTTTCGACTTCCAAACACTTTTAAGGAACTATTAACAGAAGAAATAATATTCATGTAAATTTAAAATTACTGCAAAAACATTATTGTTACCTCTTGAAATTTCAAAATAAAGTAAAAATTCTGATTAACATAAAACCAAATTTACTTTCAATGTATTTTCAAAAATGAATGATTGTTTTTAAAAAAGTTTAGGACTATTTTTCGAATTTTGAAAAAGTATTAAAATCAATAAATTAAACTCTATTTTCCCAATTGGTGTACCTCCAAAAAAGGGGAAAATCAAGAGATTTTTTTAGAATTAACTTGTTAAGGGTTGAGCATTCTGAAAAAAAATTTGAGAGTGAATTTAATAGATAAATTCCAAAAAAATTTTAAACAACTTGAAATTTCAAAAAAAGAGAAGTAAAAAGGTGATTACTCCAAAAATAACAAACTTGTTTTAAAACTATTTTCCGAATTAATTATTATTTTTAAAAGTTTTGATCCATTTTTCGCATTGTCAATTAGCTAAAAATTCAAATGTATTACTGAATTATTTCAAAAAAAGAATTTTCTATGAAAGGAGGAAGTACGAAATTTTTTTAATTTCCAAAAGCTATATATCAAAATACCTTTTAAAAAGGAAACGGTCAAAATTATAAACTAACTCAGTTTAAAAAAATTAACTTCATTAAAAAAAACAAAACAAGTATTTTAAACTCAATAAAAAATATAATTTCTTTTTGCCAAAAAACATTTCAAAATCAATTTTTTCGTTCTATTTGTGTAGCAAAAAAAGCAGGGAAAAATAACAAATTAAAAGTTCTCCCAAACACTTTTTAATATCTGTAGAATTCAACTTTCAACCAAATACAAATACTTTTTAATTTGATTATTTTTAAAAAAACAATTATTACCCCTTTCTTAATTATTTCGGTAAGTAAAAAATAAAGCAAAGATTAAACACAACAATATGATTTTTTATTATTTCTCATTTTTTTAGATATTTTCAAACAAATACACTTAATTCAAAAAAATAGAAATAAATAAAAAATATAATAAATATTATCTAATAACTAATTTTAATAATAACATTTCTTTGTTTATCCTTTTTATATTTGAAAAAGTATATTGACTTGTCTTTTAAATTTCTTATAATTTAAATAAATATTTGTGAATAAAAGAAATAATCAATTTTTTTAGATCTTCAAGGATTCAATATTTGATTTACTTTTATTGTTTTTCTAAAATAAGATTAAAGGTTCAAGGTTTTTTAACACAAACTTTCTGAAATTACTAAAAGTAAGATTATTCATTCAATAAAAAATATTTTTTAAATTTTTCTATTTCTGTTTTGATCCAGAAATCAAACAAAAAAGGATTATGATAAAAGATCTTTGACTGTACATTTCATTGGGAACAATAAACTCTTTTAAAAAGGTAACTCATTTCTCTAAAATTGATAAATGGGATTTTTTATCAGGTGAAATGAGATTCCCATGTAATAATAATTACCATATCACCATTGAAAAAAAAATAAAAAAAAAAAAACAAAATAAGAGTTACTAGTTCATTCATATTAATTAGATTCTAAAAATAATAATCTTCATATCAATTTTGAAAAACATATCAATAATATCTCTAAAAAACGAAAATTTTTCAAAAAAAAAAAAAAATTAAATATAAAAACATTTAGTGCCCATTTTGATTGAAAGGTTTAATAAAAAATTAATCTTACTTTTTGTTAAAAGTAAAATTGTTCCGAAAAAGATTTTTTTAATAGTTAACACAATGATTACAAAGGAAATTAAAAATTTATAATTTTCAAAGTTTTTATTAGCTTGTTCAAGCACATTCTTGTATTATCTTTAGGATAACAAATATGTGAAAGAAAAAATGATAAGAAAAAAAAAATTACAAGAAATTCGTCTCTAAGAAAAAGAAGCTCTGGGAAAAAAATTAAAACAGAATTCAAAATTCATTTTGATAATAAAAAATTGATGAAAAAATAAATAATTTTGTAATTTTTGATGATAAAACACATGAGTGGGTTTGCTATTGCCTCGATTCCACCAACAATCGTATTTCCTAATAAAAAAAAGATAATTTTATTTATCTATCAACCAAAAACATTATTTTTGTGTTAAATTTACAAAAAATCAAATATTTTTTGCAAATATAATTCCGAAAAGATCCTTTCATAAAAAATTCCCCCAAAAAATTTCCTACACAGCTTCCGAACAATTTTTTCTTGATACTAACAAATAGGCCTTGATGAAACAAAAGAGAAATAAAAAAAAATATCATATAAAAATAAAAAAGATTTTTTGTATGTTTGTAAGGATTGTTTCTGTTCAAAAATCAAACCAAATACTATATCTAGCAAAAAAGTTGTTGTCAACTTCAATTTCCGAGAAAAAAACAAAAAGAAACAAAACCAAACCAAAAAAATTAAATAAAAACCACAACTCTTTTATCAGAATTAATCTGATTTATTGTGACACAGAACAGTCCATGTAATTCAATGATCAGAAATCATAGACAATGTTATCTTTGAAAGTTATTGATATTTATTGAGAAGTGTTTTTAAATTTAGAAAATTATGATTATTTTAATTTTTCATTTTTACATTTCTTAGTAAAGGCGTTTGAGTTTACATATCTCAAATTTTTTTTTTTTATTTTTCTTCGAAAAAAATTACAAAAAAATGCATTTTTGATCCTAATTGGAGAATATTTCGAAGATCCTGAATTCTCATTTTAAATGGTATTGGATATAAAGGTGTTGAGGCTATTTGATAAATCCTAAACATAGTTGTTAAAACAATGAATAACTAAATTATTAATAAGATTTAATAATTAATTACCATGAATAGTAAAGCATATGTTTTTTTTAAATTTATAATTTCAGATGAATCACAATTTTTGAAAAATAGTCAAGTTATATATATATATATTTATATATAAACATCCATATCTACAAGAAAATGATATAAATATAATATTCCAGCTCTGAAAAAAAAAAAAAAAAACAATAGAGATAAATAAATTATTTTATTTCACGATTAATAACACATTTTATCGGGATAAATAATTAAATAGATAAATTTATTGGAACACATTTAGAATAATGTATTTTGTAAATTTATCAATTTTTCAAGAAAAGTTTGATAATGTCCAATAAAATTTAAGGACTTTGATGGTTCAATGATCAATTCAGAATTATTAAATTGAGTCATTAAATTGAAAATATGAGGTTTCCTAATTGGATTTTTATTACAATGAGAGCAATCTAATTTTTTACATTTTTGAAAAGATAATAAATAGTGGCTTCTTTTTAAATGCCTACAAAAAAATTCATAATCATGAATTCTAATGTCGTTGCAATCATTAGTATTTAGAAGGCCACACATTTGTCGGTAATCATTGTACGGATAAGGGGTATCATTTGGATATTTAGAGCAACAATTAGTTATATGTATATCATTTAAAGATGTATTTTGAAAGATTTTTGTCAAGTTCTTTAATCTGGAAATGAATTTTTGATTGATTCTTTCAAACTGTTGATTGTGGTCCTTGAAATTTTCAAGATCTTTAATTAAATCCAGACAGCCACTCCGGAACATTTCAATTTGATTATCATTGATCAATTTTGTGGAATTTTGTTTCATTTCAAGAATACCTTTTAAAATTTGATTCATTTTGTTTATAGGATTAAAAATATTTTTCTTTTCAGAATAACTAACAATATTTAGGATCTCTAAATTTAAATCTTTCCAAAGTCTTCCAAAATAATATATTGAACTTTTCCTGGTAGTTTCCATTTCAAGGTCATCATAATTAACCAATAATGAAATTATTGGTTTTTTATTTTTTTTAATAATTTCTGTTAAATCATTTATATTTGATTGGATATTTGGGAAATTGTTTTTAAATGAACGAAAGACTAAATTTAAATTCCCAGTTTGTGTGGTGTGTAAATGTTCTCTCTGTAATTGATCAAAGTAATAGTTTTTCTTATTATCATCAAAATTTAAAATTAGATAACCAGAAGCAATGATCAAATTTTGATAAATAACACTCGAATTAGTCACTGAAAAACTATTTACAGAATTTTTTTGGAGATTACAGAACTGATCACAACTAAACTCAGTTTGAAAATAGTTTGTCAAGTCCAATGAAGGCTCCCAGATATTATTATTACAATTAAAATAGCATAATTTTCCACAGCTTATAATTGAGGAATATCCAGAAAACATTTGTGAAAACTCTAATAATACTCTTATTTGTGTATGAGAATAGCAAAATCCTATTTTGTGGTTTGTTTCATTCAAGTTATTTGAGATATTTTTATTATATACTAGATGCTTTTTTTTTGTTTGAGAATTATTTTCTTTATTCATTTTCTCATCTTTTCTGTGTCCTTCTTCTTGGTTTGCTTTTTCATTTTGTTTTTCTCTTTCTTTTCCCATTTCTAATTCTTTTTTTATTTCTTTTTTTATTTCGATTTCTACTTTTTCTTCGTTTTTTATTCCTATTTCTTCCTCTTTTTCATTTTGCTCTTGACTATAATTATTTTTACAATTTTTTAATCTTTTTTTTTTTTTGATGAACTTTATATTTGAAGAACTATTCGAATTTTGATTCAAATTGTTGTTATTTTTTTTATTAAATTGATTTTTTTCAATATTTACAGTTTGGAAATGTTCAAGAATCGATATATTCTTTTTTTTTAATTTTTTAGATTCAATTTTAATAAATTGAAATAAATCTTGTAAAAAATCTGGAAAATGGTGAGTTAACTTTTTTTCGTTCAAAAAATCCTTTTCTGTGCCAGATTCAATCCAGTCATAAATTTGATTTTCTTGATCTATTTTTTTTTCAACATTATTGTTTCTTTGATCGTTTAATATTTGAGAATAAAATTGAAATATGTTCTCATTGTCTTGTTGTATCTCATTTAAATTGAAATTCCCAGATATAAGATCCAAATTTGAATAATCAGTTTGGGTCTCATAATTGTCTGTACACATTTCAATGTTATTACTATTGTTGTCCATAGAATTTAATACTGCCTCCAGTAATATAAAGCTATTAAAGACTTGAGGATCTGTAAATTGTTCAATATCTACGATGATCGAGGTTTCTTTTTTTCTAATCAAGATTATTGGTAATAATTTTAAAAGCTGATATTCTAAATTAGCTTTACAGTTTGGATTTACATTAAAACAGTCAACAATGTCGTCGATAATTAAAATTTTTGCATATCGGATTTGATGATATATTATTTTGATATTGTCGTTATTTAAGGGGTAGTAGGCTTTCAATTGATAATTATTCTTAAGGATCTCTTTTGCTGTTATATACCATTCCTTATTATTTAAATTTAAAATATAAAAATTCTCATCATTGTTGTTCTTATCCAAATTGCAATATTCATTTTTAATATATGTATATTGATTATCATTTTTCTTGTCATTAATTTCAAGAGACTCGGATTTATTTAATAATAAGATATGGTTTGGTGATTTTTTTAGGTGTATTGTAAAATTGTGATTCTTATTATTTTCGAAATGGAAATTGTCATCCTTTTTGTGAAAAGATTTTTTTCGTTTGCGAATGGAGATATGAGGAAAAATTTTTTTGTTTTCAAAATTGATTTCAATTGAAGCATTTTTTGCTTGAATTTGATTTGCTTGATACAGCTTTGGAGATCCAAAGGTTTTTTTGTAATCTTCCACGGTTTTTTCTTCTTCTTGAGTAAACTCCATGACAGGTGTTAATTCAATTTGATTCTTTTTATTATAAAAAAGAAGATCATCAAAAGTATTTATTTTAGAAATGATTTGGGATTCTTTCTTGGATTCTAGATCCATTTCTTTATTATTAAGAGTTTTTGTTTGAATTCTTGGCTTTTTGGTTGTTGGAATTTTTCTTTTGATATTCTTTGCAACCTTAATTTTTTTCATTTTTTTTGGACTTTTTATTTTTTTTTTTTGTAAAATTTTGATTTCTTCCACACTCACTCTTTTATTGTGTTTTTTTGATTTTTGTTTACCTTTTGGTTCTTTTTGAATTTTTGGTTTGTTTGTGGGTTTTTTAATGGGCTTGTCTTTGTCTTTATTAATAGTATTCTTCTTAGAATTATTTTGATCTTTTTTTTGATTTTTCGCTCTACGATC